>OY987237.1:13192600-15592600 GCA_963920705.1 Odiellus spinosus | reverse complement strand
TAGATAACCCTTGAACCATACAAAAATCTCATACTCAAATAGAAGCAATTTAATCCATTTTACTCGTAAACTTTCAGTAAAACTAAAAAGTTATTAAAATCATTGAAAACTTACAGAAGTTACAGTTCTTGTTTAGCCCTAAGCCTAGGCCCTAGGCTTCGTGTTGATGAAAACTTGAATCTTACCAGATCTCGCAAAAAAGCTAACTAACAGCATTACAGCAACAACTAAATAATTTACGAAGACCGTCCTAAAACTTTCGAATGGGCATGGCGCCAGGAAGTCAGGAACCCAGTCAACAAAACAACACTACAGTAGAAAGATTCCGAGAATTTTACCATAAACCACCTCTCCCCTATGAAGTTTACAGATTATAGACCCTTTTCTCTTTAAAAATCACCTCCCCCTTAAAAAAATAGTCCCCAAAAAACACCTGACCAAGAATGTCTGGTTAAACCAAACATCGTGAAGTTCAATCGTAGTTTTCAGCAGAAACTAGTGCCTAAAACCTTCTTTATAGTAAGAGATTATAGGGTTTACAGTTCAGTCTGTGGCTAATTATACATAATGAAAACTCACGTTGAATTTGACACTAAGTTAGGGAACAATCTAAGATTTCAAAGGGTAAATTCTTAGAATACTCACTCTAACTCTGTTCATTGGTATCTGAGAGTTAGACAGTTAGAATAGCTTCTACGCATTGATAACTTGGGGTGGACTAGGATTACAAAAACGGAGAAACTTGAAAAGTATCATGTTGGCGACAAATTGCCAGACCCCTCAAACACATAATGGGAAAAGATGATCCTGACTGTGCTTGTCAACTCCTTTTGAATGGTTTGTACCTCTAAAAATATTGGGGGATTATTTCTCACCTTGAGTTTGTTGCAAGCACAATGCTACGATCCTAAACTATAACTACCATTTCGATTCCCAAGATATAGAAAGGACCCTTTCTTTATACATGGTAAAAACACGAAATTGCAGCCTTGAAAAGTATCTACAGTACCATTGAAAAAAACTCTTTCTATGGTGTTCAGTCCCTTTCAACTACTTCTACTGTGAAAAATAGATATAATTTTAGGGAAATAAATCTGGAGTATGACCTTGATACAATAAACTATAAATTTCACACCACTTTGAATCTTCAGTAACTAGGCCTATTATTCTAAAACTCCTATTATTGTTGAGGGTAAAGTTCAAACTATCCTAGGCCTACTTTTTCTTTCGCGTATCCTTACACCGCATAATTCAACGTGCATAGATAAACTGTCGTTGATTATGGAATGCTAAAGCTTTACTCAAGTTTTTTGTCTTCCCTCAGGTTTGTTGGGGATACATTTTAAAGGAACTGTAAATGCCTTGATATATATATTTAATATTTAACTTTACAAACGAATAAACCTGTAGAACTCATCATACAAAGAATGACATTCGAAGTTTCGAACACACTCAAGGCAGAAAGTGTTTCTTAAACTGTTAGGCCTAACTAAAAATATAATATTATAAGAGGATGAGGCTTACCTCGTGACATGGGCAGCTGGGTAACCTTGGTCTCGAGGCAAACATGTCGAAGTCTTTTCAAAACACACTTGTAATGTGATTACTTAATTAAACTTCCTACTAACACAGTTATTTGCAATCCGAAGAATGATTATTTTACCACTTGCGGTTCGCGCTTTTCAATCACTCGCCCGATACTCCATCTCGAACTTCAATTATGGCCGCCAGCTCGCCGTCACTGCCAAAATCGCCCACGCCACGTCGATAGGCATGTGCCTATCATTCGTTTTAAACATAGTCAATTACAGTTCACTTACGGAATTAAAATATGCTAATGAAGCTAGGCTACATTATATTCTGAATACATCTTATTACTTTAGATTATCGCGTTTTTATTAACAACGGCCCGGTGAACTCTTAATACATCGCAAAAAATTTCCGTTGAAGTCGTAAAGCTTTTGTCTTCACGCTGTGACCCATAGCCTCCTCGATCATACGATCACGCCAAGCGCTTGGTTTGACGCGATAATCGGAAGCCCTTGATCAAGGAGGCTATGCGCAAGGTTGGTAGATTAAAACGTTTTATAAAGCTATCGGTAGCGTAACCGAGGGGGTCAGACACTATTGAATTTGCTGTACACCTGAGTTCAAACTCTTATGAACTCTGAGTTAAGCTTTGATAGTGCAAAGAGTTCAAAAGTTTTGTACACCCGAGTTCGCGAGTGTCTGCCCCCTCGAGAGAAACTACTGAACGTGAGCCACATTGGTGCTATATTCGCCAGGGTGCTCTAGAACAAGCGAATTATACTGGATCACTCTGAGCGTGTTGTTAATTTCGCTGAAAAACTAATTGCTCTTGCCCCCGCTCGCTAAAGAGCATCGGGCAGTGGAACGTAAAAGTGCTATCAATCTCGAATACCTGGCTACTGACCGGGATCAACACCTTACCACGCAGACGACAGCTTCTTCCTCGCTCCTTGTACGACGTAAGAATCTCCACGACACCAGTCACCAGGTGACCAGAAGCCTTGGAAAAAAGACCGATATGGAGTATACATTAAAAGACTGGAGTAGAAACTTGATGTACCTAAAACATAAATCTATATTTTAACAAATAATAAAGAACGTTATCTGTAAAATATTGAATAACTGTTTTTGCAATTAACTGGCCTTTATTATTTTCAGGTCATATGGGGTGAAGCAGTTTTTTTTAACTGGGAAGGGGAAATGGGAAAAAAAAAAATCATTTAAGACCATTATAAAATGAAAATTAAATAGTACTAAGTTTTTTTTTTCTCGAATAAATAAAAATTAAATTAAACAAGCTTATTATAAGCTCAACAATGGAGGAAAAATGGAGCTCATTGTTTGTTATGTTTGTATCATATGTAGCAGCATTTGTTTTTAAACATTAGTTAATCCCTTCTGAAATATTTTGGCTAAAATCGCGTTAAATTCTTTCACAAAATGTTTTGTTGTATTTTTATATCTTTACATCTCAGTTTTTTTCCTATATTTGTATAAAAACAGTCAGCATTTTTTTTTTTACCCTTTTTTTTTTTTTTTTTTTTTTGCATAGTAGCAAATAGTAGGGTAGGAATGCAAATATTTTATCAACGGGCGCCAATTTTGAAATTTTCAATTAATTTACGGAAATTAAACATTATACGTTAAGATTAATTTTATAATAACATGTACTAAATTTTAACCCCTTAATTTACATAATATTTTTGTTTTGCATATAAATGCTAAGTTATTGATAGTTTTTAGTAGTTTTTCTTTTTATCGATTCAAATTATTAAATTATTCGGTTATTTTGAACTTAAAAAAAATGAACCGGTTTATTATTAAATTTTGCCTGCAATTTATGAAAAACACTTCTGAAATTGTTTATTTTCAAAATGGTTATTTTTTTTTAATAGGAAGATATTGTCAGAAGGCTGAAATATATGTTTAAACCAGGCAAATGTTTGTTTGTTTTATGGTTTCAATTTTACAATGGACATCACTCGTTATTTACTAAAAAATATTTACAAATAACAACAACTAAACACTGCACGAAAAAAATTACATTTCAATATTGTTGTTTTTCCGTTTTCTTCCTCTTATTTACATTTTTTTATTTAGTATTTTTTTGTTTTTGCCCATTTGTTTATTTATTTACGCGGGAAATTCTTACCCAAAAATATATATCATCTTTAATAGATAGAGAGCGCCATCTGTACGCCGAAAGTGTTTTTGGTTTTGTTTATTTTTTTTTTTTTTTTAAAGAAGTTTGAATCAAATTAAAGTTTAAAGAAAAAGTTTTGAGTTCGTGAAGTCACAGTTTATAGTTATATAAATTTAGTTTATAAAAAACTTTGAAAAAAAGCTTTTTTTTTTTAATTAGCGGAGATTGGAGGTATGTTTTAGAATGCGTAATTTATTGTACTATTGTTTGTTTATAAATTAGTTGATTAACTAATGACAAGGGAATTTAAATGAAAAAAGCTCTGATAAACTTTGACTGTCGTCTGCTATGTTTAAGGATGGAATGTTGTAAAACATACCCTTATCAGGCATCATATCATCTGTCGTCTGATCAAATTAAATATAACTTTGACAAGGCTTAAGTCTAGAAATCTCGAAATATTTTTACCATATTGTGAAAGTCACAATGAAAATAAAGCAAAAATAGGGTGTTGCATTTTATGATCTGACAGTTGGACTAAAGGTTAGTCCAGTATCAAGCTTACGAAAGGGGATGAACCCTGTGTTCTCACTGCGCATGAGCAGTGAGAGCGCGGGTTCATCCCCCTTTGTATGGATGATACTGAAGGATGCCTACCCCCTTTTCTACCGTCGAAGTGGCTAATTGCGGAATTGCATAGAGGGGAAAAAAAAAAACAAGTTCTCGCGAAGCTGGCGATATTTAGGCCTCGAAACTTAGCAGACGACAGATGGTATTGCAGTAACTAAGCCTTGGTATTAAAATCGCGTAACATACCAGACAACTAGTGTAAAGTCTCAGAGCTCTAAATTTTAAATAAAACGTGTGGTGTAAAAACTATTCCTTTTCAATTGACATTAAAACTATTACACTTATTTAACTTTTGTTTTTTTTTCTTTTCTTTAAAGGCAACCGTATTAGGAAATATTTTCGCGAATGAAATTACGTCATTTTAGTTTAAATGTTTATATTGGTGGGAGGTTTAATTTCATTTAAACGAAGAACGCGCAAAAAAAAAATGATTAAAATAATTTAAAACAATGTTATTGTGGCACTGCATGAGGTAGTGTTGCGTTCTAGAATTTTTTGTTTCCGTCAGATAATATTTGGTTCTACAGTGCTTAGAAACAATTTTTGAACAAATTAAACTAAAATTAATAGAAAGAAAAACAATAGAAGATTTAAATAATTTACACCAAAGATAATTATTTTCTAGTAGAAATATTTTTTAACAAAAATAACTATTAAATTAATTAGTTTAAATGAACTTTTGCGCGGAATTTTAGCTTCAATGTTGCATATCCTGTTAATATTGGGGTATCCTGTTATTGTATGAAGATAGTTGTTACGTTATTAAATATTTGAGGGCCGTTTTTATCATTGAAAAATGGTATTCGAGTTGATTTAGGTACTTTTTTTTAATTTTTTTTTTTTTTTTCAAGATAATTTGCATATGTTTTCGATATTATTTTTGAGGCCCTGAAAGCTTCTGTTGAATTTCACGGTTTTTATCATTATGAAACTAAATATGATGTGGCTAATTATTAGAAGCGATTTATACATAAAAGTAAATTGGAATGTAAACCTCAAACCAAATACAGTGACGTCATAAGTTTTTGTTTCCTGTAATTATTAATTTTTGCAGAGGCTAATGGAGGTTGGAAATATGCCTAAGTTATTGCGATAGTAAGTTCTAGTATATTTACCATAGTATTGAAAGCATTATGGATACTGCCTTGTGTAAAGAATGGCAGAAAAATGACGTCACAAGCGTTTGAAACTTCAATAAGTTTAGCTTTTTTTTTTTTTTTTAGATTTAAAGTCTGGACCACGAAAGTGAAATTTGAAAAAAGATTTTTGGTTTTTAAATTTAAAAAATATTTTTCGAATAAAACCGGCAAAAATTTGAAATACTTTTAGAATTATTTGACCACCAATAAAAAAACGACTCAACAATATCTTATTTTACATATTTATAAGCTAACAAAGTCCAGCAATTAAATTTTTAAAAATTAACGGAAACTTTTTTTTTTTTCAAATCTACAAAAAAATTGCAATTATTAATGGCCAAGCATTTTTTAACGAACAAGTGCTGTTTTATTAATTAATTTAGATATAATTAAAACTAAATGATTCCCTTAAAGTACCAGCTTTCTTTAAAATTAAGTAGTTAACGAATATTTAAATTTTATTTACTACTCTCATAAGCTGAATTTGGAATATTTTTTAGGCTTAGCTATTTAAGCCATTTTATTGATATATTGCACAAATTTTAATTATATTCCTAACTCGAAAATACCTAATATTAACGAGGTGTCCTAGGTAATGCACATTTATAACTAAAAAATTAAAATTAACTTTTAAAAAAAGGGGCGAAAAGATGATTTTGTACTTAATCTTGTTGAATTGTGCAAAAGAGTAAAAATTATGAATATTTAAGCCTAACTATAATTTTTAGTTATAAATGCTTGACCATTACCTAAACAACTAATAATATTTCAGTATTCGTTAAATAACTTGCCAAAATTAGAATTTTTAGGACCCCCCCTAAAAAAAATTAGATTGTTTTAACTAAATGGAAAAATATTAGGAATTCCAAATTAAAAAAACTTGGTTGAAAATAACCATTTGCCATTTTTGAAAAACAAAATTATGTTAAAACGATTTAAAACCAATCCAAATTAAAAGAAAATTAAACTAAATTTGAAAATACGATTAAGAAGACCTTAATTAAGATGTTTAATATAAAAATAATAACGATTTGAAATAATTAGAAAGTTTTAAATACGATTGCGATTAAACTTAAAAAATAAATATTAAATTAAATTGGTTTGATAATGATTGAAATAATTACGCGTTAATGTAAAAACAAAGAAATTAATGATATGGCAAATGGCTATTTCATTTTCCGCATTTTTTTGTTTTTAAATGAACTAACTAGATTTGTGATAGAAATAAAATAAACTTCAACAATTTAGGCTTTTTTTCTTGCGATTTTGAAAACTGTAACAGGTGAAAAATTGAATAAAATATGAAACTCGGACCAATAGTAGTGCTATATTATTTAGCCAATGGTTGACATAATAAACCGACGCTGGTAAATTCCACAAATGAATGGAAAGAATGCGCGACCTTGAAAATCAACGCTCTATATATCAGCCAATAGACGCGAAGAACACGCGACCTTGAAAACCGGCGCTCTAAGTATCAGCCAATAGACGCGAAGAACACGCGACCTTGAAAACCGGCGCTCTATATATCAGCCAATAGACGCGAAGAACACGCGACCTTGAAAACCGGCGCTCTAAGTATCAGCCAATAGACGCGAAGAGCGGTCGACCTTGAAAACCGACGCTCTTATGTAACAGCCAATAAACGCGAAGTGCCGTCGACCTTGAAAACTGTGGATCTTATACATTAACCAATAAAGAGATAAAGCTGGCGATTTTGAAAATCGACGCGTAAAGTGCGACCTTGAAAAATCCAGGCCAATAGATACACGAGATTCTAATCGACCAATTAAGGTTATTTTAAAGCTCGCGACCTCGAACCTGAAGCTGTCCTACTATTGGTCGTCCCTAAATTGGCGGGAACTCGAGTTATAAATTAACGGAACTTACTAATAAAGGATTTTAATTAATTAATATAGAAACCGTCTCTTTATTTTCGGTTAAAATTAAAGAAAAAATACGAAATCTGATAAGTATATCCAGATTTAAATTTTATAATTTTGAATAAGGGCTTAAAGGGAACGAAAAAAAATGCAGAGCGCTGGAAAATAGTCATCACAGATATTGTTTGAAATGTTCCCCAAACTATTTACATTTCGCGCTAATTAATTAACAAAAACTTATGAAACATTACCTTTTTCACACTCGCTCGTAGACGTTGGTTGAAAAAATGATACTAATAAGCGAGAGATTAAATTGTTTTAAGTTCCCTTTTCCAAATTTTGTTTTCTCTTATATATATTTATATAAAAACTCTTTGGTCTTCAAAAACGGCGGACTTCACTCGAATATTATTATTTTTTTTTTTCAGCAAAAATTTTGTATTTGTTTCGGGAAGAAATATAATTTATCGTGTTAAGAAATTTTGGGTTTGATTTTAAATCTGGATTTTGCTGTTGGAAAAGTTGGTAAACTTTTAATCGTTCATAAAAAAATTTGACTTTTTAAATATTGTTGTAATTTGCATATCTCCAAAAACCTTTTTTTTTATTTAAAATGTTTTATCTCACCCGTAGTGGTTTTTTTTTTTCACCGGAGATTAATTGTACGAGCGCGAAATAACGGTTATCTTCGAACTGGGATTGGTTAATTTGGAATAATCGAATAATGGGGATTGAACTAAGTTAATACGTCATCGAAAATGACGTCGTAATAACTAAATCGACTCGAAATGAAAAAAAAAAAAGAAACGAACTGAAATTAATAAACGTTAATGAATGGTTGTCTATATTAGGGGGTCTCCGTTAACCGAACCGCTCTTTGACTA
Source organism: Odiellus spinosus (assembly GCA_963920705.1). Classification (NCBI taxonomy): domain Eukaryota; kingdom Metazoa; phylum Arthropoda; class Arachnida; order Opiliones; family Phalangiidae; genus Odiellus; species Odiellus spinosus. The sequence continues at coordinate 15,584,391 of OY987237.1, read as the reverse complement.
GGAACATGAGTTTCTTCTTGCCTTTATACGCCGTTTTCATATTGTCTATAAGTTGGGCAAACTGCAAATGACCATCCTGGGCCAATAGAAACGTTTCTCGCGCTTTACTGAGGAACTCGATAAAATCTCCGTAATGCCTGGGACTAATGTGCGTTAATCTCGAATGAGTGGTATTGACGTAAGCCGTAATGGCGGCGTCGAGCAGTTGCCTTAACGGCGGTTTGTCTAAAGACAAAGGCTTAATACACCGGCGTTTAGCGTCCAAAGTAGCGATACCGGGAGCGGCCATTGAACAACGGCGTAAAATATCCGATAAAACAGTCGCGCACTGCACGTTCTTCACTAACAACGGCACCAAATTAGTTAATTCGGATTTACCTAAAGAATGGGCCAACGCGCACGCCCAATGGATATCGTTGATGGCCGGGTGATTCTCCTGGTTATAAGGGACGTGTACGCCCTTCATGGCCAAGACGGCTAGTTTGTAAGCGCGATGAGGGTAACCGCGATGCTCCATATAACGCGCTACCGTGAAAAGTTGGGACGACGTCATGACGTTCGTCGTGGCAGCGTCCACCACGATGTGGTACGCCGCTTCGAAAGCGAAAGGATCGCTCTCGCACAGAGTCAACGCGTTTAGGGCGCAATTCGGGGGGTCTTTCGAAGCGCATTGGAGGGCCAAGTTGCGCGCGCAACAGGAAAGCTCTTCCTGTTGCCGGATATCCAAATTAAGTCTCATGACAGTCGCGTGCGACATGACCGTCGTCGCCACTGGACCTAACGGAAGAGGAGAGCGACAGGCCGTCATGATACGTTTAGTGGTAAAACATAACGACTCTGACGACCAATCATATTGAAATAATTTCGCCAATCATCGAATAGCGTGCGCAATTTAAAAACAAAATATACACTCCCGTTTGCGAGAAAAATCTTCGCGACGCTTTATTTACCAAATATTGGTAGGCTTGTAAAATGGCAATCGCCTCGTGAACGAGAGTGTGTACAATGACAATGAAATTTTGACACTTTCCGTTACATTAAGATATGATACGCGAGTAAGATTCGAATAAAGGGCATTTTAGGTTACTGCCACTTTATCTTCGTTTACCCTAGAGACCTTGAAACGGGTTTCAAACTATTTTGGTAGGCTCAAACAGGAAAATTTCCGGCTCAATTGAGTAGTAAAACAGTTTCAAAGTTTCACGGCTCATTTTTGTCAAATATATATCGAGGAACTACAGCATGGGTGACAGAATCACTTTAAAGTAAGAAATGTAATAATTCCCTCTGGCTTTAGTGAACTTTAATGATAACTTCTAGGATCGCGATTTGTCTTAAAATAGAATGGAAATTGACTCACCGGTTGCTTCGGTGGGAGTGAATAGTTGATACCAGTTTTGCATGATGGAAGTGAGCGCGTCCAAGCCAACCTCTGTCGCGCAAGTGACTAGCCACCTGACCATTTCCCGCCGACGCCAATTCATAGAAGACAACGTCATACGCATAACCTAAAATGAAAACGTCTTCTCGGTTAATAACTATTAAAAATCCTGCTGGTTGTAAATCGCGAGTGCTTTTAATTTTCGGGAAAAAATAAACGCCAAAAATTAAAAAAGATAAAACATTTCCCAAATAAATTTAGAAAGGAAAAATATTTAAGTATAGCGAATTATGCTTAAAGTAAAAACAATACGCTTGATCCTACCTGTAGACCTAGTTGGAAGGCGGCGTCTAGCAGAGTGGTATGTCTGGGACCGGAATCGGGCGACACGGCGATTCTAAAAGCGTCCTGAGCTAGCTTGAAGAGCTGAGAGGAACTATGAATGTTGCGTTGGGCTGATTTCAGAACAGTCCGTAACCTCAAGACGTCACCTAATTGAGTTAAGACGATGTCCCGAATTTTAAATTTTAGGTCGTCGCTACTAGAAAGTGATTAGTCTAGATAAATTTCTTACCTTTGGCAGCGGAAAGCATGGTAGACGCGAGGCCACACTGTTGAAGCTCGATGTGACCCAGAGTGAACCACCTCGGATAACGACTCATGACCACTTGATTCAAGCCGGCGTTGTTCGTCGACTCTTCGATTTCCTCTTGGTCTTCCAAAACGGGTAACCTGGAGACGAAATTCCGGTTCAGACCCATCCCGACGCCTCTTAAGGCTATAATCACTTTGTACCTCATGGCACGAAGTCCGACGCTGTACGCCAAATCGGGGTCATAGGGCAACAACGCCGAAAACAGGAACTTGGCAAAAGTGTGCATCGGAACGCTCTCCGGGTGAATTCCGCAACCCAGGCCGCTAAATGGTCCTCCTATCGAACCCAGAAACGATTCGTACCGATTTCTTTCGGGTCAAGACCGAGGGTAAAGTTATCTTACCTTCTAGGAGTAACATGGCTTGCTTCCTGAGCACCGCGACTAGAGTTCCGTCCAACTCGATATCCTGGAGTTTGGCGATGAGTCTGTCCTCTTGTTTACACGCTTTCTCCTGAGCGTACAACCCGGGTGGCATAATACGCTGTTGACCCAACCCGATCAGGGCGGCTTCAACCGCTAACGACAAGAAGGTTTCGCTACGGTCCCTACTACTAGGCACGACTACGTGATGGTACCTAGGCCTCTCTTTCAACGTAGAATTACTCTCCTCGCCGGTGTTTAACGCTAAGAAATCTAAGACCGAAACCGTCGTTAATCTCGACGCTAATTACGATCGAAAGACAATAACCGGTAATAAAAAACTCTAAATGACTCACGGAACATACCGTAGAAATGGTCCATGGACTTGGTTTCGGCCACTAAAGAAGCCTCGGCTAGGGTATCGAAAAGGGAACCAATGGGGTCCAAAGGATGTCCGATCCATCCTTCGGTGTTGCTGTGAATGGGGTGCGGCGTTATACCAGAACTGGAACAAGGAATACCTCCCCTGTCCTGTTCCGTTTGCCACCTACACTGCCATTCTCTTTGCTGACGTTTCATCGTCCTGACGATGGCCACCGCTAATCTTAACGCTTCCTTTTGATACCCGTGCGAACGGAGAGCTTCTACTCTAGCGCACGCTGTAGGGATATGTTCTGCAACGACACCGCGGACCTCGTCAAGTATCGTTCGCTAAGTTTATCGGGGTGTTTATGGGCTAACTTACCGTGCCATAAGGGATAGCCCTGAGAATTGAACGTCCCATTGGCGGGATGGTCGACTCCGTGAGGAAGGCTATTATTAGCCAAGATGAACTTTAGATGGGTATCGTCCCAACTAAGGTTACAGGCCTCTAGAGCTCGATGAAATACTGTTCGCGGTTGGTTCGACGTTTGGTTCCTTTCCCTGGCCGAAGAAGCTCCCGGACGATGACACGCGTGCGCGCTTTCTACAATGACATTTAACGTTTAGGGACTCCGAAATTTTCCTCGGGACTAAGGTAACTGACCATCATCGTCGGAAGAATCCGAAGAGCTCGTATCTACGATCTGTCGGACAGTGTTGAGCACGCTACCACTAGGCCTAAAATCCGCGTCTTCCAGAGGACATACGTGCATAGAGGACCAGCTCTCGAGCAATGTAGGCCACTGTTGTCTTTCGAGGCTCGTAGAGTGCGGGTTAAGTACGATACAGACCCATAGGGCTCCTACGCGAGAAACGCGTCACGAAAACGGCGTTAACCAGTGCAAAAAATATACCAGAGACGGGTGGTTAGAGTGGGTATTATTACGAACCTAATTGATCCCAGAGTTGTCGACATTTATCGGTCATGGGGGTCCCTTGGGAACGCCAAATGACCAGACGCGGGTCGACGAGGAACTGTTCGGTAATGAGCCGGAGCATTCGCGCCCCGTTCGAGTCTCGAGCTCGTAACATTTCTTTGACTTTGGAAAATAACGCGTTGAGTTGTTTATTGGCCGTGTAGTAACCTCCCTGAGAAAGATACGTTCGCACTTGTTCGCTGACTTGTTCTTCGTCCAAGTGCCAACTATGTTCTTCGTCCGCCGAAGCCCCCGCCGTTGGGTCGGGAGCGCCTATTATTATTATAATTCCGCAAAAGGTCAGAAGGCCGCGAATTTAAAATTATACGTCGTTAGATTCAAATACCATACCGGCGATTCTGTTGATAATTGACCTAGTCTGTAAAATTTCATCGGAAAGCCGTTGAGCCGTGGGTAGGACTTCCGTATGATGTTCGGCAATGATATATTGGACTAACTTTTGCAACTGTTGCCGGTCTAGTTGTAAAAGTGTTTCTACGAAAATTTTAATGTCTTAGAGACGCTTACGATAAATTTCCGGATCATCATCTTTTGAAAGATAATTACCTGAAATTGGAACTCTTAACCTGACACTATCAGCGTTTCTTATCCTGTACAAAGCTAACGCGACAACGTGTTGGCACCAAAATATATCTTTCGTATCACATGTACACGTAACTGAAGTAATTTTACACCTACAAAAATAAAAAAAGGGTACTCCGTGTTACAGAATACTCTCTAATACAATTGAATTGTATTCCTCGACAGGTTACTGAAAATCAGACAACTGTTCACAGTGTTTTATAAGGAACAAGCTTATTGTATCCTTCAATGTGGCCAAACAAAGTTACAAAACTAAATTGGCGAAGCTATGAAGGAATTCGGGTCCCAGAAATAGCTGAAACTATATTTCAACTGCAGCTACCCTGAACTGATATCATTTAAATGCACTACTTGTATTGTTAGTATCCAAATGGCTTACCTATCGAAGGTAATTGAGACCCTATGTCGTCTCTCGGGTTCTGGCGTGCAACCGGGTGGTAAAGGGTTGGGCAATTTAGGCGTCGTGACAACTCCACTAAGGTGAAAACCTAGTTAATGACAACAAAAAATTTAATTTGATTAGATTCATTGTTATATAAATACAGAAATGGCCTTGTAGTAAAATATATTTCTATATATTTAACATTACGGCACGGTAAGTTACCAATATTATATTTAAAGGGAGAATGCAACCTAATAACAAATGTTTTTTATCGATTCCTTATCGTTTAAATAGGCCTAATCCACCGATAAAAAGTTAACCAAACAAATATTAAACTAGAAATAAATTTAAACCATACACGGAAAATAGGCTTAACGGGATTCATGGAGATCAGCTGAATTGCCACCGTTGTAAGGTCTAGCGACCAATGAGCGAAGGTCCGTCGTTCACGCGAGATCTTCACGAGACTTACAATCGCGTTCGATTGGTCGCTAGACTTTTACGCGCGAGGAAATCAGGATCTCCATGAAACAAAAAAAGCGACCGTGCACGCGCTCCAGGGGTGGTCAATTGGCCACGAGAAGTGGGGCCGAAATTTTCTCTGCTCACGTGATTTCGTGAACAAGACGTCGCAACCACAACTTCTTTTATAATATCATCTATTAGATTTCTAGTTCAATATTTATCCTAAAATGTTTTCACTAGTAGATTAGGCCTATTTTTAGTGTTTTTGGTGATTTGTTTTTTGACATATGTATATATATTTTGAATCGTTTTTTTAATTATCTTTACGAAAATGCAACTCAATTTCAATTTGGAATAGATGGAAACAGTGACAGTCTCACTTTAAGAATTATGTTAATGTATTCAGGGTATGTGTCATTGACTATACGCGGAGTACTTGGAAATACACACCTACACTACCATTATCGCGTCGTGAGAGCTAGCTACAGATCTTTCCAATAAGGAGGTTGTTGATTCATCAAATATTTTAAACGTTCGTACGGTTTTTCAACGACGATACATTTTAAAATATGGTTTTGAGGTCTAAGTTTTTATCTTTGAAAGATGATGACGCTAGTTACGCAATTTTGCGGGTAACTAGAGTTCCCGCGGTAACTAGACGGTTAATTACCGTCTCACGATAATTTACTTGTATTCATAAATCATTTGTTTTTGAAATTTCTGCTATTTCAAATGATTTGACTTCAATTTGCATAGATAGGGAAAAAGTAATTTGGACAATAACATGTTCTTAACGGAACACTATTAATTTATGATGTCTGTACGTGCGTACGTTTGTAACTTTTAACACGTTCTTAACGGAACATTATTAAATTACTATGTCTGTACGTGCGTACGTTCGTAACTTTTAACAGGTTCTTAACGGAACGCTATTAATTTATGATGTCTGTACGTGCGTATGTTCGTAACTTTTCCAAGAATGTTCTATTGTGGGTTTATGGTAATTTTTCAATTACCCTTTATCAGAAGCCGATGAAACCCTCCTTTGAAGTCTACTACTCTAATGTTCCATATAGCGCTCCTCTCTGTATGGGTAAAATTCCCAATTTTACGAGATCAGAGGGGTCCTACTTCATACCCCCTGTCTACGGAAAATTGGAAATTCTCTCTCTGCACAAACGACGACGTTTTTTTGACGAACTCCGAGGCTGTTTATGGTAATTTTTCAATTACCCTTTATCAGAAGCCGATGAAACCCTCCTTTGAAGTCTACTACTCTAATGTTCCATATAGCGCTCGACGAACTCCCGCTCCGAAAATATCTACCGTTAGGAGGCGTACGAATCGCGCCTTTTGAGAATAACCCATACAGAGAGGGGGTAGACAAGACCCGGGAGTAATAGACTTCAAAGGAGGGTTTCATCGGCTTCTGCCTTTATCTGTATACCATATTTATTTTTATGATACGGTAATTTCGCGGATCTCTAATAAATAATCATGGTACAGTCCCGGGCTCCAGTTCTCAGAATCTCCAATAACAATAGACAAAAATATACGTAAACCAATAAGAATATCAACGAAATAAACCCTGTAATATTGGTCAGAACGTTTCTCTCCAGGTTCCTCAGCAAGAGGGTAGACTGACAGAGCCCCATAGCTAGCCCCGAAGGAAAATAAGCCAATCAAGTTTTGTTGTTTTTTTGGGGTCCCCTTTTGCCAGGATTTCGACTAGGGATTATTGGCAAAAGGCTTCAGGGGTTCATGGAGAACCTTTACCGCTTTACCGAGTCTAAAATCGACTGGCCCGAAAAGGCCGAAATGCCCAGAAAGTAAGGGAAATGAAGGGAGATATAGGAAAAAAAAAAAGTCTTTAAAACGGTCCACCAGGTGGCGATAGTGCCTAATACATCGTCAGAGAATGAGATGCTCTTCCAACTTGAAGTCCAGACGCAACTTCAAATTATTTTCGAACACGATTGATTTTAGGCTTAAGCAATCATCGCGAGATACTAGGATTCAAGGTTCGTGGGAAAAATAACGTCATCGTTTCTTGCCGTAACTTTTAGAGGGGAGAGTTTACTATCCGTTTTGGGCTAGATTTTAGGTCGCGTATGGACTTTAAAAAGTTCGACTACGCTGATAAAGCTCTCTCCCCTCTTTCTCTTCGATCCGGTAGGTGGTTGAGCCCGGAGCGGAGAGAGAGAGGCCTGAAGGAGAGATCTAGAGAAAGTCAGAGCGCGTTTTTAATACGCGGAGGGAGGTAGCGTCCCCTTCTCCCGACAAGGAGGTTCGAGGATGCGTGGCGTGGTTTTAGTTCGCGTTTTCTCTCCCTCTCTTTCTTTCCTCTTTCTCATTTCGTACGGAAGGGAGATGATTTCGGGTAGCGGACGACGCTAAGGGGAGATGCCGCGAGAGAGAGGTGACTCAAATACGGTCCTCACTCTGGCGTACGGGGGATCGATCTTTCGCTCTCTCTCTCTCTCTTCTCCCTCGGAGTCTAAAGTGGTGAGGGGAATACCCCCACCGACCCAGAATAATTTCCACCTCCCACTACCGTACTAACTCTCCTAGCGACTTTTACAGGATTATTTTGCCCGGACCGGCGGAGGGAAAACTCGCTCTAGCGGCCGGGTACGTCCGCTCTTTTGAAGGCTACGGCCTTCGATCGGGCCAAAAACCCCTGACTACGGGAGAAACGGGGAACTCAACCCGCCTTCGCGTAGGTCGCCGCCCGCTATCCTACACTACCCGTAGAAAAAAAAAACATATATTCCTAGGCCTAACTCGTCTCCAGGATCTTTTTTTTAGGATTTTTACTCTAAGCCAGCAGCGCGTATGCGATGGGAATTTTTCTTTTACCATACAATGACCATCTTCAGACCTACATTTCTCGGGAATTTACCATATTACCGGTCTTAATGGTAGTACTACAAAGATTTAGACGTAGTGGCGTCAGACAGACAACGGTGATTAAACCCTAAAACACCCAATTTCCATTTTTTTTTGGCAGTTTTGGGATGAGTCGAAGGCGTCGTCATGGAAATAATAATAATGAGAAATCCAACGTTTAAAGGTGCAGTGTCAGTAAGAAAATCGAGGTCACAATTTGGCTTCAAATGAAACATCCGAACTTGCTAATTTTATCTTGCGCCTTTTAAATCAACACATTATAGTTAACTATCCAATTAGAAGTCTTCAGTGTGGTCTTTGGCGCCAAAAGTTCAACTAGAAGCGAGATGAAATAAGCGGACGATGTAATATTTTGAATTACGGACCGATTTTTATGTTTTTTATATCATTTTAAAAGTCTCTGGACTTGAATATAAGCTAATACTTGTCCTTTAAAACTAAAAGATTAGCTAGCAAAATGGCGCCCACGTCGTACGTGTTTTTTTGTTTTCTTATTTACGAAGGAGGTCTCCATCTTATAATACATTTTCTCTTTTGATCTCTACTCTTGGCCATGCAAGCGCTTTCGAAGCCGGAGATTCCTTTATACAAGTATATTATTTTTTGTACAGCGTACTTCCGATAAGACTAAGCTCTAACAAGAATTGCGTTCAGTTATCACTACAGACGAAGTTAGTCTTCCTAGTAAAATAATTTAACCGCTCATACATAGGATAGGTGGAACTTGAGCTTTGATATTTAGGAATATTCGAAATGTTTTTCTTTTTTTTTTGTTAGACCTTGCGTCAGTATAGATAAACCACCCCGAGAAATGAACCAATGAGCTCTCTTTATCGTATACACCTTATCCACTATACTAATATAAACAAAACGATTTTTAGGGATACGTCTGCATATTTAAAAAGCGAATGTATATGTAAAGTTAAAACTAGAAAAAATATATATATTTCCGGGAGTATATTTTTATTTTTGCGTGTATAGTGTTACAATTATAGAGAATAGTAGATATCACACCATCTACCCTGTTTTATATTTACAGATGCTCAAAACCTTTTCCTCTGTTGTTGTTTTACTAGAAGTAGAATACAACCTTGCTTAGAGGTAAAAAAAATTCATAGAGAACAGGTTTTCTTGTTAGATTTTCCCTTAGAAAAACTGGATTATACTTATAGCTTATTACTTTTGGCATTATGATTAAAATGAGTTCTAAGACTGTAGCTTTGGTTTACGTAAGATTCCCGCGACACGTGCTGCGTAAAGCGCACTCTTTGAATCGCGTTAAATCCTGCTCATTCTTGATTGGTTGGAATTAAATGCCAACATCCGAATCTTTTCCAGGTTTTTTTTTTTTTTTTTTGCACAATTCATAGACATTTTACGAATATTTTAATAACCGAACAAGTTTCATTTTAATAGTAGAATCGATAACACTTAACCCTCCCTTTAAAGTTTGATTTATATTTAAATTTAATCTTACAAGCGCTAGATGGAGCTTTCACACTTCCCCAATAAAGTATCTGTTGTCTGCTTTTTTTTTCAACGGGCCTAGCTAGCCTAGGAAAAGATAGGTCTATGGATTTTTCCAGACCCTAATCTTTTAAGCTAATTTTCAAATTCACCGACTTTACCCCGGTATTCGTGACTAGATCGAATATTAAAAATGTTCGATTAATCGATTTCTTGCGGAGAAATGTGTGTAAAAGTTTCAGAAGGATTTTGAGTTGGGTAGGAAACCTAACTTGAACTCAAGGGTGGAGCAAATCGAACCGCTCCAAAAGCGACTCTTAGATCTCTCCTAAAGCTAAAACGTGGGCATTTATACTAATGGCGTAATGTTCGCTCGGTTATATTATCTTCTATGGAGAAATAACACTGGATGCCCCAACTCCGTAGTAAAATCCGATAGGCCTTTACGCCTGCGCGAATGATACATTTTACGAGCATGCTAAAATGAGGTAGTCTTGGATCCCTTCGAAGGCATTCGATGACTCATACTTTATAATCGCCGTGGGAAAAAAAGGACCCATAGCTATAACTAAATCTAAAAGAGTAATGGTAGATTAGTAGCTTTGAAAATTGTAAACAAGGGATGTCATTGCTTGAGGCATAAATTGGGGACAGATGATACGAATGTGATTCACTAAATATATAGAAGTTAAGATTAGAAATTTAGTCCTAGTGAAGTTCAAATTCGAAGTTAGGCTTAGCGTATTTTTATTTTTAAATATCACGTTTCATTTGAAGCGTATGTTAAGATTATCTTCTTAAGTTTCGGGGTTAAATTTTTAATTTAGGCTTAGCGTAAGTTCCGTTTTACACAGTTTCAAACTAGGCTTAGCGTAAGATGGAGTAATATAAATTTAAAGTTAGGCTTAGTATAAGTCGGAGTAATACAATTTTGAAGTTAGGCTTAGTGTTACTTTGAGTATTACAGTTTTAGAGTTAGGCTTAGGGAGATATTTAAACTGGCAGTACAATTTTGAAGTTAGGCTTAGCGTTATAGGGAGGCATTTTTAGTTGATGAAATTAGGCTTATCTCAAGTTAAAAAATTTGAAATTGGGCCTAACGAAATTTAAATATCTAAATCTAACTAAAAATTTGTCAAATAACGAAATTCACGCGCTTCTCGAAGCCTAAAATGATTTTCCTTACAGATGCGTGTGAAAGTGGTCACGAAATTATTTTTGGGGGGGTTCTTTTCACAGACGTTGACCCAGCTAACTATACTAAAAGATACAATGTAAAACATGTTTTCAGAACTACTTTTAAATTCTATGATAATTAATAATTGCGTATTACTACGCCAAGGTTTCCCAAGTTTTGTAAAACCACTTGAAAACCGAAATATACATGCTGGCACCAACTTATACAAAGGATTAGATTTTTGGGGGCAAATTATACATTTGGGGAACCACGCTCTATCCCTGGCCTCAATACAAGGAGTTCAAATCTACCGTAGAAAAAAGATTTCGAATACGAAGCTGGTACCCGGTTTGAATTTTACGTATAAGAAAGGCTTAACGACCAAAGGGTTAGGTTTAGACTAACACACCTGGACATACATTATTATTATTATTATTCTCTGACGAAAGTAATATAATTTCGCGTTTGAAAGTTTACCAACGGGAAGCCCCGGTTTCAAAATAAATGATTTTCAAATAGGATTTAGCGTATAAAAAGGTTTTTAAAGTGAGGGTATAGCGACTAATCTCGGATAAATTGTTTGGTAAAATTTTAAGCTCGATCAGAAGTAGATGAAACCCTCCTTTGAAGTCTACTACTCTAATGTTCGATATAGCGCTCCTCTCTGTATGGGTAAAATTCACAATTTTACGAGATCGGATGGGGTCCTACTTCATACCCCCTTGTCTACGCAAAATTGGAAATTCTCTCTCTCCACAAACGACGACGTTTTTTTAACGAACTCCGAGGCTGCTAGAGATATTCGCTCGACGAACTCCCGCTCCGAAAATATCTACCGATAGGAGGCGTACGAATCGCGCTTTTTGAAACTAACCCATACAGAGAAGGGTAGACAAGACCAAGGAGTAATAGACTTCAAAGGAGGGTTTCATCGGCTTCTGGCTCGATTAATAAACAAATTACCCGTTTATTCAAACTGATAATGCGAAGATAAAAATACGACGTTTCTCGAAATCCGTAATATAGAATGAAATATAATAATTAGATTTTAATCTAAATCGAAAAGCGACTAAAATAATTCTAGCTTCCAGATATCAAATTATGTTTAAAATCATTATCGCCATCTTTTTCTTTAATGAGTTATTTTTCAAATAATATTTTCTCGTAAACTAATCATTTATGAATGTTCTGGAAATTTATTCTAAATTTGAATCCAATTTACTATTATTATTATTATCTCTATTTATATTTAATTGATTGTTAAAGTAAATGAACAATAAGTTAATTCTGCATTAAATTAAGTTTCTCATACTGTAACAAAACGACTTGAAAGTATGGTTCCCACAGTTTTTTCAGATTCAAATTCCCTGACTTTTGCAGGTTTTTCCCTGACCTTTTCCAACGATTTTCCCTGACCGTTTCAACTAATACTACCCAATTTTTTAAGCTTTTATTGTTTTATATAATCGCGTTCGCCAAACTTTGTTGCAGGCGTATCTTTGTTCTAATCTATCCAACTGACACGGACTGCAGCTGAGAATCTTTTCCGCGGATAATGATTGCAATTTCCTGGCTTCTTGAAAGATCTTTAAATTCCCTGATTTTTCCCTGACTTTTTTGGTTCATTTTCAAATTCCCTGACTCTCTATACATCTATGTACAAAGGAGGTATAACTTAACATCGAAGCAGGTGTCCCTACATAAATTCAAACCCTTCCAAAATTTCTAACCACTTTTTAAGCATGTTTAAGTATGAGTCAAAATACAGTTTGCATATCCTGCCTATTTAATAATTTCCATAAAAAAGCTTCTATAACACCACGCGAGCCTATATAACCACCACCAATGGAATCAATGCTCATTAATATTCAAAAAACGGGGTAAACTTTTTTTTTTTTTATTTCAGGAGAGTGAAGTTTCAATTTTTTTTTTTCTATTCCAACCTCACCGACCGTTCGACTATAACTCGCGTCAAGTGTAATTTTAGAAACGGTCAACATGCAGTGGCATAATATACGTCCTTATTCAAGTATTCAACAAGTTCAAAACTATCCGATCAACCCACAAGAACTTAAATTTGGTACGTTTCTACCCACGTTCACGTTGAAAATTTCAACTGACATCAACCATGTACAGCTACTAGAGATTCCCCATCTTGGTAGCACCTGCCTATATACGTCCCGGTTACTTCCGGTAGAATTTTGGCCCCCCTAGAGCCCAACCAGCTTCATGATATCACCAGCTGGTTTTTTTTTAGATTCAATTTCTTTTTTTTTGGTGATTTTTATTTTTGACAACGCACGTGTCTCTCTCTCACGAACACGCGCGCACCCCTCTTAAGCGGTCGTCACGTGGTCCTACGCTTTCCCGGGTTTCGGCACCATTTTAATTCTTACGCATCGCTTGTAATCGAGCGCATAAAACGTAATCAGACCGATTTGCGAGAAAAAAAAAAATAATGAATTAGAAATTGTTTTTGAATTTTTAATTAATTTTTTTTAGAGTTTTAATCTGGTTTTCCCTTCGAACATTGAACCCAATAAAAGTTATATTCCACAAGTGGTGTTTTTTTTTTTGTTTGGTTGTGAATATCCTAAGGTTAAATATAAATATTTTTTTAACTGCTTATTAGACGAAAGATCAATTGGACGTTTTTAAAACGTAATATATATTTTAAAAACTTTTCAAATAAATTTAAAAAATTATATTTTCGCATAAATTAAGGTGTCAAAAACATATGACTGACTAGGTTAGTTATAATCCTAAAAAAACAGATTTATAAAATTTATAATTTACGTATTTATAAGCAGACATTAAAAATACCTAAGACTCCAATTTCTTTAGCCAGGGAAAACAGGGAAAAGTCAGGGAATTTGAAAAAGAGCCAAAAAAGTCAGTGAATTTGAAAATATTTTAAAAAGTCAGGGAATTGAAAGATCTTTCGAGAAGCCAGGAAATTACAATCATTATCCGCAGATTCTCAGCTGACCGTGTCAGTTGTATAGATTAGAACAAGCATATGCTTGCAAAAAGTTTGGCGAACGCGATTATTTAAACAATAAAAGCTTAAAAATTGGGTAGTATTAGCCGAAACGGTCAGGAAAAATCGTTGGAAAAGGTCAGGGAAAAACCTGGAAAAGTCAGGGAATTTGAATCTGAAAAAACTCATAATTCTTTAATTAAACTAATTCAAAAGTTAATTTACCAACATGTAACCATCATTAAAGGTATTTATCACAAATTAATGAATTTTAAATTCTCATATTTAAAAAAAACCACTCGATTAAAGTTTTAATGAGTGCACTGTACACTAATTAAAATGATTTTAACGTATAATGATCGAATAAAACTAATTATAATTAAGAACCAGAACATTATAGATATAAAAATCTAGGTCTAGATACCAATTAAACTTAAAAAAAAAAAAAAAAAAATCAAGCTCTTTTACCAAATATTAATTTATAATTATAAACGTGAAATTTATGAAAATTTGTAACCAAGGTATATTGCGTGTAAAAAAACAGTACACGCTTATTTTTGTGTGTGTACATAAAATATGGTGAAGTAAAAATCAATGTTGCACTGAAAAAAAGGTCTACAACCTTCAAGCTCCGTTGCACTACCACGATTCAAAGTTTGTTTAGAGCACGTAGGATACTAGTTTTCAACTTTATCTGACGTTACATATTACTTAGAGATGAATGTGGTCTAGAATTACACACGCTATCAACTAAAAACTGATACCCAACTTAGGTTCAATTTTAAATTTTTGCAGCAAGTTCAAAGCTACGTTCACACTTGACACTTTGGAACCGATTTCAACCAGGTTTAGAATTTTCAATTTTTTTTTTTTTTCAAGGTATTTTGTTTCTTGATCAAAGATCTATACGGGTGACCCCAAAATTTTATAACTTGACCTTTATAAAACGGGTTAAAACTTAATTTCGATTTGGGACAATTGGCTGCTTCAAAATTCATAATTTAATTAATTTACTAATCATTTTTTTGTTTGTTTTAATTTTTAATTTTTGACAATATTACTATTATTAATTCACTTTTACAATAATTTGTTCGTGAATTTAAATGTAATGTAGCGATGATAGGGGGCGTGAGGAAAAAAAAGGTAGGCAATTGTATAAATTGCGGTTCAAACATTGAACTTCGAAACTATCGATTGAAATTAAATTCCAATTGAACAATGTAACTTAGTCTACATTAGGTCTAATTAGCAAAATTAAAATAAAAAAAAGTGTTAAATTTTAGCTGGAATTTCAGAACAAAGTCTACTATTACCTCTAAGAGTTGTAAATAATTTTGCATACTATACTACTTCCGCTAATTGTTTAACTTGCCATAGTTTCGAGAGCTCCCATCAATATATTGAACTCAAAAAAAAAAAAAAAAAAAAAAAAAAAAAATTGAAATTGAATATTTTTTATCATTTCTCAAAATGAAAATTGTCAAGATATTTGAAATATGAAAATCTATATTTTGGTAAAAGCAATATCCGATCAAGGACCCCAAGCTAGAGGACCCCATAATCATATTCTACTCCAATATAGGTCTAGTGGCCCCCCATTTAGGAGGGAGTACAGTCATGGCACCCTCTCCCTAAATTTTTTCTAATACTCTTAAAGGGTAGTAGACACGGAAAATAAAATTATAATTATCGATTTTTTTCAACCAATAATTATTATTAATAATAATAATAATACAACATCTGATCTACCGCGTATCAAAAGAGACCCTCCCACTATTTTTTAACGTCGTCTGCTTGTTTTCATAACTACATTAGGAAAGAAATTATAAAGAGGTAGTTCGCTTTCAAACTAATTTAAGCTGTCAAAACACATTTTTAATTAAGGAAATATTTCAAGTAAAACCAGGTTACTAATTAGGCTTAATTTGTGAATAAAAAAATCTATTGATTTTGTATTTCACTCTCCCTTTACAGCACCTAAGACTACCAAGGTCAAAATTAAGTCCACAGATGGCGTAGGGGGTCTACAATCTAATTTTATTATTCGAGGGTTAGGCTTAACATCAAAATGGTAAAAAAATCCCTGCAGCGCTGTTGAAAAAAAAACCCTCTTGAAGTGCCTATTTCATTTGTACCTCACGTTTCCAAGGAAAAACTGATTGCCACGAAGAAAAATGACTAACTTCACGGCATGGCTGATAACTCGGGCATAGTTTTATCAAGCGCTCATTATGTAAAAGAATATGACCAGCCCTTTTTCCTACGAAGAGCGAGCGAGAAAAAGTTGAATTCTAGATAAGTAACTCGGGAAAATTTCCTCTCTAGAGTCCCTAGAAGGCAGTAGTTTTTTTTTTATCATTATACAAAATTTTAATTGGAGTTATAATGGTCTAGTAACTCTTTGGAACGTCTAAATGGCATGTCTTAATTTCTTGCCATGATTGCAGATTGACTACTTGATGATTCAGGTTTTAGTAAAAATAAAAATTGAGATATTATGCCAATATCCGTGTGATTGCAACAGCAGTCTGATAATCTATCCAATAAGTAGGTACAGTTTAAAATCGTTTAAAGGGAGAATGCAACCCAACAACAAGTGATTATATTATCTATTCCTTATCGTTTAAATAGGCTTAGCAGGATTCATGGAGATCAGCTGAATTGCCTCCGTGTAAGATCTATCAACCAATGAGCAAAGGCCCGTCGTTCACGCGAGATTCGATTGGTCGCTAGACCTCTTACAAGAGGAAAACAGTATCTCCATGAATCCCGCTAAGCCTATTTTCCGGGTTCTTAAAAATAGGCTTAGATGAATTCATTGAGATCCTGAAAGTTTTCGCGTTGAATGGTCAGCGACCAATCTAATGTTATTGGAACGACAAGCCTTCGCTGATTGGTCGAAGAAATTCATGATTTCCACGAATCCAGCTAAGCCTATTTTCAGGGTAAGTTTTAAATTAGGGCTTTCGACCCAAAACTAACATCATTTTAAATAAACCACACAATTAATTTAATCAGTCGTATGACGCGGCCATAGGATTGACCCCCATTAAGAATGGCCCCTCCCCAACGAAAGTAATTAGCGTTAAAAGCATCCCCAACTCTTAATTGGTCTCATCAAAAAGAGTCAAAATGCAAAAACCTTACCGCAACTAAAAGTTAATTAAGTAGATATATTAATAATAAAAAAATAAAAAAGTAACGAAGCTGTTTTTCGGCTGTATTTCGATTTAAAAGTTCACCACGTATTAAAGCTATATGCATTAGAGACATTTAATTATTATAACCTTAGATATACCTTTAAACACAGTGCATTTTGAAATTGAGATAGATTTTAATTTATCCAAAATCTAGAAATAATAAAGTAACAGCTGATATAGGAAAGAAATATGGGAATGAAATAACTAAAAACCCTATTGTTTCTAAATCGTTAAACAAACCCAAGTTTATAAAGTTCTAGTATTACATGGGTACACCGCGAATGATGCGTAAAATTAATTAAAAATATTCGTAATTAGATATTTAATAGAGATTAAGCCTGAAAAACATTTATATTAGACATATTTTTTAAAACAAAAATGCCATAATCCCCCTAATAATTTTATTAAATGAGTAATGACGAACAAAAGCCCTGAAGTTGATGAAATTTAAATTCATAGAAATTTTCAAACTATGAAGTTTATAATTGGATAACAATACACCTCAGTATTTTCAGTATTGCAAACTCAGACTAGAACTACAAAATAATACAGTAGGTATCCCCCCTTATGCCCTAGGGACATTTTTTTAGACCTATTATTAAAATATTATACCAGTGAAATGTACCTTAAATCCGGTAAGGTATATATATCTATTCGCGAATGATGTAGTAAAATAGATAAAGCTTAGGCGGATTAATATTCAATGTTAAACATTAATAGGAGATTAAAATAGATTTAACTTTCTCGCGAAGAGAAAATTCTTACAATCTTTTAATGGTGGGATTTTGAAGATTTGATGATTATTAAGTTCACAGCTAATCAACGTCAAATTTTACGTTTAAAATTAATTCTCCAATTAGTATCAGTATTTTCATTAAAAGCGTTTCACGTGGGAAATTCGGGAAAACGTTTTATTGGTGAAGATTAAGTTAAATACATTTTTTTCTTCTTGGTCTAGCCCCAAGATAAATATTTACAACGTGTTATTTTTAATCATATTTGTTAAATATGGAGGCCAATTCGTAGAATCTAATTTCATTTCAAATATTTCTATAGAAGTTGAGGTAATCGTGTTAATTAAAATATATACAAGGTATTAAGTCCCTGTGGCAATTGTCTAATTGTAGAAGATGATAAATGAAAGGTTTATTAGGAATTCGAGTGTCATTAAAGTTTCGTGGGAATGAAGATGTATATTCAAATACGTATTCAAATGTTTTTTTAAAGCGTTTATGTTAATAAAGGTCAATTTACGTATATTTGGGGTCAACTTTATTTAGATAATTAAGTTGACAAAATATTATAGGAAAATAGGAAATTTTTAATGAATTAATAGGATATTATAAGATTTTTTCGCATAAATTAATAGGAAATTATAGGACTTTTTTTTTTTAGAAATATAGAAAGATTTAGAATTATGACTGAAATAACAGGAATATATAGGAGAATTATGACTGGAATTACATGAATATATAGGAGAATTATGACTGGAATTACAGGAATATATAGGAGAATTATGACTGGAATTACAGGAATATATAGGAGAATTATGACTGGAATTACAGGAATATATAGGAGAATTATGACTGGAATTACAGGAATATATAGGAGAATTATGACTGGAATTACAGGAATATATAGGAGAATTATGACTGGAATTACAGGAATATATAGGAGAATTACTGGAATTACAGGAATATATAGGAGAATTATGACTGAAATTACTGGAATATATAGGAGAAATATGACTGAAATTACAGGAATATATAGGAGAATTACGACTGAAATTACAGGAATATATAGGAGAATTACTATTGAAATTACAGGAACGTATAAAATTACTATTATAGAAAATAGAATTACGAAGTCCTGAAATTATAGGATAGTATAGGAAAATTACTGTATTGCTACTAAATTGAAGGAAAATATATTATAATTACTACTGAAATTGAAGGAAAATATAGGAGAATTACTACTGGAATTATAAGAAAATATAGGAGAATTACTGGAATTATAAGAAAATATAGGAGAATTACTACTGGAATTATAAGAAAATATAGGAGAATTACTACTGAAATTATAAGAAAATATAGGAGAATTACAACTGAAATTGAAAGTAAATATGGGGTTTAATGACTAATATCAGTGAGAAACTAAACACAGTGAAGATTTAAACCCAATTCCCCAAAATCTATTCATTTTTGTAGATTTTGAGCGCTATTTATATTAAAAATGTTAATTTCTTTTTGGAAACGTGTGGGGTTCTAATTTTCTTAATACAATTCAGACACTTGAATGAATTACTATCTAAAAATGTCTTATTTTATCAGAATCAATTAAAAATAAAAACAGATCAGTTCATCCTCCCTTTAAACTAAATCTGTCAAGCTTTATGACGGTAAGCACGTTCGAAGTTGAAAAAACTTTCAAATTTACGCGAGTCAATTTTGAAAAAACGATTAAAGGTCCAGATATTTCGGGTGTTTCGTTTATTAAATCGAATGAAATAAGCGCTAAGAAACGAATACGTCTTCGAATACCAAATAGGACTTTAAAGTCATACTGTCACCATTATTTTAAAAGGCTTATTTTCAGTTTTTTTTTTTATATTAAAAATATTCTAAATTTTACACTAATTATGGATGACGTTTTTTTAATTAAAATGTCTAAAAAATACTTCTTTTAAAATTGATTACGCAGTATTTTTATCATCAATAAGCTTCAAATAAAAGGCGTAAGCGACCGCACCACGTACCATTCAACTAATTAGGCTTAATACAATTTTAATTTGATCCTATGACATATGTCAGAAGTAGATGAAACCCTCCTTTGAAGTCTATTACTCCCGGGTCTTGTCTACCCCTCTCTGTATGGGTTATTCTCAAAAGGCGCGATTCGTACGCCTCCTAACGGTAGATATTTTCGGAGCGGGAGTTCGTCGAGCGAATATCTCTAGCAGTCTCGGAGTTCGTCCAAAAAACGTCGTCGTTTGTGGAGAGAGAGAATTTCCAATTTTCCGTAGACAGGGGGATGAAGTAGGACCCCTTCTAACTCGTAAAATTGGGAATTTTACCCATACAGAGAGGAGCGCTATATGGAACATTGGAGTAGTAGACTTCAAAGGAGGGTTTCATCTACTTCTGCATATGTATATATATTTTGAATCGTTTTTTAACGATCTTTCCGAAAATGCTACTCAATTTCTATTTGGACTTCGTGACAGCATCACTTTCAACTCGGGAAAACGCGCTTAAGTCATTTTTGCCCCATAATATTAAAATTATGAACGTTTTCGAAGCAAGATTTGAGCTAAATCTTCGTTACATTCGGTCAATATTAAATTCAAAACGAATATCAGATTTAAAATGGCGAATGGAATAGCTCAAAACCCTTGGTCGAATAAGTCCAAAAGGCTTATGGTAATGGTGGGTCTGTCGGCGATCCATGACGAAGTTAGAAAAATACTTGGCCATTGCCAGCCAGGAACATTTTTAACGAGCTAAGGCCTCGGGCTAAATAATTTCTTTCCACACGCAGTGAAGAGTTTTTTTTTTTTATCGAATGTCCCAGAAGCAAGAACCGTTCACGTTTATAATTCTATTTTCACACGCAAATTACTATACAAGGTTTCTTGGGTTTCTTGGGGGGGTTTTTATTACACGTGTTGGTTAACGCGTATCCTAAAATTAACTTGGTTTGAATTAGTACTAAGATCTTTCAAGGACCCCTAATTTATTTACCAAAAATAGACAAACTGTACCCTTCAAGTATTGAACTAAAATATTAAATTGGAATTTGGCAAATTGAGAAATCATAGATGAACCACTCCCGTGATATTTTGATTGGTATAATACAAACTGATTAAAAGAATCTCGATTAAACCGATTACAAGAATTAATCTCGATTAAACCGAGTAAAAGAATTAATCTCGATTAAACCAATTAAAAGAATTAATCTCGATTAAACCAATTAAAATAATTAATCTCGATTAAACCGATTAAAAAGAATTAATCCCGATTAAACCGATTAAAAAGAATTAATCTCGATTAAACCAATTAAAAGAATTAATCTCGATTAAACCGATTAAAAGAATTAATCCCGATTAAAAAGAATCTCAACTAAACTGATTAAAAGAATTAAACGTCGATTAAACCGAGTAAAATAATTAATCTCGATTAAACCGAGTAAAAGAATTAATCCCGATTAAACCGATTAAAAGAATTAATCCCGATTAAACCGAGTAAAATAATTAATCTCGATTAAACCGATTAAAATAATTAATCTCGATTAAACCGATTAAAAGAATTAATCTCGATTAAAATCTTAAATTACGATTATTCAATTATTAATCCGAATAAATCCCGATTAAATCATTTAGATCAGGATTAAAAGATTAAATTAAGATTATCCAATGATTAAACCAATCAAAATGACGATTGTGTCAAAATTAATTTAACTGTATCAATAAACCTAAATCAATTTAATCTTAAAATTGAAATTTAATAAATGACCCTTTTATTTTTTTAACCTGATCAATTTAAATTTAATCCTTCTCAGTAAACTGCCCTAAATATCAAGGCCATTTCACAATTTATAGATTAAACTAAATTTACATTTCCGTTCGAGTCTCCGAGCTAAATTAGAGATTACACCACCACGTAGCTTTGAGCATTAACGGACTCGCAAACCGACTTAACACAATATAATCCCACAGCGACGGAAGTGTGACCAAAAACGGACATCCCAAAATTTCAAAATACTAACCGCAATATATAAAATATAATATTTAACAAGATGATCAAGCCCATAGTATAGCCACACCTCTATTGTTAGCTACCATTTTTCACGCGAGACTTTAAATCAGAAGTGACTACTTGTTTCCCCCCAGATGACGTCATTTCCGGGGCCATCTGACTTCAGACATCATGCCACAAAACAAGAGCCTATACTACCCCCATTTAGGGGTGGGTGGTGTGTCTAAAAATGGTTTCAATGGGGGGAAATCTGGTTACTAACAAAGTCACACGAGCGTATCAGGCTAAAAGACCCTAAGTCTATATTCGGGGTTCCATGTGAACATGACTCGAGGCAATGGAGATCCTAATAACGATCTCCATTATTGCTCCAAGCGACGGAAGCTTTTCATTACACGGTTCGAGATACAGAAGACAAGGTTGCAAAGTTTGAAGTCAATGACAGGATGAAATACAGAGTATTCTAAACCAAATATCATTGGCAATTCCTTTTTTAATCTAAGTTAAATTATATTAATTTTAACTTAAAAGTGAGGTTATCACCATTTTTTATTTGGAAATTTTAGTTTTATTCATTATATAGACGAATTCGGAATTGAAGAGGAACTTGCAGGGGCAGCCTCCATTGCCGTACACTCTTTACGCGCAAATCTCTTAAGAGATGTCAGTATTGTAGTTCCCATACTGATCCTATTCCTGATTGGCTACGCTATGACAAGAGAGACAAACTAGACGATCGATAATTCCTCCCCTCTACGCGTTTCCCATAGCAACGCCCGTGTAATGCGTGGATAGGTACGAGAGCGAGAGATAAAGAGGGGCAGGCGCGCCATCTATCGCGATAATTCGTCATTATATTTGTACTACAAATGGCGTAGCCCCTAGAAGTTGGTTTATGAGTATGGACTCTCCGAATTCGTCAATTGTTTTTTTACTAAATTTTCGTGACAGATTCACTTTTCACTTTCAGAGATTAAAAACAAAACTAATACTTATCTATAACTAATATGGCAATCAGTACTAGCATCAACTACAACTTTTTAATAGTTTTAATTAAGTGTAAAGGGTTGGTTGTTGGGGGGAAAGTTTTTTTATTGGAGTAACGTGATTAGAATTTTTAATGATTTGAAAAGAGACAAATCATGTCGAATTATTTTAAAGAATTGTTAAAAAGCATTGTTATACGATGTAGATTAGAAGATATTTAAATTTAATTTAATCTTAATTATCTTCTATTATTACTAAAGAACATAGTTTTAATTTCAACTAAATCTTAACCATGGTAAATAAAAAAATTAAATTTAAAGTTTAAAATTGATTTATAAATTTGATTTAACTTTATCATGTCAGGGAATTTGAATATGAAAAAAATTGTTCAATTCAAAGCGGGGGTTTATGACCTTTCAGACGCCATGGGGTTCAAAGGTTCAAATTTTACAACCCTAGAAGTTAAAGTAACATCTTGGCCCTATTACTTTGAATTTACACAAAGTTGAAAACTAAAGATTAGCCTACTCGAATAATAGAACCATTTCGATGGTAAAATATTTTCTAAATTGGTGCCATATATATTTCAAGGCATCCCAATGTCACGCTTAAGTCCTAAATGGTTCCATAGGGAATCATTATATATAATATAATATATATATATCTGAAGCAAAGCTAGTAAAGAGATAAAAAAAAAAAAAAAAACGAAAACTTTCTTACAATTGAAGAAAATAGATCAATACAAATGAAAAACGACCTTGAACCAGGGCACTGTACCATTAAGGGTGTGTATTCAACTCAATTGATGTAACGAGTACAATGATAGATAGCCTCGCATTTCCAATAAATTAAATTACTCACATTTAAAGGGACACTTAAAGCTCAAAATGGAACAGGTTTTGATTTTATTATCGAAATCACCGTGCCAAAAAAGTATTCGAGAAATAGAATTATTAGACACATTTTGGTGTTTAAATTAATTAAATTAAAGGGAGAATGCAACCTAACAACAAGTGATTTTTTATCTATTCCTTATTGTTTAAATAGGCCTAATCCACTACTGAAAATATTTACAATCAAATATTAAACTAGAAATAAATTTTAAACTTACACAGAAAATAGGCTTAGTGGGATTCATGGAGGTCCTGTTTTCCTGGCGTGTAAGGTCTAGCGACCAATCGCGCGCGACGTAAGTCTCGTGGAGATCTCGCGCGAACGACGGGCCTTCGCTCATTGGTCGCTAGACCTTACACGGACGCGATTCAGGATCTCCATGAATCCCGCTAAGCCTATTTTCAGGGTAAGTTTTAAATTTATTTCTAGTTTAATATTTGTATTGTAAACTTTTTATCGATGGATTAGGCCTATTTAAACGATAAGGAATCGATAAAAAAATCACTTGTAATTAGGTTGCATTCTCCCTTTAAGTTTGGTTAAAAATTTGAATGTAAATAAATATAATTTCGGACCAATCATATTACTTCAGCCTTCAACAGCGCTCGTAATGCTCAAGAACTTGAATTCTCTGTACACCCGAGTTCACTGAGTTCAGCTTTGACTGCATTGAGTTCGAACTCCTATGAACTCTCGAGTTCAGATTTGATAGCGCGAAGAGTTTAAAAATTTTGTACACCCGAGTTTTTCCATATTTTTAACTAATTTCCACAAATTCGACAGTCTCTAACTAAACCATACATTTAAACCTGGTCCCCCTAATATTTACGTATTACCTCAAATAGTAAACATACGTTACACACTAAGAGTTTGCAACGCGGTTGAATGGAAGGCGGATTAATACGCAATATTATATTCAATAGACAAAAACTTTGGTCCTTCGCAACGAACTGGTGTTGAAATAAATTTCAATCGCTCATCAATAAACGTCACAAACAGAACCAAAAACGTCAGTGTAACTTAAAACAAGTATTAAAGCCTAGGACACTGCCTCTATATCCTTTATCCTATTCACCAGTAAAGTTGGTTTACCTCTATTCCATTGTCGCAACATTGGCTTTGAAGCTGTACCCCCAAAAGGTCGGAAAACTTAAATAGTAAATTGACCACTTTTAATCCCAAAAATAGAACCATTGGGGGGACCATTTGGGGCCCTTCATCTTCTTCTACTCAAAACATTGTATACAACCTTCCAATCCAAACCCTCCCTTTTTTTTAAGTCATCAAAATGTCAGATAGGATGGTATTCGTGCCTACCACGCCCACATACGCTTGTTAAAAGTGGTACCAAACACATCGTGAATGGTTCGAAATTGAAATATCGGGGCTCTTTTGAGATAACTTTCAATTACAATATTCAGCGAGATTGAAGTTATTTTCTACACTAAATTTTATTAGTAATTTAAAGGTAATTCTTTAGAATTTTCAGTGTGGGATGAACTGTAAAAGTCACGGTGAACGGTTGAAGTAAAACCAGATAAAAGTATATAAATTGTAACAGAAGCCGATGAAACCCTACTTTGAAGTCTATTACTCCCTGGTCTTGTCTACCCCTCTCTGTATGGTTTATTCTCAAAAGGCGCGATTCGTACGCCTCCTAACGGTAGATATTTTCGGAGCGGGAGTTCGTCGAGCGAATATCTCTAGCAGCCTCGGAGTTCGTCCAAAAAACGTCGTCGTTTGTGGAGAGAGAATTTCCAATTTTCCGTAGACAGGGGGGTATGAAGTAGGACCCCTCCGATCTCGTAAAATTGGGAATTTTACCCATACAGAGAGGAGCGCTATATGGAACATTAGAGTAGTAGACTTCAAAGGAGGGTTTCATCTACTTCTGATAGTAAAGATTGAAAATATTTCAGGTGTTCGTAGTATTAGGGCGAATGTTAAACTTAAGAGTTTGAGAAATTTAACAACCAAGATGGTGTAGTTCCAATATAAAAATCTTATCACGTGACCAGTGGAATTATAGATGTACGCGTAAGATTTTAAATCGGTAATTAATCGCGTAATTACCAGGGTAATGGTAATTTACGGTTTGATCTAGTAATTTATTATTTAAAATTTCTTTTGAATTAAAATTTAATGAATTGCTACTAAAAAAAAATCGTCGATTCCATTTTGCTGACTCATTCATATAATTGAGTCAAAATTTATTTCTTAGGCCTTGTTCGTACGATACACTATACTATCATACTTATTGTATTGGAATATTACTTACGGTGTAAAAGCTAAATTATAATTTTCGATTACAAACATGGCTTTAATAAACTAAGTTTATTATCCTCGGTATTACAAGTTACTGCACTTTTTTAAATTGTCTTTTGAATGTAATGTTGCGAAGCCTAAAACACTGTTTTTTTATTTAAGTCTGGAAAGTGAGGATGCATCAATCATTGTTTAATAGAAATTGCGATTTCCTGTTCATAATTTTTACCATATTCCGTTTTCAAGGGTAGTTGACAGAGACTACTTTCATACCTAGCAATTTTTACGTTGCGTATTACTCAGCCTAACTTCTAACAATTGAACCAACTCCTCTCGAAAATTAAGTATGCACACAATAATTCATTTAAATTATTAATTAAGAACGTTAACAACTACTGCTTATCCGCTAACTATCTTAGTAAAATCGTGGTAAAAGTTTGGTTAAAATCAAATAGAGTTCGGAATTCGTATACTTTTTATTAATTGGATAAAATCTACTAAAAATTCTGATTATCTGTTTGATTTTCATTCGAGTTTACTCGAGTTTTTATCCAAAAATGGCAACTTATCTTAGAATATTATCCGATGCGTTATACGTTCGGATAAAAAAAAATTCAAAATTTATTTTCGTTAAAAATAATGAATAAAAAGATGATTTAAAATCTTATCGTTTTATTTCTATTCTTCGAATTAAAAGCCAATTTGAAATATTTTTCTTATATTTTAGACTAATTCTGGAAATTTGAATTTTCTTATCCATCGTTATACGTTTGAATACGAATAAGTTGTAGATAGATAAAGCGCCAAACGCTTATTTTCGGGTAAACCTTTTAACAATTATACGAATAAACAAATTTCATTTTTTTAATTACAAACAATTTATCCGAATAATAAATTATCTGAAAATATAGGAATAACGGAAGATAATGGATATCCGATTCCGAGCTCTAGTAATATTTATTTTTTTGATATTATCAGTCATTTCTAAATCTTTCTCGCAAGACAATAGTATATTTAACTTTAAATTTAATAGACGAGACATCATTAAAGTATTTAACATAAAAATATCATCATCGAAGAAAATTATCATAAAAAGGTATTGTTTCTACTTGGGATAATTTCGGGTTAAAGAAATTGCGAACTGAGATTTTAATTTGATTTATTTATTTCTATAAAAGATATTAGTCTTATAATACCTTTACTATTCAAATTCTAACCTAAATAAACCGTATTTATTAAACAAAGGCTTAAAGATTGAAATCTTACCAATTAAAATCGCATCTACGGTTAAAATATTAAGGTCAAAGTTTGTTTTAGACGAAATCCAAGCCTATTTAAATTAATTATAGATTTAAATATTAAAATGTGTCCTTTCATGAACCCTTTAAAAACATACTTGCAAATATAAAAATTGATATCCGATAAATATTTAAAATATTTCCTAATTTTTATTTAAACTTAAATTTATTTAATTTAAAATGTAATCGTCGTATCGCGTACGCGTAGTATAGAAAGAAATCTAAATAAAATTAGAAAATTCTATAAAAAATTCGAAGCTAATCGCGCAATAATATCGATTTTGGCGGGAACTGAGAGAAAGTCGCCCAAGTTTCTCCGTAGCGCGCCCAATTTGGCGGGAAATCCTCTAGGTCGGCAACACCGCGCGAAAATGAAAACACCGGCGGCAGACTTGAGAGGAGGGCGCACGTGGAGTCAGTGGCGGACGAGTCCATTCTCAAAGGACGCGCCAACCAAAATAGGGGTGATAGCTAGGAGGGGAGGGAAACTACTCTTCAGGCAATCAATGCCAATTTTCGAGCTAGAGATCTCGAAGCTGGAAGCTGGCTAGCTTCGAGTACCAAAGCGTCGCTAGGCCATAGCTAATGTTATTTCGCGGAGGGTAAAATGAGGTTCAGAGGCTTGCAAAAAGCCATAGGGCCATAGCGAAAATAATTTTGTATTTTTTTTTTGGGTTGCGCCCGCCTGCGCTAATGCTTAACTTCTGAAAGGAACCAAGAGTTGAAATTTTGAAAATTCGCGTACCCATTTACTGATTGCGTTCTATACAAATTGAATTCAAAATATATATTAACATAAGTTTAAATTTATTTTAATAAGGTCGTTTTTATTGAATTATTTTTAAAATTAAATTTAAATTTATTGTATAATATTAAAGTTTAAATGATTATCTTAATTTAAATATCACTTAAATTTAAGTTAATAAAAATTTAAATTCAATAGGGGAATCACGCGACCATATTGATGACGTAGTATTGAGGGTAATTAGATTAAAATATTTGAAATTTAAAAATGTAACTTTTTTTTAATTTACGATTTTAATTTGAAATTTCGTAGTTTTTTTATTATTATTATTATTATTAAAGTAGCATTGTAAATTATATTTTATGACCCCCTGCCAACATTCAACGCGTAAGTTTGTCGAAAAACCCCACGCCGAGAATTTCACAGCGGGCAAGACACTTAATATTTCAATCTAGTAACAAAATATAATATATGCCCCAGAATTTGAAAAGATTTTTAACCAAATACAAATAAAATTGCCCGTAATTGAATGTAATTAAGCTAATTACATTTACAGGGTTGCCACTGTTTTTTTCAGATTCAAATTCCCTGACTTTTCCAGGTTTTTCCCTGACCTTTTCCAACGATTTTCCCTGACCGTTTTGGCTAATACTACCCAATTTTTAACCTTTTATTTTTTATATAATCGCGTTTGCCAAACTTTGTTGCAGGCGTATCTTTGTTCTAATCTATACAACTGACACGCCGTCAGCTGAGAATCTTTTCCGCGGATAATGATTGGAATTTCCAGGCTTCTTGAAAGATCTTTAAATTCCCTGACTTTTTAAAATATCTTAAATTTCCCTGACGTTTTTCGTTCATTTTCAAATTCGTTTTCAAACAATGACTTTTGTGGTATTGATTATTATGAAAAAATTTATATTTTTCGTGTTTTATCCAACCACACGTCAGCGCGTTTTTATAACCATTGGGTAAATTTTCAACGATGCTCTCCATATATGAGTAATCTGAATAAATCAGCCATACATACACACGAAATGGTAGTTCGTTTTTAGCGCGAAACGTGACTCAGTTAAAATTGCTAGATCATATTTATTTACCTAATTAAACCTTAATGCGTACCTATTTTCTAAGGTTGATTTTAATTGGGTTTTGATAGTTAAAATTATCAATTCTGATTGCACTAATCAATAGGTTTTGTCAGGGGCTTCAAAATGAAACAAATTTGGTCCAAATCGGACAGAAAATATGGAAGTTACGAAGTTAACGCGAAACCTTTTTTGAAAAATTATTTAAATGTTAATTTTTAATCGACTTTAGTTAAAATTATGAATTTTGATTGAAAAAAAAATCAATATATTTTGTCACGGGTTCCAAAATGAAACCAATTTGGTCAAAATCGGACAATAAATGAGGAAGTTATGAAGATTTGTTATTTTAGATATTTGTGCAATAATTTATCATGACGTCATGATGGAAAAAATATTGGACCAATACATTATCGACGTATTACAATTATACGTCTTGTTTTATTCATCCAAACAACCGTTTTACATCTTTTTTTGGCTTGAAATTAAACCTACACTCGTCAGAATTCATTAATTTTAAAGAGTTGTAAAAATTTCAAAGGTGACGTCATTGTGGACTCAATATTTTTAAAAATAATTCATAGCTTCGTTAGTTATCGTCCGATTTCAACGCGATTGGTTTCATTTCAAAGCTACAAACAAGCTGTATCCAAATATATAACTCAAAATACAATGAAATTTCTTTGCTTAATTATATAAGTAAATTAAAATATCATAATTAAAGGGGTGCCATATGTTATCTGTTTCGTCAATATAAGGGTAATAAAAACATCAAATTATTTAAAACCACGGAAAAAAGGAAGATGGTGTAACCCTAGAACAATCCATTTTCACCCACAAGAACTAAATACGGAGAGCCACAAAAAAAAAATTGCTAAAAAGAATGATGGTAATGATTTTGGAAAATGGGAGGTTACTTTGGCTTCGACCCAACGTGATACGCATGCGCCAATTTAACTGGTTTAGAAACCCAGTGAAAAAAAAAAATATTAAAGAATTACTAGAGGAGTTCATTGTCAATCTAAAATTGCAGCGTCATGGAAGCTACGAAATTTCTAAATACCTTTCAAAATATATAGGTCTAAACCAACAGGCAGTGAATTTTCAAAATGAAACCGTAACCAGCGTAGAAAATGAAAAGAAAAAAGTTATATCGACTTATACAATACAGATGATAATCTCCATATGATTTTAGTTTATTAAGTTTGTTCGTGAAATTAGGCCGAATAAAACAATGCCTATAGGGGAAAGGAAATCTTTCCACACTCGTACCTTTCTCTTTACTAGGTTTTGTTTCGTGGACAGAGGATTACACGGACTCGTAAACAACGAGGCAAAAAAAAAAAAAAAAAAAAACAAGATTTGGGTTGAAGCGGAAATGAAGTCAAATTCGAAAGGAAAGGCCTAATTATAAGGGACGGACAACTAGTGAGAAAGCCATGGCTGTTCCATTGATAAGAAGGCCAAGGCTTAGCGTCCTAAAAAAAAAAGAAAGTTTTTAGGCCTACACCTTTAAAAACATTATTATAAACACTCCTACGCCATGTACGGGGACTGAATGACTTTAGAAGTTGCGTTTTTGATTGAAGTTAATGTCTTTTTCACGAATTAACTTTAATAGATTGATATAATGTTTTTTTTTCGTACCAACTGCTTGTTTTAAAGGATTGTGTCAAAGTCTGTACGTTTTGAACAAGGTTAGGAGGTTTTGTTAATATAATTGAACTATATTTGTATGAAACAGGCAAAATTAGGCTTAACTACGGTTGATAAAAATCAAGCTAAAGTTAGGCTTAACTACGTTTGATAAAACCAAGCAAAGTTAGGCTTAACTACGTTTGATAAAACCAAGCAAAGTTAGGCTTAACTACGTTTGATAAAACCAAGCAAAGTTAGGCTTAACTACGTTTGATAAAACCAAGCAAAGTTAGGCTTAACTACGTTTGATAAAACCAAGCAAAGTTAGGCTTAACTACGTTTGATAAAACCAAGCAAAGTTAGGCTTAACTACGTTTGATAAAACCAAGCAAAGTTAGGCTTAACTACGTTTGATAAAACCAAGCAAAATTAGGCTTAACTACGTTTGATAAAAATCAGCTAAAGTTAGGCTTAACTACGCTTGATATAAAACCATAATTTTAGGTAATTTGCGTAAAGTTATTTTTACAAACCCGGCCTTGTATGCCGAGAGTTTTGACCTAGATGTTTATTAAATAAACTATGATTAAAAACGGATCAAACAAAATATTAACTATTATATCGGATTAAAGGCGTTTGAAAAATTCAAGGCTTAATTCAAGTTTTAAAAATTATTTTCGAAATACAGGAAAAACGGTAATAATCAAAATTCGAGGACTTGAGGAGAAAAAAATAAATCTCAAAGTGGAACATTTTAAGCGTGTCTAAATAAAATTGGAACCAGTAAGTTTGCTACCTTAACTAATATTATCAAATTGATTTCAAATAACGAGTGCATAGGAGTTAATCAAATTTTCACCGGTCGATCGAAATTTACCAAGGACTACAGCTTATTGAAGACTTGAAAATATACAGTTCAAATGCCCAAGGGTTAAAACTTGCTATTTCCAAGGTTAGATTTGCCGTTGTTAGACTATTATTATCAACTACAGGTATAAGAACATTGTACTAGAAATGTAAAACTTACCCCGAAAATAGGCTTAGCTGGATTCATGGAGATCAGCATTGAGGGGTTATATTATTGTAAGTTTGGAAAAGTACTCGTCTTAATGACGGGCCATTGCTCATTTAGTCGATGACCATTCAAAGCGAAGAAATTCAGAAACTCCATGAATCCCGCTAAGCCTATTGTCACCTTAATTTAAAAATTTCGCTAAGCCTAACCGTCAATATTTTGATTTTTTTTATCAAATATAACCTGAAGTTAAAAGATTAATACACTTTAATTAAAAACTTCACTAAGCCTAACCCCCGATTAAGTTTGTTAGAAGTTCAAAGGTCAATGAGAGCATCTTAATTCTACAATTAAAATTTGGTCATAAATCATAATGGTGTGTTATTAAAAAGCTACTCAATTTCCATTAAAAGGCCTAGAATTTTTTCTGCCTGTTTCACCGGAAGTGGGCTCACCTCCCCCTTGTGAGCCAGGCCAGAGAAAGCCTGGAGTTTGTTTCCCAGGTGAGGGGACAGATTTAAATTATTTTTATTTCCACAAGTAACTCCTTTTAAATTGTAATTAATTAAAACTCTAATGAGTGTATTGTAATAATTTCAATATTCATGACCATTTCGGTTTTTATATACACTTCAGCCCTAACGTAATTCAAATAGATAATTAGTATTATTAGGCCCGAGTTAGGCTTAGAGTTAATAGATAGAGTCGAACGCGTGGCTATAGATTGTCAGATTCAGTACACCGGACGTTATATTATAGTCTAATCGAGTCTAATTCGCTAACTATCACCTCCCTTAAGCAATTACCGCGGGCATTGGGTATAGATTAGCAAATACGGGAATGCGTAAACTCACTATACCCATTCCCCTAAAATATATTGATGATAAATTCGGGCATTAAGGAGGATAAGACGCGAAACCAGAACCTCTTCCTGTATTCCATATCTATATACAGTATTGAAATCGTATCCGCCCTAGGCCTAACTGCCTGTGTTTACCATTGTGCCCTTGCTATAGACAATATTATAGATATCTACCAATGAGCGTAAGCAGAAGCCGATGAAACCCTCCTTTGAAGTCTATTACTCCCGGGTCTTGTCTATCCCTCTCTGTATGGGTTAGTTTCAAAAAACGCGATTCGTACGCCTCCTAACGGTAGATATTTTCGGAGCGGGAGTTCGTCGAGCGAATATCTCTAGCAGCCTTGGAGTTCGTCCAAAAAACGTCGTCGTTTGTGGAGAGAGAGAATTTCCAATTTTCCGTAGACAGGGGGGATGAAGTAGGACCCCTCCGATCTCGTAAAATTGGGAATTTTACCCATACAGAGAGGAGCGCTGTAGGGAACATTAGAATAGTAGACTTCAAAGGAGGGTTTCATCTACTTCTGGTCGTAAGGATGGAGGAGAGTGTATAAAAGCGTCGCCCTTCATTGCTTATCGAAGTACACCCAACCCCCTATATTTTGAATTATGAAGTCGTATGTGGGGGCCCTCTAGAATAAACCCCCTATGACGTCATTATTATTTACAACCTAAAAAAAAGTAAATATTAATTATCGATCTCTTTCGACGAATTTCTTAGCCTCTGTTAAAATTTATATTATCCATAATTAAAGCAGTGTTCTAATACTTGGAAAAAAAATATGAGCTTTGTTTTTGGAGTTTCACCACACCAGGAAATATTTTAACTAGTAAAAGTACTTGAATGAGATAAAAAATACCTTCATTTTCATTATTATCTTATAAAAAAAGATATA
This sequence comes from Odiellus spinosus, assembly GCA_963920705.1. Taxonomy (NCBI): domain Eukaryota; kingdom Metazoa; phylum Arthropoda; class Arachnida; order Opiliones; family Phalangiidae; genus Odiellus; species Odiellus spinosus. Next base: position 15,551,031 of record OY987237.1, on the reverse strand, counting down.
GGTAACTCTTGAATCAAGAAGGAACAGATAAGGAGAGGAAAAGTGGGGACGGCGCGGTTCCTACTGCGTCGGCCTAAACTCCCACTCTGGGAGAACGGGGGTAGAGACGTTTCGTGGTAAAATGTTGTCACGTGGGTAAAACGGATCCTTTATCAGATTCATAGTAGCCAACGACGCTAGTGACCACGTGACAACAGTTTACCTCGAGAATTTCCTATCCCCCTTTCCACCCGAGTGGGAGGTTGGCTCTTCTCTCTCTAACTCAACGCAGCCCCACATTTCCTCTCCTTATCTGATCCTTCTTGCTTGAATCAAGGTGAATAGCAAAACCTGGAGATTTGAAACATATGCCAAAAGCCGCGTTCATACTAGGCCTTGGAATCGATTTAAATCGTGTGAACGGGAAACAGTCTAAACTCGAAACTGCTTCGGGAACCAGTTTCGTACCGATTCGGCTGGTTTCAACAACCGATAGATGAAGTTACGATAAATCGATTTATAAAGATAATCCGCGTGAACACGTGAGGTTTAAAACGATTCCTGGCGATTCGAATATCAGTTTGATTTTACCGCTTCAAATCGATTATGAAATGCTAGTGTGACCGTAGCTAAATAGGAATGATAAAATTAATTGTATCTTTTCCGAAATATGTTAGGAAAGAGCTCTTGCGAAAAAGCTTGCAAGATAAAAATGTATACATGAATTAAAATTAAATGCGGCGAGAATATTGGCAATATACGTCAAACCAGAAGTAGATGAAACCCTGCTTTGAAGTTTATTACTCCCGGGTCTTGTCTACCCCTCTCTGTATGGGTTATTCTCAAAAGGCGCGATCCGTACGCCTCCTAACGGTAGATGTTTTCGAAGCGGGAGCTCGTCGAGCGAATATCTCTAGCAGCCTCGGAGTTCGTCAAAAAAACGTCGTCGTTTGTGGAGAGAGAGAATTTCCAATTTTCCGTAGACAGGGGGGTATGAAGTAGGACCCCTCCGATCTCGTAAAATTGGGAATTTTACCCATACAGAGAGGAGCGCTATATGGAACATTAGAGTAGTAGACTTACAAAGGAGGGTTTCATCGGCTTCTGGTCAAACCTTCAATTTTTACGAAAATACATAAAATTGAACTTTAAAAGTAGGTATTTATAGGGTAATTTAATTCTTTGCGCTAAGCCTAATTCCAAATTAAAGATTTCAGTCAACTAAATACACTTAAAACGAGGAATTTCGAATTCCTACTGATTATATTTTTAGTTTATTATTAAAACACATCCAGTGAAACAGGCAGAAGAAATCCTAGGCCTTTAAGACATTACAAGTCCTGTTGAAGGCTGAAATAATATAATTGGTCCAAATTTATATTTACTAAAATTCAAACTTTACCAAACTTTAGAAAAACAGTGTCTAAAAAGGGGCTGTCTAATTATTTGTATAAAAAGTTATTGTTAAATATATTTTGATAAGAAATAAAATCGGTTTCATAATCATTTCACGTTCCCTTTAAATTTATTAAAATTAAAAGCCAGTTCTTCATAGCAAAAATTTTGGACGCACCCTACTATAGGTTCTCCTTAGTTTTCCCTGAGACACGCCAACAAATATTTTCAATTTATTCACGTATAACTGACAATAAAGTGAAATCTATGGCGGAATGATACGCGGTATTAAAACACGCAAATAAAAAATAGTTCACGCTAATTCAAACTTAAATAAGGGCGAGAAAATTATCAAATGAGAAGCCAATGAGGGCCAAACACGCCTGAAAAAGTTCAAGAAGAGAAATATTTATTAGAGTTTGAAGCTATCAAAAGGGATGCGTTTCCTAGTTATTAAACATTCCCTTTTATTCCCCTTTCCCCTAACATCGATTCATTACGTCTTTTTACCCGAACAATTTTTTAATATACGGATAAACGTAGGAGCAGCTTAATTACACCTTACGGCTCTAAATTATTCGCCAAAAACGAAAATATTTTAAGATTAGGTAATACCAGTTTGGTCTCTAAGAAATAAACGTCATTTTATAAAGAAATTTACAGCTCAGACGATAAAGCTTGTGCAAGTAATAGTTAAATATTTTCGGGAATTTTCTTGGCCAAAAGTTTATTATTATTACAAGTACCGTATACTAGTAGAACCAGGAACCAAAATTTTAAACTGATTTATTAATAATTATTCCATTTTTTTTCTTATTTTTTGAAATATATTTTAAAGGGAGAGTGAAATGGATTTGATTTTTACAGGTTTGCCACCGTTTTTTCAGATTCAAATTCCCTGGCTTTTCCCTGACCTTTTCCACCGATTTTCCCTGTTCGATCAAAAACGCTAATACTGACCAATTTTTAACCTTTTTATATAATCGCGTTCGCCAAACTTTGTTGCAGGCGTGTCTTTGTTCTAATCTATACAACTGACACGCCGTCAGCTGAGAATCTTTTCCGCGGATAATGATTCTAATTTCCTGGCTTCTTGAAAGATCTTTAAATTCCCTGACTTTTTAAAATATTTTAAAATTCCCTGACTTTTTTGGTTCATTTTCAAATTCCCTGACTTTACCCTGACTTTCCTGACCATTGTCAACAATGAAACTGGAACCGAGGTTCGATTATAATCCTTTAAAATGTAATTATTTTCCCACCGCCTTATTTGACGATAAATTTTTTTATCCAATCATAGCGCCCTATATTAAAATCGATATATATCCATTTTTCTTCTTGGCAATCCCTTTAAATTAAAATGTGTCTGGTTTTAAAGTTCTTAAAACAAGTTTATTTCAAGGACAATTCTAAAATATCCTTGAGATAAATTTTTGTTGTACTACCGTTTCAAACTGTTTAGGACTAGAAATACAAGAACTCAATGATTTATTAAGTTAGAAGGCTGAAATTCTGGACATTGTAGATTGTGAAGTTAATTTCCCGGATTTTTTCTAGGTTTTCCTTGACCATTACTAAATTATTTCCTTGACCAATTTATTCTTAAAAGCGAGATCTTGGTAATTCCCACTTTTTATTTGACATAGTTTATCAATCAGGGTCAGATAGTTCACTCAGAATTTGACCTTATGGGCCAATTTTCAATTTACCCGACCTTTCCACGACCTTGTGGGTCAATTTTCAAATTCCCTGACCTTTCCATGACCTTTCGGCTCAAAAAATATACTAAATCTAACATACACATTGACGGAATATTGCCTGATATCACCTATCTTTGGACTTTATTTATAAAATTCCAGGTCTTCAGGTTTTTCCATGACCATGAGAGTCCACCTTGGTTTATACTAGTTGAATTCTACAAAAGCTTTCAAACTCTACGAGGGAATAAATTTCTTTGGTTGAAGATAAGTTTTACTCCCAATGACACCTACACAAAAGGGATATTGGGGAAACCTAGGCAAGATTTCCAAGACCAGAGGTTTCAGATGCCAAGAGATTGTAGAATACAATGTAGCTAAACCCTGGTACCTCCCATTTAGACGCCAAAGAGTCCCGCTTAGACCATGAGGGGCTGGAGGGCAGTCGAAAAAAAAATATTCAAAAACCACCTCTCTATCTACTTGAAATTGGGCCTTTAGAAATTCAAAAAAAAAAAAAAAAAAATTTGACTGTGGCTCTCTCTCTTGCCCTCTCTCTAACGCTCCATAGCCCCGACCCGTTATTTTCTGCAGAAGAAAATCGGTCTAAATAACAACCATAGACGTTGTCGACTCGGGTGAGCTATATAAATAGTATATAGGAAACTAGATGACTAAAGATTCGTGTGGCAGGAAAGCAGTTCCTTCACGCGTGTTGGCGCGCCTTTAGGAAGTACTAGCCTCTGTCTCGAGGCTTAACCAGGACCCGAATTCTTGATACCTAGAAACAAGTTGGGATTGTACGAAACCTAACATAACCTCCCTTCTCTGCACCGTTTGCATCGAATTCAAACAAAACAAATATTAATATTGGTCCTCCATAGACTTGTTTATCATAGAATTTCACATATAAACAAAGGTATAGTTTTGCGGTTGTGCCAACTTCCAATAGTCTCAGCTTGTATCAACATTTAAATTGGTTTACTTCCCCAATATTTCCCAGACTATCTCTCATCATTTTCCATGACTTTTCAGCATTTTCAAATACTATTTCTAATTTTATCGACTTTTCAAGGTTCCTCATTGACTTTTGCATTTTGTTTTTCATTCACTTTTGCAACAATTTCAACCTTCTCCAATTATTTATGCAATATTCAAACATTTTTAAAGATTTTTCAACATTTTAAAACGTGTACCATAACTTTTCCCATATTTTAAAACGTGTACCATAACTTTCCCCATAATTTAAAACGTGTACCATAACTTTCCCCATATTTTAAAACGTGTACCATAACTTTCCCCATATTTTAGAACGTGTACCATAATTTTCCCCATAATTTAAAACGTGTACCATAACTTTCCCCATATTTTAAAACGTGTACCATAACTTTCCCCATAATTTAAAACGTGTACCATAACTTTCCCCATAATTTAAAACGTGTACCATAACTTCCCCCATATTTTAAAACGTGTACCATAACTTTCCCCATATTTTAAAACGTGTACCATAACTTTCCCCATATTTTAAAACGTGTACCATAACTTTCCCCATATTTTAAAACGTGTACCATAACTTTCCCCATAATTTAAAACGTGTACCATAACTTTCCCCATATTTAAAAACGTGTACCATAACTTTCCCCATATTTTAAAACGTGTACCATAACTTTCCCCATAATTTAAAACGTGTACCATAACTTTCCAATTATTTTAAAAATCATTCTGCCCAGAGATTTTTCAAATTAGCGTAAAGAGATAATTAGCCAATACATCCTAAATTAATAAAAATTTACCTAAATACCTAACCTAACGTAAACACAAGCGACACCTTGTTTGAACCCGGGACCTTTCCTTACTGGGCGTGTTCTCAACTGGAGCTAGGGGCGAAAAAAACTTCAGAGAGTGAGCTAGAGATTATTCCAAGATATTTTTTTCCGAATGTTAAACTACAGAAGGCGGCTACAGGAGAGAGAAACCAACATACATTGAGGTTGGATATAATAGCTAACGCCGATTTCCCTAGCAGACGTATCGCGGCCATAGCCCGTTCGAAAAGAGCATTGCGGAGGCAAAAGGGAACTCACAGCGATGGTGAACCTTCAAGGGCAACTGGCTTCTACGCCGACTACCTGTAGCCAATGAAAATATCGCCAACTAAGCCCTAACGTACGCGGACTTATTCATAATGTTAAATTTCATAGAAATAAAAGTAGTTTTTCAAACCTAACACCCCTGGAATTTTGGCTCAAATTCGAGTTCAATATAAGAAGATTTTTAAAGATTTGAGGGAAAAGAACCTCACGTTTTGGGCTTTATTTCGCACCACCGTCCGAACGACCGACGACGATGAGAAAAACACTTATTGTTGTCTGACTGGACACTATTATGTACTTCGTGGCATGGCGAATTGTCAGTGTTGACGAAACTACGTACTTTGTAATAAAATTCAAGATCGTGGAAACTTGAAAATGACACCAACTATATTCGATAGCCTTATCGAATCCAAAGAGATTGATTAGAGAGATGCTAAGGCCTAGAGTGGGTGGATTTCTAAGCCTTATTTCTTATAGTAAGACTCCCCAATTCTTATTTGGTTCCCTATCTCACTAGGGACGTGAGATGGTAAACAGGGTTATCGTACGTTTCATTTAAAAATGCGTAAATGTTTGTCCAGGATTCCTACGAAACTTTAGAAGAGATATTTCTCGACATTTTCAAGTTTTCCCTGACCATTTATCGATAATTTTAAATTAATGTTCGATAGTTTTCTCAGAAAAAACTCGATTTCTTTAATTACTGTTATTTCCTTGACCTTTATGAGACTCATTTAAAATTCCCCGACCTTTTTGGGCCTCATTTTAAAATTCTGACCTTTTCGAACTTCATTTTAAAACACCTCAACCTTTTTGGGCCTTATTTTAAAATTCCCTGACCTTCATGGGCCGAATTTAAAAATTCCCTGACCTTTATGGGCCGAATTTAAAAATTCCCTGACCTTTATGGGCCGAATTTAAAAATTTCCTGACCTTTATGGGCCGAATTTAAAAATTCCCTGACCTATATGGGCCGAATTTAAAAATTCCCTGACCTTTATGGGCCTCATTTCAAAATTCCCTGACCTTTATGGGCCTCATTTCAAAATTCCCTGACCTTTTTGGGCCTCATTTCAAAATTCCCTGACCTTTATGGGCCGAATTTTAAAATTCCCTGACCTTTATGGGCCGAATTTTAAAATTCCCTGACCTTTATGGGCCGAATTTTAAAATTCCCTGACCTTTATGGGCCGAATTTTAAAATTCCCTGACCTTTATGGGCCTCATTTTAAAATTCCCTGACCTTTATGGGCCTCATTTTAAAATTCCCTGACCTTTATGGGCCTCATTTTAAAATTCCCTGACCTTTATGGGCCTCATTTTAAAATTCCATGACCTTTATGGGCCTCATTTTAAAATTCCCTGACCTTTATGGGCCTCATTTTAAAATTCCCTGACCTTTTCAGGCCTCATTTTAAAATTCCCTGACGCAAGATACGTCAGAGGCGATTTTTGAATAAACTTAATATGAAATTAGATTAAACTAATCACGATTTTAAACAAGATAATAGTATTTGAATTATCAAGCAGATCATAATCGATATAACAACTTTCACATCGATAAAAGAATAAAAATGAAATGATTCATTTAAAAAAAATAGCATCTCATAGCTATAGAAACGAAATATACAATTCCTCAAGAAGATTTTTTATCAAAGTCTTAAGTTTGATTACATTACTTCTTAAAAATGTAAAATATTTGGGAATGATAATTAATGTTTAATAAATATAAATAAATCACTTGTTTTCAATCCTAAACTACTGTAATTAAAAGTAATTAATATTTTAGAATATAATGTTATTTAAATTGCGTTTATTATTAGTTCAGGGTTCGTACAAAATATTGGAAGTTAATTTCCCTGCCTTTTCCAGGTTTTCCCTGACCATTTCTAAATAATTTCCCTGACAAATTTTAATACTCTTTTCACGAATATATTCTTACGAGCGAGCCGCTGGCAATTCCCACATTTTATTTGACATCGGGGTCAGCTGATAGTTTACTCGGAATATGAGAAACAATTTGAATCTTTAGGCAAATATTTTCAGTTTATAATAATTACGTTACAACTGATTGGTAAACACACATACCAAAATATTTATTGGGCTACTTTCAAATTCCCTGACTTTTCCCTGACCTTTAGGGTCACTTTCCAAATTCCCTGACTTTTTGGGCCAATTTCCAAATTCCCTGACTTTTCCAGGTTTTGCAGGGCATGTACGAACCCTGTAGTTTTTATAATAAAATTTTATAATAAATGTTAATTTGGTTTCGTGACCTTCAATTTTAACCCTCCATGAATTAAATTTTATGATCTGATATTATTTTGTCATTGTAAACTAATTAAATATTTAAATAAGATCATGTTAATTTATCCTAATTTGCTAATTTTTTAAAATTGGATTTTCCCCAAGCTCTCCTTAGAATTTTTTACAATATTCCCCCGAATTTATTATACAGAATGGGTTGGGTTATTTTTACTTTTTTTTCTATATTTAAATTAACGGTATTTTCCGTGATTCCATGAATTCCGCTAGCTATTGATAATTTATTTATTTTCCAGGTATCTTAGAAATTAATATATTTATATTAATTATGATAAGTTTTAAACATATTTAATGGCAGAACTAATTAACTTCGATTAAAAGCTAACGCGAAACTAATTTACTTAAATTAATGTTCAACGCGGAACTAAATTTAATAAATTAATGGTCATTTCAAATTTAATTTCCTTCAATTAATGGTTAACTCAAAACCAACTTAATATAATTTAAATATACTTAGTCGTTTAGCTAATTTAATTAAACCAAAATGAAGTTCATTTAAAATTGATTATTAAATTAAATTTTAAAAATTTACTAGGGGTATGATTTAATATTTTTAATATTACCTGGTCATTAAAACTGAGAACATTTAGTGGGTTACCCCGATTTATTTTCTCCCCAACGTGAAAAACACGTTAATTTACCGCCCAAGCGTGTTAAAGAAATTTTGTGTTAGTTAAAAAAATCCGCGGACATGAACCAAATCAAGTATTTTTTCTTTCTAGTATAAAGCCTAGACCCACATTATCAATTGGATGCGCTACTCCATATGAAGAAAAAAAAAATAGGACTAAGCGTTTCACGCTCTAAGATTTCCAAAGGTTTAGATTATAGATTAAAGTTAATATTATTAACGATTTCGTTAAGCCTAATATTAATTTCTCGGAATTAAATTAATGGAAATTGCGCAACATCCTGTATAATATGATAATGACACCAGTAGCGATAAATTTAAGTTAAGCCTTGGTGAAATAGATCTTAAAATCTCGTTAAAATAATTATATTTTATAGCAATTTTCGAGCTAAAATTAGAGTTAAAACTTAATAAATCTCTAGCGTTATAATTCGAATTTTTAAATTAAAATCTACGACGTGATTTAAAGTATATCCGCTAGGCCTAGATAGTAATCTAAGCTTGACGGTCCCAGTTTTTAATACCAATTCCAAACCTCAAAAACCCAAGGGCTAAAAACTTGCTGGAGTATAGAAGAAAAATAATTTCCCCCTTAAAACTTTTTCTTCACGAACCGAAGTTACCAAACGTAAGCCGAATAAAAAAAAATTACCATCTAAAGACCTAGGCCTAACTAAAAAATTCTAGTTTTTCTAGCGTTTAAAAGGCTCTCGGGTAGAAAAAAAATTGCGAGCGCGGTCGAGAGGAAATTTGGTATTAGTAAGGACCAGAATCTACACGTGCCCCTCCCCCAAGGTCGTAACGTAGTACCAAACCGTGCCCGGGGCTCGCACGACTGAACGCCGCCTGGCTTGGAAAGTTCGGTCTCCCCCCGTCCGGCCGGCGGGCGACCGATCGGCGCTGAGACGGCGGACCGTTTCTTTGTTCGACCGTCGAAATTAGGCCTAAGCCCGAAAACCCCCGATAGAGGCCCCCGACCGACGGTAGAAAAAAAATCTCTTCGGGCAGAGCGGCGGGGAGAGAGAGGGAAGCCGCGTTTTCGCGTACGTAGTATAGGCGTAGCCGGGGTTATTAAAGGGATAAGAGTAATTTTGGTTTTAGAACTCACCGACTTGCAGGACATTTTCGACACCGCCGGATTCGTAGAGTCGTAGTCCGCGGTAAAAAGGTAATTTTTGATAATCGGCGCAACCTCCGCTATCGCTGGATAGCGAAGAATACATGCAGATGTCCCGCTCATTTCGCGGAAACGACCAATAAATAATCCGCCTTTGCACTGGTTCGGGAATTCGGTCGTATCGTTCTTCGATTCTCTGGAAAGGGATGTACAGGGCCACGACTTTCGCGCACACGTCCAACAAGGTGTCCGGCGCTTTGTTTTCCACACTTTCGCCGCATTTTTTACTTAATCTATCGGGTATCGAAGAGCAGCGAATTCCCACCCGAGAACAACATAGTCTCTTCGCCGCCGCCATCTTGTCATCTGATCGTCGGAGACGGCGACTACTTCTGGCAAAGCTGGCGCATGCGCTCACTCGCGAGCTTTTAAAAACGCTCGCTCTAGCCCGCCACTAGTAATCCCCTTTAAAGAGCCGCCACGACTAGGAGAAATAATACGGGGAGTCGTACCTCGCGATTCTGAACGAGAGTCAGGGACTGAAAATTTTTCCTAATAAATAAAACGCCTAATGAGAAATATCACTAATGAATGTACAATTCTTTGTTGGTTAGAATTAGGGTTAAAGTTTGAAATTTCCAACAGTTTAAATAATTAATTATACACGAGGTTTTACACAAGCACGCACGAGCTGATAAAATATTTAAAATTGATATGTAAATCGCTAATCTTTTTTGTCAATTTACGCGTTTTACCATAATTAGATAAATGAACCTAAGATGAAATATATAATATAATTTTAGTTTAGTTTGTTAATAGTCTTCTGTAAGTTTTCGTAAAAATTGAACACCATATATTACGAAGATCTAATCTAATACGTATTTCAACTCCCGTATATATTGCTCCTTGCTTTTTTCAAATGATCCAAGCGGCATCTACGCGTGGCCCCGGAACTTCAACATCGATTCACGTGTACTTTTTTCATTCAAATAATGTACATGCCAAGCGGGCGATGCTGCAATTGTTCCTGAAATATTTACGCCGGGGAAAGCCGCGACCTACCGTCCGGGTTATATCTTATGTATGTCACGCGAGCGCCTACGTTCTACGCCAAAAAAAGAGGGCCTATTTTCACCATTGGCTAACCGGGTTTAGTCCAACACCGATATTTTAGACCCTTTTACCCAGGCAAGACTAAAATCATTCCCGAACGGGGATTAGCCGTACGTAATATCGATTACGTCACTGAGAGTGCATCACTTTTTCCTCGAATCTCTTAGACCCGTATTTGTTTTTAAATTTTTAATCCACAGAATTGATTTTTCCGGAAACCCTCCGGCGATAGAATTTATATAATGCCAAGCCCTAAATCGTAAAGGTATTAGTTTGGTTTTCAGCTAAATAAATGATTGGATTTACAATGCTTAAATTAATTAGTAATTTATCCAAATTGAGCTAACTAACGCTCACAAAATAAGCAATCTTAGACCTGTTATAACAGGTTCTGGGCTGTCGTCCGCTATATCTATCAATAAATAAAAATATTGATATTTCAAAGAGCCATAAACCTCGGTCAAGAATCAATAAATGAAAAAAGTTTGTCTATCATTGATTAGTGTTAAGCCTAATTAATAAAAAAAAAAAAACTATTTACAGAATACGTCGTCTGTTTTAAATTATTAATTAGATGACTAATAAAATTTGTCTTATTTCTATAACTTTTTAAATATTGCAACCTTATACACTAGCCAATTACATTAGGCCTAGTTTGAACGAATTTTAATATAAGACTGTCGTCTGCTCTTAATTTAAAAATTCCATCCTTTACTAATAACTATTATTATATATACAAGTAATATCAGTCTCTTTATCATTAAATCAAGGTTTGGAGCTCGTTTGATTGGCTTTTGAAGCCGTATCTTCTTAATGGGCGTGAAGTGACGTAACTCTAGCTTGGATTCTTGATAAAGATTTCAGCGGCTTGCCTTGGGCATTCCTACTTTATCTATTATATTCTTGGGTATACATTCCGAGAAGCGCTAAGCCTAACTAATAAAATTAGATCCTGGACTATTATGTCAACCAATGAGATAAGTTCGTGTACTATTAACCAACCTACCATTCTAGGACGTCGTCTGCTTTACATATTAGTATCAATATCAATAAATGCGTCGATATTTTATGAATAATTGAAGCTAATCTATATTTCATCAAGTTTTCGTCTCTTTCAAAATACTAATAACAATAAATAATGTTACAACTAGAAAAATAAGGCTAACCACGCCAAGGTATATTGTTGTTTTACTGTCAATATTTTAGGATACAATACTACGGTTAAATAGCCCCTAGCAACTATGTGTTACGGAAATAAGGACAATGGCGACCCTGTATTTTCCACTCCTGTCTTTTTTGATTCCCTTTGTACAATACATTGGGGAGGGGAACTCTTACTCTTCATTATAATCTTTATAGTTTCATTATGTAACAAAGTTAGGAAATAAATGATACAATATTATCTTCCCCCCTCTCACGTAATAACTTATTAAATCTCCCGGTAATTATATTTATTGGCTTCCTTTATTTACGATATAAAATCCGATCGCCACCTCGTGGGTGACATCTATACGGAATTTCAAGTACTAAAGACTGTTGCTAGCGACATCTATTAACAATAATTCAATACGTTTGATTGTAGACTTAATTTTTCATAATTAAACTAATGAAATTAAATGTTCAATCGATTTAAATTTGGTTTTTATTTATGGAATATTTATTCATATTTGTATTAATTTATTTTTAATGGAAAAACTGACGTCATGCATATAATTATTGATTGGATATTTGGCCTAGTGCTAAAATATGCGTAGCTTTTAAATCCAAATGGTGACGTTGCGTAATCTACCTACCATTCACAGACCGAACTACCATTCACAAATAGGCCTAACTACCATTCAAAAATCGGCCTCATTACCATTCAAAAATCGGCCTAGTTACCATTCAAAAATCGGCCTAGTTACCATTCAAAAATCGGCCTAATTACCATTCAAAAATTGGCCTAATTACCATTCAAAAATCGGCCTAATTACCATTCAAAAATCGGCCTAATTACCATTCAAAAATCGGCCTAATTACCATTCAAAAATCGGCCTAATTACCATTCAAAAATCGGCCTAATTACCATTAAAAAATAGGCCGAACTACCATTCAAAATTAGGCCTAACTACCATTCAAAAATAGACCTAACTACCATTCAAAAATAGACCTAACTACCATTCAAAAATAGACCTAACTACCATTCAAAAATAGACCTAACTACCATTCAAAAATAGACCTAACTACCATTCAAAAATAGACCTAACTACCATTCAAAAATAGACCTAACTACCATTCAAAAATAGGCCTTAACAAATAGGCATAATTACCTTCCACTATAGACCTCATCAAAGTACAATTCATAAATAGACCTAATAGATCTACCTACAGTTCATATGCCTAATTAGTATTAATGAGCCTAATTTAAAATATTAACGCAAAATCATGGAAATGTCAATCATTTCATATATTTAATATATTTCATATATTTCACAATGAAGTTCAGTATTGATTAATTAGCACATCATGACTAGATATTATTATTTGTACAGAAATACTGGACGTTTTGGGAGATAGTACGCGTGTCCCCATAAGATAATAATTTCAATAGGAAGGTTACACGTGACGTCATTTTCCCCGCCCTTCCAGAGTTTAAAAGTGCTAAGCCTCGGCCATTTTGATCGTGCAACCTTCTCTAAGGCTTTAAATAAAATTCTAAGGGTTTCTATTGCTGGTATATTGGGTTAAGTGTGCGGAGGATCAACTTATCACGGAGATCGATCAACCCACGAATGACGTCATTAAATGTCACTCATGACGTGACGTCATAAGCTAATCAATGTTACGTATCTCTTGTAATTATAAATAAAGTAATTCAGATCCAGTTACTAATTAAATTAGTTCAAATCAAATCGAACTTTCAAATTAAATTTAATTTATAAAATTATCCCACTCCCTAAAATAATTAATTTTAAAAACTGCGTAATAAATAATTAGGGTTAATTTTTTACACTAGGAGGTATCGATAGGATTTCTCTATGAATTGGAAAAGAGATGGATTATAGGAATGAATTCGGCACAAATGTTTTTTTTTCCTAATTGTATCTTTAAATGCCATTTAAGATTAATTTAAGTGGAAAATTTAGGTTCTTATCAGGGTTTTATCGAACATCAAAATGCATCTTTGATATTTTGTAGCTGTCGTACAGCCAAATCGACCGGTAGATCAAAATCGTATTGATTAAGACGTTCTAAAGATTTAAATGCGTCCTCGAAACCTTATACAAAAATAAATTTCATTGGTTGTTGAAACTATATCATTTTAAAGCATTCTTATTGGTTGAGAGAAAATGTTACTTTTGGCAAAATTCTTTTTGATTTTACTTCTTTAATAATGGATTTGGGTAAAAAAAAATTCAACCAATCACAGGCAAGTAATGATTGTGATTGGCGGAAAGTTGTGATTGGCTAATTCTAAATGAATAATTAAAGTCTGATTGATGTAAATAATAGTCATTGGTTGAAAAGTAAATACCTTAAACCAATGGTATCAGTTATCAGTAAAAAATCAGTAACTTCAATGATAGACGAATTTCATTGAAAAAATTAAACACAAATTCCGGTTATGATTGGTTAAGAGTGCGAGTACTCGATAATCGACAATTACTCGTCGAATACTCGCCTCGATACTCGACTGACTAAATTTCTATTACTCGAAAGGTACTCGAGTAACAAAAAAATTTCCCTCCAATTGCTCGCGACAAGGCTTAAGTATCACACGAGTACTCGACAGAAATTTAGATACTCGATACGATACTCGATAAGAAAATTTTCAATTACTCGTACTCGACTCGACACCCAAAATTCACTACTCGCACAGGTCTAGTTATCTCTAAACCAATAAGAATTAAACAAAATCTAGCTTTGTTTTTAACTCATAAACAAAAACCAACCTGTTTTTATCGTATAACTCCAAGGCTGGTAAAATTTATCGGTCAGGGGTTTACATTTTACAATTAGTCGAAGCCAACTTACTAATTTCTTCTGACTAATTAAATTAAACCTTAATTAATATCCTGATTTATAAAATCTCAGTAAAAATTGACTACTAACTTCAAGGCGGCGCAAATGAACGCTTTGAAATGAGAATCAGCGCTTCGTTTCAAAGGCGTGTGAGTTGACATGATATTATCTATAGCTCCCAAGAGTGTCTAAATATTAAAATATTCCTATGTACTATTGAATAAAAGTCAGGCGCATGCGCAAATAAGTTTATAACGACCTGTTTAGAAGTAATCGCCGCACCGCCAACAATTTCCAAATTGAAACTTTGAGATAGTTTGCGAGCGGGTGAAGCGTTGTACATTCTTCCATTCTAAATTTAAAATCCAAAAGTTTTCTTTTACGGTACTTTTGAAAATTTCAAAATTAAGTATCGAACTAACTTTAAATTCGTAATATTTGACCATCAAATCCCATACGTGCATAATTTTAGCGGTACTAGATGATCTTACGGGAAAACAACCAAACGGTACTAAACTATTACTTTGTCCAATCTACGGACGGAATATTTAATTATTAATTAAACATTTTAAACTAAAGATAATATTTAAAATTAAAATCGTACCGGCATTAAACCGTGTTGCATTAAATCTCTAATTGCGGTTGCCAAGTCTTTTCTCACCGCTGTGGTTAATTTTTCGTTACATTGAATAACGGGAGCCTAAAGTTAATTTTATGATTTTAATGTAAATGTCAAATTAAGTTAATTTTAGAGATAATTTGGTCTATTTTATAAAGAATTTTTTGGCAATTTTTCAAAATCAGTTTGCCCCTGTAGGTTCGAATTTGCCCTGAACTTTGAAGCGCAGTAGATAAAACACTTTTACAGGCGTTGAACCGAGTTTACCTGATAAGATTTACCCCTACGCGATAGCTTCGCCAATAACACGCAAGCGCGTAGGTTGAAACAGTTATAGAAAAGATATAGGAAACTACTTGGAATTAATTTGACCTTTTTAAATTCCATAACTTTCCAGTGACCTTTTGGGTGAATTTTTAAATTCCCAAACTTTCCAGTGACTTTTTGGGTTAATTTTTAAATTCCCAAACTTTCCAGTGACCTTTTGGGCCAATTTTTAAATTCCCAAACTTTCCAGTGACCTTTTGGGCCAATTTTTAAATTCCCAAACTTTCCAGTGACCTTTTGGGCCAATTTTTAAATTCCCAAACTTTCCAGTGACTTTTTGGGTTAATTTTTAAATTCCCAAACTTTCCAGTGACCTTTTGGGTTAATTTTTAAATTCCCAAACTTTCCAGTGAACTTTCAGGTTAATTTTTAAATTCCCAAACTTTCCAGTGACCTTTAGGGCCAATTTTTAAATTCCCAAACTTTCCAGTGACCTTTTAGGCCAATTTTTCAATTCCCAAACTTTCCAGTGACCTTTTGGGACAATTTTTAAATTCCCAAACTTTCCAGTGACCTTTCAGGCCAATTTTTAAATTCCCAAACTTTCCAGTGACCTTTCAGGTTAATTTTTAAATTCCCAAACTTTCCAGTGACCTTTTGGGTGAATTTTTAAATTCCCAAACTTTCCAGTGACCTTTTAGGCCAATTTTTAAATTCCCAAACTTTCCAGTGACCTTTCAGGCCAATTTTTAAATTCCCAAACATTCCAGTGACCTTTTAGGCCAATTTTTAAATTCCCAAACTTTCCAGTGACCTTTCGGGCCAATTTTTAAATTCCCAAACTTTCCAGTGACCTTTCAGGTTAATTTTTAAATTCCCAAACTTTCCAGTGACCTTTCAGGTCAATTTTTAAATTCCCAAACTTTCCAATGACCTTTTAAACAAATTTCCAAATTCCCAGACTTAGTGAAGTTTAAAATAAATCAAAAATTTAAACTTACATCTTCGGAATCACTCGTATAATCGCTGTCAATTCCAACAGGTTCCAAATTCGCCGCTAATTCTTCGATATTGTTAATCGCCATTTCCAAATTGGCTCTTAAATCTCTGTTAAAAAAATTTAAATACGTTAATTAAGTTCTATTCCAAATTTAAACATAATTTTAAAACCCACCCCCAATGATTTGCTTTTTCAGTTTTTTTCAAAACATTTTTTTCAAACGACGAAGTTCCGCAGCCAAATTGAGTTAGAGCAAACATTTGTAACAAAGCAACGGCCCGCCGTATTATTTTAACCGATGATTTGTTTAAAGGCTTAAGCAACGGAAATAAGATGTAAATGTTACGTAATAATCAGAGTTTGTACGGCAAAGAATTGCTTTAAACTCTGGTCGTCAATAAATAACAAGGAAAAGTACCTCATCATCGTACGATTGTTGAGATGTGCCAGAATTACACATTCTGCCACGATTTTTTACGGAAGAAGCGGAAGCTTTACCGTGTAATGGACAATTGCACGTACAGTGAGGTTGTCCTTTGTTAGAAACTTCACCTTTAATATCATTATAATTTAGAATTTGTTCAAAATATTTAAAATGAATTTTAAAGGGAAAATGCAACAAGTCAAAAATTTATTTTCTATCGATACTATATTGTTTAAGTATCGTTTACAGTTTGCCAAGGCTTAGTAGCTTTAACGAGGTTTTACTGTAGTAAACAATTCCCAACATAATAATACGGTTCAAATCAAATTTTAACTGAAAGTAGGCTTAACAAGGATTCACGGAAACACTCGTCAATGAGTCTTAAGTGTCGCCACCTTTTGGTTCGTTAACGACAAGATATCAAACTCTATTTGGATCCTGGTTAAGCCTAATCTCCCGGAGTAAGTTAAGATTGATCTCAAACCTAATTTAGGTTGATAAAGCGGATTAGGCCTAATTAAACGTAAAGGAATCGATAGAAAAAAAATCAATTTTGGATGGCGTTGCATTGACCCTTATACGAAAATCGTTCCTTTCAAGGTCAGATCTCATTTAAAATAGTTTTTTTTTAATTTTTGTGACACTTGAACTTTAAAAAAAATTTAATTTGCGAATAATTCAATATTGCAAATACCTTGTAGAAATTCTATAAATCTTTCTAAGTCAGTTATTTGAGTTTTAAGTTGACTAACGAGTTGTTCCTTCATTTTGACAGGGTTGACTAACTATTAGTGGTTAGTAGAAAATTAGTTACGTTAGTTTTTGGGAAAGGATGTTTGATGGGAAAAAAAAGTTTTCTAACTTTTCTTATGGCTTGGTCAACTTGCGCTCTCAATTCCTCGGGACTCATTTTGTCAAACTCGTCCAGATCAAGGGCTAATTTGCCTTTTAACTGTTCGACGATAACCGAATGTCTCTCGAGAATCATACTTTGCGGCATTCCAGCTTCACCGGTCTACGCGAAAGCATTGTAATCCCGTATCAGTCAACGGAATGAGTTCAGGGTTGCTAGCAACCCTGCGGTCAAAAGAAGAAAAATTGTACCTCATAGGCGTATTTTTCCAAATCTTCCAATTGTTCTTTCAATTGGTTTATTAACTCCTTTTGTTTGACCCTCTGTTCTTCTAATTTAACCTCCCTATCATGCTCAGTCTAAAATTAGACCAGATAATATCTATAATCAGGCCGTAAGCGTACAACTCAATCATTTACCACCGAAGTATTGGGTTCGACATCAGTTGTGTTATAATCGAACACATCTGGTATCCCTCGAAACGCAAACTCTTCCAGATCTTTCAATAGTACCTTAGGTTTCCAAGAAGAAACGATAAATAACTTAAGTCCTTAAAGGACAAGTCTTACGAAAAATTTAGTTTTTAAAAGAATCATTCGCAATTTTGAGATTATTTCGACGCTACTTTCTGCTTGCGTCATGTTTCTTTTAATTGGTCTCCTATTAATTGAATTTCAAAGACAAGATAGAGGGCTTATCTTCTCTAATTTGTCTTTGGCATCAAGAGAACAAGAGAAGACGTAAAATATTACAAAAAATGGAAAGAATCCCTTTGAAGAATTCTTTTCAAAGCTATTTTAAATTTTTGTAATGTTTCGCAAGACTCCCCTTGAAAAACTCATTTTTTAAGATTTTACTTCTTTTTGCTCAGTATCAGCATCCACAATTTGTTTCAGCCTGAATTGAACTTGCGCAAAATGGGTAGTTAGAGCGAACAACGAAGAATTGAGTTGTTCTTGTTCGGCTTCGAGTTTCTGAAGCCTATCAGCTTCGTAATCATTCCTAATATTGTAATTTAATTGGCATCAAATTAACTCCATTTTAAGAGTTTTCGCAACTCACCCATACTCGTAATAAGAATAATTAGCATCGCACGCTTCGCTCGAGCCGAGCGGAGTTAATCTGATTGCGGGGCATTCATCTTGGCTATCGTAAGGATTTAAAGTATCGGAACCCTTTGAGGAATCGTCCTCTGCCATGTTTTTCCTATCTTTCTTTTACCCTAGCGCAATTATTAACGCAACATATGTTGCTTTGAATTAAAACCTACGTTCTCTACAAGTACAGCTGTACTGCGGAATGATAGGAAATTAATAACTTTGGGAGTAACCTTCTTGTTAAGGTCCAATTGTCGAAAGTACTATACTACATTAGAACAACTCATTTACATTACATTGCGCAAACATACAATGGCGAGATTACGAGAATTGCAGGTACATTCTAACAGCCGCCATTTCTCAAGGAAGTTACTATCAAAACGACCCCAGCATATTTCATTGTCGGTCATGCCTAGATGGCAGACGCGTCTCTATTCAGAAACAACAGATCTATAGAAGCGTTTTGCCGCAAGATTTGAAACGCGTATTTGTCTTAAAGCACTAATTTAGATAAAATACTAACAGTTCAGCATCAAATAAAGTTTTACAATTAGGATCTAGAAGCATTTATAATCCAAAATATTGATTTACCTTTTAAATGTTCCTCATTTTCGGATCATAGTTATATGTATAGTTTTTATTCAATGAGCAGTTAAGGTATTCTTCAAGGTCAGATATTTTCCACTGATGAGTAACTTGGATAGTTTATAAAGTATTAGATCTTCACACTGTTCCACTATTGAAGGTTTTCGAAGTCAGAAATTTAGCACTGATGCGCAAATTAGACAGTTAATATTAGATCTTCACACTGTTCCGTTAAGAGTATCCAATTCAACTGATGTGCTCCTAACTAATGTAAATTACCTGCAAATAAGGATCAGAAAGTAACCATTATTAAACCTGGTCCATTCTGTCAACGAGGAAATGTCACCATTCAAAAATATGACCCAAAAAGACACTTAAGCCTTAGCCTAGTATTTGAAATATATTTGAAGTTTCTTACTTTGAATGTTATAGTCCCCTGTTTGATTTTATTATTGATTAGTCGTTAATTTAAACATTTTAACCAACAGTTGATGAATAAGAATATAAAATTAAATAGTTCAAAACTTTAATTTTTTTTCAAGACCATTAAAACATTACGCCTCGCCTGCTTGCGCTCGATTATATTCCTTAAAAAGAGCAGACGAAAAAAAAAGGCG
Organism: Odiellus spinosus; assembly: GCA_963920705.1. NCBI lineage: Eukaryota > Metazoa > Arthropoda > Arachnida > Opiliones > Phalangiidae > Odiellus > Odiellus spinosus. The sequence continues at coordinate 15,531,217 of OY987237.1, read as the reverse complement.
AATGGGGCGGTTCATAAGTTAATAATCATAGATAATTATATATATATAACTGGCCAGTTAAACAACATAAAAGTGGCGTTCAGCGACACATTCGGAGTCGTTTACCCTCTTTCACAGAAATATAGTATGAAATTAATCAGAGGTTTGATTGAGGCAGTCTCCGGAGAATAGGCCGCATATCACGTTTGCCACCTCTTGAAAACTTTAAATAAGATAACAGATCCATAAATAATCGATCGGTAAAAACGAACTTTACAACGATCCGAGAAACTTTCAAGACCAACCGATTAACACAAAGTTTTGTAGTTCTTTAGATGGTTGAGAGATGTCACTTTCCCACATCGAAGTTGTTTATTTTATCATCGTGGCTAAAATGAATATGTCATTATCGTTTATTGGGAAACTATGGGGATCGATCCACTTCTCAAAAACCACCCGGAAACTCCCTTTCATGATCGCTACAGGGCGTTGAATAGACACACAGTGCTATGAGAGTAATTTGAGCCTTCCTCCCCCCCATATTTGAGACTTTCGGACACTTCGAGGCCCCTTACAACAGATTTACAGTGTGAGGCCCAACTAAGCTACACCTTAACTAGCTTGCTCGTGAATCAGGCCTTGGACCAATTTCTGTAATAAGAGTAGAAATCAAACATTGCGCTCTTAAAGTTTAAATGTATCTCTTAGAGGTCAGTCGTACATATACTTTAAAGGGACTATCTGCGATTTGTAGAGCCCCTTTAAAGAAACTATCTGATTTTGTAGGCCAAAGCATTTCCAGGGTCGAAGAAAAAGCTTTTTATATACATAGTCTTAAAGAACGCTTTACGAAAAGCGTAGAAACCGATGATATAACTTTATTATGAACCAAAAAAGAAGAACAGTCAAACCATCCGTCACTATATGGGTCCGACTTCAACTTTACTTTACAACTAAAACAACACGGAGCAACAGAACCCTTAGGCAACGGTGTCAAACGAAGAGCGTCCCTAGTATACTTATCATAAAGACGTTGTCATAGTAACGGTCCTTTCCCTAAATTCAAAGCCCCAAGCACGTGCCAGATTTTGGCGCGAAATGAAGGGTGCGCCTTGAGGTTGCCTTCCTTTCGCGTCTTTCGCGAATGGAAAAACTGATGGAAAAGTGGAGTTCAGACAGTCCAATTCGTTTCAAAACGAGTTTACAGCGTGCTAAACTTAACGCGAAACGTTTCTCGAGTCTCTTATTTAAATACTTACTGTTTATAGGCTTTACTCGCGGTACTTTCGAATTGGTACGGTTGCAATTTGATCAATTTGGTAGAAGGAATGAATCTATGTTTTGGGGGGAAGCTAACAAAGTTGCGAGAGAGTGATTTGGGATAGCTACACTTTTAGCTTCGCGCGTATTAATTCAGATTGGTCAAACACGATGTAAAGCCAGTGAAGAAAAGTACATAAGCCGGAAGAGTAGACCCTCTTTTGTAATATTGGAAAAAGACTATATAAAAAAAAATTGTCACATCATATTGTGTTGAATGTATATAGTATAATATAGTCTTAAAAGGAACTGTTTTGCCATTTATAAAAGGGTTTTTGCAATGTTATTTTAGTCACTTCTAATACCGCGACACTCTTAATACGCGTATAAACATTCATTGGATAAAGAATCAATCTTAAAAGGGTCATAAATTTCAAAAGGAGGCATCTTTTCCGATGGGTTTTAAAAATTACTTCTTATTCTGAAATTTAAAATTTTTGGACAGTTTATTTCTACCAGAAATTTCGTTTGAATATTAAGGAAAATATAAGCTTTGATGGTTGGTTTAATCCTAGTAAAGTTTCTTTGCTTAAATATAAAACAAATCTGCAAAAACCTAAACAAAGCCTTTGGCGTCTAGCTGTCTACCCTGGACTTATTTTCTGTAAAACATTACTCAATTGCTGTTTAAACTTCGGGACTCATTCCAAGAAAACATCAATCGATTGGAAAGTTGGACAATTTTTTAAAAAGAAACTAGCTTTAGCTGGTCCTATAAGAGAAACGTAAGAAGACTAAAGTTTAAAAAGAAAAGATCAAAGGGCAATCCGCTTTGAAGGCTCGCTTCCAGACATTTTCAAATTGTCGTAAACTTAGAAGTTTCAGTCATGTACCGCTTCATACACTATCCTATTTTTTAGCGGATCTTGACAAAAATCAAAATCAGGTAACAGAAACTAGAGGACTACAAATGAAAATGACCCCAGTACAACAAGAGCCTCCAAGTAGATACGAGTATCTGACTTTTCAGTTCTACCAACTTTCAAACCTTTGTTGGTGATTATCAAAGTAATCGTAAGCGGCTGGTTCAGTTAATACGACCTTATTACTTATACGGAGCTGGTAATTGACTTATGACTCTATTACGTTTATACCAAATTCAATTCATTGCCAAAAAAATCAACCTAGAAAGGGGCTCATGGGTACACAGAGAATTTCGAGCGTAATTTATGTATCTTGAAACAACTTTCAACAATACCAGAAGCCGATGAAACCCTCCTTTGAAGTCTACTACTCCAATGTTCCATATAGCGCTCCTCTCTGTATGGGTAAAATTCCCAATTTTACGAGTTAGAAGGGGTCCTACTTCATCCCCCCTGTCTACGGAAAATTAGAAATTCTCTCTCTCCACAAACGACGACGTTTTTGGACGAACTCCGAGGCTGCTAGAGATATTCGCTCGACGAACTCCCGCTCCGAAAATATCTACCGTTAGGAGGCGTACGAATCGCGCCTTTTGAGAATAACCCATACAGAGAGGGGTAGACAAGACCCGGGAGTAATAGACTTCAAAGGAGGGGTTCATCGGCTTCTGACAATACCGCTGTTCACGAGACGATTTGCAAAAATACTTTTGTGTTTGGTCCCCAGCACCCCAAATCAATCCACACCAGCTTTCAGTTAAGCAATTTAATCTTAAATATAAATTTCAAACTTAAAAAAATTAATTTTTGCTGAAGTAGCAATAATCAACACTTCCATTCCTTCTGTAAACAAATTTTCAAAACGCGCAGTTTGTCTCGCTTACAGGGAAAAAATAATTTGATAAATTTGCATAAACGCGAAGGAAATGCGTGAGAGAAAGGGAATGTTTGTTATTTCATTTATCTCCCAACTGCAAAGCTCCTAAACTGGGGGTTAGAAAAGTTTCGTGAACCTGCAGGGAACCAAGAACAACTGGGTTTCCATCAGGAGATGAGACCAGAGACTATTAATAAACGAACAAAATGTGTTCTACAAATCGTCTGCTCGAAAACGAGAAGTTTCATAAAAACGTCGCCATATGGCGATCAAGATCGACGTCAATTGTAAATGACGACAAATCTGTACAGTTTGGATTAATCTGATTGGTTCGTATATGGTTTCTAAATGTAAAACTGCATTGTTGAAGGCTAGGAGAATATGATTGGCCGGATTTAATCATTTAACTTACAATGAATGTTGCCCCATAAGTCGAGCCACTAGCCACAGCTAGACAAATTAAATTTCAGTTCTTAGAGACGAACTATTTAGCCACATATATGGGGCCCATAAAATGGGTGTTTTTATACCCAGGACAATTTTACGGATTAGGGTCCCAAAGAAATATAATTCAATGATTTTCGTATCCCTGGACACATGCCCCGTTCTTAATCCGGGCCTGGTGAGTTTTTGACAATTTAAGCCCGTGTCTTACTAGTCTCATATAGCAACGCACTCAATCTCGAAAGCCGAAAGCTTAAATCGATCCGAAAATTAGTCAAATAATCGCTGCTTTAATCCGAGTCCTACGGAAAACTTAGGTTTTGTCCATAAAACGAAACCTATTGAAATCATTTGTCGATTCGATGTACCGAAAGGCTTAACACACGCACTTCCAGATAAGGTGCAAACTCTAGTAAACTTTATCTAATGGACGTGGAGACTTCTCCACTTACGATTCCAATATTCGAAGTCTGGCACGAGCACACTCTGATTATTAATTACAATATCCAATCTGAGGAAGGTACTTAAGAGTTTAGCTAAAGGTCCTTTCACATCAGACAATTTTTACCTCCAACCAGTTTAGACAACTCGAGTCGCCTAATCTAACTAATAACAGAAGCCAATGAAACCCTCCTTTGAAGTCTACTACTCCAATGTTCGATATAGCGCTCCTCTCTGTATGGGTAAAATTCACAATTTTACGAGTTAGAAGGGGTCCTACTTCATCCCCCCCCCCTGTCTACGGAAAATTGGAAATTCTCTCTCTATACAAACGACGACGTTTTTTGGACGAACTCCGAGGCTGCTAGAGATATTCGCTCGACGAACTCCCGCTCCGAAAATATCTACCGTTAGGAGGCGTACGAATCGCGCCTTTTGAGAATAACCCATACAGAGAGGGGTAGACAAGACCCGGGAGTAATAGACTTCAAAGGAGGGTTTCATCGGCTTCTGCTAATAAAGCATATTTCTGAAATTAATCTTAATCTCTAAATATCACGGAAGCAAAACTCTAGACGTGACGTCATGATTGACCGTTCGTAAAAATTACAAAGATGGAAATTATTATGGAAGGAAAAAATTAGCTCGTGTGAAAGACCCTTTATAAGATCCCTAAGCCTAAATGAGGAAGGATATTATGACTCGTTGTTTGTCCATCCATTGGAGATTGAAGAGTGTAGGTTTCTTAGCAATCGTTAAAGGGAAAGTAAATGATATTCATTGCTAAAATTAAAGCGGTCACTAGTTTTGCGAAGGCCCATGAAGGTTTCCATTTGAAACCTATTTATTAAAGTCTATTTTATATCTTATTCTAACCAACAAGCCATTTTCTATCTAATTAAAAGCGCCCATGGTTTTCAGGATCCCTACTTTAAATATTTGTTTTTATAATAACAATAGCAGTCCCTGGCTAACTTTATATCCTATGGGGAGTCAGCAGGCGTATTTTTATCCCATATTCGAATTAATACAGCAAAAGAGAGGGTACTGCCAATACCCTTTATATAACGAATAAAAAACACGTACAAAAAAAAAAAGGCTAGCAACTTTGGGTAAAAATCATCCCTGAGGGTTAATGTTTAATCAGGAGATGAAACCCCTTCCTGATGGGAGAAAAATAGTAAAGGGAGATGGAAGACGGGAAAGCGTTAAGGGCGGGGTCATTGATGACGTCACGAAGCTAGAAGAGAAAAAAATTATATTTGGGGATGAATATACAAACAGGAACGCCCGCGTTACTGGGAGAGAGAGAGAACAATTCTTAAAGGTCAGAAAATGAAACTATATGTTCAAGGTGATTTGACGTAACGGTCAAAGTTAAGGAGCATTGATACAAAATGAAAAACCCTCATAAGCAAAAATGTAGTCCGGACAACACGAGTAAAACCTGGAGTATATAGATTTTGAACTTCACAAAGAAAGATGGAAATGGATCCAGATTGTAAAGGGAATATGACAGTATAATTTACTCTGGAAATTCTTACGTTCCCATAGACACCTTTCTTGAACCATTTTCCATACTACTTAAAAATTATCCCTGATAGCAAGAATCCATTCAGGTTCCATAAGAATATGGGAGCGTAGCTTTAGCCTCTGGTACCATCCTCCCAAACTTTGTAACAAAAGTTCGTCCGCAATTTTCCCAACATTTGTACGCTTAGATCTTTTTTCGGTCGCCTCCATTTTTATTACCCAAAATATTAGTGGCGCGGGTTAATAATAGATGTCAGGAGCGATTTACTTGAAAAATCGATTCGAAGCGGACGAACTTTTGCTACAAAGTTTGGGAGGATGGTTATCGAATCGCGGCCCTCCCATATTCTTATGGAACCTGAATGGATTCTTGCTGATAGTTTGCTGTCTGTTATTAGTTAACGGTTATCCCTGATAGTTTGCTGTCTAGTACTAGTTATCGGTTATCCCTGATAGTTTGCTGTCTGTTATTAGTTAACAGTTATTCCTGATAGTTTGCTAGCATGAAAGTCCCGCAGTTAAGCCTAATTGGGGGTACGTTTTAAATTTATTTATATTTTAATATTTGTTTGTAATTTTGTTTACTGTTGGATTAGGCCTATTTAAAGGATAAGGAATCGATTAAAAAAATCACTTGTTGTTAGGTTGCATTCTCCCTTTAAAAATTTACCTTTAACAGCGAAGGGGTGTAGGATTTTTACTAGCATTAAATTATTAAAATATATTTCGTCTGATAAATATATATTATCATTCATAAAACACCAATTTTTACTTTCAAATATTTGTTTTGAAGATTATTATTACTACACACTCAATATTCATTCATTCTGTCAAAATACATAGAACAAGAGCATACAGACGTCCAATGAAAGGTATAATATCTTCATAAAGGGAGAATGCAACCTAAAAACACGTTTAAATAGACCGAATCCGACAGTAAACAAAATTAGGAAACAAATATTAAACTAGAAATAAATTTAAAACTTACCCGAAAAATAGGCTTAGCTGGATTCAATATTAAAACAGGTTAATGGGTAATTTAGAGAACACGATAGCGTTCTATGTTATGGGCCCATGATTATCCGTAACGTAGTTTTAATATCCTAAAAAACTTCCAATCAAAACGTTATATTTTCCAATAGAAATAAAATTAAGAATCGGGTTTTTGGAGGGCAAGTCCAGTGACGGGCAAAACTAAAAGAAGGACTCATTTGTTATAGTTGAAACTAATTTTAAATGAAAGATCAAGGTTCGAATGTTGAACGTTTCAAGTTTCATTAAAAAATATTAAGTCTAAGTATTTTAAAATTAATTTTGAAGTTGATTCTTAGTTTGATTCTTAGCTATATCTTAATCTGTTTAAATGTTACTGGAAAACACGTGCGAAATGGATCTCCTTGTAGATAGAGAGCGCGCGTGCTCTCTAGATCTCCCGCCAAAAAAAGCTCTCCTTCAGTTTGGCACTGTGTATTGCCGAGTAAGGACGCTTCCGCGAATCAGTGAGAGAGAGACAGACAAGTTTCCGGAAGTTTAAGATAAAATTTTCCGGTTTAGGATTCTACTTTCTAATTTACCTTCGGGTTTTGATGATAATTATTACTGATAAAAAAAAAAAGATAAATAAATAATAAATGTCAATATGGGCTAGTCACCAATTAATAGCTTTCAAAAATGTGAACTTTAATTAAGTTTATAATTAGGGTATTTTTTTTATTAGAAAGTTTCGGACTTTTTCTCTTGAAAATATGGGTTGCGCGGGTTCTACGCGTAACAGTGTAGACAATAAAGCAGTCTCCAAAAAAGTTGATACTTCAATGGGCGCTGCTGAACGATGTAAGTCTAATTTTGTGTTTAACTTTTAATTATTTTAATACATATTTAATTTAGTTTAATCGCGGCTATTGCTTTTCATTCAAATTCGCCTCGCAAAAAGCTTGAATTTGATGCCAATCACATCTAAATCCGTAAACAATTAAGAAAGTTTGAAAATTTCAAACTGAAATTTGAAATTTTCAAACTGAACTTTGAAAATTTCAAACTTTCTTAATATTAGGCCGATTTTAATGAAATGTATATCATTTTAAAGGTGAAATAGATATCTATCTGAATAATTAACAACATTACTTAAATTTAAACTTAGTTTAATGTATATTAAAATATTTAAAACTAATTATATTTCCAAATTGGAAATTTTTTAAATTCAAACTATGTATATGAATAGAAATAATTTTGTAATTAATAATAACCTTTAAAAACGGCCAAATAAGGTCTCCATCTGATTACGCATTAACATAATCTAATATCAAACAATATAATATGATAAATAATATTATGACGTCATGATGGATTTTTTTTTTTTTGTTTGAGAATTTTTAACTTTTTTAATAATTATCCGATTTTGACGTGGTCAACGTCTTTTTGGAGGTCTAATTGAGCTCTATCATAATATATAATCATTAATTATATACCCATATTTCACGATAGTAATATAAATTTATTTATAATATTATAATTATAAAAATTTTCCTGGTTGGTGGGAAAATAGGAAGTATCATAATTGCAGATTGCACGCGTTCGTTCCATTTATGAAATTAGTAAAAAATGCTTGTACAGCGCGGAAAAATACCAACCAATATTTGCGAGAGCACGATTGATTCAAAATAAGCTGAGAAATACAAATATTAATTTAATTTATATTCGTCAGAATAGGGTCGAATACTTTTAATACCTTTATCTTATTGGAATGTTGCTAACTACGTCACGAAATCACGTGGCCTTATTTTAGTTTTCCCTAAAACGGTTGGGGTCAAAGGGTTCAGAAGTCACTCGGGAGACACCCGAACTTGAGAGCTAACACCTGAATATAGAAAAATAAGCTTAATAATGGGTGTGACGTCAATTAAAATGACACGTGATTTTTTTTTAATGTATGGGGGTTGCACCGGTAAATTTACAGTCATTTTAAAAATTAAATATTTTATTATAATTAGGGTCGGTCTGGGTACTTAAAATTCAAATTTAAAAAGCGAAATATATATTTTTTGCAGCTTTTAGTAAAATCACCTAATTCTGAATATTAATTAAGTATAAATAAAAACCCTAAAAAATTATATATTTTCAAATTTTTCCTCTTTTTTAAAAACGTCGATTTGAAAAAATTTAAATGATAACTTTTGGTAGAGTATTAGGGTTTAAACTAATACGTCTATATTTAATTTCAGCTTCAATTAGTAGCGCAGACAAAGCTAAACTATCCGATATATCTATTATTCGCTTCATTTCAAATTGATGAACTCTAGCTTCGTATACATTACCAAATCAAGGTGAAAAAGATCATATCAGTTTTCAGACAAATGTCACTTTAAACCATATTTTTCCATATTTATGTTGAATAATATTTAGTAGTAGAACGAAATACCTCTACTATTCAGTAAATTCCATACACGGAACCAATACAAAATTCGAATACTAATATGTGTGCTTGCTTTGCACTTGGTTTTTTTAGAACATTGGAATCCGTATTACTACTCAGTAATAGCAAAGGCCTAGAAGAAAAACAATTGCTTCATTACAAATCAAGTTGTAGGGCGTATGTTTCACTTCGCCTTTAATTCTTTAACATTTAAAGAGGCTCAATAAAACCCCGTTTCGCCCGAAACGGTCATTTAACGATCAACATTAGCAAATATGTAAATGAAAATGAAACCCTTCCATTTCTTGAAAGTATCTTATTTATGGAAACATCAATATTTGCCTTTGCCCGAACTATGCTAATGGTTTTAAGACTGCCAAGAAAAAGAATATAAAATAAATAAGAATAATAACAATAAAACGTATCATATGTAAATAATGGTAAATTTCAAATGATTTACAGAACACCCAACGCGTATAAGGGTTTAGTAACATAGCGTCAAAGCTTTTCCGAAAAACCCACCGTAAAAAAAGGTATTTTCACAGGGGCAGAAGCCGATGAAACCCTCCTTTGAAGTCTATAACTCCCGGGTCTTGTCTACCCCTCTCTGTATGGGTTAGTTTCAAAAAGCGCGATTCGTACGCCTCCTAACGGTAGATATTTTCGGAGCGGGAGTTCGTCGAGCGAATATCTCTAGCAGCCTCGGAGTTCGTTCAAAAAACGTCGTCGTTTGTGGAGAGAGAGATTTCCAATTTTCCGTAGACAGGGGGGTATGAAGTAGGACCCCTCCGATCTCGTAAAATTGGGAATTTTACCCATACAGAGAGGAGCGCTATATGGAACATTAGAGTAGTAGACTTCAAAGGAGGGTTTCATCGGCTTTTGACAGGGATTTGGACAGACTCTTTTTTTAAGTACGAGGGTTTCATATTGTGATAAAGTACCATACGCCTCAATTTTGACCCTTTTAATAGGCTTAGCGGGATTCATGGAGATCAGCTGAATCGCCTCCGTATTAGGTCTAGCGACCAATGAGCAAAGACCCGTCGTTCACGCGAGATCTCCACGAGACTTACAATCGCGTTCGATTGGTCGCTAGAACTTATACGCGAGGAAATCATCTGATCTCCATGAATCCCGCTAAGCCTATTTTCATGGATAAGTTTTAAATTTATTTCTAGTTTAATATTTGTTTTGTAAACTTTTTATCGGTGGATTAGGCCTATTTAAACGATAAGAATGTTAGGTTGCATTCTCCCTTTACGATGTTGAAAATATATGTATGCCTAGATCAATATAAATTATAATCCAATATTGAATCGTCACACCATTGTGAAAATGAACAATGAAAAATTCAAATTCTTCCATTATAATCTGATTTAGTTATCATCATGTACAAAACTAGTCTTTACTTTTATCACTAAAAAATTTACTGAAAGATTTAAAGGAAGCTACATTAGCGCACGATGCAAATTCCGATTGAATTTCAGAATATTTTCTCTAAAATTAATCAAGATCAGTTTCAACAATGCATTTCTTTCAAAAGTAATCCAGTTAAAATTTATTTTCAAGAAAGAAATTGTAATAAATAAAATTATATTGTCCAAGAAAATGTTTATTAGGGGTGTAGTGGATCATTTACTATTTATGGTTGAAAGAAAATTTGGTAATTAGGATCAAGAAGGATCAGACAAGGAGAGGAAAAGTGGGGACGGCGCGGTTCCTACTGCGTCGGCCTAAACTCCCACTCTGGGAGAACGGGGGTAGAGACGTTTCGTGGTAAAGTTTTGTCACGTGGGTAAAACGGATCCTTTATCAGCTTCGTAGTAGCCAACGACGCTAGTGACCACGTGACAACAGTTTACCTCGAGAATTTCCTATCCCCCCTTTCCACCCGAGTGGGAGGTTGGCTCTTCTCTCTCTAACTCAACGCAGCCCCACTTTTCCTCTCCTTGTCTTATCCTTCTTGTCAATATTTACCGAAATTTGTATTTCATTACCGTTATATATTTATCGTAATTTAATTGGCAAGGTCTTTCTCACGTGACACGGTCGCTTTCGCGTGGTAATTTTCGTGAAACTACTTAAAGGGAGAATGTCACGTAACAACAATTAATTTTTTATCGATTCCTTATATTTTAAATTGACGAATTTTAAATTTTCATACCATTAGGGTACAAATATAAAGACGTCGAGTCTCGAAACGCGAGGGGAGGGGTTACCGTCTAGTTTGTCCCTCTCTCGTCATAGCTTGGCGCGTAAAGAGTGTACCCTAATGGCGCGCTTCCCTTGCAAGTTCCTTTCCAATTTCGAATTCATCTATTACGTTTCAGAATCATTCTACGTCATCATAACAAAAAAATAGTACTAGTATAACAATTTTATTAAAAATTACTCCAATAACTACTAATAATTAATAATATCACGTGGTTATTAGCTAATACAAATCAATTTCAACGATTTACCAATCCAAAACATAGGCAACTAGTTCTTGGGTAAATCAGAGGTATATAATAACCCCCTTCGGGGGGAAGTATGAAAGCCCCTATACTACCAATGCTAAAAATCACGAACAACAAGAGCCCGCTGCTGACTGTCTAGGCCACTAGCTCGCGCTGGACTTCTCAATGTCGCTACTCTAGTAAATGGTCTTTGTATAAACAAGACGGCTCGATTTGTGTTTAGAACTTCCTGTCTCGGGAGTCAGGCTGTCTGTTAAAATGGAGTCGAAGGTTGACTTCAGCTCGCGAGTTCCGGAAGCGCGCGTAGGGAAAATTTAATGAGGTTCAAAATGGTGTAACTATTTTTTGGGAGTAAAGCGGTGTGTCGATCCGCCGCGATTTACGCCGGGCACTTCTTGTTCGTCGATTTTGCCTACCTTTCATACTTCCCCCCGAAGGAGGTTATTATATACCTCTGGTAAATATATTACTAAGCCTAACTCTTTCTAGACACTGTCAGCTTGAAGGTAGTTCCAATAAAATCTTTATTAATCAAGTAATCTTAAGAGATAAATGAGTTGACATCAACCCAAGATCCTAGATATATATATATCTCAAGTAGGCTTAGCGAACTTTTTGGACCAATAGAAGGAGGGGAAGAAAGTTCTCGGGCGAGACCAATAAATTATTAACTTTTACGCGAACACCAAAACCTATAATGCAATGGCTCTTATCTGAAAAGGCTTAGTAAAACTATTCTTTTATTACTAATTTCTGATACACCCAATAAACAGGGATAAAGTTTAACAATTTTCACAGTTTGCCCTTAATGATAAAAGTACATAATCAAACGTCGCCCGCTAACCTACCTACTTGTGATATTTTAACAACACGACATAATAAAATTGCTTTCCATTCGTTTTAAAGTCCAAGTGAAATGGAAAGCAAGAGGGCCAAAAGTAAAAAAAAATACAAACAAATATTAAATTAGAAATAAATTTAAAACTTACACAGAAAATAGGCTTAGCTGGATTCATGGACATATCCTTTAATTCTCCATATAAGGAGGGCCATCGATCAATGTCATTGGTGGCTAGTCCTTATACGGGGAGTTCAGGTGATCTCCATGAATCCAGCTAAGCCTATTTTGATGGTAAGTTTTAAATTTATTTCTAGTTTAATATAATTAATTTGTAATTTTTTTTCAGATTCAAATTCCCTGACTTTTCCAATTTTTTTTCCCTGACCTTTTCCAACGATTTTCCTTGACCGTTTCGGCTAATACTACCCAATTTTTAAGCTTTTATTGTTTTATATAATCGCGTTCGCCAAACTTTGTTGCAGGCGTATCTTTGTTCTATTCTATACAACTGACACGCCGTCAGCTGAGAATCTTTTCCGCGGATAATGATTGCAATTTCCTGGTTTCTTGAAAGATCTTTAAATTCCCTGACTTTTTAAAATATCTAAAAATTCCCCGACTTTTTTGGTTCATTTTCAAATTCCCTGACTTTTCCTTGTTTTCCCTGACCTGTGGCAACCCTGGATAATGAATCGATAAAAAAATACTTGTTGTTGGGCTGCATTCTCACTTTAAGAGTTTACGCAAAACCTACATATTCATTATTATTGTAACGCACTTAACATAATGAAGGTTGTTCGGATATTTTTACGTTTACGCGAGTTTGATCGTTACTAAATCATTAATTTGGGAATAAGAGATATTTTCCTAAGTTATTCGGGATAAATATTCCCCAAAAGGGACAGCAAAAGGTTATATAATATATTAAGTGAAATTAATTAATTAATACGAATTAATTTTAAATAACTGGAGACATTTAGATTAATAATTAATCAAATTTCACTTAGACGTTATGCAAATCTCTGTCGCAATTCCCACAGGGTTTCAAAAACAAAAATATCCCAAAATATTTTTCACGTGAATGGTTAACTTTAGAAACCAGTTAATTTGTGTAGAAATTAAGGCAACGTTCACATTAGAATCTTTGAAACCATTTTCAGATCATAATTATACGTCATAATCACGCCATTATACGTCATAATCACATCATTATACATCATAGCACACACCCTTCTCATTGGATAGTTTAGTTTACTAGGGGAGTGAGCCTAAGTTAGAGGAGTAGCCAATCAGCTGTTAGCAGAAGCCGATGAAGTCTATTACTCCCTGGTCTTGTCTACCCCTCTCTGTATGGGTTAGTTTCAAAAAGCGCGATTCGTACGCCTCCTAACGGTAGATATTTTCGGAGCGGGAGTTCGTCGAGCGAATATCTCTAGCAGCCTCGGAGTTCGTCAAAAAAACGTCGTCGTTTTGTGGAGAGAATTTCCAATTTTCCGTAGACAGGGGGGTATGAAGTCGGACCCCTCCGATCTCGTAAAATCGTGAATTTTACCCATACAGAGAGGCGCGCTATATCGAACATTAGAGTAGTAGACTTCAAAGGAGGGTTTCATCGGCTTCTGCTGTTAGTGAAATAAATTTTTACCCCTTTAAAATAAGGGGTATTTTTATCATAACATTTTCACAAAAATGTGAAATACAAATGAGGTCTGGTTTTCTACGTTTCACGTAAAGATGAAATTAATTTTAAGATTATTTTAAATAATCATTTGCCCAAATAATACCCAAAATTAAAATGTTTAAGTTAAATTAATTAAATAAAATAACATCACTATCGTAATTATCCCTAACCTCAATAAACTTCTAATTTATCTAACACATCCTCCAAAACCAATTAATATCCGTCAATTCTCATGATCGAAAAATTGGATGGCGACCAATCATTGGCCTCGTGGTTTATATTATATATAACGTGACCTTTGAACTTTCCCGTTCGCTCGCGGGTAACGAAATAAAACTGAAATTGAGTTTGCATATACGGGTGTATGTATTTCCATCATACTATATTAGGATCTTTAGAGATAGTCAATACAGCAGTGAGAGTTGGGTAGAAAGCAAACGCGGGAATATGTATCTCCCCCGCCTTTCTTTCTATTACTTCTAAACTAACGAACAGTCTTTGCTAATAGATTGGAGAAAATTTCCCTGGTTTTCCCTAGGCGCGTCAACAAAATTTTTACCAAATATCGTTCGTTATGTTCGATTTATCGTTGCCAATACTTGTCGAAGCTGGACATAAGCCTTACGGGTCTTTTCATCTTCCCCTATCATTACTTCATCGTATTTATCGAGTCAAACCTAATAAGCCCACAGTTTTCAAGAGCTACAATTCGCCATAGGTAAATATTAACTCTATGAATGCAAAAGAAACAGGATCACGTGGAAAGTCGGAAAAATAGACGCGTTATAAGGGTTAGGGTTGGCTAATTAGGGTCTTGTCGTAGAGTGTTGAAGTTGCGTTTCGCGAATAGACCCGTTCTTTATCTGCAAATAGACCCAACTAAAGTTAAGTTATACATTTTAAATGAAAGTGTTCAGAATTAGAAGAGATATATTTTAAATATGGCGTTTTAATAGTACGCTAAAACTTAAAATATAACCAGAAGCCGATGAAACCCTCCTTTGAAGTCTATTACTCCCGGGTCTTGTCTACCCCTCTCTGTATGGGTTAGTTTCAAAAAGCGCGATTCGTACGCCTCCTAACGGTAGATATTTTCGGAGCGGGAGTTCGTCGAGCGAATATCTCTAGCAGCCTCGGAGTTCGTCAAAAAAACGTCGTCGTTTGTGAAGAGAGAGAGAATTTCCAATTTTCCGTAGACAGGGGGGTATGAAGTAGGACCCCTCCGATCTCCTAAAATTGTGAATTTTACCCTATATCGAACCTTAGAGTAGTAGACTTCAAAGGAGGGTTTCATCGGCTTCTGGTTCTACCTTTTCTTAAGATAACTCTGTTCAATTTAGTTGCGCGTATATTTACTGAAAATATATAGAAAATAGCCGCCTATAGAAAGGGTCCACCGGCTTTAGTTAGATAATGAACGGCTTCAAACACGATACACTCCCGCAAATACCCCTTTCTTTCGAGTTTCACCGAAAGCCAAGGCTTAACGCGATATACGCTATGAAGGGCGTCGACTTTATACTATAGGCTGCTAAGTCCCTCTGGGTTTCCTATATTCTGATTAAGTTCTCCCATGCCTAGCTAATTAAAAATAAGATGAAAAAAACAAAAACAAAAAAAAATAAACATAAATTTCACGTATCGGATTTATTAGATTTATGATCTAGGCTTTCAAAACGAGATTAATTTATTAAAAACAATCACTAACACTAATCCATTCAGGTTCCGTAAGAATATGGGAGGGCCGCGATTCAATAATCATCCTCCCAAACTTCATTTAAAGGGAAAATGAAGTGATTTTTTTAATGATTCTGCTTCTTGAAATAATATAAATAATTGTAGAAAATTTGAAATCTGGTAGAGCCTCCGACTAATCAAAAGACGCCGCCCGACACGTGATGCGGCATTCACACTTTGAATCACGTTAAATTTCGTTCTTAATTATTATAATAGCGCGTGTCGCGGATATTTTACGAAAACAAAGGTAAGTGGGAAAATCATTTCATTACTCGGAAACTCTCCTAACCATTTAATCCGAATCTTTTGATTTTTTAACAAATCAAAGACGTTTTCCGAATGTCAAGTTTTAATTCCAGAATTGATGAAAAATCACATCATTTTTGACCTTCACCATGACCTCTTTAAAGCGGATATGTAGCCTAAACAAACCTGCAGACAAAAATTATAGTTACACCCTTAATTGTCTCACAATAGTGATATTTACAATAACAAAAACAATTAGGTATAAAGAATCAAATTAAAAATGATTGAATTACGCGTTTTACCTTCCCTTTAATATAAAAAACACTTCCTGAATAGTAGAATTAGATTTATTAGGATCAAATGGAGCTGAATTGACCGCTATTATCGTATTTATCCAACACCTCGAGCGATTTTAAGTCTAGACGACTTTTTAAAACCTTAAAACCATTGTGTGTACGTAAGGTTTACTTCGGTTAACTCCTTATGGATTTGGGGGCAAAATAAAACTGGTTTTTACTTAAAATGGAAACATGAAGATTGAAATGGACCAGCTTTTGAATTTATTTTCGAAATCACCGTGCCTAACGTATTCTCAATTCTTAGAGAATGAGATATTTCCGAAAATGCTAGTCAAATTTTATTTGGGAGCTCGTGAAAAAGCCAAACTACACCACGTACGACTGCATTAATATTTTCAATTAAAATTATCTCGAAAATCGTAAAAATATAAAAGAAAATAGACCATAAAATATTCCAATGTCAACCTGAAAGTTAAAGTGAAATCATCACTATTTTTTCGCAATGTATAAGGATTATATTTTCAGTTTCGTCATACCAAGAATCTATTCAGGTTCCATAAGAATATGGGAGCGTAGCTTTAGCCTCTGGTACCATCCTCCCAAACTTTGTAACAAAAGTTCGTCCGCAATTTTCCCAACATTTGTACGCTTAGATCTTTTTTTGGTCGGCTCCATTTTTATTACCCAAAATATTATGTCAAGGTCGTTAGTGGCGCGGGTTAATAATAGATGGCAGGAGCGATTTACTTGAAAAATCGATTGGAAGCGGACGAACTTTCGCTACAAAGTTTGGGAGGATGGTTATTGAATCGCGGCCCTCCCATATTCTTATGGAACCTGAATGGATTCTTGATCATACTATTAAAACTTTATTCAAAATTTTATACCTCTGGGTTGACAAATTCTTGAGAAATTTCAAAATGTCAAAAATATACAGGTCATTTTCTGAAACGTAATTAATGTCAATTTTCGTAGTTTATTTGATCTGGATTAAGTACTTTCATGAAAATAACCGCGCGAAAGCAACCTAATCACGTGCCAGATCGCGCGAGAATCAACAGCAGCGAAATCACGCGACCATAGTGATGACGTAGTATTGCGGGGAATTTTTATTTTCGAAATTTCGAAAAATGGCGATTATAAAATATTTATTTTTACTGTCTCGGTAATTTGTTTCTATGACATATGTATATATATTTTGAATCGTTTTTTAACGATCAACCCGAAAATGATACTCAATATCCATTTAGAGTTCGTGAAAATTCGTGATAGCTTCACTTTAAATGAATTCAAATAGAAATTTTGTCGAGAGTTTCCAATCTGTATTTTAAAATTGAATAATAACTCACTAGTCATCAAAACAAATACAAAAAAAATCGCGTATCAAACTGAAAGTTCAGCGAAATTAATGTAAGAAGGGGTCTCTAAATAAAATTGAACGATATTAATAATACTGACTTTTAAAACTGAAAATAAATTCCAAATAATACTGAATAAAAAAATAAAAAATTCTCTTTTCAAACAAAAGAATTGTTCGTTCAAATAAAATAGAAACAATATATTTCAAAGTCATATAACCATTTAGATACCACGCCTCTCGTTTCCCATTTTATCGCCTTTTATCCGTATTGATTCTATTTTCAAAAGGAAAAACAATAAATTGACTCGGAATTGATTGATTGACAAAAGATTCGGAAAAAATAAAAATGAAACATAAATATCCTTTCATTCGTTACATTACCATCTCTTTTAGTATTTGACATACTTGAACTGACTTTAAGCATTTATTACGGTTGTACAAACGTTAAGCCTTGGTTTTAGTGTCAAATAACGAGAATCAAAAGGTATAGAAAATATACTAGTAGTAAAAATAGTAGGTTGACATAAAAACGCAATTTTAAGCCATAAAGCGTAAGTCTAAGGAAAATTCTAGAAAAATTCACGAAGATGCTGACTCGAGTTGAAGGGGTCATCGACCAATGAGCAAAGGCCCTTTTTTTATCCGAAATATGATTCGATTGGTTGTTGACCCTTCAATGGGAAGAAATTCAGGATATTCGTGAATTCAGCTAAGCCTATTTTAAAATTTATTTCTAGTTAAATATTTGTCTGTAATTAGGATTAGGCCTATTTAAACGATAAGGAATAGATAAAAAAAAAACACTCATTGCTAGGTTGCATTCTCCCTTTAACTCGAAAAACGAAAAAACTACTCAAAATAAATTTGGAAAATTTCATTAATAAAATTTTCAACTATTGAAGGCCAAAGAAAGTTAGTTATATTTATATTTAGAATTTCCATAAAACCAGAAGCCGATGAAACCCTCCTTTGAAGTCTATTACTCCCTGGTCTTGTCTACCCCTCTCTGTATGGGTTAGTTTCAAAAAGCGCGATTCGTACGCTTCCTAACGGGAGATATTTTCGGAGCGGGAGCTCGTCGAGCGAATATCTCTAGCAGCCTCGGAGTTCGTCCAAAAAACGTCGTCGTTTGTGGAGAGAGAGAATTTCCAATTTTCCGTAGACAGGGGGGTATGAAGTAGGATCCCTCCGATCTCGTAAAATTGTGAATTTTACCCATACAGAGAGGAGCGCTATATCGAACATTAGAGTAGTAGACTTCAAAGGAGGGTTTCTTATACTTCTGATAAAACTTGTTTATGGTATTTTTTCATTTTTGCTTTATCCGCTAACTCGCGCGAACTCTTGAGTTCAGTTTTGACAGTGTACTCAAACTCTCTCGAACTGTTCACATTTAACCATGTCCCCAAACTCTGATTTCGGGTTAAGCGCAGTATATTCCTTCCTAATCTTAAATAATAAATTAAACTTAATTATCTTTGTCACCGTTCCTTTTAAATTTCAAAGAAAGGATTTTCGATGAAAAAGGATAGAAAGCCTAACTATTTCTCTACATATAGTTATTGGATCGAAGCTTGGAAGCTTGAAACGAAGGAAAAAGGGTATACGGATTTGCCTCTCTCTCGTCTGGTCCAATTTATTTCGGGGGTCTTAGGATATGGTCTCAATAAAAAGGCGAGCGTACAACCTTGACCCCCCCTTTCGTATAGCTCTCTTATATACTCTGCCTTCCTTATACCTCTTTTATTCTAAGCCTAATTCTTCTCAGACCAACGAGATCGTTAGAAGAAACGCCATCAGGATAAGCTAGGGCCCCCCAGGATACTTCGAGCACCGTTATGTCACGTTTACAATCAAGCTTTCTAGTTGGGTTTTCTAGACGATATCATAAAAACCTTACGGTTTTCCTACAAAAACCGTATAAAGTTGGAAATGCTTCAACCAAGGAATATGAATTCATCTTCCTCGCTTCAACTTAGAACTATATATAAAACCAGAAGCCGATGAAACCCTCCTTTGAAGTCTATTACTCCCTGGTCTTGTCTACCCATCTCTGTATGGGTTATTCTCAAAAGGCGCGATTCGTACGCCTCCTAACGGTAGATGTTTTCGGAGCGGGAGTTCGTCGAGGGAATATCTCTAGCATCCTTGGAGTTCGTCCAAAAACGTCGTCGTTTGTGGAGAGAGAGAATTTCCAATTTTCCGTAGACAGGGGGGTATGAAGTAGGACCCCTCCGATCTCGTAAAATTGGGAATTTTACCCATACAGAGAGGAGCGCTATATGGAACATTGGAGTAGTAGACTTCAAAGGAGGGTTTCATCGGCTTCTGATAAAAGTTACTAGGGGCGTGAAGAAATCAGAATCAAATGCATACATAATCGTAAAACCTCTAGCTATTATTAAAAGTTATAGTTTATTATTATTAATATTAAATTATTTTCAATGGCTTAAAGGCCTAGGATTACTTCTGCCTGTCTCCCTAGAAACATACTCGCCCTCCATGCTTTCTATTGGCTCGCTACCCAATAGGAAGTTTAGAAGGCGAGCCCACTTCCAGTGAAACAGTCAAGTGACAGGCAGAAGAAAACCTAGGCCTTTAAGAACCACAAACGAATGCCAAAATGTAGAACCAGAGGTATATAATAACCCTCTTCGGGGGGAAGTATTAAAGCCCCTATACTACCAATGCTAAAAATCACGAACAACGAGAGCCCGCTGCTGACTATCTAGGCCACTAGCTCGCGCTGGACTTCTCAATGTCGCTACTCTAGTAAATGGTCTTTGTATAAACAAGACGGCTCGATTTGTGTTTAGAACTTCCTGTCTCGGGAGTCAGGCTGTCTGTTAAAATGGAGTCGAAGGTTGACTTCGGCTCGCGAGTTCCGGAAGCGCGCGTAGGGAAAATTTAGTGAGGTTCAAAATGGTGTAACTATTTTTTGGGAGTAAAGCGGTGTGTCGATCCGCCGCGATTTACGCCGGGCACTCGTTGTTCGTCGATTTTGCCTACCTTTCATACTTCCCCCCGAAGGGGGTTATTATATACCTCTGGTAGAACTAAATATCCGAAACCTTCGATGAGTTTGTTTTTAAACATTCCAAATCGATTAAAAAGAGCCAATCACGTTTTATGATAAGCTCTAAATGGAAATTGAGTAGCATTTTCGGAAAGATCGTTAAAAAACGATTCAAAATATATATACATATGTCATAGAAAAAAATTACAGTGACAGTAAAAATACATATTTTATAATCCCTCATTTACGAAATTTTTAATATTTTATTTTACGTCATCACTATGGTCACGTGATTTAGCTATTGTAGAGCCTACAGTTGATTCTCCAGAAAATTCTACCCTTTGTATGAAAATGAGCAAAATGGCGCAAAATTTCTTTCCAAGGTTATAATAATCCAAGCAAGAAATATAACATCATGGTACGTCCAGAAGTGTTTTCGCGTACTTCTAAGGGTTCTAGGAAATATTTGATATTCCTTTGTAAGATATGAGAAATATATTTCGTGAATATAGACTGTTTTCATTTTCATTCTCCACTGCTAGACGAATTCTGTCGATATATCGCGTGAGTTCATGACCTTTCGGAATAATCCTACGCATTTATATTTTTTATATCGCGCTGCCACGAACCAAAGAAGATACTATAATGTACAATATCTTGATATTAACCTTCTCATAACAAAGATTATTCGCGTGGGAAATTCGAACTGTTTCTTATTTTTATAAAGTAGCGGTCATCTAGTAAAAATATCTCGGGGGAGGTGCAGAATCGTGTTTTGGGACATTTGGATGACACAGAATTTTCCCATTAATGATAATCACGCGTTAAAATAGCAGTTTCCATTGGGAATATCTTTTTGCAATTGTTGGAGACCAAAAGTTGTCAACAGACCTCAAAATAAACAAGATGGGCTACCTCCTGCCAATCTGGTACGTTTTATTTTTCCAGCAAGCTCTTGGGCAAGATATTTAGCCGTTGAAAAATTTTAATCATTTTATTTTCACAGTCTATGCTCATATATAATTTTGAATAAATTAGACAAAGGCTAGATAGGGAAGATTAACTTTTAACAAGTTCTGTAGTAGGCTTAAATTTCGAGTGTTTTTTTTTACCATTGAAAGGGGCTTTATACTGTCATTGCAAATCTCTAGAGTTTATAGAGAGAAAATGAGAACTGGAATCGTAAAATAACGGACCCTTAAGTCACGTTTGCAAATAAACTCTCGGCCTCAAAGGAATGAAAAGCTCATTAACAACGCCAGAAAAAAAAAACCGCGGAAAAAAATTCAGAGCCTTAATGACTTTGACACCCCCCACTGTATATGGCATGCGCGTGCCAGAAAAAAAATTGGCGGGAAACAATTCCCGCCCTTTTTGTTCCTCTTCCTTTTTTTGTTTTTCGCGTATCTTCTCTTGTTTTCATTCTTTTCCTAGTATTGACAAGGAAAATAAGGCGCTAAAATGAATTATTCATGGTCCCCAAATATGGAAAAGAGCTCCAAAAGGTTTGAATCACTTAATCCCGGCTTTTTCGCGCCCGCATAAAGATTTGCTTTTGTTCAGCCCGTGAATTAACGCGGGAAAAAACTCGCGCCAAAATTATATATATTGAAGCTCGAGCGCGAGAATTTGTTGAATTTTTTTTAGGCTAATTTAATGGTAAAGAAATTAAGAGCAAGGCTTAGGAAACGATGCAAACTCACACCCGATTTATGTTTAAAAATAAGTATTTTAAAATCGCGTGGGGAAACATTTTCATTTTTGTTATAAAAGCAACAAAGTGCGGGAACTTCGCCAAACAACGTGCTATAGAAATCAGTCAAAGCTCGCTCCCATCGCTACGTTGGAAAATTAAAAATAGAAAAGCAAACAATTATGGAAAATACCGGTTCAAATGATTCAGGTTTAGTTCTAACTTCTAAATCGAGAGCGAAACCAACAAGATGGTGAAGTCCATATCATTAGCTACTATATAGATATCATATGTAGGCCTATAACCAAGAAGGATCAGATAAGGAGAGGAAAAGTGGGGCTGCGTTGAGTTAGAGAGAGAAGAGCCAACCTCCCACTCGGGTGGAAAGGGGGGATAGGAAATTCTCGAGGTAAACTGTTGTCACGTGGTCGCTAGCTAGCGCGTCTCATAAAGGATTCGTTTTACCCACGTGACAACAATTTACCACGAAGCATCTCTACCCCCGTCTCTCCCCCGTTCTCCCAGAGTGGGAGTTTAGGCCGACGCAGTAGGAGCCGCGCCGTTCCCACTTTTCCTCTCCTTATCTGATCCTTCTTGCTATAACTGAATAGCCATGGACGACGGCTATGGGGACCTCCAGGTGGGGGAAATAAATCTGAAAAACGCCATCTATACCCGAGTTCGGAAACCAAAAATGTATTTTTACTAAATATTAGTAATATTAGTAATATCGGCTCAAAACGCGCTCAAAAAGTTGTTTTTTACCTGATCCGTCAATTTTCAAAAGGTAAATTAACTTTTATACCATTTAAGTAAACAAAACTTAACTAGCTCGCTAAGCCTTGGCCTAGTCTATAACGATATTTGATAGCCTTTTGATGATATCTAGGATAGCTACACGGTTGTTCCAACTTTCCAAATTTCAGTATAAAAAAATCATTTAAAACAATTGTCGTTTTTTGGTAATTCCAACGGCTACGGCAACGCCACAACGAATGTAATAGCTATACACTTGGGTGTAAACCTAAAAATCATTCCCCATGTAGAGAGTGCGTCGAGTCTAACGTTACGAAATTTGCCTTATTGGTTGGCTAACCTCCGTTTATTTTTACACTGGTGGGTTCTCGAGTCGTTATACTCGCGTGCTGACTTAGGGAGGGCACGAAATAGGGATTTAGGAGAAAAAATTAAAATCCAATTTATTTTAGACTGAATGGGGGCGATTATATAGCTAACCTAAATTTTATAAAAATTCACACACTATAATGTTTACACGAACAAAACTTTAAACCAGGAACAAATTAGTGAAACTAGAGAACGTATAAAGGGGATTTTACGTCATGCTTTTTGATTGGGGCGCTGTTTCCATAAAGTCATACTCTGATTGGTGCGCTGTTTCCATAAAGTCATACTCTCTGATTGGTGCGCTGTTTCCATAAAGTCATACTCTCTGATTGGTGCGCTGTTTCCATAAAGTCATACTCTCTGATTGGTGCGCTGTTTCCATAAAGTCATACTTTTTGAGGGTGGAGCCAAAATAGTTTCGCTACGTCACTTCTTTAGACTAATGAGCGTTCGTTTATCGTTGCTTATTTCTATCTTACTAAATTCATTTTTGACTATTTTCTAAAGATATACCCACGCTTTCTAATATGTTAAAATACCTTTCTACATCTCATTACTTGCTGAGGTAATCCATCAAAAAAATGACGTCACATCTATCATAGTACAAATAGCCTTGTTCCTAAGTAATAGCTTTATTGGAATATCTAAAAACATATCTAGATTCTTCAATTGTGTAAATGTAATCACCACGTATTTGGATTTAAAAATTAATAAAGGGAGGGTGAAATAGAAAATAAGTGAATTTTTTTTGATTCTCGAAATCTCTATTAAAATCAAAAAATTTCATTTGTACACAAAAATCATACTAGATGACCCCTCGAATCATATTTTCCGATATTTGCACTTATTGTTATTACTTTTTCCCTACATTTCCGTTTTCCCCAACCAACCCAATCCTATATTCATCTCATATCGATAAAGTTCCAATCCAAAGATAGAATCAGATTAAATTTTCAGCGTGTATAAATCTAAGTTACCTCTAAACTTTGATAAACAAATCACTGATAAAAATGAAACGCGTTATGACTGATTCTACCAACGAAATACAAGCTAGGTTTTGTTCTTACAGCTCGACAGAGAAGCGAAGAGATACCTTTCACGTTTGTCTATTATTTTTATTTGGCTTATTAGTAAACACAGAAGCCGATGAAACCCTCCTTTGAAGTCTACTACTCTAATGTTCCATATAGCGCTCCTCTCTGTATGGGTAAAATTCACAATTTTACGAGTTAGAAGGGGTCCTACTTCATCCCCCCTGTCTACGGAAAATTGGAAATTCTCTCTCTCCACAAACGACGACGTTTTTTGGACGAACTCCGAGGCTGCTAGAGATATTTGATCGACGAACTCCCGCTCCGAAAACATCTACCGTTAGGAGGCGTACGAATCGCGCCTTTTGAGAATAACCCATACAGAGAAGGGTAGACAAGACCTGGGAATAATAGACTTCAAAGGAGGGTTTCATCGGCTTCTGGTAAACAGCAGAGATCTGACAATGATACACTATAGAGTTTTCCTTGACCTCAAAACTGGAGGTCACGCGCGTGACAATTCATCTAATTTGCTAAAATATGATTGTGTTTCGCGCGTATTTGAAAATACCATAATTTTAAATCTCTTAAGCCTTGAATATTTCTAATAGAAATCCATTTCAAACTAAAGCTCAATTTCACAGAAAATAATTTTTTAAATAAAAATAATAAAAACGCTTTTTGTTTCGTCTTTGATAACTTTTCAATTCTCAAAGCAATTTTCCGAGAACATTTTTAAGAGGTTTATAGGTATTCTCATTTGGGACCAGATCTACTTGGCTTCCGTGTTCAAGGGATGATGAAAATAATTTTAAAATCTTATTGAAATTAAAATTGTCCTGGAAAAATTTAATTTTTGACCCAATTTCTAGGCAAACTTAAAATTTAACCAATTAGAATTAGAGACAACTAATGACGTATAACCCTCGTGATAGGGATTAGTTACTAATGTCTTAGTATAGGGTAGAAAAAACCTTTTTTCGCTCGTGAATTAGGATAGTTTGAATTGAAATTCTGAAAGAAAAAGTCCATAATTTAAAGATACAACGAAAAATGTGACGTCACACATACCCATTAATATGATTGGCTGTTTAATTAATTTTTAATTTTGCACTATTGGTGGAATTGTTCTAATTTATTGTACTAATTAAATAGAGGCATTTAAAATTTACATTATCAGTAGTAAATAGGCTTAAGTTTTTCTTTTCCACTACGCCTTTAATACGGAATTTTAGTTTTGCTTCGAAGTTTTGGTATATAGTTCGTTTTCTGGTTCTTTATAAGTTATAAGTACATCTGGACCTAACGCTTAATGACTTGTTCGGCGTAGTTTTGATGTCAATGTCAAGACATACATATCCCCTACTAGGAAGCTAGGACACGAGCTTTTACCTCTAATTACTTTAGAGACATTTTACTAGAGTTTTCCACAACCGTCGTTAAAAGTACCTTTATTTATGATTGCGCAATTGCGTTTTAATCATCTTCAATTTGCAGCAAGTACGATAATACGGCGGAAGGATACATATATAAAACCTAAACCATAGACAAAAAGTAGTTTTCTGAGAAAAACGTATTTGAAATTTTCAAATTTACATATTAAAATACATATAGTCTTTAACATAACCAGAAGTAGATGAAACCCTCCTTTGAAGTCTACTACTCTAATGTTCCATATAGCGCTCCTCTCTGTATGGGTAAAATTCACAATTTTACGAGATCGGAGGGGTCCTACTTCATACCCCCCTGTCTACGGAAAATTGGAAATTCTCTTTTTCCACAAACGACGACGTTTTTTGGACGAACTCCGAGGCTGCTAGAGATATTCGCTCGACGAGCTCCCGCTCCGAAAATATCTACCGTTAGGAGGCGTACGAATCGCGCTTTTTGAAACTAACCCATACAGAGAGGGGTAGACAAGACCAGGGAGTAATAGACTTCAAAGGAGGGTTTCATCATAACTTAACTTAATCCAACCTAATCTAATTATCCAATTTAAAATTCCAAATACGTTTCCCTTGAAGGAAATTCAAATTTGGAATGGGCATAAACTGCGCCGGTATTCCGTGATAGAAATAAAAGTTTTCAAAATAACTAGCTACCGAAAATCTAGATAGTATATTCAAACTTTGACAAAAAATATATTTTAGACAGGTTTAGAATTAAAGGTCAGACGTCAACACGACTTTCCTTCACTAATACCACGAAAAAAAAACTTATTATACCTATAGGGATCTGCCCATCATAAATCTTTAAGCAATTTTCTGTATCGAAACATATACCTGTAATCTTATTTCTAGCACTAGTGAAAAAAGATTGGAAAGGTTTTTGAACGAATTCAGACTACGGAGGTCAATAACATCTTCCCACGATATACCGATCTTCGGCTTGAACATCGATGCCGAATTTTTAGTTTTACCAGAAGCCGATGAAACCCTCCTTTGAAGTCTACTACTCAAATGTTCCATATATCGCTCCTCTCTGTATGGGTAAAATTCACAATTTTACGAGATCGGAGGGGTCCTACTTCATACCCCCTGTCTACGGAAAATTGGAAATTCTCTCTCTCTCCACAAACGACGACGTTTTTTGGACGAACTCCGAGGCTGCTAGAGATATTCGCTCGACGAGCTCCCGCTCCGAAAACATCTACCGTTAGGAGGCGTACGGATCGCGCCTTTTGAGAATAACCCATACAGAGAGGGGTAGACAAGACCCGGGAGTAATGGACTTCAAAGGAGGGTTTCATCGGCTTCTGCTTGCGTTTATAGAATTATTTTAAAAGTCAATTTAAAGACGATTTCCCGCCAAAACCGGTTTGTTAGGGATTGAAGTACCAGGGTTAAACTCGAAAATGAATTAAAATGGCCGCCAAAGAACCAACATTTTAGTCCTAACTCAACAAAGCGTAGAATCTTGTCTATATGCGTAGTTTTTTGTCGAGTTAAGCCTAATTGGCTTTTGACCGTTGAAGCGAATACACTTGTTTCCTAATGAAAAGAAACGAGATACTTTTGAGACACAAAATTGGGATAGCTTTTGGGAACTAACTGTAACTCTTGGTGCCTGAATTTTCTTGAAGTGACGAAAAGATTCCCTAGAGTGATTTCTATAATAGAAGAAATAGGAAGAAAAAAAAGGCGGGAAAACGAAAGGTTTCAAATAGTATTTCGTTTGTTTTCATCAGATACACGGTTCCCTGGTTACCTAGCTATTATTCTTACTCCTTCGGTTCAATAGGTGGGAAAACAATACGTTCATCTCAAATCTAATGACCAGCGAGCGTTGAATTATATTAATATAAAAGAATACAGACATATCCTAGATGGTAAGATCAAGAGTTTTAACTTTTGGAGTAACAAAAACTGTATTTTTCAAGCAAACACTTCAACCTAGGATTATTATCTTAAAGGGAGAATGCAACCTAACAACAAGTGATTTTTTATCGATTCCTTATTGTTTAAATAGGCCTAATCCACTACTGAAAATATTTACAAACAAATATTAAACTAGAAATAAATTTAAAACTTACCCTGCAAATAGGCTTAGTGTGATTCATGGAGGTCCTGTTTTCCTCGCGTGTAAGGTCTAGCGACCAATCGCGCGCGACGAATGTCTCGAGTGAACGACGGGCCTTTGCTTATTGGTCGCTAGACCTTACACGGACGCGATTCAGGATCTCCATGAATCCCGCTAAGCCTATTTTCAGGGTAAGTTTTAAATTTATTTCTAGTTTAATATTTGTATTGTAAGCTTTTTATTGATGGATTAGGGCTATTTAAACGATAAGGAATCGATAAAAAAATCACTTGTAATTAGGTTGCATTCTCCCTTTAATAGATATAGATTAATATCAAAACACGGCGTCCTCTAACGGCAAACAGTGCAGGCAAATGTAGCTAAAAAACAGAACGCGCGAGAATTAACTGTAGTCTTTATATCAAATAGCGAAATCACGTGACCACAGTGATGACGTAGTAATGCGCAAAATATTTATATTAAAAATTTCGAAAATGGCGATTTTAGTGTCGTTGTAATTTTTTTCTACGGCATATGTATATATATTTTGAATCGTTTTTTAACGATCTTTCCGAAAATATGACTCAATTTCAATTTTGACTTCATCCTCACTTTAAAACAATGGTACGCCGTTACAAGTACGTCATTCGGGTGCGGTAAAGCTTTGTCATCAGGGAATACTCCGATAAGGATAGATTATGGCGTGACCACCTACCATTTTGGGGGGGATTCTTTGAGCCCAAATGATCTTATAAGAAGAAACACATTGGAGAATGACCGATCGTTTTGAAGAAAAAGAAACCTACATAGTGTACCTCGCGCCTGCTCTTCTGGGTCTGCCCATTCTTACGAGTTGAATACTGATAAAGGTCTTGGTATTTCAGGTTATATCTTGGCTATATATAATTTGCAAACAGCTTTTGAACGTATCTTCATTCGCCGCGGGACTTCTTGGTCGAAATACGACGTTAACGGAGATATGTTTGTACCTCTAGACTATTATTACTATACGAAGGAGTGTATAATGGCCAGACCATGTTTATAACAATATACCAAACGCGTACGCGGAGCCTATGATACAAATGATGAAATATTTCTCACATTTTGTTTCTCGAAGTACAAAAATTCACCACCCCTCACGAGAAGTTCATTGGTCTTTTACATTTACACGTGTCAAGAAATTCAAATATAAATATATATTTATTTATGAATTGGCGAATTCGTTCTGGCACGTGATAAGGTTAGTTATTAAAATACCCTTTGATTTTGATTTTTTTATTAACTAAATATAGGCAGAGGTATATAATAACCCCCTTCGGGGGGAAGTATGAAAGGTAGGCAAAATCGACGAACAACGAGTGCCCGGCGTAAATCGCGGCGGATCGACACACCGCTTTACTCCCAAAAAATAGTTACACCATTTTGAACCTCACTAAATTTTCCCTACGCCCACGTCCGGAACTCGCGAGCCGAAGTCAACCTTCGACTCCATTTTAACAGACAGCCTGACTCCCGAGACAGGAAGTTCTAAACACATATCGAGCCGTCTTGTTTATACAAAGACCATTTACTAGAGTAGCGACATTGAGAAGTCCAGCTGAAGCTAGTGGCCTAGATAGTCAGCAGCGGGCTCTCGTTGTTCGTGATTTTTAGCATTGGTAGTATAGGGGCTTTCATACTTCCCCCGAAGGGGGTTATTATATACCTCTGATATAGGCCTACTAAAATTCAATCCTTTCTTAAAACCTAATAACAAAACATCTGTCGACATTCTTAAGTTTAAAGTTTCAAACCCAAACAAAAGTTTCTCCAAAAACAATTTACAAAATTCCTGACCTAAGGACCTTTCAGTCTCGAAAATTCCGGTGACCATTTGACATTTTGCGTCATCAACTAAGATATATATATATAAGTTTTAGTTTCCGTCGAGAAACTATAAAGGCTCGTTACTTCCTAACAGGAAGTCGAGTTCGTTGGCACTTCCGTTTCTATAAGGATGGACCCCATTTTCTCCATAGTTTGACCCTTATATACTTTAACACGAGAGTGTATTATGGGAAAGGAACTCTAGAAAAAGATTTCTTTTAAATAAAATTCCGCCCCAAAAAGTTATTTCGGGAATCTCGTAAAAAACAAGGGCGGAGACCAAAAAAAAAAAAAAGCGAACCATTTACTTCAAACAATGTAT
Organism: Odiellus spinosus; assembly: GCA_963920705.1. Lineage (NCBI taxonomy): Eukaryota > Metazoa > Arthropoda > Arachnida > Opiliones > Phalangiidae > Odiellus > Odiellus spinosus. The sequence goes on along the minus strand of OY987237.1, from coordinate 15,501,150 downwards.
TAAATTTGAGAGCGTAAGCTACTTATTATTGTATAGTTCATGACGCGAAGATACGAGGTTTTCGAGTTTAAACGATATCATTCGTATAAAGGAAAGTTTTCTAAAAGTAGGCTTAGCGAAAAAAGGTTATTTTTTAATATCTGGTGGGTTTGGTTCAGAAGTATTAATCGAATCATAATTTTCCCTCTAGATATGTCTGGGTTCTTCCTATTTCTCGCCGTTAGGGTTAAACTCATAGCGTACGAAACAGTCTTAGAACATCGTAGACAAAGTCACGGAAGTCTTAAATAAGATAATAAGATTTAATTGCTATTTTAGAAATGTTTAAAATAAAATTTCCAAGCAATATTACGTCATATCTTTATGGTCACGTGGTTATTGAAGAGCCTACAGTTGATTCTCTAACGTGTAAAGGTTGCTTTCGCGCTGTATTTATCGTGAAAGTACTTAAAACATAAAATCTTATATTTCGTACGAAAATTATCTAGAAAAACTTTTTTAGAAAAAATTTAGTTTGCAAAAACAATTTCTGCAAACAAGGTTGATTGCTAAAAGTTGGGCGCGTTTTGCAAAAAATATTTGGGCAAACTATGGTTTGGCAAAAGATTTTATTTGCATAAATAATTTATAAAAATTAACAGAAGCCGATGAAACCCTCCTTTGAAGTCTATTACTCCCGGGTCTTGTCTACCCCTCTCTGTATGGGTTATTCTCAAAAGGCGCGATTCGTACGCCTCCTAACGGTAGATATTTTCGGAGCGAGAGTTCGTCGAGCGAATATCTCTAGTAGCCTCGGAGCTCGTCAAAAAAACGTCGTCGTTTGTGGAGAGAGAGAATTTCCAATTTTCCGTAGACAGGGGGGGTATGAAGTAGGACCCCTCCGATCTCGTAAAATTGGGAATTTTACCCATACAGAGAGGAGCGCTATATGGAACATTAGAGTAGTAGACTTCAAAGGAGGGTTTCATCGGCTTCTGAAATTAATAATTAACAAATTATTCAATATAATATATCTACTTCCTCAAATAATATATTTTTAACAAGCAATTTATTGTTGAAAAACTAAAAAGTCTAGGATAAAAAGCACATCAAAAGACCACGCTGAATACTTATATAAACTTCTATTTCAATATTTAAATTTTACGCGGGTTGCTTCTCAATCTAAATTGAATTCTGATTTAATAATGATATTCCCCAACTTCTATTTTATTTACTCTTATAGCGCTTGTAAATTTTAAAACAATATTGAACGCTTACGCGGATTAAGATATAATGTTAATTCTAATACGGATAAAAGTAGTTCGATTGATGAAGAACGACTCCTTTCCCACCGATTCTCGAGATCTTTTAAAATGGAAATTTTCTATTCCACGGAATAATCATTAAAATTTCAATTGGCTGAACTTCGGGAAAATCCGATTTATATTTTGACTTTTCTATTCATTTTTTCTTTTTTTTTTATTGAAGCATATTTATAGACATATTTTTCTATTTAAAGGGAGAATGCAACCTAATTTATTTCTAAAACGTAATTTAAAATAATTATGGATAAAGTACTTTTACGAGAAAGACCGCGCGAGAACCAATTTTATCACGCAACCATACCGCGATGACGTAGTATTGTGGGGTTGCCACAGTTATTTCATATTCCCTGACTTTTCCAGGTTTTTCCCTGACCTTTTCCAACGATTTACCCTGACCGTTTCGGCTAATACTACACAATTTTTAACCTTTTAATTTTTTATATAATCGCGATCGCCAAACTTTGTTGCAGGCGTATCTTTGTTCTAATCTATACAACTGACACGCCGTCAGCTGAGAATCTTTTCCGCGGATAATGATTGCAATTTCCTAGCTTCTCGAAAGATCTTTAATTTCCCAGACTTTTTAAAATATCTTAAAATTCCCTGACCTTTTGGTTCATTTTCAAATTCCCTGACTTTTCCCTGACTTGTGGCAACCCTGAGGGAATTTATTTTAAAAATTTTGAAAATAGCGATCCTTTTTGGTGTTCATGAAAAATCAGTGCCAGCCTTACTTTAAATCATAAATTTTGAGAAATAGTAATAAAATTACCTAAATAATAATTAAATTCTTAACTAATATCCGGGGAAATGGATATAGCGAATGCAAATGTAGAAAGACGGGTTGACATTTAATACAATGGAACCATTCCGGCAAATCCTTTTGGGATTATTAGAGTGGTCTTAGCAATTCGTAAATTATTCAAGCTTTGTCATTCGCGATTCAACTGCGAGATAGTTTTACCATATTTTCATTTACCGTCTATCAACTTAGACGAGTCTCGACACCATTTTAAATGGGGAATTAAGTCTCACGTTACATTAGCTTATTAGGGACAAGAAGGATCAGATAAGGAGAGGAAAAGTGGGAACGGCGCGGCTCCTACTGCGTCGGCCTAAACTCCCACTCTGGGAGAACGGGGGACAGACGGGGGTAGAGATGCTTCGTGGTAAATTGTTGTCACGTGGGTAAAACGAATCCTTTATGAGACGCGCTAGCTAGCGACCACGTGACAACAGTTTACCTCGAGAATTTCCTATCCCCCCTTTCCACCCGAGTGGGAGGTTGGCTCTTCTCTCTCTAACTCAACGCAGCCCCACTTTTCCTCTCCTTATCTGATCCTTCTTGTTAGGGATTACTCTTAAAAGTATCCATTGCGAAATATTTTGGATTTGTTCTTACGTTTTTTCTTCTTCAAATATTTCGTAACACATTAATTTTTTTTTTTTTTATATTTTAATTGCAGCTTTCAAGGCCGCATTACTTATACAAAAATGGTACCGTCGGTACTTGGCGCGTCAAGAAATCAAGAGACGATGTTCTTGGACCATCTTTCAGTCCTTAGAATACGCGGGAGAGCAAGATCAGATTAAAGTAGGTAAGGGGACACCCTTAAAGTAGAATTTTAAAATGTCACATCAGCACCTAGAAGTCTATAAACTACCTGCAGGGAAAGTTTAATATTTTAGGTACATTAACCTAAGTGAATTACTGTTTCGCTTTAATTTGGCGGTTTGATAAAATTGTAATTCTTGTTAAAGGGAGAATGCAACCTAACAACAAGTGATTTTTAAAAGATTCATTATTGTTTAAATAGGCCTAATCCACTAATAAAAAAAATTACGAACAAATATTAAACTAGAAATAAATTTAAAACTTACCCGGAAAATAGGCTTAGCGGGATTCATCTTGATTTTTCGAGTATAAGGTCTAGCGACCGATCGAACACGATTGTAAGTCTCGTGGAGATCTCGCGTGAACAACGGGCCTTCGCTTATTGGTCGCTAAACCTTACAACGTATAGCAATTCAGCTGATCTCCATGAATCCCGCTAAGCCTATTTTCCGTGTATGTTTTCTAGTTTAATATTTGTTTGGTCAAGAAGGATCAGATAAGGAGAGGAAAAGTGGGAACGGCGCGGCTCCTACTGCGTCGGCCTAAACTCCCACTCTGGGAGAACGGGAGACAAACGGGGGTAGAGATGCTTCGTGGTAAATTGTTGTCACGTGGGTAAAACGAATCCTTTATGAGACGCGCTAGCTAGCGACCACGTGACAACAGTTTACCTCGAGAATTTCCTATCCCCCCTTTCCACCGAGTGGGAGGTTGGCTCGTCTCTCTCTAACTCAACGCAGCCCCACTTTTCCTCTCCTTATCTGATCCTTCTTGGTTTAGTAAACTTTTTATCGGTAAGTTAGGCCTATCGATAAAAAAAAAATCACTGGTTATTAGTTTGCATTCTCCCTTTAAATTCTTGTACCACTTAATATCCAACTTAAACAACTTATATTAAGTTTAAAATTGCTTAAAATTCCGTCAATAAATCAATATTGAGTAGAGTAATTAATGACAGAGCTCTCTTAAACCTCGCCCTTGATTTAATTAACTTGATAACTTAATTACAATTTTCAGAGGAGAGAGAGAGAGAAAGACCACGAAGTTTGGCTTTAAACGTCTAATTTAATATAGTTTATATACTAAACTCTCGAGCGATTTGAAAATTTATAATTGAAAATCTTTTAGCTTCTATCCCTTTAGACCGATCCTAAAATGTTCTCAAAAGCGTAATATTATAATTAATTTAATGATGAAGTGATTTTACTGAAAGGGTATTTACGTAAAACGCGTGTTAAAGGTTAATATAACGTAATAAATTCAAGATATGATAATTAAAATAACCTGGAAAGATTATTATTTGTAACCCTCGATTATGACCTAAAATTATTTTTAAAGGCACGGATTGAATTTTGTTATAATGTACACAATGAGGATTAAGTCTAAGGGGCAGTGATCATACAAGGGAGCGTGCCCATCAAATGTTTTTAATTCATTTAAGAATTTTACCCTCTATGCTAAGCCTAATTAATGTAATTATCACGCAAAAAAACCATCAAAACATTTTTAAATTTTCGATCATTATCAGTTTCCATTATTTAATTAGTAAATAATTATAGTCTGGTATTTTCAGTTGTACAACTTTTTCTTGGATCTAATTACGCATTTATCCGCGGCGAAACCGACATTCGCGGCGGCCATCATCGGATCGCCGCATCAATCAGTCAAAGGTCAGCCTCAACTTTCAATTAACGAGTACGATAGGCTTATATTTCCCGCCTTTTTCTTATCGCCTCGAGGTCGCGCGCCAAGGCCCGAACTCGTAAAGTCGTAATCAATCTAGGTTTACAAGTTTACGACATACCGTAAAATTATCTAACGTATGATAGTCCGCTGATATTTATAATAGTTAAGGGCCCTTTCACTCGGGAAGAAAGGTTTTGGATTAAAGGAACCATCCGCTTTTAATCGTTAGGCGGGGTTCCGTGTTAATCCGCCCTTGTCCTTTAAAAAAACAACAACAACAAGCAAAGGCTTACAATTGCGTTTGAATTCGCTCAAGTTTCGTTTACGAATTTAAAGAAAAACAGAAGAGAAAACCGATCAGGAATGTTTTACCAAGTTTTTACCGGATACGAAAGAAAACAAACATAAATATGATCCGACCTATCATCCCCGGAGAATTGAATTGTTACATTTTCTGAAGATTTATCGTCTCAAGTTTTTTTTTGCGAGCCATTTCTAAAATTGCGACAAGACAGGAAAAACCTTCCAAAACTTATTTTTGTTTTTGTGGGATTTCTCTATAGTTGTATCTTGTATAATGTAATATATTTGAGAAATAGAAGACTATGCTATTACTAGTTGCATACGAGCTATCAAATCACAAGGATACTTGTTAAGTATACTTTACGAGTAATTTAAACAATTGAAATAGATAATTTGGCACGCTAGTTATTCGAAAATCGAACGTAAAATGTTTAAATTAAAATTCACTCACCAAATACTACTAGGGACATAGGTAGCTTTTCAAAATTCCATAACACTTTTATCCCGTCACGAGAACAGTCGGGTTAATCCGCCGATTCAATACCTCACCAAAAACGCTTGGATTCGTTTAAACTTATTTCGATCACTTCGCGGTAATCCAACGAATATTATAACCAAAACTGTCATAATTAGACACAACTCACGCTAAATATTACCGATTATCATAAAATTAGACTTTAAAACCGCGAGAAACACTTTGAAAACCGGACTATACATTCGTCGACCGCGACTTACAACAAGCAGACGACGCAAAATCCCTGAATTATGTAGCCGGACTCATGACGGATTTAAAATGATGTATACTTTTAGAGTAAAACCTTTACATATTAGAAATCTTGAAAATGGCGATTATAATTTTGTTTTTTGACATATGTATATATATTTAGAATCGTTTTTTAACTATCTTTCCGAAAGTATTTTGCAGCCTTGTACCCCACCTAAAAAATAGTACACCTTGCATTGATATTCGTTTGGTATTTTACGAGGCCTGACATGTGAAATTATTAATTTATTCTTATCTTATTCCTTGAAACCCCATTACTTTAGCGCGAAATTTGACACCATACGATAAATTAAAAGAATCCTGTAACAGTAACTTAAATATTCATTTCAAAAGATGGTTTAAATAAAAGAATTTTTGAAAAGGTCACTTAAAACCAAGAGTAAATGATATATCTCTTCCCTAAGAGTAGAGATCTTTGCTACTTCAGCAATTCGACAGATTGTGATATTCCTAGGTTTAATTAGCATTAAAAATCGATACTTTTAAGCCTCGTTTTTACACGCTGAGAAGACAGTTCGCCCCGGTTCAACCATAGCCAAGGCTTAGCGTCGTTTTCCCAGAATTTATAAATTATCCACAATTATCTCCATTTAATAAGTTAATCGCTAAATTATTTTTGAAGGGAATTATAATTTTAGTTAATTTTAAGATTTGTCAGCGAATATGTCTCGGAGACATGTTTTCTTTGATGTTTGAACTTCGAAGCGACTTTACGCGCAAATTACTTCCGGAACCAAAACTAAATTATTTCTCACATATAAGTGCAAAGAAAGCTTTAGGACTTAGGGTACACATACTCTTGGTAAAACTGGAAACAGTCAAAAGATCTAAGGAATACGTGCGGATACTCAATTTCATTCGCTAAAAATTTGTTGAACTACTTTTAACCTCTACGTGGATTAACATTACGTATTACACCGCGCCTTATCACTACAATGTAATAGAAATATTACTTCTTTGTATAAGCATTTAATTTTTTTTTTTATTTATTCTAAGCATCTTATAAGAATTTCTTTTTGAAACTTTTTTCGTCAGCACTCTTTTGGTTTTTGATACGTAAAGGAAATGACGTGGTGGGGGAGGGGACGTATTTTCTAATTTCCTTTCAATAATAACATAGCCAATACAGTTTCGTTCGCATTGTCGAATAAAATTTGAAATTAATAGAAACATTTCTTATCATAAATTAGGAAGACCGAAGCAATTGGAGTACGCCGACCAAGAGGATGCTGAACTAAAAAAGAATACCAATCCGGATGATATCAACGTTGAAGATTCCTACTCAGGTCCGAGACTGACCTTACCATTAAAGAATGAAGACATAACTAAACTCATAGACCATTTTAAACAAAAAAGGGTCAGAACTAAAACATATTTCGAAGTTACCAAATAACTCATAAGTAAATTAAATCTTCAAAGTAGCCAAATTTAAAGGGTCTATTAAGGGCCGTGAAAGAAACGCAGCCTATGTTCTTCTATCTTCTAAACTAGACTAGCATCAGAAGCCGATGAAACCCTCCTTTGAAGTCTATTACTCCCGGGTCTTGTCTACCCCTCTCTGTATGGGTTAGTTTCAAAAAGCGCGATTCGTACGCCTCCTAACGATAGATATTTTCGGAGCGTGAGTTCGTCGAGCGAATATATCTAGCTGCCATGGAGTTCGTCAATTACCAAATTGGCTTACTTCGAGTTTTAATTTACTTATGATAATAAATATACTAAAAAACTTTGAACAACACTCAGTTACTACATGCCAAATACGTTCTCATGATAATGCACGAAGCTAGGAAAGTACTGCGTTGCAAACCCAACATCAATCCCGTCTCAACAGCATTATCCAAAGTAGTTACAGTTTGCGGCGACCTACACGGCAAACTGGAGGATCTAGTCACCATATTTTACAAAGTATATTTATTTTAATATCTCTCGTTACTTATCAAAGCGCCACGGCCGTAGCGGCCAATATTGGAAGCTTAGAATGACGCGTACAATTAGCTTTGATTTGATTCGACGCGCCATCGGAATTAGGGCCATTTTAATATTTAAAACAAAGCCCACAATTTTACAGAATGGTCTACCAGCAAGGCATAACCCTTACGTATTCAACGGTGATTTTGTCGACCGTGGATTTCAATCTATCGAGGTTTTTCTTCTACTATTGGTCAGCGTCATACTATGGCCAGACGCTGTTTTTCTTAATCGGGGCAATCACGAAGATTTCAGCGTTAATATTAGATACGGTTTCATCAAAGAAATCATGTTCAAGTACACGGTAAGTCTCGTAGTGACTTGTAACGGGTACTTGTACTTGAAACCGTTGGGATCACATCGCGTTAGCTTGGGGTATCTTTATTGATGTCTGATATTCGTTAAAACTTTTGTAATTACAGCGAGAAGCGACGCGGATAATACAAGTAGTTGAAGACGTTTACAGTTGGCTACCATTGGCCAGCATTATCGACAATAAGATCTTTGTAGTTCACGGTGGTATAGCGGACGATACGGATCTAAGAAAAATATCGGCGCTTGACCGGCATCAGGTAATTGTTATTAAGTTGGGATAGAAACTAGAGAGTCGAACGTCATACGAAAGAATTCGTCCACTACCATATATGGTTTCAGTTTTTGACAGTTTTACGGCCTCCTATGGTACAAGGGCAACTGAGTTACAACGCCAATGAATGGAAACAAGTAATAATATTATTAATAATGGATGACAACGAATAAATAACTAAGGAAGAAAGTGTTGTAGTTGGTAGATTTATTGTGGAGCGATCCACGTCCATTCAGAGGTTGTTCACCGAACGGACTTAGAGGAGGGGGTAGCTTCTTCGGTCCCGATATCACGCAAGCGTTTCTGGCCAAACACGGCTTAGAGAGGATAATCAGGTCGCACGAATGCAAACTCGACGGTTACGAATACACTCATCAAGGAAAGGTACGTATCCTTGGTAAATTTTATTGGAATACGGGGAGTGAAATAGGGTCAAGTTTTGATCGAATGCTGACCAAATTTCGCAGGTAATGACCATATTTTCGGCTTCGAACTACTACGACTTAGGAAGTAACAGAGGAGCGTTCGTTCGCCTAATCGGGCCATCTTTGGAAGCCTGTCCAGTATTGTACGTCAGTAGTCAATACCACAGAAGCGCCACTGTCAGACAAACTCAAGGATACATCGAGGAATCGGCCCTAAGAGAACTAAGAAAACACATCTACGCCAGTCAAAGTATCTTGTTAGAGAAATTCGAACTCGTAGACCAGGAGAAGACTGGTAAGTCGGATCTGTATAGAACTCCACCATAATCGAAGTAATTGAAAATCTTCGTAGGTAAAATTGGAATCTTGGACTGGGGTAACACGATAGAAACGGTGGTCGGTGTCAAATTACCTTGGAGATTACTGTGTCCCAAAATCGCTCGTTACAACGTGGCCGAAAATCTGGTAGAATACAGGTCGTCTTTCGAAGAATACGCCTTGACAAATAACAGCTTAACGGAAGAGGGACCCTCGCTGTTGGAACTCTTGTACAGAAACAAAGATAACTTAGAAACCATCTTCAGAATTATGGATAAAGACGGGTCTGGTAAGGATTAAACCTTTTGATGTGTTTTTTAAATATATATTGTTGAAAATTGCAGGTCGCATATCGATGCAAGAGTTCACGGACGGTTGCGACCTTTTGAGTCAACACATCGGAACTTCATTGTCGCCGGAACAAATTCGAGATTTGGCACGCAGTATCGATTTCAACAAGGATGGTTTTATCGATTTCAACGAGTTCCTGGAAGCTTTCCGTTTGGTGGACCGGAAAAGTACGCCCAGTGTCGAGCGGAAGTTGGAGGATAGCGTCGTCTTCCAAGATGGAATTAAAACGGAAGATCAAAATGTCCCTACTTCGCGATTCACGGTAACTACCGCCTCAGACTCACCCACCGTCAATGGTCTGAAGCATCAGGCTGCCAACGCGATTACTTGAGAAACTATATATAACCAATTTTCGCGCCTCAATAAGGATTTCAATGAAATTTAAATTAAAAAAAACTCTTTGAAACAATTGTTCCGTTAATCGTCAGTATTTTAAACTTTACGAATTTCAATTACGAAATGACTCGGCATAAAATTGAAGCTGGCTTTTAAAGGATTGTATTTTGAATATCTTAGTGGTTATAATAGTAGTTAAATAGGTTCAATTTTGAATCTGACTTTACCTGCCAACATTCCAAAAAAACAGTAAATATGAAATTTGTAATATAATTAAAATTCTTTACTATTCTGAACTAATTTTAAATAAAATTTAAGTTTAATTTCAGTAGGCTTATAGTTATAGAATCGTCCGCTATTGTTTAATTCAACGTGCTAAGCCTAATGTAATTATAGTAGAAACTTGGAAACTCATATACCGAATTTAATTTACTGATAAAACACTCCAAAGGTTAAAACTGAGGCTAACATCAGCGAACTGATAATGACGTCAGATCGTAGAATTAACGGTAAATAACATCTTTGACTAAACAATGAACCCCTACCTTAAAATAGGCGTGCCTTGTTAATAGTTCTACGTAAAATTATAGAATTGCTAAAGCTTTATTGAACCTTAAGCTAAAGATTTTATATCGTGTTTAAAATTGAAAACAAGCTGCCAAATTATAATATTTGTAATAAAAAATTAACATATCAGCTTATATAAAAGCTTTTTCAGACCAAAAAATGTGTGGTTTCCATATTTGCCAAAAAAAAAATTATATTAAACTAATAAGATATTCAAATTTAAATAAAAATTACGTTTTTTCTCGAATAATTGTCAAGATAGTTTTTTCCCATTAAATGTCTAATTCACATTTCAATTTAAAGTGTTCTTATTTAAAACTAAATCATATTTAATTTTTGTATATTTAAAAATAAATATTCGTCAACATTCCCAGATGAAATGCTCTTCCATATTTAAGCAAAAATAAATCGGATTTCGTTTTTACAATTATACAAAAAAAAAGGAAAAAAAAACTACTTAAAAAAAGGAAAAATTTAATTTAATTTATTTAAATAATTTACGATTGTATCTCTTTATATTTTACTTCACATCAGAGTCCGCTTTTTGAAATATGAAAAAAATATATGGTCTAATCCACCGATAAAAAGTTTACAATACAAATATTAAACTAGAAATAAATTTAAAACTTACCCTGAAAATAGGCTTAGCGGGATTCATGCAGATCCTGAATCGCGTCCGTGTAAGGTCTCGCGACCAATGAGCGAAGGGCCGTCGTTCACGCGAGATCTCCACGAGACTTACAGTCGCGCGCGATTGGTCGCTAGACCTTACACGCGAGGAAATCAGGACCTCCATGAATCCCGTTAAGCCTATTTTCAGGGTAAGTTTTAAATTTATTTCTAGTTTAATGTTTGTTTGTAAATATTTTCAGTAGTGGATTATGCCTATTTAAACAATAAGGAATCGATAAAAAAATCACTTGTTGTTAGGTTGCATTCTCCCTTTAAGAGTTTGAATCATTTAAAGATGTTTAATACACATTTATAAGGCTATTTTTGCAAATTTTCTCGGCATTGCCTTTCCCCCATTTTTAATCAGGTGTATAATATAACCTTTTAAATGTTTTCATCTACATATATACAGTCTACAAAGAAGGAATTATGTATTAAAAATATATTTAAACCGTTTAATATTGGTTTATTTCATTTTAAAAGAAAAAGTAAGGTGATCTAGATGAATTCAGCTAAGCCTATTTTTTGGGTAGGTTTTAAATCACGAAATCTTTGAAGAAATCGTGAAATCCCGAAATAGTTGCGAAATTCCGAAATCGTGAAATCTCGGATGATATCGCGAAATCTCAGACGAAATCGGGAAATCTTTCAAGCGGTATCGCGAAATTTTTCAAGCGAAATCTTTGAAGCGAAATTGCGAAATCACGAAATCTTTGGCAAAATCGTGAAATCTTGAAATCTTTGGCGAAATCGCGAAATCACGATATCCCGTACGCTTTTTTTGGGAATGTCGGACCTCTCGGTTGCCACAGGTCAGGGAAAACAGGGAAAAGTAAGGGAATTTGAAAATGAACCAAAAAAAGTTAAGGAATTTTAAGATATTTTAAATAGTCAGGGAATTTTAAGATATTTTAAATAGTCAGGGAATTTAAAGATCTTTCAAGAAGCCAGGAAATTACAATCATTATCAGCGGAAAAGATTCTCAGCTGACGGCGTGTCAGTTGTATAGATTAGAACAACGATACGCCTGCGAAAAGTTTGGCGAACGCGATTATATAAAAAATAAAAGGTTAAAAATTGGGAAGTATTAGCTGAAACGGTCAGGGAAAATCGTTGGAAAAGGTCAAGGAAAAACCGGATAATGTCAGTTAATTTGAATCTGAAAATACTGTGGCAACCCTGATATTTCTTTTACTGGTAGATTAGGCCTATTTAAACATTTTGATAGGTTGCATTCTCCCTTTGAGTGGAACCTTCCCCTTATTCGTAACAGCACTCTCGCCATGATTTTTGGTCTAAGGCAATTCTTCGGTACTTGAGCGGAAATCAAATTACAGGCCAGCGATTCAGAGTTCGCGCCATTTACCCTTTTACTCAGTTTTTCCGTTTCTCAGGGGTTATCAACGCGTATTGTATTAGTTTATAGACCTTTCCATCTTACAACTAGCTTGTAGATAAAAGAAGCTTAACTTGGCATTCGCTGCAAACTCATTCTGTCTAAACTTCTCGAGAAATCGAGAAAAAGACGAAATAGCCATTGCCTTTGAATTTCTTTTTCAAAAACTTAGTGTCACTCTTAGAAAGAATTGGAATACCAAGGCTAAACAGTGTAAAATATCTGGTTCTTCCAAGATAGGAAACGCGTAGATGTTTCGTATTCTTAGAGTGGGTGGGTGGACTATACAAGAATCTTAGCCAATTCCGGCTTAACCTTTGACTTTCGGTTGAAACCCAAGTTCTTTGGATCTTATTACCGTCAATGTAATAAAGTTATAAAGGGAGAGTAAAAAAAAATTGTTTTTAGAATGTTATTACCGAGTCGAGTTAGAAAGATAATTAAAACTTTTAAAACTATAAGTAATAATGTTAGTGGTTTAAAGGTCAAAAGGTCATAGTAATTTTTATGGATTTTAAAATAATTAAATGTTCTTCCTTTTCAACCTCTCTTTAAGCCTATATTTTTTTTTCGGTTTTGTTTCTACAAAAAAGACTATTTTCTAAAAAAAAAGGCAATATTTTCTAAAGGCTACATTTTCTAAAGGCTACATTTTCTAAGAAAAAAAAGGGCTATATTTTCTAAGAAAAAAAAGGGCTATATTTTCTAAGAAAAAAAGGGCTATATTTTCTAAGAAAAAAAGGGCTATATTTTCTAAGAAAAAAAGGGCTATATTTTCTAAGAAAAAAAGGGCTATATTTTCTAAGAAAAAAAGGGCTATATTTTCTAAGAAAAAAAGGGCTATATTTTCTAAGAAAAAAAGGGCTATATTTTCTAAGAAAAAAAGGGCTATATTTTCTAAGAAACAAAAAGGCTATATTTTCTAAGAAACAAAAAGGCTATATTTTCTAAGAAACAAAAAGGCTATATTTTCTAAGAAAAAAAGGCTATATTTTCTAAGAAAAAAAGGCTATATTTTCTAAGAAAAAAAGTTCTATATTTTCTAAGAAAAAAAGTTCTATATTTTCTAAGAAAAAAAGGCTATATTTTCTAAGAAAAAAAGGCTATAATTTCTAAAAAAGGCTCTATTTTGATTTAAAAGAATCTTTATACCTAAACGAATACGCGAACTTCGAAAATAAGAAAATATTTTCAGTGGGAACATTTTAGTCAAATTTGCAAGGTTGCATTCCAGTGAAGAAACAAAACGAAATAAAACAAACAAAATAAAGCCAGTCAACATCCTGTTGGCGAGTAATTTGCTCGTACTACTTTAACTTAAAATGAAATATAATTATGTATTAATACGCTTTAGATTATTCGCTTGAATAGCGAAAAACCTTTCGCGTTTTCCCGTTAGGTTAGCTTTTAAATAAAATGTATTAAAAAAAGGGTATATGAATTTTTGAAAATTAGACGCAACCAGAAACATTTCCTCAAAACTCTGCTGAAGAAAAAGTGGTTCAACAACCACTCTCAAGACGGACGTACGCGCGCTTCAAGATTTTCGGGTGGGAGACACGTAGGGAGGGTTCAAGAAACTGGTTACCGTGAAAAACTGAGTAGGTGACCTCCTTTTTGAATTCGTAGAAAACATCTTTATTACCGCTGAAAACGTCGCGTTCAAAGTAGTAAGATAAAATAATGAGATTTAGGCTTAGCGATTCGCGTACAAAATAGAAGGATGTCTTAAGCCTAAAACGTTGAATTTGTAAATCTAACATGGATAGATATTCGCATCATCATCTAAGATGTTTAATAAGTTTATTAATAGCCTTGCCAGTGGTGATATTATTGTTAAACGTAGTTTACATTCAGAAGTATCTCATGTCGAGTCATTTAGAAGAAGTGCCCTTGAATTCCAGATTGGCCAAGGAAGTGTATAAATTAAGATGGATCAATTCGGCTCGCGAAAAAGAATTGCTCCGAGTGAAGACTAAGTACAAGGACATTAAGATGATTGGACAGAAGAAGATTCGAGAGATACACGTCACAATCTTTGCCAAGTACGCCTATAAAAAGATGAAGGTCTTGAGGAATATGGTCAGGTGTCTAGGGAGTATTATGGATCATACAAAAAGCGAATTGCATTTTCACGTTCTATTAGATTCGCCGAGTAAAATGAGGATTGCAAGAACTTTAAATAAGTTGATGATCGATAAAGGAAAGAAATTCAAGGTAAGGGTTTCGCTTGATTACGTTTAAGGTAAACCATAATGATACTTTTGCATAGGGCTGACATGAAGATGGTCTTTGAACAGATTCCGTTAGAAATGTTTCCTCTATCAAATTCAGATACATCCAAAGTTTAAGGACATGCCCTCTACCAAATTAAGATCAGAAGCCAATGAAACCCTCCTTTGAAGTCTACTACTCCCGGGTCTTGTCTACCCCTCTCTGTATGGGTTATTCTCAAAAGGCGCGATCCGTACGCCTCCTAACGGTAGATGTTTTCGGAGCGGGAGCTCGTCGAGCGAATATCTCTAGCAGCCTTGGAGTTCGTCAAAAAAACGTCGTCGTTTGTGGAGAGAGAATTTCCAATTTTCCGTAGACAGGGGGGATGAAGTAGGACCCCTTCTAACTCATAAAATTGTGAATTTTACCCATACAGAGAGGAGCGCTATATGGAACATTGGAGTAATAGACTTCAAAGGAGGGTTTCATCGGCTTCTGATTCAAGGGTAGATTTGGTCCCCAATCAATTTGAAACCTCAAGCATATCTTACAAGTTATAATTATAATATTTACGATTAAAAACAGCACCTAACCTTTAACGTTTATTTACAGATATCTTATCATTACTTAGAATCAATCTTTACGCAATTCGAAGACACGATCAAACTATTTCGTCATTATTTCTTCACTAAAGATGTTGGTCGCTACGACGACGACATCTTTTTCGTCTCTCAAATATTCCACAAGGTCAGGGCGTTCAAAACTTTAGATAAACTAATCATGTTAGACTTGGACACAAAATTCATGGTTGACATCGAAGAATTATGGTCAGAATACGACAAATTCGAAGCTAACCAGGTTATGGCCATGGCCTACGACCAACAACCCCAGTACCGATACGATTTCGCCTTGTATCGCTCAAAACATCCCGAGACTGACGTCGGTGGACCACATCCTCAAAAGCAAGGCTTCAACACAGGCGTGGTACTCTTCGATTTAAAGCGCATGCGCGAATCGAAGCTCTATAACGTATTACTAAGTGAAGTGTCCATCAGCGCGTTGTGCGAGAAATACGAGTTTCGGGGTTACATGGGTCATCAAGACTTTTACACTTTGACCTTGATGGAACACCCTAATTTGTATCGCGTACTGAACTGTTCGTGGAACAGACAATTGGATACCGGGTGGAAGAAAAACGCTGGAAAGAAAGTGTTCGAACAGTACCATTCGTGTCCGGGACAGGTTAAAGTTTACCATGGAAATGGAGAGGCGGTAATACCAAATAGTTGAGAGAGTAATTGAATATTAATTGTGTAATATATTATTAAAAGATATTTTAACCAAGAATTATTTTGGATTATATCAAAAGTCTAAACTTTAAGGCTTAAAAATAGACAAAAAAGTCATCACCCCTGTCTGGCTCGAGTAATTTGGGCTCTTCCTCGAAATTTCACTGAACTTAGTTATATAATTCTAACATGAATATGATCATGTAATAAAGAATGCAGTAAATAAACTTATCAGAACTTTAAACGCAAAAACATCCAATAGAAATGGTAGAAATATTGCAAACACTCGTTGAAAACTTTTTTATTTCAACTTGTTTTGAGCTAACTCATATATCAGACTAAAGTGTCTAGACCCTATATATAAATAATAAGGATATCCCATCGTACACAACTTCGATAATAAAAAGAAAAAAAATGGCCCAACCACTGACGTTTCCCCCTCAGATAAAACTACGGGA
Source organism: Odiellus spinosus (assembly GCA_963920705.1). Classification (NCBI taxonomy): domain Eukaryota; kingdom Metazoa; phylum Arthropoda; class Arachnida; order Opiliones; family Phalangiidae; genus Odiellus; species Odiellus spinosus. Next base: position 15,484,877 of record OY987237.1, on the reverse strand, counting down.
TAAAACCTTGCAAAAACGAATCAAGAGTTATTCAACGTTCGGATAAAAACCGAGGAGTTTGAACCCAAATTAAGAGTGTCGAATATTTTAAAGCATCCTTATTTAAAAGTACTTGAAAAATTGTAAAAAAAATAGCAGACAACAATGAATGCTTCGTCTATCCAAGATAATTGCTCGGAACGAGTAAGGGACATTCTCTAAATTCCATTTTTGAAATTGAGGTCAGTTATGATACGCGTATTTCTCACCGACAATTCAATTAGTTTTTAAAACTATTTTATACAATATCAGAAGCCGATGAAACCCTCCTTTGAAGTCTATTACTTCCGGGTCTTGTCTACCCCTCTCTGTATGGGTTAGTTTCAAAAAGCGCGATTCGTACGCCTCCTAACGGTAGATATTTTCGAAGCGGGAGTTCGTCGAGCGAATATCTCTAGCAGCCTCGGAGTTAGTCAAAAAAACGTCGTCGTTTGTGGAGAGAGAAAATTTCCCTTTTTCCGTAGACAGGGGGGTATGAAGTAGGACCCCTCCGATCACGTAAAATTGTGAATTTTACCCATACAGAGAGGAGCGCTATATGAAACATTAGAGTAGTAGACTTCAAAGGAGGGTTTCATCGGCTTCTGACAATATGGGGTATCAAGCCGCCCTAGTTTTGGCTAGCTATCTAATATTATCTGTAAGGATTCATTCAAAGGGAGAATGAAAAGGTGACGAGCCTTACTTTAAATGGAAAATGCAACCTAAGTGATTCCTTATAGATTAAATAGGCCTAATCCACAACTAAACAATTTACGAATAAATATTTAACTAGAAATAAATTTAAAACGTACCCGGAAAATAGGCTTAAATGTTTTGTTTTTTTCTTAAAGCTTACACTACGCCTTTAAAATAATTTATGAGCTCAATAAAAATTCAAAATGGAAAAAGAACAAACTCGTTAATACCACGTAATATTTCGTAATTGATAGAATTGTTTAAAATTACTTAATTTGTAAATAAAGTCAAAGCTGGGAAGCATTTGTACGCGATGCTTAGCCTCATACGAATTAAAATAGATCTTTCAAAGTACACTAGAACTGTAGTGTATATATATATATGTATATATAAAATTTAGGCTCATTATCTTATCATCTTATATAATATTTTTATGTTTCCATTATTGCAGATGATCCAGGGAACAATTAGCTACATTGACTAAGATGGGGGTTTGAAAGATGAAGATATTTACTGACGGCTCAAAGAAGTCTCGAAGAGATAAAACTATATAAAAGTATTTTATCAAGGGAACAGTTCAAGACCAGCTTTTTTTTTAGGAATCCTTAAAACCCAATTCACTAACCCCTTGAGATTTGAAGATGTTCACACGTCTCGGTTATTACTAATAATTATTTAAGTAATTAATCATGGAACCTTCAACGTGGATCAATAGACGATTTTTACCAATCAAATTGCACTACGTATTGTTCTTTGGAGGTAAATATTTGCAATAACTTGAATGCTATTATTATTTCGTACCATTAGGCTTAGCGATTGGGGACACTCCAATAGTTTAAAAACATTTGAATTGTTCGTAGCTTCTGATTTACGAAATAAAATAATGGTGGAATGGGTGATATATTTATTATCTAGAGTTAGCCAAGACTAATAATAAACTACAATAACAAACTGGGCATAGGGTCTTAGAACTTTCTAATAAATTGGTTTTAAAATATGTACTAGTCGAAGCATGAACTCTAAACTTTTCATCGCAGGTCAATCGGCTATTCTACCATTCTTACCCATCATAGCTAAACAATTGGGTATCAGCGCTACGGCTTTGGGTCTGACTTATTCCGTTCTACCATTCGTGGCCTTCGTCACCGTACCATTTCTATGCAGCTTGGCGGACAAGCACAATGCCATTAAACTAGTCTTAATGATTGCCGTCCTGATGACGGGTATATCTTACAGCGGCATCGCGTTTTTAAGCCCAATTGGTAAACATTTCGCTTCAGTCAACGCTCATCTTAGTTGTACCCCAACCGGAAGCAGTCTCATCATCGACGAAACGCAGATTCTAAACGGATCTTGTACTTCACGTGATAACGTCACGTGTTATTGTAGTTTAAAAACCTGCGAGGGACCGGAATCGAGCGAAAATGAAACTTTATCGTGTAACGCGTCGGGTCTAAGCCTTGGTCTAACGGTAGGCGACTTTATCAAGGTCCTAAGCATGAGTGAACGCGATAAGATCTATCATACATCGTGTCACTCTGGGAAAGAGGTCGAAGTTCAATGCGACCTTAGTTGTACCACGGTACACTCTTGCTTAGAACTAGGCGAAGCCATTTTGAATAAAAACGTCTACAAATCCCACCAGTTTTGGGTATTTTTAGTATTGATGGTATCTTCGTGGGTTTTCGCGGCTACTGTCATGTCATTGGCGGACTCCTTGTGTTACCAGTTACTTACCGGTCAAGAAGATAGTACCAGTTACGGAAAACAGAGATTATGGGGTACAGTCGGTTGGGGTGGATTCGGAAGTCTAATGGGTTATTGGTTCAATACCACCAAAGATGATAACGAAGTCGTGGACTATACAGTCGGTTTCATTTTCATGTCGATTATGTACTCTCTGGATTTAATTGTCTTGTACTTTTTGCAGCCCAGGAATGTTAATATTAAACGCGACGAAGAGTTTGATGGACCGAAATTAAACCTGGGACAAACTTTAGTTACTATTCTTCGTCAACCACCCGTATTTGTTTTTATACTCGAAGTTTTGGCCATGGGTTTGTTAACCGGTCTCATGTGGTCGTTTTCGTTCTGGTACTTCGAAGATATCGGGGCTAATCATACCATAATGGGTTTGGTCATGGCGGTACAGTGTTTCTTAGGAGAATTACCCTTCTTTTTCTTCTCCGACAATATCATCAAATTTTGCGGTCATTTTTTAACCGTTTCGATCTGTTTCCTGGCGTACGGGTTGCGTTACGTCATATACGCTTACATCGTGAATCCGTGGATCATACTTCCGGCGGAAATGTTACACGGACCAGCTTATAGTTTATTCTACTCTACTATGACGTCATACGCTCAGAAAGTGGCACCCGCGGGCTCGGAGGCGAGCGTACAAGGAATTATGGCTGGTACTTTTGAAAATTTAGGTATGGTTTTTAAAGAAATAAAAAAAAATTTAATTTACAATTACGCAAGCCCATTTATAATGAAAGATTTAGATAGAGAATATTAGTCGTTTTAAAACAATACAAATCACGGCCTAAAAAAGGAAAGCTACCTGCAATCTTTATTTGCTAACCGATTTTGACGTTCTTGACCTCATTTTAAAGATTTCAGTGCCTAATTAACGAATATTTAACCGCATTTAAAGTTAACCCGTTATTATTTCCGTAATTATAATTTTTAAAGTTTTAAAAAATATTTTATTTTTATTGCTTTTTCGTATAGGAGCGGCGACGGCCGGATTGGTTGGGGGAATAGCCATGGATAAATACGGCGGAAGGAAGACTTTCTTGACTTCCGGTTTCACGGCGGCTGCCTGTTGTACAGTCTACGTTATATTACATTACTTGTACTTGAAACGAAAACAAGGTTTCAAAGAAAAAAAAACAAAATTGGGTGATTTGAAAATAGATGCGTAAATTTTTGTATTTTAAAATCTTTGGACTATACACTGGGCTTCGTGGTAGACATCTCCAATACTTTATCTTGAATTTGTAAATTAAAAGATTTTTTTTTAAAATAAAGTTAATTAAATTTATTTTAAAGGAATAGTGAAATGTAATTGATGATATCATTTAATTATTCCTTTTTAAAAATTTAAATTATAACCTTGTTTGCCTTTCGCTATTTTGTCAGCTTTATTTCGGCGACTAGTATACTCAACAGCAATCCTGGTCATAACGTGCAAAACACACACGACGTAGGCAAAAACCGAGGCATACCTAAATGTGTGTCTTCCACCCACTTGGTCGAATCCAATACCGCCGAAAAGGGCGCCAATAGCCACCCCTACGCGAAACATCACGATTAATAGTGGAAAAGTTTATCAACTACTTGAGGATATTAAGGCATATTCAAACGAGTAATTTGGAAGAACTTGACAACCGCGCAAGTATTTAGAAAACTTTGAAAAATCAGAGTGACCAGCAATACCCTCAAGTAAGTCAAGCAAAATAGTCAAAGTTACAGACCTAAACCATCGAAGGTTCCTCCAACTAGACCCTGAATGGTGGCTTCAGTGCCAGGTGGCGCTATATCCTTGGCGTGGATCGTAATTACCGAATAAAACAACGAAAAAGTAACCCCTTCCAGTAACTCGATTGGCAAAACCCACCATGGATTGTAAATGAAGGAATACAAGAGGAATCGGGTTGCGAAAGAGAAAAAGGTGAAGGTCAAAGCGTTCAAACTTCCGACTTTCTTGATAATCCAACCGGAAACGAAGAAAAATGGAACTTCACCCAAAAAACATTGCAAGCACATCGCTAAGCCTAACAGCAAACTATTAGCCCCTAAACTATTTATATACCAATAAAAATAGTTCCATTGTAGACCGGTTAAAGTTCCTATTACAAAGACTAACAACAAAAAAGATAACACTTCGACTTTTCCCAGAAGTTGCCCGACGTTTTTGAAAATTGAACTGGAATTGGTAGGGTTATCTAACTTAATGAACCATAACGTTACGATGTCCAGCACGCCTATCGCGAACATCAAGTAAAAACCCGGTGAATAATTAATGTCGTCGTCACTATGGCTACCAAGTTTAATGATGGCACCACCGACCACGGACAAGGCGCCCCAACCAACACCACCCCAAAGTCTTTGTTTCCCGTAATCGTCAGTTTTTCCTTGCAATAAATCGAAAGCGGCCGTGTCAGACAGTGATACAATTGCCACGGTACCAGCTCTTGACAATAAAATTAATATTATGAACAACCAAAACTGATAAGTGTTGTAAATTGGTACGACGTCTTCGGGGTTACCGCAAGTTTCAATGTTTTTACTCGTGATGGAGATGTTGCAACGATAATGGGCCCATATTACGTCAAAAGTCGAGTTAACAACCGATAATTCATTACCGTTACTAGAGTTAAACGATTTTAACCACAAGGTTCCGTTAAAAGTTTCGGAAGTGTCGTAAGTGTCGCAAAAGGCTTCCAACGATTCGTTGAAGTTCAAGGTTTCGACACAGTTTTTGGTGGAGTTCAAGGTCACGGTAGATGGGGTTTTTATAGAGGATACATTGCCTGGTACAATGACCGTACCTTGAAGTACCGTTGGTGGTAAAAAATCAATCAGTAGGTACAGAATATTGGTACCTATAACCACCATTAATAACACTTCCTTATGTTTATGAAAGTGGTCAGCGATTGCGCCAAACAAAGGCTTAGCAACAAGTCCAATTATACAGATTGCTATGGTTACTACGCCAATTAAACTGGCTGAAACACCGAAGTTTTTGGCGATTACTGGTATGTATGGTACGATGCATGATAAACCTGTTAAAAAGGTACAGATATTATTTTAAAGTAACTTAAGCTTCGCGCTTCTAAAAGAATACGCAAATAACATTAATATAGGATTTAAAATTGTGTCTATTTTCAAGCGCAAAACATCAATATAATGATGACTAAAAATAGAAACTAATACATCTTTAGTTTGACTGTAACGAGCTATTTGTAAATCCTTGAAGTATAATGATTTAAAGTGAAGAGTTATAGAGTTGGGAATAAGATAATACGATTCACTTTCTAAGGTCAAACATATTTCCCGTTTAAAGATATGACGCGTTATATATGTCTCTAAACTAAATAGGCAATTTTTAGCGCAATTTAAATTTACACGGGGGTTTTAATTCGAAATTAGTTTAAGGCAAAAAGTTGTTGAAAGAAATTTAAGCCTTGTTTTTTCACAGAATTAAAAATTATTCAAAATTCCATATCTCTGGATTTTACGCGGTTTTACTAAATTTTTCTTTCAAATATATATAGAATTTTGAACACCAAATTCAAATGTGTAACCATAAGTACATGTTCTAATCTACTAAATAAAGTAATTAAATGAATTATATTTCATAATTACAATATTTAGAACGCCATAACACAATGGCATATTTAATTTTTAATAAATTTCCGTTAAGTTGTAAATTTTAATATATTTTATTAATTTGACTTGCAAATTCAAGTTAATCACGTAACATTTTGCATAAATTAATTCTAGGAAGTGATTGCCCACTAATTTCTTTAAATAAAAACTTATTTAAATAGAAATTTCAGTTTAAAATCTTGACTAGAATATAAAAAGTTGCTGCTAAACTAACGCATTAACTTGAATATTATTAAATTATATTTAACCTAATTCTAGAAGATTAAATATTCGGGTTTTGATTAAATTTCAAGCGTTTCCTTTTACACTAATAAGTAATTAAAAGTGCAAATAGTCTTAGAATAGAAAAAAATGGAGCTATTTTTAATTAAAGTTTAGTAATTTTCACACGAACTATTTCTTCAATTTCTCAAATTATTGTAAAACTTACATTTCAATTCACTTTTACGAATATAAAATCAAAAATACGCAAATTCTTACCTCCAAAAAATAAAAAGAAATGAAGTTTAATGAGAATGAGTTTTGGGTTGATTGCTTTGAAACAGGACCACATTTTCGAGTCGTGGTTAATTTAAAGAACTCGGGTGTAGAAAAAAAGAGATACGGATTGGGTTGCTCTTAAAAATAAGACTCCCTCTGGTCTCGAAGACCAAAAACAGATTAACGATTATTGATAGCTTTCCGAATTGCAACTAAGAAAAATCGAACAACCAATTGACGTGAAGATTTTAATACATTTTCGCGTAATATTATTTATCCGCGCTTATGAATTTGTGACATTATAATGGCCAAGATCTTGCTAATATAAAATTACATTAATTTTTCCTCTGTATTGTTGTATTCTACTTTTAAGGAAACCGGTCGAACGTAAATTAATTTTTTTGGGGGGTTGAATATCAGGTAATGGTAAGTTTCAAGTTTGTTCAGCTTTACGAATATTTTTTCTGAAAGTGAGGCTGAAAGAATTAGACTATGATATGTTGTAAAACTTTAAATATGTTTTTTTAATACTATGTAAAATACTTAAAGTTACCAAAAGTCTATAACTTCATTACATAAAAGTAAACAACGCCCTGTAGCTTAATATTATCAGCAAAGGGTCAGTTTTACGTCACTTAAAACTAGACACAAAATCATCACCCTTGTCTGTCCTTTAAATTTATTTCTAGTATAATATTTGTTCGTAAATTTTTTTAGGCATATTTAAAAGATAAGGAATCGATAAAAAAAAATCACTTGGTTTTAGGTTTCATTCTCCCTTTAATTACCCCCATTCAAATTTGGCTACTTATAAATATTAATTTACTTAAAATGAGTTTATTTGGTAACTTCGAAATTAACTCTAACTCTTCTTTAGTAATGTCTTCATTATTTAATGGTAAGGTCAGTCTTGGACCCAAGTAGGAATCTTACACTATTTAAAGGGAGAATGAAAGGCTAAAACAACATATTTTTTATCGATTAAGAATGTTAAAATAATGAGAAAAACAATAATATAACTCACCAAATATATTTCGTTATTTTATAATCAATTTCCAAAGTTCCGAAACTTGCGGATGCTCAGCCTTGGCTGCCTAGCTCGGCGAACTAGGCCAGCACGAGCCGTATTTTTTTTTTTTTTTTTTTAATATTCCCGTCTGATTTAAACGCCAATCACGAGCGAGTACGCGTATTTTTAAAATACGCGTACTCGCTCGTGATTGGCGACAAGAACAGCCGCGAATATTAAAAAAAATACAGCCTAGTTCACCGAGCTAGGCAGCCTAGGCTTAGCATGGGAACTTTGGAAATTGATTATAAAATAAGGAAATATTTTTGGCGAGTTATATTGTTTTTCTCATTATTTTAGCATTCTTAATCGATTAAAATAGGTTGTTTCGGCCTTTCATTCTCCCTTTAAACGACAATGAATCGATAAAAAACATTTTTTAGGATGCATTATCCCTTGAATGAAAGAAAACGGGATCATTATTACTTATAATCAGCTAAAACTATATTTAAATAGCGTATAGCGCTCTAAATTCGTTGGAATTTGATACCCAATCTTAATTAAAATTAAAAGGGGTAGCCACTATAAACGAAATTATCTTAAAAATCGATAAATCGATCAAGAATTGAAAAATGGGACCTTATCGTGAAAAACAACCGCGGGTTTCAAGTTACCAACATGACATGGAACATCGCTTAAAAGATAGCGGGAAATATGGGGTTCATCATTCTGTATAGGAATGGTTCGTATATGAGCTAATGAAGTAATATCAGAAGCCGATGAAACCCTCCTTTGAAGTCTACTACTCTAATGTTCGATATAGCGCTCCTCTCTGTATGGGTAAAATTCACAATTTTACGAGTTAGAAGGGGTCCTACTTCATCCCCCCTGTCTACGGAAAATTGGAAATTCTCTCTCTCCACAAACGACGACGTTTTTTGGACGAACTCCGAGGCTGCTAGAGATATTCGCTCGACGAACTCCCGCTCCGAAAATATCTACCGTTAGGAGGCGTACGAATCGCGCCTTTTGAAACTAACCCATACAGAGAGGGGTAGACAAGACCCGAGAGTAATAGACTTCAAAGGAGGGTTTCATGGGCTTCTGGTAATATTCAGTGAACTACACAGATCTGCAGCCATCATTAATTTATTTTTGCACGCGCGTATCTTTGTTCTAATCTATACAACGGACACGGTCAGCTGAGAATCTTTTCCGCAGATAATGATTGTAATTTCCTGGCTTCTTGAAAGATCTTTAAATTCCCACACTTTTTTGGTTCATTTTCAAATTCCTTAACTGACCTGTAGCAACCCTGTTTAAAATATTATTGGGGAATTTTTAAAAGAAACTATAATTAAACAGCGCAACAGCGTGCGAAATGGGTAAGACCTGGAAAAGGTAGCGTTAGGACAACGTCACCCTAAAATTTATCCAATCAGGTGGGTTAATTTATTTTCCCACGTTAAGCCCACTAGATTTCAAAAACATTCTAACACGTGTAACGTCACATCACGTGACTTCCCTCTTGATATAATTCAAGTTACAAACGCACTACAAATCCGAATTCATTCAAACTTGTATTTAAAAGATAAATGATATTGGATAGTGATGCCACGTTGAACTAGATATTATATAAACGTAGTTGTAATTTTTCAATTTTCCAACAAGGACAAATTAAATGAAGTATTATATCTGTTTTTTTTTTTTCAATTTCAATTTATCACAAGACAGCTATATAAATAATGGACTTTTCACAATTATCTCTTAAACTAAACAAACGCGAAGAGATTAAAAAGAAAAGGATGAAGACATTAATTTTCAATCATTGCGATACTTCGCAATTCTTTATTTCACAAAAAAATCATACCGAGTTTCAATCTTGGTAGAGTCAAAAATTTCGTTAAAAAAAGGTTTTGCAACAGTATAATTTATGTCCCTTATAAGATTGTACACTGGTCTATAGAAAATTACAAAAATAAATCCTACTAATTACAAAAAACCTATTTTTGCAAACACTACATTTAATTTCAAATAATTTCAAGTTTACGTTGATTTGGTCGTTTATTTTAATAAATCCTTTTTGAAATTAATTTAAAAAACTTCAAATTGAGTAAATTTGTCCTGAATTATTCGGTCTTCGAATAATTAAAACCGAAGTTAAGAAATTAGGCTTAAGTTTTTTTTTGGAATTAATTTTATTTTACTATTCAAAAATGGAATATATTTGGCGAGATTCAAATGAAAAAACATTCAAAATCAAAATGGCGTTAATTATTTGTCATGTTGTTTGCAGGAACATCGTGTTTTTGTTCAAGAAAAAAAATGTTTTTCAGGAAGGATTTCGTTTTAAGTCGTGACGTAAAAAGTTAGGCACTTTGCGTTTCATCATTAGGGGAATTTAGATTTTTTAAAAAACTTGTTTCTTCTTCAACATTATTAGCGGTTGGTCCACCTGGAACTATTAAATAAAAACAACAAATTACGATGGTAAAAGTATTTTAACACGGAATAATTTCGACCAAGTTTGAATTTCAAGTTTCCTCAAAACAAATTGTCCGTTTTTGAATCAAGAAACAATTTTCTTTTGGAACAAATCGTTCTCAAGGGAAGGGGAAGACAAATTCTTAACTTGGTTTTCAATTAATCCGCAATTATGATACGTTACCAGGCGCCAGTCGGATAAGATACGTACTACTTCCTTCGTAACTGTAACCATTTGATACTCCGCCATAATATCGCCAATAATATCTTTTACGACTGGCACCGAGTAATATGTAATTACCAGCGTCTCCGGATTGATTCTTGGCTCTCATTCTAATGGCAAAATCGGCAATTATATGCAAAACGCAACAAGCGAAGGCGAAAACTGACGTTACTTGAAACGTAGTTTTGCCCTTTAAATAATAAAACCCTTGTCCTCCGAGTAAACCACCAAGCGCCAATCCTAAGTTGAAATTCAAATTACTTCATGAATTTCCTCGATATATCGTTTCTTCGCTTACCAAGACCTTCAAACATTCCACCAACAAGTCCTTGAATGGTCGCTTCGGTTCCAACTGGCGCAATGGCCTTGCCATAACTCGCCATCAACGTGTAAAATAATCCGAAAGTCAATCCTTGAAGTAGTTCAATCGGTAAAGTGTAATACACCGTTGCCTTGGTTAAGAAGGAATACGCTAGGAATCTAAGTCCGAAAGCCCCTAAAGCGACTGACATGGCGTGCTTATTACCAATCTTGCCGATAATCCATCCGGCAATGAAGAAAAATGGCAATTCTCCTAAGAAACACTGCATCACGAGGGATAACGCCATCAGCAACGATTGGGCCCCCAAATCGGACAAATACCAGAAATAAAAGTTCCAGAATATTCCGGTAAGTATTCCCATGGCCAATACACCGAATAGAAAAACGATTACTTCGACGTTTTTCAATAATTTTCCAACGTTTTTAGCAATTTTTCCCGACGCTTGCGGGTTTTTCATGTCCGATATTGAAATTATAATCGCGCTTATTGTCATGGATATCGCGAGAGTGTAAAAACCGGGTGAATAAACGGTTTTTCCATCAGTACTGTAACTGCTCGTGGCTATTTCCATCAGATACCCGACTAACAACGAAAATATACCCCAACCAAGAGCCCCCCATAGTCTTTGTTTCCCATAAAGATGATACTGTCCTTCTAACAGTTCAAAACACGCCGTGTCTGATAAAGATATCAGCACGGAAGTGCCAGTACGACACAAAATGAAGAGAATGATAAATAACCAAAAATTGGTTTCTTTAGCGACGGTAATGTAACACGATTCCAACTGTTTCGGTGACGTTTTCATTTGGCATTTGTACTTCTTTGGAACGTCGCATTGGGTGGGGGGATCCGAAGATAATTCCTCAACAGGAAACCAAATATTAACCGAAGTTCTTTTAACGTAACTATCCAAAGTAAAGTTAAAGTTCTGGGAAGTTTCCGAGCAAGTCAATTCGTCAACCAATATATCAGCGTAATCGGCGCGTCCAGTACCGTTAACCAGTTCGCATTCCGCGCATCGTAAATTAACCGTTATATTACCGAAATTTCCTTCTAAATCGGCTATACAGGAATTAGACGCTTTTCTATTTAGGGCAAATTCGGAACCGCCGTTTGGGGCGCATAATAGAACGCTGTTTACTGGGATGGGGGAAGCTTTGGGTATGAAATTAATACCAAAGTATGACACGGCGGTAAGTAATAGTAGGACCACCAATACTAGTTTCAGTTTCTGGAAACGATCCACGAGGGAACCGATTAAGGGTTTGGCCACCAAGCACAAAAATGGAAAGAAAGTGGTAACCATGCCCACTAGGCTGGCAGACATGCCCAAGTCTTTGCCCACCACTGTTAGGAATGGCATAACGCCAGCGAGACCTAATAGGGCAAATAACATATCATTATGTTTAAGACATTATAATCTACAAATTTTAGTCAATGGATTTTATTGTATACAAAGTCAGAGCGCGTAGATTATTAATAAACCTCCGAAATTACGTTTAAGAAATGAGTTTGTTAAGCCTAATTCGGGCCTAAAATTTCGTAACGGTTCTAAAGTTAAGCCTAACTCTGGCCTAACATTTTGTAAGGGCTCTGAAGTACAACTCGAGTCAAACGTTAGGAGAACATGCGAGGTTAGGCTTAAGAACTATTAAAGTTAATTAACTAGGGTAATATGTTTTCTATTTTAAAATTATTTTATACAATTTAACCAAAAACAATTTTCCCATGTATAAGAATCTAATGTATATCTCCTTAAGCAGACGATGTTTCGTTAGTCCATTATTACCAAGACTTGTTAGACTGAACTCATTAATAATACTTTTATTGGATATCCCTCCTTCCCTCCTCAGCGAAAACCCGATTTCCGTTTTAAGCTACAATAAAGCGTCGTCTGCTACAAATCCATTGACATATACTAGACCACAAAAAAAATAATTTCAATTACTCACCACCCCAGAAGAAGAAATAATGGGCCTTTATAGGCAACAAATGAGTATTAATTTTCATTTTGATGATTAAGTAGATATTTAACTTCCAAAAATAAATAATTAATTTAAATATTCAAAACTAGAAGAGACATTCTTAAAACATGAAAATGAATGTATTTTCAAACGGATCTGTAAAAAAATAATGTGTAAACAAGTTAAAAATCATCCATTGTCTGTAATACAAGATTTGGTTTTGAAATTGGAGGAGCTCTTTAAAAAATTCCAAGGAGTAGCTATAGCCGATAATATTGAACTTTAGGCTTTACTAGAGCGGAGGGTAGACTCTCTCGGAGGCCCTTAAGGGGACAGAAGGTAAAGGAAGATTAAAAAGCCTGGGGAAACCATTCTAACTAATCTAAAAATGCCCAGGTTCCCGAAATATAATAATAAATCAAAACATTAATACTCACTCTTAACTAAAGACCGGCTTCATACTATTTTATCGAATGGAATTTTCCGCTTAATAGTGAACGACCGAAGATAAGCTAGGTGCCGGGATACCGGGAGCCATTTTGATTACGTAAATGCAAATTTCTAAACGATCGATAAAATTATTCAGTACGTTCTGCCATCTTCAGAGTTTTACTGACATTTGAGTTTTAATTTTAATCTGTAGTTTGTCAATTTTTTCCAAGAATAATTTTAATTATATGTCAAATTATGTACCGCGAAAGAAATGATCTTAATATTAATGGTACTTTGAAAAATTATCAATTTAAAACCAGACGTCGCTAGTTCGCGCGAAAATTAAATTTTATTTGGTGGGTTTTCATTTGTTTATAAACTAGGTCATCAACCAATCACAATCAAGAGCTACATTGAAAATTTAAGTAGGGTAGATTTAAGCCTAATTTTCTAAAAAAATACACTAAATCTAATCGTGTAAAAATATATATCAAAATGATTTGTATTTTGACTTGGATCTATCAGAACTTTAAAAAAAACATTCCCAGGAATAATACGTCTACACTATGGTCGTGCGGTTATCATAAAGCCTTCAGTCAATTCTCGCGCCTGGTACCTGAAAAAGTCGCTTTCGAGCGGTCTTTTTCGTGAAAGTACTCTACAAAGTGACATTTGTGGGGGTTCACAATAGGTTCCAAAGTTTGCCACCAAGGTAATTAATTAATTATGGGACCATCCTTAAAGTTATGGGGATATTCCGTAAATTAAATAATAATTTCGAATTCCTAAGGGTCAAAATAATACAAATTAAGCCTAACTTGGAACTGATATATATATTTCTCTATAACAACACCAGTTTACTAATACAAAAAATAGTTTAGCTAAGTCTTTTGATACGGTATAAAACCCATCTCTGTATCCTGATGGCATCTCCTGTTCCCAGATAATTCCAAGTCAGCAGTTACTGCCCTTTAAAGAGTTTTAAGGAGAGAAAGGGGCGGGCGTTCAATAGGGCGTGAATTCGTGAAAGAAGCCAACTTATAGTTGGTAGAGAGAAATTCGACCATAAACAGGACCGCTTTTCTATCTTGGAAGTCATCGCAAGTAGATGTTTGTCGTGTTAAACTATTAAAATCATTTTAACAGTAGCGAGCGAAATAAATCGTTCCTTCAAGTTAGAATTAAATGGACTTCACCGTTCGCGACAGTTAACGGTCTTGTAAGTTCAACTGGAACCTTTGGATTAACCGAGTTTCGGACAAAAAAAAACCCAAAATTTAAACCATTTTCAATTAAGCAGGATGTAAGTAATTTTAATTTTAATTTTTTTAATTAGTTTTCTAGTTATTTAAATTATTAATTAACATATCGCGCAATTTCGACTTTTAATCAGATTATTGAATTAATTTTAATTTCTTAAATCATGATTTTAATTAAGAGTGGGAAAAAAATTGCCCTAAGTTTGATTAAAATTATTTCAAATGTTGCCCTCCCTAACTTTAATCAATATACGTACTTTTAATTAATCAAAATTTTAAATTATGAGTGCGTAGCTAATTAAGAGTGAAAATGCCTTTAATTTTAAATAAAATTAAACCCAGTTTGGAATTAAATTATCCTTAGCTGATGAAGAATTATCAGAGTTATAAGTATAATTAAGACTCGTAACTTTTAATCAGGTTTAATCTGATTCAATCTAAAAATGAAAAATGACCCTTTAAATGATAAAAAGTGATTAAAAATACTGATATTTCAAAGATAATTGATTTAATTGGATTAAATCAACATCATGCCACTAAGTAAATTGACCCAGTCTACATAAAAATGATCAAAATTTCAGATCACAGCTGTAAATGTCGAAACAACGCATAAGGGGGGAAATTGGAATATTTTTAAATTATTAAAAATTAACTTTTAGTCCGAAATATCTATAATTAAAATGTTCTACAGTGTGCTAAATATTCAAACTTGGTTGTTTGAAATTTATGTTATAGGGAATTTCCAGATTTTCGGAATCACTCAACACATTTGATGGAAGCTGACAATTATTATAGTGGTTCGCTAGCTCGCAATGTTATGTTTTAAATTCAGTTTTGTTTGAAACATTAGCCAGCCTCGCAAGTTGGATACCCTTAGAGTACGTGTGAGTGATTAGTTTTTGACGTGACATTTGAACCCAAACGAATGGAGTTCAACGGAGCTTTAAACAAAACTAATGAACTACAAGAGCTAGGTTCACAGTAACCTATCACAATCGATCGTAATCCATGAATTGATCACTCGGAATCATCTTCATAAACCGATTTATTATCAGCTCCGTTCGTACTTAGGCCTTGGAATCGATTTAAACAGACAATGCGTGGAAGCATGACGATTAAAACGATTCCTGGCGATTTTAACATCGGTTAAACCAGAAGTAAACGAAACCCTCCTTTGAAGTCTATTACTCCCGGGTCTTGTCTACCCCTCTCTGTATGGGTTAGTTTCAAAAAGCGCGATTCGTGCGACTCCTAACGGTAGATATTTTCGGAGCGGGAGTTCGTCGAGCGAATATCTCTAGCAGCCTCGGAGTTCGTCAAAAAAACGTCGTCGTTTGTGGAGAGAGAGAATTTCCAATTTTCCGTAGACAGGGGGGTATGAAGTAGGACCCCTCCGATCTCGAAAAATTGAGAATTTTACCCATACAGAGAGGAGCGCTATATCGAACATTAGAGTAGTAGACTTCATAGGAGGGTTTCATCGGCTTCTGGTTAAACTGGTTCCCGAAGCAATTACGAGAAATCGATTTGAGAGAAACAGTTCCGTTTTGAATCGACGCCAAGGCTTAGTATGAACGCGTCTCTGGTATTTCCAAGCAAGTACTAACAGAATAGTTTGTGAAAAAGCAGTATTTTTAATCAATAGCATCTATTTCAGCTTGTTTAAGTTAAGTTTGTACACTTAATAACAAAGTTAGCGTATCTTTAGTCGTATTAGAGATAAAATTTTTAATCCCAGAGTAAGCGAAAGATAGAGAGCACGATTTATTAATTAACCGAAATAACTTCTAATTGGGTGAATCTAATTTAATTAGATCAAGTAAGAAAATTAAAAACAAGCTCGTAAATTACTCCGGGACCTCATTATTCAAGAATATGTAAATTAGTTATAGTCTAACATTTAAAAAGTATAATTAAAATAAATAATATTTATTTTATGTTAAATTTCGACTAAAAATGGAGATAAAACCTTTTGTAATAAAGTAAAAACTACGTATTTTCTTAACAAAAGAACTTAACCTACGTCAGATTTTCTTATAAGAACTTGTCTGGTCTTTAGAAAAATTGGTATAATAGTGTTATGTTTTTAAAAATAAGTTACAAGTTTGGCGGATTAATACTTAATGTTAATCTTAATGGGAAATTAAAGTAGTTTTAAGAACTGATTTTTAAGAATTTTAAATACCGGTTTAATGGTTTAAATAAGGCTTTTTAAATTCTAGTTTCATTTCATATTTAAATTAAATTCATATTATATATATGGCCCCGTTTAAATTCACAAATTCGTTTAAAGAGATTGTGAAGCAACAGGAAATAACAATTACTTGGAATAATATAATTAGTTGGTCTTCAAAACTTTAATTTTAAATGGCGTGACGTCATAGAAACTATCATCTAAGGTCCCACGTATCAGGATATGTTTATATTAATCAGCCCCAATCAATTTATTTTAGTAATCACTCATTAGTTGGTAAAAATATTTAATGTTGGACTAGGCCTATTTAAACGATAACGAATCGATAAAAAAAAAAATCACTAATCATTAGGTTGCATTCTCCCTTTAATTTACGAACAAATATTAAACTAGAAATAAATTTAAAACTTAGCCGGAAAATAGGCTTAGCGGGATTCATGGAGATCAGCTGATTTCCTCGCGTATAAGGTCGTAGCGACCAATCGAACGCGATTGTAAGTCTCGTGGAGATCTCGCGTGAACGATATGCCTTCGCTTATTGGTCGCTAGACCTTACACGGAGATAATTCAGCTAACCTCGATGAATCCCGCTAAGCCTATTTTCATGGGTAAGTTTTAAATTTATTTCTAGTTTAATATTTGTTTCGTAAACTTTTTATCGGTGGGTTAGGTTTATTTAAACGATAAGGAATCGATCACTTGTCATTAGGTTGCATTCTCCCTTTAAAATTATAAATTATACAGTTCACTCAACCTTTAACTAAAATAATTGATCGGATAGCATTCAAGCGTGAAGTTAATTATTTAATTTTTATATTTCAATGAAATTCTAATTTCACGCTGAAAATAATAAGTTTAAGTGTTGTGGCAGACGTTTTTCCCCTCCGGCGGGAAGCCAATTATAACTCGTTTCCTTAAATGTAACAATTTCTTTAGCACCTACAAATAACTTAGCCCAAATAACTAGAAGAAAAAAAAGTGTGCTATGGAACGAAACCCTTTAAATAAAAAACGTAATTTTCACCTTCCTGTAATTTAGGATAGCAGACAGTTTTGGTTTTTTTCCCGTTTAGATTACAAATACGGGTGAGAGAGTCATCCTCAAACAGTCGTTAAAACGACAGTAAATGTCAAATTATATAACTTTCCATACGAAGGTATAATGAAATATGGTGAAAATATTTAACCCAAAAAAATCCTACCTTTAATTTTTAATATATGTTAATAAAACTATTGTAAATTATCAAGGTTGCCACAGCTTTTTCAGATTCAAATTCCCAGGTTTTTCTCTGACTTTTTCCAACGATTTTTCCCTGACCGTTTCAGCTAATACTACCCAATATTTAACCTTTTATTGTTTTATATAATCGCGTTCGCCAAACTTTGTTGCAGGCGTATCTTTGTTGTAATCTATACAACTGACACGGACTGCAGCTAAGAATCTTTTCCGCGGATAATGATTGCAATTTCCTGGCTTCTTGAAAGATCTTTAAATTCCCTGACTTTTTAAAATATCTTAAAATTCCCCGATTTTTTTTTTTTTTTTGGTTTATTTTCAAATTTCTTAATTTTCCATGTTTTCACAGACCTGTGGCAACCCTGTTTCATTATCCCTTGAAATCGTTAGTTAATCTTTGAGAAACAGCTGAAGGCGAAATTTATCTATCTTTCTATATAGAGCATATTCTCAAAATGATTTAAAATCTAAGGTATTTTTCCGTGTTTAAAATAAAATTCCAGATTTCTCCGCTCTGTTTCATAATGATGCTAAAATAGATATTGATATATGTACTTATTTTCTTCTAAATGACAGAAAAAAAAAATAGAATTTATGGTCGCAACGTTGGGTTTGAAACTAAATTTTGTCAGCGAAAAATACTAAAATACTAGAGAGAATTTATTTGTTGATTTCACTTCCAAAAGAGTGTTTTATATTGGGATGGAATCACTGACTTGTGTCAAAGAATATATACCAAAAACTTTAAGTGTTTTTAAATAGATTCGCTTGGTTTCTCAAACTTGTCACTATTAATAACTACAATATGATTGATTTCAAACTACTTTTTATGCAAATTTATCATTTACACGCTATTAAAATTAAAATTTGAAATTTATTCTGGCATTTGTAATAAAAAATTTCTCAAAACTGCTTCGGGAACCAGTTTCATACAAGCCGCGTTCATACTAAGCCTTGGATTCGATTTAAAGCCGGTTTAAAACATTTCGCTGGAGTCGTGTGAACGGGAATCCGTCTTTTCTCGAATCGATTTGATTCGATTTCTCGAAACTGCTTCGGGAACCAGTTTCGTACCAATTCGGTAGTTTCAACAACCGATAGATGAAGCTACGATAAATCGATTTATAAAGATAATAGTCGCGTTCATATTAGGCCTTGGAATTGATTTAAACCGGTTTAAAACATTTCGCGAGAGTCGTGTGAACGGGAATCCGTCTTTTCTCGATTTCTCGAAACTGCTTCGGGAACCAGTTTCATTTTACAGATTCGGTTTCAAGAAACGATAGATGAAGCTACGATAAATCGATTTATAAAGATAATGCGTGAACATATGACGTTTAAAACGATTCCTGGAGATTCGAATATCGGTTTGATTTTACCGTTTCAAATCGATTAAGAAATACTAGTGTGACCGTAGCAGAAGCCGATGAAACCCTCCTTTGAAGTCTACTACTCCAATGTTCCATATAGCGCTCCTCTCTGTATGGGTAAAATTCTCAATTTTACGAGTTAGAAGGGGTCCTACTTCATCCCCCCTGTCTACGGAAAATTGGAAATTCTCTCTCTCCACAAACGACGACGTTTTTTTGGACTAACTCCGAGGCTGCTTGAGATATTCGCTGGACGAACTCCCACTCCGAAAATATCTACCGTTAGGAGGCGTACGAATCGCGCCTTTTGAGAATAACCCATACAGAGAGGGGTAGACAAGACCCGGGAGTAATAGACTTCAAAGGAGGGTTTCATCGGCTTCTGACCGTAGTTATAGACAAGTGACTTTAAATTTAGTCTTTCACTTCTCTCACTATTTTATCTATATTTAAATGGGTTCTTGATTTAATCTTATCATTATATTTGGGTGTTGTCCAAGATATGTTCTACAATTTTAACTATTCGCATTAGCACTTTAAAATTACTCTATGGTCAAAAATATATGTTACGATAAAATCGTGAGACGGTTAAGATTCTACACCCAACAAACCGGTGGCAAATTTCGATTAAATTCATAATTCACGTTCCTCACGATCGGTCGATCTAATCCCCAAGTAGATCAAAGCGTGGGTCGCACCACGGACCTCACGAACAAAGAGTACGCGCACCAAAATACACGCATTACGCCATAAAACACGTTCAAATTAAGTAGTTTCAATAGCAACAAAATTCGGAGTTAAAGAAAATACTATTTTTTTTATGAAATCAAGAAAATAATATTTATTAAAGGGATACTAGACTCTTATAACAAGTTAAAATACCAGTAAAAAACGAATTAAAACTCAACAAAGGTTTCGAGGTAAATTTACAGTTAATTATCAAAGTCGCGAACTAGACTCGCTAAGCCTAAATCAATTTTGAATCTTAGATAGTTGCGGGCTTGCGGTGTTTATCAAAAATTAAAATTAACTTAACAATAATTTAAAAGCCCCCTTATATAGCGATAAACCTTGTACTAACTTAAGTTAACCAGAACGGGCAGAATGTGTTTGCAAATAAGGTCTTCGCCTTCCACAATTTTAATTAGGCTTAACGATTTGCGGCTTATAAACGGAGATAAATACGGGGTGTAGTAGGAAAACAATTAAATTTAGGGGCGAATATAATCCATTAGCTTAGTGTGCGTGTCTCCAATACCCGTGAGAAGTTCGGTGACAATCCCACGAACAAGTTTCCAAGTGCGGTTAAACTCTCGAACGATGTCTCGTTTACTTATCGTCGAAATTGGGTCGAAGGATATAATAGTGATCCTCTAATTCGAACAAATTGTTGCGCCAACCATTCGAGCCAGGGTTAACTACTTCTGTACTGGTTGTCGTGTGCGAGAGGTACATAAATTAAGCCATCAATGTTGCCCCCCTAACTATACCCAAGTCTACGAGTAAACTCTCAAACGATCATTAAATTTGAATATTGAGCTCAAAAATTGACCCCTATTCTTTTAATGGCCCAATGTCTATATGGTGTGATAGACCATATCTTGAGGGAGTATGCAGCCTAATAAAAAGTGATTTTTTATCGATTCATTATTGTTTAAATAGGCCTAATCTACTAGTAAAAAAAAATTACGAACAAATATTAAACTAAAAATATATTTAAAACTTAGCATCAAAATAGGCTTAGCGGGATTCATGGAGATCAGCAAAAATTCTCTCATATAAGGGTCTAGCGACCAATCGAACGTGATTGTAAATCTCGTGGAGATCTCGCGTGAACGACGGGCCTTATTGGTCGCTATTCAGCTGATCTTCATGAATCCCGCTAAGCCTATTTTCCAGGTAAGTTTTAAATTTGTTTTGTAAACTTTTTATTGGTTGATTAGACGTATTTAAACGATAAGGAAAAATAACTTCTTTGGTTGCATTCTCCCTTTAAATAGTAAATATCGTTGGGTACGTATCTACGAGCCCACGGTGTAGAGGGTTTGCATCTAGTCAGGATGTTATACAATTACTTGTCAAGGACTCGAAAACACTTTAATTTGCTTTTCTAAAACTACTGGCAGATTCAAAAGAGTCAGAGACAAGCCCTGATATCTGTTCTACCATTGGACGAGCGTCTCTCAATGGTTTCTCTAGCTAAACAGTAAATTGTTCCCATGGTCAGAGCTATACTAGTTGACATCTTTAAACATCTACTTTTAATTATTTTACGGAAGCGCGCTTTGTTAACGCTCACACCTCCTATTCTTTGTCCTTTTTCTTTTGTGAAAAAGAAATATATTCAAATCATTTTAATTAAATATAACTTATTGTGAATATCTAACCAATTGAATCTAATTTCATTCTATTTCGCAACCATCTTCGTATAGAAACGCAAAATTCTTCACTCTAAAAATAACACTCGACGCTTGTGACTCGGTAAAACGACATTGGATTTAGTTAAAACATTGTTAAGAGCAAGTCCCACAAGGGAAGAAAAAAAAGCTTCGAATAGAATAGGATAAACCATTTCAAAAAAACCCTGGAGACTTAGAAACCATTTCAAAAAAACCCTGGAGACCTAGAAACCATTTCAAAAAAACCCTGGAGACTTAGAAACCATTTCAAAAAAACCCTGGAGACTTAGAAACCATTTCAAAAAAACCCTGGAGACCTAGAAACCATTTCAAAAAAACCCTGGAGACCTAGAAACCATTTCAAAAAAACCCTGGAGACCTAGAAACCATTTCAAAAAAACCCTGGAGACTTAGAAACCATTTCAAAAAAACCCTGGAGACTTAGAAACCATTTCAAAAAAACCCTGGAGACTTAGAAACCATTTCAAAAAAACCCTGGAGACTTAGAAACCATTTCAAAAAAACCCTGGAGACTTAGAAACCATTTCAAAAAAACCTTGGAGACTTAGAAACCATTTCAAAAAAAACCCTGGAGACTTAGAAACCATTTCAAAAAACCCTGGAGACTTAGAAACCATTTCAAAAAAACCCTGGAGACTTAGAAACCATTTCAAAAAAACCCTGGAGACTTAGAAACCATTTCAAAAAAACCCTGGAGACTTAGAAACCATTTCAAAAAAACCCTGGAGACTTAGAAACCATTTCAAAAAAACCCTGGAGACTTAGAAACCATTTCAAAAAAACCCTGGAGACTTCGAAACCATTTCAAAAAAACCCTGGAGACTTAGAAACCATTTCAAAAAAACCCTGGAGACTTAGAAACCATTTCAAAAAAACCCTGGAGACTTAGAAACCATTTCAAAAAAAACCCTGGAGACTTAGAAACCATTTCAAAAAAAACCCTGGAGACTTAGAAACCATTTCAAAAAAACCCTGGAGACTTAGAAACCATTTCAAAAAACCCTGGAGACTTAGAAACCATTTCAAAAAAACCCTGGAGACTTAGAAACCATTTCAAAAAAACCTTGGAGACTTAGAAACCATTTCAAAAAAACCCTGGAGACTTAGAAACCATTTCAAAAAACCCTGGAGACTTAGAAACCATTTCAAAAAAACCCTGGAGACTTAGAAACCATTTCAAAAAAACCTTGGAGACTTAGAAACCATTTCAAAAAAAACCCTGGAGACTTAGAAACCATTTCAAAAAAACCCTGGAGACCTAGAAACCATTTCAAAAAAACCCTGGAGACTTAGAAACCATTTCAAAAAAACCCTGGAGACTTAGAAACCATTTCAAAAAAACCCTGGAGACTTAGAAACCATTTCAAAAAAACCCTGGAGACTTAGAAACCATTTCAAAAAAACCTTGGAGACTTAGAAACCATTTCAAAAAAAACCCTGGAGACTTAGAAACCATTTCAAAAAAACCTTGGAGACTTAGAAACCATTTCAAAAAAAAAAAACCCTGGAGACTTAGAAACCATTTCAAAAAACCCTGGAGACTTAGAAACCATTTCAAAAAAAACCCTGGAGACTTAGAAACCATTTCAAAAAAAACCCTGGAGACTTAGAAACCATTTCAAAAAAACCCTGGAGACTTAGAAACCATTTCAAAAAAACCCTGGAGACTTAGAAACCATTTCAAAAAACCCTGGAGACTTAGAAACCATTTCAAAAAAAACCCTGGAGACTTAGAAACCATTTCAAAAAAAACCCTGGAGACTTAGAAACCATTTCAAAAAAACCCTGGAGACTTAGAAACCATTTCAAAAAAACCCTGGAGACTTAGAAACCATTTCAAAAAAACCCTGGAGACTTAGAAACCATTTCAAAAAAACCTTGGAGACTTAGAAACCATTTCAAAAAAAACCCTGGAGACTTAGAAACCATTTCAAAAAAACCCTGGAGACTTAGAAACCATTTCAAAAAAACCCTGGAGACTTAGAAACCATTTCAAAAAAACCCTGGAGACTTAGAAACCATTTCAAAAAAACCCTGGAGACTTAGAAACCATTTCAAAAAAACCCTGGAGACTTAGAAACCATTTCAAAAAAACCCTGGAGACTTAGAAACCATTTCAAAAAAACCTTGGAGACTTAGAAACCATTTCAAAAAAACCCTGGAGACTTAGAAACCATTTCAAAAAACCCTGGAGACTTAGAAACCATTTCAAAAAAACCCTGGAGACTTAGAAACCATTTCAAAAAAACCTTGGAGACTTAGAAACCATTTCAAAAAAAACCCTGGAGACTTAGAAACCATTTCAAAAAAACCCTGGAGACCTAGAAACCATTTCAAAAAAACCCTGGAGACTTAGAAACCATTTCAAAAAAACCCTGGAGACTTAGAAACCATTTCAAAAAAACCCTGGAGACTTAGAAACCATTTCAAAAAAACCCTGGAGACTTAGAAACCATTTCAAAAAAACCTTGGAGACTTAGAAACCATTTCAAAAAAAACCCTGGAGACTTAGAAACCATTTCAAAAAAACCCTGGAGACTTAGAAACCATTTCAAAAAAACCCTGGAGACTTAGAAACCATTTCAAAAAAACCCTGGAGACTTAGAAACCATTTCAAAAAAACCCTGGAGACTTAGAAACCATTTCAAAAAAACCCTGGAGACTTAGAAACCATTTCAAAAAAACCCTGGAGACTTAGAAACCATTTCAAAAAAACCCTGGAGACTTAGAAACCATTTCAAAAAAACCTTGGAGACTTAGAAACCATTTCAAAAAAAAACCCTGGAGACTTAGAAACCATTTCAAAAAAACCCTGGAGACCTAGAAACCATTTCAAAAAAACCCTGGAGACTTAGAAACCATTTCAAAAAAACCCTGGAGACTTAGAAACCATTTCAAAAAAACCCTGGAGACTTAGAAACCATTTCAAAAAAACCTTGGAGACTTAGAAACCATTTCAAAAAAAACCCTGGAGACTTAGAAACCATTTCAAAAAAACCCTGGAGACTTAGAAACCATTTCAAAAAAACCCTGGAGACTTAGAAACCATTTCAAAAAAACCTTGGAGACTTAGAAACCATTTCAAAAAAAAAAAACCCTGGAGACTTAGAAACCATTTCAAAAAAACCTTGGAGACTTAGAAACCATTTCAAAAAAAAAAAACCCTGGAGACTTAGAAACCATTTCAAAAAACCCTGGAGACTTAGAAACCATTTCAAAAAAAACCCTGGAGACTTAGAAACCATTTCAAAAAAACCCTGGAGACTTAGAAACCATTTCAAAAAAACCCTGGAGACTTAGAAACCATTTCAAAAAAACCCTGGAGACTTAGAAACCATTTCAAAAAAACCCTGGAGACCTAGAAACCATTTCAAAAAAACCCTGGAGACTTAGAAACCATTTCAAAAAAACCCTGGAGACTTAGAAACCATTTCAAAAAAACCCTGGAGACTTAGAAACCATTTCAAAAAAACCCTGGAGACTTAGAAACCATTTCAAAAAAACCTTGGAGACTTAGAAACCATTTCAAAAAAAACCCTGGAGACCTAGAAACCATTTCAAAAAAACCCTGGAGACTTAGAAACCATTTCAAAAAAACCCTGGAGACTTAGAAACCATTTCAAAAAAACCCTGGAGACTTAGAAACCATTTCAAAAAAACCCTGGAGACTTAGAAACCATTTCAAAAAAACCTTGGAGACTTAGAAACCATTTCAAAAAAAACCCTGGAGACCTAGAAACCATTTCAAAAAAAACCCTGGAGACTTAGAAACCATTTCAAAAAAACCCTGGAGACTTAGAAACCATTTCAAAAAAACCCTGGAGACTTAGAAACCATTTCAAAAAAACCCTGGAGACTTAGAAACCATTTCAAAAAAACCCTGGAGACTTAGAAACCATTTCAAAAAAACCTTGGAGACTTAGAAACCATTTCAAAAAAAACCCTGGAGACCTAGAAACCATTTCAAAAAAACCCTGGAGACTTAGAAACCATTTCAAAAAAACCCTGGAGACTTAGAAACCATTTCAAAAAAACCCTGGAGACTTAGAAACCATTTCAAAAAAACCCTGGAGACTTAGAAACCATTTCAAAAAAACCTTGGAGACTTAGAAACCATTTCAAAAAAAAAAAACCCTGGAGACTTAGAAACCATTTCAAAAAAACCTTGGAGACTTAGAAACCATTTCAAAAAAAAAAAACCCTGGAGACTTAGAAACCATTTCAAAAAACCCTGGAGACTTAGAAACCATTTCAAAAAACCCTGGAGACTTAGAAACCATTTCAAAAAAAAACCTGGAGACTTAGAAACCATTTCAAAAAAACCCTGGAGACTTAGAAACCATTTCAAAAAAACCCTGGAGACTTAGAAACCATTTCAAAAAAAACCCTGGAGACTTAGAAACCATTTCAAAAAAAAAAAACCCTGGAGAGGAATAGGAGATAATTATAAAGCGTATTATCACTTCTCCTTGTAATTATAAAATACTGCTTCGTTAAAAGTTAGCTATAACTTGGCCACACATCTTGCAATATATTTAAAACAACTAAACGAATAAAGAAACCATAAAACAAAATTGTACCGTATTCATAACGAGTTTTTTCCCAAACAGTCAGTTTTGGAAACCCGAGTGGAGAAGTAACCATAAAGCACAAAAGTTAAAACGCGGCTACGCGTGGTTAACTTCTTAAGAGCTTAAAAAATTTAACAATGAATCTTAGCGACACGAGAGGCCCAGGGTATTATTATATTAAATTCATTTGGCTCTCTGCCCGCAAATAAATCTTTCAAAAATTCAAACTGAAGAAATTTAAATTTTCAAATATAATCGAGTCATGATAAGTTTGCAGCGAGTCAAAACCTACATATACCCCTAGACCGATTAACTTCATAAATAATTGTTAAAGTGATAGATTAAGTACTTTTACAAAAAAGACAGCGCGAAAACGACCAACAATTTAAAAATTTCGAAAGTGACGATTGTAAAATATTAATTTTAAATGTTGCTGTTATTTTTTTCAATCAATCAATCTTTAGATTTATATCCAGTCTTAGTTATAGGCAAAGAACCTTTTAACAAGGACGCACCCATTGTAGGTTGAATTTTATTGGAAAAATTGTAATATTAGAGGGAAACAGCGGTCTGCAGACGGTAGGAGAGGGATAAAGAAAGAGATACGTGGAGGTTCTGAGAATTTTTCGAGGTAAAAAGATACTACAGGGAAAGGCAGGGATTATGATTTACAAGTAGTGTTAAGTACAATCTAAAGGTGAACAAAATGTCTTCAATAATGGCGTAGGAGTATGACATTAGTTACGCTAATGCTAATATCTAAACCTTTTTTCGTATTAGTTATTTTTATTTCAACAAAACTTTTTTTAAATCAAGCGAATAGTTTTGCGTCTATACTACCCACCACATTTAATATTTTAAATTATAATTTTTTTAGAGAATTGAAAAGTGTACATCTCTCGAGTCTAACAAATTATTTTCTTGTTATTTAAAAATCTAGAGCCAAATTCTTAATTATTTTGCAACGTGAAATTTGCATTTTTCACAGACAATAGAAAATAAACAAGACATAGAAGAGGCTCGGGAAATCAGTTCCGTTTCCGGCGCTCGCTGAATGGCTGTATATCTCTGACGTAATTGTCTTTAAAGCCAATAGTCAGCCAAAAAATCTGGAACTTAGCCCTTCTAATAATAATAATAATTATAAAATCATGTTTTGTTTTAGACTTAATCCTATTTTAAAGAGAAACCCACTTGAAAACAAAAGATTTTAGGCTTAAGAACGAATCATTTCACTTTCACTTGAAAGTTTAAATTCCATAAGACACCAAAAACGTATTAGATATACCGTGAATCACGAGTCAATCATTTGTGAAGATTTTTAAATTGTGGATATGAAAAAAAAAAGGCAAAAATTCCTCGCTAGAAATGAGATCCTCAAGATTTACAACTGACCTTTGAACTTTTAAATCTTTAATTTTAATAGTTTTTCTTTTCATTTTGCGCAAAGGCTTAGCAACAAATCATTTACGGTCAAACATGAATGGTGTTACGGCTGTAGTTTGCACCAAATATAACGCCAAGGCGAATGAATACGCAATTAAATTTCAATGGAATAAAAGTAGATCGGTAATTTGTGTAAGTTAAACTGATTTAGCTTTCTTCTCCGAAAATTCTTGATAAATAGTTGGCAAGGACTATTTTATTCCATAGAGGTTTAACAATACGTATCAATCCGCCTTAGTCTTGGTTATATGGCCAACTTTTCTTGAATAATCCAATCAAAGTATATAGAATTTTCGCTTCGTTCGTCCCAACTCTCAAGAATTGGGTCGAAAAAATAATCAAAGTAGATTTTCTCTTCCTTAAAATAACAAACTGAAAACATCGCGAGAAGAAGAATATTTCTATTAACTTTGATAAACAGAACTCGAGTTTGAATGGATCGCCTTATTCAGCGATAACTGGAATTTATAAGGTTTTTTTTAAATTCATGTACATGGGAGCTTAACCCTATTTTGTACCCAATCAAGGACGCGAAATTTCTAAAGTCTTATAGTGTAACCTTTGCCTTACCCTATTCGTAATAGGAGGATCGATTATAAGGGTTGTAACTTTGTAAGCATTTTCGGAATGTTTAATTAACATAATTTTTGCTAAAACTAGCGCGAGTGTTAATATAAGTATAATAATATCACTAAAGTGATTCTGTAAAGGATTTTTCATGAACTAAAATGGAAATTGAGTAGCATTTTCGGAAAGATCGTTAAAAAACGATTGAAAAATTACAGAGACAGTAAAAATTCATTTTAAAATAAAACACTACGTCATCACTATGGTCGTCTGGCTTTTGTAGAGCCTACATTTGATTTTAGCGCGTTCTGCTACAAGTGATAAGGTAGCTTTCGCGCGGTCTTTTTCTTAAAAGTACTTGATCTAGAAATATTTAAAATGACTCTATAGGACAATTTAAAACCCACATAATTCACGATAATATCCTCACTAACCCCAAACACACTTTCTCCGGTCCAAGTATCAACAATTATCGTCAATGATATCATACAGCGTGACAACCCGAATTAATAAATATGAGATGAATACGAATCCTTCCTTATAAGCTTTAATTCTCTCTTCGCGGGGGAGGAAAAAAATGTAAACGAACCGAAGAGTCGTTCAGATAAAAAAAACGTAAGCAGATGCTATTGAAAGCTTATAGAAGTTTGAGAAGCATCGAAGCTATCTTTGCGCTTATTTAGTGTTTTCAAACGCTCCTAGTTAGCGCGTTTTCTAGTTCGCGCGCTTTTACGCTGGCTTGTGTCGCGCGATTTTAAGTTTGGCGGGAAAAGATTTACTATTGTACTTTTTAAAATTGGCGGGAAAAAATTCCACAGTACCGAGAAAGTTCGCGCGCTTTTTAAGTTTGGCGGGAAAAAAATGTTTAGTGACTAGAAAATTCGCGCGCTTTTAAGTTTGGCAGGAAAAAATTTACTATTGTACCTTTTTAAAATTGGCGGGAAAAAATTGCACCGTACCGATAAAGTTCGCGCGCTTTTTAAGTTTGGCGGGAAAAAAATGTTTAGTGACTAGAAAATTCGCGCGCTTTTAAGTTTGGCAGGAAAAAAAATTACTATTGTACCTTTCAAAATTGGCGGGAAAACATTGTACCGTACTGATAAAGTTCGCGCGCTTTTTAATTTTGGCGGGAAAAAAAGGTTTTATTACTAGATATTTCGCGCGCTTTTTAAGTTTGATGGGAAAAAAAGGTTTTATTACTAGAAATTTCGCGCGCTTTTAAGATCGGCGCTTTATAAGTTTGGCGGGAAAAAAATGTTTAGTGACTAGAAAGCTCGCGCGCTTTTTAAGTTTGGCGGGAAAAATAAAATTGTATAGTCGTTTTCACCAATTTTTCGCGCTTTTTATCGCGTGCCACGAGCTCACGATCGGTGGATAGTTGCTCGCTTTTTAAAAATGAAAATGATTGGTCAGTTTAATAGACTAGGATTAACCGCGAGTTGAGTTACGCGGGGTGGCGCCAACAATGTCTGTATCAGGCACGTTTTAAAACAAAACCTACGCTCAATATTGAAACGGCCCAACGATTCGAATTTTCGAAAGAAAAAAAGAGAAAAAACGTGAAATCACGATTTCGACCGACGCCACCGTGTCTTAATTCGTCATTTTCTTATATTTTACTCGGAATTATTTTCAACAGAACGGTGTTTTAACTAATTGTAAGTATAGTAAGAAGCTTATCAGATTTATTAATTGTTTTTACAACTAAAAACTCAACTTCAGAAAATTTAAATACGTAAGGAAACTGTATAGTATTATTGTTTAGTCTAGTAACTGTTTGAAATTCTAAATTTATTAGCAGAGGGGTAAAGGTTCATGCTCTACAATAGTCAGGCAACCATATTGATGACGTAATAATTCGGGAATTTTTTTTTTTTTTTTTTTTTTTTTTTTTTAAATTTGGAAAAAATATTTAAATTTTTTTATAATTTATAATTTTCAATGTATATGAATTTTTGAGGGTAAATTAAGATTGAAAAATATTTAATTTACATTAAATTTAAATTAAAACTGGTACTACTAGAATCAAGGTGCTAAAAAAACGTAAAATAAAACTGATTTCACCAATATTTATATCACAAGCCTACGATATATTAGGAATATATTTTGCAATTCAAATCAGGTACACTAAATTTCAAGTTATTTTCGACTTTCCACCCAAAAAAAATCAAGTTATGGAAGGCTAAATTAGATAATATAGTGTCAAAAAATAATATTTCAATAATTTTTTCCCCTCAAAAATATGAAAATGAATAGCTATAAACAAAAATATGATTTAGAAATTATACTAGGAATTCCCAAATTCAACTGAGAACCGAATAATGAACCGATATAAATTTACTTATAATTTAACCGGTTTCAACCGCTGGTTTAAACCATCTGGATTTTAAATTTTTAGAAAAAAAACCAGCTTTTGCCAACCCTGATTATTTATAACACGTTAATCTAAGGGGTAAGAAATCATAGCCCTGTTCAGAAGCCGATGAAACCCTCCTTTGAAGTCTATTACTCCCGGGTCTTGTCTACCCCTCTCTGTATGGGTTATTCTCAAAAGGCGCGATCCGTACGCCTCCTAACGGTAGATGTTTTCGGAGCGGGAGCTCGTCGAGCGAATATCTCTAGCAGCCTCGGAGTTCGTCCAAAAAACGTCGTCGTTTGTGGAGAGAGAGAATTTCCAATTTTCCGTAGACAGGGGGGGGATGAAGTAGGACCCCTTCTAACTCGTAAAATTGGGAATTTTACCCATACAGAGAGGAGCGCTATTTCGAACATTGGAGTAGTAGACTTCAAAGGAGGGTTTCATCGGCTTCTGCCCTGTTCAATTAACTAAATTGTTTAATGACTCCTGTACTGATTACCCTGTAAATTCCAGCGATATATCATGAAAGTTGGGGTTCTCATGATGTATAGGTATTATTTACAGGTAGATTTCATAATACGTTAATCTAATGGGTAAGAAATCATAGCCCTGTTCAATTAACTAAATTGTTTAATGACTCCTGTACTGATTCTCCTGTAAATTCCAGCGAGTGGGGCTCATGATGTATCGGTATCATCAGAAGCCGATGAAACCCTCCTTTGAAGTCTACTACTCCAATGTTCGATATAGCGCTCCTCTCTGTATGGGTAAAATTCCCAATTTTACGAGTTAGAAGGGGTCCTACTTCATCCCCCCTCTCTACGGAAAATTGGAAATTCTCTTTCTCCACAAACGACGACGTTTTTTGGACGAACTCCGAGGCTGCTAGAGATATTCGCTCGACGAGCTCCCGCTCCGAAAACATCTACCGTTAGGAGGCGTACGAATCGCGATTTTTGAAACTAACCCATACAGAGAGGGGAAGACAAGACCCGGGAGTAATAGACTTCAAAGGAGGGTTTCATCGGCTTCTGGTATTATTAAACCACCGACAAAATCCATCATTAAAACCATTTTTAAATATGAGTTTTGCACTTAAATTCTAGAATTCTAGGAACAAAACTAAAAGAAATCCATGTCAAGTCAAGGGGGTTATGAAGAAGCCATAATGTCACGCAAAAATGATTTTATAAAGAAACTAGACTGGCCAGCGTTCAATGAACTAACCTCGTATAAAATAATATTATAAAAAAAGGGGATTAAAATAAGTACGGCTTGATTAAACATCTAGCAATCTACCGAATTCGGCTCATCTGCCTGGATTAGTTTTGGCATTAAAATAATGATTTATGATACAAGGGTGACTTAGATCTGAAAAATCTTTTACAAATGTTTCTCGAACAAACGTGCTTTAAACTTTTGTTGCAAAAGGGGGAATCTTAATTATTTTACGAATTGCACGCACCGAAAACTACAAAACATTATTTTTGAAATTAATTGTAACAGTTGTTTTTACGCGTATATAAAGTTTAAAGTGATAGTAGATGATGTTTTTGAATATCTGATCTTAGTGTTTCCTCATGATCGACGAGAAAATGAACTAAAACTAATTTAAATATTTATTTTACGACTGATCATAAATTCTAACGCTTCAAATTTTAAAAGCAAGTTATTAATTATAAATTACGCCTTTTTCACGAACACCAAATGAAAATTGAGTAGCATTTTCGGAAAGATCGTTAAAAAACGATTTGAAATGTATACTCACATGTCATAGAAAGAAATCACCATTTTCGACACTTAAAATGATAATTCCCCGCAATCTACGTCATCAATATGGTCACGTGGTTATTATTAGAGCCTACAATTGACTCTGGCGCGTTCTGGTACGAGTGATAAGGTCACTTCGCGTGGTCTTCTTCGTATAAGTACTTAATCCTAAAACCCCACCATATAATTGATAAAACTATGGAAAATAAATTGTTAAGATGACGTCACGCTGGAAAATTACATATTTTAGCGTTTTAAATACAAAAGTTTACTTAGAAGTTAGAATTTCTATCCATGAAATTTATTTATATACGATATCCTGATCCTAATTTCTTAGTGGTTAACTTTCAAAAAATATTTAATCGATAATCAAAATTTAAACTGACTGAGATTATCCCTTTAAATCCAAATTAATGGTTGCTAATTTATTACGAAAACATTCTAAGAACAAACAAGCACGTGATGTGACAATCTCTTGGGGATCAGTTTCTGAGATCATCAAATAGGAAGAAGCTATGGAGGAAATAAAAAACACTAACTGAGATTAAGACTCGAATTAAATATGGATTAAAAGCAACGTACGCTATTATTTCGAGAATAACTTGGATATAATAAAACCGTACGACCTTCTGAAATTTCTAAAGATCATTTCAAAAGGCTGGGTAACTTCGTTTGAAAAAAGTATTGGTAGACTGTAATTTTTGAAAATTATAATAATTTATAAAAGAACTTTACTTTTATTCATGGCCTTATCCGTTTAGAAACTCTAAAACACCTAAAGAGTGAAGTGTCATTATGATTTGCGTCGCATAAGTTATTAAGTTAACTATGAGCTCAAAGGGACAGTGAAACTAAAATTTGCCAAGGCCTATATTTGTTTTTGGAAAAATTTGATTATTTTAGAATTTTTAAAAATAAATACAAGAACATGGGTATGTGTGGATCATTACTTGGTACATCTGTCGTACAGACCTCTTTATTTTGACCCCCTCCAAAGAGTAGGCAACCCACTGAATCAGAGTACCTTTAACAATTTTTCCAAAAATATCAAATTATTTGATATTTCAATAGAAAATCCGAACTTTAAGTTCGACAAATCTCTAAAATTAAAAAACATTAGGCCTACATCCAAATAAACAAAAATTAACGAAAGTTAATAAAACAAATATTAACGCAGTTCACTCTCCCTTTATAAATAAAAATTATAGTCTACGCTTGAGTAAAAATGAGAAATTTGAATCTACTATTAAGATATATATATATTTTTTTGGATTCTAGGTCAAGACAGATTTTATAATATAAACAAAAATAACAGTTGATTTCAAGCAGTCAATAACCAATTATAAAGGTTACTAGAACCCAAAGCTATAATCCTACAAACCAATCGTAATTCCAAAATATTAATTAACTCGTAAAACGTATTGATTTTACGCTGAATTTTCATTTACAATCGGCCGATTAAAATCTTGCTTCTACATTTGTTCCCACGTTAAAACTTTATCAGAATAGAATTGTTTATAGTTAAATTGAAATTTCATCCAATAGAAAGTCTAGAACACTTCTATCCTCCGGTTACCAAACAAAGATAACGAAAAATATCGGCTTACACAAATGTAAATTTTAGAATAACAGCCTGAGTTGACGAAATTTTTAGTTTACTGGGAGGTCTGAAATACGAGGGAGAAAGTTTAGAAAGTAAATTTCAACTTGAATTAATAACACGTACAAAACTAGAGTTCCCTTTATCTCTATAAGTAATGAAATCATTGAGATTACGGTGAGGTTAGCTTAGTAGTTAGTGCAAAATACAGACGGAATTTACCGCGTTAAAATTAACTTGGTTCTGTGATGAAGATAATTACATTAAAGGAAAACTTGGAGCTACAGGGTTGCCACAATTTTGTCATTTTTCCCTGACCTTTTGCAACGATTTTCCCTGACAGCTTCAGCTAATACTACCCGATTTTTAACCTTTAATTTTTTATATTATTTTTCAATCACGTTCGCCAAACTTTGTTGCAGGCGTATCTTTGTTCTAATCTATACAACTAAACACGGCCAGCTGAGAATCTTTTTCGCAGATAATGATTGTAATTTCCTGGCTTCTTGAAAGATCTTTAAATATCAAAATATCAAATTCCCTGACTTTTCCCTGACCTGTGGTCAACCCTAAGCTAGAAATGAAACAGCTTTTAAATTTATTTTCGGAATCTCCAGATTTTTCCCACAATTAGAATTAATTTAAAGTATGGTAAATTTTTAGGTCCAAATTTCCCTTGGATTAATTAAGATTAATAATAATTATAATAAGTCTGAAAGGTTAGTGAACTTTATCCTCTATAAATTAGTACTAAGTCAAGTACAATGAAGGTAATTACCATAAAACCTGAACAAATTAAACCAAGTGCGAGTCAAGTCTTCACCAAATAAATAAATGTATTTTTTCTACCCACGAAAGCTTCATAAAATTGTTAAAACCTTTTCAAAGATAGGATGAATAATAGTATAAACTATTTTTAATGTTTCTAATTAAAAAGAAATATATGAAATTATCGAAAATAAATTCAAAAGCTGTTACATTTTTAGCTCCAAGTTTCCCTTTAATAATTTAGTCTTGATTGTTTATTAACCCTACAAAAAACACACGCTGAGAGAACTTAACTCTAATGGAAGTCGGTAAACATCTGTTATATTACTCAGCGCAAGTGGATTGAACTCAAAATAAATGTAATTTCAACTGTCAATACGTATTTAAATTGAATGAAGGGCTCTTCCGTTCGCATCTCCAAACAAGGTCGTAATTAAATCGTTTGATTCTTTTAAGTGACATCGGAAAAAGATTTATTTTTTCAAAGTGAAAGTCTCGCGAGATACTTTAAAGGAATTTTAAATATTTTAGCGAGTCCCCTACTGTCATTTCGTTGACGTCACATCTCACGCGTCCAAACTCTTTGTCATAGTAATTTATATTTGCTTATTCCTGCAGTTAAGTTCTCGGAAATATATTTAAAGTTTGATAAATGTAGCCTTCAAAAGCTGAGATATTAAATCTCCATGAATCCTTGTTAAGCCTAACTAAGATAAAAATTTAATAATCGATGGAATATGTTGTCTGGTTCATTCTCCCTTGAATATTATAACAGTTTATAAATAATCTAATTTTAAATCATATCACATTCCCTTTAACAAATTATTGTTCAAGTCTACAAAATTAATACGGGGTTTAACATTAGATATCAATCCGCTTGATTACTATACTACTGTCTACCGCCATTACTGAACAGGGTGTTTCGAAATGGTGGTAGGACCGAGCTACTATGGGTCATTTTAAGATGAAAATGGTCTATAACGTTTTGTCGTACGGGGCGCCGTTTAAGAGTTACGAAATGAATCATGTACGGATGACCCCTTAACGTACGTTAATAAACGTATACTCAATGCTGAAAATCAATTTTTTTCAAACGCGTTCTTTTAAAAACTAGTTAAATAACTAAACGTATTTTATCATTGAGTATACGTTAAGGGGTCATCCTTACATGATTCATTTCGTAACTCTTAAACGGTGCCCCGTAGGACAAAACGTCATAGTTCATTTTCGTCTTAAAATGACCCGTAGAACCAGAAGCCGATGAAACCCTCCTTTGAAGTCTACTACTCCAATGTTCCATATAGCGCTCCTCTCTGTATGGGTAAAATTCACAATTTTACGAGTTAGAAGGGGTCCTACTTCATCCCCCCTGTCTACGGAAAATTGGAAATTCTCTCTCTCCACAAACGACGACGTTTTTTAACGAATTCCAAGGCTGCTAGAGATATTTGCTCGACGAACTCCAGCTCCGAAAATATCTACCGTTAGGAGGCGTACGAATCGCGCCTTTTGAGAATAACCCATACAGAGAGGGGTAGACAAGACCCGGGAGTAATAGACTTCAAAGGAGGGTTTCATCGGCTTCTGGTAGAACCCATAGCTCGGTCCATCATTTCCGAAACACCCTGTATAAACGCTGTAGAAGTTAGTACACACACAAAAACGATTAAGTTTAATGAAAGGGTCGTTTAAAGTAGATGTAGACATATGGAACATCAAAAATAATAAAGATCTATGAGAGACTCAAAAAACAGAAAGGGTTAGGAGGCAAACGTAACAGTCTCCCCACTTTCAAATGAGGAAGTGTCTCGTTAATGGTTGGACTCATTTTTCTACAACTAAAAAACACTATCGTATACAACTCCAGCGGGGTATCCAATCAAAATAGGACCCTAAAACTATATTTAAAAGTCTCAAGAACACCGCCAAAAATTAATAGTTATTTCAAAGATCCTTTTTTTAAACGAATATAACAAAACTTCAAAAACGGAAAACGCGATTTAAGTGATGTTTATTAAGTGTTGGAGTACGAAAATAAATGGATTTAATTTTACGCGATGACGTCAGAAACGTTTTTAAAAGAATTGCGCGCGCGAATATTAATGTAACCAATGAACAAATATATTTAATGTCCGTGTGAAGTTGTTCCAATAATTTCGTTAACAGACATTCACGGGAAACATTAAAGAATAATCAGAAGCCTGTGTCACCTTCGCTTTAAAATAAACTACTACGTCACGTGAAATTAAATTTACGTCACAATATTTATCTTATTCTGATCGATCAA
This sequence comes from Odiellus spinosus, assembly GCA_963920705.1. Classification (NCBI taxonomy): domain Eukaryota; kingdom Metazoa; phylum Arthropoda; class Arachnida; order Opiliones; family Phalangiidae; genus Odiellus; species Odiellus spinosus. The sequence goes on along the minus strand of OY987237.1, from coordinate 15,448,001 downwards.
TTTTGCCCAAGAAGGGACTTTGGAAATATTTAAACAAGTGTTATTCCCCTTAAGAAATATATCAGAAACAAATTTTTCAAGTATTACCCGGTTACTTCTTTACGTATCCCTATAACCCCCCACTTTATATTAAAATTCCGTTTAATGGACCCATTATACAAAGCTTGGAATATTTTTATCGCTCCGTCACAGGAACGACAGATGATACCGAAGAGGTCACCTCAAGACGACCTAGAGGATATCACCTTGGTGAAGACGAGATACGAGATGCAACGCAATAACAGTATCCCAGAACCACCGCCCTTACCACCTCCCCAGGAATCGCTAGAACCTGAAGAGAATGGTATACCGGCACCCCCGCCATTACCACCTCCGCCACCGGAATGCGTCACGTCCGGTAATAACGGACAAACTGGTGGTAGTCGGACGAATAGTTTCACCGCCGAAAATGGACAACCGGTTGGCGAGAATACGCCAGCGTTGCCCAACACGACCAACGTCGTGGTTAAGAAAAGACACAGTGGTGGGTCCGATGAAGGATATATTCAACACAGGTAAGTTCACCCAGACCGAGGTTTTAAATACTCGCGGTCAATGTCACCTAAGATAATTTAACGTTGTCAGGGTTAGTTAATTTCCCCGACTTCTCCAGGATTTCCCTGACCATTTCTAAATAATTTTCCCGACCAATTTTACACGAATTTATTCTTAAGAGCGAACTCTTGGCAATTCCCACTTTTAAGTTTCAAATTCCCTAACCTTTCTCTGACCTTTAGGGTCAATTTACAAATTCCCTGACCTTTGGATCAATTTACAAATTCCCTGACCTTTGGATCAATTTACAAATTCCCTGACATTTCCAGGTCGTGTACGAATCCTGGTGGTTTACCAGCCTCTTAAGTAGTTAAATAGGCGTTACTTAAAAACAGCATTTTCAAAAAACAGAATTTGGTGCCAAGAGAGGTGGCTTGAAGTTGTCCAAGAGATAATCTTGAACTAATCCTAGCTTAATCCAGAATAACATATGGTCTTATGTTTAAACTAAACACTACTAAATGATTTTTTTTCCTGTGGATTTCAGGAAACGAGGGGCTTGCAATGAGACAATGCACGTCCTAAGCAGTTTATACGCCAAGTTATTGCTGGTCGCCACGGCCGTTCTTGTGACGACAGAAGTTTTAAATAACCCTATTCCACTATTATTTTATCACGTAAGTATTTAAAGACGAAGATTCTCGCTAAAACTTTTCAAATTTCTTATTTACTAAATGTTTGCAGGGTTACTTGTACACGTTTTTAACGGGTGGTGGAGTCATATGCCTGATGAGCATCTACATCTGTCTGATGGTGGACAGATGTCCCAAGTTAACGGGTGATGACTTGGAACGAGGCGGTCAAATCGTCAGGAGAACTATTTATCATAACCCAGACATAAGTATCTTCCTTCGAACGGGGGTGCTACGTAAGTTTTAACAATTCGCGCTAATTAACTATGGAATAACTTGGAAATTTAACATAATTACTTTATAGTGTTCGGCCTGGGTACGTTAATAACTAGCGGTCTGGAAATCGCCACTATCTTCACTCTAGCGAAGCCTTGCACTGACGAAATCAATATGGCTCAACCTATCCTATCGTGCCTTTTCACGTTTCTACAAATGCACTTCCTGTTTCTCAACTCGCAGGTACTTGCGCATTCATCCAATGATTCTGTCTCTAAAACAGAAGCGCTAGACTAAAATTAAATGTTCAACTACACTTTCAGGAAGCGGTCAGATCATTGGGTTGGTTTCGTCACGTGTCTCTAATGCATTTAATGTCGGCTAACTTAGCGGCTTGGATCAAAGTGGTAATTTGGGAGACAACGTCGGAATACCTAGGTCACATTCACGTCCCTCACAATTTCAGTCAAAGATGGCCACCAAAAAACTTTAACGTTACGCAGCACGCCATGAGTGAAGACGGACACCATAGGAGTTTCGGTATTGTGGTTTAACCTTAGCTTGTTGGATTGACCAAGTCATAATTCGAAATTTTTAACGCAGTAACTGCCAATTGTCTGTGGAAACCTCTAGACGAAAACATGGAAGACATACTGACCCTAAGATACTGCCTGCAAAACTCGACTATCGGCGAGATATGGGACATGGCTCAACCGTATTTGTCACCTTTCACCGTTCAATACAACCTAATCGCGGCGGCTATAATATTCATCTTTTGGAAAAACGCGGACTGGGACCCGGGTTGCAAACGCCAGCGATCATCCAATATAGATACCGACCAAGACAAAGGAAATCACAAAAACCACAAAGATACGCGTAAATTGGATTGCAAAGGTTCTAGCAAAGGCTTATTCCTGGGACTATTGGTACTGGTTTGCGGATTGATCATCTTGATACTATTCTTCGTACTAAATCACGATCACGACTTCCACTTCGACACTCTCTTCGCTTTGATCACAATGCACACCGCCGTACTAGGTACATCGTCTCTCGCCGTTCTGTTAGGAATTTGTCAAATCCAGAGATTACGCTTCCGTTTCCGTCGCAACCGAAAGTTGAGCGATTTGGTACAAGGGACGGCGGTGTTGTCAGTCTTCGCGTACGGTACATCCAGTATGATCGTAGGAGGAACCGATCTTTTCGATACCAACAAGATGGTACTGTTTATCGACGGTGCCTTGATGGTATTTCACGCTTCGTTACAATCGTTGTTCATACGACAAGTAATCGAACGAAATTACGTTCCTGGTCAAGAAGGGCGGCGTACCAGACCGGGACGTCAAGTGGTTATGTATCTGGTCTTTACAAACATCGTGTTATGGATGGTGGAACTGTTCACTGCTCAAAATCACGTCTTCAGCCCGATGCAATTGGACTTTTACGGCAAACTTCCGTGGGGCATTTTTACGAGAATCGCGTTACCACTCGTGGTATTTTACAGATTTCATTCATCCGTGGTTCTCATGGAAGCTTGGAGAAGATCATACCGGGTCAAATTGCCGAATAGTTAAATGGCTATTAACAAACCCAAACATACATTCCATAAAGATTATGGTATAATTTACAAATAGCAACATTTGCGGGGCCATATGACCACGTGGTACAAATTTCATCAAGATATTTGAAAGCTTTTATCTTCGTTGACGTGACCAGAACTTAGGAAAGTTGTTTAAAATGGTGAATAATTTAATTAATTTTAAATAATAATTAAAACTAGACAGGATTTAATTAAAACATTACGAAATAATCTCGACTGGAAAGACATACCTAAATACTCGTTAAAGACTGGACTATCTCTATTAAAATATATTATATAATTAAAATTAATTATATATTAAAATATGTCGAATTTCTCAAGTTTTTTGTTATTTTTATAAAATCAAAGTATGACGTAACAAACCTTTCTCAATAATATTTACTTATGATAGAACTAATAAATATAAAGCCTATTAAAATAGTAATGTTTCAACATTAAAATAAGCCTTTATCTTTATTAGTTCCATGTAAGTTAGGCTTAACGTATCATTTTATGTAAAATTTGTTTTCGTTTTTTTTTTTTTAAATAAAAAAAAATAAAAAAATGCTTTAAACTATAATTGGTTGGCAAAGCTTTATTTCCAAAAGGTTAATTTTTATATCTCTTGAAATTAAGGCTATACTAATTACATTTCGTTTTAATATAAGTAGGAAACGTTGTACCTTAAACGGTTTATTAATTTCTGAATTAATTAAATTCCGATTAATCATCAAACGGAGGTGCGATAAAAAAAAAAAAAATTTAGTTTTTTTTTTTTTTTTGTAATATGACTGGTTTTTCTTGACAATGTATATGTAAAAAAGACGAGGGAAATTCGGAGCAAATATATGTTTTACATGAAATAATCCGTGGATGTTGGAAAGTATGGGATATTTAGAACTCCATGGATTCCATAAGATTCATAATTTTTGGATTGTTGACATATTTCATCAAGTTTGCCGGATTTTCTCTCAAATCATCAAGAGCAGCGGCAACTTCCGGATCCTAAACCAATCACACGATTGATCCGGTATTAAAATTTAAATACAATAATGTAATCCCAGCCTATGTGCTCAGGCAAAGGGTACCAATGAAAAGCAAAATGGAATTGGAACAACGATGGTGATTGAAAAATGAACCACGAATATGGAATAGTTAGGACAAGCTAACCATATTAAAACACATTCAGTGTTATCCAAGCAGACAACAGTTTCGAAATCGGAGAGATATTTCAATGCCAATGGAAATAACATGGAAAAAAATATCTCAAAACCATAATCAAAGACTGCGCAAGCGCGTAACGAATCTACCAAACCTTCTAAATAACATGCGGGTTACAAACATCACCAGGGATGGAATGGGTCAAGTGAAATTAGGAATGAAAAACAACCAATCCACGGTTAGATTTTTGCAAATGAAAGCAGTGCGTAAAATTTGTAACGTACTATAAAAATAAATATTAGGCCTACATAAAGTTTAAATTCTCGTGCAAAGTGATAAAACTTAAGTGACACGACTAATATTGCACGATTGCAAACGATAAAAAGCATCGCGACTAACAAAAATTGCTGTTGAAAACAAACAATTCGGTGATAATGGTGCTTTTTTCAAGGTAAGGAAATATGTTAGCACCAAATACGAAAATTAAGTCACAAAACAAAATAAAGCCAAGTGAAATTCACCAAATTCCCATCCACCAAATTATAAAAATGAGTAAAGAAAGGGTTGCACCAATTTGGTGTCTAACTCTGGGTGTTTACCTTGGAGGCGGCTTCGATGACTTGGGGACTTTTAAGGAACTGGTCGAATTGGGCTTTGATTTCCTCTCTGTTCTCTGGACCGAATCCCGCGGGCATCTGGAACCCTCCTGGCGTTCCTCCGGGCATTCCTGGCATGTTCATAAAAGGCATCCCACCAGGGGGCATTTGAAAGCCTGGGTTACTTTGGGCCTCCTTGGCGGCTTTTTCTCTGGCTTCCTTAGCCTTTCTCAATCTTTCTTCGCGTTCTTTCAATTCCTTTTGCTCTCGTTTACGTTCATATTTCCTTCTATGTTCCTGGATCTTTTTGGCCTGTAAGAAACGCGTAAGAATTTGCTTAAGAAATTCGCAAAATTATAAATTTTGTTGGCTTAGAATTTAAAATTTCGCGGTTCAATAGGGTTTCCAAATAATGGTTTAATTCTGATGCGACCTTAATTCCCCATATTGTAGCCCGGTTATTGGGTTGTTCATTTTCCAAGTGTTTTTTAAATATAATTAAAAAACTATTCCCGGATTCCGCTGTGCCGGTTTTAAGATATTCAGGGAGAATTTCTAAATGTTTACTGCGCAAAACACGTATCGATACAAAATCATTTCCTCTTCACCTTCCCTTTACGAATTCTGTAAGATACCAGAAGCCGATGAAACCATCCTTTGAAGTCTATTACTCCCGGGTCTTGTCTACCCCTCTCTGTATGGGTTATTCTCAAAAGGCGCGATCCGTACGCCTCCTAACGGTAGATGTTTTCGGAGTGGGAGCTCGTCGAGCGAATATCTCTAGCAGCCTCGGAGTTCGTCCAAAAAAACGTCGTCGTTTGTGGAGAGAGAGAATTTCCAATTTTCCGTAGACAGGGGGGATGAAGTAGGACCCCTTCTAACTCGTAAAATTGGGAATTTTACCCATACAGAGAGGAGCGCTATATGGAACATTGGAGTAGTAGACTTCAAAGGAGGGTTTCATCGGCTTCTGAAGATACTTAAATTTAAGAATATTACACTGTGCCAGTTTACAATTGTTTAGTCCTTGAATAGAGGACAGGGCCACGAACGATCTAGTATATTGGAAAAGGTCTTTAGGTGTGCGGGAATGTCTAGAATGGCAGAGTAACTATATATTTTGCATATTCTTCGAGAGCTATTTGTTAAAAGATCTTTAAATCTCTATGCAGTTTAACATCGCGTATCATAGAGCATTAGACCTAATTCCCCCCATCTTCTTCCCTCAAAAGAGGGAGACTAAAAAATTCCAATGTCGTTGTTTGCCAAGAATATGACGTCATCTACAACAGGGACTCTTGCCTGCCGGGTTGAGATCTATTTTAGCCCCCGTTCCGTATCGTGATTCACTTCTAATTGACACCGTGTTCGACGCTAGGATCGTGTATATGGTTTCGGAGGTACCAAGGCTTAACACTCTCGTATATCAATGGTTTAGTTACGAGAAGGAGAAAGAGCGAGCGAAAGGAGGGAGGGCTTATATTTTTACAGAAATGTCTAATTGAATCAGCTCGATTTTTTGTAAAGTTTTCTTAAAAAAATATATATATATTAATTTTTGGGCGTGGGCGTGAAGACATTCGCTAATCTGGAAAGTAACATCACACAAGGGACCATGAAAAGCGAAATTTGTATCATATTGGCAAGAACGAGAATCAGGGAATTGTCCGTAGACCGATAGCAAGAATCCATTCAGGTTCCATAAGAATATAGGAGGGCCGCGATTCAATAACCATCCTCCCAAACTTTGTAGCAAAAGTTCGTCCGCTTCGAATCGATTTTTCAACTAAATCGCTCCTGACATTATATTATTAACCCGCGCCACTAACGACCTTGACATAATATTTTGGGTAATAAAAATGGAGCCGACCGAAAAAAGATCTAAGCGTACAAATGTTGCGAAAATTGCGGACGAACTTTTGTTACAAAGTTTGGGAGGATAGTACCAGAGGCTAAAGTCATAGACTTTTGTTACAACTATAATCTAAGTGCCAGTAACGCAAGTTTTAATTGAAATAATAAATTATGAGCATCTTTAATTTCCTTTTCATATTGGCTTTAAAGATGGGTAGATATTTTTTGTACCACACAACCCGAGACTTTTTAAGATCGTGACGCTAAGGGGGTAAAACGCTACCAAATTAAAGACTTGATTTATAAGCCTCAAAAATCTAAGGACGTTGGTTTTTTTTGGAACCTGAAATACGTAAACTAGTCTGAAAACGTTTTGGAAATATTCTTAAGTTTTCTTTGCCAGTTTATGATGTAAAAATCTGTATTTATAGATACTTTCTACAAATAGAAGTTCATTTCATTTTAGACTGTGAATGGTTAAAGTTACTTATATTTAAGACTAACTAGTTATTGCTCAGGACACGGGTCAAGTTGTTACATATTTTAGGCTCATGTCCGGCAACCATTTCCGTCTTCCAAGGTTATTAAACTATATCCTGGATAGAAAGTACTCTTGTCACGTTTCCCTACGGCAAAGATCATCTTATTCGATAGTAATTGAGTTAAGCATTAAACTTCAAGTAATCTTTACCGTAATAGTACCATCAAGACCTTAATTATCTAGTTAATTGTATTTCTCAAAAAAGGCACCTTCTCCCTCGAGAGCCACCTGTTCCGTACTAATTATTTAATAAGATACCTGATTCTTGTAACCTACCATAACTTCATACACGATGCAAACAAAACCTGACAGAGTCCATCAGGCCTACCAGACTTATTAGTAGACATTAAACTCTTAAGATAAGATCCAAAACTAATGTCTCCTGTCAGTGAGTCTAAACCGGTATGGTACCGAATTATACCCATGGTACAAAATTAACTTCCGTGGCAGAGAATAGTGTAGAGAAACCGATTTTAGGTCTATGGTGGGTTGAATCACGGTTATACTGCCAAAAAACTGTTCCTTATAGCTAGCTATACCACGTACATAGGGAGAGAGTTGGATAAGAAAAATTATCCCTCACGAGCCGAGGAAAATATTCTGGCACTTGTCCCGGACTAGTCTCAAAGCAAGTAAGACGCTCGTACTGTTCGGTCGGTGGCGTTCGAGGTACTCGAGTAGCTAAGGTAGAGGGCGCTCTTAACGGAGTACCGGCTTTTTGGTGTGTCCACGAGTCCCTAAGGACGGGCTAGGAAGCCCAACTGCCTTCCGCGGTAGGGCCAAGATGGCCAAGTGTGGTGTTAGCTGGTGTCTCCTCGGTTTATTGAGTGTAATCGCTTTATTGGCTAATAACCCTAACGCTGGTAAGTTTAAATCTTAATTACATCCTTAAATAATTGGATATAAAGGTTTTTATAATTAGTTGTTGGTTCCTTAAATGGTTCCGTATTTAATCTAAGATTTTCGCCTTCAAAGTTTTTGTAAATTTAACAAAGGAAAGGAAAAAGTAGGCTTAAAAATTAGGCTTAGCAAGAAATATCCTTACGTTGTTTGTTTCATTTAACTATCTGATAAAAAGGCGCAACTTAAAGTTCAGATATTTTAGGATTCCGTTAGATTTAAGTTTACCCTTGGTTATTCCGCGTTTTTATCTGTTGGAAAGTATAGAAAACTATTCCACTAAAGTCAAAGTTTTAATGTTTTTTGGATTTAACAATAAGTATAAAAGTAGGCTTAAGAATTAGGCTTAGCGTAAAATTTAAGGAGTTGGCTCCGAGAGAAATTCAACACCTTGTTTGATCATGCTAGAAGAGAGTGCCAGTCTTTTAAGAATTACGGAGAGATAGCTGGCAGAAGGGCTGAAATTCTTAGGGGAGAACATCTCTCCAAGAAGATGAAGAAGAGCAAGATCTAGGTTAACCCAAAACGGGCAACCTATATTAGAAGCCGAGAGGAGGAGATCTATTCATAAACTAGCTGAGGACTAAAAATCAGACGTTTCTACCGTAGAGATGCGGATATGACGCTAGTAGGACTTATTTTTAATAGATACCATGTGTTATTCGAGTTTTTTTTCCGTTGTACATGGTTGGAATTACTGAAATTATAAAGAATGGCGAACGACCTCTATTTATAATCCGAAACCAATGATCCGAGAGCTACAGATTATAGTAGAACTTGCGTATTTTTGTTGAGATAGTTAAGTTACATTGTTCAACCTTTGTACAAGAACCTTAGACAAAACGAAGACTTAAATATTTTCAACCCAAAAAATATTAATTTCTGGATTGGTTAATTTTATAATTTACAATTACCGACCCCAAAACAAGAGTGATAAATATTTAATGTACAGTAGATTGTACTCGCTATTACTAAATTTGAGTACATAATCGTACTCTTGACAAGCTGTATTAGATTGTTAGTCACAAAAACCCTGGGTTAAAATGAAAAATCGACCATAATAATTTTAAACAATCCAAAGATAAACTTTGTTCATGGAAAACATGAATCCTATGTTATTGAAGCTGTACATGAACTTCCACCATTTTCCTACGAAAATTATATCACGTGACATATTTAACGATGTCAATAGCAATCTCCCTGACCTTATAGACATTCAATGGAAGATTCCTCAACATATCCATTAACCAATAACTACGTCATTTTGCACGAGAGCCGTTTTGCAAATAAAAACTTCAATAACTACTTGTTTCGAAGCGATAAAATTCAGGAGAACAGTTCAACAAAGTATGCTTAAGGTTGTAGGAATAAAAAAGTAAGGGTGAAAAATGCAGTTTGTCGAAAAAGACCTTCACCAGTTTAGGCGCGAAGCTAGGTGGAGAGAGTTTTTGCCTAGAGTTATTTTTAGCCTAAAGGAAGACCCATCTTTTGCCAAGAAAAAATACTTTGGAGCCAAAAGGGAGTAATAGTGGCTGGCCTTTAAACCATGCCGCGATCTTGAATTGTCGCTGCCGGTAATTAGCTCATCCTGGAAGGCGACAGCTTAATTTTAAAGTACTAGGTAAGTCTTAAAAAAAAAAATCAACCATCAACAGACGAGCAGTGGTTGCGGTTTACGAACCAACGTAGACCTCAAGAACAAGAGATTCTTTTGAAATAAAAGAACTTAGGAAAAGAAAAAAAGCCTACTGATATAGACTTTTAATTATTTTTAAGAAATTCGTGACGTCATTTCGAATCTATCATCAAGTTTAAAACAATTTCGCTTCGACACTTCCTTGGAATCTTTGTATGAAATTTAATATTTCAAATCAATTGAATTTTAATTTCGACGATAGTTTTGGACATTTAACATTGAACTCTTAGAAAGGAAGATTATATTGGCATTTTGTTAGAAATCGAAGTTTCAGAAGAATCAGAAAACCTACTTGGTGATAAGAATTTTACAAGAACGCCAATCACATAAGATTGTTCATGAACTTGCCTAGCTATTTTTGGTCAAATTTCGTGTCGAGAAACATGTTTAAATGATCCAAGTGATGAAAACTATACGAAGAAGGTACTTGTAAAGCTTCAGATTCCATCAAAGATGTTTTAGATAACCATTCCATCAACAATTTAGTTATTTAACGAAAAACACTAATTTTTTTTTTTAGACTATCAGCTACCATACGTAAATAACAAGTCCAAAATGTCTTGGAATTAGGGGGATCGTTAGGCGTTGGAAACAAACGAGTAATAAATATATATTCCGACAAGGAACCCATTTTTATCGGTTCCGCATCCTTTCGGAAATAAACTTGGCAAAATAAACCCGAGCGCGATTCACTCGCTTCTCTAACACTTGTTCCCCTCCAGCTAGGGTTTTATTTTTAAATGGATTTATGATCCAGCGAGAGAAATTTCCCCTACTATTTTTTCTCCTGCACGTAGCAGGTGCTTACTTTCTCGAATCTAAACAATCCATAAAAATCCAACGTTTTAAAACATCGGTAAAACAAAAAAATATAATGGATGATTGACAATTGTTGATGTTCTTCTAGAACAAGGCCCGACAGTAAACGAATGCAGAGTGCACGTGGAAGCCGCCTTGAAACAATACTGGACATCGTCCGGGGGTCAAAGCGCGGCCGTCCCACGAAGCGCCGAAGCCGACGAGCGAGAGAAAGACGAAGCTGAGGATCCTCCGGTGCCTGCGGACACGGATCCAGAGACAGGCAGCGATGGAGGAGACCAAAGCCCTACGGAACCCGAGGAACTAGCTCAAGACGAACCCCAAGAAGCGGACAAGTACGTAGCGCAATTATTTCGTTTTGACTGCTAAGTTTAAGCCTACCTAATTGGAAAAATGACGTTTCAGCCAAACGGACGATGGTGAAGATGACGGTTCGGATGACGATGACCACGATGGTCCGCCGGAGGTCGCTCACGAAGAATCCGACGATGACGACGAACACGAAACAGGAAATGCCTCTGGTGACGAATCCGACGAAGTGAAGGAAGACCAAGAGGACGCGACCCAGGAAGACGAGAGTAAAAGCGACGAAAATGAGGATACCCAAGAAAGTACTGAAGGAGATGTTGCTCAAGGAGATTCTGCCCCTACTGAGGAGGTGGATGACGATAGCACCGACGACGATGAGGCCACGACCGAAGAGGTACGTTATCACCAAATCCGTAACCTTTCAAACGGCAACCTAATAAATTTCGTTTTTACTAAATTTGGGGGGTAAGAGTGTCGCTTCAGAAGACGCTACTGGTGCTGGAGTGGAATCGGAACTTCCTGAATCCGAACCATCGTCTGAGCAGTCCCAGGATCAGGCTGAGGACGCGACCCAAGACCAAGAAGAAGACGACGAAACCGACGACAAAGTAATCGACGACGCTGAAGAGGAATCCAAAGATTCAGAAGCCACTGAATCCGCGACGGACGATGCCCAAGATGCGGAGAGCGAAGACGCCCAAGAAGCCGAGACCGAAGACGCCCAGGAAGGTGATGGAAGTGGAAGTGACACGGAGGATGAGGAAGACCAAGAGACGGGAGTGGCCGAGCAAGAACTAGGCGGCGACATCGATGACGACGACGAAGACGAAATCCCAACAAAGGTCCTCGTTATTCGAACCAGGCAACACATAGACGACATATTGGGTCTCGACGAAATCGGAACCGAAACCGACAAGGACGAGGATTGGTTGGTTACTTCGACTCTCAAAGATTTGAAGAAGACCTACGACCAGGCTATCAAACCCATGGAAGGATTGTACAAATACAGGGACGTTAGCAACAGAGTTCTAGGAGGTTAGGCAGTGCCATCTCTCGAGATTATCCCAAAGCTCGGCTAGAATCCTATTAAATCCTCGAAAACTAAATCGTTACGCAATTTCAGATGCTGAGGTATTCGGTAAACCGACCGTCCTTTTCTTGGGCCCGTGGAGTTCCGGAAAGAGCAGCATCATCAACTATCTCTTGGGGGTCGAACGAACCCCATCGGCTCTTAAAACCGGTACACAAAACATCTAACAGCAGTCTCATTGTAGATTATTATTATGATTACTATTTTTTTAAACAGGCCCAGAACCAACCGATACCAAGTTTACAGTTGTAACCTACGACGAAAAGAATCAAGTAGTCAGTGGTACCGAAATGGCTGCCGACTGGCCTTACTCGACGGTCCAGAAATTCGGCCAAGGATTTTTGGATCATTTCCGGGGAATTAAAATGCCCCATAGGCTTCTCCAAAAGGTTCAGATCGATTTACCGACAATTACTTTAAGACATGGCGATATAATTACAACTTTTTTTCTCATTACGCAGGTAACTCTCGTTGACACTCCCGGTATCATGGAAACCAAGAAAGCCCAAGACAAGGGATACCCTTTCAACGAAGCCTTCCAATGGTTCATTGATCGGGCTGACGCGATCTACATCGTCTTTGATCCAACCAAGTTGGAAATTGGAAACGAACTAGAAGCAGTCTTGGACCAATTGAAAGGACGCGAAGCTCAGATCAGATTCATCTTGAACAAAGCCGACGCCATTCGTCGACGTGACGTTATGAGAATCACTGGCCAACTCTTCTGGAATCTTTCACCGATGTTGGGTAGCTCCGAGGCACCCGTAATCTACACCGTGTCCTTAATTACCAAGCCGTTCCATCCCGGTTCACCGGCTAAGTTCTTGATGGAACAAGAGAAAGCGTTGCTCCACGATATTAAAGTAACCATGGACAGACGAGTCGAAAACCGCATCTCCTACGCCCGACGCCACGCTGTTCGCGTTCGCAACCACGCTAAGATGGTCGACTGCTACTTGGCCACCTATTTCCGTCACAAGTCTATCTTCAGCAACAGGAAGGAAGTGGCTTTGTCCATCACCGAAAATCCGAACCAATACGGCATCTACGCCGGGCTGAGCGCTTTGACCAACGTCAGCCGCTACGACCTGCCCGATCCGGAAGTATACCGAGACTTCTTCCGGTTGAATCCCTTGTACGATTTCGCTCCGCTGTCGGCCACTTGCAGCTACTTTAAAGGATGTCCTCTGGACAAGCTAGATCTCGCCATCTCTTACGATTTACCGGAGTTGCTCGGCAAGTACAAGAAGAGGACGAAAATTCAACCATCGGAATGGGACGACGAAAAGGGCAGATGAATTTAAAAAACCCACGATTGAAGACAACCAACAAATAACCACCAAAATACATAAACACGACGCCTTATCGCAATTCAAAAAAAAAAAAAAAAAAAAAAAATAAATAAAAAATTGTCAAAAGACAAAAAATCGAAAATATAAATCCCGCAATTATTATTCAGCAGATTCCTGAATTAACTTAAATTAAAAGTACTTAAAGTATAAAATTAAAAATAGTTCCGCGCTATGGTTTAAATTTTCCAAACCACGCGCCATGTGTGATCCGATATTAAAAACCAAACATAAACCAACTCTTTTTGGATTATTGAAAAACATAATTGCATAGTCTGTGTTAACGTCAATGTTTTTACCATCAAGCGGACGATTTTTTGGGAGTTATACCGTCACGAGTTTCAGGTACCACGTGACCTCGTGTTGTCAGTTAAACGGCGCGCGATAATTGGACAGTTATAAAGTCAGAAAAAATAATAATTAAGAGTAATTGCGCGTAACGCGTCATAGAGACCATGTCTAACGGATTTAGCGTCGAGATGGTTTAAATCGTGCAAGATCGCTTTTAGATCTGACGAATCATAAACCCAACTCAAAGGGTTTGTGACACTATTTTTGGGTAGATAACTTTGAACTAAATAATTGTGTCGTAAACCCTTTTAAATAAAAATAAAAGCCGAAATTCCGATGGACGTAGTCTTTTAAGTTGTCCAATTTTTTTAAATTAAAAATTCCTCACGTTAAAATTTATTTTCTCGGTTTAACTGACAACATGAGCGTGCCCGCGAGGAATTTTTATTAACTAATAATTTCGCAAAAGTATAAAATTAATTAAAAATAAAAATAATTATTGAATTACTTTGTAGAAGATAAAATTAAAAAAATCTCTATCGTTGGTTTTTTTTTTTCTGACTTTTGTATTTACAAAAAAAATTAAAAATATAAAATGTAAATCACAAAGTTGTATTAAAACAAAAATAAAATTGGACAGCGTTGGAGAGTTGGTTTCAATTTAGATTTTAAGGATCCCATAGTTACATACTTTATAAAACTAAGACAGCGATTGGATTATACCTAACCCAAAAACTAATCGCTGATAAGTTAAGGAACATGCTAAGATAACCTAATTTATACAACGCTAAAGTTTCGAACTATTTATATTATAAGAATAAATGAAACTACAACTCTAATCAATTCATAACTGAAGTGGGTTCAATATAATACCAGAGGTATATAATAACCCCCTTCGGGGGAAAGTATGAAAGGTAGGCAAAATCGACGAACAACGAGTGCCCGGCGTAAATCGCGGCGGATCGACACACCGCTTTACTCCCAAAAAATAGTTACACCATTTTGAACCTCACTAAATTTTCCCTACGCGCACTTCCGGAACTCGCGAGCCGAAGTCGACCTTCGACTCCATTTTAACAGACAGCCTGACTCCCGAGACAGGAAGTTCTAAACACAAATCGAGCCGTCTTGTTTATACAAAGACCATTTACTAGAGTAGCGACATTGAGAAGTCCAGCGCGAGCTAGTGGCCTAGATAGTCAGCAGCGGGCTCTTGTTGTTCGTGATTTTTAGCATTGGTAGTATAGGGGCTTTCATACTTCCCCCCGAAGGGGGTTATTATATACCTCTGATAATACGTTAGTCATTCACGCAAGAAATATCTCGTAGATAAGGGCTTCGACTACGCTCAAAAGTTAAACTGATACAACTATAAATTTTGAAATAATTTTTCCAGAGACTTAAATTAAGCTTCGTTCACACTTAAGTGCAAAATTAATTAATAAATTCCCTGACTTTTTAGGTTAATTTTCAAATTCCCTGACATTTTTGGTTGATTTTCAAATTCCCTGACTTTTCCCTGTTTTCCCTGACCTGTGGCAACCCTGCTATAGTTCTTAATTCTTGTTCCCTTAATTTTTGCAGTATTATAATGAAGTTTTGTAATACCAACTATTATAGCAACTTATAGGAACACATTAAAAATTTGAAAAATTATAAAATATAGGAATTTTGTTCACAATTCAGTGTGTGAACGTGGCTTTAGATAAAACAATTTTTATCTTGAATTAACATCAAGTTAGAAGCGATATGACTTAGAAACTATATTTTAAAGATATGTGCCAACCTAACCCCCATATGCGCTCGAAACTCAAGGTGGTATAGACAATGGAGGTATTGGCGCAATGAAAAAGTAGGGGTGAAAAATAAAGGGGGGATTCCACTAGCTTCCACAATTCATTCAGAATCATATTAACTTGTTAGTACTTTCAATACCACGTATCTTTTTATTTCTATGATAATACTTAAGAGGTTAGGAATGGAGCCCCAGTTTTGAACACGCTGCCAAGTTTATTCGAATTCTACTATATTTTTCCGCTTTATTCAACCAATCGTCTACATCGGGGTACAACGATCGATCGGCAGTGCGTTACATTACGTAGTCTAGCCTGGGTAACCTCAGCTCATTCTCGGCTGTTGTAAGATTAAAACCATAAAAGCCGGCAAGGCACTAAGCCTTTTAAAAATTGGTTCCTGTTTTGCGCAAAATATGAAATTTAAAATAATGAAATTCACTACAGTATTAATATTTTTGTGCCTAATTTTAAACGTCTTATCGCTGGATACGAAATCAAAGGATAGTGGTAATTATTTTTCGTTTATTTGGTACAATTACCGTGCCTTTTAATTTTATGATAATTTCGTGGTTTTTCAATAAAAACGCTTAAATATTAACCAATTATGACTGAAATAGGGTACAGGGTTGCCACAGTTTTTTCAGATTGAAATTCCCTGACTTTTCCAGGTTTTTCCCTGATCTTTTCCACGATTTTCCCTGATCGTTTCAGCTAATACTACACAATATATAATCGCGTTCGCCTTACTTTTTGCAGGCGTATCTTTGTTCTAATCTATACAACTGACACGGTCAGCTGAGAATCTGCAGATAATGATTGTAATTACCTGGCTTCTTAAAAGATCTTTAAATTCCCTGACTTTTTGGTTCATTTTCAAATTCCCTGACATTTCCCAGTTTTCCCTGACCAATTATGACTGAAATAGGGTAATTAGCTTTAATAAGATTAAATATAATTTAAATAAGACGTTTTTAATTCAAAATTAGATCTAGCTAGTGTGAACTAAACCTTTACATTTAACCTAAACGTAACGATAATTTTCGTATGAATGGTAGGTCATTCTTAATTAAGTACTTCTACGAAAAAAACCGCGCAAAAACGACATTTTCACGCAAATGGCGATTATAAAATATGTATTTTTACTGTCACTGTAATTTTGTTTTATGACATATGTATATATATTTTGAATCGTTTTTTAACGATCAACCCGAAAATGTTACTAAATTTGCATTTGGAGTTGGTGAAAAATCTGTGTTGACTAAAAATCAGAATTTAAAGGTTTGGTGACAAAACAGTAATAGTAAGACATCCCCAAGTATCGCTGACATTCTTATCATCACTAAAATTATCAATTATTTTAAATTTTAATAAGATTAGGCAACACGATAGAGTGAAATTTCTCCGCGTTAATTACAATTTGTATTTTTGCAATTAAACATCGATAGAGAACAAATCGAAGAAAATAAAAAGCGAAATTCCTCCCAAGAAAATTGACACTTCGTGGAATTCAAGACCCTTCAATTCGAGAAAGAGGGACCATTTGGACCAGTCTTTTCATTTACATAGTCCATTGGATAAAAATCACCAGGACTTGAACGCGGTTATCATGGAAAAGTTGAAAATTATTTACCAAAACAGCGTGAAACCGTTAGAAGACGAATACAAGTTTAAAGACATTACTCATTACAGTTTTTCTGGTAATGATTAGGAATTGATCAGAGTACTTGCGTAAGAAAATTGACGGATATAACTTTATGTAGAAGGAGATATTTATGCTCAACCAAAAATTACGTTCATTGGACCATGGAGTACGGGAAAGACTTCAATGATTAACTATTTATTGGGTATTGAAGATACGCCAAATGCCTTGGATTCAGGTAGATTTTCATAGTTTCTATGATTTGAAGAGCTAGACACTTGCCAATTTTCGCGAGACAGAAGCGAAATTTCGTACAATCGAAAGTAAAATTGTATAGAGCCTCTATATTATTTTTCTTGCGGAATAATTTGGTAATTGCAGTGTTAAACTCTGTTTATTGGCAAATGCAAAGTTAAAATCGGTTTAAATGAGCAATTGCAATGTTAAAATTCGTTTAAATTCGCAATCGCAAAGTTAAAAATCGATTTAAATTGGCAATTGAAAAGTTAAAATCGATTTAAATTGGCAATTGAAAAGTTTAAATCGATTTAAATTGGCAATTGAAAAGTTTAAATCGATTTAAATTGGCAATTGAAAAGTTTAAATCGATTTAAATTCGCAATTGCAAAGTTTAAATCGATATAACTTCGCAATTGCAAAGTTAAAATCGATCTAAATTGGCAATTGCAAAGTTAAAATCGATTTAAATTGGCAATTGCAAAGTTAAAATCGATTAAAATTGGCAATTGCAAAGTTAAAATCGATTAAAATTGGCAATTGCAAAGTTAAAATCGATTAAAATTGGCAATTGCAAAGTTAAAATCGATTAAAATTGGCAATTGCAAAGTTAAAATCTATTTAAATTGGCAATTTCAATGATAAAATCAATTTAAATTGGCAATTGCAAAGTTAAAATCGATTTAAATTTGCAATTGCAAAGTTAAAATCGATCTAAATTGGCAATTGCAAAGTTAAAATCGATTAAAATTGGCAATTGCAAAGTTAAAATCTATTTAAATTGGCAATTTCAATGATAAAATCAATTTAAATTGGCAATTGCAAAGTTAAAATCGATTTAAATTTGCAATTGCAAAGTTAAAATCGATCTAAATTGGCAATTGCAAAGTTAAAATCGATCTAAATTGGCAATTGCAAAGTTAAAATCGATCTAAATTGGCAATTGCAAAGTTAAAATCGATCTAAATTGGCAATTGCAAAGTTAAAATCGATCTAAATTGGCAATTGCAAAGTTAAAATCGATCTAAATTGGCAATTGCAAAGTTAAAATCGATCTAAATTGGCAATTGCAAAGTTAAAATCGATTTAAATTTCCTTGGAGTAATTTGCAAAGGCAATTCTATAAGACCTTGAACAAATATTAAAATGGCAAGTGTCCAAACTATCACTTTAACTTCACAAATACTTTCATTTTAAAAAACCATATCAGTTTCAAAAATTCCAAATTAAACCCAGAATTCTTTAGCAATATTTTATCCCTTTTTAGCAACCAGGCTCACTAAAGGTACTAGTACTTTGAGCGCTTTTGCAATGTCAATAAATGCTAAACATTACATAAAACGCTATATAATATTGCACACAATAATAAATTAAAAAATGCATGGTCAACACGACAAAGTCTAGAATCCCAAAAACCCGATTTATTCATTGAAATCTTTTCGCAGGTGCCGTACCCACTACAACCGATTTCACAATCCTAGTTCACGGTGACGATTACAAGACCATCGATGGAATGGTACTAGAACTCGAAAGTTCCTATTCACATCTAAAGAAGTTTGGTCACAGATTTTTGGAAAAGTTGAAGACTGTAAAACTTCCCAGCGAGTTTTTGCAAAAAGTAAGAAAATATCAAGATTTGACGGATGAAATTAAGAGTGACTGAAAATCTATTCGATTGATAGGTGACCGTCATTGACACACCTGGAATTATTGAAAATCAGAAACAGCGTGAACGTGGTTATCCTTTCAACGACGTTTGTCAATGGTTTATGTCGCATTCAGAAGTGATTATCGTTATATTTGACCCCTCCAAGTTGGACGTAGGAGTAGAATTGGAACAACTATTCAAACATCTCAAAGGTTACGAGCCAAAGGTATAATTTTTGACCAGAAAAAAAATATTATTTCAACCAAAACTAACATCTTGCCCTTCAAATCAAAATCTTTTTCCATAGGTTCGTATAATTCTAAACAAAGCGGACACTTTGGAGCATCAAGAACTAATGAAAGTGTACGGAGCCTTATTTTGGAATCTTTCTCCGCTAATTAACGTGACTGAACCACCGAGGGTTTACGTTGGCTCATTTTGGTCCCGGGATTTCAACCCCGAATCATCGAACAGTCACGATTTTTTTAGACAAGAAGAAATGAGTTTACTGAAAGATTTATACGAAGAAGTGGCGAATGCCATTGAAAACAAAATAGTGGCATTGCGACAACACGCTCTCTACGTTCGAAATCACGCTGTACTAGTCGATCATTTCCTAAACACGCTATATCGAAAAAATTCGGTTTTCAAGAACACGGACGAAATTATGAATGAAATTACGAAGAACCCGGAAGAACATATCTCGTTGAAAGCTTTATCGGCTCAAAAAGATATCAGCGTTCACGATTTCTTTGATTTGAAAAAATACACCGGGTTTTTCGAAAGCTATCGACTTAATTCTTTCAAATATCTCAAAGATTATTGCGGCTACGTCAGTTCTTGCTATCTGGACAAATTGAATAGCGCTATTAATACCGAATTGCCGGAATTGCTCAAACAACTACACGAAGTTAGGGGAAAATTGAAGTCGAAGAAAAATTCGAACAAAGAAGATCTTTAAAGAAACTTTCCGTAGTTGTTTTGTTTTTTTCTAACTACTAAGTTCATACGGTGATATTTCAAATTGAGAGTGTTAACATTGTGAAAATGTTGTACCAATACTAGTAAAATCTAAAAACTATATATCTTTCGATCATTCTTAATGAAAAGTGCCAATTAGGATTCGACTGATTGGCTAATTCAATGTTTTGAAAATTGATAATGAATGTCAGATCGGTGCTGTCTCTATTTATAAATGTGTGCTTTGTTATCAATTATAAATTATGACTGGGGCGAGAAAACATTCCAATCGCTTATAATTCAATAAAATGTTGTTATAAAAAACTAAATACGCGAGTTTAACTTTCACAGTAATTCTCATAATGTAAGTTACCATTACTATAGTAATTTACCGCGTAAATTACCGATATAAAACTCTAGGAAAAAATGATTACTTCCCTAATAAAACACGGAACTGGCCACTAAGAGTGTTGGAAATAAATTGGGGTTGAATGATGACAGTGAAATACTAATCTTTATCTAGGGTTGGCATAGTTTTTTTAGATTCAAATTCCCTGACTTTTCCAGGTTTTTCCCTGACCATTTCGGTTAATACTACCCATTTTTAACCTTTTTTTTTTCATATAATTGCGTTTGCCAAACTTTGTTGCAGGCGTATCTTTGTTCTAATCTATACAACTGACACGCCGTCAGCTGAGAATATTTTCCGCGGATAATAATTGCAATTTCCTGGCTACTAGAAAGATCTTTAAATTCCCTGACTTTTTAAAATATCTTAAATTTCCCTGACTTTTTAAAATATCTTAAATTTCCCTGACTTTTTAAAATATCTTAAAATTCCCTGACTTTTTTGGTTAATTTTCAAATTCCCTGACTTTTTTGGTTCATTTCAACCTTATTCCATTATGAAATCACTTAAAACGTGGTCTAGAGCCCCACCCTGCACCAATTACCGCTAGACATTGCAATGCACAATCTCCGACTAATTTCTTTTAACTATTAGCTTGTGGTGACTGCTTTTAAATTCTAATATACTCGGGATTACCGCGAAAACACGTTCAAAAAGTTCAAGAGTAATACTTGAATTTAAAATAGCACTCGTTAGTAAGATAGTAAATCCAATATAAAAATGACCAGTGATCATTTGTTTAAGATTATATCAGGCTAAAAGCTAGTAGTAAGTATAAGAGAATGTAACTTACATTAGGATGAACTTCTTTCAACCATTCGTTAGCGTCGTCCGAATAATCGATTTTGAGTGAATTAGCCAAATCGAGAGCAGCCTCTTCCCAATAGCCCAATAATTGGTTGGCTCGTCCTCGGAATTTGTACGCCAACGCAGAATCAGGGTTTAACGTTAGTGCCTTGTCACAATCACGAATGGCGGCAACCGGCTTTTGTTGCTTGATTAACACGCTGTAATAAGCGTAAGAAAAAATTTCGTTAGTACCGTTATATACGACAGAAATAAATTCAAAAATCCAAAAAAATTTAAGTCAGAAATGATCAATATCTCTTTAGGCGGAGGTCGTAATTGTCTAAAAACTCTAAACATTTGGGTCAGGGGGCATTCCATTTATCTAAAACTAAAAAATAAGGTCAGGAGTCTTTAGGTCAATTTAAAACTCTAAAAATTAAGGTCAGGAGTCTTTCAGTCAATCTAAAACTCTAAAAATTAAAGCCAAGAGTCTTTAGGTCAATCTAGAACTCTAAAAATTAACGTCAAGAGTCTTTAGGTCAATCTAAAACTAAAAATTAAAGTCAAGAGTCTTTAGGTCAATCTAAAACTCTAAAAATTAAGGTCAGGAGTCTTTCGGTCAATCTAAAACTCTAAAAATTAAGGTCAGGAGTCTTTAGGTCAATCTAAAACTAAATATTAACGTCAGGAGGCTTTAGGTCAATCTAAAACTAAAAATTAACGTCAAGAGTCTTTAGGTCAATCTAATAATAAAGGCATCTTACCCAGCTCTTTTAGCATACAATGGAGCGCTTTGCGGATTCTTCTGAATAGCTTCCGTGAATAACTGCAAGGCTTCGTCAAGTTTGCCTTCACTAAGGGCTTCTTGACCTTGAGCTCGTTTGTCACACGATTCTTCCATCATTTCTTCAGTAACTTCGATAGAATCGTCACCGAATGGAAGCGGTTCAGTTTCGTCCTCTTCAATCACCCCAGTATCATCCAAATCAATCTCACTCTCTTCGCTGCTGTCAATCTCTTGAATATTAGGTTCATCTTGCTCCATTTTAGGTTCAGCGGCTCGAGGTTCGTACTTCGGAGGTTCTTCATCATCCGCTGGAGCTTTAAACGTTGGTGGCGGAATTCTAGAGCCCAAACTACGTAGAAAAATAAATAATAGTATTATAGATTATCGTAAATAATGTTTTTGTAAAGTTCCCGTAACTATTATATTTATACGCTTAATTTACATACCTAACAAGGTAATTCTTGAAGAATTTTAGCTCAGGGATATGTAAAATGGCAGGGTTATCTCGGCAAACATTTATGAACGTTTCTAGTTGTTCCAATTGAGCCGCATTTAATCCAGACATTTTTAGGGTGTAGTCTGAAATGAGAAATAATTTTGAAGATTAACATCTTTTCAAACCTAAAGCTTTCGGATAATCATGGAAGAAATTGTATAGTGTACGCTGTTTTCAAAAGGGTTTGAATAAAAAGATTCCTTAAAGTCGTATAATTCAACCCTAGAAAACATTTACGATTACTCGGGAAAAGCAGTTTCATGAATACTAAACGCCTAATTTGATCCCAGATTATTGCTACAACAGTTCTAGTCTCATTATTATTATATTTTTTCTGACGCAGCACTCCTTCGGTGTGGAAGGCGAGGGGCCAGTCACTCAACGTAATCGGCGTAAAGGCTGTACATTTGACTGTACTAAAAGGATTAAGAGTAATCTTTAAAACCACTGCATTTGACAGTGCTAAAATGATTGCGCGTAATCCATAATTGGTATACAGGAATATGAGAGTGATTAGCCCCTCAGTGGGAGCCGCTTTTATCTTGAAGGTCAAATCTGTAAAAACGACATAAAATAAACCTGTAAGGAGCAAAAGTTTGAATGTGCAAATATT
Source organism: Odiellus spinosus (assembly GCA_963920705.1). Classification (NCBI taxonomy): domain Eukaryota; kingdom Metazoa; phylum Arthropoda; class Arachnida; order Opiliones; family Phalangiidae; genus Odiellus; species Odiellus spinosus. The sequence goes on along the minus strand of OY987237.1, from coordinate 15,425,003 downwards.
TCAACCCAATTTGGAGTTTAAATGTAATATATTAACTCTAATATATTAACTTTAGTTACTCTACTAAGCATTCAAACTTGGAACGAGCGCCCTTAAAGGATTATTTTAATCAGAGGCATCGATTGAAAAGGATTGAAGCAAGCGTTCTTGAAGTCCTTATTATCAATTTACAAAGCAGCGAATCTGAAAACTTCATAACAAAGCCGTTAATTACGAGCATTAATCCTTACTAAGATCATGATTCATCATATTCAGATATTAAGGCATGATTAGGCCTATTTGCCACAGATTAATAACATTACCCAAATTCACAATAACTAATACAAACAGGTTTTCAACGTGGTGAAATGTTAGGCTTAACTAACAGCCCAACTAAAATTAAATGACACTTAATATTTTACTTGAAATAATAACCATTTCTTTACCTTCAAATTTCACAACTTCAGAATCAACTCAATGGTGAAAGCCAAGGCACGAAAATTTTTATAAAAACGCTCTCTCTCTTTCAAAAATGCGAAGCCAAAGTGGGGACCAAATCCGGCCAATGGAGCTTAAGCCTGAACAGGTTTGAAACTACGTAGTTTACCGGCCGTACGCGAGGATGAATCATGAAGTAGAGAGAAGAAAAAAAAAAAAAAGGGGGGGGGAACCGTTCAGTGCGGTGCTTATCAAGGTTGAAGATTAACAATTGGAAATTTTTTAAAACTACTCCTCAGGATTAACTCCTATGGTTCGCAAAAATGTCCTTATGACCAGTAACCCCTATCTTAATTTTTTCTACTGGTTCCATTGTAAAATTATTTTTTTAGGGAACCCCGTCAGCCGTTGGGGTCGCGCCCGCTTGCGAGAAGGTGTGAATTATGACCCACACTGTTGCTTAGTTTTTAGGATAATAATCAGTGTATCTTCATACCACTATCAAAGGCTGGTGACTTGGTAAGAGGAATGTGATTTCTCGTTGGTTACTAGTTTCCGGCCAATCTCAATTGTTATTGTCAAGGACTCGTTTTTACACCTTTTTTTTTAAATAAACAATCATTAAAAAGCAAAGGCTATTTTTATAACTGGGCCTCTAGGGTCGAAAACTAGATTTCAAACGGTTACAGAATATGAGCACCGAATCTGACTTAACGCACTATTAATAGTTCAGAAAAACAAAGAATTTATATGTAGTTGTAAGAATGTACAACTTTAGATAAAAAGTATGGCCCGCTTCAAGGGCATGCATGTTCTTATTTCTAGAAAATGTAACAATAAAAATTAAAATATAATTAATATTTAAAACCAATAACATCAAATTACAAATGTGGAGCTACCTCCGGCATAGAGGTCAGAATTTTCATGATTTAAGTAAAATTATTAACTAAATTATTAAATTTCATGTTTTACAGTTGTAACAACGTTGGTTCGAACCCAACAGAAGGACAAAAACTCATTTTCAAGAAACTCAAAAACATTTGGAGAGCTAACCAAAGTCTCAAAGTAGCCGAATCTTACAAAACATTTGACACAACAAGCTAAATCTAACCTAATTTATATTGCAGCCAATGTGTTCAATTTGGGAACAGTTTTAATGATAAAGACCAAGGAAGGAAAAAACATCGTAGAAGAACATGCGATGGTCAGAGAGAATATTACCCCCATCATGACTGTTCCTTGCTAGAAACTGTCGGTTGGGTGGGCACAGCGTTAGCTTTGGGATTAAACTTCAGATTATGTAGTGGTTCGAGAGTAAAATCAACTTTAGAGAAAGACAAGTGTTCCCAACCTTTCCTATGCCAAAAATTATCTGGTTTACTATGGGGGTTAGTTTCGGCTCTTCCTGGGAAATCAAACATCGCCGCTAAACGAGCATTACCAGATTCACCTAATAAAACTCATAGACAGCAGTCTTCCGATATCAGTAAAGAAACTGTGCCTGAAGCTACGCCCTTACAAATTGAACAACAGGTTGGATTCTATAAGAAATAATTCACGAAATAAAGATCTCAACCTTTATATTTTATCATAGCGGGTCTTAGAAAGTATTAACGCATCCAAAAAGGATTTGGAAGAAATTTCAAAAGAATACTTTGGAGAATTGGAAACGATTGCTGGTTTAAAGGCCATATATACGGACAGTCGAAAAGGTTTAGCACATTTCAAAGAAGGAACGAGACTAGGAAATGCAAAAGCCCATTTTAATCTGGGAGTTTGTTACGAAACTGGTCAAGGAACTGAGATAGATTTAGAAAAAGTGAATATTTAAACTGGGCCTTTTATGTTTTGATTGAATATTTGAATTACTTTTAAAATAAGTTATTTTTTGTATTTTAAAGGCGGCTTACCATTTTCAACAAGCTTCGAAATCTAATCATCCAATGGCGATCTACAATTTGGGTGTTTACTTCATAGAGGGTCGAGGCAATCTCCCCCAAGATTACCAAAAAGGCTTAGAACTGATTGAAAAGGCTGCTAATTTAAAAGTTCCTCAAGTAATTTCACATTAAACTTTCTTTAAAGTTAATTAATCATGTAATCTAATTATCTTATACTTTGTTAATTACTAGGCAATAGCACACATGGGAATTCATTATTTCGAGCAAAATCTGTGGGACTTAGCTTTTCCACTTCTGAAAGAAGCTAGTTCAAAGGTCAAGTTAATATTATAAAGGCAAAATTTAAAGGGGCCTTTCATTTCTGAGGGTAAATGTCTTCTGCTTATTAAATGTTTTTCCATTCTTGTGACTCTTGTCAGGTCATTGGCATAAAATAACCAATGAAATGGAAGATCAAATAAGCAGACGATGTTAAAAAACCAATAGGGAAGAAGGAGTTAGATTTGAAACTTTGTTTTTCTTGTAATTTATTTTTTTAATTCATATTAATTAAAAGGACCCTGAAGCTCAATATTATCTCGCTTACTGCTATAAAAATGGTTTAGGAATCTCTCCCGATGTTGAAATGGCGGAGAAATACTTCAATATGGCTTCTAAATCTGGTTTTGATCAATGCATAGGTAATGATCCTAACCTTCGACCTTTTTTCATATAAACTGATCCCAATTTTTATCAATTTAGAAGAGGAGTTAGATTTTGATCGATTAGAAGATAAGATGACACCCAAACTGGATAAACTTCATATACCAAACTCTTTACACTCATCATCATCGAGCCCTGAACTTTCACCGTACAATTATAGCCGCGATAGTAATAAAAATGTCCATGAAATAGCAATTTCTCGTTACTTAGATATTATTCTACCAAACTTAACGAATGTCAATCCCGTCATTAATTTTAAAATAGGCGACGAATATGTAAATGATTACGATTTTTCCGTAGAAAATCAACTGGATTTCTTATCAGTTGCGGATAAGAATTTACGACTAAGTAAAGTTAATAATCTCGTGACTGTTCAATAAGTTTTTATTAAGCCTTTGCAAACTGATATTCTAAGTTGAATTCCGCGTCAAAAACTATCAAAATGTCATTTAAAAACCGAAAATAATATGTAGATATGTTTTGATTTATCTGTTAAAATATTGGTATTGGTTAAATCATGATACGGCTAAAAAATAAAATCTTTTACGAATTTACAGATTTTTTTTTTTCATTGATTAAACTGTAATAATTACTTAGGGGTTTGCGAGAACTAATTTTCAGGTTTCCAGATCTAGCCCTGAAAATTTTCCTTACTGAGCTAAGAGACGCAACTTTGGGTTTCGTTTCGAGCTGAGTTCTGAGTTTCTAATCAAGCTTCGAGCCTGAACTCGAGTATAATTCTGGTTTTGAGCCTTTATCGAGCTTTAGACTTTGGCTTGAAAATCTAACCAGCCAGCTAGAAATATTTGAGCGCAACTAATTAACTATACATCGACAAATATTTTTATTGAAAAAATCTTTTAACTCTTCGTTATTTAAATGTTAAACTAATTCTACATTAATTTAAAACATGCCACCCATCGCTTCTTCCAAAAAAGCCTTATAAATAGCCATAAATTTAGCGACAAAAGCTTCTAAATGGAAAATGGCTTTGCTGCCAAGTTGTAACTTATGTTCATATTCGGCCGCAAGTTGGGTAATCCTACATTTAAGTTCTCCATCGCAATTCGTAACCATTTCGCTTAACAAACCCTTGAAAATGATGTCGCATGGTATTAAGTGAGATATGAGCTCGTAGAGACGTCCACGAACTTGGAAAAGTCTTTAAAATATTGAATAACATATTCAATTTGGGTAAATTTGATAAATTAAGAAATTTTTTAAACCTTTTTGGACTTTGTTCTTGTACGATCATTCTAGCAGTTTCAGCGAGAAATACTTCCCAATCAGGGATGGTGATTTCTTGATCGGGTACGAAAGGGTATCTTAAAATTGAATAGGCCTAATTGAGAATCTTAAACATAATGGAAAGGATAAAAAAACTCTTCGAACCTTTGAACTTTGCAGGCTTCACACATTAAAATTGCCCTGCGTAAATTACGTTTGCTCGCCTCAGCGATTCTAGTCGCAAGTTCAGGGGGTATTACAAGATTTTCTTTCTTGCAAATGTTTTGTAAGATAGTCGCGATCTAGATTGGTTGAATTTTGATTTAAATTCATCAATCACAGAGTAAAAACATTGGTTTTAATTGAAAATACCTCAGTGTGAGTTGGGGCAGCCACTCTTATCGATAAACAACGGCTTCTAATTGCCGGTATAACTTTACTCGACGAGTTGCAGCATAAAATAAGTCGACAAGTTGAAGAATATTTCTCCATCGTTCGACGTAACGCGTGCTGGGCATCTTTCGTTAATTTATCAACTTCCATTAAGACAACGACTAAACGATGCAAAAAATTTTAACCTTTCCAATATTCTCTTTCAAAAAATATCTTAGGCTAATTTACCCTTAAATTCTCTTTGGGAACTAGAATCCAACTGCTGAGTTTGGGCAACAGTTTTAAGAACATCTTGAACAACTACTCTGTCATATATCCCTACATCGCTGCAATTATTTTTCATTTAAAAAAAATGGTTTCGAAGATTGATAATTGAGGTTAATGGCACATATTACCTCGGGTTAACTTCTATGTGATAATTGCTGGCAATAGCGACAATTTCAATCTTACGATTGGATGGGGTAACAAAGTTATGATGTTCTATTCTAAGCTTTTCTACACCAGGCCCATACAATTCCCGGAGTACGCACATTATCCTGGTCTTTTTACCAGCGCCAGATGGGCCATAGACCAAAAAATGTGGAAAGTCACCCCCTTGAACCTAAATTTATTCTCTCTTATATAGCAGATCTTTGTTTAATTACACCATTAATATCTACTCACAAGTTTTTTGAGTTGTCCGGCTTGACTTTTGTGGTAATCCAACTTTCCAAGTGTGTTTGGTCGATATTTATCTACCCATAAGCTTCCCATTTTAATTATAATACAATTTAATTAGTATAGTTAGTATAATTAAAACTTTTATAGAAATTCTGCTGTCGAACGATCGTCGTCAAAAGCGCGGGAAAAGAAAACAAACACAGGCTACACAGCAGACGATTTTTTCCGAACAGAGTTGGATTCAAAACAGGGCTGGATATAAAAAAAAGCTTTTATGTTATACGTCAAAATAGGGTACCCACTACCCAGCATAAGAGATTTTGTTCTTGTGGACATCATTATATATTTAGTTTTATAAAACACCTGCTCTTACATAACAATGAATAATGAGATCAATCAATTAGACACGATACACATATCGTAATTGACATTTTATATGTCGAATGAAAAATAATAAAGACAAGTAAACACAAGATTGTATAAAAACGGATACTCGAATATTAATTATCTCAGATTCAATCATGACCTTAGAACATAATTGACGAATGTATGTCAAACGATAAATAATTAAGTCACAACATATAAACATTGGGGTGTATAAAAACGGCTAGCTAGTACAATAATTATCTAAGATTCTACCATGAGTACTTTAGAATTAATTCTTCTAGCGATTGTCGTGGTAAGCCACGCAGAAGCGAATTGTTTGAAATTACCGTCGCTCTCAGCCAATGTAGATAATGTTACTTGCGACCCAAAATACGGAAAAACTGGTTTTATTTCTTCTCCATCAGACTGTTCCGTTTTTTACATCTGTTCCGAAGGAACACTGTTCAGATTCCAATGTTCCCTTGGTACAGTGTTCAATTCCAAAAGCAATGGGTAAATTCTGCAGCTCAAATTTCTTAAATGGTTTTATCATACCCTAAATTGTTAACAGATGTGACTGGCCAGCAAACACTGAAGATTGTCAGGGAGGTTCCCATTCAGTTGAACCCGAACCTAACCCAACAGACGTCACTCGTAGCTCGGACCAGAATCAACCTACCAGAGGATGGACGGAGCCCACAAAAGCCACAACTGAATCTCCAATAACATTTAAACCTTATACACCTGATGCTAATCGAACCGGTGAATACGTCATGGTTTGTTACTTCACTAATTGGGCTTGGTATCGGCAGAACGAAGGAAAGTACTTGCCCGAAAACGTGGACCCGTTTCTCTGCAGTCACATAAATTATGGATTTGCCACCTTAGATAATGAGAATTTCGTGCCTAAAGTATACGACTCTTGGGCAGACTTAGATAACAATTTTTACGAGGTATATGCTTATTAATTAATAACATTAAAAAAAAACTTAATAGTGCCTATTGTCATAGCGTATCGTCAAACTGAAGTCAAAGAATCCTCTTTTGAAGATACTATTATCGTTGGGCGGATGGAACGATAGTGCGGGGGACAAGTACTCCCTTTTGGTCAGCGATCCCCTAAAACGAAGTCGATTCGTTACAGCAGCTGTCGAAATTGTAAAAAAGTATGGCTTCGACGGATTAGATTTGGATTGGGAATACCCTGGATGTTGGCAAGGAAACTGCGACCAATCCGCACATACCGACAAGAAAAACTACGCGCTGTTTCTTCAAGAACTTCGTGTAGCTTTTGACGCTCAGACACCTCGTTTGCTCCTAACAGCAGCCGTGTCCGCCGGACAAGCCACTATAGACAACGCCTACGATGTCCCATCCGTTTCTAAATCTTTGGACTTAATCAACGTCATGACCTACGACTTGCACGGTTTGAAATATTTCTGTCATAAGGTGTCCTTTTAGTTCACGAACCCAACCGTTTTTTTCCGTTTACGGTTTTAGTACCATGTCTTCTGCCCCTTTGAAGTAATATTCGATAGTTTAGGACCTTAGGCCTCCTCGTTTCGCAAATCCAAGTGTCTCTTAATTATTGCACAGGTTCTTGGGATAAACAGACTGGGACTAACGCGCCTATGTATTACCGACCGGGTGATTTCATTCCCGAATTCAATGTCGTAAGTCCAGAACATTCTTCCGTAGAGTGACAAGTTCACTGGCTAATCATAATCACCTTTTCTCTTAGAACTATTCAATTAATTATTGGTTGCACAAAGGAGCCGACCCTAAAAAGGTTATAGTTGGAATTCCACTGTACGGTCGATCGTTTACTTTGGCCGACGCCAAAAACCACGGAATCAACGCGCTAACTGCTGGACCAGGAGAAGCCGGTAAAAATACTGGCGCTGGAGGTTTCTTGGCCTATTACGAAGTAATCATTTCAAGCGGAGTTTTCTCAAGTTTTATTTTTGACCACTAATAGCAATTAAACCTTCTTAGATATGTCGTGACGTGAAAGAAGGTAAATGGACGAAGGAAGTTGATCCTTTCGCTGGACCCTACGCTTATTTAGGCAATCAATGGGTTGGTTACGACGATATCCCCGCTGTGTCCCGTAAAGCCGAATTTATCAAAGAACTAGGGTTAGGAGGTGCTATGGTTTGGGCCTTAGATTTGGACGATTTCCGTGGAATATGTTGCAAAGAGCCTTATCCCTTACTAAAGACCTTGGCAAAAGAACTGAGGGGATATCCTGCTCCAAATGACATGGGTTGCGAATGATTTAATAAAAAATAACTTTTTCATTTTCTATTTTGTATGAATTTATTGCGTAATGTTTAGGGGAATAAAATCTTTTGTTTATAAATTGGTAAGATTTTCTACTAAATAGTGTTGGTTCGAAAATAACAATCTTAAACATTGCTAACGTATAGATCTCCCCTAGATATCGCTACATGTTTCGTTCCGCTGTTATCAGAAGTTGATGAAGATTTTAGTTTTCACGCGCTTCCGCTGCTATTTATAAAGGCGCGCGAACTCGATTATATTTCTCGCGCTGTTTCTTATCAGCTGGCGAGAGTAAGCAAAAATATGTTAAGTGGGGCAATCCTTTTAGCCCTAATTCCCATTTAGCTGATAGATAAATCTCGCCGACTACGGTAAATTAAGTATACAACTATTACAACGATGTATTAATGAATTTATCAATTTACCCCTGGCTGTACTTAACGTAGGCCAAAAGTTTGGCAGCTATCAAGCTACGCAGCTGGAACCGTGTTCTATATGAATTATACAAGACCGCGTTCGTAAATTTGCTTCGCATTGTAATGATTTTATAGAAGAATATGCGTAATATCAAGGGTTTTTTAATCTCGCATCTTTAACTATTCATAAGATAGCACGCGTTCGATTGATAAAGGTTTCTGACGTCAAGAATATTACTTTTAACAATAAAATTGAATCTTCAGACAGAGCAACGAGTGGTTTATAAACTCTTTTCGTACCGCCGCGTCTGAAAAGATTATTTTCCCATCATGTCTTTGAACGAAGTATATAGATTGTCTTCAGAGAATGACCGAAGCTACTACGCTTCGCTCAAAACGAACCCTAAGAGAATAGATGTCCTCTTCAGAAAGGCGCAATACGCGTCGATGAAAAGATTAATTTCTTGTTTGGTTAACGAACGGTTCCTCGAAACATCCTTGTTCCAAGGAGAAGACCAGGAAACACCTAAAATGGTAACCCTCAAACCTCAAGGAGACGGACCCAAGGTAAGACATTGATTTACTCTTGAAAGAGCGAATCAAATCAAGAATGACTGCTTAAACTTTTCCAGACTTTCACTTATTACATGAATCTTCTGGAAACACCGTACATTGATACCAATCTTGGAATCGTAACTCTTTTGGATACGGACGAATGTGGGCCAACAGTTTTAGAGGACCTTGATGGTGTCCTGGTCGAATTAAGAGATCCCGTCCAAGTAGCTCGTCGCGTACTTCATTGGCACAACGCCGACAAGGAAAAAATTAAAACAGTTTGCGAAGAGATAGCCAATTCGGTTGAATGTCAGGTTCACTCGTACCAATTCCCGCCCAAAGATCCAACTTTGGAATCAACTATTCTGGAATGGGAACAGAGCTTGATCGAAGGTCACGCGACGCATCCAATGCATCGTTCTCGTTACACCGAACCACCTATGGCACGCTTATCACCGCAAAACGATGTCTTCGAGGTCACCGTTAACTTTCTCGCGGTCAAGAGAAGTTCCGTGATAATCAGAGGACCTTACGAAGAGACCATGAAAACGTTCCTGAAGAGATTATCCATAGAGAAGGCCGATTTACCCAATGAAGATGAATATGTCGTATTTCCCGTACACCATCTTCAATTACCTAACATTTTCCTATACTTCCACGATGATGTACGACTTCTACCATTCACGGCGAAATCAATGGCTCAAGCTTCTCTCAGAACGCTGAACCTCGATGACTTCCCAGAATTTAGCTTAAAGTTGGCTTTGGGCATGGTCACCACATCCAGCAAGCGTACCATTACACCGTGGTCATCTTTTATCGGGCCTGGATTGGAACCCATATTGAATGAGGTCATCAAAGACAAGGAAAAGTTGATAGTCGCCAAAGAAACATCCAGCGCCTTGTCAAACCATCTAGATATCAACGTAGCCAAACATATGGCAGCTATATTTAGAGAGAGTATCGAATCTCTAACCGAGGGCCGCGACGAAATTATTATTCCTTGTATGGCATTGACCGAATTAAGTAGTCGAGGAATACCCAGAGTTTGCGAGATATTTAATTTAGATACAGTTGATCTTAAAATTAAATGGTTTCAATCCTACGCTAGAGTTATACTAGAGGTTTTGATACCGCCACTGGTGGAATACGGTTTTACGTTTGAGGCCCATGCTCAAAATATGTTACTGAGAGTTGACTCCAAAACGAAAGCTATAACTGGATTTGTTGCGAGAGATTTTGGTGGTTTCAAATGTCATCAAGAGACTCTTAAAAAAACTACAGGACTTTGGATGGAAACAATAAGAAAAGGTGGTTGTGCCGAAGCAAAGAGTTTAGACGCGGTTAATTTGGTAGCTTTTCATACCCTTATTCAATGCCATTTGTATCGATTCGTCCGAGCCTTGGGCTTGCATTATAACGGACATGGTAAGAGCATTATTAGGAACTTTTTGAAGCAACTTACTCGTGATTTGGATAAAAATGCTCCAAATTATGATGTTTTAAATCAATGGTTAAATAACCCGCAAATGGGTCTGAAAGGTTTCATTAAAATGAAGCTAGAAACCCTTGAAAGAGATTATTTATACGAACAAGTACCGAACATTTTGTATTGACGAGTAACTTGAATCGTTTTACATTTATCTTAAAATTCCTTGTAAGAGTTGAACTTTTGTTTTAATTAAAATTCAAGATTTCACAGTTTATCACTTTAATTCAATAAAAAAAAAATTGAATATAAACAAACCAAAAAGTCTCTTATTTTCAAATATTTTACAAGAGGTAAGCTGAAAAAATGTAGCAGAAGTTCGATGGAGTTTAGTGTCCATATCTGCAAACATTCAACACACATCCTTAGAGAAGTTTTCGGTTTGTAATTGTAGGGAGTTTTAATTTCACATTTTATACTTATAGGTGAAGTTAATTCTATATTAAAGGGATACTATACACTGGAAACAAGTGATTTTTAATCGATTTAGACTTGAAATAGGTCTAAAAACATCAGATGCAACTCAGTTTTCTCAAGTTTTTTAGAGAAAAATTTCTTAAAATCGAATTTAGGCTTAGCAAGTTTATTTCCCGACAGTGATAATTAACTGTAAACTACCCAGAAACCTTTGCTGCGAGTTTTGATATGGTTTTTACACGTATTTTAACATTTCAAATAGATTAAAAATAACTTATAGTTTAGTATCGCAGTAAGGGGTAAAATACTTTTTTCTAACAATATACTGTGTTAAATATAATTCGCCTTCACTGCCATTGACTATAGACACCTTGAAATCCCCTCACCCCTCTCACAAAATATCCAATCAGAGATAAATTGAGAGAAAACTACCGTGTCAAAAAACAATTTTTGAACTCTAGTGCCCCCAAAAGTTGATCTTTTACATTCCTTTCCTTGTACTACGCCCCTCATTCGTAAGCATCCGCAAAAGAGGGTAGATTAAGAGGGATACTCGTAGTACTTAGAGCCCCACAGGCTCTATATGTCCCACACTTCAAAATGTTTCTATAATATACTCATCTATATAACTCTGTCGAATATTTAAACATTTAGAGATACTTTTTAAACCATTTTGGATTCTTTTAGAAAGGTCAAATTGTAAAATATGTGGGTCAATTGTGTAGTTCTTTGATCAAGAAATACAATAGTAGATTTAATAATTGTAAATTTCACAGTGTTAAACACTATTTAAAAACGGATCATGTTTATGATAAGGTGGCGAAAGTTAATCCCACTCTCTTTCCCAGTTCCCCTTTCATTGCAGGGGTGACAGAATATCGTGAGCGTATTTAGGAACAGATCAGTTACAAAATTTAACTGCTGCTCTTTATATCTTTGCTACAATTTGCGCTCACAAGTGATTGGCAACACAGAGTGACAGGTATTTGCGCCCTTTAAGTGAAAACTATGTTCAGATAATTTAAGATAAAGGGGTAGAGAAAAGTCTGCCCCAATTTCTCCGCTTTCCTTTCGTTACAGGGTTGCCAGGAGCTTGCGAGCGCAGTTCAGAAAAGATCAGTTCTAAAACCAAGCTGCTAGCCTTTCTCTCTGCTTCAGTTTGGCAACACTGAAGGTACAGCATTTACCCCCTTTAGTAAAAACTATGTACATGCGTACGAGGCAAAAAATGGCAACCTCTTTGCCTCATCATGTCTCTCATGATAATTATGAGCTTAATTTTCTGAGACTTAAACCCTTCTACTTTTAAGGTTATAAAAATATGAGCTTACTTTTGAAATTCCCATTCACGATTATCCAAGGGACAAACTTGACGAGTTTTTAACCATCTCGAGATACAGTGGAAATGGAAAGCGTGCTGAAATGGGAAGCAAACATAATTAACCATTTGCATACAACTTCAATAATAAAGGATATAATTTCTACTTACATTACAAACGCCCCAAGCAACTGTGCATTCTTCGCTAGTTGATGAAGCTTGATTAGCTTGACATTCGATACACAGATCCATAATATGGTTACGACAAATAGCGCAGTTATCCACTACGATATCCCATGCCCATAAAGCTACGGCGTTCCACTGAAATTAAAATTTTGATTATTAATAGGAAATTTCGTAATAGAAGTAAAAAAGTCTCGTCATCGTTTTGGTCAAGAATCCCTGGCCGGATGTGGCCCTTTTGACTGATGAGTGCCAAGGCTTAGGAGAAGACTAGATTCCGGGCAAGCTTAGCTTCAATACTTATGCTTTAATTTTAATTTAAATACCTTTTTAACTTCGAAACGTTTCTTGTCTCCCCTAGCAGTACTTGTTGAGCTCGGTACATCTACTTGTTCACTATCAACATCATCGTCAACATCCATGGCGGTACCTCCAGCACTTGAGGCCATCTTCTTTGTTCCGAATTTCCTGGAGAAACAACGAGGTCAATCAGGGTCACACCTAAACAATTGCTGGTATTCAGGTCTGGAAATAAGTATTTTTTAGTCATCTGGACTAGTGACTCTTGTTGTTTTAAATAACTAAACTGGTCCGATATTTCTATAATATTAGATTTAATGAACTAGTCCGTGTAACCAGTGACCCTCAGTTTTTTAATTAAAAAATATGAGCCAAGCAATTAATAAACTGGTTTTTAACTTTTAGAATCGTCTTATTTCTGAGCAATGCTTAGAACGTGCATGATGATGATGCTGTGTAGCATTGCTAATAGTCTTTGTATATAAGCAGACGAATTTTCGCCCTTTTGATAATTGACTCATTTCTTGCCCCAGATTCGAAATTAAAATATTAATTGAGCTTATTTCAATTAAAATGGTATATATAATTATTACAACTTTAAGTAATATTTAACTAACCAAATTTTAAAATCTCAGGATGAGAAAAAAACGGCGATAGACTTGTCGTGTCAAGCTAGTGAAAAATTCGCGAAACTTTTCTACGAAACCTTTGACAAAAGTCGACATGTAAGTTGAATGACTTAACCATATTACCTAATTTTGATTTACGTTTTATACATTTAGTTACTCGCTAATTTATACTTGACTAACGGAAGTTTAATTTGGAATGGCGCCAGCTATCAAGGAAAAGACGCAATTGCTAAATTTTACGAATCTCTCCCAACTGGCGATGTTACGTTACAATGCTTAGACTCTCAACCAGTACTTAGTAAGACAAATTAACCGTTACAATCTTCGCAAACTAGTTTTAAGAGTGATATTCAACTGTAGATAGCTTCGTCCAAGGGCAAACGACAATCATAGTCACCGTAAGCGGCATATTGAACCTTAAAGGAAAACCACCGACCAATTTCACGGAAAACTTTGTATTAACGGCTGAAGGAACTGTATGGAAGATAGTTAGCGATTGTATGAGGTTTCACGAACCAGTCAAATAAAGCTATTCTAATTTCTTTATACGAAATACGGTGCTCTTAATTTAATCAAAAATATTATTTGATTTACAAAAATTACGCAATAATATTAACACGAATATAGGACGTTGCTTTTTCAAACAAAAGCAAATGTTTGAAAGAACTTGTTTGATGTTTATGGACTTACATAAACTTTTAACTAAAAATATTAGTTCATTACTTCAAATTTTGTTGATGAAACTGCGATAATTTAATTTCTAATATTAAGGCTTTCAGATCCTGCGGGAATGAATTTTAGTTTCTTTTGCGAACTTAAAGTTGGCGGCGTGAGATTCCGTTGAGCTTGGAGAGGAGTAATAGTTCTAGCGGGAGAACTATCGGACACTGACCCTAGAAAAGTTTAAACATTTAAAACTTGCTGAGAAAAACAGCGGCAAATTCCTTCCCCATGGGTCAGAAAGAGAAATTTCTTCGTTGATGAAAAATAAAAGTTACTCATTGATCATTCCTTATTGTTCAAAATGAAAACACCTTATTGATAGGCCTGTGCGAGTACTCGATAATTACTCGTCGAGTACTCGCCTTTTTCGAGTACTCGAAAGGTACTCGAATAGCAAAAAAAAAAAAAATGGGGACTTTATTCTGACCAATAAGTTATTGGTCAGAATAAAGTTACGAGAAAAGGTATTAAACGTACCAGTACTTTTATCCGAGCTTTCTTCGCTTGGTCTAACCATACCGTAATTTTCAGTAGATTTAGGTTTCACGCTTTCGAACTTGTACTTTAACCTATCAGCCACTTTCTTTTTAGCTTTTAATTCCTGAAGTAATTTAACGTTTCGAGCTTCTTCAGGATCAGATTCTTCTTCTTTGAAATCGGATATTTTAAACTCTTTCATACAAAAATCCACGGCTTCGTTTCCCGTCATGACAGATTTTAAGGTATCAATTTTGTCAAAGACGCATAATCCACCGCGAGTGTCTCGAGGTTTTAACAAATTGTTATTGAGACTCAATTGTTGACCAAACATGTTGCCAATAGCTGGTGGGAGAGCGACGCTATTTGCCTTAAAGAAAAGAAGCGAAATAAACGCAAATTAAGCTCGTAACGATCAAGACTTGCTTAGAATTTTTAGGTTAAAGAAGAAAATAAGTTAAACGCGAGTTATTTAGGTAGAATTTTTATGTTTAAAATATCAACATTACCATTTCCATAGCAAAATGATCGTCATTCGAGTCTCGAACGAGCCCGAGATAAATTTCATTTCCTTTAGTAACATCTCGTAGGAATTTTTCCATTAAAGCTTTTTGTAACTCTATCAAATACATAACGCGAGAAATGGCGCAAATTCTATGATTTTGAGGTAATGGACGAATTTGCCACGACATAACGTCATTCTAAAAGTAAGAGTTAACCACAAAAACAGTCATTAAGCGTAAAAACCACAAAATAAACCTAGCGTTAATCTTACGAGCATTTGGTTCTGATGATTTAGATTATATCTGATTGATTCTTCATCCAATTTTAAGAACTCTTCGCAAAGCGAGGACAAAGTGCGAACAGACTCGGGTAATTGATGTTTTCGGCCGAAATACCGTCTTTGCATAATGTCAATAACCTTCGAAGAATAATTAATATTACAATTATTGATCTAAGGTAAATTTAAAGATTAAAGGGTTTAAAAACGAAATTACTTGAGTATTGGAAACGTTTTTCAACGTAACTTTATGATGATGGAATAAAATATCACTAGGTAAACGACAATCGTGGAAAACTTTAGTTACGTTTATATCTTCTAAGATTTTCTTCAAACCCAAAGCGAAAGCGTCGTTCCCAATTTCAAATATATCAAACAAATAAATGCAATTTTTTGTCGATATCTGGAAATATAATGAAATTATTAACGTTACCTTCGCACTAATAGCTCAAAATGTATTCAAATATTACACTTAGAAGGCAAACTTCGCCTTGTCGACCCATATTAGCTCCTTCAACATGAACGCCAATAAACGATTGCTTGCTAATAGTATCAATCTAAAAGGTTCATTGATTACAAAGTTATAATTTGAAAGATTCATTAAATTACTTACTGCATTCTTAAAATCATCGTCAATAGCGTCAATTATTTCATATCGTTCGGGTAACTCAAAATTTACCAAAGGTTTATCCATTTCCAAATCACAATCTTCCGAACTGTCTTCACCAGTTCCCATAACTAACCCTATTTGAAACAAAATGATTAAAAGCTATAAGAATTAAGCTTATTTAATAATCTTACATAATTTGCCCTTTTTGTGAACCAGTTTGCGATACTGCGGCTTATTTGCCTCGGCCATTTCTTCTCCCTCTGCAGTTTCAACTAGGCCAAATGGCAACGGAGCCAAAACTATATTGCGTTTCTTGGTATTCTTTTCTCTGATAATCGAAATTGTTAATAATTAATTTAATAATCTTACTACGACTGAAACCAACTTTAAAATCTTGTGTTTCGCCTCCAATAACTGGAAATGCTTTATTTCGGGTCCAAAAAAGGTTTGTAGACCAATTAATGGTTTACCCTCTGGTAGAACTTTAACTGCAAATAATGATTATTAATAATTGAAATTTATTACTCTGAAAATTAACAATTCTTCAGGCCTAGTTTACCATTGAACAATGAAACTTTAGACAAATCTCCTATAACTGATCTTATTACACCTTCATAATCTCCATCGTCCGTTTTTAAGAGAACTTTACTCCCGACTAAGCTGGAATCATTCTGGCGACTCATCTCGCGTTTAAATGTATAATTAGCCGATTTAATCAAACTTAACTAAACAGAAGCTTCAGAACATTCGCGCGTTACTATTCAAACGAGTCACTCACGACATGAGGAAAGAAAGACAAAGAATATTAAGCATAAAAAGTAGCGGACGACTCATGTGAAAGGAAAAATATCTGTCGCTCCGTGCTGTAAATAAATTATTTGATCGCGGTGGGACCATAGTGCAGATTGAATGTTTATTGTTCGCAAACTACAGAATAAACCTTTAACATAAAAGATAGCTCCATAAAATAATTAGCTATTAGTAGGGTAGTATTGTTGAAACTAAAAATAGAGTTCCAATAGCAACTATATTCTATAATAAATGAAACTCGCTTGTGAAACTGAACGCTCTTTAACCACCAGATAATAAAATTCGTCTGCTATTTCGAAAAACTATGATGGCGGCGATCGAAAAGCCCGGTATTTTCAGATCTCTGATGGGAAAGTTATATTGCTTCTCTTTCAGAACAAAATATTTTTTAAAAGCTTATAGCCTTGGTGTTTATTATTTAATAGTAGAATATTATAGAAAATACGCTGGAAAAGCTAAGGTTTTGACCCATAACGGTAAGAAATGTCTATTATTGGTTGTCAACATTTAATTAACTCGAAATTGCGTGTAAATGCAAAGGCCCAAAGGCTGATTTTGCTTTGACAGATTTACCCTTCAAGAGAGACCATGTAGCAGTGATAACAGGGGGTACAAAGGGTATAGGTCTCAAAGTTGCCGAAACACTACTTTCACTAGGCATGTACGTTATTATTGGAGCTCCTCTTTCCGAAGAGGAATGTAAAAATGTCAAAAATATGTTTCAAACAAGAATGCTCGACTGTAAAGGTGACTAAATTGTTTCTAGTATAACCACCCCTCTGCTATTCTAAATACCAATCATTTAAAATGTTACAGTTCAAATTTGGCCTTTAAATTTAACTTCTATGGAATCCGTAAAGAGTTTCGCCAAAACCTTCATAGAATCAGGGAAACCCTTGCACTTATTAATCAATAATGGTAAAATAAATAATCCCAGGGGAGTGTTAAACAAATTTAATGTATTAAATTCATTAGCGGGAGTCATGTATGTACCTTACAACATCACCCAAGATGGTTACGAAGAACATTTTCAAGTAAACTACTTGTCACACTGTCTGCTAACTAAGTTACTTTTGCCCAAATTGAAAGAAACAGGGACACCCGAACTTTACGCTAGAATAATCAATACATCTTCCAGTACTCATTTTGTAGGTGATATTAATTTTGAAGATCTCCAAAGCCAGTAAGTTTTATTAATTTGTTAGTTTTACTTAATCCCAAATGATTATAATTAAAATTTCTAATAATCAAGGAGATGCTATTCCAAGTATTTTTCCTATTTACAATCAAAATTAGCCATCGTACTTTACTCTTACTCTTTGCAACGAGAATTGACAGAATCTAAAGCTTCCGTAACTGTTAATTGCCTTCATCCCGGAGTTGTATACACTGATTTGTACAAGAATGTTTGGTGGGCCAAATACATAGGAGTTTACTTGTTTAAGGTACTGAATCAAAAATATTTTGAATACAATGATCTATTTATTGATTATTTCTAATTTAGAGTCCCGAAGAAGGTGCGGAGACTGTAGTCTACGCAGCTGTGGCACCAGATATGGAAAGAATTAGTGGAAAATACCTCGAAGAATGCCAAATTTATCCCTCAAGTAAACTGTCTTATAATAGAGCCATGCAAAATAATTTATGGTGTTTAACTGAAATTATGTTACAAAATTGGATAATATAACTTTTGGACCCAAATGTCAACATTTTTACCACTTTGTATTCAATTTTTTTCTAATAAACTTTTTCATATAAAAGCAGTTTCGAATTTGCATAATTCTCTTAGATATATTTCGAAATTAGGCTTAGAGAATATACAATTACATAAAGTAGTAGGTCTATTTTCAAAGGCAAGACCATGGGGTGTATTCAAAAATAAAAGAGGCCAAGGCTTAACTTACCCTTTTAAAGACTATCCATAAACTAATGATCGTCGCTTTCTTCCCGAACTTGAATTCACAAATTATACTTAAAACAACTTTAATTACAATATTCATTTACATTCACGATCTGTCATTTAAAATATTTACTGCGAAACTTCTTGACATTCCCTTTCGTTCTAATTGACTGTCGTCTGTTCTCACCATTTGCAAGTTTACCATGGAGACAATAATCTAACTAATCATTGGAGGCGAAACGGAATTATTAGTGTGACCGCTCACCCGGCTACAATTAAACAGACTTGTAAATAGAATTTATTTCAGCATATCCTGATGGCTAAAGTTATTCGTGCTCGCTTTTATAGATCATTTTTAGGAACCTACGCATAGGGAAGCCCCTCCTCCCCGAATTATTCAGGGGTTAATTTTTTTGGGAGCACTATTTAAAAGTCTGCAACGTAGCTGGATTTTTTGATCCTCACGTTCTGTGTGCCATGAAGACAGTCACATGACCCGGTACGCGAAATGGGATGGGTACTTTCGTACAAACTTGAGTTATGAATTTGCATTGGCATATTATAAATTACAACGAACAAATTATTTAAATCGTTGTATTTTTTGTTATAGTTGATCGAAATATTTAGAAAATTGATTTTTTTTTTGTTTTGATCTCGTAATATCACAAAATACAAAAAACATTTGAAAACAGGGCGATTATTATTGTAATATTTGTGACGTTTTTAGCGAGATTCCACGCGTGTACAAATTAATCTATTTGAACTGAAACTTAAACATCCTTTTGATAAATTAAATTCTACTTTAAATATTCGAGTTAAAAACCTACGATAATTAAATTTAAGTATTTTAAAAATTCGAGTATTTAAGATTCGTTAAAAAGTCGAGCTAAAAAGCGAAAAGAGCGCTAAAATTTCACGGGATCATGTACTAGATAGCTGAATATTGTGACTAGATCCGCTAGTACATTTATTTAAATTTAAATAAAAATTGGAGGTCTAAGTTTCAATTCAAATTAGGTTAAAATTAATAAGGAATCTTTCTCGCTATGGAAGTAATTTAAATACGAGTTCTGGCCCCCAATTTAGAAAATTTTTTAAAAAGTATTTAAAAATAACGTCTTAAATATTATATATAAATATAATGGGGAAAGATACGGAGAATTATTCCCCCAAAATCTCTAGTTATACAACGATTAACTCGAGAAACATTTCTTTCAACCTTCGGTATTTAATTCTTCGGCCATTAATATCTCGACTAGAGTACTTTCGATTTTTTTATAGGCACTTTCACGACACTTCTTCACTAAAACAATTGGCCGTTTAAAAGAGAGGCTCTTCTTACACAATCATTCAATTATTGTCGAACATTTACCGTACACTAAACCAGAATGTTTCATATTTCTTGATGTTCTTTTTTTTTTTCTATTAGGACGCGTTTAATCCCAATTTCTCGTAATAGGCTTAAAATAATATTTTAAATAAATTATGGCTATTGTTTTAAATCATTTACCCAATCGCGAGAACTCGGACAAGAGATAAACGAGCGATTGATCCAATCGGAAGATCTTCCGAGTGGCCTTGAACGATAAATAATCGCGCGTGACTTTGAGTATCAACTATCCAATCGGAAGATCTCCCGAGTGACCTTGGGTTGTCGGTAATCCCGCGCGCGTGACCTTGGACAAGAGATATCTAATCGGAAGAACGCGCGTCCGACTGGAAGTTGAAATCTCCCGAATTTTAAGCGAAGCGTTTTCAAAAAGTATACCGAAAGTTTGAGTTTGTAAAGTAATTTTTAAGAAAACTAGGGCTTACGTTTGGTTATTCGTTGAATCGTCGATTTCAACCGGTTTTCGAAATTCGGCCAATCACGAAAACGAAAAAAGTTTAAAAGTTTGGAAGTTTAAGAATAATAATTTAAGATGTGATGTTCTTGTAGGAATTCTTCCAAACCTCCGCGAAAGTTATCGACGAATGAAAGCGGAAGAAAATGCTGAGCGGTAAAGTGGCCCGGATGATGACTGTCCAGGCGATGAAACCGTAAAATCCCAGCTGCACGGGACTGGCTTCTACTTTCTGCATCTCGAAAGTGTAAATGATCCACAGGGTCATATTGGCCATCAACAGAAACGTCACCACTTGGCGACCGGGTTTCGTGTAGTCGTGTTCGGGTAGGTAAGTAATGCGTCTCGTGATGTCCGCGATGAAAAGAGATTGCATCGTCACTTGGGCGATCGTTAGGCAACTGGTGACCATCACCAGCAAGTTGGGCGTGTAAGAAGGCGGAGACAGGGTCCCGGCGATGATGCCGAACATAGCGTAGACGTACAAACCGAAAGCGGCCACGCTGAGTAAGAGATCCCTCAAAGGATCCTTCCTTTCCGGGATAAAACGCAAGTACTTGATCCTGAAGAATCCGATTCCGATGGCCAAAATCGACAAGACGGTAATCGCGCAATGCGAAAAGTCCGACAAGTAAATGGCCAAGAGACTGTACTTGTCGTGTTGAATCAACACGAAGAAGACGATCAGGCAAATGGTGGCTCCGACTAACATCAACAACCCAATGAAGAGTCCCTTAGTCGATCCGGCGCAGTTGACGCGGTTAATGCTCTGGAAACTGGAGGTTCTACTTATGACGTCTTCGTTGTGGGCGTCGATACGATAAATTGGATCTTTCCCGATGTTCTTCCACATGACGTAAAGCACGGCGGCCCCGATCAGACTGTATTCCACGATAAAAGGATACAGAAACGGCGAAGAGTCCGATACTATCGAACCCATGATATCCAACTTCTGACAAGGGTTAGTTTCGTTGGAGCTGAAGTTTTCTGTAACGTGGTAAACTATTGACGAACGGGCCCAAAAAAAATACGTAACCCAATTAGAGAGAGCGACGACGTTGCGCGAGATCTCATTGGACGAACGGTATTTACTGCTCGTCGCTTTCTCCTCATTGATTGGTAGGACTTATGACACTCGGTAGACGAAAGACAAAATTCTTCGAGACGAAGGTAACTAGCGGTGGTTTTGTTTTCAAATACTTTGACAAGTTACAGTTAAATCTGAAGTGTCAAAGACGCGTTGAAAATAGACGTCGAGTACTTTGACAAATCAAAGGTAAGCGTAACTTCCGGTAATTCGACGCAAGTTTTAAGACAGTAACCGTGGAAATACGTGAAGATTTAAGACTGAGAAACAAGATCCCCCAACAGTATAAAAAAAAACCAGACGTAATTTTGAAGATTGTTTTGAGAAAGATTTGAGGAAAAAGTGAAAAGCAGTAAAGACCCCCTGGACCAAAAAGACCTAAGACGAAAATAAGAGATATCAAGAAAATAACACTCGGAAATATAAACCACCGATCATGAGACAAAAGAAAATCAATTCAAGAAAATTGAGAATATCTGAAGGCGATAAAATTTAATTCGCTTACCTCTAAACGGAAGAATTAGTTCTTCGAGTATGATACCAGTTCCGCTGGTCACGTGGTGATCGACCATTTCCTGTAAAGTTTCTTTACCCAATGTCCTTATCCAAACGCATACGTTTGTCGCCACAATATGCATCAATCCAAATCGAGCAATCACTTTGTACTTGTGGATATTTAACTATAAACCAAGGTCATAACATTAGGCTTAGCTATTTAAATACTAGATGGTTATAACTAACCCTGGCATTCATGAAGATAAAATACATCTGAGCGAATGTAAACATCATTTGTAAAAGTGGATTTATTCCAAGTAGAATGCTGTAACACGGAGAAGCTGAGGGAATCTCGAAGAAGGAGCCAAACTCAAGACCGTTGTACACCATGGTCCCCAATCCGAAGGCTAGAAAATTACGTACAAATTAGTACGGCACTAAGTTCTTGGTCTTAAAAAATCATTCGAGTGTTAAATTGTGACGTTACTCTCAACCAACAAACACTTCGATAACTTTTAAGTCTTCTTTTTGACCACAGTGAAATCAAGAAGGATCAGATAAGGAGAGGAAAAGTGGGGCTGCGTTGAGTTAGAGAGAGAAGAGCCAACCTGCCACTCGGTTGGAAAGGGGGGATAGGAAATTCTCGAGGTAAACTGTTGTCACGTGGTCGCTAGCTAGCGCGTCTCATAAAGGATTCGTTTTACCCACGTGACAACAAGTTACCACGAAGCATCTCTACCCCCGTCTGTCCCCCGTTCTCCCAGAGTGGGAGTTTAGGCCGACGCAGTAGGAGCCGCGCCGTTCCCACTTTTCCTCTCCTTATCTGATCCTTCTTGGTGAAATTAATAAAATTAAAAAAAATCATAACCATGGAAAGGCATTCGATTCTTATAGTTTACCAATAGCGCCTATTCTTAGGAATAGACTGCCGTGACTCCGATCGTTTTCGGATATCCTGTGTTTCTTCAATCGGGGCGTCATACCATCGTTGCCCACGGAACCTCCGACACTTCCGGCACCTCCGGACTGTTCCATCTTGGGTCCTTTATCGCTGAACTTCCTTAGATTCTCCAGAATGTTGAGTTTCTTGTTATTCTTGCCGTGTTTACTACATGTCGAGGACCCTCCGTGTTGAGTCGGGTCACGAAGTAAGTAAATATAAACGTAGAGAAGAAATAGAAGACTGACGGAATACAGGTACAAATAAAAACCCTGGAAACAAAAGTATTAAAATACAGTTAAGTTTTATTTTCAGTTCAGAGTTTCTGTCTATAAATATTTTTTAGTTGCGGTACGCGGTTTTCAAAACTCCGCGAAGCGTAACATGGTTGGGTAACGTTATTAAATGAATCCGACCACGACCTAGAAAATGCGGGCTATGGTTCCTGTTGCAATTAAAACGAGATAAAGTCTGTCTATAAGTGGTCCGGAAATGTCTACGGAATAAATATTTATGTTTGAATTCTATCAATTTTGAAATGAGCGTAAAGGGTTGGGTCTTTCCGGTTGGATAGTAATATTTTTTTTACATTTATTCAATCGTAAAATTTTATTTTTGTATATCTATAATTACTCGCAGATATTTAATCCAATTCGTGAATATTAATTGTTTATATATTAAGATTGCGAAAGATTTTCATGGCCCAGCTTGTCTGATCTTTGGAAATAATTCATGTTTCAAAGCGCCAATCTTTGGAGAAATTCCTGAGTTGGGGAGAAGACAGTATAGCCAAGCGCGGCCCGCCTAAATTCTGTTCCTATCTCCAGACTCAAAAATATCGAGGAAGAATCCAAATCAATCGAGCCAGAGAGGGGTGTTGACTTTTTTGGCTGTTTTAAGGTGATGTCGTAAAACTGGAAAGTTTGCTGATAGTTGTTTACTTTCATGGCATAATAGACTTTTGACAATACTTATTTAGCTAATTATGCATATAACCATGAAAGCATAAAGAAATTCATGATATTAGCTATCCATATTTCTGGTTCCTAAATAAAACCACGAAAGTTTGAAGCAGCCATGTGAGAAACCGCATTAATAACGAACCATTTCGAATTATAATGAATGTTTTAGCAATTTCGTTCTGTTATAATCATTAAGTCTGTTAGTAGTATTATTTAATAGTTGTAATGTTTACAGGAAAAAATTGAGCGTGATATTTGCGTGAAAAGTTTTAAATATTAAAGCCAGGATAATCATTAACTTTTAACATTAGTCTAACGTATCCATAACTCGAACTGACTTTAAGTACGCCTGTTATTTTTCAAGGGATTATGAAATACACAAAAGATTTAAGGGTATTTTTAACACTTAATTGAATTGTTAATTAAATGTTAGAGAGACACGTGACTATCATCTAAGCAATGAAATGAAATGCAATTAAGTTATGATAAATTAATAAGAACTCAGGCGTATTTCATTACACCCTGTGTTTCACTCTATTGTCTCTAAGCCAATGGACCGACTTTAAGTTTAGTTAAGCTACAATGTTAAAAGGGACTTCAAAAGGGCGTGAGAAAAATAATTGGTACCTAAAAAATATGTCTTTACTACAAAAAAAGTTGATGGCCATTTCAAATGTACACGTGCTGACTCTGATATACTACGTAGCTTAAGCCTAATTTGATATATCATCAGAAATTCTAAATTGAGCGGCTTCTGAAGACGCCTTTAAAACTATTAAAGTTGGTTGTTTAAACAATAGAGATGATTAAACCGCGAAAGATTAGTTTATGGAGGAAAAATTTTCGGTATTGCGAAGGTATTCGTAATTTAGGGTTTAGTTTTTTGACAGACATTTTATCATCTATAACCCATTGTTTTCTTAAAAATAAGTAATTACAAGATTGGTTTCGCTTGGTTTAACTCGAATATCAACATTTCTAATTTGATTTTTTTAGGCAGTTTCGAAAACGTTCGAGAATCCGAGTAGGGGTTAACCTTGCTAGCTTAATAACATTACAATAGAAGAATGATATAAGATATGGTTAAATCATCTTCAAGATTACATGTTTTGCATATATACACATTATGTCACACCATAAGTCTATTAATTCTTCACCCATAAGTTGGAGTTCCTCATAGAGTCAGAAGCCGATGAAACCCTCCTTTGAAGTCTATTACTCCCTGGTCTTGTCAACCCCTCTCTGTATGGGTTAGTTTCAAAAAGCGCGATTCGTACGCCTCCTAACGGTAGATATTTTCGGAGCGGGAGTTCGTCGAGCGAATATCTCTAGCAGCCTCGGAGTTCGTCAAAAAAACGTCGTCGTTTGTGGAGAGAGAGAATTTCCAATTTTGCGTAGACAGGGGGGGATGAAGTAGGACCCCTCCGATCTCGTAAAATTGGGAATTTTACCCATACAGAGAGGAGCGCTATATGGAACATTGGAGTAGTAGACTTCAAAGGAGGGTTTCATCGGCTTCTGATAGAGTCCTTCGTATTCAGCACTATACGACCCTCGTTTGTAACTTACGGGTGAATTAATAGACTTATGGTCATACGTAGAGTTCAGTAAAGTTGCGAAATATTTCAATTCAAACATAAAACATGGTTCTAAACTTAATGACCAAGGGCTAAGATTCAAAACTACACCAAAATGGTTAGTAGAATTTTAAGTCTCTTAATTACCTCGAAATAAAAAAGCGGAACCCTGGGTGTGACGATCTCTGATGTGAAAAATGCCACGCAGATGACCACCAGAAGCTGGGCGTACATTGAACTGACCATGACAAATTGTTGGGTCCTGCAAAGATAAAAAAAAAAAAGAAAAATTGGAGTCAATTGTTTCGTAAAAATTATCATTAATACTATAATTTGAAGAATCCATTTTTGTTTAAGCCCTGACATATCCAAGAGCATGTTTGTCGAAAGTTGGATATATTTATGTCCTTCAAAGCATAACACTTATTCTCGTCACAAAGGCAACATAAAGAAGCACTAGAAGACGGTGTTACGCGTCGTTTAGGTTAGATACAACTGATGTCATAGAAAAAAAGCATGACGTCATTGTTTGCCAATTATAAATAACCGGATTTGGAAGATTCAATTAGTCGATACACATTCCAGTCCTTCTGCCTATCATGGTTATAAGCGGACGACATTGAGTCAATCTTCGTAATTCTTTCGAACACGATTTGAACTTCATTAGAGGTCAAATTAGAGGTCAAGTTACATCTTAATTAAAAGTTTTCTTCCCCCAAAACTCTACTCGTAAACAATTAACAAACACGAAAAAACAGCTTAGTGAGGAAGAACCATCAGATTTGTGGGTTAAATTAACGCTAGTGGAACATTACGTATTCAATTGAAATTCTAGATTTCAAAAGTCTCAATATTATCCTTATGTAAAAGGAATTATATATTTCACGATGACATTCATAATTGATACAGAAAACATTGCCTAGAGTGAAAAACAAAAAATTTTGAATACTTTCTATGTTTATAAAAGAGTGCAAAGAACTCTAAGAGTCTTATAATCAATGTATTTTTAGCTTTCGCTGGACCAATAAAATAAAACGCGAGATGATTTACAATAGAACTTCAGGGCGATGTGACAATTTCATTTCTTTCCTCGTAAACTTGAAGTTTATCATTTATCAGAAGCCGATGAAACCCTCCTTTGAAGTCTATTACTCCCGGGTCTTGTCTACCCCTCTCTGTATGGGTTAGTTTCAAAAAGCGCGATTCGTACGCCTCCTAACGGTAGATATTTTCGTAGCGGGAGTTCGTCGAGCGAATATCTCTAGCAGCCTCGGAGTTCGTCAAAAAAAAACGTCGTCGTTTGTGGAGAGAGAGAATTTCCAATTTTGCGTAGACAGGGGGTATGAAGTAGGACCCCTCCGATCTCGTAAAATTGGGAATTTTACCCATACAGAGAGGAGCGCTATATGGAACATTAGAGTAGTAGACTTCAAAGGAGGGTTTCATCATCTTCTGCTTTTATTGATGTAAATGCGTTAATGATATGGCAATTTTAAGAATATCTAATAATGGTAGACAATAGGTTAAAGGTTTATCGTAATAATTCGCATTTTAATACGTGATTAAGATTGATTTTAATATTTTAAAGTGTAGAAGATAATGCTGGTATTAAAAAGTTATTCCAGTACAAATTTCCGGGTTATTTCGTGGAAAATTAATTTTGTAATTAACAAATTTTATACAAAACAATAACGGGGATAATTTATATTTATTTTAAGCCTATGATCATGTTTAAAATGATATAACCGTGTAATTCAAATTCTCTATATCAAATTCGTGACGTAATAGCATTGTATATCGAATATACATTATAATGAGTGTGTTACGTTTCCTTAAATAATAACAATAAAAAAGAATAACGAAATGATTTTGTGGTTTACAGTTAAATAATTCTATTCAATGTATTGCTACATGTTAATCTTTACAATAAAATCTTTGAAGTTTTAAATACTTAAGCCTTTTTCATTGTATATTCGTTTATTGAATTAGGTGGAGAAAAAAAACTTACTATATAAGAAGATGAAAATAAGATTTATATTCGTGCAGCACGAAGTGAACATTAGGTTACAACTTGGTTACATAAATTACACGATTATTTTTAATGTAAGGGGATAAATGATATTTTTTTTGTTACTAAAAATAGATTTAAAATGGTCTTAAAGCTAGGATTGGATATCACGAACATTTAAGGTAGGCCTTTTGGGATTAAGTACTTTTATAAAAACGACCGCGCAAAAGTCAGCATGCTCGAGAATCAACTGTACGCAATTTCTAACTTAGATTTTAAGAATTGCTCGAGGTTTGCCCAAAAATTTCCAATAAAAAATTAAGTTTGAATTTTCCATTAAAACAAAAGAATTAAACTAACAATTTAACTAACCAAATTAAACTATAATATATAAATTAACACTTACATTACACCCTCTTCTTCTTCAAATAAGGGTGTATCCATGATTAAATAAAATATTAAATCAAAATCAAAGCTTCGAAATAAACTCGTCCAACTACGACAAAATCCCGAAATAAACCAACTCTAAAAATTACACCGGATACTAACGCCAAGGCTAAGTTCTTAAAATTATAACTAACCATATAAAAAATATACTTTCATATCAACCATAGCCGCCAGGTAATCGTAACAAAATCAAAGTAAGAAAAAAAAAATTGTTCAACTTGGATTGCCACAAGAACAAGAGAAATAAAAAAAAATACAAAAAATATTAAAATTTAATGGCCTTTTAAATATAATTAACCGAGCAACGATTTTTTTTTCGCGTGAAATTTAAATTTGCATATATAATTAGCTTCATACCTAATCGGAGACTTAATTTTTGCAGTAGAATTCACATCATCTCTCAATTGAAATTCGCGAAAACTGTAAATTACATTCAACTGATCGAGACTGTTCGCGCATTGTATATCTGACATTATTACGCTAATTAGTACAAGTTTTAATTAACATTAATTATACGGAAGACTTACATCCGTTCGCAACCGTGGCCAGATTTAGACTGCTCTGATTTTGGGTAATAGAGTGAAAATATGCGCGAAAATTAGACGATTTTAAAGAAATGAGGAAGCGGAATGAAAGAGCCTTAATTATTTTTAATAATTTTAGCATTGTTAAAGGCGGTGGTGAAATAGCGCGACTGTTTTATAGAAATTGTCTATTTACAAAAAGAAAAAACTATTTCGAGGCAGGTGCATTGTAACCCGCAAATTTAATCGAACAAACCTTAGAAATTTATCAAATAATAAAACCATGGCAAACCCTGTTATTTTTCCATAGTCTATTGTACAGTTAAAGCTAGATAAGTGTCTGTACTATATTTAGGTGAAGAAAAAAGTTTAGTGTACATGCATCTTTAAATAATTAAACTATATTTTTCGGGCTACTGGACTATGTAGAGTTTAAAAATGAACATGGTTTCTCTTCACCTTGCCTTTAAAGGGAGAATATAACCTAACAACAAGTTATTTTTCTTTATCGTGATTCCTTATTGTTTAAAATATGCCTAATCAACCAATAAAAAGTTTACAAAACAAATATTAAACTAGAAATAAATTTAAAACTTACCCTGAAAATAGGCTTAGCGGGATTCACGGAGTTCAGCTGATTTTCTCACGTACAAGGTCTAGCGACCAATCAAACACGATTGTAAGTCTCGTGGAGATCTCGCGTGAACGACATGCCTTCGTTCATTGGTCGCTAGACCTTTCACGGAGGCAATTCAGGTGATCTCCATGAATCCCGCTAAGCCTATTTTTATTTCTAGTTTAATATTTGTTTCGTAGACTTATTAGGTTGCATTCTCCCTTTGTTACCTCATTTTTTTTTAAATATACATCCCATTGAAATTAAAATAAGAGCATCAATTACTATAATTATTTAAGCAATTAAATATTTAAAACCTAAAATTCAGATAGAAATTGTAATAATTAGCAGATCGTAAAAAGATCTTAATGATAGTTAACCATGCGTATAGGATAGGGCATATTTATGTGGACTATTTAGTTAATATACCATTACAATTTAGATTAACTCAATATTAGAAATGAAAAAAAAAAAAAAAAAATGAATAAATAAAAAAGGTTTTTTTGAGTTCCGACCCTACATTGTTCATTAGTAATATTCAAAAAGTAGATTAAAGTTTGAAATGAAATGAAAACCGCGCCTTTTTAATTCAAAAGTAGCAATCATCTTGAACACCCTGACCTCGTTACGCCATTATCTGGACACCTTTGTTTTTTTGGTTTTTGTTTTTCAAGTTTAGCTGACAAAGAATTTTGGAAAAATTGTCTCAATCAGGTTTAAATTATACTACGGTATTTTCTTTGTTTAATTTCGAGTATGTTGAATTATTTGCGATATTTTAAAATTACTTGGACTGATAATATAAGAATAAATCTCTTAAAGGGATAATAAGTTAAAATGCTACTTAAATGTCATACGCAGTTCATGAAAAATCCGAGGGGTCAGACACTCTTGAATTCGCTGTACACCTGAGTTCACTGAGTTCAGCTTTGACAGTGCATTGAGTTAGAACTCTTATGAACTCTGAGTTCAGCTTTGATAGTGCAAAGAGTTCAAAACTTTTGTACACCTGAGTTCGCGAGTGTCTGCCCCCTCAGAAAAATCAAAGCTAAATAATCTTCTAATTAAATATGGAACCGGATGTTAATGGTTTCGAGAATAATGATAATAGCCAACCAATAATAAAACGCTTTCCCAGACATTATATCTAACCTCTGACCTTTAACGATCATTTTTACCCACAAACCTTGACTTAATAGTGTATAAATAATTATAGATTACAGAAATTCTCTAACCAGAGTACCATGCAGGAACGGTAGTGTAACCAACGCCCAATAGAAATATTTTACCCGTTTTTCATTATTTATTTTCAAACAATAATATCCCACATCCCTACAGTTTCTATATAGCTATTGTCTAAAAAAGAAAAGGTTTGGCATACGTCATTCACATCGTATAAAATACTGACAAACGTTAAGCCTTGGTCGATACCGATATAACGAGCTCGAATAAAAAATTCTAATTTCAAAAGAATCAAAATTTTCGTTTAGTTCGAGTTGATATTGAGGTCGAAGCTAACTTCCTGTTATCTCTATGATATGTTTTCTATGAAATAAGAGGAAGAATATCATTGTAGGTGTTGTAATTTCAACTTAATATTGGTCGAAGTACTAACTGGGGTTTCTGTTACACTTTGTTCCAGTTTAGTTTACACAGAAATTAAAACTATACGCGGAACAATACATAATGTAAATTTATCCAGTTAGAGATAGGAAATTTATTTCCACAAGTTTAATAATGCATCTAAAACTAGCTATCGAATCGGACCAAAGGACTCTTTTAACAGAATCACGACTTTCCCATTAGTAGTTTACTTCAGACATTAAAATTTCATTACATTTATCTTTGGCCGAATTGTACAAGATAGAAAGCAAAATGAAAAATATACTCTAAGCACAAAATAATTTTTTAAAAAGGGCTTGCCCCAATACGATAAGTTTTATTACTAGACTTATAAGTATGGTGATACAATTACAATTGGTACGCTGTACAGGAGTTAAGAACCATATTACTCGTTGCCAACAGAATGACACAACTCTTGGTTTTGAAGTTGACACCATTCCCAATGTGATAAATAAATTGAGATGACTGTGGGACATAAATCACGTGTAGGATTTTAAACTAATTAAATATAAACATTAAGATTCGTTGAAAGACATTTTAAACGCGTTTTTCAGAGAGATTTTGAAGAGATTTTGAGATTTAAAAGGTATCATTGAGAGAGATGTTTAGATTTTGATGTTGATTTCTCATAGACATTATCAGAGATTTTGGATTTCGGCCAAAGTTTGAGATTTTCACTCATTTGTAGTCAGGACATCCTAATTATAATTTTTACACGTAGAAAGCTAAGAAATTAACGTCACGTGAAACCAACGTGTCAAATCTTCCTTAGTGTATATAATATTCACGTAATAAATAATTTTCACAGTTCCGTAAATTTAATTCTAATTTAATAATTTTATAAATTAATCACCATGGTCGAAAAAATTTTGCGTAAAGGTTTGTTTTGAATATTAAAATTTAAAAGATACCAGGAAATAAATATTTTAATAACACCAGAAGCCGATGAAACCCTCCTTTGAAGTCTACTACTGTTCCATCTCGTGTTCCATATAGCGCGCCTCTCTGTATGGGTAAAATTCACAATTTTACGAGATCGGAGGGGTCCTACTTCATCCCCCTGTCTACGGAAAATTGGAAATTCTCTCTCTCCACAAACGACGACGTTTTTTTAACGAACTCCGAGGCTGCTAGAGATATTCGCTCGACGAACTCCCGCTCCGAAAATATCTACCGTTAGGAGGCGTACGAATCGCGCTTTTTGAAAATAACCCATACAGAGAGGGGTAGACAAGACCAGGGAGTAATAGACTTCAAAGGAGGGTTTCATCGGCTTCTGATAACACCTTAAACCCGTAAATTATTTCACGGTTTAATGCGTGTCATTAACTTAAAAAATAATAATAATTTGCATAAAATCTTCATCGATGATGGTGAAATCATTTAGAAGTAAAATTTCTAAAGAAGCGATTTCGATTTTATGATAAGGTCAGAGACTACAAACGCGTCCCAAATAAAATTCTAGCCAAACTAGTTCGAAACGAGGTTCGAAAATAAACGTGATATACGTTTAAAATGGACAAACAAAAACTCAATATTGAATAGCCCTAGAAAATTATACAATAGACTGTGAAGTATCGAACAAAACACTAAAAATTCTAAAAAGGGAGAATGCAACCTAACAACAAGTGATTTTCAATCGATTCCCCAGGCATAATCCACTACTGAAAAAACTAGAAATAAATTTAAAACTTACCCGGAAAATAGGCTTAGCGGGATTCATGGAGATCAGCTGATTTCCTCGCCTATAAGGTCTCTAGCGACCAATCGAACGCGATCGTAAGTCTCGTGGAGATCTCGCGTGAACGACGGGCCTTCGCTCATTGGTCGCGGATTCAATTCAGCTGATCTCCATGAATCCCGCTAAGCCTATTTTCCGGTAAGTTATAAATTTATTTCTAGTTAAATATTTGTTTTTTAATCTTTTTATCGGTTGATTAGGCATATTTAAACAATAAGGAATCGATAAAAAAAAAACACTTGTTAGGTTGCATTCTCCCTTTAAGAACTTCGCGGTGTTCCCTCCTATAACTAATATCGCCTACATTCGCTCTATTTCAATAAACAAAATATTTCTATCCAATCTAATTACCTTAAAGAAAAAAAATCGTGAAAACCTTTTACACGTAAAACGTCAGACATGTCTGAACGTGTTAATGTAAACGTCAGGTCATTTTTTGAACTAAAGTTACGAACGTCTGGAAACCAGTTTTTTCAACCAAATTTTTAACCAATAAATGTTAAAACATCTCAAAATATGAGTGATAGTAATTTTACTATTAGTTCTCGCCCACTAACTACCTTAACGTCATTAAAATCTTAAAAAAAGGCGACAAGAAACCCAAAAAAAAAACATATTGACGCGGTATACGGTTTAAAAAATATAGCAGACGCCCTAAAGAAGAAACAATTTTAATGTTGTTCGTCTAGGGTTCGTGACCTCATGCCCTTGAAAACGGGAAAACGTTTAAGTACGACCCATAATTCTAATTTCACTAATTACTTTCGAGCTAGAACGAAAAATGCTTCGGGAAAAAATTTATGAGTCGATTTATAAAATTTGCTACATTAAAAATATGTTTTGATGTAAATTAAAATCAAATCTACATAATCGAAGATAATTATTTAAATCAAAATATATTTTAAATAAAGTTTTAGTCTGAAGAAAAATTTAGGTTTCGTCTAACAACAAATTCGTTAAGTTCAAAACAGAAATTTCTTAAATCAGCGCGTTACTTTAATACAGAATTGTAATTGGTTCCACGTGCTTGACGTCATCAGGGTATTATTAGTTTACAAAATAATTAACAATTTTCCTAGACTTTCATCAAAATATAAATTTTATTAATATTAATATTGATTGTATTAATCAATCTGTTTCACGCACTTGTCGTCATAAGGGTGTTACTTCAAAAAAAATTAATTTCCCTAACAATTAGTTAAAATTCCTTAACTACTCCATTTATTCCAAGTTTTGTACGAACCATATAATGAAGATAATCCCTAAACTAATCCACAAATGGACCTTTATCAGGTAACTTTCCCTCAACTTTTCAATTTGATACAAATGAAAAGGTTTAAAACACATACCTTGGTGTAAATCCATAATTATTTTTATGATCACCTTCGTAATGTCCATTTGAACTGGTATTATTACTTTTAATAGTTAAGGCGGTCATACCTAAACCACTGGCAATCGAACCAGGGTTTGGTAGGACAACCACAGTGGGCGCCTGATTATTTTGGGTCCCGTTTTGCACCATACACTCTACGCTGCCACTGGCAGGAGAGCCGTTTACGCCGGAGTACACTCCTGGAATGCCCAACCACATCTCGGAATATAAAAAAAATACAAAATCGGAACACGGCTAAGAAAAAAAAAAAAAAAATCCACCAAGTTCTCGGTGAAGTGTTAAATTCAAAACACCGAAACGGGATCTTGGTGTTATAAACGAAAGCCTAACAACCAGGGGCTGAAGGAGATACCCTCTATAAGCTAGCGAACTAATGGTAATAACGCCCTTGCTAACACGCGTTCAACCGCGAATACAAAACAGTCCACAATTGGTTCCTACCAGAAAACCAACTAAATGATCTCAGCCACTGAGCAAAACATTTTTTTCATACTACCTATATATAAAATTTTGAAGGAAGACCCTACAGAGTCTATCCCACCTACAATTGTCAGTTAATTCAAATCTAAGCTACCATTTACCTCTAATATTTATTTGAAACGAGTTTAAGTTTGTTCATGTTGCAAAATCAAGGTATTTTTACCTGATGCGTTTGGAGGTTGAGGTTTTTAAACAAAATGTTAAACAAATTTGAAGCAACGAATACATTAATGGGGGGAATAGAAAATAAAGATACCTGGACTGCTATGAATAAAATTATACACCATTAACTTAAAATCATCAAACGTATAAGATGTAGTTCGTATCATTTTGAATTTTCAATGGAAAATAACCTTCCTTACAATATTTATACTTTTTGTTAACTCGCTGGTTTATGGAAATTGAGACCAGAAACGTTTCGTTAGTGTTGAAATTTCGAATCGAGACAGTCTGTACACGGGGGAACAAAAATTAGGGGTGTCATTGGGTTCCAAAAGTCAAAAAACCTTATACTTCCCCCACCCTACGCGTTATGACAATTTCCTCGTTTTATGGGCTATAGGGAAAATAATTCAAATTATATTCTTTCGCGCTGAATGAATTATAATGTATAAGTTAAAGTATATATATAAATGCCCGAGATAAAGTTTAAGTTATTTTGGGATTTAGTTTCGGGTCTCATATTTAAAAAAAATCTATTATCTTACGCTGCACGTTTATTTAGAACGGTTTTTTTAAATCTATTTTATCTTCTATGATGTTAAACATTGCGTATTCTTCCGCCTAATTTTAGCAATGCTTTGTAATTTTATTTATTTAAATCAAAATGTGTATATAACAAATTTCACCTCAACTTGGCAGCACGTTAAAAACCTCTCAGGCTATTTGGAATCAAAGATTTGTTTAATTTAGATTTAAATTAAGACTAGCTTTGTCCCTGCTGCCAACATGAGGTGGTTAAAAGATTTATATGATATATTTATTTGTTTGTTTAATGGTTTGGAAGCAATAAAGAGAAACGTACGTAGATAGAAACGGTGTAATGACGTCATACTCTCTAGATTTCACTGAATTGCTTGTAAATTAATTAAATAGTTAGTCATTGGTATTAGATTTCATTCGCGAGATTGAAAATTTTATCTTATGACTTTATCAAATTGAAATGTTTCAGTTTACATGAGGAATTTTCAGTGAATAGGATTTATTATAATTAAATTTAATTCGTCTTGAGATTTTAATCATATTTATGTTAATCTGAACTCCAGATTTAGGATTAAATGATTTGATTTCATCAAATTCACTGACCTTTGTTTAACTGACCTTTGACCTACATTGCCTTAATTTTAAAATTGGTTGTAAAATAAATTATACCTAATTTATATTTGATATCTCATTTTCCTACAATTTTAATTGGATTTAATGTTATTTGAACTATGACCTGCATTCGTAATTTTCCGTGATCTAAACTATCTAGACTTTGAAATGGAATTTCTCCAATTAGGCTTAACTCAATATTAAAAATAGCAAATTTTAACAATACTCAAACTTCAATTTTGATTATGATACTTTGAACTTAACCTCTGAACCCTATTTCTATATTATACTACAGTCCTTCGACTACAACCAATCAGATTAGGGCGAATTAATTATTACAAAATCAGTAAATTTCCTTCCAAAATTATCTAAACTCAATTTCAATTATCTTTAACTTGACCTCGCTTGACCCTTAACCTCCAAATACGCTTACATAGTTAATAACGACAATTTAATATAATTTTTTTTAACTCTTATTAAAGATAAAATTAACCCTTCCAACATTAAAATTTAATAGCTTAGGGATGTTTAAGTTTGTTAAAATTTTATAAATATGGTCTAACAGGAAATAAATTTAACCCTTAAAACTTTAAAAAAAAAAAATTAAACCGCCTTTGAAACTAAAAATAATCTTAATTTATAATTAGTAAAATATTCCGGGAAATATTAGAATATATTTTTCAGGCTAGAAATAAACTAAATTCCAATTAAAAAATAGGTTTGGGTAATGTTTAAAATGAACCTTTCATACATTGTTAACTTCAATTTATAATAAAAAATTATTTATACCAGTTTTCATAAATAAAAAATTTTAAATTAATAAAAATAACATTTACATTTTGTTATTTTAGTTCTAGGAAAAAAATTGTTTAAAATTTCATTTTTATGAACTTTGCTTTTAAATATTCATATTTATTTAATTTTTTTTTACGAAACTAGTTTCAACCAACTATTTCGTAAACATACTGATAAATTGCGAAAAACATTTACTTCAATTAATAAATTAATGATCTTTTGATCTTTAAGTCTAACTTTATGCTTTGAAAGTAATGGTTAACTTATCCATTTTTTTTTTTTTTTTTTTTTTTTAATATTGCCCCATTGAATTATGAATAAATTATTAGAAAATTACCCAAAATAAGCAAATGTCAAAGGCCCAAACTTAATGTTAATGTAAAATCCAATTAAAATAAATAGGAGGTCGTAATATATATTAAAACTAATTAAAATTAAGAGTTGATAATGATTTGTTACTGGTTAATCAAGTTTAATCTGATTAAATTTAACTAAATTAAAAACTTTGCAAAACTTGTACCAATTATGCAAATCTGGCCCAACTTTTAACCATAATTAATCAACTTATTTTTGCAAACAATTATATGAAAAAAGCTTTAACGCCAACTTATCTAAATCATTTGCAAACCTATTCTGTAAACCTTGTCCAACCTTACCCAAATTATTTTAGCAAACCTTGCAAAAAATATTACATTTTTTTTGAAGTTAGGTAAATTTTCCGAAAGCATTTGTACTCCCTTTAAAAACCTAATACTAATATTTCACTCTCCCTTCATATATGTAATCGAGACTTATCTACATAGTTAGAATGAACTACTTTTTTTGATACTTGCTTTTAAAGTCATATAAATTTGCCTCAATTTTTACTCAATTGCAAATCATTCTTGATAATTAATCGTGGAATTTCCACTTAGATACTATTGGCCAATTACAGGATGGGAGAACTATAATCAGAAGGGTTTATTTAAATTCAAAATTACAGGAACCGCAGCTAGATCGGGCGACTTCCTATATTGCAATTCATCCTCCTAAAAGTCTAATTGACATTTGGTAAAATAATAAAATGTCAGAATTTTCCATACAGAAGGTTACAATTAATGATACAATAAAAGTTTAAAACCAAACCCTGGCTTTTGTTGGTAAAAAATTTAACTAGAAGGCGTATTTTCCTCAAACTTTTAAATGGATAGTGACGAACAGTATCTGGTTAAAATTTTGTCATAAAAAAAAAAGGTTTCATTGCGAAATGTTAATTAAATATACGAGAATTTATAATTTTAAACTTTTGCAAATGACGACAATGCTATGATGTCACGAGTTGCTGCTTAGCTAATTGGATACACAACGCTCTGGTTTACTAAATTGCAATGGGCCCCGCAATAAAATTTGGTAGCTCAAACAAAATTTGGTTTTCCAATAAATATTCCCTGATATTTACCGATGTACCAAAAGTAATATTATTTTCCTCTAAGGTTTAAAAATAAAAGAGGCTTGCTAAGCCTTGGTTTTAATTCAGTAGCGCAAATATAGTCATAACGCAAACTAATCTCCCTGATTTTCCCAGAAAATTAGTAATTCCCCCCTTTTTTTTACCAACAACCTAATTCCCTGATATTCCCAGGTTTGTTTGACCCTATTTACATCGAACCAATAAGAAGTGAGTATTCTATCCTATGACGTAACGACGAAACTAGTGCCTTTTTGACGAGAAAAAAATGTTAATAATGTTTTAAAATATTTGCGTGACATAAAAATTATTTTCTTCGTGTTGAAGTTTAATTATTTTAATTTAAAACATAGAAATGAGGTCCCATATTATGTTACAATCCCTTGAAAAGTCAAAATATTTTTTTTTAAAGGTTCAGAACTTCAGTATCTCATCAGGGTGTGAAAAAAAAAAAGATTTGATGTTGCAACTGGCTAATTGTCTTCACTAAAACGTTTAATTCAAATTGAATAATTAGTGGGTGTTGTCTATAGCGGAAATACCCGTCAAATTAACCTTTGACATTTAACATTGGGTTTAAATTTGCCTTAGTTTTCATTAATCTGAAAACTCAGGTTGAAAAAAAACACTTTGTTTTACCAATTAATTTTTTTTGCATGGTGAAATGACCACGAGTAAAAAATTAAAGTTATTAAATTTTTATGGTTTGATCAACACGATTAATTATGAAATTGTTAACTAAGGACTTAACGAAATTAGGACTTTCGTAAGTACTTTCACGAAAAAACCACGCGTGCCAGAAGAATTAACTGTAGGCTCTACAATAGCGAAATCACGTGACCATAGTGATGACGTAATATTGCGTGAAATTATTTTAAAATATTTTTGTAAATGGCGATTATAAAATAAGTATTTTTACTGTTACTGCAATTTTTTCCATGACATATGTATATATATTTTGAATCGTTTTTTAACGATCTTTCCGATAATGCTACTCAAATTCCATTTGGAGTTCGTAAAAACTCAAGTGACAGGGTACTTTAAAATTATTCAACGAAATGTCTCGATTCTCACGACCTAATTGTAGAAATTAAATAAGATTATTACTCATAGTGGAGCTCGTATTATTTTTAATTCGTATTCCTGATTTAAATCATTACCTGACTGACCTCAAAACAATATTCCAAAAGTCTAAATTGGTGTAAAGGATGTATCACTAAATCCGCCACGAATAAAATTGTAACAAAAATTAAGGAAATCGAAAGAAAGTGTTTCTCATATATTTTAAAATAGAAAAGTTACGTTTGCGAATAAATTAATATAAGGTTAAAAATCCTTCAAAGGGGAATTTTCGTTGTCCTTATCAGGATTTAAATGAAAGAATATTTAATTCAAAAGAAAGTTAATTGAAAATGGAATCATTTCATATATAATAGAATCATTGAAGCGTTGTCATCTATACAAGTGACGCCACGAAAAAAAATTGACAATTTATAGGTAATATATTTTCTCGCGCTCTGAAAAGTCTAGTATCTCATTTAAAGTGATACTTAAGCGTCAATTTAAGTTAATTGGATAGTGGAATTAGTTCAAACAGAAGCCGATGAAACCCTCCTTTGAAGTCTATTACTCCCGGGTCTTGTCTACCCCTCTCTGTATGGGTTATTCTCAAAAGGCGCGATTCGTACGCCTCCTAACGGTAGATGTTTTCGGAGCGGGAGTTCGTCGAGCGAATATCTCTAGCAGCCTTGGAGTTCGTCCAAAAACGTCGTCGTTTGTGGAGAGAGAGAATTTCTAATTTTCCGTAGACAGGGGGGATGAAGTAGGACCCCTTCTAACTCGTAAAATTGGGAATTTTACTATATGGAACATTGGAGTAGTAGACTTCAAAGGAGGGTTTCATCGGCTTCTGGTCACCACTATGGTCGCCTGACTATTGTAGAGCCCTTAGTTCATCCTCTCGCGATATGGCACGTGATAAGGTCGCTTTCGCGCGGTCTTTTTTGTAAAAGTACTTTTTGACTATCTCTGTAGACCTATTAGAACTGTTCTTCAGTTGGTTTTCAGATGACAAGATGAAATAGATTCAATAGTTTATAGAGTTGGTTCGATTTCATCGACCAAGAGAATATGAACATAGGTCGTTAAACACGCTCCTAGCGGGATTTCGGTGAGTCAATTTCCTAGTAGTGGATTGCGATAAGAATATAATGAGTTTCCGTTTTGACTCACCAAATTCTAGGGAGGATTTGTGAACTGTTTTTCAACCAATAGAGGGCTTTTTAAACTAAATGTCGAAGGGAAAAACACTCGAAAAACCTTTCAAGATATGTCTGATATATTCCAAATCTTTCTCTAACAGTATTGTAGACGTTTAAAATACTTGTTTGACTTCAGTACGACTTTAATCTTGAGTTTGACAACAGGATTCTTTGAAAATAAACTAGTTTAAGTCACAGCTGTTAGAGGGGGGGGGGGAGAAAATTGAAAAAAATGTCGCGTTGAAAACAATGAAAACCCAATCAAGCCAAGCGTAGCGAAAGAAAATTCCCTCGAAGATATTAATACAATGGAAAGAAGATGCATTGTAGAAATAAAACAACAGATGAATTTATATTAAATCCGATTTCCTTTAAAATCAACAACTAACGGTCAAAGTATGGCTTCCCGTTTTGCTTTGGGCAGGCTTTTCCCGCCAAATTACTACTATTTTGGAAGCAGTGATGTTTCATAAATTATTGGTAACCAATCATTCTCATCTGGCCAGATTACGTCAGAGACTCGAATCATACCTCTAGAGGAGAGCAGAGAACTGACTTCACACGTCACTACTAACGGTGCCTGGCGATCAAAATCACCAATTTAAATATTCATAATTTAATAATTAATTATGATAATAGATCGTTTTCGATAAAGGGGCAAAATAAAATTCCACCCCTTTTCCCCGGCTTTCCTTTCATTGCAGGGTTGCCAGGAGCTTGTGAGTGCAGTTCAAAACAGATCAGCTCCAACACTGAACTCCTAGTCTTTCTCTCTGCTTCAGTTTGACTCACAAATGGTTGGCAACACTTTGGGAAAGGAATTAACCCCATTTAATGAAAACTATGTATTAAAGATTTCTAAAATAAGTCGATGAATATATACTTATGGTTATAATCACCCCAAATTAAAAGCACTATAAAACAAACATCAGAAGCCGATGAAACCCTCCTTTGAAGTCTACTACTCCAATGTTCCATATAGCGCTCCTCTCTGTATGGGTAAAATTGCCAATTTTACGTGTTAGAAGGGGTCCTACTTCATCCCCCCTGTCTACGGAAAATTGGAAATTCTCTCCACAAACGACGACGTTTTTTGACGAACTCCAAGGCTGCTAAAGATATTCGCTCGACGAACTCCCGCTCCGAAAACATCTACCGTTAGGAGGCGTACGAATCGCGCCTTTTCAGAATAACCCATACAGAGAGGGGTAGACAAGACCAGGGAGTAATAGACTTCAAAGGAGGGTTTCATCGGCTTCTGCAAACATGTAAACCATAACTAGACACACAGCCATGATCTCGATTAATATGAAACCTTGAATAAATCAACTTATCTATTTTTAGGCGACTATTTACTATAAATGTTGGCATTACACACCTATAATCTAATCTGTACGTGACTTAGGGCCAACTTTAACGGTCTAATAAAGATTAAGTAATCATCTCCCCCTTTCCCCCGGGGTCTCCTTTCTAAAAACGGAACCAATCAAAATTTTTTCCTCTTAATAAAGGGTTAAAAAGACAAAAGGGCTAGTTGCCAAGAAACCGTGAAATAATTAGATTCAACGAGTAAATTCTAATTTTTTTTCAAACCAAAAGATTCAAAAGATACGATGAGTCAGCAGTTATTAGCCGTAAAGGTATGATGAAAGTTATTGGTAATTAATTGATATTACTATGTGTAATCAATTTTAATTTAAACATGAGCCAAAAAATGATATATTAAGAGCAAATAGTGTTCGTCTAAAATAACAGCGCCTTTTTAAAACGTTTGCCAAATTGCCATCATTTAGGGCAAATCGTCAAGTGCATCTGTACAATATTGCCCTAAAATTACGTACTTTTTACGCAAAATGGTCGCCAGTCATGTACAGGATTTTGTACAGCGTCATTTGTGGTACAATTTTACCTTGAAATACTCGTGATAAATATTTATCAATATTTTAAAAGCCTCGACCAAGGCTTAACTAATTGTTTTTGAGTTGCGGAGTCAATATTTTAAAAGCCTCGACCAAGGCTTAACTAATTTACAATTGTTTTTGAGTTGCGGAGGAATAACTAAATTCTACATTTCATTATTCCTTTTAACGTGGAAAATATCAATGTCATTCTCACCGAAGTTAAGCCTACGACCCTTTGTAATAATTATATTAACAATGTAACAATTTTAATTGGGACGAACTCGCGGACGGTGCAAAATTTTCGCCACCTACTTGATTTTACATTCTTCGGGTTCGTCGGTCACGTGAAAAACTCCAATATCGTTCGAGTGACTGTCACGTGACACAGCGCGTGATACCGTAATAACCGATATTTCGGACATGATAGTTGATGCTGGAGGTCTTAAACTATTTGCTCTGATTGGTCGAACGATACTAGAATCGAAACAGGCCGAAGCTATGACGCGGTGACTGAAGTAATGAGCGCATCGCGGGATGAAATTTTGACTCGGAATGTAAATAGCACGAGGGCGAAATCTTCCCTTCATATGTGTAAAACTCTTTTAAGAAACACTAAAATAACTATCTAAATCTTATTGTTCAACTAGGGTTTAAATAAAAAAAAAAAAAAATCTAGTAACATTCAAACGCGTTTGACCATCACGACTGCAAATAATAAACAAGACGGTATACTGTTTAATGGTTTTGGAGAGTTAAAACGTGGAACCAGGAGTAGTTTTTGTTTAAAGTTTAACGGATGAAGAAGTTACTACATAACACAAAGTTAGCCACTAAGTATAGATACAAACAGAAGCCGATGAAACCCTCCTTTGAAGTCTATTACTCTCGGGTCTTGTCAACCCCTCTCTGTATGGGTTATTCTCAAAAGGCGCGATTCGTACGCCTCCTAACGGTAGATGTTTTCGGAGGGGGAGTTCGTCGAGCGAATATCTCTAGCAACCTTGGAGTTCGTCAAAAAACGTCATCGTTTGTGGAGAGAGAGAATTTCCAATTTTCCGTAGACAGGGGGGATGAAGTAGGACCCCTCCGATCTCGTAAAATTGTGGATTTTACCCATACAGAGAGGAGCGCTATATGGACCATTAGAGTAGTAGACTTTCAAAGGAGGGTTTCATCGGCTTCTGACAACGTCCAAAGACAGAAAATCCTCACTAAAACCACTCCTGTATTTGAGAGTATCCATCATCCGTGTCATTTATTCCAAAACAAAGATATAGTGGCCACCCATAGATGGGGAAGTTGCCAGGTAACACGCCTATCTAACAATTTCGCGTGTACTTTTTTTAATATTTTACCGTGAAAGGGAAGAAATTGTTTTTTAAAGTATGAAAAGAACGCGAGGCATAGAGGAATTACGGACCGATGGACAAGAGTTGGCTGCAATGAAAAACAATATATTCTTCTCGGACCGTGAGCCACGAGGCGCGAGCAAACTCGCTTATAAAACTGCGGGACACGCATGGACAGTACCGAATGATAACGAGACAATGAATACATACTTGTTAATAAAGATCATTAAATTAAGCTTTAACTATCGACAGAAATTTGAAAATTATACCGTAATGTGATAGTATATTGGACCATTGTCCGATATGAAGAAATCTACACCGGCTACTTCATTTTCCTCTTCATCCTCCCTTTAAAGTAAATTTTCGTCACGGTAATCATTACTTTTTACAGCACGAATAAACCAAGGCTAATTTATTTCTGACTAAATTATACTAATTTTAACTGCGTGACATCACCGGGGGTTAAAAAAGTTACCAAGATTTTTGACGATGACGACGTATTTAGAGCCGCGGTTAATTATTTACTTGTATACAGAGTATACAGTTTACATTGTCTACTTTTTCTCCTATGCCATTTAACACAGTGTATCAATTCGCTTTAGGTATTTATAACGCTGTAAA
Source organism: Odiellus spinosus (assembly GCA_963920705.1). NCBI lineage: Eukaryota > Metazoa > Arthropoda > Arachnida > Opiliones > Phalangiidae > Odiellus > Odiellus spinosus. Next base: position 15,381,024 of record OY987237.1, on the reverse strand, counting down.
CCCCTTTAGTACAAGATTTTATACTTTTAAACTAAGAGTCTGTCGAGTAAATTGAATAAACATGATGGAAATGACGTCATATCCGAGAAACAAACGGAAGTACGTGAAGTATAGTTAAAAGACGGATATTTACGAGGGACTTCATTATAACTTTCTTGGTTAGGGACTTGGTTAATACAATTTTATACAACATGCAATTCGACTAATTAGGAGACAAATACGCAAATTACCTCAAAAACTTTGCAAATTTAAGATCTCTTCTTTTTTTCCACAAACTATCGCCTTCTTCCTCGACCATTTTCACACTCTGTGGCCGGAACTACCAATATCTAAACCAAAAATCCCGACTGAAGAGACCCAAGAAGCAAAATGAAAAAAAATCATAGTATAAACATGGTTTAGAGGCCTCTGCCCCCGAAGCCGAAAGGAACATTGGATGGAAAAGAAGACTCCCTTTCTATACCCGTACAAGAAACAAAACTGAATGAATACGTAAAAGAAGACGAAGAAAACATACGAGAATGTAAACGCGAGTAACCCGGGTACATTTAGAATTGAACTGTATTCAAATATATCCCATGAACGGACATAGTGTTAGTCCACGATGAAAGCCTTACTAAAGTAGCTTACACGGAGGAAAATAACTCTAATTATAACCTTGAAGTTCACGAGCGCCATAGCTTTCAAACTTTATCCATGGACGAACAGACATCCCACACGCAACAAGGATTACTAAAGATACGTTAGCTAGAATACTTTTCAAACCTTAGTTCGTAGTAAATACATTTCCATGGACAAACTATAGTTTATGATGGCAAGTTGAAATCAATGTAGGCCTAATTACGCCCAACCTCGTAAAACCCTACGAGGGAATGCAAACTAGATCGTTCGAGAGACGACACGGCGTATAGCGAGACCATAGGGATATGTCTTGCCATCCCCTACCATACTGATAACCCACCCGGCATCATAGATGCTGGGGAAATGCAAAAAAGCTTCCAGGGGACTCTGGGCGGGGTGCGAATCTCTTCCAGACTGTCCTCTTTGTTATGATCTAGAAAAATCTATCTCGGGTATACCAGCAAGACCTTAAAGGTTGGCACAGAGTGTACAAGATTAACAGGCAAATGATGGGTTCTTCATCATTTGTAAGTAGCGTGGATGTTAGATTTAGGTAAGGCTGCCAAGTATACCGTGGTATATCTTCTACCTTTAGAGGGTTTCGCGAAGATTCGGAGTGAGGGGGGGCTTTTGCAAAAAGGTTTTCGTGTTTTATTCGATATCCCGCGTCTCTGTTTGATAATGCAACGCGTCAGTTGGAAGAAAACTAACTATAAAAGTTAACTATGGGTTTTCGAATTGAGAACCGGCTATAACACCTTCAAAAAGACTCCAGAATGACGTCACTAATTCGAAATCAATGTATTTTCAAACTGACACGATTGACGTAACATTGACAGCGGGTACAGCAATATCAAATTATGTCGATTTTTTCCAATGGATTTTCCGGTCGACTTTGCGCGTTACATTTATACGTATCTTTCGATGCAGGCTTGAAAATATATTTCTTTCCCCTCTAGAGTAACCGAGGGTAACATGCCACCCTCTACCGAAGCCCTTAAATGACCCTTGACCCCTTAAAAGGATCGTATTTCAAAAAGGCGCCCAAAAAGGAACGTCAAGACAACTTGAAAGTTATTCAAAAACGTATGAAATTGAGTTCCGACCATATGGGATTACTGTCAAGTTTTTGAGGATAAGAAATAAGAAGGTTATATACGACCCAAATTTATACAGAATGATACGGAGATTTTCACTTTCATTTAGCAGCGAACGCGAAGGTAATCCGCTTGTTATTCGCTGTTTTAGATTTTAAAGTTATCTGAGTTATATGGTGCTGCCAAGCGAAGTTTGAATTTAGTTTCGAATTTGAATCGGGTACAAGTTTACTCTATTCAATGATATCAAAGGGTAGAGATAGTTGGACTGATATTGAAAACTCAGAATGAATTTATACGGGGAAAACATAAATTTCTAACAAGGCGCGCAACAAAATTATCTTTGTATCTCTAAGGTTTGATGAATATGTCATATTTGAAGTGGTCTGAAGATTTATGAAGATTTTCCTTAGAATCTATGACCTAAACCTTGCCTTAACTATTAGTTTCGTAAGAAAACAACGCTTCGTAGAGTAATAATTTCGAAGATAACACTCTAAAAGAACATATACCAATATTAAAATAGTTAGAAATCTACCAAGTGTCAACTTTTAGTTTCAAGAAGCCCACATAACACCAGGGAGCCTAATTTTTAAAACCAGCTGATCTAAAGCTTATTAGCATAGAGTGTGTTACGCATCATCCATAAGAGATACAGAGCCATCAAAACTTAAATTTAGTTCAACCAGTTTCCTATAGAGAGCGCCACTATACGGTTAAGATTCTTTTTTTAATTATTTTCGCGCGAAGATAAACTCGTTTGAAATTACTAGGTCATTATCACGTTTATCATTAAAATTAAGAAACAGCCATGGAAAAAAAACTGAAGGAGACACCTATAGAAAGTTATTTCCCATAAATTATAATACTCGGCCGGGGACGTAGAAAACTGATAACATAAAAGTTTCTTTGAAAACCAAATTCTTCAAATTAAAATATAAAATTCTTAAAGGGCAAATATAACTCGAATTCACTGTTTTTAGACAAGAGCTAATTTAACCTTTCGTAATGCTTGAAGAGAGTATACAAACCCAACTTTGGATTGGACCACCAATTTACCTTAATTTCCCATGATAAATGTGTACTAATTAAAGTTAAAGCTGGTCACGTTAGCAGACGATTTTTTGATTAAGTTTCTACTCGCTTTAACAGGGTTTGATGTCATTGAAATATAGTTGCGTTCACAAGAGTCCTCCAATGGCAAACATTGCGTTCATAAGAGTCCTCTAAGGGCAAACATTACGTTCATAGGAGTCCTCTAAGGGCAAACATTACGTTCATAAGAGTCCTCTAAGGGCAAACATTACGTTCATAAGAATCCTCTAAGGGCAAACATTGCGTTCATAAGAGTCCTCTAAGGGCAAACATTGCGTTCATAAGAATCCTCTAAGGGCAAACATTGCGTTCATAAGAGTCCTCTAAGGGCAAACATTACGTTCATAAGAATCCTCTAAGGGCAAACATTGCGTTCATAAGAGTCCTCTAAGGGCAAACATTGCGTTCATAAGAATCCTCTAAGGGCAAACATTGCGTTCATAAGAGTCCTCTAAGGGCAAACATTACGTTCATAAGAGTCCTCTAAGGGCAAACATTACGTTCATAAGAGTCCTCTAAGGGCAAACATTGCGTTCATAAGAATCCTCTAAGGGCAAACATTGCGTTCATAAGAGTCCTCTAAGGGCAAACATTACGTTCATAAGAATCCTCTAAGGGCAAACATTACGTTCATAAGAGTCCTCTAAGGGCAAACATTGCGTTCATAAGAATCCTCTAAGGGCAAACATTGCGTTCATAAGAGTCCTCTAAGGGCAAACACTGCGTTCATTTTTTAGTTACTTTTGCCCCTACTGTTTGCCGTTAGAGGACGCTTATAAACGACATCTTTAGTTATTAAGAGTTTATCGGGTAAAAGCAAGACAGGTTTTTTCCAAATCGTTGAAATTAAAAGTATAATTTTCGGAATTTTCCGTGGAGGACAATTTAAAGAATTCCTTCGATGTTTTAAGCGACGGTTGTCAAAAAAATTAACTTGAGATTACAGAGCGGTTAAATTGAAGATTCGTAATACGTGTGTAATATTACTGTAATCATAAAAACATATAACTCAAATCGGAACGTTTTTAAAAGATATTTTCAACCCGATTTAAGAGTTTTGAGACCGCCCAGATCGTAAGATTCGAATTTATTCCAATTATCCGATATAAAAATATGATGTTTTATGAAAGTTAAGGGGCGCCGGTCGTGATATCATTAAGGTACCAAATGGGGAAAAAAAATCATATTTACAAAGTTGATAACCGAGATTTGGGAAAGCTCTTCGGATTGAACTTAATCCGGGGTTAAATTGAGGTTGTTTTAACTATAGGTTGAGCGCGTTATGTTTGCGTTCGAGACAGTGTCATCAATTTTGATGTATCACGTATTTTAAACGAGTAAAAAGATTTAACTTGATATGGAATTTGTGCGGCGGGACAAACGTCGATTAAGCCTAATTTCAAACGTCGATTAAGCCTAATTTCAAACGTCAATTAAGCCTAATTTCAAACGTCAATTAAGCCTAATTTCAAACGTCAATTAAGCCTAATTTCAAACGTCAATTAAGCCTAATTTCAAACGTCAATTAAGCCTAATTTCAAACGTCAATTAAGCCTAATTTCAAACGTCAATTAAGCCTAATTTCAAACGTCAATTAAGCCTAATTTCAAACGTCAATTAAGCCTAATTTCAAACGTCAATTAAGCCTAATTTCAAACGTCAATTAAGCCTAATTTCAAACGTCAATTAAGCCTAATTTCAAACGTCAATTAAGCCTAATTTCAAACGTCAATTAAGCCTAATTTCAAACGTCAATTAAGCCTAATTTCAAACGTCAATTAAGCCTAATTTCAAACGTCAATTAAGCCTAATTTCAAACGTCAATTAAGCCTAATTTCAAACGTCAATTAAGCCTAATTTCAAACGTCAATTAAGCCTAATTTCAAACGTCAATTAAGCCTAATTTCAAACGTCAATTAAGCCTAATTTCAAACGTCAATTAAGCCTAATTTCAAACGTCAATTAAGCCTAATTTCAAACGTCAATTAAGCCTAATTTCAAACGTCAATTAAGCCTAATTTCAAACGTCAATTAAGCCTAATTTCAAACGTCAATTAAGCCTAATTTCAAACGTCAATTAAGCCTAATTTCAAACGTCAATTAAGCCTAATTTCAAAACCGTCGATTAAGCCTAATTTCAAACGTCAATTAAGCCTAATTTCAAACGTCAATTAAGCCTAATTTCAAAACCGTCGATTAAGCCTAATTTTATTGGGTTAGACCTATTTAAACGATAAGGATTAGATAGAAAATGAATCTTTGCGAGACTACACTATCCCTTTAAATTAAAAACTTCCACCCCATTTATTAAAATTAAAATTGTAAAAACACCAACGAGTATCTGGTTTCGATAAAAAAAAATCCCATGACCTTTACCGTTCGTTCACTTATGTTACAACCCAGTCACAGTGGCCTATTTACTTGGGACAGACAGAGGAGTGGGTTTCAAAAACAGGGAAAATACAAAGTTTCAATAACTTTCTACAACCGAAACTAACACCCACATGTCTTTTGCATAATGAGGATAATGTTTGGGAAAAGAAAAGAAGTCGTTTAAATATTTAACGCGTTAATAGCTGGGTTTTTTTCTTCAAAGAATGACGATCAAGGTGTGTGATGCCGTTAAAGAGAAAGTGAAATTCACGAAAAACAACTTTTTTATCTAGAGTTGTTCGTTATCACGCGGGGAAAGTTAGAAATTGAGGTTACCCATTTGACCCCCATTATTATGGTCCCATAAATCAATTGCTAATTTAAAATGGTGATTTTACTGTACATAACCGTGCAAAATAATTTATCATAACCTTCTTTCAATCTAATTTAACTGAAGTTTACGAATTAGGCCCGATTTAGGTTTAAGCCTTTGGCAAGGCCCGATTTAGGCTTAAGTCTTTAGCGATCCTCAATGTTTTGATGGCCTATTATTGAGAATATATAAAACTATATCTCATAAACATTTTAAACCTTTGTTTCACAATACCTTTAGAAAACACTAAGGTGTTTGACGCCCATCCCTTTAAAGACAAAAAACCCCATTTACACACCGAACTAAAAAAATACCCAAAACAGTCGAACCGTACCAAAGATAATTTAAAATAGGATTCAACCATCAAAACACTTACGCACAGCGCGGAATGTTAGTTAATTAACCGTTGTTAGTATATTCAAGCTTTTTTTTCTTCAAAGCCGTTAAATAAATTCCACCTACTTTCCGTTCTTTGGTTTGACCTTGGTCGCGCAACTCATACACGATGACGCGGTCGACGTTGTAGTCAAGATGGACAATTCGCTGTTATGTCTTCCTCCGCCACGAGACAAGCGAATCGCGTTGAGTATCATTTGTCTAGGAGGTCCGCAACTGACCGACGTCAATCTATCGTCCATTCCTCCGGGATGATGACCGACCGGATGTTCAATATGGGCCAAAGAACACGACCTGGAAGCCGATGGTCCGACGCTGCTAGCGAGACTATCCGATCTCGAAGCCATAGAGTCTCGTCGGTCGTGAGGACCACCGCAACACTCCATTAGAACCGGATCTACTCGTCGGGTTATCTGGCCGGAACCCGAATTACCCATGGACCCGAGCGAACCAGCCGACAATGGCACTGTTGTGTACGCCTGCAAGGACAAATAACCAAAAATGCGTGGTTAGAAATACGTATTGTTTTAACTTAGCGGGTAACAATATTACGTAATTAAAATTGTCGTAGAAAAAAAAACGGGTATTGTATAATTACAAAAATATGATTAAATATTATAACGAGACCACCTCTAAAAACCAATTTCGTTGAAGGCTGTAAACTCGTTCGAGTTTTAGAAATATTTGTAATTACTTCCGTTACATTTTAACTATAATAACTCTCGTTACATTTACTTAAAAATTCAAATCAAAACCTGTTTTGTTACGAAATAACTTTCAGATGATATTAATTTTAGCTATAATCTTATAATCCATTGATTTAGTGACAACGCAGTGTTAGCTAAAGGTGGAGGGATCCGCCATGACGTCATTAATCCACAATTCTTTCCTTTGTATTTTAAACATACAATTACAATATTAGCCTTTCAAAGTTCTCGCTTTTAAGTCAGATCAGACCATTAGTTTTGCGACGCTATATGTCCCCAAGTTTTCTAGACAAATTTCAAGTAGGGCAATTGCCCACTCGACCGTGAGTGCATCTTTGACGCTAAGCCTAACCACGAGAGCAGACGACGCTAAAATTAAAACTAATAAAGCAAACGGAGCTAAGCCTAATTGCATACATTTACAAATTAACCCTAATTAAATTTCTAGTTACTGGTAAATTTAAAAAATAAGAGCAGACGACGATAAAATGCGCCTAATTTCATATATTTACAAAATAAACCTTAAATTCTACGAATTTAATCAATAAACCCTTTCTTAAACGTTAAAATCATTGATAAAATTGTTAATTTTACCTGCTCATGCTGCTCTTCAAAATTACACGCTTCGCAAAACATTTTGATTTAAGTTTACCAACAATAATAACGTAAGTATTAAACACTTGACACATGATAAATATATTCACTGGTTTTCGACTCCCCTTCTGTAGTATTAAAAGCGCAAACACTACTACAATACACTTAATACCCAACAAACTAAATTTAAAGGATTAGTCGCGCACGACCGTAACTGTTCAATTATAATAATTAATGAAAGAAAGTTCATTTTGGCGAATATTTCTGCTACACTAAATTAGCCCTAAAGCATTGATGATATCTTCTGTCGCGTTCTTAACCCTTTTTTTTAAAAAAACGAGTATTTTAACTATACATGTACGTCCGATCGATGCAAAAACTCGAATGTGAAACTAACTTCTGACGTAATATTAAGTTTGTAATAATTCGTGACAGTTTCAAGAAGTAGTAAAAAAAAAATTAAGAGCTTGGTTGAATTATAATTGAGCTAAGCATTAATTCCGAAATCGAATATGCTAACAAACTTGGGAGATAAAGTGTACCTAATTATTGAAACGTTTGAATTATTTGTCTCTGTAAAGGGGTATTGAAAGTGGACAATTATATTTATAAGGTTATAGCTTACTTCAAATCATAATATAGTAATCAAAAATCAATATACAATAGTTAAAAGTCTAAGTAATTAATTAGAAAAATAATTAATAGGGTTGATAACTTCATTATGGATAATTTAAATATATAATTTGAATATATTCATAAAATTATTGCTTTTGAATAAATTAATCCAATGAAATAAGAAATCTTTAAATTATTAGAAGGATTATTATAATTACACGAATTTCTATTTATTAGGATTGAAATTAGGATTAAGAAAAACCTGTTTTTCCGAAATTTTGAGGCTATTCAAACATATTTTATTAATAAAACCATTTTCTTAGATTTAATTAAAAGTTTTAAAGGAAAGCTAGACTTTGATTGGATGATTTTTATTCCATTTAGATTAATAACTAGAAATTATTAATCATTTTGTGAAATTAGTCTCGAAGAAATTTAAAGATTTATTTCAAAGAACAGAATTCTTCTTAGAAAAAACAGGTTAATTGAAATGTTTATTTCGCGACTTTCATAATAAACTGTTAATTACCCCAAAATCTTTGGCGAATTTTTATAAAAAATAAAATATCTAATTAATGTCTTGTCAATGAAATTGTTTTACCTTCCCTTTATTTTAAGTACAAGTTGGACTTGACATTCGAAAATTATCTGCCGCGGTTTTTATTTTTGTTGGGTGTTAATGCAATCCCACCCAAACAAATTGAGCCTACACGAATGAAAGACGTCATGTAAGATCGTAAAATCGGAGCAAGTGGTCTACTTAACCCTTTTCTGTCGTGTCCTGATTAATTAAAGCGAGTTTTTAAAAATACTTTTAACGTGTCAATCTCACGTCAATTCGTAATAAATAGATTAACCAATGCCACTTTTAAAACAATATTGCAAAATTTAACATTGATCAATTAAATGATGTATTTTTAGTCTTGGGAAATTAATTTGACTTTTTTAAATATTTAGAGCGTTTTGATAAGATACGCGCATATTTTGACCTTGACAAATTATACGTGAAAGTTTTGAAATGAAAACCAAAATTTAAATGAACTTGAAAAGTTGATATTCAAGTTTTGGAAGAACAAAACGTGCCTAATATATATTTTTTCTTGACAAAATTCTGACGCTTTTAATCTCATTTTAAAGGTTTTAAAAAATTATATTGTTAAATATATTTATACAAAGTCAATCGTGTTAAACATATTTGCTTTGTATTTTCTTTATCAAATGAACCAGAAGCCGATGAAACCCTCCTTTGAAGTCTACTACTCCAATGTTCCATATAGCGCTCCTCTCTGTATGGGTAAAATACCCAATTTTACGAGATCGGAGGGGTCCTACTTCATCCCCACTGTCTACGGAAAATTGGAAATTCTCTCTCTCCACAAACGACGACGTTTTTTGGACGAACTCCGAGGCTGCTAGAGATATTCGCTCGACGAGCTTCCGCTCCGAAAACATCTACCGTTAGGAGGCGTACGAATCGCGCCTTTTGAGAATAACCCATACAGAGAGGGGTAGACAAGACCCGGGAGTAATAGACTTCAAAGGAGGGTTTCATCGGCTTCTGAATGAACCCAATTAAGAGCTCCACCTCTAAACTCTTAAATATTATCTTATTGGTTCTCTTGAATTGACGAAGTTTCCAATTGAAAGTGAAAAAAACATACGGTTGCCTTGGTTACGACCCGGGTTTCGCCTAAGGAAAATAAGACGCGCCTTTTCTTCCTTACCCACCAGTTTCTTACGAGAATGGGGTGAATAATTTGGTCAAGGAAAATGCAAAACTCACTGGCCTTTCGGGCCAATTTTCAAATTCTCCGACCTGACAGGATTCAGCCAAGGCTTATCAAATTAATCTTATCAAAATAGGCTAAGCTGGTTTCATGAACCGCTGGTATAAGGACTAGCGACCAATGGTATCTCCATGAATCCAGCTAAGCCTTTTTTGTTAGGTTGCATTCTCCCTTTAATTAATATTCCTATTCCGTTCTGTAATCAGGACGGACTACATAAAACATCTAAACACCATACATTAAAAAAAGGTTTTTAATTATTTTATAGTTAGATTCGGAGAAATTTTGTCTTCAACATTTCGTAAGCAGCAACGAGAAATGAAATGAAAAAGGGAATTTTAATGTATATAAACAAAGGCGCGAGTTCGTTGTTCTACATATTATTAATTCGGCTTTCTGGTGGAAGATCCCTAGCCCACGAAAGAGAAATATCAAAAGAAATTAGGTTGGTTCCCAGAAAAATGAAATATAGTAAAATAAATAAAAATTTCATTTTAAATTCAAATAAAAATTCTCACAAGGTCGTACGCCCGCCTTACGTATTACAAAATTAAAAATGCATAAGCAATAAAGAAAATGACTTTATAACGTTTGGATTTATGGCCCAAATTAAAATAATAAAAAAATTTATGATAAAAAAAATATATATTTCGAAAATAATGCAAAATCATTGTTTAATGAAAATATTATTTCACTTTTCAAAGATAAAGTAAAGGAACGGTGAAAAGGTTAAATAGTTTGATAAATTTCTAATCTACATAAATGCCAAACGTTTTATTAAAATGTCATATTCAAAATTTTATAATTTTCGTCTAAAATTCAGTACTAATTCAATATTAAAATTTTTAAAATATTAATTGGTTTTCAATTCATTATCACTTTAAAATTTAATTAGGTTATCGTGTGATGTTATTGGAGATATAATTTAATAACTTGATATTAAATTTATTCAATCACAATTTATAATAATGAAAAATGGGATTAAACACGCGATTGTAATATTATTACATAAAAATTATTGTTGCACTCTTGAAATACTTTTAACTATATAAATAATAACAGGATTTTATTGGAAAATATTAGCCTATTAAGGATGTAAAAATACTTTAGATTATTTTGCTAGATACGGTTATAAAAAAATATAATTCTCCAAAAAGTTTAACATTAACTATTACGAAAATTAAAATATTTTTTTAAAAACTAACTTACCCAATATGGGCGTGGAATCGTATCTATTTTAAATCAGATTTAAAAAAACGCAGTTAACTAAATTAGATATTTAAAAAACCGCTGTTAACTAAATTAGATATTTAAAAAAACCCGCTGTTAACTAAGTTAGATATTTAAAAAACCCCTGTTAACTAAGTTAGATATTTAAAAAACCCCTGTTAACTAAGTTAGATATTTAAAAAACCCCTGTTAACTAAGTTAGATATTTAAAAAAACCCTGTTAACTAAGTTAGATATTTAAAAAAAACCTGTTAACTAAGTTAGATATTTAAAAAACCGCTATTAACTAAGTTAGATATTTAAAAAACCGCTGTTAATTAAATTATATATTTAAAATACCGCTGTTAACTAAGTTAGATATTTAAAAAACCGCAGTTAACTAAGTTAGATATTTAATAAACCGCAGTTAACTAAGTTAGATATTTAAAAAACCGCTGTTAACTAAATTACATATTTAAAAAACCGCTGTTAACTAAATTACATATCCAAAACAGATTAACCAAGAATTACCCATCTTAAAGTATAAAATAAAATGAAAAATGTTGCCCTGTATTAAACGAGAAAATTGACAATTTTCCAAGAATAAAAAAATAATATTGAACTTAAATTATCGAAATTTTCCCAGAAATAATTTGAAATTATTTTAAAATCTTACCATAATATCATTACGAGAATAATTATTTAAAACACGACTATATTGAACCATATTTTTAAAATTTTAAACCACTTTTTAATTTAAATTAAAGTTAAACGTAAGAACTTAAGAACCTTCCCGTCGACATAAAGCTCTCGGATAAAAATGAGAAAATTTTCTGTTTATTGTTTAGTACTATACATCTTCAAAGTGTGTTTGCAATGAAGTTATACCTCAGGCGGATTAACACAAGATATTTTATCTTTTAGGGTTGAAAGTAGTTTTCGCTAAACAATTTAGAAATGGAGTAAAACATCTCATTATTCAATTCTAAAGTTTTCTAACCCTTTCAACAAAAAGAAAAATTTGTTAAAAACATAATCATGAAGTAAAATAATAAAAAATTCTGGGGCAAAAAATTTAAACTAATAAATTTCTTCACTTTTACATTTTTAACCCCAATAAGGCTCGAGCGTAACTAATCCAAACAGTAATTAATAAAACAAGCCGCGATATATGGAAAAAAATAATGTTTTTTAAATAATATCGCTAAGCCTTGGCATGTTTTTTTTTTAATTTCTCAGTAACGCGGAAGGTAAATTTAACGAATCATACAAAATTTTAATTGACCCCAATTACAATTAAGCTTGTTTCTTAAATCATCCACGAATAAATTAAGTTAATTAGATAAATTTTGGAGTTGTCTATCAAAACTTAAGGTTATAATTTGTTTATTAAATTTGCGTAATTTTTGTTTAAACTAACTAATAATTACTTCATTTAAAATTGGAATTTTTTTTTTTAATCTTAAAAAATGACTAAAATTCAATAGATAATTAAAAAATTTAACTAATTACTGTACTGAAATTAATGTTGATAAAGTTTTTAAAACTGATATTTAGATGAATTTTGATTTTAAATAAATTTGGGATTTAATATTGAAAATAAATTTCTTCATTTAAAGTTCAATTAAATTAATTAACCAGTCTTAAACTCGTAATTTACTTTAATCGAATGAAAGTTAAAAATTCATTTCAGCTTCGTTGACTTCCGGTTTTTTTTGGGGTGGGTGGGATAAATCTAATTTTTACCGGAATAATCATTAGAAGTAGTAATTTAACACTTGATTACGACGTAAATTATTTTTAATCTTAATTTCACTAGAAGCAAGAAGATTATAATTAAATTTACACTATAATCTAATAAATGTATAAAAACTGGCTTAAATTTTATTTTCGGATTAGTTCTTTGTAAATAAAAATTCTCTGGTTTAGTTAATGGATAGTGTTTATCCGAAGATAAAATTTGAGGCTTTATTTATCTTATTTAAACGAATATTGGATAAGAAAATTTACATTCAACTTCGTATAAGTTAACTGGGTTAATAAATATTTTAATTTTAAGCAACCGGATAATATCTCAACATAATTTAGTACGCAATTGTTAAAATTCTACCAACTCCGAGCGTAATAATAAATCCTTATCCACCGAAAGGTTATTTGGTTAATTAAAAGTTTAGATATTAATCTCACCTCGGTAAACCAAAGGGCAACCTTAGCCAGACACCATTCAGTGGGGGAAGTAACGACCCGAGTTCGAACCCTGGGAGATTCGTGTTGATAATCATTAATCCCGTAATAACCGAACGTTTGATAATCCATATTTTTGTATGTAGAAAAAGAGATTGAAATCTACGCGATAACGTAACAAATTTTTATCTAACTTCGATCCATAGCTCAGCGCCAATTGAATTGCAGGTTTTTAAATCTTTCGCCGTAAAGAAGTTATAGCGAAAAAACAGTATTCAACCTATGGAAAATAAGCGGGTAAAATGCTATGGACCAATTGAAATACGGTAATGTTTCGTAGAACGAAATTCGAGCCACGGTCGAATCGAAAACGACCTTACAAGGACGGAACTCGATTTTTCGTAGTTATACTTAAAGGTAAACTGACACGCCTAGAAATATTATCGTTTAAATATAACAATCGAGTCGAATAGTACTTAACTAGGGCTTCAAAATGGAACAAAATTCGTCAAAATCGACCGATAAATAAAAAAAGATCCGAGTTTTTAAAATAAATGGTGATTTTTTTTACCACCATTCAATCATCACTGAACCAATGCGTGACAAAGGTTATGCCCATGATATGACAAGATATTAATAAAGAGCTTAACGAGAGTTTTAAAATAAGACCAATTACGTCAAAATCGGACAATAAATAAAGAAGTTTGGAATTTCTTTATATATAGTTTGGTTCAATGACGTCACTAATTAAATTAGCTTTTTGAGTCAGAGGTAATAATCTGGAAATTAAATTTGAACTAAAATTAGATACTGGTCAAAATTTAAAATCGAGTATATTTAACCATCGTGACGTCATCATAATTTATCAAAATTAATAGATTCGTTAGTTATGGACCGATTTTACCGCAACTGGTCTCGTTTTGACGAATCCCTCGTTATAGACTTAACCTTTAAAACTTGCGTAAAAAATGTATAATGTATCTTAATTGAAAATTCGTCGTTGCAACCTGGCCATAATAGCTAGAGGGTTTAAAATGAATGGCGGGAAGGTCCCTAGCTTTTATTCAACATTGTAAGCTCCGATTTCATCGCGCGAAAGGTGTTATTAATTATTAATTATGGGCGGGACATGTACCCATAGTTCTACATTGCAAAGTTTTGTAATTTCATGTAAAGGGAGAATACAGCGACTTTATTAAAGGGGAAATGAAGCTACATAATGTACAGCGTCTGAATACCAATAATTACATTTATGATGTCTTATAGCTAACTAAATTAACGGGCTGATTATGATCCAATAGATATTACAATGTAAACACCCATTAAAAACATTGTTGGTAATGTGCCGGATTTGTATACACAACCTTACAGCGTTACCCGAGAGTTTCCCTGGCCACGAATGTGTCGAGGGCAATTTTTAAGGAGGATTCAATGGATATTATACCTCCGTGTTAGAGTGTATTTAGCATTTTATCAGAAGCCGATGAAACCCTCCTTTGAAGTCTATTACTCCCGGGTCTTGTCTACCCCTCTCTGTATGGGTTAGTTTCAAAAAGCGAGATTCGTACGCCTCCTAACGGTAGATATTTTCGGAGCGGGAGTTCGTCGAGCGAATATCTCTAGTAGCCTCGGAGTTCGTCCAAAAAACGTCGTCGTTTGTGGAGAGAGAGAATTTCCAATTTTCCGTAGACAGGGGGGATGAAGTAGGACCCCTCCGATCTCGTAAAATTGGGAATTTTACCCATACAGAGAGGAGCGTCATATGGAACATTGGAGTAGTAGACTTCAAAGGAGGGTTTCATCGGCTTCTGATTTTATATAAATTTATTTTGGTGTTAAGAAGTTAGTACGGTACGACACCTTGCCAAACTGGTGTGAAATTTTAAAAAACCGCATCATTTAATATGGCGCCTCTAGCAACGAATATATTCCGTGGTTTTTCAAATTCAAAAACTGAACGTTACCCGTAAGACGGTAAGAAGGTTTAATAGAAACCGGTATTAAGAGATACAAGACGAAGGATAAACACGCGTGAAATATGGAGTTAATCTTATGACCTTTTTTTCTATTTACTTGTAATGTTTAACACCTTTTTTTTCGTACATGATTATATTATTAATTAGGACTGAATTTTAATAACACCATGAGGCTGTAACGGATTTTTTAATTTGGAAATTAAAAACTTACAAGGAAAATAGGCTTAGCTAGATTTCCCGGATTTCTTAGCCGCGTTCATACTAGGCCTTGTATGAAGAAGCTACAATAAATCGATTTATATAGATAATGCGTGAACGCGTGACGCTTAAAACGACTCTTGGCGGTTTGATTTTACCGTTTCAAATCGATTAAGAAATGCCAGTGTTGGGTCAGCGACTAATCTCATGGAGATCTCGCCTTAACGACGGGCCTTTTCTCATTTGGTCGATGATCCTTCAATGCGAAGATATTCAAAAATCACCATGAATCCAGCTAAGCCTATTTTCTAGGGTAAGTTTTAAATTTATTTCTAGTTTAATATTTGTTTTGTAATTTCTTTTATTTTTGGATTAGAACTATTTAAACGATAAGGAATCGATTTAAAAAACATTTCATTTTCCCTTTAAGTTAAATTTGTTAGAAAAAAATATCTAAAATATGTAAAATACGCGAAAGAATTTAAAGATAAAATTTTATTCTAAACGTCACGATTTTTCACAAAAAATGAATCTAATAAGATTCAAAATTATCAGTACACGATTTGCCCAAGGATTAAAGATTCAACCCTTAATTACTGAAAAGAAAACTACATTAATCGCACATAGATTAGGATTATCCGTCTTCTTTTTAATCGCATACCCAAGATGGTAATAGCTTTTAATTTCACATTTCAATTTCAACCCTATATTGTAAAAATCTATAAATATATACTTGTAGGCCGTTTATTTTATCACCGAAATTCTGTTTTGTTGTGTCTATTGGTTTATACGCAATAAAATGAAAGCCAGGAACAGATAAAAATGACGTAGTTATATCTTTTTGTCGAAGCTTTTCGCTTTATTGCCTCTAAGTATCTTGGTAAATAAAAAATTAAAACTTTAAAACTGAAAAGAGGCCGGTTAGATACGCCTTCATACTCAAGGAGAAAAAATTTCCAAGTATTATTTAAAGGGAAAGTGAAATAAAGTTAATTCATGATGCTTTAATATTAAATTTAAATGATATTTACGATTAAAAATGAGATTTTGCCTCAATTTTAAAATTAATTTCTCACTTCTCCGTTAATTTAACTTAATTTTAAAATTGATATCAATTTAATTACGCAAATTCTCTGACCCCTGACCCGTTCAGATCATTTTATTAACTTAAAATAAGTATTTTAAAATAGCTAGTTTATTTTTCACTGTGCCTTCAAATGAAAGTGGCTTTTTCGGAGTTTTTTATCCCAAAGTAAGTGAAATAATAATGGTATTGTTTCCATCATGAAGGCTCGAAATAAACATAAATGTTCTTTCTTAATCTCTTACGAAAAAACCTGATTTCCCAAACACATAATTTGAAAGCATATTACTGGTTTGGATAACCGGGCATTTTTTTATATAAATGTATTACGAGCTACTGTTCGCGATTTTAAATTTATTTAATATTCACTTCCGGTAAATAAAAACGGTTAAATTTTCTTTCGCAAACAAATATTTGATTAAAACAATCAAAGCTGAATTTAGATATCTGTACCTTGAGGGTTAATAGAAAATAAATCTTATTTTAAATATTAAAGGTTGCTCGTTAATTTACAGTTAATTAACAAAGTATTTCAATTCGTTAAGTATAATTTAGACACTTTTGGTTAGTTTTAATTACGGTTTAAATGATATTTTAAGGTTCATTATAAATTAAAAATAATATTTTCCACTTAATTATCAGTTTAATGCAGAATTTTAAATTCAAATCAAAATCAAAATAAGTTGATTTTAGTTTAAATTCGTTATATTTAACTAGTTTTTGATTTCAATTATTTTTAATTTAAACTCAACATTATCAACTAAATTTATGTAATTTTAAGTTACTGCATTAACTTAATTACCCGCATTTAAAATCACCATCAAATTAATTTCATTTAAAACACTTAATTTTTAAATTAATTACAGCGTTTTAAATTTAATCGAAATAATTAAAGGTTATTAATCAAAATTAATTATTTAAACTTACGTCGTGCAGATCTTGAAATTCTTCGGGTATTTTAGGTAAAACGTGATATTGGAGATTATAATTAAACATTTTCGACACAGTTTTAATTATAATCGTAATTCCAATTAAAGTTAATTAAATCATAAAATAAAACGAGGAACTCAAATGATAAACTTCACACGAGACGCAGGGGGATTAATAATTAAAACGAATATTAAAATAAAGGTTTCAAAATTAATTAACATAATATAAATATTAAATTAAATATTTAATATTTAAAATAAAAGGGAAAATAAAATTATATTTGTTTAGCTTACATGATGATCTAGCTACTCTGAAACCGGCGCGTTATCAACGTGTCTCGGATAAAACAAACTTTGGAAAAAGATTTTTTTCCCAAAAAAATTTGACACAAATTTAAAAACGGCCGCCATGCGCACAGGTTGGTATCCTATAGCTTTTTTCCTTAGCTCACGACTCGAGGGTTTCTACAATAATAATTGTTTTAGAATTCTAGGAGCTTGTTCTACACAGACTCAAGGGTTGACTATATCTCTATGTCATTGGATGAAATTTTACAAGTATCAAACACAGATTTAATTGCCTGTATGACTTCGATCCGCGGATTGAGATCGCATTGTGTTTTTTTAATTTTTAATGATTTTTTTACTGTAAAACTTGATTTTAAATTAAATTTTTAATTTAAATATGTGTCAGAAGTTTATTGGATTGGAAAGTTAAGTGTTTACAAATTAAAATATTTTGTTTATATTGGTCTAAAACTTAAATTTGCAATTGATTTAAAGGTTTAGTAAAATGCAAAAATGAATAAATTTGAAATATAAATGTATTTAATTATATATTTATGATACCAAAATCTAAAAAACAATATAGGGAAATAGGGGATTTTTACTAGAAATATGGCGATCTTATGGTGGTGTAAGGACCTCAAAAAAAAGTAGGGGTTTTTAGATATTTTAGGGACCTGTTATGAATAAATTAAAATAATTTTGGTACATTATAATTACTTGCCATTTTCACGCACGGAACTTATAGAATTTTAAGTTATTTAGAAATAAACTGTGGCCTAAATTTTGGGATTTCCACGAGAACAATTTTCTATTGCGAAAAATTAGATGATGGGGCTAGTTTTATTACATTTATTGTTCCTTTTGAGGTCTGGGGTCTACTCTAAAATCTTGCTGAAGAATTTATAATTAAATTAATTCTAAGATTAGATGCTATAGTTTTTATTTTTGTTTTAAAAAGTCTGAAGATTTAAGTACACTTTCTTAAAATGTGTACACCGATTACCCGATTACGTTAACCAGAAGCCGATGAAACCCTCCTTTGAAGTCTATTACTCCCTGGTCTAGTCTACCCCTCTCTGTATGGGTTATTCTCAAAAGGCGCGATTCGTGCGTCTCCTAACGGTAGATGTTTTCGGAGCGGGAGTTCGTCGAGCGAATATCTCTAGCAGCCTCGGAGTTCGTCCAAAAAACGTCGTCGTTTGTGGAGAGAGAGAATTTCCAATTTTCCGTAGACAGGGGGTATGAAGTAGGACCCCTCCGATCTCGTAAAATTGGGAATTTTACCCATACAGAGAGGAGCGCTATATGGAACATTGGAGTAGTAGACTTCAAAAGGAGGGTTTCATCGGCTTCTGCGTTAACTTATTACACTAGCCTTCGGTAATGGTAAATACGTATTTGCTAGCTAGTTATAGAAATTTAAAATTCTAAAATACAATGCGAACGGGTCTAGGCGGAAGGCGACAAATACGAGAAAATGCCAACTTGATGATACCTTAAAACCAAAGTCTAGAATATCTAGTCAACCTCCAATGAACGTAGCCCAAGGATTATCGCTAAGGGCAAATCATATATTCAATCTTCAATAATATTCTTGTAAAATCTTTAAAACTAGTTAAATTTTAAGTTACAATTAAAGTAATTAATAAACCTCGCGTGCTAGTAAGACGCGTAATCTCCTTGTAAGATCTACTTAGCGTGATTACGTACAATGATTTAAATATCCATAGCCTTAGATATAAGTTAAATTACACTGGCTACGCATTGAATGTTTTATACCCAAAAATTTTGTTTCAAATATTTAAAATTATTATTTAATAAGGGTATAATTTTGTCGTTTTAGTTAATTTTAACTGTCACGATGAACTATGTTTTTGTTTACTCGATAAATAATAATTTTAAATCATTAAATTTAATTTTCCTTCGTGTAAAGTTTTGTGGGATAATTTATTTCATTTTAGAAATAATAGCCTCGAGAATATTATGATCGTAAATGGTTCCGGGTCTAAAATGACTCAATTGCATCAAATGTTCCTAATATTCTAGAAAAATAATTATGTAAGAAAACACCAAATTTTAATTTAGGAGTATTAACAGTGGAACCTATCCTAACGTGCACGTGGTTTTGTTCATTTTGCAAGTACTGTTTTGGCAGTTAGAGGACGCTTTCGTTATTCATATATTAAAATACGTATCCATTGTTAATGGCCCATGCAATACAGGAGAGGCGAAAGAAAATTATATTTCTGATGTTTTTTAGCCTCGGGTAGGGTAGTTTAAAGTTAGGCTTAAGTATATCAACTTTGAGAGAAAAGGTTCGAAGACCGAGATAAAATTAGGCTTAACAACTTTACGTTTAAAGATTCTAATCGAGTTAGGCTTAGCATCTTGCCGTCCAAGAATTCTCATCAATTAAGGCTTGGCAGCTTAACATTCTAAGATTCAGAGTTAGGCTTAGCAACTCAACGTTCCAAGATTCATAGATAGGCTTAGCAACTCAACGTTCCAAGATTCATAGTTAGGCTTAGCAACTCAACGTTCCAAGATTCATAGTTTGAGTTAGGCCTACCGAAAAGAGTCTAGAAGTCGCTAAAACTCAACACCTCAAGGCCTATAACCTTTTAAAGTTTAATTAACGCCAATTTTTTTTTTTTTTTTACTCACATATATTAACAAGGGAATCAAATTAGGATGTTTTAAATAGTATGGATAAATAAAATTATAGGTTATGAATAAATTAATGATTATGACTTGTTGATTTACATTATTTATAATGTCTTAATTAGCATTTCATTAATTAATAGTTTGATAATATCCCTGAATTTTCGTTCGAGTAAAAATGATTTAATTTCGTATCCAACGGGAAGGTTTCTTATAAATAAATTTATTATTCCTAACCAGGACACCTTGTCAGATTTCAACAGAAACCTAATTATAATTTATGTTGATATTTCTAATACATGGAAAAAATAAACATCTCGTGGGTAACAAAATACTTACTTAAATAGATTTGAATACTGCCTAAAATAAGGTGATATTCTTAATTAGATTTAATTTGAATTTCTCGGTTTAAAAAAAACTTCAATTAAAATTTAATCGAGACCAAATCAGCGGTACAATTTCTACAATACACATTTTATAATTATTCAGAAAATAACAAATCAGTAGCCTAAATACCTAACTAATGTCTTAAAGGGAAATTGATACGTAACTTTGTTTATTTTCCTTCACGATCGAGGTTTGCGTTCAAAAGTTTGCTAAGCCTCAATTATTTGGGTCAGAAGTTTGCTAAGCCTCAATTATTTGGGTCAGAAGTTTGCTAAGCCTCAATTATTTGGGTCAGAAGTTTGCTAAGCCTCAATTATTTGGGTATGAAGTTTGCTAAGCCTCAATTATTTTGGTCAGAAGTTTGCTAAGCCTCAATTATTTGGGTCAGAAGTTTGCTAAGCCTCAATTATTTGGGTCAGAAGTTTGCTAAGCCTCATTTATTTGGGTCAGAAGTTTGCTAAGCCTCAATTATTTGGGTATGAAGTTTGCTAAGCCTCAATTATTTGGGTATTAAGTTTGCTAAGCCTCAATTATTTGGGTATGAAGTTTGCTAAGTCTCAATTATTTGAGTCAGAAGTTTGCTAAGTCTCAATTATTTGAGTCAGAAGTTTGCTAAGTCTCAATTATTTGAGTCAGAAGTTTGCTAAGTCTCAATTATTTGAGTCAGAAGTTTGCTAAGTCTCAATTATTTGAGTCAGAAGTTTGCTAAGTCTCAATTATTTGAGTCAGAAGTTTGCTAAGTCTCAATTATTTGAGTCAGAAGTTTGCTAAGTCTCAATTATTTGAGTCAGAAGTTTGCTAAGTCTCAATTATTTGGGTATGAAGTTTGCTAAGCCTCAATTATTTGAGTCAGAAGTTTGCTAAGCCTCAATTATTTGGGTATGAAGTTTGTTAAGCCTCAATTATTTAGGTTTGAAGTTTGCTAAGCCTCAATTATTTGGGTCAGAAGTTTGCTAAGCCTAAAAATCTACCTTTCATTCTGAAATTTGCTTAAGCCATTAATTAAGCTAATTATATCGTTCGTCTAGAAAAGTTTGCTAAGCCTAAATTAATTATTTTAGTGGAACATTTCGCGGCTTTTATTCGACAAAAGTAATGATGTTCTATAATAAAATTAACATTTTATCTTATCTTTAGTAATAACAGACGTCGGATATGTGTCGCCACCTGGGGGGGAACGAGTTAAACATCCCTTCTAGTGACAGTAATGGGGAGGCTAATTACTTCCGAGTGCAACGAGAAAGAAACTGAATCATTTTGTACTCAAACAAGAAAACCACAAGAATGAAATGAACCGACAAAACCGGATTCAAATAAAATCAAACAAACCGGAAGAAATTTCGCAACAATACTATTGTTATCGAGTTTGCGCGAAAATAATACGAAAAATAATAATGAAATATTTCTTACGAATTAAGATTACATTTCACGTTTATATTTATGACATAGGATATCCAAATCTTACGTTTATAGAAACTAAAGTCATATCACGTGACTAAGATGCTAGCTAAAATGCAGACTAAGAAAACTGAAAAGTATGTAAATGGTCCTAAATTAAAGGGAGAATGCAACCTAACAACAAGTGATTTTTTATCGATTCATTATTGTTTAAATAGGCCTAATCCACTACTGAAAAAATTTACAAACAAATATTAAACTAGAAATAAAATTAAAACTTACCCTGAAAATAGGCTTAGTGGGATTCATGGAGGTCCTGTTTTCCTCGAGTGTAAGGTCTAGCGACCAATCGCGCGCGACGTAAGTCTCGTGGAGATCTCGCGTGAACGACGGGCCTTCGCTCATTGGTCGCTAGACCTTACACGGACGCGATTCAGGATCTCCATGAATCCCGCTAAGCCTATTTTCAGGGTAAGTTTTAAATTTATTTCTAGTTTAATATTTGTATTGCAAACTTTTTATCGATGGATTAGGCCTATTTAAACGATAAGGAATCGATAAAAAAAATCACTTGTAATTAGGTTGCATTCTCCCTTTAACGTAAAAAAATAACTATAAAGAGCATTCTGTTGAATTTAAACTTTAATTTGGAGAAAAATTTAAAGGGAAACTTGGAGCTAAAAATGGAACAGCTTTTTTTATTCTCGGAATCACCGGATGCCAAAAAAAAACGTATTTCAGAAGTTATTTCTAAATTTTTAGACCCGTTTTCAATGTTTGGTAAAATTTTAGCTTCAAGTTTCCGTTTAATTATTTAAACGTAATTATTAATTAAATAGTTCAATTAATTTACGATAGATGGTGCTAATATCTCAACAGATAACCCTAAAAATAAGTAGGGCGTATAAAGTTCAAGCGAAGTTTACATAATGGGGAAATCTGAGGCGTATTTATTCGCAATGTATAAGAATGGGAGATTTATGGTTTGTTTTTTTAAATTATAATCCATCTCAAAGTAGAATTCAGTGAAACATATCTAGATATAAGTAGCTAACTCTACGTTTGAGGAATCACCTGGGTAAGTTTACGTGAGATGAAATCTTTAACTGAAGATCTAAAATAGAACCAGTTTTTTAGAAGGTTAATGAATAGAGAAAGCTAGTGGTTTCAATTTTCCATCCACACATATTGTGTCTGGCATACGTAATAATTAACAAGGAAAAAAATATATAATTAATGGAAATGACTTAAGTTTTTTTAATTACAAAGGCAAAGCGCGCCACACAGGGGTGTAGTTTGTTAATACAAACACGAAATAAATTTAGCAAAACCGAGCTAAAAATAGATTTAATCTGATTTTTTATCAATTATCTATATTTAAGCCTAATTTATTTTTATTTATATATATTTTAGGTGTCTTCTTTTAGGAGTCTTGGATCTGGTCCTAATATAATGGCGTTTGTAGAGCTAGTTTTCCCGTAGCAAATTTTCTAATCAGTCTATTTTTAATTTTTAATATTGTAATAAAAGTAGGCTATGTATTGAAATTTTTATATAATTTTTTTTTATATTGGTCAGAGCATCCCGAAGCTTATATATCTCACCGATAAAAAGTTTACAATACAAATATTAAACTAGAAATAAATTTAAAACTTACCCTGAAAATAGGCTTAGTGGGATTCATGGAGGTCCTGATTTCCTCGAGTGTAAGGTCTAGCGACCAATCGCGCGCGACGTAAGTCTCGTGGAGATCTCGCGTGAACGACGGGCCTTCGCTCATTGGTCGCTAGACCTTACACGGACGCGATTCAGGATCTCCATGAATCCCGCTAAGCCTATTTTCAGGGTAAGTTTTAAATTTATTTCTAGTTTAATATTTGTATTGCAAACTTTTTATCGATGGATTAGGCCTATTTAAACGATAAGGAATCGATAAAAAAAATCACTTGTAATTAGGTTGCATTCTCCCTTTAACGTAAAAAAATAACTATAAAGAGCATTCTGTTGAATTTAAACTTTAATTTGGAGAAAAATTTAAAGGGAAACTTGGAGCTAAAAATGGAACAGCTTTTTTTATTCTCGGAATCACCGGATGCCAAAAAAAAACGTATTTCAGAAGTTATTTCTAAATTTTTAGACCCGTTTTCAATGTTTGGTAAAATTTTAGCTTCAAGTTTCCGTTTAATTATTTAAACGTAATTATTAATTAAATAGTTCAATTAATTTACGATAGATGGTGCTAATATCTCAACAGATAACCCTAAAAATAAGTAGGGCGTATAAAGTTCAAGCGAAGTTTACATAATGGGGAAATCTGAGGCGTATTTATTCGCAATGTATAAGAATGGGAGATTTATGGTTTGTTTTTTTAAATTATAATCCATCTCAAAGTAGAATTCAGTGAAACATATCTAGATATAAGTAGCTAACTCTACGTTTGAGGAATCACCTGGGTAAGTTTACGTGAGATGAAATCTTTAACTGAAGATCTAAAATAGAACCAGTTTTTTAGAAGGTTAATGAATAGAGAAAGCTAGTGGTTTCAATTTTCCATCCACACATATTGTGTCTGGCATACGTAATAATTAACAAGGAAAAAAATATATAATTAATGGAAATGACTTAAGTTTTTTTAATTACAAAGGCAAAGCGCGCCACACAGGGGTGTAGTTTGTTAATACAAACACGAAATAAATTTAGCAAAACCGAGCTAAAAATAGATTTAATCTGATTTTTTATCAATTATCTATATTTAAGCCTAATTTATTTTTATTTATATATATTTTAGGTGTCTTCTTTTAGGAGTCTTGGATCTGGTCCTAATATAATGGCGTTTGTAGAGCTAGTTTTCCCGTAGCAAATTTTCTAATCAGTCTATTTTTAATTTTTAATATTGTAATAAAAGTAGGCTATGTATTGAAATTTTTATATAATTTTTTTTTATATTGGTCAGAGCATCCCGAAGCTTATATATCTCACCGATAAAAAGTTTACAATACAAATATTAAACTAGAAATAAATTTAAAACTTACCCTGAAAATAGGCTTAGTGGGATTCATGGAGGTCCTGATTTCCTCGCGTGTAAGGTCTCGCGACCAATCGCGCGCGACGTAAGTCTCGTGGAGATCTCGCGTGAACGACGGGCCTTCGCTCATTGGTCGCTAGGCCTGACACGGACGCGATTCAGGATCTCAATGAATCCCGCTAAGCCTATTTTCATGGATAAGTTCTAAATTTATTTCTAGTTTAATATTTGTATTGTAAACTTTTTATCGGTGGATTAGGCCTATTTAAACGATAAGGAATCGATAAAAAAAAAATCACTTGTAATTAGGTTGCATTCTCCCTTTAACACCTACGGCTCTTTGGGAGACTGATTTTGCATAAAATATTAATTTCACATGTTGATCCATGAAAATTGATTTTAAAATCCTTAGATTAGTAAATATTTAAAATAACTTTTCTTCGGTTTGATAATAAAAGGTTGGCAAACCTAGGCTAGCCACTACCTCTATCAGTTATTCACGTACTATATAATAATATTAATAAATAGCTAAAATATTACATTACCATTCTAGACGACCGACGGCGTGTCTTATTGTGAAGTTCGTTAGTAGCATTGCAGGTAATAACATGTTGAACTTTGCACGAATTAACGTGACTTTTTCGCGAGTGAACTTTGCACGAGTGAACGTGGTGAACCGCGGGATAAAATTGGCAAGCGTTTGCAGGAACATTCATGATGATTTAAACGGTTAATTAAGACTGACCAGCCTAAGATTAAGAGAAATCGCGTACGAAATTTAATATAACCGAGCACTCCGATAAATTTATTTGAAAATTGAAATCGTTCAAACGAGTTCACGGTAATGAATGAAGGGAAGGTACGAAGTTCGATTCGTTGTAGATTTATAACACAAGGGGGGTTTACACCCCAGGATACATTGTGTTGGTTTAGGACCCTTCTCGGAAATTTTTTTGGAGAAAAAAATAGAGTTCCCGGAAAACGAAATTTTAAGAGCCACCTGTTGAAAGGCTCTTTTTTTTTTGGAGATTTTCCACGCTTTAGGTTTGGAATGGAGTTTTTTTGGGAAAGTTTTTGGTCTAGATTATAATCCCTCTCCTTCCCCCAATAAATAAACCACGTGTTCCGGTGAATTTCATTCTATATTGGTGGGCAACTTCACCATAAACTGACTTACCCAAGAATTTTTCGTTGTTTTTGAGTTATTTTACAATGTTGCTAAGCCTAACGCCCTGGCAATGTTGCATAGTGATAAAAGTAACAGAAATACTGCAGCCAATCAAAGATCGTTTCAAAATAGATATCCATAAAGTACGCGCGAGTATTTAGACTCTTTTAATTATCCGTTATTTTTACTTGTATGAAAATGAATAGGCTTAGCGTAATTAACTTCGTTAATTAACACCAGAAACTTTTGGTACGAATTAATTAATAAATCAACGTGGTCTTTGTCTTGAATATTAATTTAAAACCAAAGGATGAGACGTATTTACGTGACGTCATTACTACTTGACTACAGTTGAAGCGGACGACTGTCAAACAATAGATTATAAATCTTCAAACTGACGGATTAAATATAAATAAATGACCTAATTAGAGTTTACGCAATCTGTTTCGAGCTAATTTACATTTTATTAATGAAAACAAATTTTTAGGCATTGAGATTTGAAAAATGAAAGTAGCGAAGTGGTACTCGAAAGGAATGCTTGAAAGTGAGAAACCCAGTTATTCGACGAAGCGGCAAACTAACACGATGGAGGTATTGTTTTGTTTAATTAGCAGCTACGTACGGTAGTCAAAACAGATTACGCTAATTTCATCCCCAATCGTTGCGTAAATCAGTAGGCCATGGACTTACTTTCCTAAGATTTAGAAATTCTTAAGATATTTTGCCATAAAAGTTCTAAGCCTAAATTATAATATTTTTATATAAAAGTGCTAAGCATAATTTAGAAATGTTTCGGATAAAAATTTAGAGTCCTCGAACGTCAAGTTGCTAAGCCTAACTCTGCATCTTAGAACATCAAGTTGCTAAGTCTAACTCTGAATCTTCGAACGGAAAGTTGCTAAGCCTAACTCTGAGTCTTAGAACGTCAAGTTGCTAAGTCTAACTCTGAATCTTTGAACGGAAAGTCGCTAAGCCTAACTCTGAGTCTTAGAACGTCAAGTTGCTAAGTCTAACTCTGAATCTTTGAACGGAAAGTCGCTAAGCCTAACTCTGAGTCTTAGAACGTCAAGTTGCTAAGCCTAACTCTGAATCTTAGAACATCAAGTTGCTAAGCCTAACTCCGAGTCTTAGAACATCAAGTTGCTAAGCCTGGAAAGTTGCTAAGCTTAAATTGATGTGAATTTTAAGGTCAAGTTGCTAAGCTTAAATTGATGTGAATTTTAAGGTCAAGTTGCTAAACCTAAATCGATCAGAATCATAAGCCTAACTAGGAATATTTTAGCACAAGTCCAAATTGCTACTTAAGCCTAACTCTAAAACAGTTTCTCTTCACTAGGAATGTTGTACGTCCAATTTGGAACTTTTACACGTAAAGTTACTAAGATTTAAGATTGAAAATATCAAAACAATTTTAAAGGTTGTATAATAATAATTTTAGCAAGGAGACTGGCAAAAACTAGCACACGTATCTAAATTAAACCATCTCCGCGTGGTATTTAACCTCCCCCGAAACTATACACACTTCAAGAATCGATTATATTGTCCCGACCATGACCAGAATTACAAATTAAGATTATTACGCATCACAAATAAATGCAATTTTATCACCGTTAAAACTAAATTTCTATACCTACTTATAGTACTTAAAGGGAGAATGAAACCAAAAAAATGATTTTTTTTTTTTTTTTTTTTTTTTTTTTATCGATTCCTTATCGTTTTAAATAGACCTAATCCAACAGTAAACCAAAATTCCAAACGAATATTAAACTAGAAATTTAAATCATTTGCATTCTCCTTTTAAACATAACATTGAAAAGTAAGTTAGGTTAGAATAACATTTTTTTTTTTTGTTTCAATTTAACAGCCCACGTTAAGTTTGCAAAACAGCTAGCTAAGATTAAAAGTAGTTATTGTAAATTCTAGTTATTGAAGCAATCCCTCCCTGAATAATCTTGACATTATTTTGCCTTGGACACAAAAATGGTTCTTGTATAAAAAAAAAAAAAAGCCATTAATAATAAAAATAGACATTACGATTTTGCGAGGGAAGGGATGATTATTTTTAAACGTTTTTAATTGAAATATAGTTTCGGGAAACACCTTTTTATCTTGAAGGGTGTGTTTTCTTTCATTTCTTGAAAAGGGTTGAAGCAATTAAAAAATAGATTTTATTTAATAACAGATATTACTGTAACTCAAAACGTTTAATTTCAGTCTTGAAAGGAATCAAGTTTTATCAAAGATTACTTGGTTTTAGATTGGGGATTGGAGTATTTTTAAGATAATAACCATCTATTGTAAAGTAAGAATCATTCGAATTAGATTAAAACATAATTTAATGTCTAAATTAATGATTTTATTTAAAATTAATGTCTTATTACGTCTAGCTCATTTGTGGAATTAATTTTTAGAAAATTAATCAATTTTTATTTCCACGCGAACTTTGGTACCTTCTAAGATTGTAATCGAATTTACATCGCGGGAGGTTATTTTTATTTAATTAAATTCAAATTAGATTTGATAATAAGATTGATTTTGAAGACCATGGTAGCGAATAAAGAATTATTAACACTTGAGATACAAATCACATGGTTTTATTTGAAAAAGCTAAAATTATTGCCGGTGTAAATTGCCGGACTTATTTACATTGTACGACGCGTTTCGGAGACCGATCTCCTTTTTCAAGTACGACAATAATGAATTTTAGGTTTCACTATCTAACTTTATAAATTTTGACTTGGACTTTAGCCCATTTTCAAAAAACGGTAACAAAAGGGAAGGCCTATTTTTTTTTTTTTTTTTTTTTTTTTTTTTTTATATATCTACCAGATCAAACCAGTAATCGTTCATAAAAGTCCCCTTATCGATATTGAGCTGGCCTAGTGATTCCTGTGATTTAAATTTAAATAACTATCAATTAAAAGATACTAATGAATTTATTTGTAAAACGCGTAATTTAAAGTTAAACCCTAATTCTAGATTAATTAGTTTTGACGTAACCAACTTATTTGGCAGTATACCAGTTGACAAAGAGAATTAGCACTTTGTCAACTGGTATACTGCCAAATAAGTTGGTTACGTCAAAACTAATTAATCTAGAATTAGGGTTTAACTTTAAATTACGCGTTTTACAAATAAATTCATTAGTATCTTTTAATTGATAGTTATTTAAATTTAAATCACAGGAATCACTAGGCCAGCTCAATATCGATAAGGGGACTTTTATGAACGATTACTGGTTTGATCTGGTAGATATATAAAAAAAAAAAAAAAAAAAAAAAAAAAAAAAATAGGCCTTCCCTTTTGTTACCGTTTTTTGAAAATGGGCTAAAGTCCAAGTCAAAATTTATAAAGTTAGATAGTGAAACCTAAAATTCATTATTGTCGTACTTGAAAAAGGAGATCGGTCTCCGAAACGCGTCGTACAATGTAAATAAGTCCGGCAATTTACACCGGCAATAATTTTAGCTTTTTCAAATAAAACCATGTGATTTGTATCTCAAGTGTTAATAATTCTAGATTTGATAATGATTATTTTCATCGTTTGCCTATTCTTTATCTTCTACTTTGACCTGAACTGTTTGCCGTTAGAGGACGCGCTATAAACGCTAGATTTTGCTACTCATCTTTGTCTATTAAACTATTAATAAAGGTGTCCATTGTTAGTAATCCTAGCTGACACCCTAAAGTTTTTGAATTTATGAATTACAAAAAATATCTAGAAAGATTCTTCCATTCAGAAACATTGGGTTAATTTTAAATAGAGTATGAAAATCTATGAAAAATGAATGGTGGCCGTAAAATTTCATTGATGACACGCGGGATAATCATTAATTACCAAACGTATTCTATATCTAAACCGCATTTTCCCCGACTACACCTTTTTTTTTATCAAGAAAGGCGTTGCGAAACGTTTGACCCCTCTTATGGCGAAGACACGTGTCCATTCAATCTAGAGAGATGCAATTAAATAGAAGGCAAGAGTAGGTGGATATCTAAACACTACCTTAGCCTTTACACTCCTTTCCCCTAACATAGATTAATTCAATTTGTTTTCACGAATCAAATATACGAATTATGGGCGGGAGGTTCGATTCGCTTTGTCGAACTAGCTAGTGCACGACCAAGTGTCATTATAGTACTTAATCTTACAGGAGTTGCAGTTTGCAACGAAGTTTATTATATTGGGTATTAATCCGCTATAACTTTAGCTATATATAATTAAAAAAAAATATTCTAAAATATATTTAAACTAAATTGCCATCATTTTACGATGGACTATTAAGAATTAAAGCTTTAGTTTTTTATCAAAAAGTAACCAAAGAAATTAATTATCGAACGAAATTAAGGTAAAAATCAAAATAACAAATAATAGGTAATTTTTTTTTTACCAATATATGACGTAGTTTATTAATTAACGATAATTTTCATACGATTTTCTTGATATAAGTACTTTTACGGAAAAGATCGCGCGAAAGCGGCCTTATAACTCGTGCCAAATCAACTGTAGGGTCTAATATAGCGACCATAAATCACGCGACCATAGTGATGGGCGTATTATCACGAGAAATTTTTAATTTTTAAAATTAAATTATTATAGCTTCTATTTTCCCTTTAAATCTTATTTTTTTTTTTATTTGATTTCTAAACGAGTATGGGAAAATTTATTTTTGATTTGGCTTGTCATTTTTGGCGGTTCCAGACACGCGGCGATCAAAAAAAATTAATGGATTTCTACTTTTAAGTATATTTATGGGAGTGGGAAAACTTAGGACCATTAACAATTCTTTGCTCTATAATATAAGACCAAGACGAGAAACATACGAATTAGATGCGTGAAATGAAATTGGAATGAAGTGCCGTTTGCATTTATAATTAATTGGAAAATATCGCTCTGAAAACAAAAGCGAAGCGATTAAATTAATTTTGGTTCACTTTGGTTGATTTCAGGTTATTTAATTCGAACTATATTTGGTCTAATTCTGTTGTAATTTTCCAATTCGGATCATTTTTGGACAGTGCATTAATTATTAACAGTTTAATTTTAATTAATTTAATTTAGATAATGAGTTATACTCCTTATTTAAAAAGCATATTTCTTGGTTTACTAATTTGGTCTATATTTGGTCTAATTCTGTTATAATTTTCCAATTTGGACCATTTTTGGAGACATATTCGTGCAATTATTAACAGAAAAAGGTTAATTTTAATTAATTTAATTTAGATAACCGGATAATTTAGATAATTAAAACAAAAAGCAATTTCTTGGTTTCCAATTAATAACTAATAGACTTTCGGTATTGATCAACTAATTTTTTATCTATCGTCAGATTTGACGCGCTAACAATTAAAATGTTTAATTTCCTTAATTAATCAACATTACGTGATTTAAAAGAGTTCTTAAATACGCAGTAATTGGTGTAATAAACCTGTAGAAGATTTTAAATCTAGGTTGAAAATTAGATACGTGTTAATTACTTGCCTTAATTAACGAGAATATATATTGTATAAAAAATACATAAAATTAACAAATCTAATTAATTCTACATATCGAGCGAAATTAACCATTAACAATATTACTAATAATTAAAATAAAAAATCATTTCTTACCAATAATACGCTAGCATTAATCTCCAATCAAAATTAAACACGTACGAAGCACAATAATAATAATAATAATCACTTGGGTATTTATTTCTTCGCAAGATATAATCACTTTATAATTAAAACTAAATTATCTAATCGTCGAGCCATTTAATTAAAACAAATAATAAATAAA
This sequence comes from Odiellus spinosus, assembly GCA_963920705.1. Lineage (NCBI taxonomy): Eukaryota > Metazoa > Arthropoda > Arachnida > Opiliones > Phalangiidae > Odiellus > Odiellus spinosus. The sequence continues at coordinate 15,349,080 of OY987237.1, read as the reverse complement.
AACCGTACTAATTATCATAAAAACTTAACCATTTCGCGTTAATTTTTCAGCGTAACTAGTTTAATTTAACACATTTAAAAAACACAACCGAATTAAGAATAGTTTAGTTTAACTATAATAATATTTGTATAACGCCAATTCCGATTCTATAATTAAAGAAATTACGATAAGTCCTGCCCAGAATTGAAAAACATTTCCAATTGGATATAAATTTAAACTGACTACCATTGGAAAACTTCTGATTATTAGAACATCCATTTAAAGAGCTTGGTTTATACAAGATGTTGACCATGATGTACTCAAGGTTTTGGACTCCGAAATACAACAAGGACTTCGACTTCGCCATAATTTCACATAATACTATTTCCATTTCTTTCCACGAAACGAGAAGGCGTTTTTTTTTACGCAAATTACGAAATATGTTATATATTATCGAATTTTTTTAGTCCAATGACATTTAATCAAAGTTTTTATTCGATAATTTTTACGAGAGCTTTCTGACGTTCAATGTTTCCTTGACTAATCTCAAAGCCGCTTCTGAAGTTCCCGAGTGAAATCTGGTTGCGGCAACCCTAGCTATAGAAAATTATCTTGGAAGTCTAAAGCTCCTCCTCGTATTTCAAACTAGTGTTCTAGTGTTTTTTAAAAGGTACGTGGTAAAAACCCTATACGCGCGCGTAACACTAAATAACTGATGGATTTATGTTTAAAGGTCATATTAGCCTAGTGTAATATTGATATTATCTAGAATTTTTAGTTTGGAAAAATATTTTTGTAAGGGCCACTATATGGGTTACGAAAATCACTGTTTGGATTGAAAATTCATTTGAATTTACTTTGAAAATAAATTCATTTGAATTTACTTTGAAAATAAATTCATTTGAATTTACTTTGAAAATAAATTCATTTGAATTTACTTTGAAAATAAATTCATTTGAATTTACTTTGAAAATAAATTCATTTGAATTTACTTTGAAAATAAATTCATTAGAATTTACTTTGAAAATAAATTCATTAGAATTTACTTTGAAAATAAATTCATTTGAATTTACTTTACTTAACTAATTTGCTAATCAAAAAGAGAAATTGTACAAAATCCATGAAAATGGTAAGTTTCAGCTAAGCCTAATTTAAGTTTAATAAACAATTTTACACGAGCTTCCCAAATCATTTGTTAGTTCATACTTTGCCGTAAGAGGACGCTTATTAAAGCCATGTTTTGTTATTCAACAAATTAAGATAGATTTCCATCATGTTAAACGAAAAATAGCTAAGAAATTATTTGAGAAATAAATTCTACAACTTTAGCTTGACTTGAAAAATATATTATTTTTAAATTTGTATTATTATTGATGCTGGTAAATTAATTAATTTTAATTTTCATCAAGAAGACGAACAATTGTCGAATTAATAAAGATATTAGTTATAAATAAGTGGTGTCTAATTGTAGAAAATTAAATAAAATTCACAAAACGCAATAAATCAAGATACTTGAATATCACTTTCAAATTACACATTATATAATATTCAGTTAATTTCATTATGGTTTATCACTATGAACATAAGACTACACATAATAGATGGAAATTTTCTGGGTTTTTTTCTTAGATATTTAATTAATGCAACTAGTTACGGGATTTAGAACACGACCTCCAAAAAGAAAAAAAGGTTGTAAAATTTCCATTTTTCTCGTGGGTACTCAAATTAACGTTAAGTTTCAATATTTTTACTAGGACCCGGGTGGTATATGAATGAATCATAATTTTTAATTATAGTTAACGTAAGGATGAGCTTTAATTTCTAATTAGACTTTTAATTAACTATGTTTCCCATTTGTAATTAAGTAATAATATTTAGTGATTTCAACGGGGGATTTTAAGCAAAAAATAAATTGTAATATCTTCGCTCGCGTATATAATACTTGTAATTAAAATCCTTGGACTAGTTCATTAATTTGGGGTCATAATTGGGGTCAATATTAGTTGCCGGATAGACTCACGGTCATTATTAAGAATATTTTTTTTGGAGTTAAAATTATCATTAATCAGCTTTGATATTATAACAAAATTACTCTACATTTAACGCGCGGTTTACGTCTGGAAAATTCTGGAAAGTTCTAGGAAAATCAGGAAGGTTCTAGAAAAGTCCAGAAAAATCAGGAAAATTCTACAAAAGTCCAGAAAAATCAGGAAAATTCTGGAAAAGTCCAGAAAAATCAGGAAAATTCTAGAAAAGTCCAGAAAAATCAGGAAAATTCTAGAAAAGTCCAGAAAAATCAGGAAAATTCTGGAAAAGTCCAGACAAATCAGGAAAATTCTAGAAAAGTCCAGAAAAATCAGGAAAATTCTAGAAAAGTCCAGAAAAATCAGGAAAATTCTAGAAAAGTCCAGAAAAATCAGGAAAATTCTAGAAAAGTCCAGAAAAATCAGGAAAATTCTAGAAAAGTCCAGAAAAATCAGGAAAATTCTAGAAAAATCAGGAAAATTCTAAAAAAGTCAAGAACATTCTAGAAAATTCTGTAAAGTTATGGAAAATTCTGAATATATATGCAAAAATGTGAATAATTCTTATTTTATAATTTTTATCAACGTAAATGTCTGAGTATATGACTACAGGCGTCTATAATCCATCATTTTCAAAATCTTTCAACAAATCTAAAAATTGAACAATTATAAACTTATACGGTATATGTTTGATGTAATATCCAATCAGTATACTTATCATCGAGTCCCGTAACTGGGCCCCTTTCAAAAACCAGCCAATTTTAAGCTCGAAGTATAAATAACGCGTTTTCTTTCTAAACTTTAAAATAAATATAATAATCAGAAACCCACCCGAATACTAAAGAAGACAAATAATGGAGCGATATATTTTTTGTCGAAAGCCGCGTGGTTAATTTAAAAGATCTAATCTTAAAACAGGGCGAAAAACTGTAGGATTATAAGAGACTGCTTCTTCGATAATTGCTTAGTTTAATAAGACGGAATTAACCCATGGAAGGCCTCACTTGGTATAATATACAAAACTCCACACCGAAAATAGTTAAAGTGGTTGTATACAACAAGTTTTTCGCTTCCCCAAATTAACTAGAGCTCGGAATTCGTATAACTTTTGTTAAATGTATATAAAACCATCTGGAATGTCGATCAGATTATCCGTCCACGAAAAATATCTATTTCTTACACCCGAATGTAACGGCAAACTTACAATTCGTAGTCAAAAAGTGATACGAACTATTCATTCGCCGATTAGAACAATTTGAAACCCGAGTTTCTTCGCGGATTTTAACCCAAATTGAGATCTCCGAGCTAGAATTATTTAGTCGCTGTTCCTTTCAATTTAGATGAAAAAATATAATTATATTTCATTCTACACGGATTTCGAGAAACGTCGTATTTTTATCCGCCTAATTCGTTTATTAATCGAGCTTAAAATTTAATCTCCGGATATTTCGTATCCATTTGATAACATCTTGTTTGTATATAATTTGTGGTTTTATATTAACAATTTATCTGAAATTAAAATATCCGAAAAAAGTCTAGTTATTAATTAATATCCTAAGTTATTCATTATCCGATTCCGAGCTCTAAAATTAACATATTTATAATTATTAAAGGTGTAAAATTATTGGCTCAAAAATGCTACACTTAATAGATTCATAAGCGTCCTCTAACGGCCAAAACAGTGCTTTGAAAAGTAGTAAAACTCTCGCGTGTCTTCGATAAAGATTACCCAGAAGTGGACGTGTTTTTGTTAGCTACTTTTGCCCGCACTGCTTTCCGCTACTTTACGAACACCAAATTTTATTATCTAGGTGTCTATTGGTAAAATTCTAAATATAACTCCAGGACAGGACAGGACAGAGTAAAAACAACGAAAAATTGATCAGATCCTGGTACTATCCATTTGACTCAGTCCGCGTAGGTATCTAAGGCGCCTGCAGGCACTCATCAAATATAATCGCGTTCATGAAACAATTTCGATAGGAACTATTAAAACGAAAGCCTAGGCGAATTAATACACCGTGTAAAATCTGCCTCGCAGAATTTATTTCAGATAGCTTCGCCTACGATTGTAGATTTAACAGAAGCGCCTCATACGGGTGAAATTTGACGACTAAAATATAATTCTCAAGTATATATATCTGTATACCTCAGAGGGCGGATAATTACTTAAAATAGAGCTCTTAAGTTTTTTCCCTCTCTGTCTACTTCGTTTTCTGACATAATTGCAAAATTGGCAGCGGCGAGGTTAAGATATATAATTGTCACCGACGTCTCCTCTCTAAAATACATATTTTTTTCATCTGGCCCACCCGACGATAAAGGGATATTGAAACAAATAAATATTTCATGGACTTAATTTATCCTTATTTGCTTAAAAAAGAAGGATACGTTTTAAACTATAATGGTTGCTAAATGGCTGTTCAATATCATCAGCTTTAAACCTATTGGATGTTCAACATCATCCCGCTTGAAATCTATTGGATGTTCAATATCATACCGCTTTAAATCTATTGGATGTTCAACATCAGCTTTAAATCTATTGGATGTTCAATATCATCAGCTTTAAATCTATTGGCTGTTCAACATCATCCCGCTTGAAATCTATTGGCTGTTTAACACCATTCGCTTTAAATCTATTGGCTGTTTAACATCATCAGCTTTCTATTGATCCGCGTAATCTAACTACGGTATCAAGACCGACCAATGGAAGAATAGATCAAATAAGCTGTTTGAAATTGATACGAACGCTAATTGGTCGATGGTTCTTACATTGAAACGAAACTAACTTCAGTAATTAAAATTTTTAATTATTTCTAATTGTAACTGATTTAAATTATATTTCATTATCACTTCATTACCCAAAACTGATCCCCGATTTCTTAAGATTTTCTTTCTTACTTTTTCTTAATGAATTCCGCTCCCGTGAGGTCTCTCCTCGGTTTAAAATTAGTCCAAAAATTAAATTTTATCATTTTCGATAGATAGCGCAGTCTTATTCCCCCAATACAATATTTTTTTTAACGAATTTTCTTGAATAATAATAATAAATTATTTCTGCATGGAAATTAGGGGAGTAGAAAATATAGCTACCCCAATCATCTACCAGCAATATTAATCAGTATCTAATTAAGCCCTTTTCTCAATTAATTAAAACTTCTTTCCAATATTACGCTCCAAAAATATCAATTAACGATCTACCTGTAAAAAATGTAGACACCCAAATATATATAACCTATAGCTACCATTAAATATTCTAAACCATGATAGGTCTTTAGACTCTGATTAATGTGAACTTCTTAAGCCTTTTCCATACTAATAAAGTTCAAGCAGAAACCGATGAAACCCTCCTTTGAAGTCTATTACTCCCGGGTCTTGTCTACCCCTCTCTGTATGGGTTAGTTTCAAAAAGCGCGATTCGTACGCCTCCTAACGGTAGATATTTTCGGAGCGGGAGTTCGTCGAGCGAATATCTCTAGCAGTCTTGGAGTTCCTCAAAAAAAAAAAAACGTCGTGGTTTGTGGAGAGAGAGAATTTCCAATTTTCCGTAGACAGGGGGTATGAAGTAGGACCCCTCCGATCTCGTAAAATTGGGAATTTTACCCATACAGAGAGGAGCGCTATGTGGAACATTAGAGTAGTAGACTTCAAAGGAGGGTTTCATCGGCTTCTGATGTGAGGCATATGTTATAGAACAAAATTACCGCGACAGTAAAAAATACATTTTTGAAAATCCACATTTTCGATATTTTAAAAATTCCCCGCAATACTACGTCATCACTATAGTCACGTGATTTATATAGAGCCTACAGTTAATTCTCACGCGTCCTGGCACCAGTGATAAGGTCGCTTTCGCGCGGTTTTTTTAGTAAAAGTACTTAAGAAAGTTAACTATCTTTCGTACGAAAATTATTGTTAATTACGTATTTAATTTTTAGTTTAATATTTGTTTGTAATTTTTTTAGTGGTTGATTTAAACGATTGTAATTAAGTTACATTCTCCCTTTAAAGGGAAGATGAAGAGGAAAATAAAAAATGTTTTTGTAGTAAAATATTCTTTATATATCTCTGAATTGTACAAAAAATCTGAAACCACCTGCTTTTATAATTCAATTAAAAGGGGGACTAATCAAAGTTGCCCCACCTTTGGCTTAATAAACTCCCCGCGACACGCGCTGGGGCAAACTCTTATATTTCAATCTTTCACATGGTCTTTAAATCTTGTCAAAACGCGATATAAAAAATAAATGATGTAAATAATGCATCCAGGAGGTCCTTGTCCTAATATATAACACTTTTTCTCGTTAACTATTAGCATATATTTGAACCTACCTAACTCATTTTTGATTTTTCATCACAAAAGTGGGAGGAGATACGAGCAAATTTACCCCGAGTTGAAAAAGGGGTTTCATTTTTTATTATTATTCTTTTCAGAGATATTGATTGGTTGATATTATTTTATAATAATATTAGATAATGAATTGATTTCGTGCTGTAGAAAGAATACATATTCGAAGGGTTATTGACGCCGCAGGGTAGATAGATAAAATATTACAACATTATAAATATATTTATTATAAAAAGGTTTCGACCTAGACCTAGATTCGTGGATTTTTTCATGGTTAAATACATATTTTATAATCATATCTAGATAGATTTTCAATTTAGAATAAAACTAACCCATCAATTTCTAAGATATGTTTTGTCGATGAGAGTTCGGGAATAACCAAGCTAATTACACGTTGAATCTTCAAGGTGATCCTAACAATATAATCTTAGAGCACGAAATATTTTACTAATTATGTAAGTTTAATTAACTTTTCTTTTTAATATTGTTTATGTACAGGAATTTTCAATTTTTTTTTGGGCCTCAGATCGAATTATTATTATATAAACTGTGTGTTCTAAGCTGCTTAGATTCCAATACCCTCTATTAAAGTGACTATGAAATATATTTTTAATTTTAATATACAATTAAAATATATATTCAAATATTATTTTATTTATTTACAGGGTGACGACTGAAAATTTGAAAATCCTATATAGGAAATATAGGAAATTTCTTTGCGAAATATAGGAAAATATAGGAAGAATTTTATGTAAAATATAGGATAAAATAGGAAGAAATAAGTGGAAAATATATGATAAAATAGGAAAATAATTAATTAAAAGTAGGAACCATGTTTATTATTGCGTCACAACTCTCATCACCGGTTTAAACATGGTATTAATACGATCCAATTGCTTAAATAGTATGGAATTTTACAGACTATTTTAACTGGAAAATGTACAGTTAAGCTAAAATAATCTTATACAGCCACAGCTGACAGTATGATTTAGAACTTTACACTTAACTAAAGATTTTGAGTAGAAATATAGGAGATTATAGAAATTGACATTAAATTATAGGAGAAAATAGGAAGGAGGTGAAAATATAGGAAAAAATAGGAAATATAGGAAAAGTGGTCACCCTGAGTCTTTAACTTAATTAACGTTTGGATTAAGTACTTTTACGAAAAATACCGCGCGAAATTAACCAGAACGCGCGAGAATCAACTCTAGGTTCTGCAATAGATTAGCGACCATATTGATGACGTAGTTTGCGGGGAATTTTTTTAAAAATTTCGAAAAAGGCGATTATAAAATATATATTTTTACTGCCCTGGTAATTTTGTTCTATGACATATGTATATATATTTTAAATCGTTTTTTAACGATCTTTCCGAAAATGCTACTCAATTTCAATTTGGAGTTGGTGAAAATCCAGTGACAGTGTAACCTTAATTACAATTAAATATAGTTACGTTTTAGATATACTTATTTATATTTTTTGTAAATTTCTCTCACGTACCAATAAAATAAAATTTAATCTAAAAATCAGCGTGGGACGTAAAGTCAAGTACAATATCTTTTCCATCAAAATTGGTTTCTATTTGCAATTTAAAATGCTCAATGAGTCAATGTCACATTTGAAGAAATTACTTTCCGTTGAAGTCTCAATAAATATCGATTTAAAGGGAATATGAAATGAAATAAAAATATTTTTAACCCCATCGATTGTGAGATTTCAATATTCGCTACATACGTTTTTGGCTTTTCATTTTTTTGCCAGAATTAGGAGGTTTGTTACAAATTAGGGCAATTTTTCCAAGCCCTAAATATGCGGGGGTCATCTATAAAGATCACCTAGAACCTTTGACAAACTATTTGATATTTTATTCTTCCTTAAAATTTTGATTATATTAAAAAGTTTTTCATTTTCAGTTAATTAGTCTAAATAATATTTTATTTTTAATTATTTCGAAGAAGAATTATATCTAATTTTCTCTTCTAATCATCAGTCACGTGACTTGGTTTGTTATACACATGATATCCTTACAGAAATTATTATTTTTGATTTATAGATCTAATTATATAAGCAACCAGAAAATGTATCGCCTTTATGTATGTTTTAACTACGTAATTAAGTATTCTAATTAACGTTAAATTTATTTTATTTAATTAAAAAAAAATTAAGATTTACATAATATTTATTTATTTTCGTGGGATTATTTTAATATGCCAAGGATAAAGAAAACGTTATGGGTGGATTTTCAAATACACACCCTTTAAAAAAGGTGTATTATCCGCGTCTGTAGTTTAAACTTACAATAACTCCCATTGGTTTAGTTTTAAAGATAAATTACACGCGGTTGTTGTGGGTGTTACCAAGAACTAATTTATACAACACGAGAACAAACAAATTCTAATGTTTGATGTTTCTATTAAAGCCAAAACTGATAGCTAAAAATGAATATTCTAAATTCTAGCCAATCATATGATTTCAGCCTTCAACAGGACTATTTCTATTGTTTTTTTTTTTTTTTTTTTAATTCGAAAGTTTACTAAAGATCTCGCCTTAACTAAAGGTCTTCGCTGATTGGTCGCTGCTGACCCATCAATGCGAAAAAAAATCTGGATCTCCATGAATCCAGCTAAGCCTATTTTTCGGGTAAGTTTTAAATTTATTTCTAGTTTAATATTTTTGTTTGTAAATTATTTAAATGATAAAGAATTGATTAAAAAAATTACTCGTTGTTCGAAACTACAAGATATTAAACTCTCCATTGATCCTTGTTAAGCCTACTTTCTGAGTAAGTTGAAAAGGATTGATATTAACAAAATCAATTTGAAACAGGATGAAAAACCAAATTTCATTTTTGAGTTGACACCAAGAACAAAGCTGTACTATCCAATTATTTTTAATTAAACTAATTATCAGAGTAGCGTAATACGTACTGCAATTCGAGTTTGAATGAGATGGTAAGAATTTTTTTTGGTGGCGCCTCAAATAGCCCCGAGGTTCAAACGATTATAAAGAGAGCTAGGTCGGGTCCTTGCCAATACCTTGACACTCGTTCGCGACGCTCACCTTTCCCGAGTACTCGCGGACACGACACGGTGGTGCCGTGTTAAATATTGGAGCGCTATAACTAGTTTATAGGAGCTTGGCACACCGTATTAATCCACGAATTAAACTTAATACATCCAAAGACAGTCAGCTGCCATTCCCTTTCAAATAATCCCTCCGTGATCGAAATTGACAGTCTTGTTTAGCTCGTAAATTATGGAGCAAAATTGATTTAAGATATTGGATTTGGCGGTATCTTCACTAATTTATACCCAAGGCACGTCGGCTTTTTTTAAATATGTTTTTTTTTTTTTATTACATTCATTGCTTGAATTGAGTTAACTTCGAAAATTTATGGAATTCTATCATCTTCTCTTACAAATTTATAAGATTTTCTTTTTGTATAAATTATAGTTTGAGAATAAAATTGTTATTCACATCTCCATGGACCTCCCATGTTTTAAAAAAAAAATGTTCTTCTATAAATTGGAGACTAATCTCAATCAGGAGAGAAAATTAACAAAAACTACTCTTATCAAAAGTGAGGGTGAAGAGATTTTCATATTTATTCTGTTTAATTTGATTTAATTGATCTAATTCTGTTGGAATTTTACAATTTGAACCACTTATTTTCTTCATTGATTAAGCCTATTTATTTCTTTTTTCTACGGGGACAGTTCCTTGAAATACATGAAAATATTTAATTTCTCTGACCATTGGGGCTCATTTCCAAATTCCCTGACTTTTCCCTGACCGCATTTGGTTTGAAAGGTCAAACTGTAAAATTTTGAGGTCAAAATATATAATTATTATCATAAGCCTATTAATTCCCCGTAATTTACAAACGAGGGTTGGTTTAGCGTTGAGCTAATAACTGGCCAATCTCGCGACTCAAATCCATCTAGCGGTGGTAGCTTGAAACTATTCCAATGCATGCTAGGACATCCCTTTTCCTATCAAGAGGAATGAATTAACTTGGTTTTTCCGCGAGATGGCGTAGGGCTTCAAATTTCTATCTCTCTCTCTCCTGTATAGTGCTAAATAGGACGGGCTCTATGGGGAATTCAAACTTTCGGGTGATGAATTAATAGGCTTATGATAATATTAATAGGAGTCAAATCCCACTACGAAATACAATAACTCGTAAGGTGGAATCGATATTTATTCCGATATCGATACTATGAAAAAAAAAGGAATAAATTTTAAATTGCAAAATATTTCTCTAAAGGAGCTATTATATCTATAGATCAAATGTATCTGGAAAATTTATAGTTATTCAGAGTGGATCTATTAACTATCAGTTTAACACACTATAGGGGGTAATTTGTTTAACCAAGAGCGTTTATTTTAATTTTTGTTCGAGCTTAGAGTACTAAAAGTAAAGTATATTTATTTTCCAACCCATTTTGCCTCTAAGGGTTCCGAGTGCCTGTCACCGCACAAAAATTTAAACATAGATAAATGATTAGACGAAAAATAGCTAGGGCCAACTGTAAACTGGCAGATTCAAACCCAACCTTCAGAAAAAATTACTTCAAGGGATCGTGAAAGTGAAAAAATAATTAAAATGAATATTTTAAATCTGGTACCATATTTAAACAATTTAATTATGATTCAAAATTATGCAATATAGCTTTGATTGCGTATTGATTAATTTTAATTAGATTAGGTCTAGATTTAGGCCTAGTCCAAAAAAAAAAAAAAAAAAAAAAAAAACTCAAATATTAAACCAGACATAAATTTAAAACTTACAATCAAAATAGGCTTAGCTGGATTCGAAGAGATCACCTGAACTCCCCATACAGCGATATTTATCGATGGCTACTTATATGGGGAATGCAGGATCTCAATGAATCCAGCTAAGCCTAGTTTAATATTTGTTTTCTAAACTTTTTATCGGTGGACTAGGCCTATTTAAACAATAATCACTCGTTAATAGATTGCATTCTCCCTTTAAAATAAAAAATGTTTAAATTTATTTCCGTGTTACAATCCCTTTAAAAAAAAGGGTTTAAATGATCGGCTTGAAACATAATTTAAAGGCGTGTTGTAATAAAGGGTTAAAAACTCGATCATTTCTAGAAGAGATTCCAAAAACCACGCCCAGACTGGAGTTTTTTTTTTAAACATATTTTTAAATTGCTCTAAAATTTTTGTAAAAAATTTTTAAAACATGTTTAACACGATTTTTTGACGTTTTAATGTTACATAATTTTAAATGGATTTTTTTTTTAAAATATTTGCCACTATGATAAATGGAAATTTTTGTTAGGCATTAAAATTTTAAAGTCAAAAATTATCTTGAAAGTTCAAAACGTACAAAGCTAAGGATCTCTCTTATCTTTCTCGAGTGAATTCAATTTTCAAAAGCCTAAAGCTTTGCACGTACTGAACTCTAAAAACAAATATTTTAAGGTTAAATTGAAGGGTGTGGGATGAGGCTACTATTATATTTTGTTTTTGGAAATTTATTTTAAAGGGATGGTAAAATGGTTGCGATAAATAAAGGGTAGAAGAATGCAACATAACTAGTGATTTTTTTTATCCAAAAATTGCAAACAAACACGTGGTTTTGTTAGTTTCTATACCTTTTAAATTCCCTGTTTTTTCCCTTAGAGGACGCTTATGCACGCCAGGTTTTAAATTAATCTTATATTTAACTTTTAAAATACGATAATTTAGATTTGAGTTTCGACGAGGAATGAAATTAAATTTAAAATCACTTTACGTTTCATCAACCCTTTAAACTTCATTAAATTACTATGAAAATAATGATAATATTAACATCATTATCGAATACCGATAACATTTCTCTCACGCGTGACGAGAGAGAGGGGTTGAAGTAATTTTTAAAAGAATTTTAAAATTTGAGCAATTTAAATTTATCTCGATTAAAAGTTTTAAATAAGTTATTAAGATTAAATAAAATCTCGTCTTATAAGATAAATAATACTTGAGAAATTGTTATTTAAGTGGAAGGGTGGTGTTTTTCAAGTCGGACGCAATCAAACCTTAAAAAAGGGACCAAGGACCTCAAATTTGAAAAATAAAATAAAATCACGATTTTTAAAGATTTCTCTTTTATCTGGATTTTAAATTTTAGATTTTTAACTTCGTAATTTGATTTAAGGTGTTCTATAAAATAATAAATGGTTCTTTCTAAATTCATATAAGAGCGTCAAATATATTTCGTAAGATACAGTGATTTGTAAACAGCTGTCTTCAGACGCAATAGGTATGTCATTAATATTCAAAAACTATATTTCAAATAAAAAAAAAATGAAATAAGTTTCTTTAAAGGGAGGATGCAACCTAACAACAAGTGATTTTTTTATCGATTCCTTATTGTTTAAATAGGCCTAATCCACTATTTAAAAAATTTACAAACAAATATTAAACTAGAAATAAATTTAAAACTTACCCTGAAAATAGGCTTAGTGGGATTCATGGAGCTCCTGATTTCCTCACGTGTAAGGTCTAGCGACCAATCGCGCGCGACGTAAGTCTCGTGGAGATCTCGCGTGAAAGACGGGCCTTTGCTCATAGACCTTACACGGACGCGATTCAGGATCTCCATGAATCCCGCTAAGCCTATTTTCAGGGTAAGTTTTAAATTTATTTCTAGTTTAATATTTGTATTGTAAACTTTTTATCGGTGGATTAGGCCTATTTAAACGATAAGGAATCGATAAAAAAATCACTTGTAATTAGGTTGCATTCTCCCTTTAAAGGGAAAATGCAATCTAATAACGAGTAATTTTTTATCGATTCATTATCGTTTGTGTATTAGGCCTATTTATGCCTAAAAGTTAAGAAATTTACAATAGAAAATTAATTAAATTAATTTCTAAAGTTTGGTAAAATTTGAATAAAAGTAGATTCGGACTAATTATATTATTTCAGCCTTCAACGGAGCTTGTAATGGCCTAACATTGAAAGAATAATATATAATAGATTATAAACTTTACGAACCTTAATTCTGAAGCAATTGATTGCTCTGAGAATGAATGATTCGAAAAACAGAAGTTTAAAAATTTTTTTTTAAACAAGTTTTGATTCCCAGGGAGGTTTTTTACGTTTTAAAATTAAGATCGAAGACTCTTTAAAGGGAGAATGCAACCTAATTCCAAGTGATTTTTTATCGATTCCATATCGTTTAAATAGGCCTAATCCACCGAAAAAAAGTTTACAATACAAATATTAAACTAGAAATAAATTAAAAACTTAACCGAAAAATAGGCTTAGCGGGATTCATGGAGATCCTGAATCGCGTCCGTGTAAGGTCTAGCGACCAATGAGCGAAGGCCCGTCATTCGCGCGAGATCTCCACGAGACTTACGTCGCGCGCGATTGGTCGCTAGACCTTACACGCGAGGAAAGCAGGACCTCCATGAATCCCACTAAGCCTATTTTCAGGGTAAGTTTTCAATTTATTTCTAGTTTAATATTTGTTTGTAAATTTTTTAAATAGTGGATTAGGCCTATTTAAACAATAAGGAATCGATAAAAAAATCACTTGTTGTTAGGTTGCATTCTCCCTTTAAGCAATTGAATTTCTTCAAGACATCTGTCTTTAGGCATTACAATAGGAAGCCATTATAATAATAATACTTTCGTGAGTCTACAGTAGCGCAATGAATGGTAAAAGTTCACAAATCATAAATTTATAGCTCACGCTATAACATAATCGAAATAACCAAATTAAATGTTTTAAATCTAAAGGGAGAATGAAATGATTTTTTTTAAATCTTTATATTTCTCTTTTTAATGACAGCGATTACACGATTACGTAACTGACTACAGCCTTTACGTAACCAGTTACGTAATCACTTTAGTACAGTCAAAGCTACAGACTTGTACAAAGTTAATTGAGAATTGTTTTCTAATTATATATTAATATATTCATTCCTGTTAATTTATTTAATTAATATTTAAGGATCAATATTTAGGAATTTAAAAGGGAAAATGAAATTAGACCCCAATTTAGTCCCTATAGTTCTTAATTTACTTAATTTAATTACTAATTTTAAATCTTAAACAGGGAATTGCTCCATCCAATCAACAAACTCACGTCACTGATTTGAAGAATTTGAAATGTTTTAATATTGAATTAAATTCTAACTTTAAATTAAGAGTAAAAATAATGTAATAAAATAAATTTTTAGTTTTCTGTGTAACATTCCATTTTAAAACGAAATTAGGCTTAAAAGGGATTGATTCATTGATGGGGGGGATTTATAAATTACCCCGTGAGGTTTTCCCTGTCAAATCAGCTAAGTAAAGTCGCCATTACTCTTAATTTAAATAATTAAAAAAAAAAAATTTAAGACTAAAGAAATATGAAATATTTTGTTTTCCGTGTCACATTCCCTTTAAAAATTTCTTAAACTAAAACGAAACGAGATCTAAAGCTTTGTATAATACTAGAAACTATTCTTGTTTCAAAAAAAGGTCTAATATCTCCGAATTTAAATCAGTAAGGAAATGGTCCTGCCCATTATTTATTTTTTTCAGAGCATAATCTTTTTTCAATCCGTCAATCAAACGGTGGATTAGATCTTTCCGTGGCTATAATAAATCTTCTCTAAATTCTTATTTTATTTCTTAAGGGCTAAATCGCAATTAGAAGTAAGTTTAAAACTTCAAGCCTATCTAGTAATTTGTATGGATTATAAGTATTCCAAAAAATGCCTCTTTTGTGATGGCATCAGCCATGAAATATTCATATTCTTCTATATAAAATATATCTTGACTCGTGAATCATTTTAATGAAATATTTGGAATTTAATTTAGAATTTAATTTAATCTAAACTAAAAAACCTGGGAGAATCTCAACACGGAGTATTTATACAAGGAAGGAGTTGTACACGTTCAATTGTGTTGAATGAAATAATTTCTAGAGACACTCCTTGATTTTTGAAGAATATACTCCTTGTTGAAATCATGAAATTGGATTTTTTTTATCCTGTTTCATTCTTTGGATCGTTATTAATTGGCACAACGTGAAAAGGAGAGGCGGATTGATACGCAATGTTAAACCATATAGAGAAAAATGAAGTATATTTCAAATCTAATATAAAGATGAGAACCCCAAATTGATTCTATAAGCGGGTTTTTCTAGGTTTCTTGTCGCCACCCAAGTGATAATTAATTGCAACAGTCCCCGTTCGATTCCATATTAAATAAGTTAATTAATTAAAGGTAGAATGCAATCGTTTAAATAGAGTTAAACCAACAGTAAAAAAAATACAAAAAAATTTAAAATTTACCAGGAAAATAGGCTTAGATAGATTCATGGAGATCACCTGAATTTCGTGGCACTGAAGAGTCAGCGACCAATCAAATGTTATTAGAAGTCTCGTGGAGATCTAGACTTAACGACTAATTGGTCTATGACTCATTAATACGAAGAAATTCGGGTGATATCGAATGAATCCAGCTAAGCCTATTTTTCCGGGTAAGTTTTAAATTTATTCGTAATTTTTTTATTGGTGGATTAGTCTTATTTAAACGATAAGAAATCGATAAAAAAAATTAATTGATATTAGCAGAGGTATATAATAACCCCCTTCGGGGGGAAGTATGAAAGGTAGGCAAAATCGACGAACAATGAGTGCCCGGCGTAAATCGCGGCGGATCGACACACCGCTTTGCTCCCAAAAAATAGTTACACCATTTTGAACCTCACTAAATTTTCCCTACGCACACTTCCGGAACTCGCGAGCCGAAGTCAACCTTCGACTCCATTTTAACAGACAGCCTGACTCCCGAGACAGGAAGTTCTAAACACAAATCGAGCCGTCTTGTTTATACAAAGACCATTTACTAGAGTAGCGACATTGAGAAGTCCAGCGCGAGCTAGTGGCCTAGATAGTCAGCAGCGGGCTCTCGTTGTTCGTGATTTTTAACATTGGTAGTATAGGGGCTTTCATACTTCCCCCCCGAAGGGGATTATTATATACCTCTGGTGAAAGTTAAATGAAGTTAAGTAATTGTCGTTACTGCTCGTATATGCCAAATACTAAGATATCACGGTCATTCAAAAACTTAATCGCTGAGAAATATATATAACATGATAATAACCTTGCTCCAAATTTTCTTTCTAAACCGCATTAATTAAACGCGGAAGAATGCGGTAAATGGTGTCAAGATGATATGAAAATCATAAATACCTTCCGTGTCGGTAAAACTATCAAAAAGAAATGACATTTTTCGTATTCCCTTAAGACATAAAAAAAATTAATCAACTGAGGTTAAATATCATCGCGTTATTCGTGTACCTTACCGTTAATTTAATTAATTATTATAATTAATAAAATATATTTTAAAGGTTAAATTCTTTTATAATTACATTTTTTCCCTTTGGAGCAGGGTCAAATATATTCAAGATAAAAATATTATTAACTAATATTATAAATATACTAATTAAGTATAAGTAAGACATATTATCGCGTCTATACATAGCAGCAAGAATCCATTCAGGTTCCATAAGAATATGGGAGCGTAGCTTTAGCCTCTGGTACCATCCTCCCAAACTTTGTAACAAAAGTTCGTCCGCTATTTTCGCAACATTTGTACGCTTAGATTTTTTTTCGGCCGGCTCCATTTTTGTTACCCAAAATATTATGTCAAGGTCGTTAGTGGCGCGGGTTAATAATAGATGTCAGGAGCGATTTACTTGAAAAATCGATTCGAAGCGGACGAACTTTCGCTACAAAGTTTGGCAGGATGGTTATTGAATCGCGGCCCTCCCATATTCTTATGGAACCTGAATGAATTCTTGATAGCAGTCACTGTTTGCCGTTAAAGGACGCTCATGAACTCCAGAGTTTGTTAGGATTGATAAACTACGATTGCGGCCTGAACTACTGATACTACTACTAAATAAGGTATAAAGTTAAGGCACGTATAAGTTTGTTCCGCGCAAATGTCCATCGTAATTCAGATAAATCTAAGGGTGCTTGCTGGTCGTCTCGAGCGAGGGGGCGGACACTCGCGAACTCGGGTGTACACAATTTTTGAACTATTTGCGCTATCAAAGCTGAACTGAAGTGTACAGCGAATTCAAGAGTGTCTGACCCGTCGGTCTCGAGCCACTTTAATCGGTTTCAGTCTTAGATACATTCTAAAATAAAAATGGAAAATATCTTTTCAAAGGCAATATTGAGATACATTCCAAGATTAGAATTCGAGGAGTAATCCTATATGGTACAGATTCTCGTAATTTCTGAAACTTTTATGGCCACTTTAACCTCCTAAAAGTAACGTTACATTTTTACAGCGCAACCTGGGATTCGGGTATTTCTATGGCCATTAAAGAATAAAAATACAATATGTCGAGGTGATTCCAGTTATTGATCTGTAAAAGGCCATAGCGTGTACAAATACAGGGTTATGGGTTATTAATAAAAACAGAAGCCGATGAAACCCTCATTTGAAGTCTATTACTCCCGGGTCTTGTCTACCCCTCTCTGTATGGGTTAGTTACAAAAATCGCGATTCGTACGCCTCCTAACGGTAGATATTTTCGGAGCGGGAGTTCGTCGAGCGAATATCTCTAGTAGCCTCGGAGTTCGTCAAAAAAAAGGTCGTCGTTTGTGGAGAGAGAGAATTTCCAATTTACCGTAGACAGTGGGGTACGAAGTAGGACCCCTCCGATCTCGTAAAATTGGGAATTTTACCCATACAGAGAGGAGCGCTATATGGAACATTGGAGTAGTAGACTTCAAAGGAGGGTTTCATCGGCTTCTGATTAACACCAAAAACGTGCCTATTCCGAAAATAAATTCAAAACCTGTTCGATTTTTGGTTCCAATTTCCCCTTTAAATTGTTTTTCAACGATCTTTCCGAAAATGCTACTCAATTTCTATTAGTGACAGCATCACTTGAATTTTTAAGCGCGGTAGCTTGCTTTATAATATCGATAGCATCTGGTTTTCGGCACGAAAGGGTTTATTAAAAAAAAAAAAAAAAAAAAAAAAAAAAAAAAAAAAAAAAAAAAAAAAAAAAGAAAAATCAATTTCCTGAGAGTGAGAGTGAGAAAGAGTGTTTCCAAATTATTTTTAAAGTCGGGCGGCTCTTCTGTGTACTTAATAATCGCCATAATCGGAACAAGGGCTATCTTAACCGGAGGCGTTTAAATCTTACAGCGGCATTGATAGAAAATTATATTTTTTTTTTCTCTTTTTTTAATTTGCTTTTCATTATATTTAAGTGTCATTACTCCTAGAGGGAAAATCTTGGCCGATTTTCGCTTCCATTTTGAAAGAATATTAATAAAATTGAAATAGAAATTAATAATAGAAAAATATATTCAAAATGAAAGAAATTTCAGCCAATCAGCGATCACTAATTAAATTTCGAACTCTGCTAAGCCTAAATTTTTCACAAATTAACTTTTAAAGTAACTATAAATGTGTAGGTTACTATGAAGAAATTAACCAATTAAACTCAGTTTTAAAAATATTTAAAATGAAAGAAATTTCAGCCAATCAGCGATCACTAATTAAATTTCGAACTCTGCTAAGCCTAAATTTTTCACAAATAAACTTTCAAAGTAACTAATCGTGTAGGTTTCTATGTAGAAATTAACCAATTAAACTCAGTCTTAAAAATATATTAAAAACGAAAGAAATTTCAGCCAATCAGCGATCACTAATTAAATTTCGAACTCTGCTAAGCCAAAATTTTTTCACAAATTAACTTTTAAAGTAACTATAAATGTATAGGTTTCTATGAATAAATTAACCAATTAAACCCAATCTTAAAAATATATTAAAAAATTTTTTGAACCAATCAAAACAATCAATCATTAAAATTAAAACTCTGCTAAGCCTTAATATTAACTACAACAATAAGTATCTAGATTTATGTCCTAAAATCAGTTAAAACTAACCAGACATTACAGTCAAGAAAGTTTGTCAGTGGTTTGAATTATGATCCCCGAAGACATTTTGCTAGGTGTCAAATAAAATCATTTAGTAAAATACAAATACATTATTTAAGGCAGTAAATTACATTTAAGGAGATTACTAGCGGTATTCTTTGATATCCATCTCTTTAAGCCTTTGAATGTATTCGTAGTTAATCGTTGGATATACTTATGGTGCCAGTTTTTAAGTGAAAACCGCGATAAATGGCCATCAGGCCGAACCACCCAAGTAATGTTGAATTTAGGAACATTTTTTTCGGCGTTTTCGAAGAGTGATTATTAAAAAAAAAAAAAAAAAGGTGCCGTCTTGATTGCCAAAAATGTATTCCAAGACTTTTTTTATTTTATTTAATAGCAAGGCTATATGATATTTATGTCACCCGCGGGTGCTCCATGCTTAAAACAGACTTAAGGTGATTTAAAATTTGGAAAAAATTATTTTTTCAAGGGATTGTTAAGTACCTGTAATATGATTTTCAAGTCTTAAAGGGAAAATGCATACCTAACAAGTATTTTTTTATAAATCAAATGAAATTACGTGTAACTATCACTTCATTAAAACGATTATGGATCCATTTTTGACAAAAAAAAAAATGGTATTTTCCCGCGAAATTTATCATTAACGTCACAACGCCGAATTAAAACCAAAAAATTGCATTATATTTAATAAATTTCTATCCATTTTATTTTTCAAATTAAGCGAAATTAAAGTTCATTAAACGCGATTTTAAGTATTTTAAATTATCCATTAATTTTCCGTAATTAATTCCTACATATTTTACGAATTTATTCCTAATTACTAGTGAATTTAAACGGATGAAAAATACCTTTTAAATTAAAATTAAAATATATAGATTTCGAAAATCTAATTTAAAAAACCTTTATGAAGTTTTAATTTGTTTTCAAATAAGATTTAATTAGATTTAATCATTGTATTATGGAAAGTAAAATTTCGAATAAATTTAATTAATTAATTAATTAATTAAGAAAGGTTCCAGATAAATTCTGAAATATGTTAATCGCTTTTAATTAAATTTAATTTATAAGATTCTTGTAAATAAGGAAAATTATACCTTAATATCTTTTTAATTCAGATTTATTATCTTCATTAAATTAAATTTTATTAAATTTTTGATTAACCCGATTAAATTATTTTAAAATTCATATAAGTTTGATTAAATTAAAATATCAGATTCATTAAATTATATTAAAATGTAGATTAACCTTATTAAACTAGATTAATTTTCTGATTAACCTGATTAAATCTGATAAAGTTTCAACACTCGAATGAACGAGTGGTTATTACACCCCTTTTAGTTTTAAGCGCAACTTGTTTAAAATATTTAAAATCATTTTATTCAAATTAGGTTAGTTTGTTGAAAAAAGTGTAAATATAGGTTCTAGTGAGTATAGGCGGTTATTAATTAACAATTTACCGAAATTCTGTGAACCTAAACCAAAGTAAACCAATCATTTTAAAGAACAGCATTGGCGATATAATAATCTGCACTTTCGATTTCAGTTCAATCGAGTGATCATAAAAAATAAAACCGAATTTAATAAATAAGGGCCAAATATTTTGAACCGGTTTCCTGATGAGAGATCGAGCTAGCGGTAAAAATAAATCTTTTTGTTATTCTCACGCGTGAAAGAGCGTCTAACGTTCCGAGATAATTCATTTTTTTTTCTAGCAAAGTGATAATGAAATCATTATTTTAAGTTCTAATAGATATCTCGGAATTATTTAACCTTTATTAATTGAATAGATCTAGTAAAATGAATTCAGATAATTCAGGGTTGCCATAGTTTTTTCAGATTCAAATTCCCTGACTTTTCCAGGTTTTTCCCTGACTTTTCCAACGATTTTCCCTGACCGTTTCAGCTAATACTACCCAATTTTGAACCTTTTATTATTTATATAATCGCGTTCGCCAAACTTTGTGGCAGGCGTATCTTTGTTGTAATCTATACAACTGACACGCCGTCAGCTGAGAATCTTTTCCGCGGATAATGATCGGAATTTCCTGGCTTCTTGAAAGATCTTTAAATTCCCTAACTTTTTAAAATATCTTTAAATTCCCTGACTATATTGGTTCATTTTCAAATTCCCAGATTTTTTCCCTGTTTTCCCTGACCTGTTTTCCTCTTAATAAAAAACCAAGTGAAACAAGCCATATTTGATATTTTTACCTAAAACTTAAAATAATTTCATTTCAATAACCCTTTGAAGTATAATAAAATCGAAAGAAGATACATAACCTCCTTTTAAAAAAATAAAATATTAAATTATAGGTTCTGAAACTTGAAAAAGGGTTAAACCTTAAAGAACAGGAAGTGGAAATTCTCCGTATCATTTTTAACCCCAAATTTGAGAAACATTAGAATTAAATATACGTAACAATTTAATTAAGCATCCTTGTTTATCAAAGATAGTTTTGCGGTACTACTTTTATACTTATAAGATTTAATATTATGTATTAATCCGCCTTAAAATTGGGTTTTGGTAAAAACTACTTTAGAATTAAGATTTAATTCAACTAAGTTTGCAGCAGACGAAAGGTTAAATTTCGCCATTAAATTTAATGAAATTACTCGTAGAAATTTTAGGATGGTTTAGCTTCTCACGTTCTGAAAATTCATATCAAGATTTTGAACTACAGCAGAAGCCGAAGAAACCCTCCTTTGAAGTCTACTACTCCCGGGTCTTGTCTACCCCTCTCTGTATGGGTTAGTTTCAAAAAGCGCGATTCGTACGCCTCCTAACGGTAGATATTTTCGGAGCGGGAGTTCGTCGAGCGAATATCTCTAGCAGCCTCGGAGTTCGTCCAAAAAACGTCGTCGTTTGTGGAGAGAGAGAATTTCCAATTTTCCGTAGACAGGGGGGATGAAGTAGGACCCCTCCGATCTCGTAAAATTGGGAATTTTACCCATACAGAGAGGAGCGCTATATCGAACATTGGAGTAGTAGACTTCAAAGGAGGGTTTCATCGGCTTCTGACTACAGTAATATTTAATTTTGATCTTATGAATAACAAAAATATAAAGTTTTTTATTTTTTTTTAATGAAGAACTAGTTTATGACTATGATATAGTCGAACCCGGCACGACTTTCACTATCCTGTTATTTAAGTAAAGGGTAAATATGAATAACTTTAGTTTGATTTTCAAAAGCACCGTGTCAAAAAATGAATAGTTTAAATTAATTAATAAACTTTTTTTTTAATTATTGACGTCACAATATTGTTCGAAACTAATCTAACTCCATTTCAGAACTCAATCTAAGCACTAAAATTATTTTAATCATAATTTTTTAATAAATTTCAAAACCGTTTCATTTCTAGATCGTACAGTTTCCCTTTAAGTAACGATTAACGAACTCATAATGGGGTTGAACCTCGATTTATGTAGTTTTCATTGCGCATAATGACTCACGAGCTCGACTATATAATTTAACTTCGTGTTGATGATTTAACCAAAAAACGTGAAGTGTCAAAGATGAATACAAAGCCTAAATTATTAAATTTTGCAATCAGGGTTATGTTTTACACGTACATGAGGATTAATTTGGAAAAAAACTCCAAAAATATGAAAAACGCAGCATCGACATAGAGGTCGAAGTAATCCTCTCGTCTGACATAAAGTAAGAATAGAGATTTGACCGAATTTCCAGCTAAATTATAATTTCTTAAAGGGAGACTGCAGAAATTTATCAAATTTAAAATTATTTTTTCAATAAAACTGTTGCGTCTAAATTATTAAAACTCCTTTTCCAAGTCTGTTTGAACGTGTTTAAAGGGAGAATGCAACCTAAAATGTTTTTTATCGATTCCTTATCAATTAAATAGGCCTAATCCAACAGTAAAAAAATAAATTAAAAAACAAATATTAAACTAGAAATAAATTTAAAAATTTAAATTAAATTTAAATTTCTAAACTAAGCCTATTTTCCAGGTAAGTTTTAAATTTATTTCTAGTTTAATATTTGTTTGTAACAGAAGCCGATGAAACCCTCCTTTGAAGTCTACTACTCCAATGTTCGATATAGCGCTCCTCTCTGTATGGGTAAAATTCACAATTTTACGAGTTAGAAGGGGTCCTACTTCATCCCCCCTGTCTACGGAAAATTGGAAATTCTCTCTCTCCACAAACGACGACGTTTTTTGGACGAACTCCGAGGCTGCTGGAGATATTCGATCGACGAACTCCCGCTCCGAAAACATCTACCGTTAGGAGGCGTACGAATCGCGCTTTTTGAAACTAACCCATACAGAGAGGGGTAGACAAGACCCGGGAGTAATAGACTTCAAAGGAGGGTTTCATCGGCTTCTGGTGCGAGTGAGATTATCAAACCAAAAAGGACGTTTACTTCATGGCTTGTTAAAAAGTTAATTTCATTTAAAAATACATTTTTAAGAAGCCATGAAGTGAGTATTTTTTATAAAAAACATTTCAAATAAAAGGTAGCCTATATTATTTTTTTCTTTTGAGTTCAATATTTTTATTTTATTTTATCCGTTGTACCGGGGAGAAAGTTTTTGATTTTTTTAAAGATTATATTAAGAATTCTCCTTTGTTAAAGACTTCCTGTTAAAGATCTTTTTATCCTGGTAACTTTCCCGACCGCTCATTTCCCCATGAGGAAGTTTTTAAAACGGAAATTCAAGGCGGATGATTTAAATTTAAACTAAATTATAATTCACGAAGAGAGACCAAAATAAGTTCAAGAATCAAGATCAAACAAAAATAAACTGAATTTAGAAAGAAACGACCAAGAAGATATTAAAAAAAAAAAAAAAAAAAAAAAAAAAATGAAAATTATAATTGAATTTTAAACGTAATTTTAGTGTACGTATGAAATTAGTACGAATATTACTAATTATTAGTGTTAATTAAAAGTTTATCGAAAATATATTTCTTTCAGTTGTAATAAAACAAAAAAAAAGAACTTGACTTTTGACCTCTGACCTCGAAACAAATTTATTTCCGTGGAAAACTTAAAAATTTTCAAATTATCTAAAAAACCTTAATCCTAAATTTTAATCAATCTCAAATAAATTTTTAATTAATCTTAATTCTAGATCTAATAATTGTACGAAATTAAGAGGCTAGCTGGGTCAAAAAAAGGGTTAATTTGTTTACATCCGAGCGAATTTGACATCAAAAATTAACGGGAATAGGGGAGGTTATCTCCTAAGAAAGCTATAGACAACCAATCAATTTCTAGGCAATCCAAAATTGTAATTAAATTTCAATCAATCTGGGTCAAAATAGAACTTATCGGTCCGTTGATCATCTTTCATTATAGTTAGTTTCAGTTATAGTTTTCAACACGAACCAATCTACAGCGTGATTAAAATATAGTAAAGGGCCATTCTAGGCAAAAATAATTTAAAAAAACACGAAAAATATCAAAGATTAGCAAAAAATAGGTTCTAAAAGTATACAGATGTCATAACATCTACGATTATTCGTTCCACCTTCCCTTTAAACGCTACCTTCAATAGTCCTGGTCGATTTCCAAAACCGGAAGTCTAGAGAACCTCGTGAAAATTTTGGCGGGGAAAACTTTTTGTCACGTGATCGTTCGCCATCTTTTTGTAGTGTGAAAATAGCTACAGACTAACCAACGCCTCCTATACTTTATCATATAGGAAGCGTTGGACTAACAACTTGAATTTGGTTTGTGGGAAATAAAATTAGAAATAGTCTGGCAACCTGTTACTACAAAAAGATGGCGGCGCGGCTATGAGACAAGGGCCCATTTCCGGCAAATCGACCAGGACTATTATAAATGCTACTCAAGTTTTATCTGGAGCTGATGAAAATCCGCGAAAGTCTTAATCCTGTCGGATTATGATTCTAATTAAATTTTAAGTTTTAAGATAAAATATAATATCCGTCATTTGAGCCATCCGAAACCATAATCTCTCCTTCTGGGTCTTTGTTCAAAGAAATATTTCCACCACACCTTTAATACAATATAAAACTAGAACTCTAAACTGCAGAAAGCAAAACTTGAAATAAATTATAACCCCATCATATTAAGCTTACTATACAACTTTCAATTTCTTACAAACGCGAGTTCGTTTGTGACATTTCACGGACCAATGAGTAGGTCTAAATTCGTCGACATATTTAATTTTTTTTTTGACATAATTATACGAGTCAGGCTTTTGTTTTGTCTCGTGGGCTCATTTAATTTGACTTAATACTAATATGGTCGAAAGTTCAACGAACTATAGGACACTTGTACTTTTTTTTTTTTTTTACTCTAGGAGACAATTGTAAGACCATTTTGAGTTATAGAGGTCTGTTTATTAAGTAGGAATTTCGCCACCTCTACTACGAACTTTGTGGGTCATCATTCAATCGAAATTTGAATAATTGTTCAATTTACATATATGTATCTGGCACTTAATAAAATAATGCTTATATAAGCGATAACTAATAAGATAGTTTCATAGACTCGAGGTCATGACCTCTATAAATTGTATATAAATATATTAAAATATTTTTGAAATTACAGTTTAAATTTAATATAAATTTAAAATTGTATTTTTATATTATAGGAGGTAATTTTTATAATATCATAGAAGAAAATTTTTATAATATTATAGGAGGTAATTTTTATAATATTATAGGAGGTAATTTTTATAATATGATAGGAGGTAATTTTTATAATATCATAGAAGCTAATTTTTATAATATCATAGAAGCTAATTTTTATAATATCATAGAAGCTAATTTTTATAATATCATAGAAGCTAATTTTTATAATATTATAGAAGCTAATTTTTATAATATAATAGAAGCTAATTTTATAATATTATAGGAGCTAATTTTTATAATATTATAGAAGCTAATTTTATAATATTATAGAAGCTAATTTTATAATATTATAGAAGCTAATTTTATAATATTATAGAAGCTAATTTTATAATATTATAGAAGCTAATTTTATAATATTATAGAAGCTAATTTTATAATATTATAGAAGCTAATTTTATAATATTATAGAAGCTAATTTTATAATATTATAGAAGCTAATTTTATAATATTATAGAAGCTAATTTTATAATATTATAGAAGCTAATTTTATAATATTATAGAAGCTAATTTTATAATATTATAGAAGCTAATTTTATAATATTATAGAAGCTAATTTTATAATATTATAGAAGCTAATTTTTATAATATTATAGAAGCTAACTTTATAATATTATAGAAGCTAATTTTATAATATTATAGAAGCTAATTTTATAATATAATATTATATAAGCTTTATTTTGACTTTAAATTAGCTAAATTTCTATACACTTAAATATTTCAATCCTATTTTCAGTTTAATGACCTCTTAATAATATATAAATTATTCCCGTTGTTTTAAAATGGGTCCATGTTTTAAATTCCAAAAACCAAACCTCCCAAAAAAAAAAAATCTAATATACCAGTATAAATATAAAATAGGTACGCTACAAAGAACTAGGTTTTCATATCTTCTTATCATAATTTTGCCCCAGTAATTAGTAACGGAAGACGGGGCAAGTAGTTCCGGTGACGGGCCAAAGCCCAAATTTCAATTTGTGGTCATCGTACGAAGGTAAGCGTCCCAAAAAGCGAAAAAAGACCCCCCCCCCCCCAAAAAAAAAAGTTGAAAAAATAAAGATCTTTAAACTTTGCTGGATGAAGACATATTGTTGTTAATATATATTATTTTGGGTCTTGCTGATTTTGGTAAGCAATTGATAGGAAATGCTATCCATCATATATTAAATGATAAGCGGTATAGCGTGAAAGCGACACGTATCAACGGAATTTTAATAGGATAAAAAAAAAATGGTATCCAAAAATCATACCATCTTAATGTCAATTAAAGGTAATATAACACAATCATATCCTAAAATGATCGATTTCAATGTTATTTATATGAGAAAATGGAGCGTTTTTATTGGATAATAATTGAACTAACGCGTTCACTGAATAGGAGTTTTATAGTATCAAATTTTTGAATTATTATTCATTTTTTTGCTCGTGAAATTTAAAATCAATTCTTTATAGCGTTTCATACGCCCTTTAAATTGAACGCTTAGTTTGTAAAAAATTCCATAAGAATTAGAAACGTCTGTAGAATAGTTAATTTTTTTGTCAGAATAATAGATTACGTTAAATTTCGGAATAGACCGAAAAGACCGATAAAAAGTAGATCTATTAAATTTTTGACCATTTTGCCATAACCGCCCCATGGCCAATTTGCCCTCTAGCCTAATAATGAAATTTAATTCCTATAAAAAAAAAAAAAATAACTTTAGTTTTTGGGGAGGTTTCGCTTCAATATCGAGATTTTTTTGTTACAGATATTTTCGATAATTTAAAGGGAGACTTGGAGCTAAAAATTAAACAGCTTTGGAATTTATTTTTGGAATCACCGTCCAGAATTTTAAAGGAATTTTTAGACCTCAATTAAATGTGACCAGAAGCCGATGAAACCCTCCTTTGAAGTCTATTACTCCCGGGTCTTGTCTACCCCTCTCTGTATGGGTTAGTTTCAAAAAGCGCGATTCGTACGCCTCCTAACGGTAGATATTATCGGAGCGGGAGCTCGTCGATCGAATATCTCCAGCAGCCTCGGAGTTCGTCCAAAAAACGTCGTCGTTTGTGGAGAGATAGAATTTCCAATTTTCCGTAGACAGGGGGGATGAAGTAGGACCCCTTCTAACTCGTAAAATTGGGAATTTTACCCATACAGAGAGGAGCGCTATATCGAACATTAGAGTAGTAGACTTCAAAGGAGGGTTTCATCGGCTTCTGATGTGACTAAACCACGGCTAATTACGCATCGAGGGTATAAGACGTTGGGAGTCAAACATCGCCTTATTCTTTTAATGTTAACACATTACAAGCATTATTAAAGGCTGGTAAAATATGATTGGCCCTAATTTATATATACTTTCATTCCAATTTTAATTTAGAAATTAATTTAAACAGCAAAAACGTGTCTAAAAATTAATAAAAATTCTGCAAAAACCCGAAAATAAATTTCAAATTCTGTTCCAATTTTAGCTCTAAGTTTCCATTTACCAATATTATCCAATTTTAAGTTTAAATTTCTGCGAATTTGCGCTAAGTATCGATTGGGAATTTGGAATTAGATTTATAACCATCTCACTCAATCAAGGGGAGGGTTTAATTCCTTCGGAATAATATTTGGCGACTTTTTAGGCGCTTAAGGCAATTATGAATCTTATAAATCTAGTCAATAGTCTGTCCGACACTCAACTTGTCAAAAGACGCGATTAGGTTTTCTCAATTAGTCATTTCTCGTTATTAATAACGCGCTATACATTAGGTACCGAATCAAATATAGCCAGGGGTTAAAAAACTATATATATTGAGGTGTGTGTGACACCTTATCAAATTATCTCATTATAATTCAATATGCCAAGAAGTTAAGTCTAATCAGAAGTAGATGAAACCCTCCTTTGAAGTCTACTACTCCAATGTTCCATATAGCGCTCCTCTCTGTATGGGTAAAATTCACAATTTTACGAGTTAGAAGGGGTCCTACTTCATCCCCCCTGTCTACGGAAAATTGGAAATTCTCTCTCTCCACAAACGACGACGTTTTTTGGACGAACTCCGAGGCTGCTAGAGATATTCGCTCGACGAGCTCCCGCTCCGAAAACATCTACCGTTAGGAGGCGTACGGATCGCGCCTTTTGAGAATAACCCATACAGAGAGGGGTAGACAAGACCCGGGAGTAATAGACTTCAAAGGAGGGTTTCATCGGCTTCTGGTCTAATGGATTCTAATGAATTCGGGAAATATTTATTAAATTAAAATTTTATATTTTCCCTTAAGTTTGAGTTTAATTTTGATTAAACTATAGAATAATATAATAAGACAATTAACTTTAAGCCTAATTAGATCTAATAGTACGAAAATACAATAAAATATTTGTAATATAACTATACTTAACTAAAATAACCAATATATTTCCAAAGTAGGCTTAGTTATAACCATAAAGATTAATTTCTTAAACTACAGATTTAAATTCTGTATAAAAAAATGTTAAGCCTAATTTCTTAGGCCTATTTTTAGGGTTAATGGTTCGTGTCATCAAATTATAGTTTTAACATTCCTAACAGAAATTTAAGCCTTTACTGTACCGGTAAATTAAAAAAAAAAAAAGTAAAAATTGAGGCACATCTTAAATTTCACGAAACTAGCGCAAATTATTTTCTCTTTCCAAATACCAGAGTTTATTTTTTTTTTTAGGAAAAAAAACAAAAAACAAGTCGATTTGGCCTAGCTATCAACCCGGAAATGATGATGGTCATCCTTCGTTCAACGCAAACACGCTAAATTACCATCTAAACGAGTTAGAAACCATCTCACGAACACTCAAAGAAAGAAAGTGTTCGCATCACGAAATTTGAAACGATCAACAAAATATTAAGATTCTTTAAAATGCTATGGTCACGTACTGACAATAGTTCTATTATAGTTATAATATACTTATAGTTCTACCAAAAGTAAATTACGCTTTTTTTTACTTTGGGTCCTATCAGATGCAAACCTAAGTTAAATTAATTTCTATGAATTGTCCATAAACAGACGCAGTTAGCGTGATTAATGTTTCACGCGTACAACTAACAACTAACCAGAATAAAATGATAAAAGGCGATAGGTAAGAGTTATCCACTTGGATGATAAATTTGTACACAGATTACGCAATTAGTGAAGTACAGCCTTCAGTGCTAAATATGAGTAGACAAAGCTACACGCTTGTGCACAGATTGCAATAACAAAAACTGGTGTTCATAAGCATCCTCTAACGGCAAACAGTGCGGGCAAACAGTAGGAACAAAACCACGCGCGGCTGCTTATTATCTAATCATATCAGAGACGCGCGTGGTTTGGTTGGTTCCTACTTTTCCCAGCATTGTTTTGGACGTTAGAGGACGCGTATCAACACCAGGTTTACAATGCACTTTCGCCAAAACTTTGCAAACTCCAATACCGATTTTTAAGTCTGTATTTATCTTACCGGGTCTGCAAAATTAGGGTCACATGATCTCTTTTTTCTTTTCCAGGCGACAAACCTCTCTAATATAGCCGCCACTGTCCAGCTACCCTTTAACACTTGCTCGGCCTTGATGACCAAACCACGCGAAACCGACCAGAAGTACTTAAACACGATACACTTTCTTCGCAAACACAGGCGGGTAATAATAAAAGTTCGCCGAACGTATTGCCCAAGGTAACGTTTCCCGTTATATTACGACTTGGGAACGGAACAGTCACTATCGAAGGCTTATTTGGACACCAAACGACGCGTGACCATCCAAGAGAAACCTATAACGACTAGCTCGAAGGCAAGAAATCCTCGTAAAAGTCTTATCAAATAATAGAGGCAAGAATTTTGTATTTTTTTTTTTTTTCTCAATCGCGTTTCTAATACAATGTGTCTCCCCCTTTTCGCGTTGAAATGGACTTTACTGAACAGAGTGACCTAAAAAGGACTTATGTTAAAAGTGTTTTGCATGGTTTTACGCTTCGAGTGTCCACCCCCCTTCCTCCTTTACCAGAGTACAACAGATACCCAAGATATTTACCGAGATTCTGGTTTTGCGTGAGACGTACCGTCTAGTATTGTACGCTAATATCTTAAGTAATATATTATTATTAGTAAGATATCCGGCTATTCTGTTATTATGAAACAATTATGTTGGGAATACTTACTCGCGGTTAATATTAGAACACTAGATAAGTTACGTAATACTTCAAAAAGCCCCAAATTACGCGTCGAGAGAAAAGAAAAAGGTTAGATTGAAATAGAGCCAAGTGACCAAGTCCCAAAAATGACCCCTATCTTAAAATGGACGTAACTTTTCTATACCATCTCCTAGACATAAACCGATTGCACCAGTAGAAAGTAGACATTCCCTAGATTATTTTAGGATAGTAAAATTATGCCTAGCCACTCAAAAAAGATGCCTCGCCACTGATTGAAATCTAGCCCAAAATCCCAAAAATGACCCATATCTTAAAATGGCCGTAATTTTTCTCTACCATCTCCTAAACATAAACCGATGGCACCAGTAGAAAGTAGACATTCCTTAGATTATTTTAGGGTAATAAAATTATGCCTCGCCACTAATTGCAATCTCGCCCAAAATCCCAAAAATGACCCCTATCTTAAAATGGACGTAACTTTTCTCTACCATCTCCTAGACATAAACCGATTGCACCAGTAGAAAGTAGACATTTCATAGATTATTTTAGGGTAATAAAATTATGCCTCGCCACTCGAAAATGATGCCTCGCCACTAATTGCAATCTCGCCCAAAATCCCAAAAATGACCCATATCTTAAAATGGCCGTAATTTTTCTCTACCATCTCCTAGACATAAACCGATTGCACCAGTAGAAAGTAGACATTCCTTAGATTATTTTAGGGTAATAAAATTATGCCTCGCCACTCGAAAAAGATGCCTCGCCACTGATTGAAATCTCGCCCAAAATCTGAAAAATGACCCCTATCTAAAAATGCTTGTAACGTTTCTTTGTGATCTCCTAGACATAAACCGATTGCACCATTATAAAGCAGATATTCATTAGATTAGATAATAAAATTATGCCTCGCCACTGATTGAAATCTAGCCCAAAATCCTAAAAATTACCCGTATCTTAAAATTCCTGTAACGTTTCTTTACGATCTGTAAAACATTCAGGAAGAAGTGTATAAAAAATCGGAAACCTTTTGATTTTGACAATCTTTGGCTTAATAAACATTGCTATTTAGTATCGAGTACACTTACGATGTTTAAAAATTTACTTATGAATCTATTACTATTCGTGAGAGGGGGGAATTCCGTCACACCGCCATGGATGATAATGGTCGCGGTTCATAGAATAACCATTAGAATTCTATGTAATATACTTTCAATTTTGTATTTCTCGAGCGATTCCGCGAGACGAGAGATATCAAGCTAGACTCTAGATGTATGTAGTAATCCTTTCTCCGTGCTGGTTGTTTTTATTTTCTGGGTCATAAACCCGGTGATTAGATTCGTAATTATAATATAAAGGTACGCGTACTATCTTTTCAAAGAATGACCTATTGACTTAAAGTTTCGCGGAAGATGAATCCAATGGGAATATTTTCAATTTTTACGCCATTTTAACGCTTTTTATTCGTGGCCTATTTAATTTACTTACAACGAATTTAAATATCTTTCTAAAATAAATTTCGGTGGTCAAGTTTAAGGTGTAAATAAGGGTGGATTTAAATTGATATCTAAGGTTAATTAGAGAAAAGGTTAATTAGAGAAAAAAGGTTAATTAGAGAAAAAAGGTTAATTAGAGAAAAGGTTAATTAGAGAAAAGGTTAATTAGAGAAAAGGTTAATTAGAGAAAAGGTTAATTAGAGAAAAGGTTAATTAGAGAAAAGGTTAATTAGAGAAAAGGTTAATTAGAGAAAAGGTTAATTAGAGAAAAGGTTAATTAGAGAAAAGGTTAATTAGAGAAAAGGTTAATTAGAGAAAAGGTTAATTAGAGAAAGGCTAATTAGAGAAAAAAACTGTTTAAATAGATTGCTTCAAATTGAACAAGTATTCTGAATTCGAAAGCGTCAGATGTTATTGCTTTTTATTTTGACGGTTTATACAGCGAAAAGTGTTTTTTTTTTACTAGCTTATCTGACTTTTTACTGCAAAAACTACTTGGTAAAAATTTGTTCTTAATATATTTTGCAAAATTCCTCGCAAAACCAAAGTAGCGAAACGACCAAAGTAAATTGTAAAATGAAAACTAACTTAGTAAGCTTGTTATTTAAAAAAATTGTAAGAACTTTTAACCCCTTTTAAAGACAATGCAAATTATATTGTATAGACTAACCCCCCCCCCCCCCCCACCTTTAAAGGGAGTATGTATGGATGTTGAAAAAAATAGATTTTTAATTATAAAACAATTCTTTCAAATAAAAACTATTTTTGCCAATTATGATAAAATTACTTTATAAAACTTTTAGAATTTTTTTTCCTTAAAATCTGTTTTTAAAGAAGAACCTCCGACTAATCAAAAGACGCCCCAACTTTGGCTTCGTTAAATATCCTCGACAGTCGCTGTTGTACGCGTTTACATAATCAAGAACGAGATTTAGCGGGAATTTTTCTCAGACAGATTAAAAATAAATTAACTAACAAATTATTACGTTTCTGATTTTTTGTACAATTCAGATATACTTCTTATCCTTTTCACTTTCCCTTTAAGATAATAATATTAAAATGGTGAAATAAAATTAAATTAAAATGTTTGACGTTTTACTCTCTCTTTAAATGAAAAGAAATTTAAATTCGTACTTTAGCAATAATATAAAGCACATTGTCTGGGCTCTAAAAAGGTTCGCGACTTACCTAAAATGTTGTTTGGGTCAAGGTAACTTTATAACTTATATAAAAACACAAAAAATTTCCATCACCACATCAATACGAATCTCATTTCAAACGTTCCTTCAAAATCTATTTCATATTTATTCCTAATCTTATATATTATTAAAAAAAAAAAAAAATAAAAAGGGCGAGTCTGAATAATTTTGGGATTTCAAAACGCGTAAAAATATACTTGTAGAGGGGTGAAAAATGTAATACTCGTCACTGTCTTTTGAAACACATTATAAATGATTTTCTTGGATAACGATAACGTTTAGCTAGGGCCTATAGAGTATTTTGTGTTTTGTATCCCTTTGTCCAGCGTATTCGCCATACCGGTTTGAAAAGCATAGCCATTAACAATAAGACTATTGTCAGAAGCCAATGAAACCCTCCTTTGAAGTCTATTACTCCCGGATCTTGTCTACCTCTCTCTGTATGGGTTATTCTCAAAAGGCGCGATTCGTACGCCTCCTAACGGTAGATGTTTTCGGAGCGGGAGCTCGTCGAGAGAATATCTCTAGCAGCCTCGGAGTTCGTCAAAAAAAAACGTCGTCGTTTGTGGAGAGAGAATTTCCAATTTTCCGTAGACAGGGGGGATGAAGTAGGACCCCTTCTAACTGGTAAAATTGGGAATTTTACCCATACAGAGAGGAGCGCTATATGGAACATTGGAGTAGTAGACTTCAAAGGAGGGTTTCATCGGCTTCTGCTTTAAAATAATCTAGGGAATGTCTACTTTCTAAGGGTGCAATCGAATTATGTCTAGGAGATCGTAAAGAAAAGTTATGGCTATTTTAAGATAGGGGTCCTTTTTGTAAATTATTTATTTTGATACGGTATTATGGCCGGTTTTAATCCTAATATTTTTGCTTTTTTTATTCATTTTTGCTTCCTGCGGATAGAAAATCTTACAGGCTTTATTTCAAGTCTCAGTGCGTGGAAAAGTCCATATATTTTGAGAAATAAGGGTTAAAAAAGACCCTAGGCGTTGGTTCTTTTTTAAATTTATAATAACGGGTATTAAAATAATGTTAAATGATTTTTCTAAACAGACAAATTATAGGGTTTGGTGCCGCGATGTAGTTTAACCCTTTCTTAATCCGATGATTTAAGTTTCTTTCATTGTCAGAAAACAAATTGATAAAAAAAAAAATGATAAATTCGCAATTCCAACTGCAATCGTATCAAACATATACAATTCCACCGTGAACTGGCAGTTCGCTCAAAGCTACGAGGATATCCTTTATCTCCTTTATTAGAGATAGTGTCGAGCTTTGGACGTACTGCCAACTGGAGGTGAAATTTATTAAACAAATTATAAAAAAAAAATTAAATTAATATTCAGAACGTTTGAAATTCGACAAGCTTTCGTCTGTTATACTGCAATTAATGTATTTTTTTATAATTTATTTTTAATATTATGTATAAATACGCTTTATCTTTGGGCTTTGGTATAATTTTAGCACTAATACCAAATCTCAAATAATAATAATAGGCTCGAGGCCACCCATGTAATGAAGTACTTAACCAATCAAAATTAAGTTAATCGTAATGGGAGGTAAGATTATACGGTTAAAGGGAATATATAACTCATTTTATTTATTGCAAAGATAAGAGCTAGGAATTGGATAATCATTATGTTACGTTATTCATATTTTTTCAGATATTTTATATTCAGTTTGTTTGATTGTGAATAAACAAACGCGAGTAGATGGATATTGGGTTTATCCGAAGATAAACGCTCGAAACTTTATCAATTAATCTATTATACAGTCACTTCAATTAAAACGTATAACGATGGATAAGAAAATTTACATTCTCCCGAAGAATTCGCGGAAAATAAATATATTTCAAATTTACTTAAAATTCGAAGAAAAATAAAATAATAAAACCAAGGTTTAATTTTAATTATTATTTATATGGAGAAAATAGCTTTTTAAATTTTTCTTATTAGAATTCTATAACTTGGATAATATTCTAAGATAAGTTCCCATTTTCGGAGTATTATTTTGTTAATTTATCTTTGGATAAGTTAACTGGATTGATAAAATCAATCAAACGGATATCTGAATTAAATTGACTAAATCTATCCAATTAATTAAAGTTAATTAGTTAAATATTCTTGAATATATTCTCAGAAAAATCAGGACGAGATTTTTAAAATTAAATTGATCAATTATAATTTCAGTTTCAGTGTCCCTTTACTATATAGTCCTTGTAATAAAATAGTCGTGAAAGCTTTTCAATTACGCACGGGTCAGTTTTAACTAGTTTAATATTATAAAACTTGGAAAAATTTCACGCTTCCAGTCTTACAATTAAAAATCTAGATTTTTTTTTTTAATTATTTTTCCGCTTTCTTATTTTATAAAATTTGAAAACGAAGGTTATTTTCGTAATTTTTTAAACCTCCCCTTGGCCCACCTGATGATCAAAAAACCCAGACACCGCGTAATAAAAATAATTCTTAGAAATTTAAAAGCCGTTTTGGGAAAAAGATACAAATTATATTTTACGAGTTAATTTTTTTATTGTCACTTAATTTAAAATTAATTATAATTTTTTGCCACTAAATGGGTGCAGGGTAGTTAAGGTCAAAGTTTTACTATTAAATTTCGTGGGCAACAATAGTAAAATTTGTAAACACCACTGACTTTGGATAGCCCGAGTGGAGTCAGCCTCCCAATTGATTAGAGTAGTGTCTAACTTCATCTATTATCTACTTCTGATTCTACTTGATATTATAGACCACCCGAATATTTAATTAAATAGTAGGCGTATTTATGAGTTATAGGACCCATAAAAATTGCCACAACGATTTATTGAACTAGTTTTTTATCTTAGGGGGTCGCGGTATTATGGGTGTTATTAAAAATAAATATGATTTATCGAATAGATTAAAATTCATTTAATAATATCAGAAAACGTTGATTATTTCCAAAAAGGTTTAGAAGGGCTCATTAATATCCTAATTATTTAAATTATAACTATCATTACAAATAGATTTAATTATAGATTTTAAGAATTATTGGTGTAGCGACTGTTCAGGAAGCCCAATTTTATGGATTAAGTATCTTCACGAAAATGACTGCGCGAAATAGACCTTATCACGTGCCACAGTTTTTCAGATTCAAATTCCCTGACTTTTCCAGGTTTTTCCCTGACTTTTCCAGGTTTTTCCCTGACCTTTTCCAACGATTTTCCCTGACCGTTTCAGCTCTGCAAATTTTGCAATCGCGTTCGCCAAACTTTGCTGCAGGCGTATCTTTGTTCTAATCTATACAACTGACACGCCGTCAGCTGAGAATCTTTTCCGCAGATAATGATTGTAATTTCCTGGCTTCTTGAAAGATCTTTAAATTCCCTGACTTTTTCTGGTTCATTTTCAAATTCCCTGACTTTTCCTTGTTTTCCCTGACCTAAGGCAACCCTGAATTTTCATTTGGAGTTCACGAAAAATCAGTGATAGCCTCACTTTAAGAATATTTTGAAATTTGAATCAAGAAAAAAGTAAAATTGCACAAACAGTTCATTAATTTAATTCAAGTAATAAAAAAACTAATTTTTTTTTAGTTATACAATAAATTAGGGTATAATATATGTATATATATTTTTTTAATTACTTTTAATATGAATGTTTCGAGCGCCAATTTCTATCTTATCAGATACTCATCTTTAAAAGGTTTAATTCAGATTCAAGAAAGAATTAAGGGCGGATGCTACACTTTCTCACAAATTTGCTAAAAAAAAATTCTAGAAAAGATTGGCCGCCTCAAGAGACAGCTAGAGTGAAACGGAGATTTCTTAGATAACGCGCGCGTAAACCCCCAACACGAATCCATCATTAATTATAAATGGAATTTTTCTTAACCCTTTTTGAAGTAAAAAACTTTAAAAAAAAATTGGGCGCAATGGTCAAGTCTCTTGAATTCTTAAAGCCAATTTTTTCCCAATAAAAATTTGATCTTCCCTGATTTTTCTAATAAAAATTTGAATTTCCCTGATTTTTTTACAATAAAAATTTAAATTTCCCTGATTTTTCCCAATAAAAATTTGAATTTCCCTGATTTTTCCCAATAAAAATTTGAATTTCCCTGATTTTTCCCAATAAAAATTTGAATTTCCCTGATTTTTCCCAATAAAAATTTGAATTTCCCTGATTTTTCCCAATAAAAATTTGAATTTCCCTGATTTTTCCCAATAAAAATTTGAATTTCCCTTTAAATTTACAAAAAAAATTAAATTTCCCTGATGCTTTACAATAAAAATTTTAATTTCCCTGATGCTTTACAATAAAAATTTAAATTTCCCTGATGCTTTACAATAAAAATTTAAATTTCCCTGATGCTTTACAATAAAAATTTAAATTTCCCTGATTTTTCCCAATAAAAATTTGAATTTCCCTGATTTTCTCGATGATAAAATAAATTTAGTCAGATTTCCCTCGCTTTCACAAATGTTTTTAAATTCCCTAATTTTCACAAATTAATTATCTACATTGCAATTCGATTTTCTAAGATTACCAAGCTATAGTAAGAGAGGGAATAGGGCTTTATCAAGAAAATACTAAATCTATAGCAGCTTTAGCTTAACACTTCCCCAACTTATAGACTTTCCCTTTATTTTCAAGATGGGTTTTTGGTTATTCATTGGTTTTTATGTAGCCACGATTCATGCTGAGAATGGAGATTTTTAGAGTTCAAAAAAAGGGTTAATCTTCGTTAAAAAATAATCGTTTTTCATGAACGAAATTATTACGTGGAAGGTGTTTGCTGACCGTAACATCTGATTACTATTTTTTGTTTTTTTAATTTAAGATACTCGTATAAACGTAATTAGCTATTTTAGTACTTAATTTTTACTTTAACAGTAATTTGTATTCGATAAAGATAAGACGTTTTCAACGTGAGTAATCCATTAATTTTAAGTGATTATGTTTTTCAAAAAGAATAGAAATTTAACCATAATTTTCGTACGAAAGGTAGAACTTTCTAGATTAAGTACTTTCACGAAAAAAAAACCGCGCGAGACAATAGGCTTGATCCAATAGCAAAATCACGTGACCATAGTGATGACGTATTATTGCGGGGAATTTTTATTTTCAAAATTTCGAAAAATGGTGATTATAAAATAAGTATTTTTACTGTCGCTGTAATTTTGTTTTATGACATATCAGAAGCCGATGAAACCCTCCTTTGAAGTCTATTACTCCCGGGTCTTGTCTACCCCTCTCTGTATGGGTTATTCTCAAAAGGCGCGATTCGTACGCCTCCTAACGGTAGATATTTTCGGAGCGGGAGTTCGTCGAGCGAATATCTCTAGCTGCCTCGGAGTTCGTCAAAAAAACGTCGTCGTTTGTGGAGAGAGAGAATTTCCAATTTTCCGTAGACAGGGGGGGATGAAGTAGGACCCCTTCTAACTCGTAAAATTGGGAATTTTACCCATACAGAGAGGAGCGCTATATGGAACATTGGAGTAGTAGACTTCAAAGGAGGGTTTCATCGGCTTCTGGACATATGTATATATATTTTAAATCGATTTTTAACGATCTTTCCGAAAATGCTACTCAATTTCCATTTGTAGTCCATGAAAGCCCTACTTTTTTGGCCAAAGGATCTTACTTTACAGCTAATTAATTAATTTTATAATCTGGCCCTTTAAAAGAGTTTAAAACCATTTTGAAAGTTTCTAGCGTGAACGCGCATGGCGTCTAATTCTATCATTAATTTAAAATTCAAACAAAGAGAAAATTATTCTATATAGGAGTCACGCTGTCTGCGACCTTCTATTTATACGTAATAGTATAACGATATACAAAAGTAAGGCATGATTTTATTACGACCTCGCGCGAAAAACTAGTAACGACACAAATTATAACTATTGCTATTTTCATTGGACCGCCACGCTTTAAAATATCCTTGCCCAAGTAGTTAAATTTGATTGGTTTCGCTTGCGAAACTAACACAACCCTCTGGCTAAACGAATTAAACTATACGAGAATAAAATTAAATATTTTAAAATCTAATTTAAAAGATTACTGATGGCCGGCAAACGAACCATTTTTAAAAATATTGAAGACTCGTATTCAAATTATAATTAACATATATTTAAAATAATAGCTAAAACTCG
Source organism: Odiellus spinosus (assembly GCA_963920705.1). Classification (NCBI taxonomy): domain Eukaryota; kingdom Metazoa; phylum Arthropoda; class Arachnida; order Opiliones; family Phalangiidae; genus Odiellus; species Odiellus spinosus. The sequence continues at coordinate 15,309,190 of OY987237.1, read as the reverse complement.
TCTCAAAGGGAGGGTGAAGTGCATTTTTTTTTAATTATGAGAGCTATCCGAGTAGTTAATCATTAAGGAAATATATCACAATTATTTTAAATATCAAAATAGATTTTTTAAAATTGAGTCTCTACAACCAATCGCGTACCGCCTAGCCTTCCAGCGAACAAAATATTCGTAGCACGCGCTATTTTAGCGCGAGATTTGACAAACGTGGCGCGTGCCACGATTATTTTGTTCCCTGGAAGGCGAGGCGTTACGCGATTGGTTGAAGGGTCTCAATTTAATGAACATTGAAATCTGGATCAATATTGTTTTTCAAAATCAATTGTTAAGCCGATTTAATTCGTTATTTATAGGAGCACATTGAATTGAAAAGTAAAACCTACGTCACGCGTGAATGTAAAAAGAAACAACCTCGATAATTTTGAGATAAAATCAGACCAAAATTTTTACAAGAATATGATTGATATGGTTCCCAAATAAACGCCCCTTATAAGTAATGGTCAAACTAGTGGGTTGGTCTAACTAAAACAACTTCATTTAAAAAGCAAAAATAGATTGAACTATCAGTATGAACTGATTTGAACCCTCGTTTGAGCCCCCACACCATTTTAAATATTCAAGTTTTTTCCAAACTTTTAAAATACAAATTTATAAGATTATATCATTATTTTTGTCCGAAAGAAATGACATTTCACTAATTTACACCTGGGGTAAATGATTCTGTGTCGTGTGTCTGCGCAGGCCTGGAGCTATAGCATTGAAAATAATTAATTAACAATGTATTTGTAATTACTATTCGACTAGCGAATATTTTTTTTTAACCAGGCCTCTATAGTGGCGTCTCAATGGCTTTGCAATCGGCGCGAGTCAAATATTCTCGTTAAAGTTCAAGTATCATTAAAATTTTGGAAAGATCGTTAAAAAACGCGCGGTATTTTTCGTAAAAGTACTTAATCTAGAAAGTCCTAAATTTCGTACGAAAATTATCTTTAATTCCGCTTCATTGGATATTTTTAAACCTTGTTATAAATATTTCGTAATAAAATTCATTCGAATATATTAATTTTAACCATGGGAAAAAAAAAAATTAAATTCATTTAAAGTATCTGTTGTTCACCAAATATTATTTTTCGTGTCACTTTCCCTTTGAAAGATTTAGAAAGTTCTTCGTTATGCATGGCGAACTTGGGACAAGTTAACGACTATGTCACCATTAGGGGCCCAGCATACAGTGAATGTTATCAAACTCCCTACTTTATTTGGATATTATTGAGTAATTAAAGAAAAACTAGTAGCTCTATTAAGTTACCGTATCGGTATAATTATATATTAGATATTAATTACTTGTAAAACTTTATTTGGATCTTAAATGGCCAAATTGTAAATTTTAAGAAGTTCTTTCAACTCATTTGAAGTCAGAAGTATTTAGGCTTAAAATTACAATAACTTTCATATATTTTTCCATAAGGCTATTGCTTAGTTACTTAATTACTAGTCTTTTTAACACTAATAGTAATTAAAATTAGTTTGAAATTATTGGTAATCATTTAGGTTTCTAGATCGGGTTCAAGGTTCAAATAAAGGTTAAGCCTTTTATTTATAATTATTATTTACTATATTTAATTTTAAATGCACAGGTAATTAGAATACTTTGAAGATTCAAGTAATCCTTAGACAGTTAGTTACCATATTCAAAATGGAATAGATCTGAGTTGTCGACTTCAAAATTAAACATTTCGAAAATGTCGATTTTTATTTTTACTGTCGCGATAATTTTATCCGTGACATATCTATATATATTTTGAATCGATTTTTATCGATCTTTCCGAAAATGATACTCTATTTCCATTTGTACTTCGTCAAAATACGTGACAGTGTAACTTTAAACAAGGATAAACTCAACGTAAAACTCACACGCTCAGAAAAATATTACCAAATTGCCAATCAAATATATTTCAGTAATTAGTAACTCCAAAGCGATTACTAGACATGATCTCATGTATGTACACTACCAGAAAATAATCTCTGTCTCTTATTTAAAAGAACGGTTACCAGATAATCCATCTTAATCCATCATTACATTCTCCCGAGAATGTTTTATGGTGGAAAAAATAATACTAACCCCCCCCCCCCCCCCTCCCTACAGTCCATTAAAGATATGACACTCTCATGATATTTCCATTATAAATAATACTAACAAAGGCGAGAAGTGCCACTACCATTATATTTTCAGAAAAAAAGGGACGGGAAATCACAGAAAGCAAATGTTGTCCATCAATAATGATAAGTACATGTACATGAGTTACACCCCCCCCCCCCCCCCCCCCCCAAGATTACTGGGATTAAGTAAACCTTCCCTTTATATGAATCTGATCCGTGGAAATAACAAGATATTAAATATTATATTAAAACATATTTCGGTGTTCAACTATTTAAATTATTAATTTAACAATTTTACTGTAGTAATAATTCTAAAATCCTTGTTTGTGATTGGTTTAAATATTCGCCCCAACCTCTATACACAATTTTCCCCGCCAAACATTATTCATTATTAATTTTTCAGGCCAAATAGAACAGTAGTTAGTTCACTAAAGGTGGTCTCGAATTAACAATTTGACTAATCTTAATCAAATATTCACCTAGAGACACAATATTTCCCTCCAAAAAATACGCAAGAAATACATCACTTACATTATTGTACTCCGGCGCTTTCGATAGGGTCCAATTGCCAGGCATTTCCGGACTATCCGATCTAAGGAGGCTTCCTCGATTCTTGAAGGGAATCAAGTCCCAAAGTTTCTTTAAAATCATCCAAATACTTCGAGTAACGGGTCAAAGTCATCAAATCTTGGGTTGAAGGTCGTACGCCAACACTTGACGCGGTTACCGAAACGGGACTCAGATTTGTAGCCCACAAAAGTTCAAGGTCGACGTCAAATTGATTTCCATAATTCGTTGATGATCACTTTTCCTTCAGCTCAGCAACATACGATTAATTTAAAATACTTGGGCTGCCACTTTTGGTTTGATTCCAGTTCGTAGTCTTTCCGTTGATTAATAATTATATCCGGCGTATGGATTATTGAAGGCGAGCTTACTCCCGTAGAGGCCTAAAACAGTCCGCGTCACTTCGAAATTTCCGCGCTAAAAAGAAAATTTACGCCCGCCGTGTGCACAAACGTCTCCCGCTAATGACTCATCAAGACGTCAGCCCGGCTACGAAAATAGACTCGTCTATTTTTCACCAACTCTTAAATTTTCACCACGTGCCTTTTAAAAACGACTTTACTCACTTTTATAGCGTGATTATTAATGATTACTACAATATAAAGTACGGTAACAGTATTTATACTAATAATAAAGGTTTAATTAAGATCGAATTAAGATTTAACTAATGTACGATCTTAAATTGAAACGCCCCGAGGTCTAATGACGCGAACTTCAATTTTGACAATAACGTAAGGAGCAATACGAACCGTGCGCACCTCTTCCGCGCAGATTTATGTTTGACGATTGCGCGCGCCGTTTTCTTTCGCGCCTTTTTGTTGCGCGCGCTTTTCGAACAATAAATATAATTTTCTAAGCCTATTTTCGTTTTTTAATTAATAAATATTGCTAAATATTTTGTAATTATATCTTTAATATAATTCTATATAAATTTAATTTAAAATGAATTATAATCCCGGAAATGTTACTGTATTTTTAAATAAAGTCCTAATTAAGATCACGTTTTACTAATAAATTAAGGGTATTAAAACTTATTTAATCACTATTTTTAATGAAAATAATGAGATATTGAAAGACGCTACTGTCTTTAACGTTAAAATTAGTGGAATTTAAAAACAATTTGAAGTTTTTAAGACTATAATATTATTAAAACCTGGTTTTTCCGGAAAGTTTTCTAGCTCAGCTAAAAACCTGTAGCGTTTCAATCTAATGTCGTAAACGTTATGTAATGAAATGTGGAATAATCATCTGTAGCTACCTCTCGATCTAAATACTTAATTATATATTCAAAAATTACCTTCTTTTTCTATACGAAATGAGAAGAAAATTTAGGGGAAAAAAACCTTTAATTCCGGTCCTAATTTTCCTGTCGAATATAATCGGATATTAAGATGATCGGCAGAGCGTTAATTCTTTACAATATTAACTTCTAGCCGTGTTAAAATTAGGCTAATCACGAGACTTAGAATACAATTAGGGTTCACTCCAGTGAAATTACGCAGTAATCATTGCTAAAAAAGTAAAATAGTGAATGAAGTACATGAAACAACCCTATTATGGTAATTAGGTTGTACCTTGGATGAATCTCTCTGGGATTATTTGGGATCAACTAGAACAAACCGAAACACGTGTATTTTTCAGGGAAATTAAACAACCGTTGTTTGCTCACTAATTGGCTAAAATCTAGCGCATGCGCCACGTTTTAGCATCAAACATAACCAGTGTGAAAGCATTTTAAGCTGAACACTTTCACAGGAAGTGGCGAAAAACCCTTTTTCTTTCCCCTCCCCAAAAACAAGAAATTGCGCGCGATAGCAGACGATTTTTCGTTACGGTTTATACTCCCTTTAAATAAACCTTAAAACTTTTAAATCCCATCACCCATTTTAATGATTAATAAATCAAAAGATACTTCCCTGTCGCAAAACGTAGGAGACGATAAATCTATCTCAAAATCACGAGCCTGAGCCATGTGCCGGTCAAGATCTTATTGACCACTCGAGTCCAGCATTTTCTGATGGAAAAAACAAAAAAAAAGGACAATCGTTAAGCCTAATTTGAAATTATTACGATTTCACTAACTTTTAAACTTGAAAATAATATTATTAAACAATTAATCGTTATTAATTTTGGATTAAATTACGATTAGACTTAAGAAACCATAGCAAATCGAAAAAATAAAATCATACCAGAGGTATATAATAACCCTCTTCGGGGGGAAGTATGAAAGCCCCTATACTACCAATGTTAAAAATCACGAACAACAAGAGCCCGCTGCTGACTATCTAGGCCACTAGCTCGCGCTGGACTTCTCAATGTCGCTACTCTAGTAAATGGTCTTTGTATAAACAAGACGGCTCGATTTGTGTTTAGATCTTCATGTCTCAGGAGTCAGGCTGTCTGTTAAAATGGAGTCGAAGGTTGACTTCAGCTCGCGAGTGTGCGTAGGACAAATTTAGTGAGGTTCAAAATGGTGTAACTATTTTTTGGGAGTAAAGCGGTGTGTCGATCCGCCGCGATTTACGCCGGGCACTCGTTGTTCGTCGATTTTGCCTACCTTTTATACTTCCCCCCGAAGGGGGTTATTATATACCTCTGATCATACTTAATATTCATACTTAACAGACTTAGGGCGACATCTAGTCACAAAACAACGAACTAAATTTTAAATTAAAAATCAAAACGAATAACTGACATCTATTAGCCGAAATTTGTACCATATATTAAACATACTTTAAAATAAATAAAATTAAACATCAGCTAAGCCTTGGCCTTGTCATTACGAAAAATATAGATTTGAAACTACGAAGCCATATTAACGCCTAGAAACGATTAAGCAAAGCAAAAAAAATAAAAAAAAGGCGCAAGTTAGATTAAATCATATAATCTATTCTTACATCATTGAAACTTGCAAATCAGCTTTACCGTCTTACCCAATACAGACACTCGCCAGACAGCTTGTCGCCTTGATCAAACGTAAGACCGACTGACCAACGAATCATTTCCTCTGACAAGGCGATAGATTCAAACGCTGGTCTCGTTAAAAATCCACTCGGGTTTCCCACGCACCAATAGCGCGACACCACTCCCTAATACGCAAACAGAAGCTACGTTGAAGCCTTATTATAATATAACCCTAGTATATTATATATCTGAGCGTGACAAAAAAAGACCTAAAATTTGTAGACGTTTCTTTTTCGTAAAGCCACTGTACTACTAAAAGTTCAACGAGCGACGTGCGTGGCTGGAAAGTCGACTTCAACGCGTCGGCTCCCGGGTTTAAGAGCGGGGGATTTTACGACAGTCAGAGGGTTTTGCCGAATTGGACGGGTTCATTGGCTCAAAGCTAACGTCCACTACGTTTAGCTACAAGGGGTGAAAGGGAAGATGGTTTTGGAAGAGGAGAGGAGAATGAGGATTGAAAAAGTGAGAGAGAAAAGGATCGGATGAGGGAAGACCAAGAGCAAGAGATACGACAATGTATCAGAATTCCAAAATCGTTTCTTCTCGGATACCAGGGACTGGTATATTTATCAATTAGTGGCGCTGTTGGCGACTCGGTTATCAAATAAGACTAGCAGACGATAGTATTGTAAAACAACGGCGATTTGTAACTCTTGTTCAAGAATGAATTTTTCCAAAACTATTTTTATTTACGACGGACATTTGTTAATATTAATTAGTTATTATTTGTGGCATAATCATGCGCTTAATATATTAAAATTACTGAAATATCTTTACTTTGTTTCAGGTTTTTCTTTGTTATACATTTAAAAAAACGTTACTATCTTGTTAGGCCTAATAGACGCTTGAAATTGGGCTTAATGAACTAGGCTTAATCGACGTTTGAAATTAGGCTTAATCGACGTTTGAATTTAGGCTTAATCGACGTTTGAATTTAGGCTTAATCGACGTTTGAATTCAGGCTTAATCGACGTTTGAATTTAGGCTTAAACGACGTTTCAAGTTAGGCTTAATCGACGTTTGAAATTAGGCTTAATTGACGTTTGAAGTTAGGCTTAAGTGATGTTTGAAGTTAGGCTTAATCGACGTTTGAATTTAGGCTTAAACGACGTTTCAAGTTAGGCTTAATCGACGTTTGAAATTAGGCTTAATCGACGTTTGAAGTTAGGCTTAAGTGATGTTCGAATTTAGGCTTAATCGACGTTTGAAACTAGGCTTAATCGACGTTTGAAATGTAGCGCGTGACAAAAACCGCGCAAAACAAATACAGAAATTTCCCGCGAGTTTAGAATTAAAAACTCAAATCCAACAGGAGTTTGCAATGAAGTTTATCATAGTGAATCTAACATTGCAACAAAACAATCAAACTATCACTAATTAGCGCCAAAAATAAAATTTCGAATGTTCTCATTTTAACCACCTCTTACGTTATAATTTTAAGGGCAACGTTTGGTTTTACTGATTTAACACAATGCTATCTCAATCTCTATGGTGAATAACCCATTATATAAGATATGGGTACTAAGAAGAGCGCTAGATGAAAATTTAATTTAAAAAATATCGATTCAAATAAGTCGGGGAATTTGAAAACAATGTATACAAGCGCGCCACAGTTCGGTTCTTTTTAAAATTAGTATTCTCTCTGATGGTTATAGTACTGGTTTCAGTTCCTAGGAGCCGACACATTCTAGAGCTCTATAAATTCCTGGAACTTTCTACTCTCAACTTTCGCATCTGGCTAGAATTTTAGCGTCGCTTAACTCGCTTTCAGAAGGGGATAATTGGAGAAGGAGTAGGATGTCACTAATCAAGACTAATCAGAAATGACGTGGAAATTATTGGAAGAATTACGAGAATTACCACTGAAATAATAGGAAAATATAGGAGAATTACCACTGAAATTATAGGAAATTATAGGAGAATTACCACTGAAATTATAGGAAAATATAGGAGAATTACCACTGAAATAATAGGAAAATATAGGAGAATTACCACTGAAATTATAGGAAAATATAGGAGAATTACCACTGAAATTATAGGAAAATATAGGACAATTACCACAGAAATTATAGGAAAATATAGGAGAATTACCACTGAAATTATAGGAAAATATAGGAGAATTACCACTGAAATTATATGAAAATATAGGAGAAAATGCGTGTTTTCCATGTTTAATAAATTTAATTTTGGTAGTTTTTAAGCGGCTTCAATATCAAAAACCTGCTCTGGAAACGCGCAAATTCAAAATAAATCTAAAAACAATTAGGAAATTAAGAAATGCCGTCACCCTGTAATAATTTGAACACTTCTGGAAATTTTTATTATTTAAATTAATTTAACTTTAAAACTTTAAAGTGTTTTCTTCAGGCTTACCTGGAAAACACACCCGTACTGTAGGAAAGTCAATAATACAGGAAAACTTAAGCGTAACTGAAAGACTTATCCCTTCCTTCATATTTACTTCTGGTATAACTAGTTTATGTATTTTAACGCACAATGTTTTTATAGTTCTCCCACCTCCCCCTGAATTTGGTTATTTGAAGTTTGGTCTCGGATCTCTCTTGGGATTGGTTGATCGTTTGATAAATGTCCTTCTATCATTGATATATATGGCCAAATATAAAAACGCCACGGTTAAACAGGATACGCTTATTATGACGTACAAGTAGTAGTAACTTCCGTAAACGTCTCGACAAATGCCTACGCAAAAGAATTAAGATTAGGTCAATGTATCAATAATATCAAAAGAGGAAAGATGAAACCGCTTTCGAAAGGCGAACACCAATTTCAATTACTATCATCTAATAAAATGGTATATTAAATCGATTTCCTGGGGTTAAAAAACAGGAAAAACAGTATCAAAATCATCAGAAGTTTCGGGCTAATTTTACAGATAATTAGCAAAGTCGCGAACTAAATTCGCTAAGCCTAAATCCGTCGAGAACGGCTTAGGTTCATTTGCTCGACTTCCAATTGATCGACAAGGAGTCCGTTTGATCGACTACCGTTTGATCGACTCCCATTTGATCGACAAGCCATTCCAATTGATCGACAGCCCAGTTTTTTAGCGAGTAACGAGTATAGGTCAAAGTTTTTTTGCAAGAAACTATTAAAGGTTAAATTATGGTATATAAATAAGAACTAACTTAGGTTAGATTGGTTAGGTTATTTTTGGTTTGGGTTAGGTTGGTTAATCTATTTATAATCGTTATTACGAAGTTGACCAATTGGGAAACGATCAAATGCACCCTTTGTTGTCGGTAATTTGGGATTAGGCATCAATCATTTGATCCCTTTGTCGATCGTTTGGGAGTCGATCAAGTGGACCCTTTGTCGATCATTTGGGAGTCGATCAATTGTGAGTCGATCAAGTGGACCCTTTGTCGATCATTTGGGAGTCGATCAATTGTGAGTCGATCATTTGGGAGTCGATCAAGTGGACCCAAATCGTCGAGAACAGCGAAACCATTTGATAAAGTTTTTCCACATATTTTCGCAGTCTAAATCGATTAAATATAACTTGTTGTGTAGGGCCAATGTGAAACGAATTCTTCTTCTTCTCGGAGGAATTTGAGGTTTAAAATAAAATATTTTTAAGTACGCGCACGAAGATGAATACTATTTAAGATTATAGTTAAGCCTCGGTTCGAATTTAAATCAGAATTTATCCAGTGATTGGTTATAAAAGTCCTATTGCCTTATTTTCCTATCATTATCAGTGACAGTTACTTAGCATTGTTGGTAGAGCAACGAGTCTAATTGCAGTTTGACCCTGTCTACCTAACAGCCCCGTAATTCATTACTTCCGGGTAAATTAAGCCTAATTTCCTTCTAGATTAGAGAATTACCCTTTTTAGTCTCTAGACTTACCTATAAGTGCTGGAATGGTCAATTGCAAGCATCCATTTAGAAAAAATCCAAAGCCCATGATGGTTGTGATTTCTCGCAACCCAAATTTGGACGCCATATGAGTTCGTAGTGTAGATGACATGGCGTAGGAGGAACCTGACAAAAAAGCGGCCAAGTACAACCACCAACCGGTCGCGCAACTCAACAAGGCGTAAGAGATAACGACTTTAATCATGGCTAAAGTCATTTTCAGACTATCGGACATCCCTTTCCAGTCTAAGAAAAATCCAGTTGGTAAAATTCCAACCAAACCACCAAAGCACAGAACTACGTAGCTACGGTTGCCTTCATCGAAAGTTAAGCCCGTATCCATTCCATAATCAACAATGGTGTTACATACAACCAGACCAGATAATCCTCCAATCATCTGACAATAAAGTTGGGCGTACACGCGATAATTCCTCATAAGCCTTTTTAAACTAGAGTAATACGTCTCATTATCTCTGCGCAGACTCAGACGTCGAGTAGCGCTCAATCTTCTCGGCTTATCAATATTTAATTCCACTTCCGCTTCGGATTTATCTTCCGGAAGTTCGTCGCAAACTTGTATGTCCGGTTCCTTGACTGTCAAATCGGGAAGCTCGCCATTAGTCGCGCAAGCTTCTAGTAATTCACGCTCCTCGGCTTCGATTTCTAATCGTTCATTCGCTATATTTTCATCACTTCCGGTTCCGCGTAAACCAGAATCGCAACACTTATCCTTTCGTACGCTACGGACGAATCTGAGTTGGTAATCTTGGCGTATAAGTTCCACGTCTTTACGAACGGTGGTATCGGCTCTTTCCAGACAATTTGGTAAGTGAACGTCCGCGTCAATGTCCTCAACAATGAGTTTGGGAATTTCTTCGCGAGTTGTAGTTGGTTTTCCAGTTTTAAATAAATGTATAGGAACGAAAGCCTGTACTAGAAAGCAACAGTAAAACATCCAGCTACCTCGCAAGCCGAAGGCGTTCAGTACAAAAGTGTACAAAGCTGGGTGGATAGTTAAACCAACAGCCGAGAAAAAGGTGTACAGCATAATGGCTTTGCCACGGTGCGAAACGAAATGGGCAGCGACTAACTGAAAACTAACGGCCATAATGAATCCAGTTGACAGTCCTGAAACGTTTAAAATATATTTATATTTTTTTTAATTATTTCATAGGATCAAATTAGGCTTAACTATCGATACAACCAATACAACTTACCATAGATAAAGAAACACAAGCTCAAGTAATTTATATTGTCGGCTGACACTGGTACCATAGCAGCACCGAAACATCCCCCAACACCAAGAGCATTGGCTAAAACCAAAGTCTTTTTAGGACCAAACTTATGAGACGCTGCGCCAACCACAACTCCTGAAATAATTAACGAAATATAATTCACCCGGACAGTAATTAAAATCGTATAATTATAGTTAATTACCGGAAAAGGACAAGGCGATTGTGTAGTAACTAATAGTCCTGGATGTCTCTTCACGAGTAATATCAAAATTCTCCATAATCTTAACGAAAGCTCCGCCAATAACATTAACCAAACCGACATTGAGTAAGTTAAAAACAATTAAAATTGACAAATAAAACCACGACGTTGGACTATCGGGTAAATTAGGACTAGTTAAGGATTGAAATAACTCAATAGCGCACATTGTTGACGCCTAATAAGTATAGACGAATCTACGAAATATGGAGCTGGGAATTTAGGGCACTATGTACAGTACTCATAAGTGAGCAGTCATGTAGCAGCTGTTTCACTTAATAAGGCAATTGAATGAATAACAACTCTCCAATAAAGGTCTTGTACACGGAGGTTACGCGTATTATTACTTCATTTTTATTTTAAAAACATTTTTTATCGTGCCAATATATGACCAAGTACAGGAATGTCATGCTAAAAGTTACTAATGATAATGGCAAGTACAAATAAAAATAACTGCCATACTGGTCTCGACATAAACCTGAAATAAAGTTAGAATTTGAATTTGAAATCGCCAAACGACGACGTCGCGTTGGGAATTAGAAAAAGGAATACGTTTAGAATCCTTGAAACCCGGCCCCGTGCTCAAAACGTACCTATCGCAGCTGGCAACGCCAAGTAGAGGCAACTCGAAGCGAAATATCCAAAGCCGAGGATTGTACTGGTAGTTTCCATTCCAATTGCGGTTACGAGTTTAATTCTGGTATTCCCGGTTATACCGTGAGCGAATCCCGCGCCAAAGGTCATCGCGAATATCCACCAACCCGATGAGAAACTGATAACGAAAATAAAAGATCCTGATACGAACATACCCAGGGCCATAAACAATTTATCATTCAGGAAATTTTGGTCCAAAAACCAACCGCCTAAAATACACGACAAGACACCTCCCAGACCAAATGTCATGAATAAATAAGAAGCCTCGTTGAAATTCAATCCATCGTCCATACCGAAATCAACTATGGTCGCCATGATAATGGCTTGACCACCGCCACCGACCACCTGACACAATATTTGCGCGTAAAAGTTGAGATCTTTCAATAGCGACAGTAAAGCGGGCAAGAAATTTGGTCGACCTTGTTTGACATTGAGAATTGCACTCGTCACGTTTAATTTCTGGTTGTTGTTCGATGTCTCGGAGCTAAATTCGTCCTGATTTGGCTCAGAACTTACTGGGTCTTCAATTTTGGGTTGAACTTTGACTCTCGGTTTAAGGTATAGTACATCTAATTCTTCTTGGCGCGTTGATCTTGCCTCGACCTTTGACCTTATTTTAAGATCATCTTGGTATCCCGCCAAAAATGATTTCTGTTCGTAATTACGCGCCGACATGGGTTCTGAATTAATTTCATCATCGTTATCCCGATCAGAAATTGATTTTGCTCTAACCTTTGACCTCGCGTGAAGATCATCTTGATTGTCTAACAAATTTAGACTAGTTTCATTATCGCGTTGTTTTTCTTCGATGACGTTCAATTCGTTACGATTGGTCTTTCGTTTCGGTACGGTAATAAGGACCAATGGTATCAAGCTTTGAACTAACATTGTACTATGAATCAACCAATAACCTCTCAAACCGTAAGAATTTAAAATGTAAATTAACAACGGTGGATGAGTGATGGTACTCATTGCGGAAAACATGCAAGTCATAGTCATGGTTTTTGATCTATGTACGCGAAAATGGAAACCCGTAAGTTGTAGCATCATAGCAAATGGTAATCCCATGAAAAAACCTTGAAAAACCCAATGAATTCAAGTTACAAATGACATTTTGTTTTGAAAATAAAATGAAAATAAACAATCTTACCGTGAAATACAAACGCTACGTGTAAATAAAATAAGTAATCCTTAGTAACTGGTATCATTGACTCGGAAAAGGTACTCAAAATATTGAAAAATATAGACAAGTACAAAGTCTTTTTGGTACCCAATTCAAAAGTTAAAAATCCCAAAAATATTCCTTCATAGAAAAAAAAGGAACCAGGTTAAGACAGTTTTTACATTAAAGGGAGCGTGAAATTATGAAATATTAATTTATAAATTAAACTTATCAAGAAAATTGACCTAGCTAGATTCATGGAGATCCTGAATTTCTTCCCATAGAAGGGTCAGCGACCAATCAAAAGTTATTAGAAGTCGCCTTAACGACGGGCCTTTGCTCATTGGTCGATAACCCACCAACGCGAACAAATTCAGAATCTCCATGAATTCAGCTAAGCCTACTCACTGGATAAGCTTAATATTTGTTTGTAAAAAATTTACTGGTGGATTAGGCCTAATCAGAAGCCGATGAAACCCTCCTTTGAAGTCTACTACTCCAATGTTCCATATAGCGCTCCTCTCTGTATGGGTAAAATTCCCAATTTTACGAGTTAGAAGTGGTCCTACTTCATCCCCCCTGTCTACGGAAAATTGGAAATTCTATCTCTCCACAAACGACGACGTTTTTTGGACGATCTCCGAGGCTGCTAGAGATATTCGCTCGACGAACTCCCGCTCCGAAAACATCTACCGTTAGGAGGCGTACGAATCGCGCCTTTTGAGAATAACCCATACAGAGAGGGGTAGACAAGACCCGGGAGTTATAGACTTCAAAGGAGGGTTTCATCGGCTTCTCATGTAATCGATAAAAAAAACAATGGTTGTTAGGTTGCATTCTCCCTTTAAAAAACTTTCATGACTTCAATTACCTGCTAAGGATTGCGGTATGACGTAATAATTGAAGGTTCTAGTGGCTTCTTCACGTGTCATATCGAAATTGTCCATAATAGACACGAATAAACTCCCGTAGAATGTTCGTGGACCAGCGGTCAAATTTACAAACAAAGCGATTAAAAACAAATTATACCAAGAATGAGGCGAATCTGGTTCCTGATTGGTTGACCGAAGAAATGATAGCCATTTCAGAGACATGTTTGCAGCGTTATAATAAATCTAGAACTGTTTACGCTCCCCGTATAACGCAACGAGAGTTCACTGTAACGTACGAAGTAACTGTACGCAAAACACACAGTAAAGGTATTTTTACAATAGGCTAAACCTAAATCGAATTTTTTTATGAAAATTTCTATTCCGTGGCTTTTCCCGCGCGAATGACAACTGAAATATCCATCACACACAATGTAATGACCATCCTGATTAATTTACTTAATTATTTAATTAAAGAGACTGGTACTTCATGGTTGAGAATACAGTTTATTTAATAAAGGTGCGAAATTTCCATTGTTGCGACAGCGACTTTATAAAGAGAAAGTCACAAATTTATTTATGGTACACATATTTATCCGCATTTGGACAAAGATTTAATTCAATTATAAAAAAATGATAAGGAATTTCAAGTAATAGAGAGAAAGGTGTCTGAATGGGGTGCTACTTTAATCCCGCGCTAGTTTAGTTTTAATCCCGCAGCTAATTTAGTTTTAATCCCGCAGCTAATTTAGTTTTAATCCCGCAGCTAATTTAGTTTTAATCCCGCAGCTAGTTTAGTTTTAATCCCGCAGCTAATTTAGTTTTAATCCCGCAGCTAATTTAGTTTTAATCCCGCAGCTAATTTAGTTTTAATCCCGCAGCTAATTTAGTTTTAATCCCGCAGCTAATTTAGTTTTAATCCCGCAGCTAATTTAGTTTTAATCCCGCAGCTAGTTTAGTTTTAATCCCGCAGCTAGTTTAGTTTTAATCCCGCAGCTAGTTTAGTTTTAATCCCGCAGCTAGTTTAGTTTTAATCCCGCAGCTAATTTAGTTTTAATCCCGCAGCTAATTTAGTTTTAATCCCGCAGCTAATTTAGTTTTAATCCCGCAGCTAGTTTAGTTTAATCCGGGAAAATAATATCATAATTAAATGATATTTAATCTAAAACACCAATAAAACAAGGCTATATTTTTATAACAACATTTTAATTTCAGTTGTACAGTCACAATGTAATGTCTTAAAAGGAACATATCGTATTTACAATTAAACTTTAATATACAATAATATATATAAATAATAATGAAACAAAATTATAATCACATTTTGGGGAGAGGGGGTAAGTAGTTTGTGAAATATATAAGAATTAATTATAGTTAGCAGCTAAATTAGTTTACAATACAGCATAGTTAGCCGAAATTCAATATTCGGTAAGTCTCGAGGTAAAATTTAATTATCGCGTATAATCTTTGGTAAATTTGGTATTATTTTCACGTTAATTAAGAAGTTCTCATTTAATTATGATTGTACGTTTAAAATTAGTTAATTATTGCTAAATGAATGGACTACTGTATTAATTAAAATATGACCTCTGTTATTTCTTATAAAGTCAAACACGATTCTAATTTACTTGTACTAAGATATTTTGGCCTTATAATTTAAGTATAATTGATTATTTAAAACTTAAGACTTACCTAATTAGCAGATAATTTTACCAAATTATTTACCAAATATATACGCGAGTCTTCGAAATGTTATAATAATTAATATGGACACTTTCTGTATGAAGAAATCGTTTTAAAAATCAGTCAATTCGTTGTCATTATGAATTTAAATTCGGCACAGACGAATTGAACTATCTTTACACGGTAATTCGTCCATGAATTAAAGGCAAATATTTACACCAACTATCAAAAAGTTAACTCAATCGCGAGCAAAACGAAAATCAGTCACTAGAGAAAAATGGTCGGAAGGGTACTGGTACGAAGGAACTCGAGTTGGACCGATATCTTCACCGGAAGGTAAGGCGAGAACCCTTTGAGGAACCAGACTGTTCTTGGAGTAAAAAACGTAATCGATAGTATGACAATCTTCGCCTTCACCGCGAATCTTCCACGTCGTGTACGGTGGCTCGGACTTAATTTTAGTTTCGTTTAAATGTTGCGCCGGTTCCACAGCATTCTTATTAGTGTCGGGAGTAATTTCAGCCGCGTAGGAACTGTCCAAAAGTAGAACTGGATCGTTCAAAACGGAACCGTAAACCGGTTCAGTCGGTTCACCGTTAAAATCGCCGCTTAACACGAGAGGACAATCCGTGGGACAGTGACTACGAATCCATTTCAACAAGTCTTTGCCTTGTTCGTGGCGTAATGTTGATAGTAAGGTACCTTGACGAGCTTTCAGGTGAGTTGTGGCCACGGCTAGTTGACAATTAGTATCTGTACCGTGGTCGAATTTTTGGCGAAATTAACTTTCGCAATTATTTTGGACAAGAAACGTTGAAAGGAATTGAACTCGACAAAGTGACGTGATTATGGAATGAATGGGTTCACCGTATTTCAAACCAAATGAAATGAATCAAGCCTACAACCATTTTTTAATTAAACCAGTTTGCAAAAAGCGATTTATGGGTTAAGACCAAGATAGAACATGGTATCACAAACCCATCATAAATTTAGATTCCAAAAATATTAAAAAAATGCATGAACTACGTAACTATTGACGTTGTCAACAAGGCAAAGCTTAGGGAATCAACCTCATAGTAAAATGTGTCACCATAGTGTTATCCAGTAAGGCTAGTAAAGAAGCTTTGCCAAGCCACGTGACTCAAACCAGGATCGAGTTCTACTGACAACTAAGACGGTTGTCCATTGTTACTAGTAACAACCCTAGCTTAAAATATGAAACCAACGAACCAATCAAACCGTAACAACGTGAACAACTATGAAAAACGAATTGAAATTAAATGTAACCAAGCGAAACCAGACAACAACAAAAACATCTCTTCAAACTAAAAGAATTCAAACCAAAATCTAATTGCAAGCTTGCGGATGACGTAGCCATTTTATGTTAATTAATGGTGCAATGTGGTCATTATCAAAATGGAACCGATTGCATTGTTAATATTACTACCTTAACAATTGTTATTATACAAATATCTTCGAGCAACAAGCGTAATCGTGCAAATCGCGATTAAAAATGTATTTTAATACTTAATAAGTGATTTAAATTTAAACTTGGAGCTAAAAATGGAACAGCTTTTAAATTTATTTTCAGAATCCATATTTAGCTCCAAGTTTTATATTAAAAACAAAACCAACAAACCTTGTTGTAGGTTCGGCGGCGTGGTCAACTCCGTTCTCCTCTTGAGAATGGTCAAGATCGCTACTTGATTGGAAGTACATCCCCAAACTTCCAAAGTTCTGTCGTGACTACGAACTAATTCCCAGTGTTTATCGTTCCAAAAGATAGCGCAACCATCGGGGCCGTTATTGCCAACGACGTAAACGCATGGAGAATCTGGTTTAGGGCAAAATACTCCTTTGAACCCGAGCGCGCCCAAGGTGCTCTCCAAAAACTTAAAGTGATCCACTTCTTGTAGACACATTATATCCGGTTTATTCGAGACTATTTCCTCCAATAAACGCCATCGGCGGAATTTCCATTCGAGCGCCCCCTCGGGACACGCCACGAAATTATCGTTACCGCAAACTTTGCCCAAAGCTAAAAGAAAATGAAAATACCACGTTTTTAGTGTCGTTTTTTTTATTTTATCGATAAAATTAAGTTTGATCGAATGAACTTTTGTTTAAAGAAAGAATGAAATATCAAAAAAAAAATAAAAGCTATTTTGTTTTATACATTAATTATCCTAATGTCTTAAAAATTAAAATAAAAATAAACAAAAAATTATTAATTAGAAATAATGCTGGGCAAATCCTATTATTTGGATGAAGTAATCGATTACTGATTACGAATCCTGGGTTACTGATTACTTTTAACGAGAAATTCTTAGCAATAACATTTTCGAAATCAAGTTAATAGAGGAGGCATGAAACCATACTTCTCCGAGTAATCGTTGGAGGGCATCGAGCAACGATTACCAAATCTTCGTGATTACTCGATTACTAGTAATACGATCCGCCCAGCACTAATTATAAATCAATTGTATACTTGGAAAGTAGGCTTAGTTGGGATACGCATCGCGTCACGCCTTACCTTCGGATAAAACATTCCATTGCAATATTCTAACTGTCGATGGATCTTTGACGGAATTATCAATATCCAATTTGTCAGCGATTTGACCTCGTTTCAAAGGGCAAGTAATGAAATTCCTGCTAATTAAAGGTGGCCAGTGTTCCAATTCCGAACGACATCTTTTGAGCATTTCATCCCATGAAGATGACTTTAAATTCGCGATGTCCAAATCAGCCTTGTCATCGTTCGGTATTCTTGGGGCCGAAGAAAAACTGCCCATTCTAAAAAAAAAACACGAAAATTATTTTAAAATTTATATTAAACTTGCATAATTAAAATTAAATTACAAGTAGTTAATATAATTAAAAAAAAGACTGATATTTCGTTCATGTAGAATTACTTTTAAATAATAGTTTGGAAGGAACAACAAAACTTACTTTCATTAGTAATTAGTGAGAAGAAAAGATAATTAGCATTCCGAGGACATTTTTGAGTATGACATCTACCCCATTTCGAAATATATATACACGTGCACTAGTTTTGTATCATTTTTAATTTTAATTTCAGGGCGTAAAAAAATATTAATTTCAGAATTAGGCTGTACTGTAACGTAAGGCGAAAACAATTATTTCTAAACGTAATTTAATTTGGAGTAATAAAGTTTTAACTATAATATTAATTTGTTAAGATTAAATATATATATATATATCATGATAAAGGACAGTTGTGAATTACTTTTCGTTTCAGGGTTAAGTTATTAATTTGAAGTTTCAATGGAGGTAAACTAGTTAATTAATAGACAGTTTTAATCATATACAAATAATCTAATCAAGAAATTTATAAGCCTTCTTGATTTATTGCCTAAATTGGACTAAGTTCGATTTTACAACAAACTCTTGTTGATGACGCGTGAAGGTTAAATCCCCCGCAATGCTGTCTAAGTGACGTTTTAAGTCTTAATCCCATTTAGAAATGTTAGAGATTAGATAAATTGGATTAACGTTTTATCATCAAACGAAATAGCTAAGTAAACTTTCAAAAATCTGATCCTAGATTTAAGAAAAAAAAAAATTTGTTCGACACGACATTCTTACATTTGTAGCAATAAAATTTCTCCCTGTTCGTGAAGAAATTGTTTAAACAGTTTATTCTTCTTTGAAATTTAATACCGAGAATCAAACCGCTTCAACTTTCATTTCGTTAGCGAAATTCTAGCAAACATTATAAAAGATTAAGCGAGATTGGTAGAAAAAAAAAATACACGCGATAAAATGCGGAAAGAAATACTGTAACAGGATTGGTTCATTTTCCTCAAACACGCAAATAGAAATTTTGGGGATAAATTTAGATATTTGGACCTCGAAAACGGAAGATGTTTTGGGGTTTGAATATAATCTAAATATTCTGCTACACGAAATAAAAATTGAAATTAAGATTGATTCTAAGAACACGTAAGAAAAAATGTTTGAAAGTATTTGATAGTTTATTAGTACCGCTTTTGATTGGAAGGTTTCTAGTGACGTAGATATGAGTTAATGATAATATTTGCTAATTTAAAAGTACGCAATTACTTGGAAAAATTTGATTTAAAATGGTTTCAACCTGATAACAATAAAAATTATTATTAATTATTATTATTATGACATTACTGTCGATCGAGGACAATTACTGTCGATAGAGGACAATTACTGTCGATAGAGGACAATTACCGTATGGCATTATTGTCGATCGAGGACAATTACCGTATGGCATTATTGTCGATCGAGGACAATTACCGTACGACATTATCGTCGAGGACAATTACCGTACGACATTATCGTCGAGGACAATTACCGTACGACATTACTGTTAAAGACAATTACTGTACGATATTAATGTAGATTAGTTTAAGTATTGAGAAGCTGGTAATTAAAGAATCTCCAAAAACTCTAGTGCGAATAAAGCTTAATTTTTTTCCAGTAAAAAGGGTTCATGCATATGGTAATTTTAACCGAACGAGTTTCTGGGCACAATGTGATTTTTATTTTTATAAAGGGGGAAAGGTAAAAACTCGTACAGACCGGAAAAGGGTAAGTAACGTATTTAAAAAGTTATTTATATTATATTTTAATCCATTTAAACTATTCACAAAGAGTACCGATACGAATTCATTGAAAATGAACTTATGATAGAATTAACAATGAGAATTATAATTTGAATCCCAGGAAATAAATATGAAGTTTTTTAAAATTAAATAGCCACAATATAAGAGTCACGTGAGCATTTGTTATTAAAATTTAACATTACAGTTGCCAAGATATTTTTTAGGGTATAGATACGTGTGAACGAATTTCAAATGATTGACAAGGCGTTTCGTCCAATTGATCGACTTTAGAATGATCGACAAAGGGGATTCGTCCAATTAAATTAAATTATTCGCTATTTAATTACAATTAAATTATGGGGGATCATTAATATAATTGCATGAGAGTTTAAAATATCTATTAATTATAAAAAAGAAACAAGTGAAATTAAACACGCTTAATTTAAAATATCCACAAAATTTAAATTTAAAAAAAATTGAAATTTCTTACCTAACTAAATAAAGCAGTATGGATTTTGTTGAAATAGTTGGTTCCATGTTGAATTACTTCTAAATATCTTAAATTTTTATTCGAATACTTAAGCGAAACGGTCTAATCATAATAAAAATCAGATTAGGATAGATTTTAAAGTTCAACTGCACTCGTTTGACTCTAAGCAGAGACTAAAACCTTCTCAATCAAGTACTTCTTAAAACTTTTACAAAAACTAGCTTACTGATTTCCGACTAGTACCCCCCTTAGCCCCCCATACAGGGAGTATAAGGTGTAATATTTCTAGGGCGTTTGCAGCTTTTCCTTTCAAACTATTTTTTTTAAGTTTTTTATTTTTATTTTAACTCGGCTTAGCTATAATCTAAAAAAAATACTGTACTTTGATGTAAAAGTGAAATAAGTTTATAGGGGGCGCTTTAACACCCCCCTTTGTGTAGTAGATTTCATTATTCCACCTTGAATTTACAGCGTTTACAAAGCCTTGTAATATACCAATATCATTTATTATTTTAAAGGGAAACTGAAACAAATTTATTTTTAATTGATTACTAATTATCTACAAGTAGGGCTCTTCGTAGGAAAAATATGAAGTTTAGAATCAAAATATAATAAAATTATCTACGTAACAACGTCTGTCTGTCGGTCAATAACGCTAAACTTTAAACACGAGTTTGTCGGTCAATAACGCTTAACTTTAAACCCGAGTTTATCAGTCAATAACGCTAAACTATAAACGCGAGTTTGTCGGTCAATAACGCTAAACTTTAAACACGAGTTTGTCGGTCAATAACGCTAAACTTTAAATGCGCGTTTGTCGGTCAATAACGCTAAACTTTAAACCAGAGTTTGTCGGTCAATAACGCTAAACTTTAAACACGAGTTTGTCGGTCAATAACGCAAATATTTAAACCCGAGTTTGTCGGTCAATAACCCTAAACTTTAAACACGACGTTAGCAAAATGAGAAAAGCTGAAGCGAACTGATACATAACGTTAAACAAAATTTAAAAAAAATAGTCCCTTCGAACACGAGTTTACAAATTTTCTAAAACAAATATAAATATAAATTAAATATAATTTTACTTTTCCTTTAATGTAACGACATAAGGAAAGACAATTCGCTAAGCTCCACACGTGCTGCAGCCTCGAGGTGAAAAAACATTTTATAATATTCTTGGAATGAGGCTGAATACATTTTCAACCTTGGTTAAATGGCTTGTCATAATGGATAGTTAAAATTCGTTTTCAATCTTTCCCCTAACATCGCTTCATTCCACCTCTTCTCGCGAACATAGTTCATCGATATCTATTCACTTCGACAACCAATACGTTGGATGCTTATTTCTAACATACCGTTAGTAGCAGCTATCTCATCTCGCCCTATAATTGACTATATTTAATCTTTGTTCGCGAACGAATGAACGCACTACGACCACGAGAGCCAATTAATGGGAAGCAATCGAATGGAAGGTTATCACAATATTTTGGCGGTAAAAACGGATATGTTATAGAATACCGGTTTATGTAGGAGACCTTGGTAGTCTTGAGATATACAATGGTAAAAACAAAAAAATTTACAGACAACATCAGGATATGTTTTAATTAGTTTAATTAAAGAGAGAATTTAATCTAACAACGAGTGATTTTTTTCAAACTAATATTAAACTAGAAATAAATTTAAAACTTATCATCAAAATAGGCTTAGCTGGATTCATGGGGATTCTGAATATCTTCGCATTGACGGGTCAGCGACCAATGAGCGAATGCCAGCCGTTAAGACGAGATCTCCATGAGACTTTCAATAATATTTGATTGTTTGCTGACCCTTCAATGCGAAGAAATTCAAGATCTTAATGAATTTAGCTAAGCCTAATTTCCAGGTAAGTTTTAAATTTATTTCTAGTTTAATATTTGTTTGTTAATTTTGTTTAAACGATAAGGAATCGATAAATAACTTGTTCGGTTTCATTCTCCCTTTAAAAGCAAAAATAATATTAAAAATATTGCTGAAAATAAAGAAGAATTTGGGGTTTGTAAAAGATTTAAGTGGCATAAGATTTTACCATATAAATAAATTAAGCTAATTTTTTCAAAATCATTTTCCTTGAGATTTGCAAGTTTTGTTATGTTTTCCATGTTACAAGTTTGTACTTAGATTAGGTTCTAACCTTGATTTAGTTCTTATTTAAATAAATTCGTGAATGCGGGTCCATTATTATGAAATAAAAAACAAGAATAATAAAGAAAAAAATAAGAATTGACTGAACTTAACGCAACTTTAATACTCATTCAAAAAAAAAATAAATAAAATAAAATGAAAAAACTGTGATTGCGGTTACGAGAAATATTATCATATTCAAGATTATTAATTTTACCCTTGATAAATTTTGGAATTTATTATAGCCCCCCAGCTCCCCCCCCCCACACACACATTTAATATAGTCATCGACATATTAACAGAAGCCGATGAAACCCTCCTTTGAAGTCTATTACTCCCGGGTCTTGTCTACCCCTCTCTGTATGGGTTAGTTTCAAAAAGCGCGATTCGTACGCCTCCTAATGGTAGATATTTTCGAAGCGGGAGGTCGTCGAGCGAATATCTCTAGCAGCCTTGGAGTTCGTCAAAAAAACGTCGTCGTTTGTGGAGAGAGAGAATTTCCAATTTTCCGTAGACAGGGGGGATGAAGTAGGACCCCTTCTAACTCGTAAAATTGTGAATTTTACCCATACAGAGAGGAGCGCTATATGGAACATTGGAGTAGTAGACTTCAAAGGAGGGTTTCATCGCCTTCTGATATTAATTGTATTACTACACATTTAATTTTTAAAGCTGTAATCCCAAAGGGATTACAGCTTTAAAAATTAAATTTCTACCCTAAATTTCTACCGAATTTTAATTTTTTAACCCCGTTAGGTACGCGAAGAATGAAAGTAAAATTTAAATGTAACAATGGTTAAGTTTCGTGGTAAGTGTTCTAATTTTATAGTCGAGTTAGCTAAAGCTTAAAATTTAAATTAATTGTACTTTCTTCGCAGTGTTTTTTTAGGGTCATTGGGTATATTTTAGGTTAAATGGGTGTGGCACGCGTGAAGCTTTAAAAAAGTCCTCCAAAACTTATAATCTTAATCTACCAAGCAATTTTTTAGTTATTATTTAAATATGCTAGAGCCAAGCTGTCTACTTCAGCTAGATTTTGAAACAAAAATGGTAAAAAAAAAAAAAAATTTACTCTAAGATAAAATTATTTAAATTGAAACTGCCTTAGTATAAGACCTTATTTAAGTTTTTTATTCGTAAAATTAAGGGTGTGTTTGATGTTTTATACGCTTAAAATTTACCCTGATTCATAACGTAATCTGAAAAACTTTATCTAAAAATTTACGACTTAAAAATTTAACCCAAATATAGATAAATATGTAACAACAGAAGTAGATGAAACCCTCCTTTGAAGTCTACTACTCTAATGTTCGATATAGCGCTCCTCTCTGTATGGGTAAAATTCACAATTTTACGAGATCGGAGGGGTCCTATTTCATACCCCCTGTCCACGGAAAATTGGAAATTCTCTCTCTCCACAAACGACGACGTTTTTTTAACGAACTCCGAGGCTGCTAGAGATATTCGCTCGACGAACTCCCGCTCCGAAAATATCTACCGTTAGGAGGCGTACGAATCGCGCTTTTTGAAACTAACCCATACAGAGAAGGGTAGACAAGACCAGGGAGTAATATACTTCAAAGGAGGGTTTCATCGGCTTCTGGTAAAAATGACTCAAGTTTTGGGTTTTGCAAGATTTTCAAAATGAGTGACACTCCCCGTATAACAATCAGAATAGAATTATAACCCAGTTATTGCAAATTATCGAAATTTAAAAATTAAATTAAAAAAATTAGAATTTAAAATTAAAATCAGATTAATCAGTTGCGTATGTACTTTAAAGAAACTTCAATAAACTACAGAGAAACGTTACCTTGAACAAATAACTAGGAAACTATAACTCACGACGTCAACTGTCAAAAAGATTTAATATCCTTAGACTCATCAAAAATATTTCTTAACGAGGGGTTTAAGTTCAAGACAAACGCCGGAAAATTTCCGAAAGACATTGAAAAACTAAAAATATTTTCGTTGGAAATGTTTACAAAATTTTAACACACGAAAAAAAAAAAAAAAAAAAAAAAAAAAAAAAAAAAAATACTAGAAATGAGTGTAAACGTAAGATAATGATAATGTTACAAGAAGTAACCTAACTCAGTCGGTTAAGAAATTTATAAAATAATATTAAATTGTTTTTCATTTAATTTTGATAATTTTCTAATTATTTTTCTCAAAAAGTGCCCCGTTTTCGCAATTCTAAAAACAACACAATCTCTCTAGAAAGTAGCCAAGGCTTATCCGCTTAATTTTAAATTAATTAAAACACCATATTCATAATGAAAACGTCAAAATATATAATTATTTTGTTTTCGATAAATATAACGTAATCATTTTCGTACGAAAGTAGGACTTTCTAAGTACTTTTATGAAATATACATCGCGAAAGCTACCCTTATCACGTGTCAAAACGCGCGGGAATAAACTGTAAGCTCTACAATAACCACGTGACCATAATGATGACGCTGGCGAGGTTTATTAAAACTTCCTAATCTTTTCTGATATTTGTTGGGTAATAATATCAGAAGCCGATGAAACCCTCATTTGAAGTCTACTACTCTAATGTTCCATATAGCGCTCCTCTC
This sequence comes from Odiellus spinosus, assembly GCA_963920705.1. Taxonomy (NCBI): domain Eukaryota; kingdom Metazoa; phylum Arthropoda; class Arachnida; order Opiliones; family Phalangiidae; genus Odiellus; species Odiellus spinosus. The sequence goes on along the minus strand of OY987237.1, from coordinate 15,283,937 downwards.
TGTATGGGTAAAATTCACAATTTTACGAGATCGGAGGGGTCCTACTTCATACCCCCTGTCTACGGAAAATTGGGAATTCTCTCTCTCCACAAACGACGACGTTTTTTTGACGAACTCCGAGGCTGCTAGAGATATTCGATCGACGAACTCCCGCTCGGAAAATATCTACCGTTAGGAGGCGTACGAATCGCGCTTTTTGAAACTAACCCATACAGAGAGGGGTAGACAAGACCCGGGAGTAATAGACTTCAAAGGAGGGTTTCATCGGCTTCTGATAATATCAATAAATCATTAATAGATTGATAAGTATACTTCTAACAGTCGTAAACTTATGATAACAATATAAATAAATCAAAGAAAGTGTAAGAGGCCTGCCACTTCGTATATAATGACTTCGATTTGAGGGCCATCCGTTGAAAAATGATATCATACTTGTTTTGTAGAATATAGCCACGAAATTATAAAAAAAAAAAGAAAACACAATTGTTTATCGTAGAAGGTAAAAATCTAGGTTAAGAGGGAGATTTGGAGAAAAAGTACAAAGGGAAAGTAACCTTATAACATTTAAACGGTCTCACAAAAATGTACTTGGTTAATTGTAATTAGAAATATAACTATGACGTAATAGAGTCTGAAAGCTAGTTATTTTTAATTGATTCAAAATTTATTCTATGACATATGTATATATATATTTTGAATCGTTTTTTAACGATTTTTCCGAAAATATGACTCAATTTTCATTTGGAGTTCATTAAAATCCATGATAACCTCAATTTAAAGAGAGAATGCAACCCGATAATTTATTTTCTATCGCTAGAATTCAATTTATCACCAATTCTGAAAGTAGGCTTAACAAGGATCCACGGAGAGTTTAATATCTCGTAGCAAAATAGTCAACGGTTAATGATAGTTTCTTAAGCCTACTTTTAAACGTTTATTGTCAGAAAAAAGTGAGCTCTTAAACGGAAACTAACTGTGACGGAGGACTCAGTTTGATAAACGTCGGACCTACATGAGTACTCATGTTCTATGTAGAACTGGTAGTGGAGCCAAAATGAGAAACCAACGAAGTAACCTCCGTGTGAATTTTAATACCGAATTTCCAGCCTAAGCCTATTTTCCTAACGAATAAGTTAACAGATGATTCCTTAGGCTTATTTTTAACAAGGAATCATTGTGTAGCTTCATTCTCCCTTTACAATTTTTCAAAATTCGTTTTACCGTCCCTTTAAAATAAATTAAAATAATGAAAATCGTATTTGGTTTCGCGGTGAGTCGTTTTTGTAACTTTTAATGAATGAAACGGAAGAGAAAGTCATGACTCGAAAAACCTTGATGAATTTGAAGCCTCGGCACTAGGTGATCATTCTTAAAACCGTAAGAGTTAGGGTAAAGTAACTATCTGCCATTTCTCTAAGCTGGATCTAAGTTATTATTTGAAATTCATGGAAGGCATTGGGGGACTAAAAAAAAATTAACCTAGAAATTAGAGTTTGACCTCGCGCTAGATTTCTCTCTCAAATTGCTATTATTTATAAGTGTCATTTTTCTAGAATTTTCAGGCAATATTTTTAGTATTTCGTAAGAGTAAGTTGACTTAGCGATAGTTAGAGCAAGAGTTCTAGAGGACCACGCGATATTTTGGGGTCCAGACCAATGGTCATCTCGAGGGCCAGCTAGCTGTCATTGCTTTGACTGTACAATTTGTTACCTTAAAGGGAGGATGCAACCTAACAACAAGTGATTTTTTATCGATTCCTTATTGTTTAAATAGGCCTAATCCACTATTTAAAAAAATTACAATCAAATATTAAACTAGAAATAAATTTAAAACTTACCCTGAAAATAGGCTTAGTGGGATTCATGGAGGTCCTGATTTCCTCGCGTGTAAGGTCTAGCGACCAATCGAACGCGACGTAAGTCTCGCGGAGATCTCGCGTGAACGACGGGCCTTCGCTCATTGGTCGCGAGACCTTACACGGACGCGATTCAGGATCTCCATGAATCCCGCTAAGCCTATTTTCAGGGTAAGTTTTAAATTTATTTCTAGTTTAATATTTGTATTGTAAACTTTTTATCTGTGGATTAGGCCTATTTAAACGATAAGGAATCGATAAAAAAATCACTTGTAATTAGGTTGCATTCTCCCTTTAAACGTCGTCTGCTAAGCAGGAAAAGAAGGCGAGTTTAAAGGGGCTTTAAAGGTTCCAAAGAGGCTATAAATACAATGGTTTAGATAAAATTAGGTTAATTTTTTAATTCATTTCAAAGTCGATTACTTGAATCCATATCTACTTTAATTTTAAAATTCCTCGACCTTTCCTTGAACTTTAAGGTCAATTTTCACCTGGAGTAGATTAATTCGTGTCTTAGAATTATCGTCTGCTTAAAGTTTAAGCCTAAACTAACGAAAAAGCGAGCAGACGACAGAAGTAGGGAGTTCCACGTACCCGAAAGGAGTTGATTTGAAATCAAAAAAAAAAAAAAAAAAAAATTAAAAAAACTCAAAAGATTCTACCACGTTTACCGTAAAGTGCTGACACCTATTTCTAAACGTGATAATTAACATTTACGCTTGGTCGACTCCGTACCGTAGCTTCACCTATCGTCAAAAATGTGCTAAATAGGGCGTGGTTTATTTAAAAAAAAAAGGAAACCTCGAAATTGGGAGTTGATAACAAAACTGAGGGTAAAAACTGAGTTTCCGGTGAGAGCGGCAAATTTCTAAAACACAATTGGAACATAAAGAAAAATAAAAAAAAAATGGCAAACAAAAAAACCGTTGAAGCTCGCGTTTTTCCCGCGAAACCATTGTTTCGGACGATTGTTCACTTTTTGTTTTATTTTCCAAGTTACCGAAAAAAAAAAATGAGGGCCATTGTCTCATTTGTCTGCCGAAACTTTTATAGTCTAATAATTTCGGAGACCAACCTATTTTTTTTATTTCAATCAAAATTCCCTTCTATTGTAATTTTCTTTCCCAGCACGCCGATATATTTTAACTTTGACTTACTATTTAAAGGGAGAATGAAACCTAAAAACTAGTGATTTTTTTATCAATTCCTTATTGTTTAATTAGGTCTAATCCACCGATAAAAAAATGACATAACAAATATTAAACTAGAAATAAATTTAAAACTTACCATGAAAATAGGCTTAGCGGGATTCATGGAGATCAGCTGATTTCCTCGCGTAAATGACGGGGCCTTCTTTGATTGGTCTCAAGACCTTACACGGAGGCAATTCAGCTGATCTTCGTGAATCCAGCTAAGCCTATTTTCCGGGTATGTTTTAAATTTTATTTCTAGTTTAATATTTGTTATGTAAACTTTTTATCGGGCAATTAGGCCAATTTAAACGATTAGGATAAAAATTATTCATTAGACTGCATTCTCCCTTTAAACAAATTATTACGGAGATGGTAAAGGCGACAGCGTTGAATATATTGAAATTTAAAACTGACATTAGAAATTTATAAAAATAAAAGATTGAAAAATTGGCCCAATTTAAGTTTAACATCGAATGAAGGTTAGCGGAGAAATCAACCAAAAAAAAAAATAGGAGTTTAAATGAAAGGTAGTCGTTTCTTGTCGCTAAATATTTTAATATAATCAAGGCTAACCTTGGGCAATTTTTGATGTTTTTTTTTATAATTATACGGTATTTAATTTTAGGGTCCTTTTTGTTTTTCATCTTCTTAGATATAATGTAATAATTTCCGCGTACTTAATAAATACTCAAGAATGTTTAAAGGGAGAATGAAACCTAACCTTTTCGTTTAAATAGGCCTAATCCACCAATAAAAAAATTACGAACAAATATTAATATAGAAATAAATTTAAAACTTACCCTAGAAAATAGGCTTAGATGCAAATCGAATTTTATTGGAAGTTTCACGGAGATCTCGCCTTAACGGCATGCCTTTGTTTATTGGTTACTGTCCCTTAAATGCGATTAAATTCAGCTGATCTCCATGCTTATTTTGGGGAACCGAAATTTGCGTTTCTACGAATGTTTTGGTTCCTTCAAAAGCTAGTGCTTAATAACAACAACTTCGTGTTGCTATTTTAACCTATTTAAGATATTTAAATTGTTTTTAAAGGGAGTATGACATGTGCCACATTTTTATTGGGATCCCAAAAGGTCCTAGGACTTTCGTCTTTGCTAATTTTAGCAAGGGGTTATTCATAAAATTAAGAAATACTTGTATATTATACTTAAGTAGTTCATGTACTTTGTGGAATATCAAAATGGGTACAAAAAATAGCTAGGAGTAAAATTCTAACCTGGATGTAATCCATGAGACAATTCGTCTGATATTCTTCATGACAAAAGCCGTTGGTGACGTCACGAATTGTCCTTGAATTTGATTGGACAAATTACAGGATTGATCATTTTGACTATTATCATCGGTTGATGTCATTCCAACTCACAAAAACTGTTAAAAAAAATTAATTTAAATTAAAATTAACGCTAATTTTAATATTAATTAAAATTAAACTAAAACCGGGTAAAATAACTAACAAATATATGAAGTTATATTCAGTTAAATTATAACTAGTATATTTAACTATAACAAGTAATATTTAACCACATCAAAGCCACTTATAAAACGCTAAAGTTCTGTAAACTAAAACTAATTGTTTAAACTAATTATTAACGTTTAAAGCCCCCAAAATAATTTAATAAAACAAAATAAATATAAAATATAATTAATCAACGTGCAAATGCATTTATTGCTTATGATATATTAATTATAATTAAACACCAATTAACGTGCTGCTATTAATTAGTATTCTCTCGAATACAATTCTATTTAACAGACCCGCTGTTTAATTTATTTCCTATTAATTTCACAACCAGACTAATTCTAAAAGACATTATCATAATATACGTAACAAAATTAAAAAACTATTCTATTCGAAATATGAAATTTTTTTACAACTACACCTACGTCATAATTTCTAAAATTAAAATGTTAATACACTCCTAATTAACATAAGTGACAAGACGTTGTGGGGGGTTTACATTGAATGTATGGGTGTAAAGTAAAACAAATTTATCCTAAGTAAAAGTATGACAGTACATTAAGTTTGAAAAATTAAATTTAATAAAAATTTAAAATTTTTAAACGGATATGGTCATTAATTGATCTACTTGGGGGTATTTTGTGTCATTTGAAATAAAATATAATAGGCAATCACGTAATAGGGTTAGTCGCGCGAACTTAACGAGTTATCTGAAGACCCTTTAGATCAGTTAATTTCAAAATATTTAATTATAAATAAACAATAATCATTTAAAAATGACTTACCGTAGTTAAAAATATATTATTATAGCTATTATCCATAAAATAATTCACTTTTAGACCCAGAAAATGTATTTCTAGTTGATTTTTGCGCTAAGCCTAATTTTGTACAACTTCCATTTAAAAGAAAGTTGAATTCGCGCGCTTTTGGTGCGAGCGTTGCCATGGTTAAGTCTCCTCGATCACGTGCTTCGGCGGCGAGCGTCGCCGAAGCGCGCGAGAATCTTTAATTGGCTTCCAACTATCGGTTTTAACGCTGATTGGCCATTGAATTGTTAACACTAAGCCTTGGCTACTTTCTAGACAGGATTTTTAGATTGAGATAAGTCCAAGGCTTTACTTTATCAATGTTTAATTAAAGTTAAAGTTACGTAATACGTTTAATAATTTTAGAAAATGAACTGTCATACTTTTAGTTATTAAATTAAATATTACTTTTGAGGTTAAATAATTAATATTGAAACAGATGATACTTTGTATAAATATAATGTTATACAAAACCCACTTATAATTTATTACACGCAAATTCTTTCTAAAAAAACAGTTTTCCACGGGTCAAAAACTTTGTTTGAGGTCAACATTTATGAAAAATGAGTGTTGTTGGTCCCCTTTTAGAACAATTGTTGTCCTTTTTCTCATTTAGATATGTGATAATATTTTCGTGATCTTAGTTACATTGTGATACAACTTAAAGAGCTAGCGACGTGGTTTTTCAAAATTTCGAATTTTGGTTAACACAAAAATAAAATATACCACTCAGTGTCGAAATTATAATGCCGTCATTAGGAAACCGTGATAGATTGGTAATATGAGTTAGGCTTAACGCGAATCAAAGATGAAATAGAGTATCGAGCTAAGCATTAAAGGGAGAATGCAACAAATATTAAACTAGAAATAAAATTAAAAGTTACCCGGAAAATAGGAGATCCTGAATTTCTTCGTATTGATAAGTCAGCGAGATCTCTCCTTAATGACGGGCCTTTGCTCATTGGTCGCTTTTTCACGAAGAAATTCAGGATCTCCATGAACCCTGCTAAGCCTATTTTGATGGTAAGTATTAATTCAACGATTTTATTTTAGTCTGTGATTATCGGGGAACGTAATTTAGTTATGAAATAATATAAATTATGGAACCTAAATTAATTATTTTTCAGAGCTACTAACCCTTTAAGTTGCGTGTATTTTAGAATTTACGTTTCGTCCACTAACTTAGAAGTAATATAGTGAAAGGTAGGGTATTGGCTTACCGCGTATAATAACACCGGAAGATTTGTTTCTACCTGGTCTTAAACTATATTGTTTTTAAAAAATAGTGGACAGATTTAAAATGTGGGAATATTCGGCAATAGACCCACATAGTGTTATTTTTAGATTTAATTCGAAATGGGGTCAAAGTTCACGCTATATTTCGGTGTGAAAATGAATATTGAGATTTCATTTCTTTTGAAAATAGTGTCATTAAAAATCTTGAATATATAAAAATGTATATATATATGTACCACATCCTTTTGAGGTATTTCGATTTTTACGGTTCAATTGATTTCATTAACGCCTACAGTTTCAAAAAGGGGTAGTGAAACGATTTTTTTATTTAATATTTGAGAATTATTTGTAACATAACTTTTTCCAGCTGCAGTTATTAATTGTAAAATAATATTTAGTAAAAATTGTAATATTTATCAGACTCATTTTAAAATCATGGTCAAATACACGTTATTACGAAATTTAGCATTGAAAATAATATAAATTATCATACTTCTATGAATAATGGTCCTTATGTTACCTTTTAAAATTAATTTCAACTGTTTAATAACATATTTCCATGACTTTCCTGATATTTCCCTGATATTTGACATCATACAAATTTATAAAACCTGAATAAATTAATAATAAATTCATTAGAAAATTATATGATGTTTTAGTTATAAAACTGACCAATCAGGACAGGAATAAATATTATTAAAAGATATTGATATGTAAATTTTCTACAAAATTTCAAATTTAGTTAATTTTAAAAGTTTAAATTATTAATATGTTTTAAAAATATTTTTTAAGGCATTGAAAATACATTTAAATTTTAATATTGTATCGTGTCACTATCCCTTTGGTAGAAAAATTCTCAATTTCTTATTTTTTTCTATTTCTTTACCGAAAATAATTTCACGGTTTCGAGTTCAATTTCGCGTTGAAATTTAACTCTATTGTTAAAAATGAAAAATGGCAGTGTTAATTAGAAAATTATATGATGTTTTAGTTATAAAACTGACCAATCAGGACAGGAATAAATATTATTAAAAGATATTGATATGTAAATTTTCTACAAAATTTCAAATTTAGTTAATTTTAAAAGTTTAAATTATTAATATGTTTTAAAAATATTTTTTAAGGCATTGAAAATACATTTAAATTTTAATATTGTATCGTGTCACTATCCCTTTGGTAGAAAAATTCTCAATTTCTTATTTTTTTCTATTTCTTTACCGAAAATAATTTCACGGTTTCGAGTTCAATTTCGCGTTGAAATTTAACTCTATTGTTAAAAATGAAAAATGGCAGTGTTAATTAATTTTAATCGTTGTTAAATAAGGTTAATATCTTAATTTCAATTATCATTTATAATTACATTAATTTTCCTCAGCCCCAATTTTGTCGAAAAGTAAAGAAAAACCTTCTAGTCAACGCAAGTCTTATTTGGAAACTAGTTTTATAAATTTGACCTTTGAACTTTTTTATCTTCTTTTAAAAGCAATCAGGGTTTCTTAATTAACATCAAAATCTAAACAATTTTGGATAATATCTATTTATAGAAAAAGGGTCCAATTTCGGACAGTTAAAATAATTTAAAAGATGAAATTAAAATAATTAAATTATAAGGCTATATAGTAAACAAAAACAGGATGACACCAATAATCTAGTCAAGGCGCAACATTTTTAATTGACTAATTATCTAGATTAAGAAAAAATTAAACTCTATAAACAAAAACCTGAATCATTTTCATCATAAACTAAATTTAATTAAAGGGAAAATGAAACTAAATCATAAAAAAAAATTAAAAATTGAAATTTTGTTTATTGTGACGTAATATTTTATAACTTTGTTAATAATATCCCAATTTTGACCTAAATTAACCTATTTTGAAGCTAACATTGGGCTCTAAATTAACCTATTTTTAAACTAAAAGTGTGACGTATATTGCTTTTTAAAATAAAGATCAAAAACCATTTTAAAAAATAAGAAAATTCATTTCATCATTCCTTTGATTTGAAGTTCTATAAATAAGTATAGGTAAAACCAGTTAAAACTCACAGCAGAGGTTAATTAAGATTAATTAGCATAATTCTAACAAACTGGCAAGTTTTCTGGGCTAAAAGGTCGTAATTAGCACATAAATTTAATGCACGTGTATATGGCCTTAAGTAGCGTAATGCTCATTAAATAATTAAATTAAATTCGCTACATTAATTAATACGGTTAATTAGATTCTAAAAAATAAAAATATTTTGGAATGGGTTAAGAAGGCCAGTTTCAAAAGATGTCGCCAACTTTACTCTAAGCTTTTATAATAAAAAAAAAGGGGTTGATTATTTTTTTTATTTAATCTTATGACAAGTAAAATGATTAAATTTATCTCCAAGAATATTTTGCGTAAAGGGAAACACTAAGGAGGATTGATATCCAATGCTGCATTTCATTAGAAAATAAAATATTCCGTGAAAACTCGTCTTGAAGAAGAATTTATTAATATTTCCTTATTATAAAAAAACTGTGGGAGACTATGTCTTTGTTTGATAATGTATCACCCACGAAATATAATTAAAAAAAATATATATTTCTTTCCCAGGGCTTCTAATTAAATATAATTTAAAAAATTTGGCTGTTATTTTATCTGATCTCACGGGTGTCTACTGTCTATATGATTTTAAACAGTTTCTTCACCTTATTTTTTAATTTAATATTGTAAACAAAGAACTGACGTCATGTAGTTTTCAAGGTTATAAAAAATCAGGTGTTAATATTTAAAAATTTCAAGCGAGAATGCATCCAAACAACACATGATTTTTGTCGATTATCGTGTAAAAAGTCCTAGAAATGAATTTAAAACTTATCATCAAAATAGGCTTAGCTGGATTCATGGAGATTGATGAGTCAGCAACCAATCGAATATTGTTATAAGTCTCGTGGAGGATAAAATTTTTCGGGCCTATATAATGCAGTTCAAAGGTAAGATTTCAATAATTAAGCTTGAAAAGTTTCATAGCTTTGTTGAAAATTTAAAGGTATTAAAAAAGCAAATAAAATTCATCGAAAACCGCTTTTTTACCGCGGAAGGGCCTTAACGATGGAACTTTGTTCATTGGTCGATGACTCATCAATTTTAAGAAATTCAGGATCTTCAGGAATTTATCTAAGCCTATTTTTCGGGTAAGTTTTAATTTTTTTTCTAGTTTAATATTTATTTGTAATAATTTTACTGGTGGATTAGATCACTCGTTGTTAGCTCGTATTCTCCCTTTAAAGGGCTTCTGACACGTTTTGTTCCAAACAATTATTTTATATTTATTTATAGATTTATATTAAGTTAATTTAGCATCATATTTTAATTAAAAATACAACCTAATTATAATTAATTAATTTGAATTAAAGCGCCGTGTCGGTAAACATTTTATTCGTAATTTTGTTACTGGGTTCTGAATTAAATTTTTTAAATAAAAAACGTGTCATTATACCTTTGTTCATATTTCTAGTTTCATTATTAATTAATTAAAAAATATTATTAGTTAAATTAAGACATTTAAATGGGGTTGGTTTTAAAATAAACTGTAAAAATCGGGAAATAAAAATATTTTCAATCTGAAAATTATCTTTTGAACTGTTTTTAGGTTAGTTAAATAAAACAATTCCATTGATGATTAGATTACGGTTAAATATTTCATAATAATCACGTTTTCGAAATATAATGAAATCACGAAAATTTGTCTTTGACTTTGAAGCAATTTATGTAAAGCTAAGCTACCTTCTATCTCTACGATTTGATGTCTTAAAGATAGAAGGGTGTATAGGCTTCTATGTATTGTAAACTTAAACCTATCCAAAATAGAGGGAAAAGGTTATTTGGAGTATAATGAAAATTTATCTTATCTAAAAGTTTTTATCAAAAAAAACCGCAGAAAATCAAAAGGTTTCATGCATTTCAAAACTTAAAAATATAAAAGAATTTTAATGAATTTTCCTAATTAGTGGGGCGAGGAAAAAAATTATAATTATTTTAAATAATTTAAAAATATATTTACCCCCTTCTTTCTAGGTCTAAATTATAATTAATTATAGGTGTAAATTATAAGTTATTATAGGTCTAAATTATAATTAATTATAGGTCTAAATCATAATTATAATTTAGACCTATAATTACTTAATTATAGGTCTAAATTATAATTATTTATAGGTCTAAATTATAATTATTTATAGGTCTAAATTATAATTTAGTTCTAGGTCTAAATTATAATTAAGTTCTAGGTCTAAATTATAATTAAGTTCTAGGTCTAAATTATAATTAAGTTCTAGGTCTAAATTATAATTAATTATAGGTCTAAATTACAATTAATTATAGGTCTAAATTACAATTAATTATAGGTCTAAATTATAATTATAGGTTTAGATTACAAATTTTATATGCTTTGAATTTTATTAATGAAAGATCATTAATTAATTATAGGTTTAGGTTTTAGTTAATTAAATATAGTTTTATTGTTTAATTGTAGATTTAAAATTTAATTATAGGTTAAGATTTTAATTATAGTTTTAGCTATAATAAATAGAGGTCTATGGGATAACTCGTATTTGATATTATTATTCTTATTATTTGCATTTCATTTTTGTTTTATCATAGTTTATAAGTTTTGAGGAAATTTTCATTTTAACATTGATAATATAAACAAACATTATAAAAAAAAAACGCAGTAAGAATAATGGAATAATTTTACGTTTTGTTTAAAATATTAAAAAAAAAATATATTTAAAATTTTATGAAATGGGGCTTGACAAAATTTGACTAGAAAAAATATCCCGTATAATTTTATATAACCTTAATATTTTATTTGCCACAATTTAAAAAGTCAAATTGTCAAATATTTAATTTGAAAATCGTGTCAAATTTTATTTTTGTAAAAAATTATTAAAAATGGAAGAATTTTGATAATTTGTTTCAAGGTAACGTCATTATAGCAAATGATAATTATCTTGTATTGTAATTTAACCTTTGATTATTTCGCTTTTCATACATTCTTCGGTGCTACCCCAACTAATAAGAGTTTCGTGATTTCGTGATCGATAGAGCGTAAAAGAAATATTTTCTTAAACTATTACGTTTTCGTGTAAATAAACAGACGTTTTAAAAGTATCACGAATTAAAAAATTCAAATGAATAGAAATTAAAATGTATTTTTAGACGCATTTGTAGATTTAAAGGGATATCAAAATCAACTTTCACTGATTTGATTTTGAATGTTAAACTCATTAGATTTTATTATAATTAACTCGTAGCAATAATTTTCAATTTATTTCCTGACTTAAATTTATTGAATTTCACGAATGTTTCTCCAAATAGGTTCCATAAACTGTTCTACATGTTTTTAAAATAACATGATTTCATTTCATTCAAATTTTCTTTATTTTCATGGAAAGTTAAATTTTTTTCAACTTTTAAAGGTTTTTTCCTGACCATTTCTAAATTTTTCCTGACCATTTCTAAATATTTCCTGACAATTCCTAGATTTTTCCAAAAAATTTCCTCAAAAACATTCCTAGATTTTCCCAAAACATTCCTAGATTTTCGTCAAAACATTCCTAGATTTTCCTCAAAACATTCCTAGATTTTCCTCAAAACATTCCTAGATTTTCCTCAAAACATTCCTAGATTTTCCTCAAAACATTTCTAGATTTTCCTCAAAACATTTCTAGATTTTCCCAAAACATTTCTAGAGTTTCCCAAAACATTTCTAGAGTTTCCCAAAACATTCCTAGATTTTCCCAAAACATGTCTAGATTTTCCAAAAACATTAAGATTTTTTTCTAAACATTTAAAGAGTTTCCCAGAACATTTCTAAATTTTTTCTAATCATTTCTTTACTTTTTCTAAACAGTTTCTTCTTGGACATTCCTATATTTTTTCCTGAACACTTATTTGTCTAAAACTTTTGTAGAAAATATATTGCTATCTATATAAACTAATTAATTGTTTCAAACTATATAATTTTCACACAATAATAATATAAATTGAAAAACCTGGATAAATCTGAATGTACAGAGGTGTTAATACTAAATTGTTTAGGCTTTTAAATGGCGTTGGTGTGGAAATTCTGCCTCATAAATCGAGGATATGGGTTCTTTTTCTTGGTAATTTTGGAATAATGCGTTTCTCGTGAAAACCACGTGGAAGTTAACGCCTTTACGATTCGCGTATATTTTCCCACCCTTTTGTATCCCGTGGTTAACCATGCACGTTAGGAAGAATTAGGTGAAGGTGCTTCGACTCGACTCTTCATTGTAAACGTAACCTACATTACCATAACGCGTAATTATTACTTCTGTCATGACTATACTATGAAAGAAGGTTTATATTTATTACATTTAACTGTCAATTAAAAAAACGCGCCAAAATTTTCGCGCGCTTTTATTTTTGGATTACGTAAGGACACGTTGGGAGGATATTAGAAAGGGTCTAAATTATAAGAGAAAAACCCTTTTTTTCAATAGGATTTTAATCACTTTCTAAGAGTGTTATGACTGAATATATTACGAATAACGTACAGGGACAGTGAAACTGATTTTTATTTTAATTATTTGGTAAAATATGCAACGTAAGAATTTTAAAAACTTATTTTTCTATCCAGTTTTCGCGCGAAATTCACACGTCTTAACATCGTTTCAAAAATGAGCCAACCTTTCCTCGTGAGAGTGAAATAAACCAATCAAAGTGGGTGTGGTATTGACGTAAAATAATAAGGTTTCAAACGATGAAAAAATAAACCCAAAATCATATTTAACTTTAACTTTATATTAGACATATTAAATTCTAAAGGTTTCATTCTCCCTTTGAAGAAATAAATCTAAAATCAATAAGATCCAGTTTCAACCTTAGAAAGAATGTATATCTCATTGTAAAATAGTTTTTTTCTACGATAATTTGTATCGTTTCCAAGACAGTGTAAGCATTATTATCTCTATAGTAATAAATTCCTCGATTTAGGTTAGCAACACCACCAACTCATTGAAGAATATCCGATTTTGATAACGGAACCGCATCTACAATTACCTTTATTTAACCGATAAAGGTAGTGCTGGCAGTTTTAACGATCCCATACACTCTCGTTCAAGAGGAATTGACTGTAAGAGTAAAACTGAGGCGTAATTATACACCATATTAATCCTCGTAAACGAGAAAGTCGTCAAGTTTCAACTCCTCTTGAACAAACGAGTGAAATTTCATATAGGAGTTGGTCTATTTAAGAAAATTTAACGATGATGGGTGCGTTTAGTGTCGCATACCGGAGCGTACCATAGGTACCGTTTCCATACTATGGTAATTTACAAGACACTTCGGTATGCAAAGCTGAACGCAACAAATGGGAACTAGTAACAACAAGGGCGTTTTTTGCTTCAACAATGGGCTAAGTTTTTTCACTTTATTTTTAGCTTTTTTAGGTTTATTTCTTGTCTCAGGAGTCTAATGGTTTCCACCAACACGACGGTGGGGCCTACACCCCACAAAAAATAAAAGATCATTAATGGGAAAATGAAACCTAACAACAAGTGATAGCCCTAATCCAACAGTAAAATAATTTACAATCAAATATTAAACTAGAAAAAAAATTAAAAACTTACCATCAAAATAGGCTTAGCGAGATTCATGAAGATTACCCGTATTTCTTCGTATTGATGGGTCAGCGACCAATAAGCAAAGGCCCGTCGTTAAGGCGAGATCTCAATGAGAGTCGCAATAACATTTGATTGGTCGCTGACCCATCAATGCCAAGAAATTCAGTATCATTGTGAATTAAGCTAAGCCTATTTTAATTTATTTCTAGTTTAATATTTGTTTGTAAAAAATATTACTGTTAGTTTAGGACTATTTTAACGATAAGGAATCGTTAAAAGGTTCTTAGGTTGCATTCTCCCTTTAATAGAAGACTTGATTTAGGTATTTGTGGTAGCATTTATTTGGGTGTCATTGAAATATAGTCCTAAAGTGCTAGTACTCTTATAAACTACATTAACTAATAGATCGAACGTAAAATTTATTTATAACTAATCTATTCCCATTGGTCAAATGCTTCGAATATTGCCAAAGAATTAAACCAATTGAATTAACGTAAAAAATAGGTGATCAAAATGTTAAATTTTTAAAAAAACCACATCACGTCAGGCGTTCAAGTTGAAAACATATCTTATAACCTCAAAAACGCGTACGTCAAGCTTGATTGATTTAATATACGTTCCCCCCAATTACGAGTTCAAGTAACTTCACAGATCGAAGTTAATAACTTGTAGCACATTGCGGTGGTAGTATAGGAACGGAAGAGGGGGTAGAATTGTACTACCCCCTAAAATTTGGAAAAAATGGCGCCAAAATTACAAAATAATGGCGCCAAAACAAATTCCCACGAATGTAAATGTTTACAAAACACTCCTGGAGTCTTGGTTGTGATCTCGCGAATAATTAACTCTTAAAAAAGGGTAATTAAAATACCATGTCGTCGTCAAAATAATCACTCGACGAACAATATTTGTTTTTATTAATTATAATTAATTCTAATGCGAAAACTGTTGCCATTTAAAATGATATTTCATTTCTTCGATAAAAACCCTGTGTTGCGCCGATTTTTTCAACCAATTAGGAGGTTCTTGTCTAGTCCAAAAATCACTCGGATGATAGCCGTTTCTTAAAACTCTCGGCCCTAAAGGACCCCAAACGTAACAATCGTCGGGGATTTTTCTGTACATGGATTTCATTTGACTGGGCTTGACCAATTGGGCTCCGTAAATCGCGGCTTCGTCGCGTTTCATATCGTTCAATTCTGACTCGACTTGTTCACATAATTTTAAAGCCAATCCAATTTGAGAACGAACTTCGGCCACGTCTTCTTTGAGTCTTTCGATTCGTCGATGTCCGACGACCATACGACGCGAATTTCGTCTTTCTTCGCGACTATGACGTCGACTTCCGGTTGTGGCGTCGCTACCGGACGTTGAATTGGATTTGTTTTCGATTGAGGATAGTTTAGGTCGAGGAGTTGGCGGTTTCAAGGTGACTTGCAATGGAAATTGTTTCGTAGGGGTCAAAGAACTCGTTGTTATAACGCGATTAATTATTGGAGATGATTTTTTAATAGTTTTTGGCGATGAATGAGCACTTGGTGCTAGCAAATCCACCTGAAAAAAAAAAGTTTAAATGTTTTATTTGAATATTATTTTTAAGCCTATTTAATCTAAGTTAATTTTAAATTAATTCTGTTAAATTAAATTCAATCTTTAGTTCGCGTGTCTGAAGATTTTTAAAACCATACTAAGCTTATAACAGGCTATTCGTGAGATTCCAATTGAACCAGAGAAGACTTGCCCATTTTTAGACACAAAAGAGTTATACATTTACTAAAGAAAAACATTAGAATTGGTT
Organism: Odiellus spinosus; assembly: GCA_963920705.1. Lineage (NCBI taxonomy): Eukaryota > Metazoa > Arthropoda > Arachnida > Opiliones > Phalangiidae > Odiellus > Odiellus spinosus. The sequence goes on along the minus strand of OY987237.1, from coordinate 15,267,956 downwards.
AGAAAGAAGAAGAAAAGTAAAGGGTGGTCATTTAAATCGCATTAGTTTTCATCGGGCTTTCACTTTAGATAAACTTTAAAAAGTAATGGCATGTTTGTATCATTGACAATACTAAGTATTATTGGTAAAAATAATAGGGTGCTGTTTCTCTATATATACACGTTAAATTGGTTTACAGTACTTTCACCCGAACGGGAACTTCTTTCGACTTTTTTTTTCCCAAGGGAAAGTCTTAAATTAAAATAAAAACATAATTGAAATTATTATAATGATAAAAATATTTAAATTATAGGACTTAAAGAGAAAATTTAACTTCATTTTTAACAGTAAAAAATTTAATAACAAATATTAAACTAGAAAGATCTTTGAAGTCCTAGGATTACTTCTGCCTGTCGCCCTGGAAACAAATTCACCCTCCAGGCTTTCTCTCGACTTGCTACCCAATAAGAAGCTCAGAAGGTGAGCCCACCTTCAGTGAAAGGGGCAGGTGGTAGGCCTTGAAATTCCCTGACTTTTTAAAATATCTTAAAATATCCTTAATTTTCCCTGACTTTTTTGGTTCATTTTCAAATTCCCAGACCTATGGCAACCCTTTAGGTTTCATTCTCCCTTTAAATAATTAAAGATTAAATTCTAAAATAACCCAAATACTCTTGAGCTAAAATTTTAAGTTGTAAATAGGTCAGTCAAATTTCCAAGTTTTTAAAAAAAAAAATTAACTAAATTATTCATAAGACTATCCCTTTAAAAAATATTTATAATAATTTTATTTTTCTTATATGCTTTTTTTTTTTTTTTTTTTTTCATTTTTGGCCCATCTTTTTCGGAAACAGAGAATTATGTGATGGGTGCTTCTTTGTGGATAATAATTTTCGAATTACACGCTTATTTGCGATTTGAAATTCGAGGCGTTATTACTTCCATCAAGGAAGAAGGAGAAAATTTAGTTTTTTCATTCATTTTAAAAAAAAAATTATCTTTTTTTTTTTTTTTTGGGAATTGCCGGTTGGGGTATGTGATGGTGTTATAAGGTCCCGGAGAGAACGGCGGCGTTCATAAAAGAGGAACCAACATAATGCGGTGAAAAACGAAACGTCAACGACCCGGCCGCGAAACGCGAGTCTCCAAAAACCCAGCCAACACCGCCCGCAAACCATTCTCATTTAACCTTATATCAAATTTTCATTTTTAAAGGTACGCTTACATGGAATTTGAGAAACATTTTTTGTATAGTTTTCATTACGTGAAATTATCAGGACTCTGACCAAAATATATTCAAATATATTTTCAAAGACTCAATATTCCTAAAAGAGATGCTAAGCCTAATTATTTCAGAAAGATGCTAAGCCTAATTATTTCAGAAAGATGCTAAGCCTAATTATTTCAGAAAGATGCTAAGCCTAATTATTTCAGAAAGATGCTAAGCCTAATTATTTCTGAAAGATGCTAAGCCTAATTATTTCTGAAAGATGCTAAGCCTAATTATTTCTGAAAGATGCTAAGCCTAATTATTTCTGAAAGATGCTAAGCCTAATTATTTCTGAAAGATGCTAATCCTAATTATTTATAAAAAATGCTAAGCCTAATTATTTATAAAAAATGCTAAGCCTAATTATTTCTGAAAGATGCTAAGCCTAATTATTTCAGAAAGATGCTAAGCCTAATTATTTCAGAAAGATGCTAAGCCTAATTATTTCTGAAAGATGCTAAGCCTAATTATTTATAAAAAATGCTAAGCCTAATTATTTATAAAAATGCTAAGCCTAATTATTTATAAAAAATGCTAAGCCTAATTATTTATAAAAAATGCTAAGCCTAATTATTTATAAAAAATGCTAAGCCTAATTATTTATAAAAAATGCTAAGCCTAATTATTTATAAAAAATGCTAAGCCTAATTATTTATAAAAAATGCTAAGCCTAATTATTTATAAAAGGTGTCGAGTCCTTTTATTTCTAAAAATGCTAAGCCTGATTATAAAATATGTTTAGCGTAATTATTTTTAAAACTGCTCAACCCAATTATTTCTAAAAAAAAAAATTCTGCGCCTAATTATTATTTTAGCTAAGGAACTTATTAAAACATTTAATTCAAATCGTTTCATTCGACCTTTAAGCGAGCTGTTTTTTTGTATATCGCAATGGAATCTAACTCATTTTATTGGGTGTTTTTGATATCCTAAACTAGCGGAACAACTCTCTCTATAGAGTTGGTAATATTACAAATTTAACCCTAGCTACACCGCCATCGGCGGGTATTTTTTTTTTTTTTAAACCCATCATAGTCTTCGTGGCCTCGTGAGAAATCAAAAATATATAAATACAGGTAATAGGAGGAGCACCCAATTACGAAATTTATTGTATATCCTAGCTTGCTATAACAAAGAGAATCTTGTATTAAACCACATCAAGAAGGATCAGATAAGGAGAGGAAAAGTGGGAACGGCGCGGCTCCTACTGCGTCGGCCTAAACTCCCACTCTGGGAGAACGGGGGACAGACGGGAGTAGAGATGCTTCGTGGTAAATTGTTGTCACGTGGGTAAAACGAATCCTTTATGAGACGCGCTAGCTAGCGACCACGTGACAACAGTTTACCTCGAGAATTTCCTATCTCCCCTTTCTACCCGAGTGGGAGGTTGGCTCTTCTCTCTCTAACTCAACGCAGCCCCACTTTTCCTCTCCTTATCTGATCCTTCTTGACCACATGCACAGAGAAAAAGGGTGTTTTATTTTAGAGACTAGCTGAAAGCCCGCCCTACGGGCGGGTTTCATCCAGTTGCTTCGGGCCTAATGAAATTGTATTAAAATCTGAGTTTCCACGCGCCTGCCATATGAAAAGAGGTGAAAAGGATTGAACAGTGTTATAATTAGTAACAGCATGTAACGATACCAAATCGAAGATTTAATTTTTCACTTAATTCTAATTTTAAGAAGATTTAATTTTTCACTTAATTCTAATTTTAAGAAGATTTAATTTTTCACTTAATTCTAATTTTAAGAAGATTTAATTTTTCACTTAATTCTAATTTTAAGAAGATTTAATTTTTCACTTAATTCTAATTTTTATTTTCATCTTTTTAAGGGCGGTCCTCTTCCTTTCCACCTTATTTTCGGCGGCCATCTTGCTTTTCATGCGGCCATCTTACTTTTCATCTTTTTTTTCATGCGGCCATCTTACTTTTCATCTTTTTTCATGCGGCCATCTTACTTTTCATCTTTTTTCATGCGGCCATCTTACTTTTCATCTTTTTTCATGCGGCCATCTTACTTTTCATCTTTTTTCATGCGGCCATCTTACTTTTCATCTTTTTTAAGGCGGCCATCTTGCTTTTCATCTTTTTTCATGTTTCCATCTTAATTTTCATCTTTTTTTTCAGGCGGCCATCTTGCTTTTCATCTTTTTTTTCATGCAGCCATCTTACTTTTCATCTTTTTTCATGCGGCCATCTTACTTTTCATCTTTTTTCATGCGGCCATCTTACTTTTCATCTTTTTTCATGCGGCCATCTTACTTTTCATCTTTTTTCATGCGGCCATCTTACTTTTCATCTTTTTTCATGCGGCCATCTTACTTTTCATCTTTTTTAAGGCGGCCATCTTGCTTTTCATCTTTTTTCATGCTTCCATCTTAATTTTCATCTTTTTTTTCAGGCGGCCATCTTGCTTCATCTTTTTTCATGCGGCCATCTTACTTTTCATCTTTTTTCATGCGGCCATCTTACTTTTCTTTTTTAAGGCGGCCATCTTGCTTTTCATCTTTTTTCATGCTTCCATCTTAATTTTCATCTTTTTTTTCAGGCGGCCATCTTGCTTTTCATCTTTTTTTTCAGGCGGCCATCTTGCTTTTCATCTTTTTTTTCATGCGGCCATCTTACTTTTCATCTTTTTTCATGCGGCCATCTTACTTTTCATCTTTTTTAAGGCGGCCATCTTGCTTTTCATCTTTTTTCATGCTTCCATCTTAATTTTCATCTTTTTTTTCAGGCGGCCATCTTGCTTTTCATCTTTTTTTTCATGCGGCCATCTTACTTTTCATCTTTTTTCATGCGGCCATCTTACTTTCATCTTTTTTCATGCGGCCATCTTACTTTTCATCTTTTTTCATGCGGCCATCTTGCTTTTCATCTTTTTTCATGCTTCCATCTTAATTTTCATCTTTTTTTTCAGGCGGCCATCTTGCTTCATCTTTTTTCATGCGGCCATCTTACTTTTCATCTTTTTTCATGCGGCCATCTTACTTTTCTTTTTTAAGGCGGCCATCTTGCTTTTCATCTTTTTTCATGCTTCCATCTTAATTTTCATCTTTTTTTTCAGGCGGCCATCTTGCTTTTCATCTTTTTTTTCATGCGGCCATCTTACTTTTCATCTTTTTTCATGCGGCCATCTTACTTTTCATCTTTTTTCATGCGGCCATCTTACTTTTCATCTTTTTTCATGCGGCCATCTTACTTTTCATCTCTTTAAGGCGGCCATCTTGCTTTTCATCTTTTTTCATGCTTCCATCTTGCTTTTCATCTTTTTTCATGCTTCCATCTTAATTTTCATCTTTTTTTTCAGGCGGCCATCTTGCTTTTCATCTTTTTTTTCATGCGGCCATCTTACTTTTCATCTTTTTTCATGCGGCCATCTTACTTTTCATCTTTTTTCATGCGGCCATCTTACTTTTCATCTTTTTTCATGCGGCCATCTTACTTTTCATCTTTTTTAAGGCGGCCATCTTGCTTTTCATCTTTTTTCATGCTTCCATCTTAATTTTCACCTTTTTTTCAGGCGGCCATCTTGCTTTTCATCTTTTTTCAGGCGTCCATCTAACTCTCATCTTTTTGCAGGCGGCCATCTTGATGTTCAACTTTTTCCGTTAGTTTAAAAGGTTCCGTTTAAAATTTATTACCACTCCATTTTTAAATGCTCCCTGTAATGCTAAGCGGGGTTTTAATATATAAGACTACTACTCCGCGTCTAACAATCCTCCGTGGGGAAAAAAAAAAAAAGACCCTACACTATACAAATCATTATCAACCAATGGGAGGCCGGCGTTAAGGCGAGGCATCCCGCAACGGGATCCTCCTGAAACGACAGATTATCGTGTTAACGAACGGAAGCCTTTATCGAACTGGAATTTTTAACTTTAATTTTAATTTAAAAAGAGTAAAAAGCGGTACGAACCCCGATTAAATTTTATAATTTAAACTGAGCGGAGGCCTAACAGGAAGAAAATTAACGAAACACTGAAACGTTTGTAACGATACCAAATCGAAGATTTAATTTTTCAATTAATTCTAATTTTAATTTAAAACGAACTACGAACCCAGATTAAATTTTGTACCGTAGACGGCGTGTTTCTCCAAGAGCAATAAAATTAGCGAACTCGTGGGGGGCCGGAACGGCTCGGAATAAATTCCCCCGCGAAAAAACGAACCAACGAACGACGAACGAACCAACGAACGTCGTGGTTTTTATATATAAGATGTCCCGTTCGGAAGTAAGATAAAATCCAGTTGCGACATAACCATAACTTATTATCTATAGTATCCAGAGTTAATGATCATTAAAAATTGGTTGGGTTCAATCGAGAGGGGATTTTTTTAAGAAGTTATTATCATCAAAAAGGCGGTGGTGGTGGCGGGTCTGAAATTTTAGGGTTCAATGATTTTCTAAACGAAAGGTGAAAACCAAAAGGGCAAGTCTTACAGAAAATTATCTTATTATTTAATGACTATCTAAAGGAATGATGAAGTACAAAAAATGATATTTTACGATAATAATGTATAAATAATTATATATTTAGGATATATATATTAGGATATAAATCAATTTTTAACTTTTCCCTGACCTCTGGGACAATTTCCAAATCCCCCGACTTTTCCCTGACCTTTTGGGTAAATTTCCAAATTCCCCGACTTTTCCCTGACCTTTTGGGTAAATTTCCAAATTCCCCGACTTTTCCCTGACCTTTTGGGCCAATTTCCAAATTCCCCGACTTTTCCCTGACCTTTTGTGTTAATTTCCAAATTCGCCGACTTCCCCTGACTTTTTTTTGTTAATTTCCAAATTCCCCGAATTTCCCCTGACCTTTTGGGTCAATTTCCAAATTCCCCGACTTTTCCCTGATCTTGTGGGTAAATTTCCAAATCCCCCGACTTTTCCCTGACCTTTTGGGTCAATTTCCAAATTCCCCGACTTTCCCCTGACCTTTTGGGCCAATTTCCAAATTCCCCGACTTTCCCCTTACCTTTTGGGCCAATTTCCAAATCCCCCGACTTTTCCCTGACCTTTTGGGTCAAATTCCAAATTCCCCGACTTTTCCCTAACCTTTTGTGTTAATTTCCAAATTCCCCGACTTTTCCCTGACCTTTTGGGTCAATTTCCAAATTCCCCGACTTTTCCCTGACCTTTTGGGTCAAATTCCAAATTCCCCGACTTTTTCCTGACCTTTAGGGTCAATTTCTAAATTCCCTGATAATAGTCGGATGTGTTTAGCCTCATAATGAAAGATAAAAGCGGATTTCTATATAACAATACGTCTTTGTAAATTATTCTAAAAGGTATTCAAATTAACAATCACTTATCTAACTTCATTCATCCTTGAAAAATAGTTTTATTTTTATAGAAAATGCTTCTCTGGTTATTTTAGGTTTTATCTCGCAAATAGACCCTAAAATAAAATCGTTCGAATTTTCCAACGACTTTCACTCTTGCCCAAGAGCTTGCTGGGAAGAGGCAATATATGGCCGATCCCGATTGGCTGAGTTTGGTCACGTGAATGCGCCGCCGTAAATCACTCAATTTTATCTTAGCGCCTGTAGAGAGAAAACCACCTTGAATTGTCACCACGCTCTATACCTCCGAGGGAGTTAACGCGGCCTTGTAGGTGCAGACAAGTCACAGTGGATGATTTTTGAGCTGCTGAAGCTCGCCACTAGGTTTTACCCACGCTTAAATATTAAATTGTTTATTTAATATTTATCGCGGTTAATTAGAAATTTTAATACATCAATTACTTAATTTTCCCAAGCCTAATTTATTTTTAAGAATGACCGAAAAAAAAGGTTATTAATAAGTTTTTACCACGATAGATGGCTGTAGTAGCGATTTTATGCCCCGTTCTACACCCCCTTCTTAAATATTGCTTGCCTAGGGGCGTGGATTTTCAGCTCGTTTTATTTATTTTAGGGTCTATATTGTCAGTGAAATGAATTTTATATTTGAAGTGGTTGTTAATAGTATTAATAGTACTTGATTGCAATGTAGAGTAACGGTTTTTTGAGACGTAAAACGTATGTTTAGATAAGAAAAAATATGATTTTGAGAGCGCTGTAGGAGGTTTTGTATGATTTGGATAAGGTATGTACAGGTGTCAGTTTACAGGTAAGGCGGGAATATAATAATCTAAGTTTGATAGATAGGTTAGACACTTAGGAAACAGGTATATTGTTCGTTCAATAAATCTATTTCGATAATTTTCAGATAATTAAAAAAAATATATAAAAATTATTACAGATAATTTACATGTTCTTTGAGCATAGAGTCAATTTTAATAACGCGCGAAACTATGATCTTTGACGTCTATTTTAAATCTAACCGGCTTAGATAATTAATAAATATATATAATTTATCATTAAAATATTCAAAAATAGGTTGGAAACACTAAATCGATTTGTAACGGGAAAATCAAACCGATATTAAAATCGCCAGGAATCGTTTCAAGCGTCACGTGTTCACGCATTATCGATTTATTGTAGCTTCATCTAACGGTTGTTGAAATCGAATCGGTATGAAACTGGTTCCCGAAGCAGTTTCAAGAAATCGAATCAAATCGATTTGATAAAAGATTGTTTCCGGTTCACACGACTCTAGCGAAACGTTTTAAATCGATATCAAGGGCTAGTATGAACGCGGCTTATCGGTTGTTGAAACCGAATCGGTTCGAAACTGGTTCCCGAAGCAGTTTCAAGAAATCGAATCAAATCGATTTGATAAAAGATGGTTTCCTGTTCACACGACTCTAGCGAAACGTTTTAAATCGATTTCGAGGGATAAAGTTATCTTTCTAACGTAATATTCGAAAGATTATCGAACGAAGCGTGCACCAGCGCGTTCCTAAGTGTCAACCGGTATGCCTATCCCGAATAAAAAACTAAACCAATTGAAAATGGATTACTCACTTCGTCAATGCTAATCCAATCTTGATGATCCAAACGTTTCGGTGTAGAAACGTATTTGATAGTCCTATAAGGCACCGCGTGTCTAAAACTGTCCAAAAAATCAGCCGAATGGTCCCAACTAAGATTATCAGCGGCTGACCAATCTTCGTGAGGGTTAAACGAATAGGATAAACTCGAATCACCGTGACAACCGCTATCGCGTTTAGCATCCTCTCTTTCCAATTTATCACGAATAATGGCTTCGTTCGTGACGTAATAAGACTCCGTGACGTCATCGTGGTCTATTTTAACCTCGGGAACTTCGACCGTCTTCCCTTTAAAGGTTTTATAACGTTTCTGAACCCAACAAACCAAAGAACAGGAACAAATTTTACATTTGGCGCAGTTAAATAATCCGTAGACCAGATTAGATTTGACGGAACTTGAACGGCTGAAGTTTGACGGTCCATTTTCGTTAAAAACTCCCGGTATTCGAGTCTCGGAGTCTCCGAACTCTTCCGATTCTTCGGAAGACTCTTCCAAAACCGGTACGAGACCTTCATCTTCGAAATTATCGTCAAAATTATCCCAAGAGCAAGCCAAACTATTAGAAGGTGTCGAGTAATGGTCGCTATGTCGATTTCGATTAGACGAAATGGCAAAGGCCTCGCGGGTCATATTCTTAATATTTTTACACGAACGAGAGATGATTGGAGCGTAAAACTAACGTCTCCACGCGCTGGGAGCGCGCCAAATAACTGGCGATACGCGCGAAAACTCCACTAGCAGACTAAACGAAAAATGTCCACCGACTACTAAGCCTATCCTACTATGAGCCGAAATCATTCATACGTTTCGGGAGGATGCCATAATAGCAAAAGTAAAAAAATAAAATAAAAAATAAAACATCAGTTGCGCGTATCAAAAAAAAAGTAAATATTACTCGTCGCGAGGAAAGATTAGCGCATGCGTACTAATGATTTATAGACAAACTATCGGATTCAGAAGCGTCTGATCTCATTTTTGTTTTGGGATCCCTTCTCTCTCTCTCTCTGCTTAGATACACCTGCATAATGAGACCCGCCGCTTCGCTAGTTTTCGCGGGAAACAAGCGGAAACGGTAACCATGGTTACCATGGCGACGTGGAGAAGAAATAGACGCGATAGAGAGAGAGTCTGAGCATCATAATGGCTTCCCTTTATGGACGCAAAACCACGCAGCCTGGCTTTTCACAAACAGAAGCGCGTTTCGAAAGATAACGGTGTCCCCCTAAAACCGTTTATGTCCGTCTGTTACGAGTTATAACGCGGTTCCCACCCTCCCTATAGGCCTCTTTTTAGTTGAATTTTAGATTTTTATTAATCAGAATAGTCAACCTTTTTTTGGCATGGAAGAATGATACGTGGAGATGAAAATTGTATTGGTCTATGTTACACAGGGTTGCCACAGTTTTTTTAGATTCAAATTCCCTGACTTTTCCAGGTTTTTCCCTGACCTTTTCCTTCGTTCGCGCTGCCAACTCGAGGTGAAACTGACTAGTAATAAATTTCCTTAAAATTTAATGGTCAAACATTGTTTGAAAATAAAAACTATACCACGAAGTAATATTTTACTTAATCTCCAATTGTTAATCCTCCTTGTATCCAATAATCTCCGCGTGGCAATGTGTTTGAGAAATGAAAGATATTTTGGATGGAAAAAAACTCTTTATAACTAACATAGAAACTTGGAGGAGAGAAATTGGTGTTTTCCGAGTAGAAAACGATAATATGTCAGACTTGGGGCCTACGATTTATCTGCCCACCTGGCTGCACTGTGGAAACGTTCGATTACTAAAGGAATTAATAATTCCCTGACTATTCCTGTGACCTTTAAGGCTAATTTCCAAATTTCCTGACTTTTAATGTGACCTTTTAGGCCAATTTTTAAATTCCCTGACTTTTCCTGTGACCTTTAAGGCCCATCTTTCATTCCCTGAATTTTCTTGCGACCCTAGACGCCAATTTTCAAACTCCATGACTTTTCCAGGTCTATTACATATCCTGAACTAGCTTCGAGCGTGTTGTCTAGGGCTATTAAGAATGGACACCTATTTTAATAAATGAAGACGAATAACAAAACCAAGCGTTCATAAGAGTCCTCTAAAGGCAAACCAGTCAAAAATAGGAACAAACAAAACCACGTGCTATGAATAAAGAATACGCAGACACCCACATGGTTTTTTTAATATCTATTTGTGCCTCCACTGTTTTGGCCTTTAGAGGTCGCTATCAAACACAAGGTTTTGTTATTCAAGTTCATCTCTTACGTTAGGTTTCCATTGTTAATAGTCCAAGGCTTAACTATTACACTCCAAATTTTTTTAACTCCTCCAATGTGGATATATATAGACGATAAAAAATATATATTGTGTTTAGAGATGGTCTTTTGTGCTTTGAAACCGTTCGTTTATCTTATTGTTCGTGTTTATTTTGCTCGAAAAATACCGAAAAGGTTAACCCTAGCGCGTTATTACGGAATGCAACAATTCAAAGATAATCTGTTGGATAATCACGGGCAGGAACTCGTTTCGTGTAATAAACGTACATACATAGTTTAGGGATTAGGCTTAAGCGCCTCATTCCCTTTGGAAGTGGTAGCCACTATATTTTAACGCGTTTAGAGGCGCCGTGAGTTATTATTAGGGGTGATGAACTCATCTTTAGCTACCGCTATTTTGGAGAAGGCCAATTTCGTGAATGACTCTAACATCACGAAAAAACGTAAAGTTTTTAGCGTGGGATGACGTTTAAATTGGCGGAAAAATACTAGTTTATAGTCCTAGATCTAATTTAGGTATGTGATCTTATCAAGTCGGTTTATATTAAAAAAAAACTTTAAAATAAGGTTTAGGCTTAATTTATAACAAATTTAAGTTTGATAATAACATAAAACCTTGGAGAAATGAACGTAAAACGACCCCTCCACCAATTAACGATGGTTATAGACTAATTAAGACCCGAAAAGTTCAGAAAAAAAGACTCCGACTAGCGGAAGTCATAGGAAAAAAAAGCATTTACTTAGTTTTATTCATCCGCTGCTTTCGACGACTCTTTAACTATTAAACTAACTGGCTGCTTTACACAAACATGGAGGCTTATAACAATCTTCTAAATAACGTTACTTAATTAGGTATAATCCTTTCTTATCGCTCCATGGATATATAAACTAAATTAGGCTTAGCGTTTTAGAAATTATATTCCTGTATTCGATTTCCCACCATTAAATTTGGCGCGAAATTAAATTTGGCGCGAAACTAAATTTGGCGCGAAAAGATACTGAGACAATCTAGCGACGGTATCGCCATCTACTTTACGATTGAGTTAACATTTACAGAGCCAAACCCTAAATAGGCTTAAAGATCATACGTAACAATGGAACAAAACGAGACGGAAAAGTAAGTAGTTTACATTCAAATTAATTCCTAATTAACGTCTATAATTTCTATGAAAGCTTTCTCCGCTAATCGAACCCAAATTTAACGCTAATTTCCAAGTAATAAGTGGCTTTGATGGCAAATTCCTCAACTCTCCCTTAAGCCTCGGCTTCACTACGTGATTACTAATCATCGAATGATCACTATAGTAATCGGTTTTTGGTAATCAGACATTACCGGTAATTTCTCGATTTTTTAAAATTACAGATCAAAAGAGACTTACCCGAGTAATCCGATGGACGACCAATTACGGGTGAGTTTAATTTTAATCCTAATTACTTCAACATAGTATCGTCGATCAGACCATAGTTTCTTGGCTAGCAACTTCTTCCTCCTTTGGGTCTCTATGTCTTTTAATCCTTTAACGCCATCTATATCTTTCTTGTCATTGGCAGGCTTCCAAAGATACGCCCTCTGTGGATAAATTGAAGTGCGTTAATTGAATATTAATTACATTCCTAGCTGTAAAAACGAGTCGAAATTAATTATACTGGGTTTTATATTCAAGGCACGATTGGTACCAAACGGAATCTCACGTAGTGGTTACTATTTTTCTAAGGAATTCAAAGCTGTCAGATATTAAAGTTGATATTCAAAGTAGAAAGGTAGATTATTATTAAAACAATTATTTGATTGGATCAGTTTTTCTAATCGTATTTCAAATTTAATTCATTCTTTAGGTAGTGTGCTCGGGCAAATTTCCGGATGGTAGCTCGTACGACCTAAAACTTTGTCTTTTACACGAAATATCGGATGTTCAAAGCTCCTGGAAACAATACCCAACTAAAGTAAACCAATTCGATTCTAGTTTTGATTCTTTATAGCAACAAATCCTTTTTTTTTACAGGTGGAAATTAAGCTAAAGAAATTAGTGGGTATCCGATGGTCCGCCTTAGAAGGGGAAAAGCCGGAGGATGAACCCGCCGTTTTAATGGCTAGTCCTATGATCGCGGCTGCCTTAATTCAAGAAACCCCAGTTGTACCAACTTACCCTTCGTCGTGTCCAGCGAAGCATGATTGGGACAAACTAGCCGTTCAAATCGAGAAGGAGGAGGAAGCTGAAAAGTTGGAAGGCGAATCGGCTCTCAATCAACTTTTCCAGAAAATTTACGCCGAAGGTTCCGATGACGTTAAGAAAGCCATGAACAAGTCCTTCGTAAGTATCTTTTTATCTGTTGAATAAAATATTGATTAATATACAACACTTACGACAACTTTTAACTTTCCCTGATTATTAGGCCTATCTTTTAAATCTACAGACTTTTAGATATCCGAATTAATAATTAAATTTCACGCGATTGTAGGCCGAGTCTGGTGGTACCGTTTTAAGCACAAATTGGAATGACATTGAGAAGAAAAAGGTTGATGTTAAACCTCCCGATGGTATGGTTTGGAAACAATGGGATTAAAACTGAAGCTTCTTTCAATTTACTATAATTTTGCGTTACTTTTGCTTCGATCATTGTTTGTTTTGTCATCCTAATTTGGAAATTTGTACTCTTCAAAAAAGAATACCCAATAATGAAAAAAAGGCGTACTTTTTTGGATTTTTTTTGTTCTTTACCATTAAAACTGGATTTAATAAAAACTAATTGTTGTAATTCTTAAAACGTTAAAATCTTCTTTGCAATTACGTAATTGCCTGAGATTTCAGATTAAAACTATCTGAAGTTGCGGAGGATAAAAACTTCGCTTGCTTTCACACACGATTTAAATTTATCAACAACATTCACTTAAATGACCCAAGCTTCCAAAACTTTCTTGATGCCAAAGACCAGTTATTTTTATTTAAAAATCTCTGTGGACTTTCATCAAGAGGTCAAAGGAAGGTCAGATCACTTAAGCGCGCCACGTTGAAACCAGTAAGAAAATTACAAAATTCCCTATTCAATTATCGCTAGTTTCAGTTTAATCGCGTATTTCCGCTAAATAAATTACCACTCAACCTTAATTATCATGATTCTATCAATTACCAATATTTACTATTTGTTATACATGTTATGAGAGTAAAGCTAATGTTATAAATCTTCACGATCCACTATATTAGGTATGAGTAAAATATACGCCCACTAAAATACTCTCAGAAACGGGGAACTATACTCATTATCACTAAAAGAGTTGGCAATGACTTAACTGTAATTTATGAGGTATAACATTGTATATTTAGTCGCCACAGTATACGCTACTTTGCCAATTAATCTTGAACAGAAAGTATACCCGACCTTCGACTAAGTATTTTTTACCCCACTTCCTTATTTGATATCGGAAACTGTTTCGAGCATAAAAAATAAACGTTTAACTATACTATAACGATTATACAGCTGCAGTTACCACAAGGTCAATTTCTATAAAAAATAGGAATAAAATTTCCTGGTTTCTTTGTGTGGGTAAACCGTGTGTCATTGGCTAAACGGGTAAAAACTAAGAACAAGGGTTAAAGGAGATTAAAAAAACATTTTGATTAATGTTTTTTTAAGCTCTAAAACAATTAAAAAGACCTAACTTACCAAAATAATCCTTGGCTATCATTTTTTAATAAATATCCGAAAAAAGTCGTTGAAGTTGCGTCAGATTACGACCAAACATGTCTGCTCCAAAATTCAAACTTTTAGCCTATTTTTTGTCAACCGTCGAACGACTAGGTAATGACTACGTCATTGGACTATGCCTAGGAGTATGTAAACCATGGCTGCGCATTTCATTTTGGTGGCGGGCAATAATTTCGATTCCATGTCAGCAAATTTGCCAAAAAAAAGGCTTGGTTTTGCTTTGAATCCGTTTTGTCGTTGACCAAATTAAACATCATTGACCCTTTCTCTGCAGCTTTAGCGTTGCCGACGGTTGAAGTGATGTCATTGATGAGTAATATCGACTATAAATGCAAGAACATCGCATAACCACGATGCTCTTTCAAATAGATTTCTCTCGTCAGACCAATCACGTGGCAGCTGGCGGTATTGGCAGGGAGACCAATCGCGTGGCGGCATCCGGAAGCTGGTTTTGGCGGGAAAATTCAAATGAGGTGGCGAATCACTTGTAAACCATTCTCACGGTAGGAATGTTTTTTTGCGCCAAATTCAACGAATGAATGAAGATATAGAATCAGAGATGGAAAAAATATGGTCTAAAATAGGAAATAATAAATAAATAAAGTTATTAAATATACCAACCGTGTTAATTTTGTTGTAAATACCTGATATTAAAATCGTCTGTTTTGCACGCAATTTCATACAAGAAGGCTTCAAAATGTCATAGAAAATAATAAAAATGATTATGATTATTATAAAATAAAATTAGAGCTAAAAATACATAAAATACGGTTAAATCTTCGTAAATAGGCTTAAATTGAATTTGAATTTAATTTTCCACTATTCATATAGAACACAGTTGGTGATTTATTTAATTTTTATCAATATTAGGGGGAGGGGGGGTTGTATTTTTTCTTATATTTACATAAAAACAAGACTCGGGCACAGGCCACAAAACTTTCGGAAAATTCATTTTTGTCTCGTGGACAAAACTTTTCATCGTTTTACGGATTAATAGGTACATCTTAAATTTTTTTTTTTAATTTTTTTTTCACAATTTTTTTAAAAAATAAACATTTTGTTTTATTTGTATTTTTTTTTTTTTTTTTTTTACCAAAACCGTATTTGAGATTTCCCTCCAATAGTTGTTTTTAGAGTGAAAATTTTTATTTTTATTGACACCTCAGCCAGAAGTAGTTGATTTTTCGTTTAAATTTTGATTTATTTTTTACGAAAAACATGTTTTTTTTTTAAAGGTTTTTAAGGGGAATGGGGTTTTCGTTCATATATTTTTTTTTATAATATATTTTTTATAATAAACCACTTTTTTTCTTTTTGTCCAATTTAAAATCGACAAAAATTGACCAAAATATACAAATCGGACTGAATTTTGTTTTATTTTTATTTACACGACCAAAGATATTTATTTTTTGTTTAAAAACATTATATTGAAACCCTTAAAATTGGCAATAAGGGCCAATATATTTAAAATTATTTATTTGGGAGGTTTTTTTTCTTCAAGTTTTATCCTATGTACAATATTAAAGGGAATTATTTAATTTAAAGGAACACTTTGCAGTGATCAAATGCTGGTTAAAAATTATTATTTAAATATTGTTTTTAAATAATTATTTAATTTTTTTTTAAAAAGGGAAACTTGGAGCTATTTATTTTATTTATTTTCGGAATCATCGTGACTTCTTCCGAAGTTTTAGACACATTTAATTTAAAGTTTGGTAAAATTTGAATCAAAATAAATATAAATTTGGGCCAATCATATTATTTCAGTCTTAAACGGAGATTTTTATGTCCAAACCTAAAGAGAATATGTCCAAGGTTTTGAACATCAAATCTTAGGGCATTACAAACCGAAGTTTCCGACGCTCTTGAATTCGGTGTACACTTGAGTTCAGCTTCGAGTTCGAACTCCGAGTACAGCTTTGATAGTGCAAAGAGTTTCAAAGTTTCGTACACCAGAGTTCGCGAGTGTCAGCCCCCTTGTTACAAACGCTTCCAATTAAATTTAACAAAAATTTAGAAATTAATAATTTTGAAATAATATTCAAGAATAAATTTTAAGGCACGATGATTCCGAAAATAAATTTAAATGCTGTTCCATTTTAAGCTCCAAGTTTCCCTTTAATTATTAAATTATTATTTAATTGTTTTTATAATTTTTAAATAATAAAAATTTTGTTTATAGCTTTGGCGTGTATTTTAAAATAATAATAATAATGCGGGGTTTTTGTTTTTGGTCCGGGATTTTTGTTTAAAAATTAAACTTAATTTAAAATGGGGGAGAAAAAAATGAAAATTGAGGTAGTCACTAAGCACTGTTATTTTTTTTTTGTTTTTTTTGTTTTCTATAAATTTAGCCAGTTAATTTTAAAACATTTAGCACCTTTAATTTTTTAACAGTGACGACACTAAGATATTATTTTTTTTTTTAATTCTTAATTCACTGTTTAAATTTTCTTAATATTTTAAAATTGTTTTTTTTTTTTTTTTTCATCGTAAGAAAACCAAAAAAACTTTCACGTTAAAAAGGCACGGCAATATTTAACAAATTTTTATCTTTTTGTTGACGATTTAACTATTTTTTAACTACAATATCTAATTTAAGTTTTCAAATTTAATTATTTTTAAATATATTTTTTTTTTCTTCTTTTACTTTTTTGGGCAAAATTTTAACGTGTTTCTCATAAAATACTCAAGCCAGGATTCGATTTGACTTTTCATTATCTTTGTTAAATTTAATTATTATATTTTAAATAAAATTAAGCTGTGTTTTATCAAAATATGTTTTTTTTTTTTTATTAATATCTGCCGTTAGTTTTAATTTCTATCCCGTTGATTTCATTTTATTTAAGGCCAATCTGATTACAATTTCCTAATAAATAGTACGTTTTAATATTTTAACCGTTGTTGGCAGTTTTTAGTTAATTTTTCTGTTGTTTCTGTTGAGAGGGCTGCGAATTTTCGAGCAATAAAAGGTGATTTTTTTTTTCGTTATTTCAAATATCAAATTAAAGTTTTTTAACAAGATTATTTTTAATTTAACGCAAATTACGAATATCTGTTAACTAACTTTATTAATACTATATTTACTAATTAATTAACAATTAAAATTGATTTAATGATACTAATCTCGTTAAAAAACCTTTTTAATCATTGATAAATATTTAATTATTTGATTTGTAAATTTACTCGCTTAAAACGGCAGTGGCAGGCACATGTAAGTAGTTTTGTTTAATCCTAATTTCCTAATGATTTTAATTACTTAACTAATTAATTCCCCTTATTATTTATTTTTCAATATTATTTAGCACCTATAGTGACCGTTTTCCGGTTGAAATTTTACTTATTTTCTGATTTAACCTAAAATTAATATTACGTTGAACGGTAGTTGGTTAGGGCGTCCCAAAAATTAAATAAAATAACAGGAATAGAATTCCACATAAAAAGGTCTGTGAAAAACAACCAGTCAGAGGAGAATAAATAGATTTCAAGGTTAGGGAGGGGGGCGTTAACTTCAATTCTTTTAAAAGCCAATCAAATCGGTTAGCGATGTAAAACGTCTCATCATTGGTGCATCTTTAACCAATTAGAAGTTAAACGACTCACCAGTGGTGCATATTTAACCAATTAGAAGTTAAAAACTACTCACAATTGGTGCATATTTAACCAAGCAGAAGTTAAAAGACTCATAATTGGTCAATATTAAACCAATCGGAAGTTAAACGACTCACAATTGGTCAATATTTAACCAATCAGAAGTTAAACAACTTACCATTGGTGCGTGTTTAACTAATCAGAAGTTACATGATTCACCATTGGTGCATCTTTAACCAATCAGAAGTTAAACGACTCGCAATTCGTTTAACTTCATAAATATTGGTTGTTTAATTCCGCATCTGATTTTAAATACCATTGGGCTAAAAATTGCACATAATTTCTTAAATTCTATTAACCTGAAAGCTGCGCCATTTGTAAAACGTTTTTTCAAGTACCAAGGCCTACCGATTTTAAGATATATAAAATTTTCGATAAATTTCAAAATGGTAATTATATACAATTAATTATCTTTTTATAAAAAAAAAACCAGACGAAATTAATTCATCTAATTTTTTTAAACCCCCGTTAATTTTTTCTTTAAAATATATATTTTCTACAGTCTTTAAGAGAAAAACAATTGTTTCACAGGTCCCTTGATGTCTTATTTTTTTTTACATTTTACAAAAAAAATACGAAATAGAAACAAATAAATAATGTCACAACAAATCACCCTTAATTAAAAAAAAAAACAAAAACAAAGAGGCTAAATAATTAATTATCCCTGACATATAAAAAATAGCAGCAAAGTACTTTTTTCGTTTTTTGTATTTTCAATTTTTATATTTATATAAAAAATCTCTAAACGCGATTAACTGGTTAAATGTTTTTGTCCGTGATGACGTCATTATAATCACGTGGACAATTGGCTTCGTTTTGAATTAATTATGTTCAAAAATTGGCCAAGATTGTAGATTTAAAAGTCTACCGAAACTCATTTTAAATCTCAAAATTTTAAAAAAAATTGACCTTTTTTTTTTATCACGCACCACATTTGGCAGTGATTGGTGTTTTTCTTCTTCTAATGTTTGTTTAAAATAATACTCCGAAAAATTCCGAAGGGGATTTTTTTCCAGGACATAAGGGCCAGAAATAACAACATAAAATTTACAAAATATAAAATTAGAAAGTTTAGTTTGTTACTTATTTGTTGTTGGTATTTTTTTTTTTTTTTTTTTAAGTCACTGGGATCGAATTGCGTCAACCATTTGATTGAAAACGTAGCTTTGAACCGCTGGTCACGCGGTCGCGCAGTCAATTTCGACAATGTCCTTAGGAACATCTACAAATTGGTAGACTAATCTCTGACCGTCAACTTTGGCCAAAATACCTCTTTGATAATAATACCTATAAATAAAATTGGGTTATACCTAAAGGTAACTTCGATTACGTTAAAATTTAGTGGATATAATGGAAATAACTTACCTAAGAGCGCGACCCATCGTCTCGTAGTTCATATCTGGTTTGTTTTTATGGAGTCCCCAAAGTTTGGAAACGGCTTTGGAATCGACCAACTTAAAGATGCCCTTTTCGCGATGCGTCCATTTAATGTATCGCGGACAGTAATCTTTGTCTTGAAGTAACTTCAATAAGAACTCCCATAGGTACGTCGTTGAGCCTAATATGAAACGACAAAAAGAGTTGAAAACCTATCGGGACAAACCTCGAAAGCCGCCACATTAATTCTAACATTCGATCGTTACTATAGCTCTTTGAAATTAATTTAACTATCGGCTAATTAAAATCGAAGAATCGTTCGGGAATCTCTAACTTAGAACTTGTTTTGTTGGTTTCGCCCGTAAGTGATAGAAAAATATCGAAACATTATCTTACCTTCTCTACTTTTTCTTTTGACGGCTGAGGGAACGCCATTGCCATCGAGTCCTTTGGGTCTTCGACCCTTCTTCTTGGGTCTGGGCTGGAAAGACAAGTCTTCGACGAAACAAGAAGGGTCCAGGTCAGACAAGGACTGTCCGCCCAGATGGTGATGATGATGATGATTGAGGTGATGTAAGTCCAAGGGTGAAGACAACGTGGAAGGAGGACTACCCGAGTGGGCCGCCGTTATGACGGAGGTGGGAATAGCCGAGGGCAGACACGTAGGCGACTGCAACCCCGAAGAAGACGTAGAGGACAAGGACGAGGCCGTCGAACTGGTCGAGTTGGAGGAACCCGGCCGCGTCAACGCCAGAGGTAAACTAGAAGGCGATGGTAAGGCGTGAGGTCGAACTGACACGGCGTTACCGTTGGAATGACTATTCGTCAACTGATGGTGTAAATGATGACTGGCTTGAAGATGGTGTTGGTGACTCGTGGGGTGGTGAACCTGATTGCTACCGTGACTCGGCGTTGTGCTAGACACGTGAGACGTACCTAATAGAACAATGATAAACACCAAAGACGTCATTAAATACAGTCCCTCGTACCGTAGAGGGGGTAACGTATGAAAGTTTCAAGATAAAATGGAAGAAAACTTACCAGATGAAACCTGTTGCAACTGGTGATGTTGGTGAGCCGTTAAATGTTGTTGTAATTGTTGCGTCTGTTGAGAGAGATGTTGGGAAGATTGATGGGAGGCGATGGGAGACGGTGACGAATAGCCACCAAGATGATGAGAAGACAAAGAATGATGTAACGAGCTCTTGGTCGTCACGTGTTGTTGTTGCTGATGATGCTGTTGTTGTATTTGATGGTGTTGTTGTTGTTGCTGCTGCTGTTGTTGTTGTTGTTGTTGCAGCTGCAGTTGGAGTTGTTGAGATCTAGACTCGAGATAGGCTGGATGGTGAGACTGTTGCTGCAACCTGGACTGTTGTTGTTGTAATTGGTGTTGGTGATGAGCTTGTAGCCCATGGACCGCCTGTTGGTGATGATGACTCGTCGGTCGGTAGTGAGCGTGCGGAGGAGCCAATCGGACATCTCCATCTTCATATTACAATAGAAAGAAGGGAAGAAAAAAAAAGCGTTGTGGGCTTAGAACAGAGCGTCCTGATTTATGGAGTTAAGTTAGGTACAATTTCTTCGAATCTTAGGAAACTTATTAAAGGTTAGTGTTTAGCGAGGTGTTTAGGCCTAGAAGACTTCTTTTATTATTTATTTCGTTTTAATTTATTGAAGCTTGAAGCTAACAGAATTACGAGTGAACTGAATTGAAAAAAGAAAAAAAAAAGGGTTTAGAGTTGGATCCCTAGAATCTGAAAATTCTTATTTTTGCAGCATCTTCCAAGTTTCATCTCGGCAAACAACTTAGGAGCGTCGGTCACCATGACAACGGTAGACTCTTTTCTCCTTAGATCGGAAATGGCGCACCAGCGGCAAAAATAAAGAACCCTTTCGACCCTGAGAAAGTTCAGCGCACCCTATCGATGTTTTCCCACCCCTTTGATTATTAAACCACCCCCTTTCCCGTTTAACAGGGACGCACGTTCGCGTCTCCAACTAACGTCGCCATCTACGTGACAACGACGCGTGTCTGCCTGGGGTAAAAACGCCCTTAAAATAATAAAGGTGTAATGAAATAAATTAGTAACATAAAATCACGTATCTTGGACCAATTAAGACTAATAATTTAACCCTGATTTAGGCCTAATGCTTTGAATTAAACAAGTGAATTCTTAACAACCTGAATTCAACCAACGTTGGTAAATTAATCTAATTTTACTTAACAAGTAGTAAAATTAAGCGGGCTAAATAAATGCCAATTAAATTGGTTCAATTGTCAACATTATTTGGTGTTTAAATAAAATGTTAATTCGAATCTGTCGCGTATTGATTAGTCAACTTCACGCTAAGCCTAAAAATAATAAGACTCCAGACAGAGAAGGGAATCTTTTAGTTCCTTAGAGTAACCTAGGGAAAATGAGTGGAGGTCCTACCCCACAAACCAGTGAACAAAAAAGTACACCAAAGCGCCTGAAAAGATAATGGAGACCTTGAACAAAATACTTGATCATTAAATTATAGCTGAAGGGAACTTATAAGCAGAAGTTTTTGAAAAGAAAATTATTATTAAGGCTTACGGAACAATAAAAAATACCGAGAACAGGTTGATCTGGTTTCCTTCAATAACTAGGGTAATACGGCACCTCTTGTTATTTCTACGTATTCCTTTTTATTATTAAAGGCATTAAGTTGCCATTACTTGGTCTTAATATTACGAGTCTTAACCCTGATAAACCACATTTTTCGTAAACTTACTTTTTTTTGTTGCTCAGGTAAATTAAATTTTAACGATTCTTTAATAACCTTTACGGGTGATATTTAAAATTATTTGCCCTAAAAGGACTTCTTTTATCCATAATCATAATTAAACGTACTGTCATTAAGAGAAATGGGGTCTAATCAAGCTAGGCAAGATCTCTAAAGTCGTCCGCTTTCTTATTTAATTTGTAAACCTATTAAATCGTCTGCTAGTGGGGGCTGGAAATAAATAGTTTTCAGTAATGTGTTCCCAAACTAGTAATTCAGTTTCTGGTAACCCTGTAATTAAGAGAAAGCTTAGAGGGGTGGAATTTTCTCACCAATTAAGTGAAAAATACGTATTCAAGTTTATTTACATTCCCCGTTTTGTAATTACTTCCGTGCGGTATGAAGTAAATAATATTGTTTACGATTTGAAAAGAGCGTCAATGAAAAAAAAACTTGAAAGTAATCGCGTCGCGTACCGACGCGTGCTAAATTTAACTCTTGGGAGGGGGGAAGAGATACGCCTTTAGACTCTTTTTGTCTTCTTTATAGCAGACGCATGGTAAACGTTACATCATGGCGGTTGCGAGATTCGCTGGAGGCTAAGCCGCAGACGCGCTTGGCTACGGGAAACCAATATAGCCGGAGACTCTTGAAAAGAGAGACACCGAAACTCTGGTCTTTACTGGTAAGAGGGTAAGGGGGGGTGAAAGTTGGTAACTGACGCTGCCTCTGGAAAAAGGGGATAACCAATCGGGAGTCGACTCGCTCTCTATTCTCTCTCGTTCGTTCGTGTAGCGGGATTTAGCCTTGAAAAGTTTACTGACACAGAGACGGGAGTCGGGAGGGAAAGAGCGGGGAAAACGGAATTCGGGAAAAATAAGCTCCGGAGAAACGAGTAGGGAGGGGGAGACGAATAATAAAAAAAAAAAAAAGCCGCAATCAATGCAGCCAGGTGCGCAGGTGGCGCTGTGCCAGCTTATTTCTAGCCCCCCCTTCGTATTCGGTAAAAATGGGAGCCCTCTTCGCTTCCTCCTCTATCGAAAAACGCGCATGCGTGACGGAGAAAAAAATACCCGGGCCCGGTTCAATGCCGTACACTTTCAATGCCAAGCATAGACCGATAAGAGAATCAAAATGAAATTGTTTAATGTTTGAAAACACCGAAGGAGGAATTTTTAGATAATTTTAGGGAAAAAATTGGTCTACGATAACAACTTCAAAATATCAACTACCATCCTCTTCATTTCCCCCTAAAACGATTTCTCCAGTGTTTTTATCATCGCTTTATAATACCACCACATCGCCACCCCCAGACAAAAAAATCCCATTTCCTTTTTTTGCGACAGGACACTTATTAAAAACGATGTCATAATTCTTTGAATAGAATTCATACCGCGTATCAGTTTACTTTAGAAACTATGTAAATTTTGGAAACAGATATATATTAAAAAAAAAAAAAGGTATGCACTAGATATGTAATACTTATTATGGTTTTTGAAGATATTAAAAACCTGTCGATTAATTTTCGATTATTTTAATTTGACATACGCTATGAGTCAGTTCCGCCAAAGGAAACAGACGAATTTCCCACGGGTGTTCCATATTTATTTTCAAATGACTAGTGTCCTAAACTCTTAATGTAATATATCAGGTTTATATTAAGAATTAGTTAGGTTAGATAAATTAAAAATTAGGTCAAATTATAGATATATAGGCGTATAAACATAAATATTTCTACAAAGTACATTATTAGTTAGTGCTACCATAAACACAGATTCAAATTTACTTTTAAAATAACTAAATTGGTTGAGTCTTATAGAAGTGGTGCCGAAACCCAGGACACTCATAATTTAAACTGTATATTTTAAAAAATAATTTAAAGTGAATGGTTGTAATTTGAAAGTCACGAAAAAAATTGATAATCGATATGAAAAATGTATTTGATTTTTGGCGTCGAACCCTAGCACCCCTAAACTATAAAACGCTTTGTAAGTTTAACCACGCGAAACTGGTAGAGGGGGGCTAATTTGGAGAAGGGGTGTCCTAGTGGCCTAGCCACACACTCAAAAGAGATAGAGTAAAAGAACGCTAGAGGAAGGAAATGAATGCCAAGGGGGAGAAAGATGGGGATAATAATTTTTTTTTGATCAAAGAGGCGATCGAAATTTTAGGGAAAGTTTTGGACTTAATTTTTTTTTTATCCACCGCCGTGGTTGAAAATATGGGCGGAGATTCGGAGGAGGAAAAACTGGCACCACTTGATTTTTTTTTCCTTCAATTTTAGTTGAGGTTCAAGGACAGAAAAAAATCTCTTTAAAAGAGGGCTGTTCATAAATTTAATAGTCACCGCGGGACTGTAATAAATCGTCAGACTTCCGAAACGCGTTTTAATTTATGTCGACACCGATACCTACAAAAGAGAAAGTGTACGGCGAATAATGTCCTACAGGATCTACTTTTCCCTAAGGATACGCGTAATTAGAATATCTAGATTAATTCCAAATTTGATCTTCGGTTTAGTCGCGCTTTCAAACAGGCATACATTATTCCAAAAGTTCAAAAGGTTAACTTCAAAGCTATTTGATGTTATTTACTAAAATGTGTTTCGCGATTTATATCTAGTCCAGAATAATTAACGAGTTGAAATTCAAAACTCTAGAGAATGCTTTTGAATATGTATTAAAGATGGAGTGTTAAATTAAAGTTGATTCGAATCTTATTATCTGTAGTTAAGCCTAATTGTATTCTAGGGTCAAAAATTTTAAGGCCTAAATTTGGTGGAAATCGTTAAGCCTAATTTTATTCTTTAGTACGAAATTGTTAAGCCTAATTTTATTCTTTAGTAAGAAAATGTTAAGCCTAATTGTATTCATTTTTAATAATTGGTAAATTTACTAGCAGTTCTATAATTGGATTACGTAGTATATCTACAATGTAGGCCACAGTTTAAGCCTAATTTAGGACTCGGCTCTTAAAGTTGCTTAGGTAAAATACGTGATGAAAACTTCAGTCTTTTTTCTCTTTAAGAAGAAAAAATTCCCGGACGGTAATTAATCATTTGCCAACATCGGAAACTTTATACTACGCCCCTATCAACGAAAAATATATTAAGCGCGCGTATAAAAAGCGGAATGAGGGGGAAAAGGAAAAAGGGAGGCGAGCGGGCGGAAAGAGAGAAAAAAGAAGAAAATGGTGGTGGTGGGTCGGATTTTTTAGAGAAAGTCAACGTTCGCTGCCGGAACAAAGAGCCCTTTGGCCTTGAAAATAATTTACTTCTCCGCCACGAGAAGTCTCTACCAGTTTCGATCTACAATACACACCATTCGAGCGCCAAAGAGAAAACCTTTTAAATATTAGGTTAAACCATCAACCATCCTGCCAGCCATAAAGGGTCAAACTAAATACTTTTTCACCCTAATGAATAACACGGGGTTAAATATGAATAAAAAGTGGGGGTGCAAAATAAAACCAAGATAAAAACGAATTACTCTAACAGGGTTCGTACAACATTTTAAAAACCCTTAATGAAATTTCCCTGATATTTCCAGAAATCAAAATAACTATTTTAATATAAATTACATTATATACATTCTCCATCAGTTGTATTTCAGTAAAATTGAAATTAGCCTTAAATATTAAAATAGATTTCAATCTAAGAAACATTCAAATTTCACTACAAAATAAGCCCTTTCTTTTAACCCCTCAACCGTCTATAGTATTACGGTAACGTAATCGGATTCCGAGAAAACAGTTGAAGCTACACTTGATTCAAAATAGAACTTACGGTGCACTAAAAATACCAAGTTTTATCTCTCCCATTTCCTTTTTAGGGGTAACATTCCCCGGGAAAGAAGGAGATGCTAAACCCCCCTATAAAAACAGATGGGCACCCTGCGAAAACTACCAAAATAGGGCAGTAGGAACTAAGGCAAAAACGAGGCCTAGTCTCGTTATTTTCCAACGCCCCTTAGAAACCCTCCCTGGTCGACTCACCGCCAGTGAGGGTCCCTCTCCTTCGTGAGGAATTTTGGGAAAATTATCTGGGAAAATGTAACCTCATAGTTTCTCTTTTTAGCCCGGGTAGTAAAGAAAAGCATAAACATGGCAATAATACCCCATAAATGGGGAGGGGGTAAAGATAGGAGACGAAAAAAGTTTTAGGCTTAGCTACGTCTCAGAGAGTGAAATTATTTTCAGTGCCTGAGGGGGGTGTAAGAATTCAAAACAATTTACAGTAAGATTTAGACCGAAGTTTAATCATTACAAACGCTGTAAACTCTTATTGGGACGAACTAATAGATTATTCTAAACTGAACTTTCAGCAGAGATGATAGTTAGACCTAATATTAACTTCGAACGTACAGTAAACTAGGATTGACTAGTTTATAAAATAACTTAACTCCACCCAGTATTTTACGGATCAACAAAATATTTTGGTGAAACCGAACCCACGTTTATAATATTGATCATGTTTTGAAAAACGATTATGAAATGTTAAGTATTATTTAACCATCGAGGTGAGTAGTGGGAATAAATATGGAGTAATAAATACAAGACCGTACCAAGGAGTGGTTTATTCTAATTAGATATACATTATCCAACTGCCTGCAGAGTAGTTATTGTTGTCTACGAATTTCGCGCCCCTCTCTATTGAGAAAAATTTGTGACGCAACCCCAAGAATTTACCGAGGTCTTATAATAGACGCTGTGGGTGCCAGAACCTTAGAACAATGAGAAATAAAAAAAAAAATAAAAGCCCTTAGCAACTGATTAAGTCCCGTATCCGTTGAATTTTAACGGGTAATTAATTAATTATACTTAATTGAAAGAAAACTATACGTAATGATAAAAATTTTCATGAATAATATAATTTACTGTAATAATAAAAAAAAAAAATCCCGGGTTTCGGCACCATTTTAAATTTTTCATGGTAAATACAACGTTTGTAAAACCGATTTCAGTGATATATTTGTATTCAGTCATTCTAAAAATTGCTAATTTTTCCTGATTTATGACCCCATTTTCATTTAATTTGACCTATTCTTTAAAAAACGTCATTTTCAAAATTATCAGTTTGTCATCTTACAGTCATATGTATGCTAGTAGTAATACAAACCAGATCCTACCACTTCTGATTATCGGGTTACTTCCCGGATTAAAGCCCCATATACTTTGGCGTTTCAAACAAACTGATAAGCGACGCGTTTTATAATAACGTACGTCACAAAAGTTTTTATCGAGACTAGGAAGTCGGCGCTAGTTATTTTGTAACGAGATATTATGTTTTAACCTTGGCGCAATTGCTAGCGTATTCTAACTAATCTAAAGAAAACATTTCATAACGCGTTAGTGTGTCAAGACTTCTCCCAGAATGTAATTAGTAACCCGAAAAATAAGTAACGAATTTGAAATATCAGTTAATATTTTCTGCGTTTCATTATTTATATTTCTTATTTCTAGATAAAATGTCTGTATTACGCCTCCGACGAATTCTATTTCCAACCGCGCAAGCGCAATCGTCTACAGGAAGCGATAGAAAAATAAAGCCCCGCAGAAGGTTAGAGGCGAAAATGACGCGCGCGGGGGGCTAAAAATGGGGGTTTAAAACCTCTAGCGCGCCAAAGAGAGGCAGAAAATTAGGGGACGGAAGCGGGGAAATGAATCTTTCAATGCCACTCAGTCAGTGGTTCAACGACACCGTGACTTTCCCCCACGTCCCCAAGGTCAGGACAAACTGAGAGCGCGCGAGCGATAGGCTATTAGAGGGGATCAGACGACGAGTCTAAAATTCACAGCGTTTCAACTAATTTAGAGATTAGAGAGATTTCTCTATGAAAGTTATGGTGAGTTAGAGCGGTTTTGATTTAAACCGAATTTCTTTTTAGCTGTTGCGACTTGCGAGACTGCAAACGATAAAGGTTTAACCGTGACATACATTGTAACAAGTGTCTTAGTTGTTTTTATACTCAAAGAAAATTGAGGACTTCTATTAAGAACTTTAAGCGAGTCATTTAAGATGTGTTTTATTATCCGAGGGGGCAGACACTCGCGAACTCAGGTGTACAAAAGTTTTGAACTCTTTGCACTATCAAAGCTGAACTTAAGAGTTCATAAGAGTTCTAACTCAATGCACTGTCAAAGCTGAACTCAGGTGTACAGCGAATTCAAGAGTGTCTGACCCCTCGGTTTTATCATTTTAAAACATTTTTAATATAAAATTAATTAAAATTAAGCTTATATCTAACTGTAATTAATCTAATTATATAAAATGAAGTATTAAAATATATAAACTAATTTCTTAAAGTTTGAAACAAAGACATTTTAAAAATATGTAATATCAATGTTAATTCTCAATAGAGTATACCTTAAAGTTTCGAAGTGTGTATAAATAGTAAACGCATACCGAATTAGTGTTAATTCGAACACAAATAAAATTAACTACGATCATTAGTGAGGCTATAAAAATAACTTTCTCGTGTAATAAATTTTCAGTCCCATTTTGTTTCGCCTTGAGATAGCATCACTCGCAAAGGTAGTCTACCTTTTTAAATAATAGATATAAAGAGTAACCTAGCTTCGTACGCGTTGTCAACTGGAGGTGATAATTGACAGCTAGTGAAAGGCATAACTAGTTTGTTGTTTAAGCTCTGTACCTTTTAGAACGTCGGGCGAAGAATTGTACCTGCTCGAGTGTGTTCTGCTATTTTCTAGCTGAATGTTCTGCTACCATGGCAACGGGAACTTTTGGCCTTGACGTCATCGAGCGGGCCGCGTTTAGCCCAATAGGAAATGGCCATGAAACAATTTTTTTTTTAAAGCTCCGCAATGTGGGTACGGGGAAAAAACGACTCGAGAGAAACAAGGGGCGTACAGGATATAACTTTAACGACTTGTAAAAAAAATACAGTAGGTAGAATCAGACCTAGTACTTTTATTTTCTGTACGCGTTTCGACTGCGTCTAGCCTTAACTTTTGTTTTTGCGATGCTGTTTCTCAAATAATAAAACAAAAAAAAAAAAAAAAAAACAAGAAACAGCATTTTTGAGAGGGTCGCGTCATTTCAAAACTTTGCCTAGACGGTCGCGATTTTTAATTTATATTAAATTGCTTTAATTATCGTAATTTTCCTATTTCAATATATTTCAGATATTAGTTTTAATATTCCTCAAATATTTAAAATATATTTCTTCAATTCTCATTAAAATAATTATATTTTTTTAGTAATTAAAATTATTTTTTTAACTATTTTGAAGGCGAAAAAATTAATTTTTTAATTTTTAAATACATTCATCCTGTATGTTTGCTTTTCCTGGTACTTTGATGCTATACACGAACAACATTTCTACAGGCGCCCATAGACTTATCATTACAAAAAATCACCCTTCAAGTTAGTTTTTTCCTCAGTATTTCCACAAATATTAATAATGAAAAAAACTTCGTTTGTTTTAAAACTAAAATTAAAGCAATTAAAAATATCAATTATATTATATAATTATATATTAATAGTCCTAATATAACATTAAATAATTTGAAATTAATCCTAATTGTAAATTTATTTTAATTTAAAATAATTTTATGCTGAGATACAAATCTTATTAATAAATACCCTACCATAAATAAAGCACCCCATCGAGAAATTTGAAATCTCACCCCTCATTTTATATCATATAATATTGTCAGTATTACGAATCTTGGAAATCCCGCTGAGGGGCGCTTGTAAACTTTCTCTTTCAAACTAGATTCGCTTCCGGAGCTGTTGGATTTTTTTTCCAATTTTTCCTTTTACCAAAGAGGCACACTTTTACGATTCTCGCCCCACCCAACCCAAAGAGAAGAAAAAAAAAAAAACCTCTTTGACTCCCCCGTTAGAATAGATTCGCCCCTCACTTTCTACAGAACTTTTTCTTGGCAAAGATTTCAGCTTCCGGAAAAGAACAGTTCCGGAATTAATAACAAATGAGTCGCGGAAAAATAAAATGGTTTTGGCCCACCCTTCTTCTTCTGACTCTCTAGCTTTATTACGCTAAAGGCTGTCACGGTCGCTATCGATTCACGCCTCGATGCTAAGCCTAAATTGAACTCAAAATATAAGCAATCTCTGTTCAGTGTTCTATGATAGAAACACAATCAATTTAACCTTTGTTACGCGAGTAAAACGTGACTGAGATCGCTAAGCCTTGGCTTTCTACTTTAGAAATCAATTCGGATTGGTGGGATTTTGTCAAATTAGATTTGAGTACTGACAGAAACTAAGTATTAGCGCGTTACTTAAGTCATAGATACTGAAACGTTAATGCTTAAAACCAAAAGTTTTATAAATAAATTAATCCGTCTTTTCTAAGCCTAATCTTTGACATTAAATACGTAAATTATTAGCTAGTATAAAATTGAGAGCCAATTAGATTTAGTTTGAGATACGTAGTACAATGGTAGTTAATTTTAGAAACTTTGGTAAGTTTCTTTTTAGAATCGAGTGCCAAATTATAATCTATAAAGACACTACGTAAGACATTTTCGCGGATGAGAGACAAAGTAGTCGTTTGATTGGTTGCCATTTTAAAAAGGGGCGGCACCTTTCCCCCTTTTCTCATCCCATCAGCGGCAATATTTTCCCTTTAACTCAACAGCGAAAATCAATCCCATAATTCATCGCGAATCATTTCAGAATCTGCCCATTATCTCTTTGATACAAAGCTTACGAGAAAGATGGATAGTTATAGCTTTTAAGTACAGAAATTTGAAAGTGAGTTGGAGTACAGGGCGAGAGAGAGAGCCGCTTTAATATCGCGGTCTATTTCGATAGCTCCCTCTGACGGGCGCCTGGCGTTACCATGCCAACCGTCAGCTTTGTCCTTGGCCTCCTTCCGCTGCCAATGAACCCGATACCGGTGGCGCCCCGACGTGGACGACGCCGGAAACAATCTCACGGCCAAATTTCTCTAAAAGCGACGGCCCAAAAACAGCAGGGGGAATTTAAGGGGGAATAAAGAGAGAAAGGGAAGTAGGAAAGGGGGTAGAATGAGCACATCAAGCGTGTGCAACGCAATCCATAGTCATTTCTGGAAAGACTATTAAAGGGGCGGCGATAAATTACGGGTTACGGACTTACGGCACCATTTTTATTTATTTTTTTTTATTCGCGTTTATATCCAGCCCCACTCTAAATGTAATTCAGAAGTCGCGTACATCTTCAGACTAAGCGATTATTAGTTTTCAAAATAAGAGAAAATAGCTTCCTTCAATGTCGTCTGCTTTACATCCTTATTTTTTTTGTCAAAAAACGATTAAAAGAATCTTAATAAGATCGTCTCACTAACTTGACACTAATTGTGACCGGAATCTAATATTTTAAAACACTATAGTACTTAGGACTATTAAATGGGGCTATCAAATACGTTAATTTTCAACACCTATAAAAATTAACCTAAATTTTAATTCATTTTAGGAATTAAATCATTCTTGATAAAAAAAAAACATAATGACACCTAATTTCACCATCGTCATAACAAGGTAGTTACAATTGAGCAATCAAATTACGCGATAAATTTCGAAATTATCAAAAAAAAAGGGTCACAAACGAGCAAAAATGACAAATTGTTTAAGTCTCCCCGTCAAGCAGACGACAATACGAAGATAGACGACATATATTACATCAAAAATCTAATTTTTCTAGGTTATCAATTCCAAATGAGTGTCATCACTATTAAAACTGCAAGTTGTTTAAAAAACACAGAAACCTTTGTAGGTGACCCCCAATTCAACAAATATTAAAATTATCAATTAATGTTGACAGTGTACAGAAACCAAGGCTTATCTTTAATTTCTTAGCTATTTCGTCTTAGTTATAATAGGTAGGGTAGGTTTATAGGTGCTGCACACCCAAATTGACTTTAAATACAGTGAATGTCATCTTAACTTTGTAGTACGTAGAAAATTATGATACTTTTTATCTATATGATCTGGTTTACGTGATATAGAGATAAACTCGGTTTGAAAGCGCTGTGAACTAGAATTGGAAACAAAGAGAGTTAACTTGTTTCTAGAGGCTACAAATATTTTTATATCAGACCTCTAGGATAGGTTTTTGTGTTTCTAAGTTAAATTTTGATTCAATCCTAATTTGCAGTAGATTTCAAAAATACTTATTTCACAATATCATATATATATATATTAAATTTATTAATTAATGTTGATTTATTTCAGGTGTATTTCCAAGTTCAAAATACTGCTTTTCAACCAATCGTGTGAACTCGAAAGACTTAACATATTTTATGATATTTGATGTTTAAACCATGAAGTATTAGTTTCATTAATTTAAATAATTTAACACGGTTTGTAAAAAAAATTTGGAAGTTAATTTCCCGGACTTTTACAGATTTTCCCTGACTATTTCAAAATAATTTCCCCGACCAATTTGAATATTTTTTCGTAAATTTGTTGTTACGAGTTAGCTCTTGGCAAATTCCGTGACTTTTCCCTGATATTTGGGGTCAATTTTCAAATTCCCTGACGTTTGGGGCCAATTTTTAAATTCCCTGACTTTCCCCTGACCTTTAGGGTCCATTTTCAAATTCCCTGACCTTTCCCTGAAGTTTAGGTCAATTTCCAACTTCCCGACTTTTCCCTTACCTTTAGGGTCAATTTTCAAATTCCCTCACTTTTCCCTGACCTTTAGGGTCAATATTCAAATTCAGTGACTTTTCCCAGACCTTTAAGGTGAATTTTCATATTCCCTCACTTTTCCCTTACCTTTAGGGTCAATATTCAAATTCAGTGACTTTTCCCAGACCTTTAAGGTGAATTTTCATATTCCCTCACTTTTCCCTGACCTTTAGGGTCAATTTTCAAATTCAGCGACTTTTCCCTGACCTTTAAGGTATATTTTCAAATTCAGTGACTTTTCCCTGACGTTTAAGGTAAATTTTCAAGTTCCCTGACTTATCCAAGTCGTGTACGAAATCTTATGGTTATTTTAGCAGTAGGATAGGATGAAAAATTATTCGTACGATATGAAAACTCTAAAATATAGGGGAAATAGGGGGAAAACAATGGGTGGGTAAGAATTATTATTTTTTTTAAACACAAAACCTGCCTGGCTTACTGCTTTTACTGGTACAACTACATAACCTTCAATTTTTATGACAAAAAGGAAAAAAAAATGATTTTTTTTTTTAATACAGCGAAATTCTTTTTCCGTCATTTCCTGCTTTTTTTTCGTGTGTATAATCTCGACAATTTTTCTATACTGTTTAAGATATCATATATTTTTTGGAGGCCATAAAAAATATGATGAATATGATGATGATCATTATGTGATGTGGGTGAAATGGAAATATTTTTTTTTTTTCAAGTACATGACACTAATGTACAACGCCTACACACTTGTTTGGTTCCTCGAGTTAATATACTTGTTGGGGGTTAGGATTAAAAAATTTTCCCCACTTTTATTTAGTATTAATTTAATTGGGTTTTATTGTGAGCGGGGGGTCTAATTTATTTATATGGTACCAATAAAAAGATTACAAAACAAATTTAGAAATAAATTTAAAACTTACCCGAAAAATAGGCTTAGCGTGATTCATGGAGATTCTGATTTCCTCGCGCATAAGATCTAGCGACCAATCAAACGCGTGTAGATCTCGCGTGAAAGACGGGCCTTCGCTCATTGGTCCTTAAACCTTACACGGAGGCAATTCAGCTGATCTCCACGAATCCCGTTAAGCCTATTTTCCGGGTAAGTTTTAAATTTATTTCTAGTTTAATATTTGTTTTGTAAACTTTTTCACTAGTGGATTAGGCCTATTTAAACGATAAGTAATCGATAAAAAAATCCGTTTAATAGGTTGCAATATCCCTTTAAGTAGAAAGATAACATTGGATATTTTCAATATTTTTCGTTGTAAATATTATTATTTAGGCAATTTTCTTATAAATTCATTATAAGGAGAAGAAATTCGCATCATTTTCTCAGTAATTTGACACCGTATTTCCTGTTCATTCTAATTAACAACTATGTCTATCTCTAAACAAAAATTATTATGAGCTATTAATATTAATTTACTCGCTCGACGGACCTAGCGAATAAGAAAAATTTGCATAACACTTTTACCAGACTTCCGTTTTGGTATTTTTTTTCGGTGTTAAGGATATCGACTATCATAACAAACAACACTTGCTATTAAAAATAAAATTCTACACACCCACAAATAAATATATATATTTGAAATGAATGGAATTCAAATTGTCGACATATTACCAGAAGTAGATGAAACCCTCCTTTGAAGTCTACTACTCTAATGTTCGATATAGCGCTCCTCTCTGTATGGGTAAAATTCACAATTTTACGAGATCGGAGGGGTCCTACTTCATCCCCCCCCTGTCTACGGAAAATTGGAAATTCTCTCTCTCCACAAACGACGACGTTTGGTTGACGAACTCCGAGGCTACTAGAGATATTCGCTCGACGAACTCCCGCTCCGAAAATATCTACCGTTAGGAGGCGTACGAATCGCGCTTTTTGAAACTAACCCATACAGAGAGGGGTAGACAAGACCCAGGAGTAATAGACTTCAAAGGAGGGTTTCATCGGCTTCTGATATTACGAATAATATCACATAATCAATTAGAAAAAAAGTTCATATCCGCCCTGAAAACTTTGTATATACATTTACAGTCTTAAAATTAATCAAAACTTGAATAGAAAACTGGTTTATTCAATAGAATTTTAGCCCTAATCTAAGATAAAAAACTGAATCCATATAAATTGCCCAACCTGAGCCTTGATGTTACGAGAGGCCAACATTTTTTTTGGAAAATTATCTCAGGAAATGCACCCCATATTTTTTAGTTTTTTTTTTATCTAAACTAAATTACAGAGAGCGTTTCTAGTTTTTCTCTGTTCGAGGTGAAATAAAGGCAAATTTTACGGCTAGAAAGCGAAATTTTTTTTGAGGCCGGATATGCCAAGAGAAATTTTGTTAAGCGTCAATCCTAGAGGAATCTCAATACACAAAACAGGCTGTGGTGTGGCCCAGTAACCGAAAGACCTCAAAATTTCGACGCGGTGCTTTTAAAAATTACGTTAGAGGATTTAAAACATATCTACTAATCGCGCGCCATCTAATGAAAAGTAGGCTTAGCAAAATCCGTGTAGCAGACGAAGATATAACTGTCTATCAAAATTCTAAGCCTATGACTTTCAACGAGCAATACACTTATAAACCTTTTCCTTAATTAAAACCGGAAATTAGGGTTAACGAGGCTTATCAAAGCTAGGATCTAGTTTTTAAAGAAATTTAAATGTTTTAAATTTTAAATTTAAAATAGGTTAGGCTTAGCTTCTATTGAATGAATAGAAAATTTAGGCTTAGCTATATTTGATTATAGACATGATCTAGCAGACGACAATAAAAAGTTAAAATCACCCACCTTTCCTTTAAATTGAAACCGCGAGAAAATTAGGCTTAGAATTATATAATTTAAATGTACTGACCCGCGTGATGACCAGCGCTGGATAAAGATGACGTAGAGGAAGTTGAGGAGGAAGAATGGACCCTTGGTTTAATTTCGTCATTAGACAAATGACCGCTACTACTGTCCACGTCGGATACGCCACTATCCGCTGGACTGGGAGGTAACGAACCTGCAATAGACAAGGTAATACATTGATGATTAATTCCAACTACATAATCGTTAAACGCCGATGTTCGTGGCTTATGGGAGTTCTAAGAAAAATGGTAAGGTTCTTAGAGCGCTTACCAGGACACGGCGTTAAGGCCGTCGTTCCCGGATGTCCGTGGTGGTGAGCGTGATGTAACATTTGTGAGGTAACGTTCGTCCCGCTGACCATAGCGGAGGACGGTGATGACACTGAGGAAGATGTGGCGCGCAAGTGCCCGTGAAGAAGACTTCCACCGTGCACGTTGTGTGGCCCCGTTGACGACTGTCCGGACGTTCGGGAACCATCACCGTTCAAAGAGTGGTGTTGTAACAGCGACTATCAGAACAAAAAATGGTTAAGGAACCCAGCCATAAATTTCAATTCCTTAAAGGAAATATAGGATTACTTTTTCCCAAAAAATTTAGAACAATTAGAGGTGTTAATCTTTGGTTTTTTGACTGACCTGTAGGACGGTTTTGGAATCGCACGATGCGGACGTATGTCCGGCGGAAGTATGTCCGTTAATGTGAAGATTGGCCGAAGAGTTTCCTCCAGAACTTGAAGCCGAACTAGAAGCTGGAGGGGACGACGACCCTGACCGTCGATCGGACAGTACACTTCCCACTGGATTGCAATTATTGTCAACTGCAAATTAAAAAACAAACAAACTTGCGTTAGATTTATTTAAGGCGTAAATTTGACTTACTAGCCCACCCCTATCTTACAGAAGATGACGTCATTATTCCATTTAAATAATAATAAATAGAAAATAAATCCACTATTGATAAATTTGGTAAAAATATACAACACCCTTTTTTGGATAAAGATATTAGTTTCAATGTACTAAACCAGTTATTAATATTAACCAGTTTAAATAAAGCTAGACAAAAACATATACCGCAAAAATTTCACGTAACCTAAACCTGCCTTTACACAAATTTGTCCCAAATTCGGTAGAAAATCACGTGTTTTACAAAATTTGAATTATTCATTAACGCAGGATATCCATGAATAAGGCCTATCTACCCTCATAGTAAAGGTAAAGGTATAATAAAACTTCATAGTGACGTCATTAGTATTTAAACCCAATTATTAGTATAATAAACCTCAGTAGTGACGTCAGGTTCTATTAATAAATTAAAACTTACACGGAAAATAGGCTTAGCGGGATTCATGGAGATCCTGATTTCCTCGCGTGTAAGGTCTCTAACGACCAATCGAACGCGATTGTAAGTCTCGTGGAAACCTCGCGTGAACTAGGGGGCTTCGATCATTGGTAGGCAATTCAGCTAATCTCCATGAATCCAGCTAAGCCTATTTTCCGTGTAAGTTAATTTAAATTTATTTCTAGTTTAATATTTGTTTTGTAAACTTTTTATCGGTGAATTAGGACTATTTAAACGATAAGGAATCGATTAAAAATCACTCGTTATTAGGTTGCATTCTCACTTTAATAACATTGTATCCAACAAAGTGGACAGTGGTTCAAATAGCCCCCCCCCTCCCTTTCCCCCAAAAAATCATTTTCCTTTCGCCTTTTAGGAATACGCTGCGCAGACGCCCCAATTTTGATACAGTGTATGTAGAGAATTTGTATAGTGGAAAGAGAAATGGAGGTAGGGGGTGGGGCTAAAGATTGAACGAGAGAAAACGGGTCAAGGCTCGAAGCGCGAGCAACAGACTCCAGAGTCTCGGGTCTTCGGAGTGGCTAGGACTACTCTAGAGCTCTCTAAACAGTAATCGATCTAGGATTTTATATACAAGCTCGAAATCATAGGCGCCTAAGAGCGCTACCATAGGCTAGGGTTCCCCTAGTATTTCATTGGTTTTAGATTAAAGCCCTTTCTCCTAAACGAAAAATTATATCACCACTTCCTTGCCTACATATATGAAACCGGAACTGACTGGGAGACAAGAAGATTTTCCATCAAAGCTACCTTCACACTTTGAAAACACATTTTCACTGTTTTGAACAATAAATTTCATCTTATATTTATTGATAAAATATCTAAGCCTAAATTTGACCCCCAGGTCTCAATTAAATGGTCAATCATAAACATTTCCTTGAAATATACCAAAGGGTTTATTTATCTGACCTTTAGGGTCGTTTTCCAAATTCCCTGACCTGTTTAGGGTCCTTTTTTCCAATTTCCCTGACCTTAAGGGTCCTTTTTCCAAATTCCCTGACCTTAAGGGTCCTTTTTCCAAATACCCTGGCCTGTTTAGGGTCCTTTTTCCAAATTCCCTGACCTGTTTAGGGTCCTTTTTCCAAATTCACTGACCTTAAGGGTCCTTTTTCCAAATTTCCTGACCTGTTTAGGGTCCTTTTTCCAAATACCCTGACCTGTTTAGGGTCCTTTTTCCAAATTTCCTGACCTGTTTCGGGTCCTTTTCCAAATTACCCGAGTTCTCTATGATAGAATTTAGGGGCGGAGCTTATTTAACTCCTGGTTGGAGTACAAAGTCGATCTTAAATCGAGATATACCTACAATCTATTCGAAATTGGTTGTAATTAAATTGGAATCAAAAGATAATTGAGATTAAAATAAGAGTTATGGTAACAGTACGACACTGACTATATACATTTTTTGATGATATTGTTTTGCTAGACACTTTGCGTATCTAGTTTCAAGAAAGATAAGAAGTTAAATAGATAAGAATAATGTTTTCGGAATTATAAACATCGATAGAGATATCTGAACTCTATTTCCGTAATCCTATCTTATGAAATTTTAGGTTAACCTTCATATATGTTTGCTTTAAGGACAAAGTTATTTTTTTAAATAATTTTAGGAACATTCAACCCCTGAAATTTCTGGCACTGTTAAATCGTTCTGAAAATAAAATGGGTTTGATATTTAGAGGTTGCTTAAGGATGCCAAAAATATATAAAAAAAAAAAAAAACTTTTGGTTTTCGTTCCAATTTTTTTCGGTAAATCTTATTATTACTTATAAATTATCTTAATTAAACTATAATATTGTCTGGTTTTTAAGACAAAACTTTATTTTTTGATGTTCAATAAATATTTAAATATAGTCAGAAGCCGATGAAACCCTCCTTTGAAGTCTACTACTCCAATGTTCGATATAGCGCTCCTCTCTGTATGGGTAAAATTCCCAATTTTACGAGTTAGAAGGGGTCCTACTTCATCCCCCCTGTCTACGGAAAATTGGAAATTCTCTCTCTCCACAAACGACGACGTTTTTTTGACGAACTCCGAGGCTGCTAGAGATATTCGCTCGACGAACTCCCGCTCCGAAAACATCTACCGTTAGGAGGCGTACGAATCGCGCCTTTTGAGAATAACCCATACAAAGAGGGGTAGACAAGACCCGGGAGTAATAGACTTCAAAGGATGGTTTCATCGGCTTCTGATATAGTTTATTTATTTATTTATTAAATTCTTAATAAAGCCAAATCTATCCAGACATTTTTGAATAAAGGACTTCTTTAAATATTGCGAGTTAATCTTTCCGGAAAAAAATAAATTGGGAATAAAATTGATGTAGAGGATATTGGAAGAGTTGGCGAAGTCAAGGCTTAAAGG
This sequence comes from Odiellus spinosus, assembly GCA_963920705.1. Lineage (NCBI taxonomy): Eukaryota > Metazoa > Arthropoda > Arachnida > Opiliones > Phalangiidae > Odiellus > Odiellus spinosus. The sequence continues at coordinate 15,228,801 of OY987237.1, read as the reverse complement.
AACAGTGAAACTAAAACAATATTGTATACTTAATAAATTCCGATCACTCGAAACTCCGCTAAGCCTAACTCTACGTGAAATGTGTAAATATATCAAAATTTTAATGTGACATTATGATATAAAAAATTGACTAGTTTAAGAGATGATAAGGATTTAATTTTAAACTCCGCTAAGCCTAATTCTATATGAAGTATGTAAATTTATGTTTTATCAGAAGTTAATTGATATAATTATTATTTTATCTAGTGTTTATTGTGATTGTTACTGTTTTGAGTGATATTTATGATATAAAAAGACTAGTTTAGGAGACGATAATGATTTAATTTTAAACTCCGCTAAGCCTAATTCTATATGAAGCGTGTAATTTAGTTCAAGAGCGTGTTAATTATTATTAATAATCAATTTAAATCGCGTTTCTAATTTTCCTTCACCACTAAGCCTAATTATCAATTAAATATTTGGATAAATCTTTATTTATTTGGGAGAATAATTTATTCGTAAAAAAAATTTAATTTATCTTTCAGTTCCCCTTTGAAGCTCGAATTATCCTGGTATTGCTGACTGCTGTAGAGGCCATAAAGAGTTAGGAAGGGAGGGAAGTAGGGTGGTTAGGAGAAGTACGCAAACAAAATTATTTTTCCCGCTAAAAGGTTTTCGAAATAAAAAGAACTTCAAAAGAGAGGAAAGGGTTGAACGAACCGTCTCAGGGTTCTAAGCTAGGACCTTGAGTCGAGAGTCTGCGCACTGCTCTATTCGACTAAACTGCTACCGTATGTCGTTTCACTGAGAGATTTCCATACCTTACAAAGTTAGACATTCAGTTTATACCATTTAATTTTTGAGAGAGAGTTAATTTTCTACTCGCTGCAAAATGCAACTGAAACCAACGCGTTGTACGTAATAGAAGCTAATGGAAAATGTATCTTTGTCCGCGTTATTTAGCAACGAAGTGGTATTGGTTGTATTAATTAAATTGAAATTAAACTCGAAACCTATATTTGGTTTTTTGTTTTATTAGTACAAGTAGAGGATAATATTTAACTGGTTTTCCAATTTCAGAGTTTTATGGAAAATTGGAGTTGTTGACGAGGTTTGGGTCACTTTCGTGATTAAGTTCCTGTTTAAATCATGAACTAATCGATTAGACTGATTAAATTAGATCGAGTAGACTGATTAAATTAGATCGAGTAGACTGATTAAATTAGATCGAGTAGACTGATTAAATTAGATCGAGTAGACTGATTAAATTAGATCGAGTAGACTGATTAAATTAGATCGATTAGACTGATAAAATTAGATCGATTAGAGTGATTAAATTAGATCGATTAGACTGATTAAATTAGATCGATCAGACTGATTAAATTAGATCGATTAGACTGATTAAATTAGATCGATTAGACTGATTAAATTAGATCGATTAGAGTGATTAAATTAGATCGATTAGACTGATTAAATTAGATCGATTAGACTGATTAAATTAGATCGATTAGACTGATTAAATTAGATCGATTAGACTTATTAAATTAGATCGAGTTGACTGATAAAATTATAAAATTAAACTGATTAAATTAGATCGTTTAGAGTGATTAAATTAGATCGATTAGACTGATAAAATTATTAAAATTAAACTGATTAAATTAGATCGATTAGTGATTAAATTATTAAAATTGAACTGATTAAATTAGATCGATTAGAGTGATTAAATTAGATCGATTAGAGTGATTAAATTAGATTCAGTCGTAACTAATAATAATAATAATCAATTCCCATGAAGTTAGCCATGAAATATCATCATTATTCTAAAATATATATAAAATAAAACACGGTTAATAAAGTTACAAATATAACATATTCTAAATTTCACCTGAAAACATAAAAGTGAGAGTGAAAATTTCTTAATTTCAAACGTAATTTTCGGAAGAGCTAAAGATAGATGCGGAGTGGTACATAACATTAACCTGAAAGTAGGTATACAGAGTATATAAAAAGAGGGTAAATTTAACACCCGAATTTTGTTCCCCTCTTAGGGGTAAGATTTAGATGAGGCCTACTGTAAAATAAAAAATAAAAAAAATTTAAGTTTTTTTTTTTCAAGTCACCTAGAACTGATACCAAAATATATATAGGGGGTTCCCCCGCCCTTGATAATGGTGTCAAGTGAGACTGATAATTCTCCCCCTCGAAACCGGAAGGCCGTACTTCCGGTAAAATCGACATGATTATATATAATAGTATATTGAACAACTTAGAACTTGGATTTAATAGAATGTAAGATGGAAACGAAATGGGTACTAGTTTTCTCTCCTTCCTCGAACATTTCTCTATTAGTTCTTTCTGAATGTACATTGACAATATGGGGGAGTAAGGATTATATACTTAAATACTAGACAAGTTTGTAATACACGCAAACCTAAGGCGGATTTATACATAATGTTAAAAATAATTAAAGATAAAATAGATTTAACAAACTTTCTTGGATATGAGAGCCCGTATTTATAAAAAAAATGCAGCATGGTACTTTTTTTTTTGGCTTCCTTTTCCGCTCTGTTGATAATTTCATCACCTTGTTCGCGAATACTTTTAAAATAAGCTTAAAACTAACGTGCATTGATACATAATGTTACACTTGATAGAGTTTGAAAGTAGTTTATCCAAGGATTTAAAAAATTTCAGCCCCCCCCCCCCCTGAGTCATTTAGATTTTTGGGCCCGATGGTTTTTGAAGTCGGTCCTAGGGGTGCTTTTCACTGACATACATTTTTTTTTACAAGGGAGGAGTATTATTGTCAAAATATGCCCCCAAAAACTCAAGAAGTCTAGGGTTCTGGGGATAAAATAGGACCGGGTTACCTCAATTTCATTTCCCTCTAACGGTGACGACTCAGATGAGGGACAGATGGACCCAACGACCAGGTGGCGCTACGGTATTACGTAATATAATGTGAAAAATAACGGGATTCCTTCATTTTTGATGTAACTATAATATTGATTTGTTTAATAGTAGGCTATTAATTATCGTAAAGTTGTATCATAAGTATATAATTGTAATAAAATAATAAGTACTTTCATTTTACGAAAGGGGTCAGACACTTGAGTTTAGCCTGAGTTCGAACTGGTTGCATTACCAAAGCTGGACTCGCGTGAACTCGGGTGTACTAGAAAAATCAAGAGTGACGTCCCCCTCGATTTTACGTGTCGTTATGTGATTGGTTTAAAATAAACAGAAAGTAATGACGTATGAAATTTATCAAATACGATTGCTTAGTATGAAATGAAACTACATGTAGAATTCACTGTAAATCGAGCTAGAATACATTTATGCAGAAGTAGATGAAACCCTCCTTTGAAGTCTACTACTCTAATGTTCGATATAGCGCTCCTCTCTGTATGGGTAAAATTCCCAATTTTACGAGATCGGAGGGGTCCTACTTCATACCCCCCTGTCTACGCAAAATTGGAAATTCTCTCTCTCCACAAACGACGACGTTTTTTGGACGAACTCCGAGGCTGCTAGAGATATTCGCTCGACGAACTCCCGCTCCGAAAATATCTACCGTTAGGAGGCGTACGAATCGCGCTTTTTGAAACTAACCCAAACAGAGAGGGGTAGACAAGACCGGGAGTAATAGACTTCAAAGGAGGGTTTCATCGGCTTCTGATTTATGGTAAAACTATTTGAAACAGGCTAAAACCCGCGTGTCGCCAAAGATTACATTTTACTTTTTAATTTTAAAAATATAAAACAAAAGAAATTTCTTCTCTAGAAGAAGTTTGGAAAGCGGAACAAATACTTTTTATCTAACAAGAAAAAGCTGAAAGAGAAGAGACTTTACAGGAGCAAACAATGAACGAATCTGGGGCATAATATCCCCATTCCGACACGTACAAGAGTCACTGGGTACGAAGCTACACGTATGGTAAATAATTTAATACACTTTTGTAAACTCTGATTGGACCAAATCCTACCACGACGGAACTCCGGAATACAGCGATCATTGGTACGCCAGAGGGCGGAAATTACAAACCTATATCATATACCAATATCTATTGTACATTAGAATAAGGACATAACACGGTAAACCCCCTTTTCAACAACGGTGCAAAGTCGCGATGACATTCCTTTTAGTTTCCCGCTTTTTCCGTTAATCTCCTGGTTTTGGCTTCCCGGGTTATCTCTCACCCCCACAATTTCCCTAAAGCCGAGTAGGGGCATAACGTATAACAGTTAAGGTGTTATGAGGAGTTTTTTTTTTTTTTTTTTATTCGAAGAATTGGGTCTGAAAGATACGCCTCTATCCTCGAACGAGAAAAATCGGCTTATGTACTGTCTAACGGTCTTCTATTTCACATCGTGTTTGCGATGTTTCTAATCTAGAGAAAGAAGGTCAAGCGATTTTAATACCTCGAAAAATAAAATTGATTTTATGGCCCGTAATTGGTCTATTTTTACGGCATTCAAGAATTCAGATTTAAAGACTATGGAAACAGGAAATTTAAAGATACAGCCAGCCAGCCTGCCAATAAAGTGTCAAGTCAATACTTTTTGTGAATTTATTTAGACTTGTATACTATATAGACGTGATTGATCACGTGCGTTCGGCGCGAGCTTGAAACGCGGGAAAATAGGTGTGCGTGAATCATTTTCTTCAAATTTGCGCGCGAAAAAAATAATTCAAATAGCACGTGCTCGAATTTGAAGAAAATTAATTAATTTAACACGTGCGCCAGACGCATGCGCGCTCAATGTTAATTTTATTCTTCCTTAGAAGCTGAGTTTTTTGATTCGAACAACACTCTTACGTATTCAGTAGTAAAATAGCAAGAAAAGTGTGCAAAATAAAATAAAAATAGCTCAACCTTGAGAAGAAATGTAAAAATCGCGTGTAGATTTCACTTAAACCCTTTTAGCGAGTCGCGGTAGATCAGAACTACTTTTTAATCTAATCCGATTAACGTTATATATCCCTACGCTTTATTATCACCAGTATTGTATTTTCCCCGATTATCAGAGGAAAAGCAACAGTGTATATTTTATACAAGATCGAAAAAAAGGTTACATTGATTCTACTTTCATTTAGAGTTAATGTAAACTTATTTCCTCAATACCTTAAAATTAAAGTCAACTTAACTATGAACCGCGTTTAAAGCTAGGTTCCGGATTATCTCGCTTAATAGATTAACTGTGACCTTAACTGGGCCACGAGCTTTAAAATTGAATCAGAATTTTAATAGTGGGTTGATACATTGTACATTTTTCCAGTTCAAATAACTAATAAAAGCTTTAAGCTCCAGTGTCAAGTTACGTTGGTAAACTAAAGTCTTCGGAAGGCTATTTCTTTGTCGTAAGTTTGTACTTAGTTTGTGATCGCGAGCGTTTTTGACAGAAAGAGGTTAATAGAGTTGCGCGCGCTTTTCCGTTACGAGTTGCCATGACTACGACCTCGTAACCGCTTTTTCCGCGTTCTCCGGCGCGCGCTTTCTCTATCAACCAATGAAAATGCTCCCCGCCAATTTTCTAGAGCCCCTTTTAACCGAAACAACCTTGGCCCCTTACCGAAAATCAAATTCCCCTCTCCCCCCGGAGAGAAAAACCGAAGTAAAAGTACCAAATATCCGAATATTGTACCTTATTTCAAGTAATATACCCTTTTCTCTACGTGAAAGTTTCCTTAGGAAATAATTTTACTCTTAATTTTCTTTGTCGTGACCTCATTTCGACGTTTTAATCTATTATATATTGGATAAATAAACGAATATTTATATTAAATACAATATCAAAGTGGTTCGTGGATTCATTTTACGAATTTTAAATTAATAAAAGAAATAAAAATATTTTTAATCATGGTATGTAATTAAAAGAGATTGGATTTTAAAATTGAAATGAATAGAACTTAATAAATAAATTTAAAACTTACCCATAAATAGGCTTAGCGGGATTCATGGAGATTAGCTGATTTCCTCGAGTATAAGGTCTAGCGACCAATCGAACGCGATTGCGAGTCTCGTGGAGATATCACTTGAACGACGGGTCTTCGCTTATTGGTGGCTAGACCTTACACGCGAGGCAATTCAACTGATCTCCATGAATCCCGCTAAGCCTATTTTGATGATAAGTTAATTTTAATTTATTTCTAGTTTAATATTTGTTTCGTAAACTTTTTATTTGGTGAATTAGGCCTATTTAAATTATAAGAAATCGATAAAAAAAATCACTTGTTATTAGGTTGCATTCTCCCTTTAAAAACAAGTCCTTGTAATTGTATTTAGATACCAACTTCCGCTTTAAAGAAATGTTACCGGAAGTAATTTAGGACTTATACTGACTTTTAAGGGCGTGCCTTACAACTAACAAGCAAGTCATATCAGAGGTATATAATAACCCCCTTCGGGGGGGAGTATGAAAGGTAGGCAAAATCGACGAACAACGAGTGCCCGGCGTAAATCGCGGCGGATCGACACACCGCTTTACTCCCAAAAAATAGTTACACCATTTTGAACCTCACTAAATTTTTCCTACGCACACTTCCGGAACTCGCTTGCTGAAGTCAACCTTCGACTCCATTTTAACAGACAACCTGACTCCCGAGACAGGAAGTTCTAAACACAAATCGAGCCGTCTTGTTTATACAAAGACCATTTACTAGAGTAGCGACATTGAGAAGTCCAGCGCGAGCTAGTGGCCTAGATCGTCAGCAGCGGGCTCTTGTTTGTTCGTGATTTTTAGCATTGGTAGTATAGGCGCTTTCATACTTCCCCCCGAAGGGGGTTATTATATACCTCTGGTCATATATATATATTTTAAATGTTGAAACTATTATTATTTAATAATTAACTGTGGAACATTTCGGTACACCTTTAAGCCTAGAAATTGTTGAGTTAAATCTAGCTTAACAGGTGCAAAATCTGGAATTTCTATAGAAATAATTGAGTCGCCACTACATTCGAAAAGTTTGATAAACCGAAAATTTGCGGAGCTCTAGTTATACAGATATCGAAAGATAACGCCACAACTATATCTAGGGTATAGCAGAAAATAATACCAAATATAACAGGGAATTATTATACGGCTTTAATGGAAGCAGTGTAGAATAAATTGGGTTAAGCCTATCGTCTAGTGAACAAATTATCTTTTAGTTTAAAGCGTTAGGTACCCAATATTTAAAGTTAATTTAATATCTGATACATAATTAAATCGTTTTTAATTAGATGAAGTTTATCACTAATTAATTAAAGTTATTATTATTTAGAATTAGTTGAAAATTTTACGGACTTTCATCACGATATTTAAGGCGAATATTTCCGGAAAATATCACGATATTTAAGGCGAGAATTTCCGGAAAATATCACGATATTTAAGGCGAATATTTGCGCAAAATATCACGATATTTAAGGCGAATCCTTCCGGAAAATATCACGATATTTTTAAGGCGAATATTTCCGGAAAATATCACGATATTTAAGGCGAGTATTTCCGGAAAATATCACCTTATTTTTAAGGCGAATATTTCCGGAAAATATCCCGATATTTAATGCGAATATTTCCGGAAAATATCACGATATTTAAGGCGAATCTTTCCGGAAAATATCACGATATTTAAGGCGAGTATTTCCGGAAAATTATCACGCAATTTAAGAGAAATATTTACGAAAAGTTAAATAAATATCCCGACAACAAGATAGATTTTCTGTTAAATTTCTGATAACGTTTAAAATTATTATTATAATTATTGGAGTTTTCTGGTAAGAAATGTGCAAAACAATTGGGCAATAAGCCTTTAAAAGCGATAAGAGAAAATTACATATAGGGAGGTGCTCTTATTACTATTGGAGACAATTCTACAAATTAATTCGTTCTAGTTTCGCGCGAAGCCACACAAATACAAGCGGTTGCTTTTCCCCAGAACTGATAATAGCTTGTTTCGTCGGAGTAGGATTTTAAACTGGTTTCAGGGTATCCGAATTTAGAATGAATTATCTCTAGCCTGATTAGGACCGGCTATTTTACTATCTAAGCCTAATTATCATCTAACTTCGTTTACAAGTAATGGCTTCCATCGCGTGGATTGAAATTATTATTGAATATTTGATATCAGGGGTGTTCAACCTAAAGTTAATTGGTTAATAATTATCAACACCCCTCAAAAATTTTAAAAATAAAAACAATGTATCAGTGCACTCTGCCAATTCGAATTAAAAAAAAAGAAAAATTGGAACGAACGCGGAAACTGCGCAAATATTATATTGTTCTCGACATCGAAATATAATTGCAAAGTCGCGCAGAAATGATAGGATGACGAGGTTGAGTTGAGGGGAAAAAATACGAATGGTTCGTTAGCAGTCTAGTCAAGGTTCTTTCAGCTGGCAACGATGCCAAACTTCCGCCTAAACTCGAGGCAAGGGCAAAAGTGTAACATTTAAAAGTTACAAGATAATCCTTTTTAAAGTGAGAATGAAACTTAATTACGAGTCATTTTTAACAGTTTTTTCAGATTCAAATTCCCTGACTTTTCCAGGTTTTTCCTTGACCTTTTCCAACGATTTTCCCTGACCTTTTGTAATCTATACTACTGACACGGTCAGCTTCGAATCTTTTCAGCGGATAATGATTGTAATTTCATGGCTTCTTGAAAGATCTTTAAATTCCCTGACTTTTTTGGTTCATTTTAAAATTCCCTGACTTTTCCCGTTTACTCTGACCTATGGCAACCCTGTTAAACATGCCTAACCCTTCAATAAAAAAAAATTACAAAACAAATATTTAAATAAATTTAAAACTTACCCAGGCTTAGCTAAAACCCTTGTTAAAACGATATTAGTGATGGCTTATCTATTAACTCTATCGTGTAGACCCAAAATTTACGAATATATTAATTTTTGCTTCCGTATACTTATAAAGATTATTGATAAATGATAAAATTTATAAAAAATTGAATACGTAGACAATTTACGAAAATAAAATTCATGATAAATAAAAATATAGTGTTATGTTATTCAAAATACATAATTATCTATGTATAACAACGCCTGTCTGTCTGTGTGACACTAACGCTAAACTTTAAACACTTGTTTTTCTTCTATTTATTTAGGCTTAACGTTTAAGTGTTTTTACAATTATTAACAAGCGTTTATTATTAAATAAATTTAGCTTACTGAATTAAATTATCTCTATATGAAGTTAAACACTTCCTAAATCATTTTTTATTTGATTGGTAATAACTAGTAATAAAAATAAATAGAAATTAATATATTTTATTATTTAAATAATTATAATTTATTTTATAATTTTAAATTCTTAATTTTCCCCTTCTGTTGAAGAACCTCGAAATTGCTAAAACTATTTTATTTCTAATATATTTATCACTTGTGTATAAATCCGCGTACGCTTTCCCAACATTGCAAACTTCATTTTAAACTAAAACTTCCACCCAAGAAATGTTCCAATTTTCTTTTTTTGAAATAATAAATAATTAAAACAATTGCGTAATTATTTCACGGAAAAGCATATTTTTTAATAACATGCCGGTAATAACAAATACATAAGCTCATATTTAACATTTAAGATTTTTGATTTCCATCATTTCCTAGATAGAGTACGACCCAGTGACCTGTTGTACTTGAATCTAGCTTCATTCATTACCCCCCCCCCTCTCTTGTTCTATCCCTCCCCCCTCATATATTATTCTGTTAGAAGAAATGACTTTCCCCCTATGACCGCGATTTCACTTTTTAACTACCATGGCACACACTCCAAAAAATCAGTCAGATAAAGGGGTGATGTAAAGATGACTTTGATTCGCGCGGTGAAATATTATCGTGGTTTTGTTTAATTACTAATTTTAAATGCATTATTTACCGTTAGAGGACTTTAACGAACGCTAGAGTTTGATATTCGTCCCTCGAACCAGCCTAAGTCTTTTTAAAATATAATCGTTAGCAGCGAGGATAAAAATTAAAATAGGAATCCAAAAATGAACACCCTTTTTCCGAAATTTCCAGGGATTTATTCTGATTTCAAATATTTCCGATATTTCTAAGTCATTTCGTAGTTTTCGAGAAATATGGAATTATATTTCACCCGATTTCTTAAGTGTCTAGCCCCTCGACAGACAGGCTCCCAAATAGTTCGTGTCTGCGGGCGCGGAGAGAAGAAAGATAGTTTTTCTTCTGTCTGCCTACACTATACCGTGAGACTTCAGTCTCAACTACTTTAACGTAAAACGGCGTCTGCTTATTTATTTGTCTCGCCGCACCATAGAAGGACCTTGTAAGAATGTAAATTTAAATACTGGTTAAGCCTAACGCTAGGCCTAATTTAATTATAATATTTTGGAGATTAGAAATTTAGAAATTATAATTTTCTAGAATTTATCTAGAACTTCCTAGACCTCTCCGGACGTTTCCGGAACCTTTTGGGAAAGGTTACGGACGTACTGACATTGTAAATTAATAGTTTTTGATTACGTATATGATTTGCCACATCACAATTAACTAATTAATGTTTAAAAGCCGTTCAAGTTCCCTTTAAGTGTTGGCCCCTTTTTAGTATCTATCCGCTTTCGCTCGCGTAGATTTTTTTTTTGTCGGCCGCAACCTCTCAAAAAACTCTACCTCTGTAATCTCACGTCACAACTGTTCCGATTGCAACCCTTTCTCCATAATATTTTTGAGGTCAACGTTAAGCGAAAGTAAAAACAAGTTGGATATACTCTTATAGTCTCCAATTGATTCAATTTTTTTCTTTTCTCGGTCACGAAATATTGTTGGAAAGCTTAAAGGGTTGGTGAAATAGTTTATTTTTCGTGACGCAGTTCGGTTGTCCTTTAAATTAAAAAAAATTTGAGTCTTAAATTTATTTAAAATAAAAGTTGGATTAATTTAAGTTTAATCTTGATTTTAATGTTAATTAATTAAATAATTATATATTAAGTTACGAATTATTTAAATTGCAATTCAAAATATTCACGAAAGTTAGCAATTTATTGCATATTTAAATTTTCAAAAATTAACTTAGCAAACGAAATCTCAAAAATCACCGTTTTATTTACGTTTCTTAAGTAAATTGGGCAAAATGCCCAACCAGGAAATAACTGCCGTATCAAAAACCTTCACGCAACCAGCATAATTTACGGTACAACTTATAAACCAGATTAAAAGTAAAAAGAAAAAAAAAATTATCCTAGTTGTAAACACATTTAAATTATTTTGGAAAAACACCCTTTATTTTTCAGCATGGGGCCAAAAATATTCAAATTCTTCTAGGGGTCACATCATTTTAAATTGAGGTCAATATTAAAAAATCCATTTTCGTTATACGAGCCTATAATATTTATAAATACACCTTCAACCAATCAGGAAGTGTCATTTATTAATTAGTTTCGAACCACGCTAAGCCTAAATTTGATTTTTTTATTTATTATTGTAAATTGATTTAAATATTTATGTATATTGTTCGAAAAACCTTAGAACAGGTTTTTCATAAATTTAAAACTACGCTAAGCCTAAATCCAATTTTTATTTTTGAAATAATTGATTTAAATGACCGTTTCGCGCCATAAATAAATTTTATTCTGGTTTTCAAGTCCTTCTGTAAGATTATATTAGAACTATGCTAAGCCTAATTCTGACTTTAATATGAAAAACGAAATTTTAAACTTGGGTTTATTTTAATATTGCTATTAATTATTACATTTAAGTTTTAAAATTAACTTTGTTGAAGAAGCGCTTCCGGTGTAATAAAATCACGTGATTAAATCAATTTTAAAGGTCAGATGTAAGCTATAAACAACTCTAAACTGATTTAGGCTTAGGTCGTATATATTTTTTTGATAATTAACTGTAAATTACACTTTTGACATGGTTTATACTAATTTTAACTATCAAAATCGATTAAAAATAATATATTATCAGAGTTTAGTAAACCTTTAAAGCTTTCCTAATAATATAATTTAATCAAAACGTGATATAACTAACGTCTGGTTTGGTTTTTTGCACAAATTGCGTGTATTTTATCTAATAGGTCAAAAAAAGCTGATATCGCGTCTTTGATAAGCTTTTAAAAAATTTAACCCTGAGAATCGAAGAGGAAGTGTTATTATAAAACGAAACAGGGAAATGGAGATAACTCCCACTATGCAGTACTGAGCTAAGACCATACATTTCAAGTCACTTGCAAAAACTATTTTTACTTCTATGGAGTTTTTATAACTACGTAACACTACGCCTAAGCTTTCGTAAAGTTTGATTCAAACTGATATTGAAAGTAGAAAAACACGCGATCATGAATTTTATGAGATAATAATAAATATATATTATTATCTTTAGATAATTCGCCAAAAAATTCCTGTTTTAACCGGCTAGTTTAAACTTACCCGGAAAATAGGCTTAGCGGGATTCAGGAAGATCAGCTGAATTGCCTCCGTGTAAGGTCTAGCGACCAATGAGCCAAGGCCCGTCGTTCGCGCGAGATCTCCACTAGACTAACAATCGCGTTCGATTGGTCGCTAGACCTTACACGCGAGGAAATCAGCTGATCTCCATGAATCCAGCTAAGCCTATTTTCCTAATAAGTTGTAATTTTTTTTCCCAATACGTACAATTTTGTTTAAATTTAAAATGATTTTTTAAATTATTTTCATGTCACCCTTCCTTTAATATATAATATTTTAATTATATTAATTTATTAAATCCACTACCCTTTTCTTTTACACTTTCTATCATCTAACCAATTGAAAGTAGAATGGAAATAAAAGTAAAAGTAATGAGAAAGAGATATTTTCACAATACGTTTTGACCTCAAATCCTACTTCCTTGTTAGCTCAGCAATCGTAGCGAAGTAAAGGGCCTAAAAAGTTTTTTTTTTTATTTTTTCTTTCTTCTGTTGTTTAATAGGAGAAATCATCGATATAATCAAAATAAATGATTACATTTTCCTGTCTTTAAATGGGAATGGGAGGGAATAGAAAATCTTTCCTTTTAACTAGCTTTGCTCGCTTGAAGTCTAGAGGTGAGCAATATTAAACAAACTCGCTTGCGCAATTATTAATATAAGGTTAAGGTCGCTAATTTTAAATACTACTTTTTAAATTACACACGCGTGACGTCAGTTTTACTTTTAATTTCAACGTACTCCCATAACTCCCATTTCAAATTCAAATTCCCTGACTTTTCCTTGACCTTTTCCAACGATTTTCCCTGACCGTTTCAGGTAATACTACCCAATTTTTAAGCTTTATTTTTTATATAATCGCGTTCGCCAAACTTTGTTGCAAGCGTATCTTTGTTCTAATCTATACAACTAAACACGGTCAGCTGAGAATCTTTTCCGCGGATAATTATTGTAATTTCCTGGCTTCTTGAAAGATCTTTAAATTCCCTGACTTTTAAAATAACTTAAAATTCCCTGACTTTTTTGGTTCATTTTCAAATTCCCTGACTTTTCCCTTTTTTCCCTGACCTGTGGCAACCTTCATATAATAACGAATGAAATCGCCTTATTCAATCATGAAAATCTTCTAATTTGGTTAAAAAAGGGTCAAATTTAAAAAATCAAATCAGGATTCGACCAAAAATTAAATAATACGAATTCAACAAAAAAGGGGTATCCAAGATTTTTTTTTTATTTTGGTTAATTTTTCTTAAATTCTGATTAAATTAGGACGTAAGTGTTCCCGACTGACAGACAGACGTAAATAATAACCAGATCTGATTAATTAACTAGAAATATCAAGATATCTAGCGAAATCACTTGGTACTGGAAAATCTTAGTTTTTTTACAAGAATAAACAAAAACTTAAATTCAGTTCAGTATCCCTTTAAAAGAAATAAAAATTATATTTAATGATTTCCCCTTAATGGTATAAAATCTTAACGTTTAAAATTATATATGATTATCGTTTTAGGCCAAAAATAGGCCATAATTTATAAATAAGTAATCATCATGCTGTAGATTTTTCCCTTCATAGTCACGGTCTCGCATCGCTAGTAACAAAGTTTCAAATCTAACGGTTACATTGTAGCCACGAGACTTCCTTATTGGTTGCTCAAAGTAGAGAACTTATTCGTTAGTCTAACAGGAGTAGAAGCTAATTTAACTCGCGATCGCTGTTAAAGGCGGCTGGTCACGTCTACGAACTTATATTCACTCTAAGGTAAGTCTGAAATTGGGCCAACTAATCAATAACCCTGAGGAAACTTTACACAATACGGAAATGCAAATTTCATCAAAAAGGCAAATAAAACATTTTGGCGAAAGGATGACGTATGGAAAAATAAACTTGAAGCTCATATATGTGTAAAGGCGAGCTCTCCAACAGCTGGACATCAGCCAACAGACCCTAATGGCGTGTACAGCGTCTACTAAAGGGGGGTTGATTTTAAGTTAAATTCGGGGTAATTTCAAATAACTAATTTATTTTCTAGTGTTTAAAGAGGTAATGAAGTGAATTAATTAGTGGTTTTCCATGGATTTATTATAGTTATAAATAAATTTTAAGCTATTCTTAGCTTATCAAGGATTAATGGAATGTTTGAAATTTACTGACGTGTCCTTACGTGATTGGTTGAACTGTTTTTTAACTGCTAGATTTCTAATTCTACATTAAATTGATGAAAAAGGCCTATTTCAAGCTCAATAGAAAATCGTCATTTTAAAGTTAATAGAAATAAAGTAACATTAATTATAAATCATGCGATAATATTGTATTTATCTACAATTGTTTTGTATTTATCTACATTGTTTTCATTACATTAAATAAATAAAAGTAATCTAAATTAGATATATTTAATTTTTATTGTTTTATGAAGCAACAAAATCAAGGTAGCAAAGTACTTTATATATATATATACTCTATCATTATTTAATTAATCTAGTATGCCTTCTACTTCGTTGGCTTTAATTCAATAGATAAACACGGAAAGTTTCAAAATTATCGAAAAAAAAAAAACTATTTTAAATTTAATAAATTTAATTTTTTGAATATCAGCCAATAAAACCAAAGGAAAATAATTGATAACTTATAATAAACATAATATCTTTTCATTGCTTTTATTTCGATGGACTAAAATATCACAGCTGAGCTGAGAAAAACCTATCTACTAACCTAGTTTCAACATCCTGTAGAAAGAAAATTGGCTTAATCATCAAAAAAGTTATAAAATGCACATAAAACGTCAACCTAACACTATCAGCAGCGAAAGCCTTTCACTATATAAATATTTAACTCCTGAAACGTAAAACTTGTCATTAGACAAATATTTTAAAAGCGTAGAAATTTTTCTGTTTTGTTTTTAAATATTTAAAGGTCTAGAAAAGTATCGATATTTTCCGAACATAGGTATGACGTAATACAATGACGTCATCACTGACAAATCGAACAAGGAAATGAAAAAATGAGCCAACTCATAAATAAAAGTCATTCAAGTGTTATTTTTTTAACCTTGAATAAATGGTAAATTTACAGTCGATCATTTCCTGAATTGATACTAAGTTATTTCTAGGAAACTTAACCCAAACAGTTACTTATAGAATTGCGCGTTTAATATAATTTATTTATACAAAAATTCAAAATTAAACTAATTATTCAGAAAATGTATTTATTATTAATAAATAAAAAATTAATTTTTCTCTTTTAAAGCGGTTATAAATTTTTAAAAATAAGACCCCTGTTGGAACAGGTTCGAACAGTTCCAGACGAAGAACAAAGGGTAAGTCAGAGTATGAGACTCTGAGAGATGTCAATTTAAGTTAACAGTAGGGCCAAACGCGTCCCTCTTAAATCTAGTAAGTCGAATCCGATCAATAAGGTAAAAGTAACAAAGGTATCTTTAGGTTTCCAATCATTGAAAACTCTAGATGTTCTTCAAATAGAAGCCTCACGGTTGCTAGGGGCAACGGAAACGACCAGGAGGAGAGAGGAGAGAGATTGTACAGGGAGGGACGGAAGTAATCCCGGCCACTCCATTCTCTATTCCCTTTTGCTAGCGAGTTTTAAAAGCCTCTGCCTTTCTCGTCTCCCCCCCTTCATCCCTCTTCGGTGGCCTTGAGCCATTGAGCCAATGACCCGACACAAGGTTAGCAATATGGCGCTGGCCCGGGGGACCTAACACGCGTGCGCGGAAGAACAGGGAGGGTTGCGTTAAGGGGCAGACGACTATGGGGCTTCACTGTTCTTCTACAAACGGAGAAGGTTTAGAGATAATTTTTAAGCCTAAAACATCTCTCTTAGAAACTTGTATGTAGGTTGGATTCCACAGTAACCTAAAGCCGTGATAAGTTTATATTGATTTAAAGATTAACAAGCTAGGCCTTTTTGGTTTTTATGTCGATTTTAGCCTTTTATGCTAGAAATATTTGAAATGAGGTCAGATTATGAATAATTAAAAATATTTATAAACGTAAGGCTAGTTGGCATTTATTAGATTAGATTTAAAGGTATGATAAACTCCAACAACTCAATGCCCTTTTTTTCTCCAAACGTTAAAAACCCTCTACCCCTAAATTTTATTCCCCAAAAGTTTGTGGTCAAAAAATGAAAATTTTACGGGGTTTTTACTGCCGCTACAAGTAAACTTCTCGGTACTAACACGTTAAGCTATCCAATGTTGCTTTTACCACAAAAGAATTTACAAAGAAACCTTTGTAAAGTAAGATTTCTTTCCTAGGCCTTGGCTTCCGGTATAATAACCAGAGAAGGCTCAGAGGTACCGTATAAAAAAGAACGGGGGGGGGGGCCAACGCCAACCGCTCAGGAAGATTTTGGATTTTTGGTGAAAGTTGAAACGAAATGCTGACCTTATTTGAAACCTCCCCAACCCCTCCAAGGGGGGTCCCAAAAAGAAAAGAAAAAAAAAATGGAATCATCGCGAGTTTTCAGCACATACAAACTGGCTAAACTCAATTTCTTCTTTTACAAATACGACTGAAATGTCCCATAATATTTTAAAGAACTGGTCCGTACTATTAGGGAACTTTTTGCTTGCCTAGAATAGGGGGAGTACCCCCGAGTTGCCCCCAGTTGCACCGGGTTACCCACAATTCTAATACCAATAGTACATGAAGTTTCATAAGTATGATATTCAGGGTTAGTCGAAAATTTCGGAAGCTAATTCCTGGTTTCCCAGATCATTTCTAAGTAACTCTGACCAATACAGGATAGTTTACTCAGAATCAGTGAAATTCCCTGACTTATCCCGGTGTTCTAGGTCGTGAACGAAACATGGATATTGGTAAATATTTTGAACACCTGGAAAAATAAATGAATTTGGGGCAAATTTCAAAGAATTCTAGTGAGTGTTGTTGACTTTTAATGAATTTCCAAAGAATTTTAAGAAATCCAATGATTGCCATGTGAAAATATAAAAATAATTTTATTAGGAGAACTCGAATTTGACGAATTTAAAGAGCAACTGTAAGCTAAATTTGCACACTTATAGAAATGTGTTATTTATGATACTAATACTATGAAAAAATAAGGGCTGACCTTATGGGGGGGGGGGGTTTAAAAAAACCACCCGCAAAGGGACCTATTACACATTTTTGGAATAAATCTTAAATTGCTACAGGTACTGAACTATATCATCCTTAAGCCTAATTCTTAAAAAAATAGGGTTCTGTGGGTTCATCTATGGTTTAACCTATTGAATACTAAGATTGAAACCAACTACGATGGTGAAATGATTCAAATTTCACCCAGTAGTAAGGCTTACCCAGATGGGTTAAACTATTTTAACCACGTTGAAATTTAAGACTGATTTTTCGAAAAAAAAGGGAGCCATTATTTTGGTCCCCTTCGATAGGAAGTAGGCTAAAAACGCCATTAGACTTAACGTACCGTGGTAAAGCGAATAGAGGGCCTGCCTTATAGCGGGGATTTAAGAGTACTAGGCCAAAAAACAGGAACTAGAATCAGAGATTATCTATACTCGAGGGGGGACCCCTAACCTAAATTTTGAGGGCCCTCCATTTTTGCTCCCGAAAAATATTTGCGTTCCAAATAACGTTACGATTTATGATAACAAGAATAAAACAGCACGCATTCGGTTATATTTCGTCTATAACGGAATTGTTAACTATATATATATGGGGTATTTCTTTTGGGACCCCAAAATTCTCTTCCTGGATATTTTTGGGGTTTATAAGTTGAATGAGAAACGTTTCTGGTAATCAATCTTAAGGGTTGCTACAAATGTTTCATTTCTGTTCGAATTTTACAGGAGTTTTTAACCATTCTAGTTCAAAGCATTAAATTTAATTTTTTCAAATATTTTCTGAGAAAATTTTAAAACTAAGTTTTTAATTTAGTGGGTGTAATATCTGAAATCATGTTTCAAACTATTAAACCTTTTGAAGCCTATTTTTATTATCTGACCTTTTGAATATTATTTTTAAAATTATCTGACCTTTTGAATATTATTTTTAAAATTATCTGACCTTTTGAATATTATTTTTAAAATTATCTGACCTTTTGAATATTATTTTTAAAATTATCTGACCTTTTGAATATTATTTTTAAAATTATCTGACCTTTTAAATCATATTTTATAATTATCTGGCCTTTTGAACCATATTTTTAAAATTATCTGACCCTTTGAATCATCTTTTGAATCATATTTTTAAAAATTATCTTTCGTTTAGAATCATATTTTTAAAAATTATCTGACTTTTTAAATCAAATTTTTAATTATCTGACGATTGATCCCAATTTCCCAAATTATCTGATACTTTTGAACCTAATTTTCCAAATTATCTGATACTTTTGAACCTAATTTTCCAAATTATCTGATACTTTTGAATCTAATTTCCCAAATTATCTGATACTTTTGAACCTAATTTTCCAAATTATCTGATTTTTTGAACAATTTAGATGAAATTGAACAATTAATGAAATTTTCCAATTCAAGTACAAATGAAGAATAATAATATTTTAGTCATTTCTTTCAACCAAATTTTAAAATTTCATTTAACCTTTAAACTCCCAAGACTACAAATCTGGCAAATTAAACATATTACTTATCTAAATTAAGGGTCAGAGGTTAATATGTCTACAACGTAATAAAACTCCAATATAAAAACATTTTAGGTTTTTGCGGTATAACATAATCAAAACCAGGGCTAATAGTAATTTGAAATTCGATTATCCCGTACAAGCTAGCTGTATGGCCTGTAGGTTTTGGGGGATTATGTCGTAACCATCTAGAAATTGACCCCGTTCGATGGCGACGGGCGAAAGCTTCAAAATAGGGGACACCGAAGTTGATATCGAGGTTGCAAAACCAGGGAATTTTTTTATTTTTTTAAATTTTTTTTCCGAATTTCCTCGTACACTTTCGCCGGTATTCAATATTCCACGGAAGGAACATTTTTTTTTTTTATTATAATTTTGGATAAAAAGCACGGAACTTCTACATTTTTACCTTGATTTTTTAGAGTAAGAGGAAATGTGCCTAATTTTTGTAAAAAAAATGTGATAAATAAATTCAATGGCATTTGATAAAAAATAAAATAAAAAAATTGTTAGATATTTTTGAAATCATATAACCGAAATCCTAGGGCCAGTTTAGATTCAGAGTGTAGTTTTATTAATCTAATATAATATTTTAAGAGTTTATTAAATTAAATTTCATTTAAATTACGGGGGTGTCCTTTGACCGAACAAGATCACGCGTTAAAAAATTAATTTCAAAATTATTTTTTTTCAAATTGAGAAATTTTCCCGTAAATTAAAAGTTATTTTAACTATTTTTAACTAATAGTAACCAAAGCTTTTGTAGTCTGCTAAGGTGTTAATCCCTCAACACCTCATTTTTCGACGATTACTAACAGGCCCTCATCTAATAGCTGCGAACTTATAATAACCCTTGAAGTTAATTTTACCAATAGTTTTCACTAAAAGGGGGTAAATGCCGTTCCCCCAGTGTAGCCAATTACTCGCGAGAAAGGATAGCAGTTCAGTTTTGGAACTGATTTGTTCTGAACTGCACTCACAATCTCCTGGCAATCCTGCAATGAAAGAAAAGCTGGGAAAGAGGGGACGAATCTTCTTTCGCCCCTTTATCGAAAACTAGCTTTCTTTCGTATCATTACTATTGTAATTTCTACAATACACGTTTCAGTATCCCTTTAATATAAAGGGGATATCAAATTAAAACCTAGCCCTGATTTATTTCTATACATTACGGTATGGATACATATTATAGGGTCCTTTAAGCCTCGGCACTTTTTGATTACACGAGTTTTCGATCCAACCCAGTAAAGTTTATCAGCGTTGTAATATCTTGTTTACGAGTTAAAATAGACTTGTAGGTCGACTTATATTGATAAAAAGAGGTATGTGAAGTTAAAAAAAGCTTCTATTGTCAATTTTATAACTGTCATTTGCCCAGGAACTAAATGAGACTGTTCTGATAGCATTTTCACGCGGTCTTTTTCGTTTAAGTACTTAATCCAGAAAGTTCTAACTTTCGTATGAATCTGGATATTTAATAATATGAAAAAAAATGTAACAGCTTCACTTTAAACAAAGGAAATAAAAAGAAAAATGTGATCCAAGATAAGCGTGACCTTAAGAGATAATATTTCAGAACGTAATCAGTCGGGTTTGGAAACTAGTAGGAACCATATTTTTAAAAACTTAGCTAAGCTTTTATCGTTATCGTAATCTAAAAGGGTGTGTTTTACTTTTAAATGGGTTGAATTTAATCAAATAGAGGCTTACGAGTCCTTTAAATTAGTTACAAATAGCTAACTAATCAGATACGTTACAATGTAATGTAATGTCGATTAAAATTTGGGAATTTAATCAGTATTTTTGGAATTTTAACTAAGCGCGTAGATTATTCAATGCCATAATTGGTAATCGTGATTACATTCAGGTTAAACATCAAACTGTCGAATAAAAAGCGTATATTTCTATCTAAAATTCTTTGACAATTGTCAATTTAAATATCAAAGCAAAAACGTTAATTTTTGTTCTTCCGATATGTCTTGCCAAGATTAGAATTTTTGTAAACAAAAATATGAAAGAGTTAAACG
Source organism: Odiellus spinosus (assembly GCA_963920705.1). Taxonomy (NCBI): domain Eukaryota; kingdom Metazoa; phylum Arthropoda; class Arachnida; order Opiliones; family Phalangiidae; genus Odiellus; species Odiellus spinosus. The sequence goes on along the minus strand of OY987237.1, from coordinate 15,207,774 downwards.
TTTTATAGATATTTTGCAATTTCGTTCAAAGCCAGATCGTTGCCATTAGTTTTAGTTGCGTACTTAAAAGGTTACAGGGACCAATTTCAAAGTGAAAAGTTAACAAAGTCAAATAATTGCGATTTTGTTTCATAATCCCTTTGAAAACATCTATGACTTGGGTTAAAACACAAACAAGCTGTGTTTACAAGTCATACAATAGTTTTTCTTAAAATCATCATAAATTTACTTTATAACAAGCGACTTTCCCTTCTTCCACCCCAAAAAGGTTTGGTAACAAAAAAATTCCGAAATAAAATTAAAAGAAACCGAAATTTGAACAGGTTTGACGTTGATTGTAAAGCGTGTAAATCGACCCATATTTGATCAACAAATCATTGCAAACTAATCCCGCTAAGCCTAAATAATATTTAAAACCACTCTAAGCCTAATTGAAATATAATAAATAAAAATATTTCAACTTACAATATCTTTGGGCCATCGATTTTTTATAATTGGCGTATTTTTTGGCATCTTCGCTAATATCGCCAAGTTCATCCGACGATGAACTGCTGGATGAATGTCTTTCCAACATTTTTAATTCAATTTTGAAAATCTTCCCGTAACGAGTCAAAAAACTATTTCGTTTTTGTTTTAAAACATTGTTTAGAAACAAATCTATTTCTCCATTTTTCACCGAAACATAATCCACGGCGTATCTTGTTTATATTTACGTTTGTTTATCAATAAATAAATATAAAAATAAACCGTTAAATCGAGAAAGTAAATCAAACTTTTTAACCCTAAAATTTAGGGTTAGCAACTTAACGATTGAAAATGAAAAAAAAAAAGCCGGTTTTAAGTTGACCTATAAACTAGAAAATAATAAAAAAAAAAAAAACACTTTCTAAATTACTAGGTCTATTTAAACTTGGTCGACAATTAGATCTATTATTCTTTTCAAATCATTAATTAATAAACCGATATCTTGACGTCGAAGATTTGAATAATAAAAATCGCGCACAAATCACAACGCGTTGTGTTTACGGAGATCGGAGATTCGCGCGTAAACTAGGCAAGCGAGCACGCGTTTGGGGCTTAGGAAACGCGAAAGAGATGTTTAAACGTCTGACGGACACCGCTAAGGCCTAAGCCGTCTTCTCGACGAATGAATGCCGAGCCTAACCGCTTCCGAGCCGAGCGCGCTAGACTCATTTCCGACCCCCCCTTGAAATTTTGCTTTTTCCCTAGTTCGTAGTATAGTAGCTGCGAGAGCTCCGCTATTTTTCTACCCTCCCTACTCTTCCTCACACACACACCTCCCTTTAGAAACCTCGTAATATTTGTAGGCCTCGCGTGAAACTGCTCAAAGCGCGCGTGTACAATTTGTAGAAATAAAATAATAAAACAAAAAATTCTACTAGCCTAGTAGAAAAATCAAAATTTTGACAATGCGCTTTTCATATAAAGTTGCAATTTAATTTAAAAATGAAAAGGGAAAGTGAAATGTATTTGGTTTAAAATTTTATGTTAAATTAGGTTTAAATTTATATTATTAACGTTGAATTTTCTAAATTAGGAACCATAGTATTTTAAATTTATGGATATTAATTGGTAAATCATATTGTTAAATTAATAGGAAATTTAATTGGTTAAATTTATGCGTAATAATAGGCAAATAATATGGTTAAATGCATGGAAATTAATAATAAACTTATTTGGTTAAATTTATGGATATTATTAGGTAAATCATATGGTTAAATTTATGGATATTATTAGGTAAATCATATGGTTAAATTTATGGATATTAATAGGCAAATCATATGGCTAAAATTATGGATATTAATAGGCAAATCATATGGCTAAATTTATGGATATTAATAGGCAAATCATATGGCTAAATTTATGGATATTGTTAGGCAAATCATATGGTTAAATTTATGGATATTATTAGGTAAATCATATGGTTAAATTTATCTATATTGATAGGCAAATCATATGGCTAAATTTATGGATATTGTTAGGCAAATCATATGGTTAAATTTATGGATATTAATAGGCAAATCATATGGCTAAATTTATGGATATTGTTAGGCAAATCATATGGTTAAATTTGTGGATTTTAATAGGCAAATCGTATGGTTAAATTTAAGGAAATTAATCAACAAAATTTGTAGTTTAAAATCAGATAATTCTGATAAACTTCCGGGGAAATCTTATCAAAAACATAGTTAGGTTAGGTATTACGTCAAATAATTGTGTTGGGGGGGGGGGAAGGGAGAGTGTTAAAATTTCAAAACTAGAGCATATATAGATATGGTCCCTTTCAAAACAAGTTTTCCCCCCAAAACTATAATATATTTGAATAGTTATAATCATAAAATTCACCCGAAACTTGCAACGCGTTCGAACTTAAAGACCCGAAGCTACAATATGATTGGTTTTCAACTTATACTGAGTTTTGCAAATGATTTTAAATGGTTAAAACTCGTTTGAGTATAACCTTAATAAACTAAAAGAGAGGGCGTCGTAGAAAACAATGGTTACATTAGTTTAGTAGAAATATTTGAGAAAATTCTGATCTAATAAATTTCGAGACCCTCAGGAAACGCTACGTAAACTCGATTGAAACTAGTTTCCGGGAACAAGTTCATGTTGACACAATTAATCTTATATTCATATTTATACAAATAATTTCACTGTCACACATAATTCATTAAAGGGATAATGAACTGGCAGGAAAAAAAATTACAAATAGGTTTAACGCAAAAAGAAATAAATAACTCGTCTTCTTAATGGGTAAAGGGAGAATGAAACCTAACCAATAAGTGATGGTTTAAATAGGCCTAATCCACCAGTAACCTTTTAAAACAAATAAATACTAAACTAGAAATAAATTTAAAACTTACCCGAAAAATAGGCTTAGCTTAATTCACGGAGATTCAGACCAATCGAATGTTATCGGAAATGTCACGGAGAGCTCGCCTTAACGAAAGGTCTTTGTTCATTGGTTGCTGACCCTTCAATATTAAGAAATTCAGGATCTCTATGAATAAAGCTAAGCCTATTTCGTTATTTCCCTTATTATCATTGTTTTGTTTAAAACTATGCGGTTACGCAGTATCCTTTCAGTCTTATTTCCGAGATTACCAAATTACAATATTGATATTGGGTGGTTATTACAATTTTGAAACTTTAAATGTGTGGAAAACGTGGTAATATCTTCCTATTCCACCCAAACTTCCGCGTGCCTATATAGTAGAGTATACAGCTGATTCTCGCGCGAAATGTCACGTGATAAGGTCGCTTTTTCGCGCGGTCTTTTTCGTAAAAGTACTTGATATAGATCAAGTCCTACGTTTCGTATGAAAATTATTGTTAAGAACAATAAATGCAAAAGGTAGGACATGGATACGTGTTGTTGTTGGTTACCGAGTTTGTAATCATGATTTTATTTGAATGGCTAGTTAAAAGGTTTGTAAAGATTTCATAAAGTTCGTTAATAAGTGTTTATGTCTGTTTTGAAACTCAATCCCAATGTGTGGAAAACGTGGAAGTAGCATTGAGACACTTCCTATTCGACATTCGAATTTCCGCGTTAATACCAAGTTCATTTCCTTTCAATATTTTGTGGTATGGTACCAATATCATCGCGTTACAATTCTCGTTATTTTATTTTAAATTGAGATTGTCAAGTTTTCACGAACTCCAAATGGAAATTGAGTCATATTTTCGGAAAGATCGTTAAAAAACGATTCAAAATATGTATTCATATGTCATAGAACAAAATTACCAGGACAGTAAAAATACATATTTTATAATCGCCATTTTTAAATGAAAATTTCCCGCAATCTACGTCATCAATATGGTCACGTGATTCGCTATTGAATATATAGAGTATACAGTCGATTCTCGCGCGTTCTGTCACGTGATAACCACGTACTTTATCGTGGTTTTTTCAAATTTATGTAAACTTTTTATCAATTTCTTATTTTTTAATGATTAATAATTAATTAATTAATTAATTAATAGGTTTAAATTAATATATTGTTACTGAATATTCCTGTATCGATAAATTTCATATATTTAAGCATCATATAACAATTGATTTCCATACTATTTCCTACAAAATAAAAAAAGAAATAAAAAAAAAAAATCCCTTCTAAAATTAATTTCGGGGTCTCAGTTGCGTAAGACAGTTTTCCTCCCTCCCCAAAAAATTTAGAAACTGTTTTTAGAAGTTAGGTAATCTTAAAGGAAGACTATTAGCTGAAAAATTTACACGGAAATTAATTTTTTGTAATTAAATATAACCTCCAGAAATTTTTCACAATTTTTAAAAAAATATTTCGGCAAACATTAACTTTTTTTTAAAACTTCGTTAGGCTTAGCTACGGGAGCGAATTTTTAAACCAAGAAGCCAATTAGAGCGCTTCTAAAGCGATAGCCAATCCCGTCAGCCTCTAGAATATAGGATAGAATCATTTTTGCTGGTTTCTAAGAAGAGTAAGCAACGGTTAAACCAGGTTTATCACTCCGCGTTAGCTATTACACCATTACTTACTACCCTAAACATTAGTACCTAGGCTTAATACTTAATTTCGGCTAATAGTATCCCTTTAAAGTCACAAACCCGGTTACGACACAGCAGCGCCATCTACTTCATTTATTTCGAAGCTAACTTCTCTAAATAGGTTTTAGAGCTAAAGGAAATTTATATTTTCCGGTCTCCGAAAGAGAGAGGGTTTTAAAAAAAAAAATTCCGGCCCCTCCTCTGATTCGCCAGTTTTTATGAATAGTTCAATCGGAGTTCACAGCGCGTACAATCAGTCTCTCGTATTCTATTTATTACAAATATATTAGGAATATGTCTTATATCTTGTTGTAAAGTCAAGTTGACATCGATTGGAATAGGCCTCTAGGCAGCGGCGTTCCAATTTTTCCTTCGTTCCTTCGTAGTTTCTATAGGAGGGATTATAGGTCACGTGACCTAGATATTTCCCTCTCTGCGCGTGATTTCCGAGCTCGGGTCCTCGCGCCTTTTTTTTGGCGCGCTTTTGAATTAGACGCGTAGTAAAAAGTTAAATAATAAAAAAAAAAAAAATCAACCCCAACTAAAATTATTGGTCCGAAGGATATCTCCAGGAATCCTTTACGTTAACGAAAATGATATAAAAACTAGATTTGTAGACCAGTTTTTAATAAATAAAGAGCAACTCACATCGTGGAAAATGATTAAAAATTAAGAAGGCTTAGCTAGGATCATGGAGATCCTGAATTTCTTCAAATTCATGGATCAGCGATCAATGACTTTGCGCAAAAGGTCTATCGTTAAGGCGAGATCTCTCCGAGACTTCCATTCGATTGGTCGCTGAAATTCAGGATCTCCATAAATCCTGCTAAGCCTAAAAATCGAACGCGATTGTAAGTCTCGTGGAAATCTCGCGTGATCGACCAGCCTTCGCTCATTGGCCGCTGGATTTTACACGGAGGATCTCCACGAATCCTGCTAAGCCTAAAAATCGAACGCGATTGTAAGTCACGTGGAAATCTCGCGTGAACGACCAGCCTTCGCTCATTGGCCGCTGGATTTTACACGGAGGATCTCTATGAATCCTGCTAAGCCTATTTCCCGGATAAGTTATAAATTTATTTCTAGTTTAATATTTGTATGTAAATTTTTGTTACGCTGGAATCAATAAAAAAAATTAGGTTGCATTCTCCCTTTAATCCAAATTAAACATACCTTAAAAGTGTTGATTAAATTAAATGTTTAGTTAATTATTTAATTATAATCTAACTTAAAGACCCAAATAGTAGTTTGAGGTCAAAAAAAAAGGTTGAGGGTATTTTGACAATTATGTCTTGGGGCGATTCAAATTAATTGAGTTTAATTAAGTTTAAATTTTAGAAGACTTGCGCTTTAAAAACGGGGTTATCTTAGAGTGAACGGGGTTTTTTTTTTATTAAAGTTTTATTACTGTATTTCTCGCGTGTAATTCAAGGAAGCCAGTTGCATCGGTATATTTGAATAATAGATATATCGGCGAACCAGGCTTTCTAACGGTTTTCATTGTTATAAGTCGAGTTTTTTGGCAATGGGCCTCAAGCCCTGATATCTCTATAAAGATTTTTAACCCGGGCATAAGAAGTTCAAATAATTTTTGCTCTAATAAAAGGTGATAACCTAAAAAAGGTTAAAGGTTAAATGAAAAGGAAAAAATTACATCCAGGTTAAATTTATTAAATAGAGAATGAAGTGATTTATTTATCGATTCCTTATCGTTTAAATAAGCCTAATCCAACAGTTAAAAAGTTTACAAAACAAATATTAAACTAGAAATAAATTTAAAACTTTCCAGGAAAATAGGTTTAGCGGGATTCACCTGAATTGCCACCGAGTGTAAGGTTTAGTTTCCAATGATCGAACGCCCCTCGTTCGCGTTCGATTGGTCCCTAGACCTTATAACGCGAGGAAATCAGGATCTCCATGAATCCAGCTAAGCCTATTTTCCATCTAAGTTTTAAATTTATTTGTTTGTAAATTTGGTTTACTGTTGGATTAAATCTATTTAAACGATAAGAAATCGATAGGTTTCATTCTCCCTTTAATTGGAAATAGGTGATACAACATTTTATACACTTATGACATCTTTACATAAATTTCTCGACCTTCTCAAATTAATTGCGCAAAAAGTTTAACCCTGCATAAATAATAAGTTATGTTGAAATTTTAACTTCACAACCATTACATAAAGTTGTTTTAAACTAGCAAATATTATCGTAATAGAAAATAGTTAATTATATAGAAATTTACAGTCTGAAAATCACGTAATTCCTCATAGAAAAACCGGTTTTTCAATGGAAATATCCGTACATATCAAGGTTGAAACGGCGCATCCGAGTTACCAAAGTTCAAATAGGAACAATGGGCTCGAAATAGTTTCAGCCAATTATATATAAATATGTAAAAATATCCAAGCAATTTTCATCTTTAACTAGCACTACGGTGGAACCTAATCTGCCTTTTAAATCTATGGACAACAAATAGGAAAAAACAGAAGGTATTTAGTTTCGTTCGCGTTGTTATTATGAGGTGAAATTTTGAGAGTTATTTTCTTTGCCAAGGGAAGGTGAAAGGTCAAGTGGGATCTCGCTCGACTGATTACGAGGGTCAATCTACCCTCGCTTTGGTGTTACTGACATAAAGACACGCGTCTGTACACTGGAATACAAATAACAAGCATCGACGTCCCTTACACACGTCCTGTTTCGCTATGACATTATTTAAATGTATTATTTTAAAAGGTATAGGAGAAAAAACCCTACAGCCAGTATTATTTGAAGTTAAGTAAAATCTACTAACAACTCACATAATGTCTTAAAAGTTACACAATCTTTTTTCAATGAATTTCCCAGGTTTTTTCAATGAATTTCCCAGGTTTTTTCAATGAATTTCCCAGGTTTTTTCAATGAATTTCCCTTGATATTTCCAAAACAATTAAGATTTTCCGTTACTTTCTAAAAACAATTCTTTGATTTCACAAAAAAAGTTAATTTCCCTGATTTTCCCAAAACAAAAGTTAAGAATTTCCCTGATTTTCCCCAAAAATTTAAGAATTTCCCTGATTTTCACAAAAGTATTCAAATTTCCTGATTTCCCCCAAAAAGGTTAAGAATTTTCCGGATTTTCCCAAAACAAATTAAGAATCTCCCTGATTTTCCCAAAACAATTAAGATTTTCGCTGATTTTCCCAAAAAATTATAAGATTTTCCCTGATTTTCTTCAAAAATCCCTGATTTCCCAAAACAAAGAATTTCCCTGATTTTCCCAAAAAAGTAAAGAATTTCCCTGATTGTCCCAAAAAAGTAAAGAATTTCCCTGATTTCCCAAACATTTAGTTAAGAAATTCCCTGATTTTCTTAAAAATAAATAAATAAATAAAATAAAATAAGAATTTCCCGTTACTTTAATTGCTTAAATTCACAGAAAATTGAGATATTCTGTGATATTTTTCAATATTAATTAATTCAAAATCCCTGAAATTACCGTTAAACCTTGCCCTGAAAATGTTCTCTACTTAAATTTAAAGTTTTGAGATTTAAACTTGTTTAAAATACGCCAAATTCCCTTAGAAAAGAGGGTGTAAATACCAATAAACGTAAATACACTAAAATTCTTAATTTCAGATCTGAGTAAAATCTCATAGAATCTCAAATTAAAATTCAACGTTTAATTTTTTACTTATTATTTTTTTCATAAATATTATCAGATAAAATATTTAAACCTTTCCTAGAAAAAAAATGTCTAGAATAAAATTTATGCCGACCAAAAACTCGAAATACAACAATGGTAGATTTAAGAGTTCGGTTGCGTGGTCCTCATCAGTGGCCCCTATCTCTATCTCTCTCTCTCTCTCCTATCCTGGCTAAGTAGTTGACCATGAAACAAGCGGATTTATTTCTACTCGTTAAAAGAGAGGACCAACGACCCTCTTCAATGCCAACCAACACCTTTACCGTAACACAGACGCAATAATACGTTTTGCAGGAAAGGTAGAAAAATAATATCAAAAGATAATTATTTTAAATTTTTTTTGGATCAGAGATGGTTGATTAACGCGCGTATTTCAGCATCTACGAAGCTAGAGGTTCCCTTTCTTTTCCATCTTAGAATTATTGGACAGACTTAAGTTTAAACGCGCTACTATGATAGGAGTTTTAAAGGTCAAGTGACACTAGAGTTGGTAGCGTAAAATTATCAAATATTTTTTCAGGATTTTTAGGTAATAATAAAATAAGTTTTTCCATCAACGCTAACAATCTTACGTGATTTGTTCAAACATTATCGATTTGCCCAAACAATATCGATTTGTTTAAACAATATAGATTTACCCAAACAATCTGAAATAATTTTCCAAACATTTTTAAATATTTTTTCTAACTAATTTTACCAAAAAATTTGAAATGTTTTCTCTAACAATTTAATTTTCGCTAAAACTTTTAAATATTTTTTTCTAACAATCTGATTTTTCCTAAAAATCCCACAAGATATTCGCTTATCTCACAAGATTATCCCAAAAAACTCACAAAATTATGCCAAAAATTCACAAGATTATCCCAAAAACCTTAATAGATTATCTCAGAAAACTCAAAAGATTATCCCCAAAAATCTCACAAGATTATCCCCGAAAAATCTCACAAGATTATCCCCCAAAAATCTCAGAAGATTATCCCAAAAACCTCAATAGATTATCTCAGAAAACTCACAAGATTATCCCCCAAAAAACTCACAAGATTATCCAATAAAATCTCACAAGATTATCCCAAAAAACTCCCAAGATTATCCTAAAAAAACTCACAAGATTATCCCAAAAAAACTCACAAGATTATCCCAAAAAAACTCACAAGATTATCCTAAAAAAACTCACAAGATTATCCTAAAAAACTCCCAAGATTATCCCAAAAAAACTCACAAGATTATCCCAAAAAAACTCACAAGATTATCCCAAAAAAACTCACAAGATTATCCCAAAAAAACTCACAAGATTATCCCCCAAAAAAAACTCCCAAGATTATCCCAAAAATCTTTCAAAACTTTCCCTAAAAATTAATAATCAAAAATTTCTGAAAATTCCAGGTTTCTAATTAGAATCTGTTGTACAAATTCTATGTTGACAAAAAATGAAATTTATCATGAGACTTGTTGTTTAATAGTGGATAGGTGCTTGACTCTTAGCTCTCTCTATTAGTCGTTTTGAAGGTTACATATTTTTAAGGTCTACCCGTACCACCACACTCGGTCTTTTTAAAATAATTGATGTGCCGCTGAACATCGCATTTTAAAACTCCTAACCGTTACATTTCAAGCAAAGATAGTTATCCGTAGAGACAGAGAGAGGAGATTATATTTTCAAGTTTTTTAATGACCAAAAATAAAATTTAATTAACTCAAAAAAGGGATAAAATTAGACTTATTAAAAATTCTAAAGCCTAATTGGATATAATAAAATTGTAATCTTGATTGGTACGATATAATTAAAGATTCATGTTCATTTAATCGAATCCCAAATCAAAGATAGTTGATAAAAAAAAAATTCCAAAGCCTGTCAATAATGATTTTATATTTATTTTTGAATTCCTGATTGCATATATAATTATTTTAATTGTATCAGAAGCCGATGAAACCCTCTAATGTTCCATATAGCGCGCCTCTCTGTATGGGTAAAATTCACGATTTTAAGAGATCGGAGGGGTCCTACTTCATCCCCCCTGTCTACGGAAAATTGGAAATTCTCTCTCTCCACAAACGACGACGTTTTTTTGACGAACTCCGAGGCTGCTAGAGATATTCGCTCGACGAACTCCCGCTCCGAAAATATCTACCGTTAGGAGGCGTACGAATCGCGCTTTTTGAAACTAACCCATACAGAGAGGGGTAGACAAGACCCGGGAGTAATAGACTTCAAAGGAGGGTTTCATCGGCTTCTGATTGTATTAAATTGTGTTGAAGTCATTCTTCTACACAATTTAAAGTTTGTATAAGCGGAATTATACGTCATTTAAACGTCATTAATTTCTGTCCATTCAGTCGTGTTTGAATTTCTCTCCTATAAATGCACTTTTTTGAAGAGCGAAGCAAAACTAAGTTTTGTATAAATTTTAATTGTTTTTTTACAGAATTAGACTAAAATTTCATTTTTTCGTCTAAGAAATCGAAAATCGTGGTTAATACGTTATGAAATAATTAAAAAAACACCCAATGATTGGGTAATTTTAATTGGTTATGAATATTTAAACAATTAATAAGATAAAAAAAATATCTAAGTATCGGAAATCCGTTCTTTTTGGTAAAAAAAAACAACGCGTCGTTAGAATGAATAGGTGGAACCGGTTTGGAATTAAATTAGGGTTAAAAAAAAAAAAGTAAAAGTTTCATAGCCAGTGGACTATTATATCCTTAAGGGGGGAAAACTATCGCTCCAACGCGCTCCAAATGGGTTCATAGGACTAATTTTGGCGGCCACATCTCTCAAGGACAATAGAGCACCAATCCTACTATCTTTAGAAGGTTTACTACTGTTACAGGTGTGACCAGGGAAAAAAACTTGAATTTTTTTTAGGTTTAAAGGCGAATTATTGGAGAAAATAGGATTGAAAATTGAAAATTATAGGAAATATAGGATATCTTGATGCAGGGTTGGTTAAAAAACTTCTAAATGAAAATTTATAAATCATTTTTTTCCGATACATGACGTAGTTTATTTCTGAAACGTAATTAAAGATATAATCTGAATTAAGTACTTTTACGAAAAATACCGCGCGAAAGCTACCTTCAGGGTTGCACAGTTTTTTGAGATTCAAATTCCCTGACTTTTCCAGGTTTTTCCCGGTTTTTCCCTGACCTTTTCCAACGATTTTCTATGACCGTTTATTGCGTATCTTTGTTCTAATCTATACCACTGACACGGAGATCATTCATTCTCCCTTAGCAATTTTACAAACTGCTAAAATATTATTTCAGAAACCCTTTAATTGCTTGTGAAGGAAACTCGAGAAACTAATTATAAACCAATCAGAACTTTCTAGATAAAATAATTTTGTAGTGAAAATTTCCTTATTTTTAGAGTTGTGTACGTATTTTTTTCGTTCAAAAAAATTCATAATTTTTCATATAAAACTGATTATTTAAAATAATTAAAAATACCAAAATAATTTTGAATATTTTTTGATTTAGATTTATTCCATTTTTGTCCTTACTGTCAAACTTCTGTTCATATCTTGAGACTTTTAATAATACCAGATAATATTTATTTGTTATTTTTAAACAAATGAAAGCCTTTGAATATGTATAAATTAATAATTACTTCAAATGTTTCTCGATAATTTACAGTTAATTAACCAAGATATTTCATTTGGATAAGAAGAGCTAAGCCTAACTTAGCTCTCATGGGTTTTTCATGGTTTTTCACTAACTACAAATGGAAATTTAGTAGCAGTTTCGGAAAGATCATTGAAAAACAATTCGAAATATGTATACACATGTTATAGAAAAATTACTCCAACAATAAAAAATATATATTTTAAAATATAAGGTCGATTTCGCGCGGTCTTTTTTGTAAAAGTACTTAATCCAGACTTTTAGCATAAAAATTATCGTTAATTACGTTTCAAAAATAAACTGCGACATTTATTTATATACTTTAATCAAGAATTCATTCAGGTTCCATAAGAATATGGGAGGGCCGCGATTCAATAACCATCCTCCCAAACTTTGTAGCAAAAGTTCGTCCGCTTCGAAACGATTTTTCAAGTAAATCGCTCCTGACATCTATTATTAACCCGCGCCACTAACGACCTTGATATAATATTTTGGGTAATAAAAATGGAGCCGACCGAAAAAAGATCTAAGCGTACAAAAGTCGCGAAAATTGCGGACGAACTTTTGTTACAAAGTTTGGGAGGATGGTACCAGAGGCTAAAGCTACGCTCCCATATTCTTATGGAACCTGAATGGATTCTTGCTTTAATTAAATGTTAGTTAAAGAGACTCGTTAAGTAGTTGTTTTGAATGTTTTTGTATTGATATTCGATTAAAAATGACCGAAATAAAATATTTCTCGGTTTTATTCGGTTGAAATCTTTTAGGCAGAAAAATGTTTTTAACTAATCCGGAGAAATATCACGTGCTCAGCTCTAGGTTTTTCCCTCCCATTCCTGTACCCGCCTGTACCTCCCTTTGGCATTGAGAAAGGTGAATGTTTGGCGTAGCTTTGACCCGAGATGGGTCGACGGTAGACATCAAGGTCGGACGCAATCCGCCATCCGATGGATGACGCGCGCTCTCAACCGTAAATCGACAACGATGTCGAAATATTAAAGAGAGAGTGAAATGAAATAAACGTTTATTTGATTGGAATTCTTATCTAGTAGCTAGTTTAGTCTGTCTGTCTGTCTGCTTGTTGAGAACGCTAAAAATGTATACGCAACGATAGATACATTATGATTAACTTCATTGCAAACTCCGTTTGAGTTTGAGTTTTAATTTAAAAAACAAACGTCGATTAAGCCTAATTTTAAACGTCGATTTAAGCCTAATTTCAAACGTCGATTAAGCCTAATTGCAAACGTCAATTAAGACTAATTTCAAACGTCGATTAACCCTAATTTCAAACGTCGATTAAGCCTAATTTCAAACGTCGATTAACCCTAATTTCAAACGTCGATTAACCCTAATTTCAAACGTCGATTTAAGCCTAATTTCAAACCGTCGATTAAGCCTAATTCCAAAAGTCGATTAACCCTAATTTCAAACGTCGATTAAGCCTAATTTCAAACGTCGATTAACCCTAATTTCAAACGTCTATTTAAGTCTAATTTCAAAAGTCGATTAACCCTAATTCCAAACGTCGATTAACCCTAATTACAAAAGTCGATTAATCCTAATTTCAAACGTCGATTAAGCTTAATTTCAAACGTCGATGAAGCCTAATCTCTAAACCCATCGTTTCATGTTCCCTTTAATACCAAAAACAGACAGTTTATTGCGTATTGAATTGACAGGGCGTTCAAAGTAAGACGATATTCGTTATGTCTAAGATATATTTATTTAGAAATAAAAGAAGCTTAAATGGAATTCTCTATAAAATATTGTTATTTATAAAATATATTAATATGAATTATCTGTCGTAAAAAAATATATCTTTGAACTATTCGCTTGTGATCATGATATACTAAAAAAAAGTGGACGAAAATTAAAATATCTTCGGTCCACTTTTGTAAAATTCAGGATATTTCATATGGTCTATTTATTTTTTTCCTTATTGTGAAAGTTGATTTCTTTCAATTGACAAGACTCGAATACAATCAGGCTTAATTTCTAATTTATTATTATTTATTTAGTGTCAGCATGGATGTGTTTTAACATTAATTAAGGTTATGACCCCAATTTTAGCCCCCGTTGTCGTTACACTAGACCCCCATATAACGTAATCTCTAGGTTTTAAATCAAATCCTAGAAAAATTGAGCTACTTCAGGCTAAATGGTACTCAGGCTCGCTAGGGCCGCTACGGTATCCAAGTATTTTTTTTTTTGCCATCTAAATAAAAAGGCGGAACAAAAAAGCGGAAATCAATACCGCAGTAGGCGAAAAAATAAGAAAAAATTCTGGGATCCCAGCAGATTATATATATATATAAAAAAAAAACGTTTCTCTCATTCCTCTTTCTAGGGTTTTTTCTTTTGGGGAAGATGGGGGTCACTAAAAGGGGGTCAAAGTGGAGCAAAACTGTGACCTTCCGCCTCCGAGAGTGAGAGAGAGCTAGCCCCGCCACTACACCCACGATGTCTGCAAGACTGCAACCGATTGACCCCAATTCCGGAAGAAAAAACTTTGGGGCTATGGGGCTGAAGGTGCGTCTCCACGCGTAGCCTTTTTGCTTCTAATTTTTAATTACTCGCAACTCCCCGATTCATTTCCATGACCTTTAACCCCAATTTTCAAATCCATGATTAATTTCCATGACCTTTCACCCCAAATTCCCAAATCCATGATTAATTTCCATGACCTTTCACCCCAAATTCCCAAATCCATGATTAATTTCCATGACCTTTCACCCCAAATTCCCAAATCCATGATTAATTTCCATGACCTTTCACCCCAAATTCCCAAATCCATGATTAATTTCCATGACCTTTCACCCCAAATTCCCAAATCCATGATTAATTTCAATGACTTTTAATTCCAATTTTCAAAATTAGCGACCCCATAATTAAATCTTAACCTTTTATGGTAACTTTCAAACATTGTCATTCTATCAACTTTAAGTAAAAATACTTGTCAACACAAACTGAGAAAGACTACATAAACCTAGATTAAAAAATATTAAACAAAACTTAACTAAATTAGGCCAATCTAAAAAAATAGTCTGTGAAAACACGACTTAACAACTAACACAAAAAAAAAAACTGTATATTTCCCCATGGTTCCCCAAAAAACTGAGAAAAACCCAATAAATTAAACGAATGAAAAAAACCTCCCGTTAGATGGGGGTAGAGAATTGTAAAGAGGACCTTAAAGGCAGCCGCAGCGCAGAAGTGTGAAATTTTAACTGTAAAGCGCTGTTATCCCGAACACCTTTTATGTTTGTGACCCAAAAAAAAAAAATCATGAAGTACCCAGACTACCTTAAACTCATTTACAACTTTACAGGAGGGGAGATTCAATATTCTAAATAATAGAGAGAAAAAAAAAGTAAAGGGAAAATGAATCTGAAAGGAAAATTAAGTAGATTTTCAATTGATTCCTTAATTTAAAACCTTAACCTACAGTTGATTCTCGCGCCTGATAAGGTCGTTTTCGCGCTGTCTTTTTCGTAAAAGTACTTAATACGAAAAATCCTACATTTAAGTACGATAATTATCGCTAATTACGTTTCAGAAATAAATGAAATTTATTTTTTAAATCTAAATAATTTAGGAATTTAAAAAAAATATAATCAGATTAAAAATATTTATATATTTCATCTTCCCTTTAAAGAGGGAATGGAACGGATTCCACAATACTTTACGGTTATCCAAGGAACGAACGTGATTTTTAAGTAATATTTTTCCACCGTTTGAGGTTACAGTGAATATAGAACTAGGGTTTATTGTAGATTTCGTAGAAATGGTTTCTTAGAAATATAGGTGAACCTAGTTTTGCAAGTGCTTCCTAACTTAAGCTGAATCTATAACTACTTCTCAACCCCCTCCTTCATCCCTTAACCTAGTTTCGTATTTAATAGTACTATTTTGAAAGGGTTTATAAAACTAGGTTTTTACTTACAACCTTAGTACTTTCATTTTTTTATATTGTTTACCTAATGGAAAATACAAATACTTGAAATTTAATTGGGATCTGTTAGTGTAACAAGTACTTGAGAAATTAGCCAAGTGCCCAGTACCAGAAGCCGATGAAACCCTCCTTTGAAGTCTACTACTCTAATGTTCCCTATAGCGCTCCTCTCTGTATGGGTAAAATTCTCAATTTTAAGAGTTAGAAGGGGTCCTACTTCATCCCCCCTGTCTACGGAAAATTGGAAATTATCTCTCTCCACAAACGACGACGTTTTTTGGAAGAACTCCGAGGTTGCTAGAGATATTCGCTCGACGAACTCCCGCTCCGAAAATATCTACCGTTAGTAGGCGTACGAATCGCGCTTTTTGAAACTAACCCATACAGAGAGGGGTAGACAAGACCCGGGAGTAATAAACTTCAAAGGAGGGTTTCATCTACTTCTGCCAGTACTTAAATTAGACGCTAACTATCACCATAAGTACAAAACTTAAATATAAGTACGCAAATTAAGCTAGATTCAAAAGCAACAATTTTTTTTACGTCGTCCACAAAGTTCATTTTATAATACCCCTCCAATATTAACGTCACAGTCTCTTAGGGCTAAAGGAGGTAAATTTAGTTCCCACAGTGTTGCCAGCAACTTCTGAGCGCAAAACTTAAGTAGAGAGAAAGGCTAACAGTTCAGTTTTGGAACTGATCCGTTCTGAATTGCGCTCACAAGCTCCTGGCAACCCTGCAATGAAAAAGGAAATCTAGGAGAGAGGGGTAGAATTTTATTTTACCCCCGTTATTGAAAAATATGTATTAATCTTAAATTTTCGAAATCATGGGCGAATTATACCGTAAATTAGGAACAAAGTTAAGTTATTAAAAGTCAGGAACTAAGAGAAGATGACGTGAACCCTAGTCACTGTATTCTACTTCCTGTACGTACAGATAAACAGGAATCGCGAAATTTAAATGGCGCAAAATTGAATTACCATTTAATCCGTAAAATTTGATTAAGAGAATACATAATTATTACGGTCTTTGGGTAATGATAAATACTTAGGTAGTTAAGTGATTATTTTAGAACAGTCAGAACTACAGGCCAATTTGTGATAAGTTTGTTTTATCACAGGACCACCACTAAAATTAAATTTGTCCATAATTCTTCTACAGTATAATTCGGCCATGGCGAAAGTGAAAAGAATTATTTATATTGAAGGGATTCCTCGTATCTTTACGCCATCTATTATTTAACTTTCAATAGCTTTCATTTCGTGGACAATTATGCCTTCAACTTGGCCCTCGGGAATATTTATCCTCATTTCTCCGTAAACTAGTTATTTAAAAGAGCCGCTGTTGACCTACTTTTCCCATCTCTCCTAGACGGTACAAGTACTTAAATCGCGTCGCCATCTAATGATTATTTCAAAAAAGAATGAATTGAAAGTCCAAGGCGCTAGCGCCATCTGTTAAAAATAATCCGAAGCGCGATTTTTGAAATATATCAGATCTAGGTATACCTCGTGGTTTCTTCTCGTCTCAATTTACATTATATTTCCCACCCGTGTAAGCCATCTGTTATGTTTTTCAAATATAAAAGTTTCCCATTTCCACCGCGAGATGGCGAGAGATCAACCGGGGAGATCTATATAGACAAGACAGTTTAGAATTGCAGTTCCTACAAAGGCACGCTGGCTGTAATCTCTCTGATTTACGCTCTTATCGATTTAGGGAGCATAGATTCTTTACGTTTTGTAAATTAAGCTGAACGATGATTTATATTCTGGTTTCCAAGCGGTTAATTTGAATTTGAGTTCGACGATGATTTTTTTCACGTGGTGTAAGACTTTAAGCCTAATCTAATAACCCTTTTGATCATTAATAAATTTTCTATTCGCCCAATATTATTCAACAACCAGTAATGACGTTATGACGCTTAACTTGGAGAAAAATTGATCGTACTCACCCTCTTTCTTTATGTTGGTAATCAAGGAGTCGTTGATCGGGATTGTGGCTACCGCGCTATTATCACCGGATGATGACGACACTAGTCCCATCGAGGCGGAAGTCGCCATGGTCGTCGAAGAGGCACGTGAAACGGAAGTAGACGGATTCGACGCGACACGATTGTTGTTGTTATTATTAGAGTTCGAGTTCGTGTTGGACGCTAATAAACTGCGCAGTCTACTCATGGCCGGAAGAGGGGGTGGCAATAGCGCGGTGGTCGGTACGCGTGAGGGTGACGAAGAAACGGTATACGTCGTCGAAGATGTTCCCGTTTGCGAGCGAGATAAGGACGCGTACGAAGGCAAAGTATCGTTTCCGCCATTATCCAACGTCACTTCCGTCGACGAGACGGCGTCCAATCGTTTTCGTTTACGTTTTCGATTCGTCACGGAACCGATACAGGCCGTAAAAGCGGGATGTTGCTCCGTGGGCGTTTCGCGAATGTCTTGCAATTGCTGCAAACTTTGAACGGTGGACAAACTTAGAAGGTGAGGGGTTTCCCTCATTTGTACTTGTTGTTGATGTTGTTGGTTTTGGGGTTGATGTTGTTCTTGTAAAAAATTATTGTTACCGGCGTCCGCGGAGCTGATTAAAGAATCACCGTTTTGATGATGGCCGTGCGGCGCTTGGTTGACTATCATCTGATTGGACGACGTCTGCGCGACGTTACATTGATTTAGGGCCACCAGATCTTCCAGGCGCGCTTCGAAATCCGCCAACAGGGTGTCTAGCTCAAAATTCGGGTCCGATAGCTGCTCCAAAAGAAACGCGGCGGCCGCTTCTGTTTCTTCCGTCGTGGACATGACCGTGTTGCAAACGTTGTTACCATCTTGGACGATAGTAACTTCTTGGTTATTTAAATCGTCTTCGCCGGATGGTTGCCCCTGTTGATGGTGAAGATGTTGTTGTTGTTGTTGTTGTTGTTGCTGCTGCGGCTGGTGGTGTTGGTGTTGGGTGTGTTGGGACTCGTTGTTGCCACCGTTTTGTCGTTGCTGATTGTTGCCATTGTTGTTAGAAGGTGGTGGGGCTGATGGGGGTGGTAATTCCGTCACCAAACCGTGAAGATCCGTTTGGGACAGTTCGGTCAAGTGACCGTGGTCTTGGGTTGGATTGTCGACAATCACGTTGGGTCCACTGTCCTGTTTAATAACATGATTATTAGTAGTTTGATCTTATTTCGGATTGGTTGGTTTTAGTCGCGAGGTAACGAAGGATACTTACCAAGCAAGAAAGGTCAACCATTTTGCCATCCGCATCTGGGCACCACAGGAGATCATCGTCGATAAAGGGCATTTCTTGTAGCGCAGACCCTAACAAAAATAATGACAATTAGTACGTAATCATTGCTACAATAAAATATATAAATATCGCCTTAAAAAGTGTATCAACCTTCTGATTAGTTGGTTAACGTCATCTGCTTATTTAATCTTGCATAGATAGTACCATAGACCATTAGGTGGTCTTTGTTTGAATAGCTTATATCATTTTTGCCGACTATAACCTATTGTTGACTGAGGTTGCCATTACCTCCCGACCAATGGGAGTGACTGTAGTGACGTCCCCTTTTCTAGGATTAACGGGCGAGGGGTGGTTCACTCTATAGAGTAGTGACGTCACTAGTGTCGTCATTCATTTGGGCGGCGTCTGGGAGCTACACAAATCTATGTTAAAACGCTCCCAGATGGAGGGCAGAATCATGGTAAAGGCTAGTCCTGCCGGATTTAAAGGCACTATCTGCTCTGAAATTGGCCCCTTATGCACACTGCCTAGCTTTGACTGCCCAAATTGTTATGGTAAACGTCGTCTGCTAAGCTATAAAAAAAGGCAACTTTAAGGCCCTAAGTTATCAGAATTGTTTTTGATAAAAACTTTAGGGCATTTCGAGGCCCTTTAAAAAATATTTGTGAAGTCCTTCTAAATAAATCCCACCAAATTGTATTACAAGGTTTTAATTTCTGTTAAATTAATCTATAATATATTTCAAAGTTTTAATTTTTGTTATGTTAATATATTTTATAGCATAACAGTTTCAATTATCTATAATACTAAGTCATAATCTTAAAATAAACCTTGAAAACGTGTAAATTATATCGATTACTTGATATCACTGTGAGTTTTCATTGACTACGTTTTTGTCTACGGGGATTAGTATATTCGTATCCCTCCGCCGTATATTGATACGTAATGAAAACTCCAACTGATTTCAAACATTACGTAACTTTATATAACTTATATTGGATCAATATTAATAAATACCGTTAAGCTTTGTGAGGTGCTGCCACCTACTGGATACAATTTTCACTCTACCATCGCGTTGGTGCTGCCTCCTGTTAAGAGCTTTGCAAACTAAACTTTCAGGGTATGACCTATTAAAAAAAAATATACAAAATAGAAATGATTAGAAATACAATTTAATATTCTGTAAAAATTCAAATAAAAGTTATTTTTTTGCTTGAAAGTATCTTTGCCATATTTTTTACCTTACAATTTTTCTATAAATAATTTTTTTTACTAATTTTTTATCTTCTCAATGTGTGTCCTATATTTAATATCAGTCTAAGAAGTCTGCGGTTAAAATTATATTTTACTGTATAATATAAATGTGTTAACAATTACGTATTCGTTGCATACTAAGATTGATTCTTCATGAATTTATATATATAAAAAAAAAACACGGAAATACATTCCCCACTTTCAATTTTAAAGAAATTTATTTTTAACACGAAAAATAGCTGGAAGGAAATTTTTGTTCTATTAAAAAAAATGATTTTACGTGATTTTTACATTTTGCAATTTTTTTTTATTTCTAAAGTTATTTACTATCATTTCTATATAATAATTTGCATAATAATTTTTGAATCAAATTTAAATATTTAATTATATGAATAATTACGCATGATTTTTATAATAGGATGATTGAATTAAATCAAATAGAAGGAAATTTATTACATTTATTTTAATTTTAAATATGCAAACAGAGGGTGAAAGGGAATTTCAATTTTTATCATAAAATATACCGGAATTTTCCTGAATTTTCCTAATTTCTATGAATTTTCCTAAAATTTCAATGAATTTTCCTAAAATTTCCCTGAATTTTCCTAAAATTTCCCTGAATTTTCCTAAACTTCCCCTGAATTTTCCTAAAATTTCCCTTAATTTTCCTAAAATTTCCCTTAATTTTCCTAAAATTTCCCTTAATTTTCCTAAAATTTCCCTGAATTTTCCTAAAATTTCAATGAATTTTCCTAAAATTTCAATGAATTTTCCTAAAATTTCAATGAATTTTCCTAAAATTTCAATGAATTTTCCTAAAATTTCAATGAATTTTCCTAAAATTTCAATGAATTTTCCTAAAATTTCAATGAATTTTCCTAAAATTTCAATGAATTTTCCTAAAATTTTCCTAAAATTTCCCTGAATTTTCCTAAAATTTCCCTGAATTTTCCTAAAATTTCCCTTAATTTTCCTAAATTTTCCCTGACTTTTCCTAAAATTTCCCTGAATTTTCCTAAAATTTTCCCTGAATTTTCCTAAAATTTCCCTGAATTTTTACATTTCACCTTTTCTTTAAAATAAATCCACCTCGAGTTGGCAGCGCGTGAAAGGTTAGGCTTGCCGTTATCTCAATTGTTTTTAGACAAAGGTAGCCTAACTTCGCGTATGCTGCCAACTAGCGGTGAAATAGAATGTTATATAACTTAATTTAAAATAATTTTGTAATTAATTTTGTGCCTATTCTTTTTTTTTTCTAAATTTATTTTCCAACAACAGCAAAACAAAATGCGCTTGCAAAGTAGTAATGAGATATCTGGCTTACAAGGCAACACTACTTTAATTATACATGTAGAAATGAAACTCGAAACATCAAGGGATTCCGCTATCTGTTAATACGCGAATCGCCCTTGCTGTAATCCCTATCATAATCTCAAAATTTAAATATCTCAATAAGTTAAAAATTAAAAAGTTGTGGAAATATTTCTAGCCCTTTTAGTGGAAACTTAAATATTTTACGCTTCATATTCCCTTGAATTCTAATAAACCTCAAAATATTATAAAATATGATGATACTAAGATTCACTCAAAACTAGTTTGGTATAAATATTTTAAATTGTGTCTAGTCCTTGACGTAATACGGAGATAGAAGTCACGTGGTTTTTAACTCCACCTACGTGTAAGTTTTCCCCATCCTTTAAAGGGAGAATGCATCCTAACAACGAGTTTAAATAGGCCTAATCCAACAGTAAAACAAAATTTACAAACAAATATTAAACTAGAAATAAATTTAAAACTTTAAAGGCCTTAGATTACTTCCGCCTGCCATCCTCTAAGTTTTCTCTTGCCTCGCTACCCAATAGGAAGCTCAGAAGGTGGTGAGCCCACTTCCAGTGAAACAGGCGGAAGAAATCCTAGGCCTTTAACTCATGGCGATCCTGGAACTCCACATATAAGGACCATCGACCAATGACAGGGGTCGAAATCTAGCTAAGCCAATTTTTCAACTTGAAATAAATTTAAAACTAGGCTTAGCTGGATTCATGGAGATCCTGCATTCCCAATTTAAAGGGTCATGGATCAATGTCATTGGTCGGTGATCTCCATGAATACAGCTAAGCCTATTTTTCTGGTAAGTTTTAAATTTATTTCTAGGTTAATATTAATTTGACAATTTTTTTACTGATATAATAGGCCTAAATGTTAGGTTTCATTTTCCCTTAAAAACTCATCAATCATTGGCAGCACCCACATGTTCATAAAAGGCCGCGCGTATGACTACCACAAAAGTTACCATGAGGGATAAGGTGGTCTTCTTTTCGTGGCCTACATAATAATACAAGATGACTCCGGCTCTCCAATTTTGTAATTTTATTTTTATTTTAAAAACTTTTTTTATTTATCAGGGATTTCGACTTTGAAGGGTTTTAAAAAGGAAAGAGAAAACAAGTTGCAAATGACGCATGCGCGTTAACTTCGCATCTGTTATATTAGTAGACTTCTAGACGATCAAGCGGAAAAATTTTGGGAAACGAACTTTAGACATTTTCAAAGTCGCAAAGTTCGCATTTTTTTTTTTTTTCCAAATTTTTTTTTTTTTACAAAAATGTGTCTAGTCTAGTAAGTTTTCAATAAAAATCAAAAAATGAACAAAACTTGGTTTGTAGACTAGCCAATAGTCAATTTCCATTTGGAGTTCATGAAAAATCCCTAACAGTCTCATTTAAATCGAATGGAAACTATTTTGTAGTTTTATTAAAATAATCTTTAATTAAACAATTCAATACAATTAAATTGTTAAAAAAAATTAAAATAATAGGTTAACAAATTAGTTTTACATTCAACTTTACTACACTTGAAAGGCGAGGGGCAAACCACTCTAGAAAAATTTGTACAGCTGATTCCAGATTCATTCGATTCTTAGTGAATCTGAATCGATTCTTAGTGATTCCGAATCGATTCTTAGTGATTCCGAATCGATTCTTAGTGATTCCGAATCGATTCTTAGTGATTCCGAATCGATTCTTAGTGATTCCGAATCGATTCTTAGTGATTCACATTTATTTGCGTGATTCCTAATTGATTCTCGTGATTCCGAATTGATTCTCGTGATTCCGAATTGATTCTCGTGATTCCGAATTGATTCTCGTGATTCCGAATTGATTCTCGTGATTCCGAATTGATTCTCGTGATTCCGAATTGATTCTCGTGATTCCGAATTGATTCTCGTGATTCCGAATTGATTCTCGTGATTCGGAATCGATTCTCGTGATTCCGAATTGATTCTCGTGATTCGGAATCGATTCTCGTGATTCCTAATTGATTCTCGTGATTCGGAATTGATTCAGGCGATTCCGAATTGATTCTCGTGATTCCGAATCGATTCTCGTGATTCCGAATTGATTCTCGTGATTCCGAATCGATTCTCGTGATTCCGAATTGATTCTCGTGATTCCGAATCGATTCTCGTGATTCCGAATCGATTCTCGTGATTCCGAATCGATTCTCGTGATTCCGAATCGATTCTCGTGATTCCGAATCAATTCGCGTGATTCTGAATTTATTCAATTGAATTAGTACACCTGTTTTCATGAGTGGTTTGCCCCTCGTTTTACGGATTAAAAACATTTAAAAAACTTTAAATATATTCGTAATTGTGTTATATAAAAGTAATTACGATTACAAGTTTAAAAATATTTTTATTCTTGTTTTTTTTTTTTTTATTTTTTTTTGGAATAAAATTATCGGGGAATCAATAGGATTAACAGGTTTATTACGAAAAATGGTTTTCGTATATTTTAACCTTCAAATTTTTAGTTTTTGTGAAAATCTAGTATTAGGGGAGAAATACCACTAAGTCATTTTTGAATAAATTAAAAATTTGGAGAAGAACTATACTACAAAAACGTGGTTGATATTTACGAAGGTCATCCCAAAATTTCATGTATAAAATATAATTTTTGTGATACGAGTAAACCTGATTTTATATTTGAAACGTTGGATTTGCTCTTTTTTTTCTACGTTATTAATGAACTTTTAGAATAAAGATATTATCTAGAAACTATGACGAAATCGTTTAAAGGGAGAATGAAGCCTAACAACAAGTAATTTGAGCCTTATCGTTTAAATAGGCCTTATCCAACAGTAAACTAAATTACCATCAAAATAGGCTTAGCTGAATTCACGGAGATTCTGAATTTATTCGCATTGAAGGGTTAATATAATGTTATTCAAAGTCTGATGGAGATCTCGCCTTAACGACGAGCCTTTCCTCATTGGTCGATGATCCTTCAATCTTAAAAAATTCAGGATCTCCATGAATCCAGCTAAGCCTATTTTTTATGCAAATGAATAGTCCTGGTCGATTTGCCGGAAATGGGCCATTGTCTCATAGCCGCGCCGCCATCTTTTTGTAGTAACAGGCTGCCAGACTATTTCTAATTTTATTTCCCACAAACCAAATTCAAGTTGTTAGTCCAACGCTTCCTATATGATAAAGTATAGGAGGCGTTGGTTAGTCTGTAGC
Source organism: Odiellus spinosus (assembly GCA_963920705.1). Taxonomy (NCBI): domain Eukaryota; kingdom Metazoa; phylum Arthropoda; class Arachnida; order Opiliones; family Phalangiidae; genus Odiellus; species Odiellus spinosus. The sequence goes on along the minus strand of OY987237.1, from coordinate 15,182,943 downwards.
TATTTTCACACTACAAAAAGATGGCGGACGATCACGTGACAAAAAGTTTTCCCCGCCAAAATTTTCGCGAGGTTCTCTAGACTTCCGGTTTTGGAAATCGACCAGGACTATTTAAAACTTACCATCAAAATAGGCTTAGAGATCCTAACTCCCTATATAAGGACTAGCGACCAATGACATTGATTGAAGGTCCCTTTATGAGGAATACAGAATCTCCATGAATCCAACTAAGGGTAAGTTTTAAATTTATTTCTAGTTTAATGTTTGTTTATAATTTTTATTACTGGTGGATTAGGCCTATTTAATAGATAAGGAATCGATAAAAAAAATCACTTGTTGTTAGGTTTCATTATCCCTTTAAAAAACGTCACAGCCTCCCTTTAACCAAATAAAATTTAAATATAATATAATGTTTTATATTATTATTTTATTAAATTATTTTTAATTTCTTATTTCTCCCTTATCTTTAATTCTACTATTATTATTCTAAATGTAAATTAAATTTTGCATTAAATAACAGTTTCGTCTCATGATTAATTTGGATATGTTACGTAAAGGTTTATATAGACCTATGAATATATTATACCAACTCAGACAACCTTCAATGAAAAATAAAATATTGGATCTATTTTTAAAACATACGATGTTTAACATAATGTATAAATTAGCGATAACAAAGCTCTTGTTTGCAAACTAATATTTAACCTAAAACTGTAAGCGAGGCATAGGTTAGGCTACCTCAATATCTCCTATTAAAGGGAGAGTGAAGAGGAAAATCATGAGATTTTTTATCGATTCTACTACTAATTAATTAATTACTACTAATTAATTTCAGTCGGGATATATATCCCAATTATTTTAAAAATCAAAATAGATTTCGCTGTTCTTTAAAATTGAGACCCTCCAACCAATCGCGTAACGCCCTGCCTTCCAGCGAACAAAATATTTGATTTTTAAAATAATTATGATCCTGAATGATTACAGGGTTGTCACAGTTTTTTTCAGATTCAAATTCCCTGACCTTTTCCAAAGATTTTCCCTGACCGTTTCGGCTAATACTACCCAATTTTTAACCTTTTATTTTTTATATAATCGCGTTATCCAAACTTTGTTGCAGGCGTATCTTTGTTCTAATCTATACAACTGACACGCCGTCAGCTGAGAATCTTTTCCGCGGATAATAAATTGTAATTTCCTGGCTTCTTGAAAGAATTTTTTGGTTCATTTTCAAATTCCCTGACTTTTCCCTGTTTTCCGTGAACTGTAGCAACCCTGGATTAACAACGCGAATAGGTCTTATAGTAGAAGATTAAAAAATCAATTGATTTTCCTCTTCACCCTCCCTTTAAACAAAATATAAAGTTAACTTTAGTCTAACTTTGTACGCGTTGGCAATTCGACTTGAGTGTTTAGAATAAATTAAAATAAGGTATATTAAGCGTGTTTCGCCTAAAGAGTTCAAACACGCGAGGTTAGTTCTTTGCTATTTTCAAATTTCAAGGCTTTATACGAGAGAATGGTAGACCTACTCCAAAAAAATATATCTTCTATATTTATTCTGACATCAGAGAAGTTTTTTTGTTGAATTTTTTCTACTTCTATTCTTTTCACCCCTCACAACTTACACACACTACACTACGCCCTTGTAAAAAAAAAAAAAAAAAAAAAAAAAAAAAAAAAAAAAGGGTTACTTTTGATTGGTGGAGTGTTTTTTTTTTTTTTTTTCTATGAATGTCTAGGATCATTCTCTGGCATAGCATTTTTTTTAGTGCAATGAACTCCCTGAACTATATATATATATGAACTTGCAGTCTAACTACTAATAGTTTTAACATAAGTTAATGATCAAATAAATGTGGTTTAAAAGCGATTTTTTTAATAGATTACTTATCGTTTAAATAGGCCTAATCCAACAGTAAAATAAAATTACAAATATTAAACTAGAAATAAATTTAAAACTTGCCAGGAAAATAGGCTTAGCTGGATTCATGGAGATTCTGAATTTATCGAGTAGTCAGCGAAGATCTCGCCTTAACGTTCGGCCTTTGCTCATTGGTCGATGACCCTTCAATGCGAATAAGTACAGGATTTCCATGAATCCAGCTAAGCCTATTTTGATGGTAAGTTTTAAATTTAATATTTCTAGTTAAATATTTGCTTATGGCATCTTGCCGTCGACGTCATCAGCTACGTAATAGCTTGTAAAGCTCATGGCGCTCATGAGCACCGAGCATTTCTTAAGCTCATTTTCTCTATATCCAGGTGTCAGGTCTCAACGTCGGGTCTCTTCCGCGTGACCTCTGAGCCCTATGAACCCTAGCGTTTCATGAAAACGAAAATAGCTGTCCTGTATAAATTTAACGCCACGTGATTTCGTGACGTAATTAGCAACATTCGAACAAGATGTCGCATCCGCAACTTCTTTTATAATATCATCTATTTAACCGATATAATGTCGAAGGTTAAATTGATCATAATCCGACCTAAATAACCATTTAAAATATCCCCTCGTCTTCTGGTTTTTAAATGGTCCTTAAAATGTCTTTCCCGATGGCAGCTCAAAGCATTCGAGTCCCAAATTAGAGTCAAACGTCCCTGAAAATTCTAACGGTTCTCATTTCTTATTATAGAGCGAATCGCTTCTGGCGCTAGCGAAGGGCGGGTTAGAGATTGTTCAAGCGAAAATATTCCCATTTTTTAATTTTAATATAAATTTAAATATTAATATAAACATTTGATATACGCGAATACGTGCAATATGTTTAACAAAAGTTTTCATTGAGTGGATCATACGATTCCCCAATCATATTTAATTAATTATGTTTAACAATTTTTAGTTAATTTAAAATTGTATAATATCATACTAATTTAGGCAAATATTATTAAATATTCAATGATATTTTTATAGATTTATCTGCTAATTTAGACATCTTGAGATAGTAATTTCACGTTAATTTAATTATCTTGAGATTTTTAGTAATTTCACGTTAATTTAATGATCATGAAATATTTACTAATTTCATGTTAATTTAATGATCATGAAATATTTACTAATTCCATGTTAATTTAATGATCATGAAATATTTACTAATTCCATGTTAATTTAATGATCATAAAATATTTACTAATTCCATGTTAATTTAATCATCATGGACATTTCTAGGTACCGCTAGATATTTCTATATTCGTATAATTGTTAAAAGGTTTACCCGAAGATTAGCGTTTGGCGCTTTATTTATCTACAAATTACTCGTATTCAAACGCATAACGATGGCTAAGAAACATTCGCGTTTCCAGAATTAGTCTAAAATATAAGAAATATATTTCAAATTGACTTTTAATTTGAAGAATATAAATAAAACAACGAAACTAAGATTTTAAATCATCTTTTTATTCGTTATTTTTAACGAAAATAAATTTTGAATATTTTTAATCAAACAGATAATATACATTAGAAGTTAGTAGATTTTATCCAATTATCAAAATTATCCGAAGCTCTAACTTCAAGTAGTAAAACTACAACTTTTTCCAGAGTAGGATTTTACAAGAAAGTTAGGACCTCGAGAAACGGTGCTTAATTTTGTTGTTTTTTGCATACATTTTCTTATTTCCCCCTTCTACAAACAACTATCATCACCTAAGCGGCGTATGGTAGGCGGCGAATCCCAAGGACATGACAGAACTTTTTTTTTATATCTTAAAAACTACCGAAGATAATGGCTAAAGATTAAAGTAAAAATGAAGTGGGTTCCCGCCTTTCAACGTAATAGCTTCTTAAAGTCGAAAAAATATCAAGGAATGCAGAAGGTTTTAGTAGAGTCAATTTTCAACTCGAGTTGGTAGCGTTTTTAAACCTAACCTAACTGTATCTCTAAACGAACAAATGATTGAGATAATGAGTAGAATATCTTTGAGAATGGTTCTAATTCGATATGGAATCGACTGTAGGCTGTAATGATGTAGAAAACCAAGGGTACTATCATCATTGGCCAATTTCATTAACAAAAAGTATAACCCTCTAAGATTTTTAGATTCTAACAAAAGAAACACGTTGATATAAGTAATACTGGAACTAATTTTTAATTTATTTCAAACGTAAAATAGGGTTTGGATAAAAGTCGGAATTTTAAACCTAATTTTAAATCGAATTAAACAAATTCCAATTAGGAAAAACTAAATTTTTAAATATATTGCAAAAAATATAAATAAACTCTTGTTTAAATTCATTCTCCCTTTAAATAAAAAGTTTACAAAACAAATATTAAACTAGAAACTTACCATCAAAATAGGCTTAGCGGGATTCATGAAAATCAGCTGAATTACCTCCGTGTAAGGTCTAGCGACCAATAAGCGAAGGCCCGTTGTTCACGCGAGATCTCCACGAGACTTACAATCGCGTTCGATTGGTCGCCAGACCTTACACGCGAGTAAATCAGCTGATCTCCATGAATCCCGCTAAGCCTATTTTTCGGGTAAGTTTTAAATTTATTTCTAGTTTAATATTTGTTATGTAATTTTTTTCATTAGTGGATTAGGCCTATTTAAACAATAAGGAATCGAAAAAAGAAATCATTTGTTGTTAGATTTCATTCTCCCTTTAAAGAAATCTCGCTTTTTGTGGATAAATTTCTCGTTATAATGAGATATTAGCGTTTGTAATACCATTATATTGTACCAAAGAGATACCCTTAGGCAATTAACCATTACAAAACTCGAGCGACGTTTTCCAAGGAAGGTTAACTAGTCGTATGAAGCAACGGCCATAATTTTGAAATATATTAAATTCATTTACTGTTATCCTTTTTGATAAGTTGAAATTTAAAAATGTCCATCCATTTTCAGATTCAAATTCCCTGACTTTTCCAGATTTTTTCCCTGACCTTTTCCAACGATTTCCTTAACCTTTTCGGCTAATACTACCCAATTTTTAACCTTTTATTGTTTTATATAATAGCGTTCGCCAAACTTTGTTGCAGGCGTATCTTTGTTCTAATCTATACAACTGACACGCCGTCAGCTGAGAATATTTTCCGCAGATAATGATTGTAATTTCCTGGCTTCTTGAAAGATCTTTAAATTCCCTGACTTTTTAAAATATCTTAAAATTCCCTGACTTTTTTGGTTCATTTACAAATTCATTGACTTTTCCCTGACCTGTGGCAACAATGTCTATAGTTGAAAAATTAGGGTCAACCTCACTTTATAAAATCATTTTTTAAAATGAAATTAAGCTGGAATTTTTCCAAGCGAGTTATTGATTTTGCAATGTTATTTAACATAACATTTTCTAACTTACTTTGAACCATTTTCAGGGATATTAAATTTTGTACCTAGGCCTATATAGGTTAATTATTCCAGGAGTTTCAAAAATCTATAAAATATAAGCTATATTTATGGCTATAGTTTGCAAGCACACTTATTTTTCATCGCTGAATTTGGACAGAAAATAACCCCTAACACTTATAATTTTATATTAGTTAACTATACTTACTAAAGAACTAACCGAACATTGTTTAAATTTAACCAAAATTATAACAATAATGTAGAGGCGGTTTAACGCCGAGATATCGTATCAAACTCTTCGTGGATCCTTGTTAAGCCTAATTACAGTTAAAAATTTATTGCGTTAAGAATCGGATACCTTCTATTATTTATATTTTTTCAGATATTTTATTTTCGGATTGCTTGTTTGCGAAAATAAAATGAATGTTGGGTTTATCCGGAGATAATCGCTCGAAGCTTTATCTAGTAATCTATTAAAGGGAGAATGCAACCTAACAACGAGTGACTTTTTATCGATTCCTTATTGTTTAAATAGGCCTAATCCACTAGTGAAAAAATTTACCAACAAATATTAAACTAGAAATAAATTTAAAACTTACCCTGAAAATAGGCTTAGTGGGATTCATGAAGGTCCTGTTTTCCTCGCGTGTAAGGTCTAGCGACCAATCGCGCGCGACGTAAGTCTCGTGGAGATCGCGCGCGAACGACGGGCCTTCGCTCATTGGTCGCTAGACCTTACACGGACGCGATTCAGGATCTCCATGAATCCCGCTAAGCCTATTTTCAGGGTAAGTTTTAAATTTATTTCTAGTTTAATATTTGTATTTTAAACTTTTTATCGATGGATTAGGCCTATTTAAACGATAAGGAATCGATAAAAAAATCACTTGTAATTAGGTTGCATTCTCACTTTAACGAGTTACTCAAATTAAATCGGAAAACGATGGATAAGAAAATTCACATTCTCCTACAGAATTCAAATTTTCTTAAAATTCGCTGTTAGTTGAATTAGTAGCCTTGTATAATCATCATAAATCAAAAGAAATTTTTATTTAGGACTACGCAACCTTGACCCTAACCCCATTTCCAACTCAATTTGTATTTTTGATTTTCCCCAAATTTCCAGAACTCGTTCGAGTCCTTTTCTATAGCGATTTTGATTTTTTTTATATGACTATATTATAAGAACAACCACGCGAATTCACTTTCATTTGACAAATGATTTTTGGCGCCAAAACTATGCCAAGAAAATCAAAGACCTAAAAATAAATACACTTACACTTCTATAAGCTTCCAAGGATTGACATAAGTCTATTATATACGAATTTAGTTAATTCGCGTAAAATGAAGTTTATCATCAAATAATCTTCCGTGAAAGTACGCGTGAAGGTTCTGACCTATGACCCTATGATAAATTTTTACACATATTTATGCAAGCCTCCTTGGTATAAAAGAAATATTATCTATTCCAACAATGTTTTTTTAGAAAATAATCAAAATTCCCTGATATCTAGACCTACTTTGAAATTCCCTGACTGTTCCATGTCTGTTGAGATTAAATAATAAAAAATTCCCTGACTATTCCATGTCTGTTGAGATTAAATAATAAAAATTCCCTGATTTAGAGAACTATTTTGAAATTCCCTGACTGTTCCATGTCTGTTGAGATTAAATAATCAAAATTCCCTGATTTAGAGAACTATTTTGAAATTCCCTGACTGTTCCATGTCTGTTGAGATTAAATAATAAAAATTCCCTGATATCTAGACCTACTTTGAAATTCCCTGACTGTTCCATGTCTGTTGAGATTAAATAATAAAAATTCCCTGATTTAGAGAACTATTTTGAAATTCCCTGACTATTCCATGTCTGTTGAGATTAAATAATCAAAATTCCCTGATTTCTAAACCTATTTTGAAATTCCCTGACAATTCCCTGAGTGTTCCAACTCTGTATAAAATCAAACTATCGTGTAAACAAATGTTTTATTATAATTTCCCCGAATTTTCCCTGACGTGTTGAGCTCATAAATTCCCCTACTTTTTTACCCATTTTCAAAATTCCCTTCTTATTATTGGACCAGTTTCAAATTCCCAGGTTTTCCAAGTCGTGGAGGAACTAAATTTTTATGATAAATTAACGGAGAATGAATTACAAACATGAACATCTCTTTTGGTTCTATATTATTAAGTTAACTTTACGTAATTATCAAAGAACTCTAATCACTGACTCTAATAACAATAATATTCTAATGAAGAAATTCGAACTGCTACAGAATGCTGAAACATTTATAATCTAATCTAATGATTTTGGAGCTTTATCTGCCGTCCTTCTAATTTTAAATTAATGAACAAAACGTTAATTTCTCTTGCGCGATTCCAACACGAGTTTATTTATCTCCCTATTTAGATTTTTGACAGTAAATGAAATGAAGGCAATTCGTATAAAGCCCCTGACATAATTTTTAAAATAAAAACAAAATGGAGAATTTTTTTTAAAGGATTACAAGTTTTACGTTTTAAATGTCTTCGTTTCTTCTCATTATTAAATTTTAAGTAATTTATAAAGTTTAATTTTATTATCTATGTTATTATTAATTAAAATATTATTTAGGCTAAATCTCAAGAGATTAACTCGCTAAAATCTCGAGAGAATGAAGAGATTAAGAGACTAAATCTCAAGAGATTAAGAGACTAAATCTCGAGAGATTAAGAGACTAAATCTCGAGAGATTAAGAGACTAAATCTCAAGAGATTAAGAGACTAAATCTCAAGAGATTAAGAGACTAAATCTCAAGAGATTAAGAGACTAAATCTCAAGAGATTAACTCACTAAAATCTCAAGAGATTAAGAGACTAAATCTCAAGAGATTAACTCACTAAAATCTCAATATCCTACAAAAAGAGCCACTAAAATCTCAACATGCTACTAAAGGAGCCACTAAAATCTAAAAATAAAGCAATATCTCAAGAGAATGAACAATGAAATCTCCATAACTCATGATTGACAATGAAATCTTTAGTAGTCAAAATTGACAATGAAATCACTAAAATCTCAAACGAGTACCAATGAAATCTCTAGGAGTCAAAATTGAAAATGAAATCACTAAAATCTCAAACGAGTACCAATGAATTCTCTAAGAGTCAAAATTAACAATGAAATCACTAAAATCTCAAACGAGTACCAATGAAATCTCTAGGAGTCAAAATTGACAATGAAATCACTAAAATCTCAAGCGAGTACCAATAAAATCTCTAAGAGTCAAAATTGACAATGAAATCACTAAAATCTCAAACGAGTACCAATGAAATCTCTAGGAGTCAAAATTGAAAATGAAATCACTAAAATCTCAAGCGAGTACCAATGAAATCTCTAAGAGTCAAAATTGACAATGAAATCACTAAAATCTCAAACGAATACCAATGAAATTACATCCCAAAAAAAAAGTATAAAATAATCTTTTAAAAAACCCTCAAATCTGTAATTTAACCACGACGTTAGTCAAAACGCGAATGGACGCTAGAATCACTTAAAAACCAGTGTAACCTTATTACCAATAAAACGCTTAAGATAATAAATACCATTATCCTACCTCGATTCAAACATATTCCATTTTTAACACGACACAAATTATTTTATCGTAATTGGCGTAACTTCAACAAGAAACAAAAAAAAAAAAAAAAAAAAAAAAAAAACCGGCGTTGTATCAAAAAAATTTTTTTAAACACTTTATAACCAAATATAAGTACTTGTAGTTAGTAGTGTTAACGCTTTAGTGACATTATCTTGGAAAACTACCTAGCGAGCTAGAACACTTCGAGCGCGGGAAACTACTAGGAGAAGAGAGAGAGAGCTAAATTGTACTTGTACTTCGCAGGGGAGGGAAAGGTTTTCAAATTTTCACTTCCGAAACATTGAAAGACGCCATCGGCCTAGCTACGTCACAGACGAAACAAAATAAAATAAAATATTAACCTTAAGCCTCGGCTTCCAAACTCGTACCCTATACTAACTAACGCTAAGTCCCACCTTATACGAAACGAAGGAGGAAATCGAGTTAGGGGTTTTCATTCCCCCATATTTTCTAGTTTCCCCAGCCGCGGTTATTTCGGCTTCTAACAAAACTACGCCCCCTTTGACGGGAATTCTAGGATAGGCTATTACAAATACCCGCCCCCCCCTCTATGCTGGTTTCTCTACCGGGTTTTCTAGCTCTATATTAATGGACCAACACGTCACTACGGCCTTGAAAAAGAGTTGGAAACCAACGTGTTGAGCGCGTGCGGCTTCACTTTCTCAGTTAGAAATAGCTCAACATTGGATGATGCTGTAATTGTGATAGTTTGAATATTAATTAAGGGGTTAACCACGTGATTAATTAACCGATCACAAGCTTTGGTAAAACTTATAACCTTAAAACTATAACAAAACCCCCTTGAAATGTACTTGTACTTAACCGAGGTACTTGACTCTTTGTAATGATGGTCTTAAGACGAGGGGTAAAATTACTCCAGGGTCAGGATTCATAAAACTTTTGAAAAATCGATTTCTACGAAATTTCCAGGTTTTTTCTATAAATATATCCAGCGCCAAGAACAAAAACTACCCACTTCTGTGACAATAAAATGGAGTAATAACATTGGGACACACTGGAGTGGTTTTTAGTCTATTTAGACCAAATATGCCTAAACCTCAAATTTCCACGATTTCCCTTAATTAAATTTATTTCCCTGATATTTCTAGGTTTGTATGAACCCTGTTGGTGTACAAGCCCTTGTATAAACATGACTACATATTTAGCTTTAAATATTACCTCAAAATAACCCATCAGTGAAGTAAAATTACCCCTATCACGGTCCCGGAAGCGATAAGACCCCCCAAATTACCCCAACCGTTCTCGTCCTTAGCCTACTGAACTTAGTTCGGAAGAGTGTAAGGCCTCCGAGGACCAAATAGACTGGGAACTAGGATGAATCTCAAGGATAAGGACAAGGACAAATCCCCCTTCGTTATTTTATCCCCCCTTGTTTTAGGGAAATTCGGTGTAAAGGGGGAAAAGACATTTTCCTCAAGAGAGAGTAACGACGTAGGCATTTTTGTGCCAGCTCCAACCAAAATAGCTCGTTATATCATTGCGATATAGCGACGTACATGTATTTATTCAATAATTTTACTAGATAAAGTTTGCCACTAGGGGGACGGAAGGCTTAAATTAAGTTAGATCAAGGCCAAACTGCCCAATTTCTATAACCTTATCTCCTAGCTTTCTTTAAGCCGGTGACGTTGGCAGCGAAGCTACTATATAATTTTACAGCTCATTGTCCGAGGAGTTTTATCTGGCAGTTATTACAGAGAATTACACCAGAGTTTTCATCGTCTTGAAAGGTTTACCCTAGAAAACCTTTACGAAATGGTACTTTGGTTCACTTTGGAAGACTTATTTTAGAGAATTCGTGGAATATTTAAATAGATTCTAATTGTAATTTAAATTTTCTTGGTTAAAATCCTAAGTTAGGTTCTGTTATGCCGCGGTTTTAATACTTTTTAATCGTCATATTTGAACTCAATCAATCAATTTAACCAGAAAAAAGATATTATCCATTGAAATTTAGTATAAAATAGGGCAGCAACATTATAAATATTTGTTCGAAGCTACTAATTCCGTCAAACAAAAGCCTGACTTTATAAAAAAAGCGATTAAACCTACATTAGGCTTATTACCTCATCGTTTAACGTGTTATAATTTAACGTTCTAAGCCTTGGCAACCTTCCTTTGCAGACGCTAACGAGAAACAAAACGACATGGGGAAAAAAGTACGCGAGATTGCGAGGGAATGAGAGACTGTAGGCGTAGGAACGCGTGAACCGAGGCTTAACTGAGGAAAAAGGGGGTAGACGAGGAGCCCAACGCGCGCGATCCATCCAAGGACATGACCTTGAAAACAACCCCGGCAACAGCGCATTTCCGTCAACTTTGAGCCTACCCCCTACACCCCCGCGTTTGCCTTAAGGTCCCCCCTTCTACCCCCATTCCGCGCTTAATTCTTTCTCCCGTCACTAGGCCATTAACAGACCGCCCCTAAAATGTACAATCATCTCCCAAACTAGGCCTAGGAACCTGCAAGGAGATTTCGTATATAACTCCTTCCCACGCGACGCTAGACTCATATAGAAAGCTTGGAAAGCTTTTTAACCTACTACGCTTGTTCCCAGCTCCTCCTAGCCTTATCCAATAAAGATGACAAATTTTGAGTTAATTTTTTTGGCGGTAAATTCTCGGTTGAAACGGATAATTTACACGCGCGTTACGATCTTTCGTGGTAATGTATTAAATCCATCGAAATCAATGTTCACACTAGAAATTTTGAAAACTTCTTAAACCATTTTGGGAAGGTTAAATTGTAAAATTATTGGCTTGAACAGTTGATTTGAACATTTGAAACGGTTTTGAAAACGATTTCCGCGTTCATACTAGGCCTTGGAATCGATTTAAACCTTTTCAAAACGTTTCGCTGGAGTCGTGTGAACAGGAAAAAGTCTTTTTACGAATCGATTTGTTTCAATTTATTGAAACTGCTTCGGGAACCAGTTTCGTACCGATTCGGTTTCAACAAGCGATAGATGAAGCTACGATAAATCGATTTATAAAGATAATGCGTGAACATATGACGCTTAAAACGGTTCCTGGCGATTTGAATATCGATTTGATTTTATCGTTTCAAATCGATTAAGAAATGCTAGTGTGACCGTAGCTATTATCGTTATAAATCGATTTACTGTAGAATTATTTATCGATTGTTGAAACCGAATCGGTATGAAAGCAATTTCGAGAAATCGGATCAAATCGATTCGAGAAAAGACGGGTTCACACGACTCTAGCGAAACGTTTAAATCGATTTAAATCGTTTCCAAGGTCTAGTATGAACGCGGCTAAAGTGTCAATTTAGCTAAAACACCACGAGGCGTACCGAGAATGGGCGGTAGTTGTTCAAAAGATTCTGGTAAATGAATGCTGGTAATTAAACCATTTAAAGTTAATAATCCCAATTAACAACCTAGGTTACGTAATGTTTAATTAAAAATCAATTGGTAGTTTGCTGACTCTGAGATGATTCTAAGCTGATTATACTCGTTGCAGTCTCCGAGTGTTTACATGAAGGGATACATTTTAGAAGGCCACCATCCCTGGCTAAGTCATTCATTTAAAATAGCTGGATGAATTACTTGACGTGGGCGCTTAGAAATAGCGGTTGGTTATAGGCAATTTAACTTGAATTCTAGTGTATATTTAGAAATTTCCTGATCGTCGAAATACAGCCAAAATAGGTTGATTAATTTTATTTGAAACTTTGAAAAAAAAAAAAAAAAAATGTAGTTTATATACTTTGTGTATCTCAATAGGGATTTTTTCAATGAAATTTCCTGGAAAGCCTCAAAATCCTTGAATATATAATATTATTATAATTATTATTTAAGATTGCCATATTTAAACCGATTTTTATTGAAATTTTCTTGATTTCATTCAGCTGTTTTCAGTGAGCGTTGAATGAACATTTAATCGCGTTTTCATGGAAATTTCACCGCATTTAAACCAATATTTCAATGAAATTCCCTGCACATTTAAACCAGGTTTCCATTGAAATTTTATGCATGTTTTAATCAGATTTTCATTGAAATTTTATGCATATTTTAACCAGGTTTTCATTGAAATTCCCTGCTCATTTAAACCAAGATTTCATTGAAATTTCTTGCACATTTAAACCAGGTTTCCATTGAAATTTTATGCATGTTTTAATCAGATTTTCATTGAAATTTTATGCATATTTTAACCAGGTTGTCATTTAAATTTTATGCGCATTTAAACCAGGTTTTAATTGAAAATGTATGCATATTTTATCTAGGTTTTTCATGGACATTTCCTGCACATTTTAAACCAATATTTCAATGAAATTCCCTGCTCTTTAATTTAAACCATGGTTTCTATTGAAATATTATGCTTATTTAAACCAGATTTTCATGGACATTTCCTGCACATTTAAACCAATTTTTCAATGAAATTCCCTGCTTATTTTAACCAGGTTTCCATTGAAATTGTACGCGTATTTTTTTGGGTAAAACAACACACCTGTATAGAAATTCCATGAAATCACTGTATTTAAAATATCAAAAATAACTAAAATTTTTAAGTGGACAAAATTGAACTAACTACGCAAATTAAGTACAAAATAAGGCCCAAATAAGCGAATTGATGACGTCATATTCCCCATCAAAAATTATATAGCACCTTTTAAAGGAAATTTTTTGAATCAAAATAGTAATGACATTTAATCTTAAACTTATATTACATTCTAAGGATATCAAAGCTGGAGTTCTGTCATTAAGATTAAAATTTCAAAAATAAATTTAGCTAATGATGGTTAAACTAAAATTAATTATAGTACAAGTACTCCTACTCGAGTACTTTTGAAAGGCGTTACTCATTAGGGTTACGACATACGCTTAAAATGTTTACGGTAAACAACAAAACAAATTATTCGGGCGAAAAATAATACAAATTACATCAAAGACCTTAGAAGAAAAATTAAGTATAAATTTATAAGTAAATATTTGTAACAAACGTGTATGTGATCAAAATTAAAGGGAGAATGCAACCTAACAACAAGTAATTTTTTTTTATCGATTTCTTATAGTTTAAATAGGCCTAATCCAACAGTTAAAAAGTTACAAAAAAAATTAAACTAGAAATAAATTTAAAACTTACCATCAAAATAGGCTTAGCTGGATTCATGGAGATCATCTGAACTCCCTAGGACTAGAGACCAATCACTGGAACATAAATTGGGAATGCAGGATTTCCATGAGTCCAGCTAAGCCTATTTTTATTGATGGTAAGTTTTAAATTTATTTCTAGTTTAATATTTGTTTTTAAATTTTTTTTACTATTTTATTATGCCTATTTAAACGATAAGGAATCGATAAACAACCACTTGTTGTTAGGTTTCATTCTCCCTTTAATGTTTTAAATCGTCCGATCCCTCAGATGAAATAAATTCAAGATATTTTTAAGAAACTTCGAAATTGAAATGCCTAAAAGATTTAGATTTCATACAAAAAGGTAGGATTTCCTGGAGAAGGTACTTTCACGAAAAAGACAGCGCGAAAGCAATCTTATCACGTGGCAGAACGCTTGAGAATGAACTGTATGCTCTATTATAACCACGTGACCATAATAATGACGTAGTAATGCGGGGAATTGTAAAATATGAAATTTATTGTCGCGCTAATTTTATTCTATGACATATTTATATATATTTTGAATCGTTTTTTAACGATCTTTCCGAAAATGCTACTCAAATTATATTTGAAGTTCATTATGACACCGATTTTAAAAATTAGTTAAAGATAACATTAGTCAAAATCCCAAAAATGAACTATTATGAATATAATAACTTATAATTCCAATACCCAGCTCGTAAAAACTCTCCAATGAAAACTTTCCCTTTTAAATAGGTACGATTGGACATGAATTTATCATAAACCCATTAAGGCATTTAAACATACCGTATTAAAACAATACCCTAGAGGATAGCATACCTCGCTAGTTAAAACACATCAGAAATTCTCAGAGAGTAAAAGCCATTAATTACAAGTACCTGATTCTCAATGCGGAAGATGGAATCTTAATTTGCATAATGCGTCTCACTGATGACGATGATTGGTTCATTAATTAGAATACCGAACGTTCTTTTCATATTTATTTATAAAGATTAAAAAAAATATACCGAGAAACTACTAATAAAACTAGGAAAGTCCCTATAATAGTGGTTAAAAAAATGACTAAATCAGGTTCTTTCGGGAAAATACTCTAAGCCTACTTTTCGTTGGCGAGATTTCGCGGGAAAAGAGGAATGTATGAGTTTTCGCCTACTATACTTAGTTGAGACTACTTCCGCGTGAATTTCTACCTCCTTCTCTGTCTAACTTTTACCCCTATCGGGACTAGCTTCCCCCCTAATAAAAATGGACGGTCCCGCGTCGTCTGTGACGTAATAGTCCAGACGGGGAATCCCTTTTCCGTCGAGTCTTTCCTCCCCCCCCCTTCTTCATATCCGACTGGGCCCTGATTCTAGGAGGGATTGGAAAATAGGCCAAATTTTGTTTTGTTTGTAGGCCAAAATCCCAAAATTAGCGACGTCTGGGTCTGTAATGCAAAGCTGTATAAGATGGAAATGGGCTGGGAATTCAAAGCGAAAAAGGCTTAACTTCAGTTACCTGGTTTCCAGGAATAAATTAATTTAAATAAGAAAGTCAAATTATATTAATGTTTAATTAACCTATTTTCATTAATAATTTAATTTAAATCCTTATAAGATTTTAATTATATATGAATTCAGTAGTATAAATAATTAATTAAAAATGTTAAACTTAGTATAATTTGAAACCTTTTTTAAAAAATTAATCAAATATGAGTTTCGCTCTAAGCTGATCAGTTTTTATGGCTACATACCAATTTAATTTAAGTTTAATTAATGTTAAGTAAATTCTGCTGTTTATTAGACCATCATTAAAATAAATGTGTTTAATTTCAGTTGGCCAATGTATGGTTCTTTAAATAGAAATCATTATAACGTGGGCCCAATCTTGGATAAGTCTGAACTTTTTGAATAAAATGTTACTGAAAAGTTGAATCAGCGTGTTAAAATCTGATTGGTGTTTTAATTACGATTACGTTTGTTAATTACTTCATAATTACATGGAATAAATAGAGCTAATAGGTTAAAAATCATTGATTTGGTTCAATAATTAAAAAATAATAAAAATTATAGCCAGAACCGTGGGAAAATAAGTCCAAAATTTAAATTTATATGATTTTAAAATTTAGTTTAATTAATTTTGCAGCTTTTATTTATAGATTTATATTAATAATTTTGTTAATTTGATATTTTATAAACTCTGGGGTTGAAGCTTCGAATCTCAGACAAATTATTCAAAATAATCACCAATAACGATTTGTATTAAAAATAACCTAGTATACCGTATTAAAAAAATAAATGCTTATTATAGATTAAAACCGCTGAAAAAAGTAATGTCTTGAATCTTTAATTCAAAGAAATCGATATTCGAACCGAGCCAAAGCCTTAAGTTCCAGAACCGACCAACCGGAATCATCTAGCGGTTAAATATGGCGACGCCCTGAGGCATGCGAGCGTAGTGAGTCGCGAGTGTTTTCGTTAATTCCGTCATGAGTTTCGACCCCACATCGAGTGATTTTGACCCCGAAGCCGCTCTTCGTTTCCCTGAGAAGGTTATTTTACCGAATCCTGATATTAAACCTTACAATAATGTGGCCGAATACGTTAGTAGGACCAGAGGAATGGGTAGAGCTAGAGGACCAAGGCCCGGGAATATGATTCCAACAATAACATCTAGAGGACAGCCTTGTCGGGTAAATAAAATTTTCGCGTCAAATTTGAATGGTATAAAGTGAGGTACGAAAGAATGATTGGTTAAAAAATTAATTATGGATAATTAAAACACGATACGCTCCAAAACAAGAGCCTAAAGGTAATAAATAATGGAAAAGTGAAAAAAAAAAAGGCTTCAAGCCAAGATATATTTTAAAGAGATGGTGAAATCTACATTTTTTGTTAGAAATTTAAATTCTATCAGTTTTCGCTTTTATTGTCCACGGTTGTGTTAATTGCCAACTATAACAAATCAATTTCTTAAAGGGAGAATGCAACCTTATAACAAGTAATCGATTCCTTATCATTTAAATAGGCCTAATCCACTGATAAAAAGTTTACAAAACAAATATTAAACTAGAAATTAATTTAAATAGGCTTAGCGGGATTCATGGATATCAGCTGAATTGCCTCTTTGTAAGGTCTAGTGACCAATGAGCAAAGGCCCGTCATTCACGCGAGATTTCGATTAGTCACTAGACCTTATATACGCGAGGAAATCAGGAACTTCATGAATCCCACTAAGCCTATTTTGATGGTAAGTTCTAAATTTATTTCTAGTTTAATATTTGTTGGTAAATTTTTTCACTAGTGCATTAGGCCTATTTAAACAATAAGGAATCGATAAACAAATCACTCGTTGTTAGGTTGCATTCTCCCTTTAATAAATATTAATAACAGGAAATAATTTTCTAGCTTTAAGAATCTATTCAACTTTTAGCCTCCCTTGAATAACCCACAAACGGCCTCTGCATAATATCGGCATCTAGCGGCAAAAAAATCAACTAAAAAATAAGGGGTATCACTATTTTCCTCCCCTTAGAATTCTCCTCTCACTCGATCAAGTCGAGGTCAACGTCCTTTAGTGAAAATAAGCTTTTTTCCGAGCGATTCAGTCGAGGTTCGACTTTCGTCGAAGCTGGAACTTCGACGCCAGACGCTCGGTTAAAAGTTTCAAGAATACCCTCAGCTTATCACTTCGCAAAATTCTCTCTTAGAAACTACCACCATTAAAACTGGCCCTACTAGAAAAGCAAGCGTTCTTTAGAAACCCCAAAGTCAATGAACTTTTCCAGGCGCAGTGAAACTCTTTGCTCTTTTGCAAATTTGGTTTTTCTTTAACAACACATACTCGCAAATCAGCTAATATAAGTTTTAAATTATCTTTATCAAAGAAATTTGGGCTTCATCTATAATTTTACTCATAACAAAGTTTGAAATTAATAAAAGCCACGCTTATTGGTCAAATGCGAGCGAATTTAACTTTTAATTAGAAAATTTTGAAATAAACGTTTCATTTTCTCTTTAAATAAATAATAAAAAAAAGAGTTTTTTTTTTTATCAATTTTTTAATTCCTAAACATTCTAACCGATAACAGACTGATAATTTGGAAAAATTACTTTCCAAAATTAAAGGGGTATAAATCTAGTTATCGTTTGTAGAATATTTCAATAATATTACTGAAAAACCCGTTTTTAAATAAATTTTTTAGATAATCTAAGATAGTAACGAACTCTCCCTAAATTAACTTTGATTTTATCACCATTATAAATAAAAATAACTAGTTTAAAATTAAATTTTTTAAGTTTTTTTTTTTACTTTAATTGTTTTTTGAAAGATACTAAAGGCCCGGGTGATTTGTGATTCCAATGTTTTTGGGAAAAAAAGCCCCTCATAATACGTATTATAGTTCCATCCATTGGATTAGAGGCAAGGAGCTTGATATACATAGTTTTCAGTAAAGGGGCAAAAGAAAATTCGACCCCTCTTACCCAGCTTTGCTTTCATTCCCAGGTTGCCAGGAGCTTGTTAGTGCAGTTCAGAACAGATCAGTTTCAAAACTGAACTCTAGCCTTTCCCTCTGCACTCACAAGTGGTTGGCAACATGGGGGGAACGGCACTCACCCCCTTTAGTGAAAACTATGTATACGACTAGTAATTTATTGAAAGATTTGGTTTTTCGGTTTTTATCCGCCTTTCATTCTGTTGCTTCTAAATCAATGGATATATTATCGCGAGATTTAACCCTGGGCGCCATTTTGATATTGCAAGGAATCACGCAAAATGAAAACCACTATAGGTTTGCGCTTCTGGACTGACTTTACTTCTATTGCTTTATAAATTACTCGTTAAATAATTATATATTCGTTGTTTAATTTTGATTATTATTTATTTCCAATTAGCTACGGTCACACTATCATTTCTTAATCGGTAGATTCAAACCGATATTTAAATCGTCAGAAATCGTTTTAAGCGTCATGTGTTCGAGTATTATCTTTATAAATCGATTTATCGTAGCTTCATCTATCGGTTGTTGAAACCGAATGGGTATGAAACTGGTTCCCGAAGCAGTTTCGAGAAATCCCATCAAATCGATTCGAGAAAAGACCGTTTCAGGTTCACACGACTCTCGCGAAACGTTTTGAAACGATTTAAATCGATTCCAAAGCCTCTAGTCGCGGCTGAAACCGAATCGGTATGAAAATGGTTCCCGAAGCAGTTTCGAGAAATCAAATCGATTCGAGAAAAGGTTTCCCGTTCACGCGACTCTCGCGAAACGTTTTGAAACAGTTTAAATCGATTTCAAGGCGTAATATGAACGCAGTTTTTAGGTTTGTGAAACCGAATCGGTATGAAACTGGTTCCCGAAGCAGTTTCGAGAAATCGAATCAAATCGATTCGAGAAAAGAGAGTTTCCCGTTCACGCGACTCTTGCGAAACGTTTTGAAACGGTTTAAATCGATTTCAAGGCGTAATATGAACGCAGTTTTTAGGTTTGTGAAACCGAATCGGTATGAAACTGGTTCCCGAAGCAGTTTCGAGAAATCCCATCAAATCGATTCGAGAAAAGAGAGTTTCCCGTTCACGCGATTCTCACGAAACGTTTTGAAACAGTTTAAATCGATTTCAAGGCGTAATATGAACGCGGCTTAACTTGGAGATACCCTCGAAAAAACAATAAAGATAGATTCATCAATTCATATCACGCAAAATATTCATTCTAACCAATGAAATCATCGTTAATAAAGGGGTTCAAAAGAGGTGGGGGACGCGGTTAACGACAATTGGTGGAGCATATACGGCGTATTGTAAGAATAATAATAATAATAGCCAAGGTAGAAAAGAAAATTATTTTCTTTAAAAGAAACTACTAAATGGGTCAGGCTAAAAATAAAGAAGCCAGTTCTCCTGGTTGTTGCGCAAAAAAAAGTCCCCCTTTTTTAAGATCATATATCAGTTTAACTATTCACCACGAATAAACTTTAAACAACATTAATTTCAATGTACCAATAGTTAATGTTAATTCACTAACAGTCGCTACACACTTATACTGAATCATCTCATGACTAAAATCTTAAATATAAGTTTATTTTTAAAATTTCACTATCTGTGTCCTGTTATGAATATTTCCCCGGGTCTTAGGTGAAAATTTATGCCCCCACATACACTCTTATAATATAGATAGTTTTTTTAGAAGGGCCAATTGTCTTATAAAGAAATGTCAACTGGGATTATTATTATTATTTTATAATAGATGGGTAATTATCTATATTATAGTTGATCGTTATCAGAATTTTTTTGATTGTTAGAGTTTAAAATTGGTTTCTTGATAATTAAAGTGATGCAATCGTGGTTTTTCCCTAACTCCAAATGGAAATTGAGTAGCATTTTCGGGTTGATCGTTAAAAAACGACTCAAGATGTCATAAAACAAAATTACCATAACAGTAAAAATACATTTTATAATCGCCATTCCTCGCGATACTACGTCATCAATATGGTCACGTGATTTTGCTATTGCTTATATAGAGCCTACAGTTGATTCTCGAGCGTTCTGTCACGTGATAAGGTCACTTTCGCGCGGTCTTTTTCGTAAAAGTACTTATACCCTACCTTTCGTACGAAAGTTATACTTAATTACAAATTTTTGAATATTTTTTTAAAATATAGGCTTCAACGTCAAAAATGGAGGATTCGCGGTCGTGGATTAGGGCTACTCTAACGGACAAACCGGAACCCAAAGTCTGGAAGGATGTCCTAAACCTTATGCCCACCAAAAAGGGTCCTTTAGCCTTCTTACATAAATGCGTTTTGAACAGAACAAAAGTCAAGGTATATGGCACCAAAATTTGCGAAAATTTGAGTTTCTCTATGCAATTCTCAATTAGATATTTAGCATTGAAACAGAAGCCGATGAAACCCTCCTTTGAAGTCTATTACTCCCGGGTCTTGTCTACCCCTCTCTGTATGGGTTATTCTCAATAGGCGCGATCCGTACGCCTCCTACCGGTAGATGTTTTCGGAGCGGGAGCTCGTCGAGCGAATATCTCTAGCAGCTTTGAAGTTCGTCCAAAAAACGTCGTCGTTTGTGGAGAGAGAGAGAATTTCCAATTTTCCGTAGACAAGGGGGATGAAGTAGGACCCCTTCTAACTCGTAAAATTGTGAATTTTACCCATACAGAGAGGAGCGCTATATCGAACATTGGAGTAGTAGACTTCAAAGGAGGGTTTCATCGGCTTCTGATTGAAACAATTGATGGAGAGTCTCATACTTATTATTATTGTAATTTACTTAAAGTTTTAAATTTATTTCTAGTTTAATATTTGTTTTAATTTAAAATTATATTTTTAAATAATTTTGATGTTTACGTAAAGGTGTGGACTCGAAACTTCACGAATATTCGTGGTATTTGTACCGGTTTTTTGGTAGTCTTCGATAAACACTGGAATTTAGCCCTGAAAGACGTTGATGAGACCTTTATCCGACCAGTAAAACGAAAAACACCACCAATGGGACCTCTTCAATTAATAACGACGCCTTTTACGAAGACTGGTCGTGTGATTGACGCTAGTGAAACCACACCGGACAGTTTGGAACCCAAGGGTAAATGGGTCAAACGTCACGTACCGCAGTTGTTTATCAGGGGAGATAATGTAGTTATGGTTGCCACTGTGACGTAACCGTTTCCTATTGAATATATTTGTAATATTTGTTTTTTGCGCCTAAATAAAATGATTTAAATATATTCGTATATTTTTCCAGGGTGACCAAGGATATGCCTTGCATTTTTTATAGGAAAAATGCGAAATTTAGAGGCGAATTACGACGAAATAATACTAAAATAATATGAAAATAAAGGAGAAATATCACTATAATTATAGGAAAGTATAGGAGAAATAACACTAAATTTATAGGAGAAATAACACTAAATTTATAGGAGAAATAACACTAAATTTATAGGAGAAATAACATTAAATTTATAGGAGAAATAACACGAAATTTATAGGAGAAATAACACGAAATTTATAGGAGAAATAACACTAAATTTATAGGAGAAATAACACTAAATTTATAGGAGAAATAACACTAAATTTATAGGAGAAATAACACTAAATTTATAGGAGAAATAACACTAAATTTATAGGAGAAATAACACTAAATTTATAGGAGAAATAACACTAAATTTATAGGAGAAATAACACTAAATTTATAGGAGAAATAACACTAAATATATGAAATATGTGAGGTCCGCCCATCAGACTTGAAACAAGTTGGTTATAGGTGCCTGTAGGTTTTTTCATTAATTGTCATACTTCTCTTTTTCCGTACATTATGTTACTTATGATAACGAATAGTTCTCGTAAATGATGAAATTATTTTGTAAAAAAAAAATGGAACGCACGTTTATGCGACTCTTTCGCGCCCAAAAAGAAAGATTTACGAGCCCAATAAGATCCGACTTTGAGGAAGTATTAAAAACATTACCCATTTATGCTTGCTTCGGAAATAACTGATTCAACACTGCGGGACAAATATCTTTTTTTTTTCTATTTATAACTCGGTTGCAACCCTATATTGCAAGAAATTTCACATAAAAATCCTCGGAATTTTAGATAAAAAGCGCACAAAATATAACCTAACAACAAATGATTTTTTATGTAACGGTGCAATCAATTTTGGTCTAGGAGATCATAGTGAAAAGTTACGGTCATTTAAAGATAGGGGTCATTTTTGGATTTTTGCTCAATTTGTGTCGAGTGGCGAGGCATCTTTTTCGAGTGGCTCATGTCAATTTTATTGTTCGAAATTAATGAACGGAATGTCTACTTTCTAACGGTACAATCAGTTTTGGTATAGGAGATCATAGTGAAAAGTTACGGTCATTTAAAGATAGGGGTCATTTTTGGATTTTTGCTCATTTTGTGTCGAGTGGCGAGGCATCTTTTTCGAGTGGCTCATGTCAATTTTATTGTTTGAAATTAATGAACGGAATGTCTACTTTCTAACGGTACAATCAGTTTTGGTATAGGAGATCATAGTGAAAAGTTACGGTCATTTAAAGATAGGGGTCATTTTTGGATTTTTGCTCATTTTGTGTCGAGTGGCGAGGCATCTTTTTCGAGTGGCTCATGTCAATTTTATTGTTTGAAATTAATGAACGGAATGTCTACTTTCTAACGGTACAATCAGTTTTGGTATAGGAGATCATAGTGAAAAGTTACGGTCATTTAAAGATAGGGGTCATTTTTGGATTTTTGCTCATTTTGTGTCGAGTGGCGAGGCATCTTTTTCGAGTGGCTCATGTCAATTTTATTGTTTGAAATTAATGAACGGAATGTCTACTTTCTAACGGTACAATCAGTTTTGGTATAGGAGATCATAGTGAAAAGTTACGGTCATTTAAAGATAGGGGTCATTTTTGGATTTTTGCTCATTTTGTGTCGAGTGGCGAGGCATCTTTTTCGAGTGGCTCATGTCAATTTTATTGTTTGAAATTAATGAACGGAATGTCTACTTTCTAACGGTACAATCAGTTTTGGTATAGGAGATCATAGTGAAAAGTTACGGTCATTTAAAGATAGGGGTCATTTTTGGATTTTTGCTCATTTTGTGTCGAGTGGCGAGGCATCTTTTTCGAGTGGCTCATGTCAATTTTATTGTTTGAAATTAATGAACGGAATGTCTACTTTCTAACGGTACAATCAGTTTTGGTATAGGAGATCATAGTGAAAAGTTACGGTCATTTAAAGATAGGGGTCATTTTTGGATTTTTGCTCATTTTGTGTCGAGTGGCGAGGCATCTTTTTCGAGTGGCTCATGTCAATTTTATTGTTTGAAATTAATGAACGGAATGTCTACTTTCTAACGGTACAATCAGTTTTGGTATAGGAGATCATAGTGAAAAGTTACGGTCATTTAAAGATAGGGGTCATTTTTGGATTTTTACTCATTTTGTGTCGAGTGGCGAGGCATCTTTTTCGAGTGGCTCATGTCAATTTTATTGTTTGAAATTAATGAACGGAATGTCTACTTTCTAACGGTACAATCAGTTTTGGTATAGGAGATCATAGTGAAAAGTTACGGTCATTTAAAGATAGGGGTCATTTTTGGATTTTTACTCATTTTGTGTCGAGTGGCGAGGCATCCTTTTCGAATGGCTCATGTCAATTTTATTGTTCGAAATTAATGAACGGAATGTCTACTTTCTAACGGTACAATCAGTTTTGGTATAGGAGATCATAGTGAAAAGTTACGGTCATTTAAAGATAGGGGTCATTTTTGGATTTTTGCTCATTTTGTGTCGAGTGGCGAGGCATCTTTTTCGAGTGGCTCATGTCAATTTTATTGTTTGAAATTAATGAACGGAATGTCTACTTTCTAACGGTACAATCAGTTTTGGTATAGGAGATCATAGTGAAAAGTTACGGTCATTTAAAGATAGGGGTCATTTTTGGATTTTTGCTCATTTTGTGTCGAGTGGCGAGGCATCTTTTTCGAGTGGCTCATGTCAATTTTATTGTTTGAAATTAATGAACGGAATGTCTACTTTCTAACGGTACAATCAGTTTTGGTATAGGAGATCATAGTGAAAAGTTACGGTCATTTAAAGATAGGGGTCATTTTTGGATTTTTGCTCATTTTGTGTCGAGTGGCGAGGCATCTTTTTCGAGTGGCTCATGTCAATTTTATTGTTTGAAATTAATGAACGGAATGTCTACTTTCTAACGGTACAATCAGTTTTGGTATAGGAGATCATAGTGAAAAGTTACGGTCATTTAAAGATAGGGGTCATTTTTGGATTTTTGCTCATTTTGTGTCGAGTGGCGAGGCATCTTTTTCGAGTGGCTCATGTCAATTTTATTGTTTGAAATTAATGAACGGAATGTCTACTTTCTAACGGTACAATCAGTTTTGGTATAGGAGATCATAGTGAAAAGTTACGGTCATTTAAAGATAGGGGTCATTTTTGGATTTTTGCTCATTTTGTGTCGAGTGGCGAGGCATCTTTTTCGAGTGGCTCATGTCAATTTTATTGTTTGAAATTAATGAACGGAATGTCTACTTTCTAACGGTACAATCAGTTTTGGTATAGGAGATCATAGTGAAAAGTTACGGTCATTTAAAGATAGGGGTCATTTTTGGATTTTTGCTCATTTTGTGTCGAGTGGCGAGGCATCTTTTTCGAGTGGCTCATGTCAATTTTATTGTTTGAAATTAATGAACGGAATGTCTACTTTCTAACGGTACAATCAGTTTTGGTATAGGAGATCATAGTGAAAAGTTACGGTCATTTAAAGATAGGGGTCATTTTTGGATTTTTGCTCATTTTGTGTCGAGTGGCGAGGCATCCTTTTCGAGTGGCTCATGTCAATTTTATTGTTCGAAATTAAAATCCAGGATTTTTCTTTCTAACGTGAACATATTTTCCCTTATCAAAACCCCTTTAAAATTTTTCTACAGCGTTTAAAATCGCTGTTCGAAAGTTGGACCAAGTTTTTGAGGACTTTAGTCTGCTCCGAACGCGCCTTGGGATGGTGGCTTTCCCCATCGGCATACCGAAAGTCAAAGCTTCATAGGGGAGAGGTACATATAGGATGTATGAGAGGGAAACGGCCGGTTCGTCCTCGTGTTATAGAGAGTTGCGCGGTGTGTTCCTTCAAAGCTGGTTGGGTGAACGTCCTCGCTTCGGGGTGAATGGAATAACGGACATTGGCCTAGTTTCCCCGCTTTGCTTCCCAAACATCGCCCGGCCCTGTTTTCAATCTAGTGTCGAAGACCTTTCTACACCAGCGCAGTGTCTCTCTCTCTCGTCACGCACGCTCCGCGGCGCCACTAGCGCCAATATTATCCTCGCCTCGTCACGAAAACCACTATGACGTCATCACCCTCCAAAAACAATACGCGCTCATATTTATAATTTCAAAATTTACTAATTTTTCCAGGTGTTCTATCAGACGACTATCGTTCGCAGTTGCCTTTTAAAAATATTTGACCTTTCCTTGACCTTTGTGACTAGTTTTAATTTTCCCATCAATACTTTTCGCCCATCTTTATATATATGTCAAAGTACAGGGGTTTTAGCCACCTTCATCATTGTTGCATCTTTCCCTGACCTTTGTCAATTGTTTAAAAATTTCCTTGACCTTTTGACTGGTTGAGAAACAATTTATCGATCTTTGTGAATATGGCGAATAGTTTTAAAATTATTTGACCTTTGTTAATAGTTTTTAAATTCCCGTATCTTTTCCTGACCTTTGGGAGTGTTTTTTTTAAATTCCCGAACCCTTTCCTGACCTTTGGGAGGGGTTTTTAAATTCCTTGACATTTAGATTGATCTTTGCGCCTTATTTGAGAAGAAAACATTTCCTGACCTTTGTGAATAGTTTTGACCTTTATCATTAAAATTAATTGAACCTTGCTTTCCCTAATTCTTGGGACTGGTTTTTAAATTCCTTGACCTTTCTCTGACCCTGTTTTTAAAATAAACTGGACTTTTCCCTAATACTTGAGACTGGTTTTAAAATTCTTCGACCTTTCGCTAACCTTTGGTTAAAAACCACCAAAAAAACCAGCCAGTTAAATTTATAAAATTTAATGATTATGATCTAAATTTTGTAACGTTTCCCCATCGTTTTTAAAACTTATCTGATCTCAAAGGATGCAAAAGAAATGATTTAAAATTTTGTTTCTGGTTAGTTATCTGTATATAGGTGACGTAAGATTAAATATTTAATCTAAAACTTTCGCAATTTTCCAAATTTAAAGGGATAGTGAAACTAAATGATATTTTATTTCATACGATTTAATTATAATTTAAGCTAAAATTAATATTTCCAAATTGAAAATTTAATGGCAATGTTTTGATAATCAAAACATATCTAGCTTTTTGACCCTTTGGAAATTATTAACATAAATGTAAAGCAATTATTAAGATAAATGTAACGCAGTTATTAACATATATTAGATTTAAATATTATTTTAATTTGACGCAAGCGTTATTCTAAATACTACCAATATATTGTACCCAAATTCTATCACCAATTGTACTCAAATTCTATCATCAATTGTACCCAAATTATATCATCAATTGTACCCAAATTCTATCATCAGTTGTACCCAAATTCTATCACCAATTGTACCCAAATTCTATCATCAGTTGTACCCAAATTCTATCATCAATTGTACCCAAATTCTATCACGAATTGTACTCAAATTCCAGGGCTCCCAGCGCATAGCCCAGAAAAAATTATAGGTATTATAGGTTTTAAAAGCCAAAAATATAGGTAATTTATAGGTCCAAAAATATCAATTTATAGGACTTTTATAGGTTTTTAGTTTCGAAAAATAGGTGTTTTATAGGTAGGTTTCGCTGACATGTAATGCAATATAGGTTCTATAGCCTCTAGACCCGTCCCTCTGCCTTTGGCACTACCAGCTACTCACGCCCCTCTCAACAGTCTACCTAACTCCTAAAAAAATAGAGTAATAATTACCAGTGACCTAGGAGAGGAAACCTTTCTGCCACAGCTTGGTTTTTAGCAATCATTTGCACTTTTTCAAGCAAAAGTATAATTTTTATAGTTATATAGTTCATTCCTTTCGAATTTTATCACCGAAATTGAACAAATTCCCCAAAAAATAGGTATTATAGGTTAAAAAGTGAAATTATAGGTTTTTATAGGATCACTTCAGAATTATAGGTAATTATAGGTATTATAGGTGGTCTGGGAGCCCTGAAATTCTATCACGAATTGTACTCAAATTCTATCACCAATTGTACCCAAATTCTATCATCAATTGTACCCAAATTCTATCACCAATTGTACTCAAATTCTATCACCAATTGTACTCAAATTCTATCACCAATTGTACTCAAATTCTATCACCAATTGTACTCAAATTCTATCATCAATTGTACCCAAATATTATATTAATAAAACTCAAAAAATATCCTAAATTACCCTAAAAAATATCCTAAAAAAATATCCTAAACTACACTCAGAAATGAACCTAAATTAAACTCAAAAAAAATCCTAAATTAAACTAAAAAAATCATAAATTAGACCTACCATTTATGTTTATTATAATTAAAAACATTAACCCAATAAATGTTCTCTAATTAAATTGAAGTTAAAAAAATTTCCGTACAATATTTTAAGTTCAAAACTTCCTTCCAATTAAATTTAAATTAAAAATAAAATGGGTAAAAACTGAAATAATAATAATAATATTTAATTTCAAATTTCACCCATCCTTTAATGTATTTGTATATTTATTTAAAAAACAAGTCTCGCACGCATGCGCCTGAAACAAAACTATAAATTTGCGAAAAATAGTCAGCGCTAAGGGGGGAAGGGTGTTCTATTAATATAAATCGGGAGTATGTACCATATCGCGAATCGAGTGAAAGTAGGAAAGCAACGCTTAAAAAAAGAAATTACAAAAATGCGTAATAAGGATGATAAGAAATGGATTTTTTTCCCTTCAAGGAAGGAACCAACACTTTTCCTGAGCGCAATATTTGGAACAAGAATGTTGCGCATACTGGGAAAAAAATAGCGACATTAAGAGGAAACATTCAGGTTGGGGCGACAATAATATATCCCAAAGGAAACCACTTAAAATGTTTTTCTTTCAAATTTTATTTTTATTTCTAATTTTCTTTTTAAGATAAAAAATTCATTTAAGCGTGTCCGTAACTTTCAATAAATATTTTGAATTTAATTACGTTATTTTTAAAATTAAACGAATATTTAATTTGTTTAAAAATAATTAAATATTAATTTTATATTTTTAAAATTTAAAATGAGAGAAATTTTAATGATTTTTTGGTTTATTTTTGGAACTCATTAAATTATTGTTAATGGTTAATTTTTGATTGGATATGAGTCGAAATATAGTAAAGATAATTAGTTAAATATTCAATAATTTGTAATTTTAATTTTGAAGTTTAAAACTTACGATCAAAATAGGCTTAGCTGGATTCATGGAGATACCCTGAACCAGCGACCAATGGCTATTATATTGGGGATGCAGGATCTCCATGAATCCAGCTAAGCCTATTTTGATTGATAGTAAGTTTTAAATTTATTTCTGGATTCATGGAGATATAAGGACTTTGATCATGGAGATCCCGCATTCTTCATATAAGAGACATCGATCAATGTTATTGGTCGCTAGTTCTTATACGGGAAACTCCACAAATTCAGCTAAGCCTATTTTCCGTGTAAGTTTTAAATTTATTTATAGTTTAATATTTGTTTTGTAACTATTTTCACAAGTGTATTAGGCCTATTTAAACGATAAGGAATCGATAAAAAATTCAATTTTTGTTAGGTTGCATTCTCCCTTTAAACCCGAAGGTGTAAAATTTCGAATATAAGTTTCAGGGTGACCACTGAAAATTTGAAAATACTATATAGGAAATATAGGAAATTTCTTTGCGAAATATAGGAAAATATAGGAAGAATTTTAAGTAAAATATAGGATAAAATAGGAAGAAATAAGTGGAAAATATATGATAAAATAGGAAAATAATTAATTAAAAGTAGGAACCATGTTTATTATTGCGTCACAACTCTCGCCACCGGTTTAAACACGATATTAATAGGATCCAATTGCTTAAATAGTATGGAATTTTACAGACTATTTTAACTGGAAAATGTACAGTTAAGCTAAAATAATCTTATACAGCCACAGCTGACAGGATGATTTAGAACTTTACCCTTAACTAGAGATTTTGAGTAGAAATATAGGAGATTATAGGAATTGACATTAAATTATAGGAGAAAATATGAAGGAGGTGAAAATATAGGAAAAAATAGGAAATATAGGAA
Source organism: Odiellus spinosus (assembly GCA_963920705.1). NCBI lineage: Eukaryota > Metazoa > Arthropoda > Arachnida > Opiliones > Phalangiidae > Odiellus > Odiellus spinosus. The sequence continues at coordinate 15,153,076 of OY987237.1, read as the reverse complement.
AAGTGGTCACCCTGAAATATGAAAAACGAAAAAATATAGTTCTGAAGTGACAGCCACACTTTAAAACAGAAAAATAATTTAACCCTTTTATAAATTCGCTGTGATATCGATATTTTGGAACAACGGGAGCATATTTTAATGGAACTAGGAGAGAGAGAGAGTTTGGAATTATAGGTCGAATTGTGGGGCTTTCCCTGGCTAGGCTGTTAGATAAAGTGACCTATTTGAAAGATAGTATTAATTAGAGCTAGTCTCTCTACGTTCGTTGGTTTGGGTTTTTCGTTCTCTCACTCGGTTTCCATGAACTTGTACCGAATTTTTCTCTTTTTATTTTTTATTTCAATCCCATTTTCACAAAAGGTGTCACGGCGAATGACCTCCTCTGGTGCGTTTTACGTACATTACTCGAATATGACACCATTTTGCTCCCTTATTTAACACAAATCCAATTCTCAAAAGCGTTATGACCGTGATACCAAGAGCGATACGTCATCGTGACGTTATACCCATATTTTAAAGGTCATTCGTTTATACGCTCTGACAGATATGATTCAAACTCGACGTTCAAACTTTTACAGAGAGAAATCAACATACGAATATTAATATTATTTGACCTATTAATAAATTTTATCAATTACGCTAAATTGCGAGTCACTTCCGTAAGGTTAGGTTTACGTAATTAAATAGGGATTAAAATGATTTAATCTCGATTAAAAATATTTAAGATCAATTTTGATTCTTATCTAGTTATATTAAATTTATATTTTAACAAAAAAAATTATAATTTAAGGGTTTAAACGATGATTAAACGGTTTAAACGTGAATAAACTGTTTAAACGAATGATTAAATTGTTTAAACGAATGATTAAATTGTTTAAATGAATGATTAAATTGTTTAAATGAATGATTAAATTGTTTAAATGAATGATTAAATTGTTTAAATGAATGATTAAATTGTTTAAATGAATGATTAAATTGTTTAAATGAATGATTAAATTGTTTAAATGAATGATTAAATTGTTTAAATGAATGATTAAATTGTTTAAATGTATGATTAAATTGTTTCAAAGTTAATTAAACTGTTAAAATATCATTAAATTGTTTGAATGCGTGGTTAAATTGTGGTTAAACTTTTATTGGTCTGATATATTTAGGATTAGAGGAGATTATTTAAAAGAGATGAAATTGGTTTTTAATTTATTAAAATGATTAACCTGATTTTATAAAAAAAAAGATGAACATTCTTTTTTTTTTTTAAATGAATTTGAATACGATTCGAAATACAATTCCCGTTAAAATCCGTATTATAATTAAACTAACTAATTATCAAATCAGATCATTAGATTACTTATGACAGATTAACGCTTAAAAGTAGCCGACAATTAACCGTTAAAATAACAGAAGAGTTGAATCAAAAAATTTAGATAAGGAATTAAATAAAAAAATGAACCATTTCCGGGTTCTTTGAAGAACCAAGACAGTCTCTATAGAGAAACAAGCACGTACACTGAATGAACTTTGAACTGTGCCGAACCACAAGCGCGTGACAACACATAAAAGTCACATTTTTAACGAAATTTTAAAAATAGCGAGAAATTAAAATTTAATTTTCCTGTTTTAAATCTACACACATTATAAACGTGAAACAAATTCTTTGCAGTGAAAATGTATTTAATCATTTATTTAATTATTAATTTAATCATTCATTCAATTATTAATTTAATCATTCATTCAATTATTAATTTAATCATTCATTCAATTATTAATTTAATCATTCATTCAATTATTCGTTATTTAATTATGCATTCAATTAATTATTAATTAAAATAATTAACTAATTAACCATTTTTTCTTATTCTAGTAATAATATTTAATTTCAATTAAACTTCATTATAATAATTCAAATACTTTTACTATGTTGAAAGAGTTTTATATATAATTTAAAAATTATATCCAGGAGCGTCGCTAGATAACCCCCCAAATTTCAAATTACCCCCCCCCCATTTTTTTAAAAAATACACGTGTTCCCTGAATAGCCCTCCGAATCGCCCTGATAAGCCCCACCAAAAGCCCCTATTGCCCTGATTAGCCACCCCAATTCGAAGATCCTAGCGACGCCCCTGATCATATCAGTAAAAGTTTTAAAATTAAAATAAGGGAAATGGATCTCGAATCAAATAAAATTAATAGCGCGGCTATTGAACGTTGACAGCATCGCCCCACCAGGTGGTTTTAGCGGTGTAAAAAAGGTGCTACAGATTGTTTTCTCTGGTTACATGTTCACTGTGAGCGTGTGAGGCCAATTTGAAATGTACAGTGTCATAGGGTAATAAACTTGGATATATATATTTGATATAAAACTTCGTCTACTTAAATACAGCTGGAACCAACATATCGGGTGTTATAGATAAATTAATATCAATGTACCGCGGGAATAACCGGACGTTATTGACGAAAGTAGGCTTAGCAAGGATCAACGGAGAGTTTGGAGAATGCAGCCTAACAACAATTGATTTTTTGTCGATTCAATATCGTTTAATTACAAACAAATATTAAACTAAAAATAAATTTATAATTAAAAATCAAAATAGGCTTAACTGGATTCACGGAGATATCCTGAAACCCCCTAATAACATTGATCAATGGATCTTATATGAGGAATGCAGGATCTCCGTGAATCCAGCTAAGCCTATTTTTATTGATGGTATGTTTTAAATTTATTTCTAGTTTAATATTGTTTGTAAATTTTTTTATTAGTGGATTTAACTATAAATAATTATTCCTCCAATAAAAAAAACCCCAGTTCATTACCTTATAACGGATATGAAATAATATTTCGCCATACAATGAGGGAAATCAGAGAACAACGTTAACTCAGGGTTAAAAAACCTTAAAAAAATTTTTTCGTCTAGGCGTGGCTTGTTTCAGAGTAAATTGCAATACGATAAAAACCGGGGCGGAATGGTATCCAATAATAAACATGGTAGAGAAAAATAGTCACGTACAAAAAAAAGTTAACCATCCCACAATGACACCCAGATAACCCCAAAGCAGTCTCAGGTATCAGCGTCAATAAACCTATATTCTAATAAAACATAATCATAATTTAAACACTATTATTAGGTTTCTACGCGCTGAAAACTTAGACTGACCATGAAGGGAACAATTCCGTCACCTAGAATACGGGGAAGGTCGTACCATATATTTTCTAGACTACAACATATGGTGTAGATCTAAAGGGGAGGGTTGGAACACGGAACTTTTCACGGGGAACTGATATGACCTTTGGTTAACCCCGTGAAGAGATTTTTCGGGGTCTGTTAAAAAGGGGGCTACTACCTTCTAATAAATATACCTACGTCGGTATATTAACATATGTATTATGACTGACTAATAGACGGTTTCAGTTGTCACTAAAGAGGGGCTTTCGTTATCTTTATATACCTAGTAACAGAACGGGGTCCGTAGTGACAAGTCTAATTGGTTTATAGAAGATGTGATGTGTTGGAATGTTTCATAAATATCTATAGTAAAGTATCATTTGGGAATGGTTTGTAAACATCGAAGGTGTATTGTTAGATATTATTATATCTCGTAATAAATAAAAATAGTTTTAATCATTTTATTTCAAGTGGGGCTATCACCATTTTTAGTTCTATCAGAAACCCTCTGATGAAACCCTCCTTTGAAGTCAATTACTCCCTGGTCTTGTCTACCCCTCTCTGTATGGGTTAGTCTCAAAAAGCGCGATTCGTACGCCTCCTAACGGTAGATATTTTCGGAGCGGGAGTTCGTCGAGCGAATATATCTAGCAGCCTTGGAGTTCGTCAAAAAAACGTCGTCGTTTGTGGACGACAGGGGGTATGAAGTAGGACCCCTCCGATCTCGTAAAATTGGGAATTTTACCCATACAGAGAGGAGCGCTATATCGAACATTAGAGTAGTAGACTTCAAAGGAGGGTTTCATCTACTTCTGGTTTTATCATACAATTAAAACGACATATTCAAAATTTTATACCTCCGCGTTGAGGCATTAGAAAGAAACTTCAAAACGAAATTTTCGTACGAAACGTTAAAGTACTTTTACGCGAAAGACCACGCGAAAGCGATCCTTTCACTGGTGCTGTCAGGGCGAGAATTAACTCTAGGCTCTATACAATAGCGAAATCAAGCGACAATATTGATGACGTAGTATTGCGGGAAATTTTATTTTGAAAATATCGAAAATGGTGATTATGAAATATGTATTTTTACTGTCGTGGTAATTTTGTTCTATGACATATGTATATATATTTTAAATCGTTTTTTAACGAACAACCCGAAAATGCTACTCAATTTTCATTTGGAGTTCGTGAAAACTCAGTGACAGCCTTACTTTAAACTTTAAATCATTTGGAATGATGATTTATTTCATTTCGTGTCGACACATTCTTAATTTTAATATAAAGGATGGGTGAAATTTATCACATGGTTTGGAAAATAGTTTCTCTGATTTTTCAAGATTTTGGCACCAAATGTTTTGAAAAACCGTAATTAAAATTTAGAATTTAGCTTGATTAAGGTCGTATCAAGTCTCGGAGTCATTCAAGTTTATTATCAAGTCACGCTACTATATCGTGATTCAGTTTATTGAGTATCTGTTTAAGAAGTTTTGTTAGAGAAATGGTGAAAGATATTACGGCGTATTGATACGCAACGTTATATCTCATAGAAAGAAAAGTAGTTTTCAATTTCTCATCGTAGGTTTAAATTTATTTTCAATATGACGTCAATGTTTTCATAAAAAAAAGGAATTTCAGATTTATTATTTTTTAAATATCATTTCACTGCACCTTTACTAAATATACTCTGGTATGATGGTATGGAGTGCCAAAAATGTTACAGAATAGAATCACAGCCAAGTTTAAAACGTTACTGTTCTTCGTTTAACTATAGAGGCCCGTTTATTTATATTTAAAAGAAAAAAAAACTTTTTGTTATAAGTTATACCAATTAAAGTATTAAAATATATATTAAATTAATTAAACTTTACGTTAAAATTAAAAGGAAATTTAATCTTAATCTGGGGTTATGCCTTAAAAATCCTTAATTAATATATCTTTCAGCTTTGAAATATTTATTTTTCAAATAAATTCCCTGACTATTTTTCAAATAAATTCCCTGACCATTTTTCAAATAAATTCCCTGACCATTTTTCAAATAAATTCCCAGACTATTTTTTAAATAAATTCCTTGACCATTTTTCAAATAAATTCCTTGACCATTTTTCAAATAAATTCCCTGACCATTTTTCAAATAAATTCCCTGACCATTTTTCAAATAAATTCCCTGACCATTTTTCAAATAAATTCCCTGACCATTTTTCAAATAAATTCCTTGACCATTTTTAAAATAAATTCTTTTAACAATTTTCAAATAAATTCTTTTAACAATTTTCAAATAAATTCTTTTAACAATTTTCAAATAAATTCCCTGACCATTTTTCCTATACCTTTTGGGCCCATTTTTAATTTCCCTGGCTTTTCCAGGTTGTCCCTTGGAACTAAGTTGAACTCAAAATATTACGGTTTATAAAGCTCATTACTGATTCATAGCAAAAACTGCTAAGAGGTATTTGTTGTTTAAATAATAAGTATTCAAAACCAAGTTAAGACCTATTTATTCTCTCACGCGAGATACGACTTTGAAAGTCATAAACTAGATTTAGAAATGATTCCTTAATAGTTATAGCCTTAATAGTTAGAATAGTATTCTTTTAAAAAGAAAAAAATATATACAATAATAAAACTTTCCCGACAAAACAAAGTAAATGTTCATAGTGAACTTGTGTGTGTGTGTGTGTTTATTTTTGTATCGATCGCCCTTGTCCTTTAGCTGCCGACCATAAGTCATAAGTCACGCGTACTTATTCCTAATTGGTTGTATGGCACGCGATAAATTAAGCCTATTTTTTAGGCTTTTTTGGGAGTTGGGAGTTTATTTCTTTAACGTAATTAACGATAATTTCAATACGAAAAGTACTTTTACGAAAAAGACGGCGCGAAATTGATCTTATCACGTGCCAGAACGCGCGAGAATCAACAACTGTAGGCTTTATACAATAGCTAAATCACGTGACCATAATGATGACGTAGATGGCGGGAAAATTTTATTATTGAAAATTTCGAAAATGGTGATTATTTGGAAACTATTTTAATTTAGAATAATTAATAATTTAGATTCAAATACAGTTTACTATCACTTTAAAACAAAAGATATATAGTTGAAAATTATGTCTAAAGTTAAAAAAATAGTGTGAACTGTAGAAAATTTTAGTGTTTTAAGAAACTACGCAATATGAAAAGTCTTAAAAGTTCTTTAGAAGCTTCCTAGCTCGGAAAAAAAATAATAATCCGGTTTAATCCGAAACGCGTGGTGCCAGTTTATACAACGTAACTTTACACCACTATTAAGCGTATATTCTCATTCTAACAAATCTAGTGTAAAAAGACCGGTGACCCTGGTAACTTAGTATAGAGAATTGTGGCCATTTTTAGCACCTATCTATATTTCGTATCAGTCGAAGAGTACAGCGAGCTCAATCCTAATTCCTATACATTATAAAAACATAAGATAAACTTAAATAATCTGTACTGCGTACTAAAACTGAAACCAAATCCAAGAGGGTGCTAAAACAGTCGACAGAAATCTTTTATATATTTTTCAGTCTAAGTCTTTAGTACGTAAAATACTGGACACCTTTATAGCATTAAAAACCTTCACCCCATTCGTTTCTAGTAAACAGTTAGATTGAAAAATATTCTAGTGGTTGTTAAATCTTAAAATCTATTTTATTTTGTTACTCGAATTAACATTATGTATCAATCCGCTACAGTATTTGTTTCATTGTAAACTGAACTTGAAATAAAAATAATCCAATTTATTTTAGTCTAAGAGTTTACCGCGTGGAAAACTACGGAACTAACAAACTTTAGGTAGAAATTTATTGATAGAACTAAGCTTTGATAGAGCTATACTCTGAGATTGATAAAAAAATGAAGTGAAACCCAATTTATTTAAGTCTAAGAGTTTACCGCGTAGAAAACTACGGAACTAACAAACTTTAGGTAGAAATTTATTGATAGAACTAAGCTTTGATAGCGCTATACTCTGAGATTGATAAATATATTCTTCCAGCGGTGGTTGGAAAGCTCGGCAGTGAAGCTTAAACTTCGGGCGCTATTGGGTTCAATGACCTAAGGATTCTGCTCTAGGGAAGGATCTCTGGCTCGCAATAAACGTTTTGGTTAATGTTTACACTGATGTCAATCCCCCCAGTAAGGCTTAAGCCTATTAGTCTCTTTCCTAACCATTCAATTCAATAGGTCAATATTTTTACAATAAATAATAATTAACTTTTGCAAATTTTATGCAAATTTTATTTCCCCCCCTGGAGAGAATTTATATTTTCGTTTTTATTGCCAAAAAATGTATATAAATATATGGTGGTTGTTTTTAGGGACCTCGTCGTTATTTTGAATGGCTTTATGCAAATTTTGATATTTGATATGGTTTGAAATTTGGAGTCTAGTGAAAAACTTTTTAGTATTTCCTATAGTGGGTATTATATTCATTTTTAAAATAATTTATATCTTGTGATTTGATAGAGTTAAAATTTTTAAGGTTTTTCATTATGAATGTATTTTACAAATAACAATATTTTATCGACATTTTCAGGATTAGAATTTATTTAGAGGTTTCATATTTATTTTTGAGCAATTTAAATTCATTTTAGATTTTTGATTAATGTTGTTTATTGAAATTTTATTAATTTGGGTAATTTCATAGATTTTTATAAATTCTATGAATTTGAGATTTCATAGAATTTTTTAAATAAATTCTATGAATTTGAGATTTCATAGAATTTTTTAAATAAATTCTATGAATTTGAGATTTCATAGAATTCATAGAATTTTTTAAATAAATTCTATGAATTTGAGATTTCATAGAATTTTTTAAATAAATTCTATGAATTTGAGATTTCATAGAATTTTTTAAATAAATTCTATGAGTTTGAGATTTCATAGAATTTTTTTTAATAAATTCTATGAATTTGAGATTTCATAGAATTTTTTAAAAAAATTCTATGAATTTGAGATACCATAGAATTTTTTAAATAAATTCTATGAATTTGAGATTTCATAGAATTTTTTAAATAAACTCTACGAATTTGAGATTTCACAGAATTTTTTAAATAAATTCTATGAATTTGAGATTTCATAGAATTTTTTAAAAAAATTCTATGAATTTGAGATTTCATAGAATTTTTTAAATAAATTCTATGAATTTGAGATTTCATAGAATTTAAATAAATTCTATGAATTTGAGATTTCATAGAATTTTTTGAAACTGAATTAATTTGAAATTGCATAGATATTTTGGAAGATTAATTTTAAATTTAAAAAACTCTATTAAATTGAGATTTCATAGAATTTTTTAAATAAATTCTATGAATTTGAGATTTCATAGCCTTTATTTTATAAATTCTATGAGTTTGTAATTTAATATTAGAAATAATATGTATCTGAGAATTCATAGTACTTTGAATTTACAATTTAATAAAGATTGATTGAAAAATGTAACCTTGATTATGAGCTCGGCCGTTAATCTACAGTAATCTAATCCCTATTTCAGACCTAGACATCTAATCTTGTTAAAGTAAATACGACTAAACTGAAACTGTAAAGATTTACCTAATTTAGAAACAAATTAAAAATATAATTTTAAATCTAAACTATTATTTTTTTAATCGAAATTTATATTCTTTAAATTATCGATAATGTTAATGGTATGTTTAATTACTAAAATTCGAGAAAGACGACTTCTTAATTACCAACCAATAATTACTGAAAGTATTTTTAACAAAATTTGGCCAAAATTTCGCAATTTCGGCCCTTAAAATTTTAAGATTTATAATTAAGATTAAAAAAAAAAACTTTAAATATATAAGCAATAAGTTTTTCGTCGAGCTAGAACGGAAATTTTCATTTTCCCGAAACTAAATCTAATTTAAGAAAGACGGAAAATAAAAATGGAAATAATTTTAAGGGGGTTAGAGCTTACACCGAGTAACTTTCGCTAAAATAAAAAATGTATATAATTAGCCGGAATTAAAATTCCGTTTCAAGAAAACATTTTCTCCTTTTGCTTTTTAGAGGAAGTAAAAGAAAAAGCTAGTCTCCTTGAGGAAAAACAAAATGGCGCCGTTCAACAATTTTATTTTTAAAGAAGAAAAATTACGTAGTTTTTAAAAGGGAGAGTGAAATTTTGAAATTAAACTGGTTTCTAATATTAATTTAAATTAGGCTTAGCTAATGTTCATTTCTAGGGTTAGGCTTAGCTACATAAATTAGATTAAACCTTCTAGGGTTAGGCCCTTGGTTAGGCTTAGCTACATAAATTAGATTAAACCTTCTTGGGTTAGGCTTAGCTACATAAATTAGATTAAACCTTCTAGGGTTAGGCTTAGCTACATAAATTAGATTAAACCTTCTAGAGTTAGGCTTAGCTACATAAATTTGACTAAACCTTCTAGGATTAGGCTTAGCTACATAAATTAGATTAAACCTTCTAGGGTTAGGCTTAGCTACATAAATTAGATTAAACCTTCTAGGGTTAAGCTTAGCTACATAAATTTGATTAAACCTTCTAGGGTTAGGCTTAGCTACATAAATTCGATTAAACCTTCTAGGGTTAGGGTTAGCAACAGACTAAGGTCAGGCTGGCTTAGCAACTTAAACATGAATAAGGCTAGGCTTAGCAACTTATTTTTAAAGAAGACTACATAGCTTTGGGTTGTAATAAACCAGTTTGACTATTCTTTTCATTCTAAAATTAGGCTTAGGATAATTATCTTTAATACATTTCACTATCCCTTTAACCAAAACTTCTTATGGGGGAAGAAGAAACGGAAAATTAAAAATTTCTTTACTTTCCCCCAATTTGCTTCTTTCTTTGCGCGATAAATATACAACAGTTTGAAAGGGTTTTTGGCGCGTATAGATAAAGAATCATAGTTACACTCAACGCTTGGCTAGTTTTATAAAACTCATAATTGTTCAAATATTTTATGATAAAATCTTCTAATAGTAAATTCTTAAGAGTAGGGGATTCTTATTTCCACAGATCTATTTTTAAAATATTAATTTTAATATTTCATAATATCCTCTAAATATAAATGAAGACTAACTATTACGAAAGTTATATTTATGGACTGATTGGCGATTAAAATCGCGAGCATACGACACCATGATGACGTCACCACGTCACCAAAACATACTAATTAACTAGTTCCATCAAAAACTAACCACATTCAACTACGATTTTAAATTTAAATCCTAATGCATTTAATTTACAAACTAAAGATTAACCATGATTATAAAATTTTTAATTTCCTAAATAAAGTCTCTCTAATATCCCAACAAACCAGATTTTTAAAACGCAAAGTTCAGCAACCTCACAATGCGCTTATATATATAATACATTACACAACCTTTTATCATTATTATTATGTTAAACTAAGTCCTCGACCCATTAGTTCAAATTACATCTAAGCCTAATTTAGGTTAGGCTTAACACCCTTATAAAATTACAACGTAATCCGCGTAAAATTTAACCACGTTGCAAATAACTATAGCTATAAAAAGTCCCAACTCATCGCTCTTTAAACGCAGAAGCGTAGGCTACCAAAGAACGGCACAAAACCTAGGCCTACTTGCAATCAGGTCAACAACCTAGATATAGACAAGTCAGGGATCCCAAACTCCCGAAGCCCAACGTTAGGCGCAATACGCGTCAAAAGTTGCGTATAGCCTCACAACCATCGTAATTTAATTAATATTAAATACTTAAATGAAGAAAACTTGGTATTTTTTTCGTAATGATTAAAATTAGTTAAGCCTAACTTTCGCGAAAGTTCGAAAACTTATATTTAAACATTCCGATAGGCATATATCAAAGACAATTTGAAACGAGATAATAAAGGAAAGAAAATTGGTTATTACCTTTAAGTGAAAATCCGCATATTTTGATGACACTATTTCGTTGTTTTAATGATGATTAAAAATTAAGTTAAATAATTCCAGAAGCGGCTAAATTTGCGTGGTGGAAGCCGCCAAGTCGTAGCCATACACAACCACGAAGCGGCAAGGTCATTGACTCTCCGGGCCAATGCACTCCGGGCTAAGCTTTCGAAAAACTCTCGCTGGAAGAAACCAAAACGCACTTTCGCCAATATTTTGGCTTATTAATCGTCGCGAAATATCCGAATCTTGACCGTTGTCCAGTCAATTAATATCCTCGGGTCCTTTATACGCATTCAGAAAGCCTAACTTTCGACTATTCGCGATTATAAACACAAAATTCTTCGTTACGTTCGCGAGGGACGTTTATTTCCGAGCTCTCGGCCGTTCGCCTCTCGCTTTGTGGCCATAGATTCGATACAGGAACAAGAGCTCTCTAATGCACTTCGCGTTGGAACCTTTAGTTCCGTTCATTCGAGCTTGGGGGCGCTTACGGAGTTTCGGTGACGTAGTTCCGCTTCTCCTAAACGTCAGACCAGGGGATGTATTCCAACTATTTCGAACAGGATCCACCGACTATACAAAAGTTTCCTGAAAACCAAGGAACAACGAAATGACTAAAAATGAAACGTCACTCGTAAAAATAACGTCACAAAAAGTTTACTAAACAAAACAATACGCGAACATTCCAGAACCTTATTAGCACTTTTCTATAATGCACCTTTCAATTAGAGTTAAATAAATGTCTATTTAAGTTAAATTTATTAAAATTTGACTATGATAAAGCATATAAATATCGATTTAGGATTGATGATGAGACCCTAATGTCAGAAATACATGAACTATATATGCTAATGTTCTAACCTTCGTACATTAATGTTGTAATTGCAGCTAGTTACCGGGGAAAATGAATTAATGAATATATTTTGGGTTCCGGTTGAAGCAGGAACAATATATTTTAAAATATGGATTCGTTTATAACTAAATCTGACCATAGATGTGATTTTTGTTAGAGATCTAATTTGCTAATAGCATATGCTAATAATAGTTATATCATAATAATTCATCTTAATTTGCATATTGAACCTCTTAGCAAATAAAAAAATGTTAAGTTTTACCTTTATTAATGCATAGTGACGACGCAACTGGACGTTTAATGGCACAAATTCGAAGACATCGAAGTGGTCCAAGATTCACTGTTAATTACAATGACGGTTGCAAATTTAAAAGTGCAGACGATCCAGTTTGACCCCGCGACCACTTTAAAGGTGTACTGAAAATAAGCAACTAAATCTTCTTTTGTAAATAATTATTTTACGCACCAAGACGTTAAATGAAACAATGTCATCGTGAAATATGTCTAAAATTTGTATAATTAAATTAAATAAAAGACATTTAATTAAATTTGTGCCAAAATTAAGACAAATGCTGTAAGGTTCCATGGTGTAATGGTTAGCACTCTGGACTCTGAATCCAGCGATCCGAGTTCAAATCTCGGTGGGACCTGACATTTTTTCAAATTAATTTGTAAAATTAAGAGATACAACGGAAAAGTAATACGTAACCTGACCATGAAGATGGAGATGCATTGAAATGCCCGCGTTCGAATGCCCCTCTCTTCAAAACCGACCAAATAAAGTTAATAGATGGCGCTGTTAAAAAAACAACAAAAACCCGTCAAATTTAAACGTTTATTTTCAATGACACGCTCTAAAACTTTACAAAAGTCAAACACAATCAAATAAAAATAATCTCAAACGAATCCAGCTCAATTTATCATTTAATTAAGGCGAATTAATGATAAAACATTTATAATTTCTACGTTGTCTAAGGTCGAAATTTTTGGTTAACGATATATATTGAGCATTTTATTTTATTTGTAATTAATAAAATAAAATTAAGCAGTTATATAATTCTATAAGATTTGTAATAAAATATAAGTGATATGGCTCTATATTAACACCTCAATTTGGTAAAGTTTTGATGTTTTAAAAACAATTTTTTTTTAACGAAAGTAGCACGATGAAGGAATATTTTTAGCACAGTCACAAACTGTAGATTACCGGTTACACCGGTACCATTTTAAAATGAAAATAGTATCAAATAGATATGTAGCAGAGAGATTACCTCGGTAAAAGTCAGATTTTATGACTGATATCATCATATTAGTACCGTTTAAATGGTAAAATGTAACGTAGAATAACCGTAGTCGATACTAATTCTAAAAAAAGGCTTATTTAAAAATTACCGGTAAATTTTTATAATAAATGGCAACGAATAAGAAAGGCTATCGATACATTAAACCCTAGAAAAAACAAAAAGGCACATTATGGTAACGTAATTAACCATAATTAAAATCTCACTAATTTTTGGTAATGAAGATATTTCATTGAATCTTTTTATTCAACTAATTAAAAAAACGATGATTTTGTTTTAATCTTCATTATCGTTGATATTATCATCGGCACCGTTGATGATCGGTTTGGTTTCAGAGTCACCCTGAAATGTAAAATGTAATAAGTTTGCGATCTAAAAAGCATTTAACTTTAAGCCAAAGATCATGATTTTCAGATAGGAATTTATGCCTTTCAAAAGTTGCAACTTACGCGTAAATTATTATATCAAGTAACAAGTTTAGCATAAGTTAATTGTATCATAAGTATGACACAAATAATTAGAAGCGTCATCTGCTATATAAAAACACCCTTAAGATGTTTCTTCCGGTTTAATTGGTTGGTTAGTGTCGTCTGCTTAGCTTCAATTGAAAACTGTTAAAAGTAGTTTCAAAGCGTGAATACGCCTTTTGTGTCTTAAATAACAAAACTGGTCCAATTAGTAGTCCCAATTATTATATTTCTAAAGGATAAGAATAAACTAGTCCCAGGGACCATCGACCTTCATTTTTTTAAATTAAAAACTGGTCCAAGAAATGAATAAACTTAGTTTCTGACTTATAAACTAGTTAGGAATTCTCTAGCGTGAATGCGGATCTTAAAAAACAAAACTGGTCCAATTCGTAGTCCCAATAATTATATTTCTAATGGGTTCGAGTTAAACTAGTCTCTGGGACCAGCAGCTTTCATTTTTTAAATAAAAAAACTGGTCCGACTCTCATTTTTTTTAAATTAAAATAAAGAACTGGTCCGAGCAATTAATAAACTTGATTTTTGATTCGTAAACTGGTCTTATTTAGATTCTAAACCTGTTTCAGACGAGAAAATATCTCATATTTATAAATTAGACTTAAATAATTAAGCAAATGTAACATTTAAATTAATTATAAGCAAAAAATAAATTGTTTATTAGCAAACCAAATAAACAACAAAAGGTATGGGAAAAAAATCATTTAAGCACCAAGCGTATTTATAAGAGCAGCTACAAACGATACGATAAAATAACGCATGCATTTTTAACAAAACTAACAAATCTATTTAATTTATTCGCAAAAATTAATATAATTAAGATTTTTAAAACAATTTAATAGCAATGTTTAAAAGCATTAATGCGTTACCGACACAGTGACACCAAAAATATAAAACCCAAGCATTTATTCCCAAAATACGCTGATTTATCTTTGTTATAAAATTTAAAGAAATAATTAGTGAAATTATAATAAAAATGCGCGTGAAAGGGAAGCTCTAAAAATAAAATGGTGCTAAAAATAAAAGAGTGCTAAAAATAAAAGAGTAGCGCTAAAAATAAGATTTATTAACACAAAATCTCTATAAAAAATTACCGTCACAAATTTTTGATCATGCTCGAAATTCTAAACCCATATTTAATTTATGCGTTAATTGATTTATTTACGCTCTAATCTTTTTAATTTATACGCTAACACGACCCGTCCCTTACTAATTAATTATTTATTATATTATAAATTGAAAATAGTTACGAGCTAATATCAAGATTATGCGCTACGATATTAAAAATATTTTTGAAACTTGAGAATAAAATTGGCACAATTCTTTGTAAAAACTTAAACCTTTACGCGCTAAAAACTTAACGTGCTTAAAAAAATCCCTCGAATTACGATAAATTTGGCACACAATCGTAAAATCACAAACCTAGGAATGAATAAAATTGTAATACTGACCTTCAACCCCCAAGTTAATGAAATTATATTAAAAATAATTAAAAATCTAAAATTAATCAAAATCATTGGTTTTTTTTTAACAAAAAGCGTACCGCGGCACAAACACGGTTAACACGCGCTTAAATTGGCAGCAAAATGTTAGTATGTGGGCCAAAAGCGGTCAAAGGTGAGTGAAAAAGGTCACAAAACTCAGTGCGATGGAAAAAAAGATCAAACTTTAAGCTCTTGTTTATCGAGAACGATTGATTTGGGTTTAAACGAAAGAGACTCAACTGATTCCTTTTTGAGCGTCGAACTGACGTAAATGGCCCATAGTCCAGCTACGATAGCCACCGCTAGACCGAAACCCATCGCGCAATAGAAAGATAACTCCATTATGAAATGAGGCAACTCTATCGAGCGTTTAAGCTCATCAGCCAGTTCGGGCGTGACATCTCCGCTCTGAATTGATTCGTAATGTTAATTATTACGTGATTACGTTACAATTTCTTACAATGTGATTCTTACAATTTCTTGCCATAAGACTGGAAATATTATCTCAGGTACATTGTCGAATTGGCTGCAATTTCACAAATAGAGAATCTTTAGCCAATTACGGGATTTGATAGAAAACTGAATAAAATTACAAGATTTGATAGAAAACTGAATAAAATTACAAGATTTGATAGAAAACTGAATAAAATTACGGGATTTGATAGAAAACTGAATAAAATTACGGGATTTGATAGAAAACTGAATAAAATTACAAGATTTGATAGAAAACTGAATAAAATTACAAGATTTGATAGAAAACTGAATAAAATTACGGGATTTGATAGAAAACTGAATAAAATTACGGGATTTGATAGAAAACTGAATAAAATTACGGGATTTGATAGAAAACTGAATAAAATTACGGGATTTGATAGAAAACTGAATAAAATTACGGGATTTGATAGAAAACTGAATAAAATTACGGGATTTGATAGAAAACTGAATAAAATTACGGGATTTGATAGAAAACTGAATAAAATTACGGGATTTGATAGAAAACTGAATAAAATTACGGGATTTGATAGAAAACTGAATAAAATTACGGGATTTGATAGAAAACTGAATAAAATTACGGGATTTGATAGAAAACTGAATAAAATTGAGGGATTTGATAGAAAACTGAATAAAATTGAGGGATTTGATAGAAAACTGAATAAAATTACAAGATTTGATAGAAAACTGAATAAAATTACGGGATTTGATAGAAAACTGAATAAAATTACAAGATTCGATAGAAAACTGAATAAAATTGAGGGATTTGATAGAAAACTGAATAAAATTACGGGATTTGATAGAAAACTGAATAAAATTACGGGATTTGATAGAAAACTGAATAAAATTATGGGATTTGATAGAAAACTGAATAAAATTACGGGATTTGATAGAAAACTGAATAAAATTACGGGATTTGATAGAAAACTGAATAAAATTACGGGATTTGATAGAAAACTGAATAAAATTGAGGGATTTGATAGAAAACTGAATAAAATTGAGGGATTTGATAGAAAACTGAATAAAATTGAGGGATTTGATAGAAAACTGAATAAAATTACAAGATTTGATAGAAAACTGAATAAAATTACGGGATTTGATAGAAAACTGAATAAAATTACGGGATTTGATAGAAAACTGAATAAAATTACGGGATTTGATAGAAAACTGAATAAAATTACGGGATTTGATAGAAAACTGAATAAAATTACGGGATTTGATAGAAAACTGAATAAAATTACGGGATTTGATAGAAAACTGAATAAAATTACGGGATTTGATAGAAAACTGAATAAAATTACGGGATTTGATAGAAAACTGAATAAAATTACGGGATTTGATAGAAAACTGAATAAAATTACGGGATTTGATAGAAAACTGAATAAAATTGAGGGATTTGATAGAAAACTGAATAAAATTGAGGGATTTGATAGAAAACTGAATAAAATTACAAGATTTGATAGAAAACTGAATAAAATTACGGGATTTGATAGAAAACTGAATAAAATTACAAGATTCGATAGAAAACTGAATAAAATTGAGGGATTTGATAGAAAACTGAATAAAATTACGGGATTTGATAGAAAACTGAATAAAATTACGGGATTTGATAGAAAACTGAATAAAATTATGGGATTTGATAGAAAACTGAATAAAATTACGGGATTTGATAGAAAACTGAATAAAATTACGGGATTTGATAGAAAACTGAATAAAATTACGGGATTTGATAGAAAACTGAATAAAATTGAGGGATTTGATAGAAAACTGAATAAAATTGAGGGATTTGATAGAAAACTGAATAAAATTGAGGGATTTGATAGAAAACTGAATAAAATTACAAGATTTGATAGAAAACTGAATAAAATTACGGGATTTGATAGAAAACTGAATAAAATTACGGGATTTGATAGAAAACTGAATAAAATTACGGGATTTGATAGAAAACTGAATAAAATTACGGGATTTGATAGAAAACTGAATAAAATTACGGGATTTGATAGAAAACTGAATAAAATTACGGGATTTGATAGAAAACTGAATAAAATTGAGGGATTTGATAGAAAACTGAATAAAATTGAGGGATTTGATAGAAAACTGAATAAAATTACAAGATTTGATAGAAAACTGAATAAAATTACGGGATTTGATAGAAAACTGAATAAAATTACAAGATTCGATAGAAAACTGAATAAAATTGAGGGATTTGATAGAAAATTGAGGGATTTTATAAGAACCCTTGTTATTTCTGGATTTTTAAGGAAATTGGATAAATAGGATTTTTAAATCTAAAAAAACTGATACAAAAACTTTTAAATACCTAACAGATGGAACTCTACGAAGTTTAACATTGACTTGCGCTCTGGCTGCGATACTGAGTGGTATTCCACTATTCTATAAAAAATATCAATCACTGAATTAGTTTACCCAAAAAATATAAATTTTGCCCAAACAGCGATATAAAATGAAATGATCTTACTGGCTCCAAATCAATGTGGAAACTATGAAGCGTTTTATTGGGTTCCATTCCGGTGACATTCTCTCTGAGCTCAGGATCACCTTGATAGAAATGGGGTTGACTTAGGACCACGGGAGCTCCAAATTGGCACGGACTAATATCGATAGCGCCGGATGGCAAATCCCCATCCGCGGGCTCGAAGCAATAGTTATCGGGATTGATAGAGGTGTTGGCCAAAACCGTTGGCAAAGCCTCGAATCGTTTCGAATCAATGTCGTAATGACTCACGTCTTCGTTATACGTTAAAGGCCAAGATCTAAGTGGGGGAAATCTTTGTAAAAACGTTCGTTAAATTCGTAGGATTTCGACTAAACACTGACCTGCATAGATCGGTTCGAAAGAAGTAAAGAATTTCTTGATTTTTTTGGACGGGTGGACTTAATTCTCCGTCTACGGGGATCAAAAATTTTACGGTTTAATCTCGCTTGTTGTCAATGGAATTACGTTTTAATTACTTGTTCCGTTAATTTCATTGCACGTTGGTCCGGACCAAAAATCCAGATTACTACGCGTTGAATAAAATTAGGGGATGTCAACCAGTTTGCGGTTTAATTTACAAACTTACGGTTCTCCATTCCAGGAGTTAATCAAATTAGATTTAGATAAATCTCCTTTCCCAGTATTTATATTAAAAAGCCCATCGTGTGACATATTTTTCTGCGTAAAAATGTTTTTTTCTTTTAATCAAAAGAGTCTCAATTTTCGTCGATTAAAGTTTAAGTGGTTAAACTTACTCCGTAAAACCAAGCAAAATATCCCTTGCGATCGGGAATTCTTTTGTCAATCGTTCGGCCAATTATATTCAAATAATCGTAGTAACCCTTAAACAACAACTCTTCCACAGTATGAGTGACGAAGATCTTTTCATTTAACACTCTTAACGTAATAGAAAAGATAACCCGCTCCCATAATGGCTTATTCATGACGATCGAACTAGCAACCTTTTGATTTAGATTCAAATATTAATATTTGTATTAAAGGGAGAATGAAGCTAGATAGAGAACGTACCGCCATCGGCCCATTAAGCGTCATAATTTCATCCGACAATTCCCCAGCTGACATATTTGGTAAAAACTCGTATCGAGAATATTCCCTGAATGAAATAGTGTCATTTGGGTTCCACGTAATATTTTCTTTCGTCCAATATAATCTTAAAAAAATTAATGTAATTCGTATTAATTTACGCATCTGGGAAGGACAAAATTGATAGTAAATACCTAAAAGTGTAAGGCCCCTTTTCAGTAAGGTTAGGTTTAGCGTTATGGTTTAAAATTTCAGCAGGATTTTCAATGTGAAACATGTAAGCTCGAAAGTAAATGGGCAATGGAATATTTTTCCACATTTCGTAGCTTTCTGATCCTTGCGATAATGGAAGTTTCTGAAATTTCAATTTTTATACGATGAAACTCTTTAAAAAAATAAACTTAATAGGCAGTCTTATAAAATAATCTTGGAAACGGATAAAATATCCGTTAAAAACATCCATTTGTATTGATGATGTTGTAGGATTTTCTATACTTTTGCCAACCTTGAAACTAACAAAAAGCCGTTAAATAGAACCCATTTCTACGGAAGATGTTGCCTTTTTTCAAGGTTGGGACAAAGTCAGAATTTATATTATCATCTATTAAGTCCACTTTCCCTTTCAAAATTACTAGGTAGACAAAGTTTTATCACTTTCTAACACAACTACGCAAGTCCAAGCCAAAATTCAAATAGTTTTTGTCTCCCGCATTAGAGTCAAATGAAAAATGTAAAGGGTATTTTAATGTAAGCGAATTTAATCTCCCGTAATGCCTTTCACTATATTATTTCAACAATCCAGTGGGTGGATTACAAAGAACTATAAATGGCAACTAGTTTTGCAGGCGTATGTAATTTAATAGCAGGTTTTCCACTAGACTTATCAGAAGGTCGTACCTCAACTAGACTTTCACGAACTTATACGGATCAGTATCATGCTTAAAAAACTTTAAATTTGTTGAAAATATTTTTTTTCTTCTGATATTACTAAATGCTTAAATATATAACAGCAAATAAAAACTCTTTTAAAGGCCCTATCTGCTCAGAAATGTGCCCCTTTAAAATGATCTTCCGTTATGTACATAATTAAGCTTTGACTTTACAATTTATGGTCAACGTCATCTGCTAAGCTAGTAAAGGAGACTTTAAATTGGCTTTAGTAATCACAGGTTTAAAGAGTATAATAGTTCTAATAGATCTCTAGAGCTCTGAAAAAGTATCCAAGACTTTTTTGGCAACGATATGCTTCTGAAACGAGATACTAAGTTAACTATTATATTATACGTAATTTTTTCCCAAGATTTTAAAGGTACAATAAGGAAATTTTATATAATATTTCCTTTAAACTCCTAAGATTACAAAACATATTATTTCTAAACTAGAATCAGCAGCGAAACACAATGCATAATATATTCAACAAATTCAATGTCATTGTAAATTAATTTTTAGATCATTCACTATCATTTCCATAGCAACAGATACATTTTAAAGAGCAATTCTCACAAAAAATTGTTAATTTCATTTTTTTGGCTTAGAACTCATTAAATTTATAGACATTTACATCATTTAGACATATTTTAAGTTCTACGTAACCATTATTTAAATATCTACAGAGTATGAGATTAAGAAAACTTGTTTCTTTTAACTATGACATCAATCACATTAAAGGGAGTATGAAGCTCTCTCTTAACAAAAACATTTAGTCTTAAGGGGTCTTAGGGAAGTCTTTCAGGTGTCTTACGTAGTCTTTAGAGGTCTTGGGGAAGTCTTTCATTATGTCAAGAAGTATTAGGGAAGTCTTAAAGACTTTTGTACTGTTCTTGAGGACCTCTGTAAGGTGGAGGGTAATAGTTGACATTGTGCCATTACGCCTAACAAATCGGAGTAATCCCCATTTTCAAGCTTTTTGCATTCTCTTTTCCATTTAGATCTCCGCTTTTAAGTCACTTGGAAGCCTGATAACGGGGGTTAAAGGCCCTATCTGCTCTATTATATGCGCCTTTAAAATAATTTTCTACTAAGCGAGAAAAGACGACTTTAAAAATCGCAGATAGCCCCTTTAAAAGAAAAGCTTGATATACGCTTCAACTTTGATTTAACGCAAAAACTCAATCATAAATTTAAAATGTCCCTATGACGTCGCACACGTTAGTAGGCGATTTTAATTTTAGTTTACACTCCCTTTAAAGTAATTTTAAAAAGGAAGTTCACCTTAAAAAACAAAATTGAACGGTTATCTAAGCATTCAATATAGTTTTCCCGTCTCGGGATCTCAAGCTTGAACCTTTGTCAAGGACTAACTAAGGCGAGAATTATTTTTTTCTAAACTAAATATCAACTTTGTGCCAAGCGACAAATTCCTATTCCATGACATAACAATTCGCGTGACTATTAGTGACCTAGTAGACGTATCTTGATAAAAAAGATTAACTAAAAAACTTTTTGCGGCTTGATATCTAATGGATAATTTGATTAAAGGGAAATTATATAATTTTTTTAAATATAAAAAGTCACTCTAAAATTTATTTCCACTTGGGAGTAGAGTCTCGTCTCATTGGTTTTTAATCTGGGCCAATCATATTAAATTCTGATTAAATCTGATATGATTAGACTAAACCAAAATTATATTCTTGGTAGGTGAAATATTTTTGCTTATTCTCATTTATCTAGTTTATTTTTGAAACCTTAATAACAAGCTTAACTTTTCCAAACCATTTCTCTGGACAATTTGGACAAAACACCTGGTCTAAAAGTAACCATACACCTGGAGGATGCATGCCACCAGGGTCTTTTAGCTTTAACAAGTGGTTTTAGCCTCAAAAAAGGGGCGGGTTTTCAATGACATTGACCAGAAAAATCTTCACATACCAAAGAATATCACAATGAACACAAACACACCTATCTCTATTCAGTGGGGGTCCTATGGTTAAAACTCAAACATTTTAAGGGGTGGGGGAACCTCAGGAATGTTGCAAAATTGCAATACAGGTGTCTAATCTTTCAGTTAGGATAAAGAAACAGGTTTCTACGGTTTTTTCCCAAGGGAAGAAAAAATACCAGGGTTATATTTATTGCAGAAATTAATCTCAAAACTATGTTTTGAATTTGATCCTAAGATAATTTTAACTGATAGCGCTCTGCTAGCGATAATTAAAGGGCGGGTGGAGAGGATTCTGCTTTCTAATTTAATTAAAATTATAGCCTCAGACTAATCAAAAGAAGCCCCTGTATCTTTAGCAATAATAAAATCTCAGCGACACATGGTACGGCACACTCTTTCAATATCGATTGAGGTACAACTTCGAGTGCGGTAGATATTTTACGAAGCTAAAGGGGAGTCTTGTTTAGTCTTAGGTTATCCTTTAAATTCTAAAAGCGAAAAATTGGAATCTTTACCAATTTTTTGCACAATTTAGATACTTTAAAACATCAAAGTAGAATCGATAAAAAATTTATTTTCCTTTTCACCATCCCTTTAAACAAATTTATTAGCTACAGTTTGAGATAATTTTGTAGATTACATTTAAAAATCAAACTAAATCGCGTTAAAAACGTGTAAATCTACTAAATTTATGTAACTACTGTATGTGGGAGTAAAAAACTATTGACTTATAGTACTTGATCATTACGCGGGGTTTTTGTATTTTTATTCTGTTAAAATTGGAATAAATAAGGCTGCTTTTCTTATCAGCTCTTGACAACAAAATTGTTTTGTCTATAATCTAAATAATTCATAAAGGAAGCCATTCTCATTGCCTAGACTCCCAATCCACCCTCTAGTAAAAGTACTTTAAAACGGATGTAATACGCGCTACTTCAAAAGAATAAAAAAAAAAAAACCACTACACTTGAAAAATAAGAAAGTGGAAAAGCAAAGTGCACCTCGCTAACTTTTCTATATTTTTGTTTACTAGCTAAGAACTGTGATAAAAGTTATGAAAAATACGTTATCATCCACTTACCAATTGTAAGATGGCGTTAAAAATGGTTGGTAACGTTGTGATACCAATAATGCCAATTATGAGGAATAAAAATCCAATGGAACCAGTGATAACTGAGAAATAAAGGGTTTAAAATCATTAGTAAAGTTTAATTAAAACAACTTTAACGTAACCACTATTAAAAGATCTAATTTTAAATAATAATGCAAAGTTATTGAATAGAATATGAAAACAACTTACTGGTTTTACGATATTGCGAAGACATTTTAGTAGGATTGATAAAAACAGGAGGTTTCTAATCAGAGATTCACATTGATGAAGAAGCGCACGTGGAAGGATAGTTGAGCCAAAATTATACAAACAAAACCTAGAAAGAATGATAAAATAAAGGGGTTTCAACGGAGATTAGATACGTCAGAATTCACTCTTATACCTCAATGATATAAATAAGTACGAAAGAGAAAATATTGTATCAAAAACGCGTAATCTGAATAATTTTAATAATAAAAGAGTAGGATTTCCCATATTTCAAAAATGGTGAAGCAAGACTTAAAGCTATTACTAATACCTCATTTAAAATATTATCAATACGATATACGCTGGTGTTGGTAATGGAAATTTGGCATAAAGGTAATGACCTATTTGGTAAGCACTTGTTTCAGTTTAATTTAGCATAAAGTCTAAAAACGCGTGAACAGTTTATCAAAAACACATGTTCAATACCCTTCTGGTTTCATTGAGTTATTTTTACAAACAAAGGTAAAGACGAAAATATTTCCTTAGGCGACGGAAACAATAACTTTCCTTCCTTAATTCTTATTTAAATGTTAAAGTTGAATTTCCTGTTTAAAATTGCGACTATATAATTTCTTTTTAATATACTTTCACTCTCGCGCCGGACGGCGATTTTTTTAAAGCACCCAGTGACCTAATAATACCTTTTATCCTTTAAAGAAAGCGGCAGTTTCGGGTTTTACCCATTTATAATAGGGAAAGAAAGCTAGGCTTCTTTTCTTTACCACGCTATACGCGTCACTTAACGGGAGGACCGAGGCTTACGAACAACGATAATAAGATGAAAAATCCAATTGGATTACCTTCGAATGAATTTAACGGCGTCTTTTTAAGTCATCTCTTTCCGTCACTTTTGTTTAAGCTGCCTCTACGATAATCTAAACTAAAACTTCCCGAATGATCTAACATGGTTTAAAAAGTGAGGGGGCTATAATTTTAACAATCACATTCTCTTTATCTGAGGAGCTGAGGTTTCTGGCTTCAGGCTTCGTACCGTTACCGTCGTACGCGCTTTGCTAGTTTGCTCTTAGATAAAGGCTCCTCGAAAACAGAAATCGTCATACAACTCTCGATTCTCATTGGTTGCTCCCCGATGAGAAGCCAAACTCGCGCGCCAATCAGCCTCAGGCATTTAACTCACGTGATTACCTACAAGGAAATTTGAACGGCGGAAAACGGAATGGAATGCTTTTAGCCCTAATTTCATTTTGGTTTTTTAAGTCTAGCAAAATTTAATAATTTATTAAAAATCAAAATACCTTTTGTAATTTGATACTTGTTTTCTTTTGAGGCTCATTACTGTTTTATAGTCCTTAAATGTTTAATATTTCATCTAGAAATAAACCATTTATGCTAAATAACATGACCTATTCATGAACTACATAAATATTAGCTTACCTGTTAGTGCTTAGTCATACCACAGAATCTCCAGTGATTAAAGCTAAGCCTAAATTATAAACGTATCATGGTTTTAGATATAATGTAATAATAAAACAGTACCTTATTCAACGATGATTATTTTTAATCATCATTTTACAATAATGTTTTTTTTTTTTTTTTTTTTTTTTTTTTTTCGTTTTGACCATCAGCTAAAAATTGCCCGTAACTTTTTATGAACATTTTTATCACGGTTTGATCGGCCAAAACTTGTGGTTTTTTTTTCACTGTTTTTTTATTTTCTAATTTACAAAACACTTTTGATGTTAAACTTATACACTGTTTGCGTTATAATTAATAATTATTTTTCTTTAATTACAAAATTTAAAAGCATTTGAAGAAGGGATAATTAAATCTTATTTCTGATCAAAATGAATGAACTTTGACTTTCTTAGTTTAAAAAAACAAATTAATTTTAATTAAATGGTATACAGAGCAAACAGTGTTAAGTTTAATTTAATCATCATTAAATAAAGTGCTACTGCAGCCATTATATTAAATTTTCAAACAATTTTTAATTCCTTTTACGGTAATTTAAATTTTGGTCGTGATTTAGGGAGAGCCATTTTGTTTTTAATCAAATCATTTTTTATAATTCACAGCCCATTTTTTTTTTAAAGTTTGGGAAGTATTTTTAAATTGTTATAGTTTTATTTCGTCAAAAAACTCAAAATTAAGTTTCGACAAAATACTCTAGATTGGCGCTTACAAAATTTTAATTTTTTTACTGAACTTTCGTGAAAAAATTTTGACTCGAGGTTAGGGAGAAAAGTAAGGGTTAAATTAATTGTAATTAATTCATTAATTACAATTGAAATAATTAAAATGGCTTAAAATAATAGAAATTATTATTTTTTTTTAACTTTTTCTGACAGATTATGTTCTTTACATAGACATCAAAATAATTGATTTAATTATATTAATTTTATTTAAATTCCATGCCCTTTATTGAAGTAATTTGCAGTAGTTTTAAACTTTTTTATCGATTTTACAAAAGGTGCACTTTATTGGAAATTTTACTAATTTTTTAAATGAAGCCTAATTTCAATTTTTCTAATTTACGGGGAAACAGTGGAATTTTTTTTCTACTATCTAATCTAATAAAGCATTGCATAGGCAGGATTATTTGTTAATTTTAATATAATTCAACTATAGGTGCCGCTACAAATGTGATTTTAAGATGAAAAAGTTTATTTTATTCCATCGTTACTTTTAATTTCTAAATTAAAAGAAAAACATATTTAATTTGGTACAGTTGTAGCTTCATCTATAAATTAAATTAATCATCGTTAAGTATATATCACCAATTAATAAGATGTCTATGATTGTGTTTTTGTTTGAAAATGTTTTTTAGTTTCATTCCTTAAAAAAATCACGTTTTTATATTTTTTTATTAAACAATTTTCAATTTCACGTCAAAAATGTTTTTTCTCTCTTAAATTCCACTCTTTTTATCGCAATTTTTTTTATTAAACGTCACTTTTGGATAAAACTTTCTCAAATAGCTTTCTAAACATTCAGTTTTCTAATTTATTCTTAAAAGGAAAAAATTCTTTCGTCACTTACTTTTATTTTGAAACGTCAGAAGAAAAATTGAAACTTTAAATGAAAATAAATTCAAGAAAATGAAGAATTGAATTTGAAAAAAGCGCTTAATTTTGTTTTTCTTTCACTCAGCGTGACTGACTTATGTTTGTTTTATCTTTCGTGTTTTTTTTTCCTTCTAAAAAGCTATTTGTTTATTCGTTATTCTTCCTGAGCTATACTGTTCACGTGATTGGTCAATTCGCCAACAGTCACGCCGCGATCATTGTCATTGGCGCATTCTTTAGACGAATCTAAGATGGGAGAGTCATTCGTTTGTCGATCTTCCTCGTGGTCACCGTTCTCGCTGACTGGCGTATCGACTACGGCTAAAAACACAGTCGCTTGGGGAAACAGTTCGTGACATTTTAGTTTAAATTCGACAATAAATTCCTCGGATATGGGGCCCAAACTATTTGAATTCAACGCGATTAAAATTTCACTTAACGTCTGAAAAGAAAAACGAGAAAAATATTTTATCCATTGTAAAATAGATGAAGTAGGCTTAACTATATTGTAGACAAATAAAAGTAGGCTTAGATATATTGTAGACAATAAATAAAAGTAGGCTTAACTATATTGTAGACAATAAATAAAAGTAGGCTTAGCTATATTGTAGACAATAAATAAAAGTAGGCTTAACTATATTGTAGACAATAAATAAAAGTAGGCTTAACTATATTGTAGACAAATAAAAGTAGGCTTAACTATATTGCAGATAAAATAGATGAAAGTAGGCTTAACAATGTTTTAGATAAAATAGATGAAAGTAGGCTTAACAATGTTTTAGATAAAATAGATGAAAATAGGCCTAACTGTATTGTAGACTATACAATGATGTAGATAATTAGGCCTAATTATATACAATAAATAAAAGTAGGCTAAATACTTTGCCGATTAAGTTCAAGATAAAAATAAGAAAGCTTATCTATTTAACAGATTTGGATTCAGTTCATATTTTTAGTTTATAGTTATCATTTAATAGGTTCAACCCACGCGATTTAAAAATAAAAATTTAAAAACACTTACATGAATGCTCACTCCTTCCAATTGGTTATTTAATTGAGTAACTAGTTTAAGCGCTCTATCCTGAGATGTTTTGTCAATCATATATAAAACTAGAGCTCCTAAGAAACGGATAAAAATAAAACGCAAAGAGATGAATTAAACGAAGCTATCATAGATGGCAATACGAGTTTCGTTGAAGAGAAAAAAGTTTTTCTCTTTTCTTTCCCGAAGAAGTCAAAACTAGAAATTTAACGCTTACCTTGTAATAAATGGGGCAGAGAATGTTTATGCGTTACTAGAAACTGCTCATTGAGTTGTCGAGCGTCTTTGGTGCCGTAGATGATTTTCATTTCCTGCTGAAGGACGGTCGCCACTGGAGGCGGAAGCTCTGATAATCTCTCTTGCACTGAAACCATCGTAAATTAATTGATTTTCATTTTTACAGCGTATTCCAATTGTATATAGCGATTTAAGCACCTTGGAGATAGAAATGTCCGATGTGATGATGAAGTCTATGATGATTGGGTTCTATCCGGTGCGCTCTCTTAATCGATTGCAACATCAAAAGGAGTTTTCCTTTACGGGAAAAGATTTCGTAGGCCAGTAGATGAGTTTCAATCCTATCGCTGGCCAGGCACTGGAGTGGCTTCAGGAAACGAATCGATTGCTCAAGAGGCTCGTCAGTCTAAATCCAACGTCATGAAAAGAAAAAAAAAAAAACACATTTTTTAGAACTTAGAATGTAATTATTACCGACTTGAAAAGTTTAAAAGAAAAGGGAATCTTTTCATTCTTTTGTAATTTTTGATCCCTTGACGGTTTGAATAGTTGTTATAAAAGATTGATTTAAATACTGAGTAGTAATTAAGGGCTCACCCGAGCTAGTTTTTCGGGGATAAGCTCTTCTTCCTTTAGGTTGTCGACTTCTCCGCCACCACCTCCTCCTCCACCGGTTCCGTCTTGTTGTTGACGCGATTTCATGTGTTGATCGCGCTTTTCTTGGGCGGCCGTCTGCTTTTCGCGTTCTAATTCCGCTCTTTTACGCGCCTTGCGTTGCTTGTTTCGAAGTTTTTTCAGCTCAGCCGGTGCCATATTAGCTAAAAATATATAAATAAACCAAAAAAATTAAACACACCATTTTAATTTAACCATAATTTCAATTTAAATCTTCGTTTCTAATTTCCCTTTAAATCATCATTCCACGTGGTTTCATTTTCCCTTTAAATCATCAATCCATTTTAGTTTCGCTTTCCCATTAAATCTTCATCATTAATCCTAGTCTAACTACGCTGTCATCTAGAAATCCGAGCGATGGTTTTAAAAAACGAAACCTCAAAAACCAGTTATTAATTAAAATATGGTTATTTCGAATTATATATTACAAAAATAATTAATATCATCAAAATTATTATTTTAATTTAAATAAAATTGCCAATAAGCGAAATTAAAATAATTTATTTTTCTTCGAACCAAATCATACGCCACGGAAAAATTAATTAAACAATTGATACGGTTAAGACAATATTTACTTTTTTTTTTTAAACTGATAATAAAAATGAGATATCACCCTCAATTTTACATCCACACCATAACCGTTACCATTCCACGATTGTTTAAGTCCGTGAGAAAGTGTAAAGATTAAGTTTTCCACTCTAAGAAAGAGTTTAAGTTGGTAACGTTAGAAAGATAAGTTTCAAAGGAAACATTAAAGTGAATTTCACGAGAATTTTCATTTTGTTTCAAACTGTTCGCAATGAATAAGTATTTTAAGTTTAAATCATGGAAAATTAGTTATCATATTATCAGAAGTAGATGAAACCCTCCTTTGAAGTCTACTACTCTAATGTTCGATATAGCGCTCCTCTCTGTATGGGTAAAATTCCCAATTTTACGAGATCAGAGGGGTCCTACTTCATACCCCCTGTCTACGCAAAATTGGAAATTCTCTCTCTCCACAAACGACGACGTTTTTTGGACGAACTCCGAGGCTGCTAGAGATATTCGTTCGACGCACTCCCGATCCGAAAATATCTACCGTTAGGAGGCGTACGAATCGCGCTTTTTGAAACTAACCCATACAGAGAGGGGTAGACAAGACCAGGGAGTAATAGACTTCAAAGGAGGGTTTCATCGGCTTCTGATATTATTGATATTTTAGTTTGAAACTATTCTCCAACTCAAGAATAATAATTACGTAAAACATTTCATTTATAATTTTCACCCTCCCTTTTGAATTTTAAATTTTAGCCCATTCTAAGATTGCAACCGAATATAGGGGATAAAAAATATCCTCGTGACATGAGAAGGTAATGAAAACCAGTTCAAGAAACAAAAAAATTGGTTAAAACTTAAAAAGGGGGAACAATAGAGCCGGTATAAAACGGTATATACCCATTGAATAGAATCCTATTGGACCGAATTCCCATTGGTCCGAAAAAAAAAATAAATAGTCCCAATCAACCGAATCTTGGCCGACCGAGCCCAATGCACCGAATTCCCATTGAACCGAAATCCCGCTGAACCGAATCCCGCTGAACCGAATCCCCCATAGACCGAATTTCCCATTGGGCCGAAACCAAAAAGGGCGTCCCGATGAATTTAAGCCGATAATGGTTAGGTTAGGTTAGGTTAGGTTAGAATGTGTTAATGGACTTCTGATTGTGAACGTCGGTCGAATGGGATTGACGGTCGAATGGGATTCGGTCGAATGGGATTGACGGTCGAATGGGATTCGGTCGAATGGGATTCTGGTTTACGAAAACGTATCGGTTGAATGGGATTGTGGATCGAATGGGATTCTGCCCAATGGGATTCTGTCCAATGGAATTCTGTCCAATGGTCGAGAAGCGTATAAAACAGCCAAAATGGTTTCATCACCAAATTACAAGCACCGGCTCCCGTCAAAAATTATTGGGGTCGACTCTGGGAAGATGGGTGAATACACCCTGAAATACATTTTTATATTTTTGACCCCCAATTGACCCCGTTCGACGAATCTTCTGACATAATAATGGCCTATTTATAGAAATAAAGATTCGGGTGGTTAAATTAACTTTGATATATTGTCAACGTAAGTAAGGAGGACCTATTAATACATGTTTTATGGTTTAGGGAAAATTCTATTCAATTTTAGAATAAAAAATTTGGAAATATTAAAAGAGGTTTATCGAAGAATTGAGATAAACAGAACTGTTCTAGGGGTGGCCCAAAGGGGGCCCATGGCCCTCCAAAGGTTTCTGCACTCACCAAAATATTTTTAGGATGTTCTTGGGTTTTTAAACAATCCCGTTATGGATATTAGCAGAAGTTTACAATAACACGAAAGGTTTTACTACTTCTGATTTGGGAAAATTAAATTTACTTTTGATGACGTGTTTCATTAACTTTAACAACCAGTGACTAAAGACCACACCATCACAAAGAATGGGCGCAGATAAAACTAAAACTAACAATCAAATTCCGTTTCGATCGCACCATTAAAATCACCAAAAATATCATAAATCCCATAATGGCAAAAGTCTTATCTTCCTAAAAACTGTTTCAAGCCTAAAGGTACTGTTGAACAAATTTATAGCTTAAGTAAATAGTTTGATACTGGTGACTTTCTCATGACTAACTTAGAAAAACATCTTATCTGTAAATAATTGAAGTAAATAAGAACTTTTGAAAAACGTCAAGTCCAAAGTTTGGAAGATAAACGAACTACTTTAAGCTTGAAATCCCAGTAGAGAAGGATTATTATTCCATTTATTTTAAACGAAAACATGTCCAAATCAAAAACGGGTACGGCAACGGACTTTTGCAACTTTTTTCATCAACGTCGTTCCGCTATTCGTATGACGCAAATTCTATTCGATCGCGAGCAAAACGAAACTTGCGACGTAAAGTTAAAAGTAGATGGGCTAATCTTCAACGCTCACAAAAGCGTGCTGATTAACGCCACGAGATATTTTAGAATTATGTTAACGGGACCCTTCGAAGAATCTAGACAAGACATTATCCAACTACAGGACATTGACCGAGAAGTCTTCCAATTGTTACTGGATTTCATTTACGGTGCCCAAATGGATTTCGCGAAGACTTCGGTGAAAATGTTAGTAGACGCGCGTAAAGTAGCGGACATGTGGTGTCTCAAGGATTTCATCTTCGAGATGAATGAATTTATAAAAAACATTCCTTTTTTTGAAGACTGGGGACGGTGGTACACTTTCGCCAAAGAGATTAACGCGATTCAAGTGGCGAAGACGCTAAAACTGGCGTTGTTCGCGATGCTGGTTCCCTTTCAGTCGCTTAAAACGAAGTTTATTACGTACAATCACGAAAATTCGCTGGAAACCGTGGAGTTTCAGTTGATGTCTGACGTCTTAAAGGTAAATGTTGTTTTCTATTTGAAAATGCATCATTGGGGCTATAAGTTAATGTAGTCGGAGTATCCTGTCCGTTTTTGGCATTAGATTCCGAGCAAAAACATAATTAAAAGTTGTTGAACCTGTTCCTTTAAAACTTCGCAGCTTTTTACAAATCCGGAATTGGCACTGGAATTTCTGAACGAAAACCAAGTGGAGGAGCTTAACAAACCCGAATCAGTTCAAATCCGACTCAAAGGCGTCGCCGAATGGATCGAGGCTCACAAGGACGAGGGGATGGATCGATTCTTCGCCCTAACGGAACATCTCGGACTGGAAAACCTACCGATGGAAACTTTCCAAGCCGAAATTGAAGAGTTATTTAAAAACGACAAGTGTTTAGCTTCCCAT
This sequence comes from Odiellus spinosus, assembly GCA_963920705.1. NCBI lineage: Eukaryota > Metazoa > Arthropoda > Arachnida > Opiliones > Phalangiidae > Odiellus > Odiellus spinosus. The sequence goes on along the minus strand of OY987237.1, from coordinate 15,120,836 downwards.
ATCCTGACGCGTCAAATGACCGAAATCCGCGAGAAAATGAACAGTTTGATGGTGAGGGCAACATGGGTCCGAGTCAAGGCTAATCGGATCTTCATGGCGGACTTTTCGGCGACCACGAAGCGATGGGAACTCTATGAAACCGTCTTGCAAACGAACGTGGTTCTGTACACCATCGAAGACAATCTCACGTACTTTTTAACTAGCGGTGGAATGTTGGACGTACAAGATATGGATACCGTGACCTTCACCGGACCATCAATTCCAGTTCCATTATCTCATCTACGTTTTAAGTACCTCGAGATGGTCGTCCATAAAGGCCACGTTTATATCTACGCGACAAATATATGCAGCGAAAGAACCGTCTTACTTATCCTGAACGAAACTACGGGGATATGGGGGAAACACGACATGAAATTGTCTTACTACCCAACAACCATGTCCATCTCCGACGGTAAAGTCTACTTCGTATATGGAAGGACTGTTTTGCAGTATGATCCCGAAAAACGCGATCTTTGCCGCGTGGCGTCTTCCTACATGGTCAATCTCTTCCAAGAGAAGGATTTGTCCGTGGTCAAATTCGTCGATGACTTATACGTGTTTGGACAGAAAGGGTTTTACTCCAGAAACCCGAGCTACGTAAGTTGCGACGTTTTGCCCGTCGACCATTCGGCCGGTTTCAACAAAAAAACAGCAGTATGCAGTAGTAACCAAGGTATAGTGGTCGCCCTTAGCCAAGACTCTAATCCCGGACCGGTCAAAATTCTACTCGGAGTCGGAGATACTTTCAAAAGTCTGGGTTTTTTAACAGATCCTGATTTTAACCATCCAAACGACGATGAGGAAAATGCGAAACTCATATTAAGACAAACATGTCTGCCAAGACGTGGCGAATAAACTTTTAATTGTCCTAATTTTGATTAAGCGCGTTATTTATAATTCATTAAAGTTTTTTTTAAAGTAAATTTTAGTTTTTGTTTCATTACTCCATGCTCCCTTTAAAGGTAATATAAACGGAAATAACGAAATGTTAGAGACGATTAAAGGGATAATAAAACGTTGAATAATGTTTTGAAACAGGTTCAACGAATAGTTTCGAAAAATTTAATAATTAAATTGCATCCTAATGAAGCCCACAATAAACTATTCCCCATATTTCAATGGCGACCTCACAGTTCTAAATTTGGGTTTAGAAGCCTCAAAAAAACACCCCCTTGATTCTAGTTTGGAATACGATGAAGCCAATTAAATAATGTCATAATAAAAACTTAGGATGTCCAAACAAAATTTACCGCCCTTCACGGTGACAGCTAGGCTACAAATTTTGAAAGAGTTGCGCCCAAAAACGAAGAAGATTTCATATATATTTTCTAAGTACCGACAACCACACACTATCTCTATATACGGGTGTTTCTATTAAAGATCCTTCATCATTAAAAGACTGGAATTTCAAGAAAAGTTGCGCAAATGTATAATAATAATGTAACGGTTCTTATAACAATTGTAGGAATCTCTAAGGATCCACAATTTTTTAAAAATAATGGGAGTTGAAAGAAGAATTTCCGCTTTCACCCACAAATATCTCCGTATCACGAAACTTTTCAACCTAATATAAAGGAAAGGTGACACTGTCAATCGCCTAAGAAATGAAACGCCAAAAGAAAGTTTTTAAATTAATTTCTAAGTTAATACAGAAGTTAACTCTCGATCATTCTCGCTCCTGATAAGGTCGCTTTCGCGCGGTATTTTTCGTAAAAGAAGACATTTCCACTACTTTAAACTTTGTTAAGCCTAATTCACCGTCCCTTTAAAAGAAGGGGCAGATATAATTGGGCGAGCTTGAGGTATGAGCTTCGAAGTTGCGGGCTACGTTATTTTCTAGTAAAGTGCGCGTGACGTAACCTTTACTATCGGAGATGAGTTTTTCCAAAAAAAAATCCCACGCTCCAAATATTAAATAAAACGAGTAATAGGAATATTTCACATTAAGAGTTGACTGAAGTTAAAGGAGGGGGAGTACGCGTATCGTTCCAAACCAGATTTATATTAAATATAAGTTCAAGTTTCAGTATAGAGATTTAATGACTAATAAAAAAAAAATTCCCAAAAATAAAACTGACCGGTCTTTTGATTTTTATTTACAGATAAGGGGGTAACTAAAGGTATCTTAAAAATTTGGTGGGTGCATAGCAGTTGCTATTTTCGAAGATAAAGGTGCTCTAAGGAAGCCGCTTGAGATAACAGGATTGTAAGATTTGTACAAGAGGGTTTTTGAGAAGCAATGGAGGAAACGGAAAAGAAGGTGTATGATAAGTGGGTAGAATTTAAACGTTTGAAAACTATTTCCGTAGAAGAAAAAGCTTCGTTTCAAAACGTTTTAGAGAAGTGTGAACGGGAAATCGTCTTTTCTCCAATCGATTTGATTCGATTTCTACCGATTCGATTTAACAACCTAAAAGCTACGTTCACACTTGACACTGGAACCGTTTCAGGTGTTTAAATCGATTTTTTAAGATATTAATTTTGTTCCTTGATCAAAGATCTACACGGCTGACCCCTAAACTTTACAATTTGACCTTTCCAAAACGGTTAAAAAAGGTTTTAAAGTCTGTAGTCTGAACGCTGCTATAGTTGAAACCAGAAGCCGATGAAACCCTCCTTTGAAGTCTACTACTCTAATGTTCCATATAGCGCTCCTCTCTGTATGGGTAAAATTCACAATTTTACGAGTTAGAAGGGGTCCTACTTCATCCCCCCTGTCTACGCAAAATTGGAAATTCTCTCTCTCCACAAACGACGACGTTTTTTTGACGAACTCCAAGGCTACTAGAGATATTCGCTCGACGAACTCCCGCTCCGAAAATATCTACCGTTAGGAGGCGTACGAATCGCCCTTTTGAAACTAGCCCATACAGAGAGGGGTAGACAAGACCAGGGAGTAATAGACTTCAAAGGAGGGTTTCATCGGCTTCTGTTGAAACTACAGTAAATCGATTTATAAAGAAAATGAGTGAACAATTGACGCTTAAAACGATTCCTGACGATTTGAATATCGGTTTGATTTTACCGTTTCAGATCGGGAAGCAGTTTAAATAAATAGATTCCAAGGCCTAGTTTGAACGCTGCTGTGTATGAACACCATTTTAACTGTTTCATACTTAATTACTTATACAAAAGTGGGTACTTCATTATTTCTACCTGAAAACAACAAATATTTTTCTGACGCGTTTGGTTTTTACGTTTTTTAAAATATAATTCTCAAACGAGTTATTGTTTTCGTCGTATTTAAAACTTTAATATACCCCAAACAATAAACTTATAATGATATACCATTGATGGGAGAGCATATTTAGGGGTATTTTCCCCAAGAAGGATTGATGATCTAAAGTGTGGTTGGTAGTCAATACAGTAATGGATAACTAGGGTTTTTCATTCTTTTTCAACTTGGGACGAGCGTGGAAATGAAATATTTCCCCATTGATGTAATGAAGATTAATTCAATTATTTTTTAAAACATAATTGTGAGAATCGTGACGATTCCATCCCTCCCTTGATGCTAAAGATCATGGACGCCGAACATTACTCGCCTCAAAACATCTAGCTTAAAAATTCCCAATCTAAACTCTTAAAGGGAGAATGCAATCTATTATCGTTTAAATAGGCCTAATCAGAAGCCGATGAAACCCTCCTTTGAAGTGTATTACTCCCTGGTCTTGTCTACCCCTCTCTGTATGGGTTAGTTTCAAAAAGCGCGATTCGTACGCCTCCTAACGGTAGATATTTTCGGAGCGGGAGTTCGTCCAGCGAATATCTCTAGCAGCCTCGGAGTTCGTCAAAAAAACGTCGTCGTTTGTGGAGAGAGAGAATTTCCAATTTTCCGTAGACAGGGGGGATGAAGTAGGACCCCTTCTAACTCGTAAAATTGGGAATTTTACCCATACAGAGAGGAGCGCTATATCGACCATTAGAGTAGTAGACTTCAAAGGAGGGTTTCATCTACTTCTGGCCTAATCCACTTTTACGAACAAATATTAAACTAGAAATAAATTTAAAACTTACCATGAAAATAGGCTTAGCGGGATTCATGGAGATTCTGATTTCCTCGCGTTATAAGGTCTAGCGACCAATCGAACGCGATTGTAAGTCTCGTCTAGATCTCGCGTGAACGACGAGCCTTCGCTCATTGGTCGCTAGACCTTACACACGGAGGCAATACAGCCGATCTCCAAGAATTCCGCTAAGCCTATTTTCCTGGTATGGTTTAAATTTATTTCTAGTTTAATATTTGTTTCGTAAACTTTTTAACGGTGGATTAGTCCTATTTAAACGATAAGGAATCGATTAAAAATCACTTGTTATTAGGTTGCATTCTCCCTTTAACTCAGTGTTAGTTTAAATTTAAATCAGTATTTTCAATGACTTCAATTTCAAAGTTGAATACAATTACAGACTTAGTAAGGTTGGAATTTACACATTAAACTAATAATTAAAATAATAAAATTGTAGCATTTTAAGAGTGTAATTATACCCTAATTATAATTATATTCTTAATGGTTAAATTCGTATAATTTCACAAAACTAGAATTTAAATTATAATACCGTAAAATATTTAAAAAACATTTTAAATTAATAGGTTTGGACTAAATTGCTTCAAACTCATCATTTTGATGAATTCCCCTCGTGTTAATGATGAAACAAGTATGATAATATAGCGGCATTGTTTTACTTGAATACTAAAAGATAATTACAGTAGAAAAATTATAGCTAATTAACATAAAAGCTGTAATTAACATTCCATAAGAAAAAGTTAAAAATTGAACTTTGGTTTTTTGTCTATTCAAGTTAATTGAGATAAGGAATAAATGTTATGGCAAGCGTAAATAACGGGTAAATATCTTTCCGCGTATGTTAACTATTCATTAACTAGCACCAAATTAGGTGAATCCTTCTTATAATATAAAGTTAAAACTATAAAGAAATACGTTTCGTGATAATTGTAATCTTCAATCAAATAATAACTTTCAAGACAAGTTATATTAATAGCGAAGATAAACCCGCTCCCCGTATGGTTACCGCTACACAGTTACGCTACAAATTTTGGTTAAATAAGTACAAATATCAAATAACTTTCATACGGAAGAGCAGCATATTTTAGTTAAAATACGGAAATATTTATGAACTAAAATGTTTTGAACTTTAACTTTCAAATTATCGTGACTTAGCGCGACCTTTTCAAGGGAGGATGAAGCAGAGAAGCGAGTGAAACAGATTGAAATTATTTTAAAACTTTTTGGGCAAATATCAGCTCCCCTCTTGATACTACCCCTTCGAGAGTGAAAGATGGAAAATTTCCATTCCCGCGATATTTTTCTCTCCTAGCCGCCTTGATTGCTCACGGATGCGGCTCCCTATACCTAGCATTACTGATCGATACTCTTAGGGTTGGTTTTCATAGGCTCTAGTTATAATATGGCAAAGTTTCGGCTAAATTACACAAGGTTATCCCAATCGATTTTACTCGATAATATCAAAATCGATAATTAAATAGCTTGTTTAATCGTTTTAAGGTCGCCATCTGTTCACATATCATCTTCATAAATCGATTTATTATAGTTTTATCTGTAGATTATAGAAGCGGAATCGGTTTGAAACTGGTTCCCGAAGCAGTTTCGATAAATCGAATCAAATTGATGCAAGCGAAACGTTTTGAATCGATCTGAATCGACTCCAAGGCTTAGTGTGAATGCAGTTAAATTCTACGTGGATCTCTACTACTACTACCAAGAATCCATTCAGGTTCCATAAGAATATGGGAGGGCCGCGATTCAATAACCATCCTCCCAAACTTTGTAGCAAAAGTTCGTCTGCTTCGAATCGATTTTTCAAGTAAATCGCTCCTGCCATCTATTATTAACCCGCGCCACTAACGACCTTGACATAATATTTTGGGTAATAAAAATGGAGCCGACCGAAAAAAGATCTAAGCGTACAAATGTTGCGAAAATTGCGGACGAACTTTTGTTACAAAGTTTGGGAGGATGATACCAGAGGCTAAAGCTATGCTCCCATATTCTTATGGAACCTGAATGGATTCTTGCTACTACTACTACTACTACTTCTAGAGTGAAAAAACCTAAAGAGACCATCTTCTTGTGCGTTAACGGTACATCATCCACTTAAAAATCTAATTTTAGAAAACTATTTCAAGTAGGAGGTCTTAAAGTTTTAAACAATGCTTGAAAATAAATCTAAGATTAACGAAATTTGAAAAAAGATTTCCCACTATCTTCTCAATATTTTTCTAACCGATTCTTTTAAGTAGTCACCCCCAAAAAATCGTGATTAAAGAATTTTCGTTTCAAATCTTTCTAGCCTTTCTTTTTAAGAGGTATTGCTTCACTTTCAGTATTCTTAGCGTAATAATTACAACAATCGAGATGGGATCAAAGGGTTGGTTGGTTTTTTTCAATTACTTTCCCGCCAAAATTCTGATTAAAATATTGTGTCGTGCTTAGCCTAAAGGGTGTCCAGGGATTAAGATTAAGATTCACAAGGGCGTATCCTGATTGGTTTGATGTTCTGGGACACAAAAGGGAACAACTGGGCGCACGAGCCAAAATTTCGTAGTCACGTGCGAAAATTTCATTTAATTTCGCGAGCGCGCGAATTATGATTACAACTAAAACGCGGAAACTGAAATTTTAATTTTAAAGGTATGATGACACGTAATATATTTTGAAAACAAAGGCCCTCGACAAAACGCTGTGAAATTTTACCAAAAACTAATTACCTAATAAAGAAGTGATTTGTTAATCGATTCCTTATCGTTTAAATACGCCTAATCAACCGATAAAAAGTTTACAAAACAAATATTAAACTAGAAATAAATTTAAAACTTACAATCAAAATAGGCTTAGCGGGATTCATGGAGATTAGCTGAATTGCCTAGCGACCAATGATCGAAGACCCGTCGTTCACACGAGACTTACAATCGCGTTCGAGGAAATCAGTTGATCTCCATGAATCCCGCTAAACCTATTTTCCAGGTAAGTTTTAAATTTATTTTTAGTTTATTATTTATTTGTAACTATAAGAAATCACTTGTTAGGTTTCATTCTCCCTTTAATCTTAATCAAATAGTAAATTAATAAAATCCCTCTCGGGGCTTGTTCTTAAAAGGAAACTTTATACCACAGTGATATCGGTGAAAATTTGTTCATCAATTAGTCTCAAAGCGACCGGCAGAAAAAAAAAAAAAAAAAAATCAAAACCATCACGGTTTTTCTTTAGCTCTTTCATAAAATTCGTTCCATTTCATTGTTTTTAATTAAAATCCTATTGTTATCCTACTAGATTTTCTCTCGTTGGCTCAAGTTTTGTTAGCCCTCGAGGGGGTGAACAGGGAGTTAACCCTAAACTTAAGTTAATGGGACTCTATAGTATATCTCACGCTCTATCATCAAGGAGGATCAGATAAGGAGAGGAAATGTGGGGACGGCGCGGTTCCTACTGCGTCGGCCTAAACTCCCACTCTGGGAGAACGGGGGACAGACGGGGGTAGAGATGCTTCGTGGTAAATTGTTGTCACGTGGGTAAAACGAATCCTTTATGAGACGCGCTAGCTAGCGACCACGTGACAACAGTTTACCTCGAGAATTTCCTATCCCCCCCTTTCCACCCGAGTGGGAGGTTGGCTCTTCTCTCTCTAACTCAACGCAGCCCCACATTTCCTCTCCTTCTCTGATCCTCCTTGCTATCATTAATTAATTTTTTTTTTATCTCTTTTATCTTTTTATAAAATGAGCGTCTTCTGCTAGAGGATGAGTTTCAACATTAACCCACTTTCGAAAGACTATTCCGTAGTATGAATTAAGAGGGGAATATTTTAGGCAATTCTAATCCCCATAGATGCGGAAAAATGAACAAATTCAAGTAGGGTATAAAAAAATTCTTAATTTATGCTCTCGCGTTTTTAAAAGTTTAAACAATGTAATTTCGTTGTTTTTAAAATAAAAATGTGTGTTAAGCTTTTATCAAAAGAATTAGAAAGGTTTGATTTATCGAAGATTCATTTCCGACAACACGAGAAATTAAAAGTCAATATGATTGAATTTGGTTTTTGATATTTTTTTTGTAATCTTTTAAAAAACTAAATTCATTTTGCAAACCTGGGCCAACTTTAAAAATTGTAGTTTTACAAAATTATGTTTGCAAACTTTGCCCAATTTTAATCAATTCATCTATTTTGACCAAAAAATTTAAATCAAATCTGCAAAACCTTTGAAGCTTAAATGTTTTTTTTTACTAATTTGGTCAAATTCTTTTTGCAAAACTTGACCAATCAAATTTATCCAAAATACTTTTGCATAACCATCCGCAAACCTTTACCATCTTGCCCAACCGCAATATACCTAGTTTTATCGAAAATATTTTTGCAAATCAAACTTTTCAAAACTTTCAAAAATTAAACTATTATTAATCCATTTAAAATTATTTTTAACCAAATTTCGGGTTGGTTAGTAGCGGATAGTTGTTACAAATACACCCACCCGTGAAAATCCACTTAATTATTGCAAATTAAGTCTGAACCTTTCAAAACATTCATCCATTCTCCTAGTTTGAAAAAACATAATTTTTGCTTGTCCAATTATTATTGTTTATTTCACTTGCAGGTGGACTTTTAAAATTTTGTTTATTTGATGGACTAATAAAGTTCCTCGAATAATGCAGAACTATCTGTTTCCGGTTTTATTTAAGAGATATATTATCATTGATTATAATAATTTAAATTTACCACTAACCCACCCGATAATTACCACCAAATTTCTTTAATTTAGAAGGTAACCCGTAATCTATGGGTCAAAAAATTGACACAGTTTTTCCAAGAGTCAAATTTGCAATTCAAAACTTCCGTTCAGATTATACAGAACTTTCCTAGAAACAATAGAGTTTAAAGGCAGGGAAAATGAGATGAAAGGTTGGTCTTCAATAATGGTATCTCATTCTAATTATCTTTAAAGTTTAAACCCTATAGGGAGTTAGCAGTTAGGCATGATGGGACGTCATCGAGACGTCATCCCCTTAGCCTACATGTGGATATTGTAGATTACCTAGTCGGGGGGGGGGGGGGTGCCATCGAGGTAAGAGATAGACGGGTGTGACGTTGCAAGATCAGGGCTGTTAGCTCTCTATTGGTTCTAAGTAATACAATTAACTTGAATAGGAAAACAAGATTTCAATCAATTTTGAATTTTATCTTCAGATCATTTTGATCGTATTGTCCAAAGATATGAACTGTTTAATATAATAGAACTAATGAAAGTGAAAGGGGTTTAAGTGAGAATGAAGCTTGTCAACAACAAGCAATTTTTTTATCGACTTCTTAGAATTAATTATTCAATTAAGGGTCCCTTAAAACCTTTTTGGAAACGCAAAGAAACTGGGCCCCAAGCTGAAACAACAAAAGCCTTTAACTTCGTGGTCTACCGCCACTGATTATCATTAATTAACTAATTTAAAATCAAATTTTATACTTGAAATCAAATTTTTAACTTCTTCATTAAGTATGCTTAACCAGGATCCACGAAGAGTTTGAAATATCTGCGTTCAACAGTATCCAGCTTTATTCCAAGACGGGTTTAAACCTCCGTGGATCCTTGCTAAGCCAATATTTATTAGGGTTTCATTATCTCTTTAAAAAGGTTCGATAGACTCGGGTTGTAGAAACCACATTCAACTTTGATTAGTATTGGTTTAACGAATGAAATAGGAGAATAAATTTCGATCTGACATAAAGCGTCAAACAATGAGAACAATGAATAATAAAACACTTGGTAAATAATTAAGGGGTGTTTTGTTTATCCAGATTCCGCCGCCACACCGCGACTTTGAACACTATGTCACTATGACCAAGTTCATTGTGTTCTAACAATATATACGTAGAAGAATTTATTTGGATTTCTGGGTGACATTAATTAGTACGTAATACGTTGATAAAAGCTTATAATTGATTGTTTCGGTGTTTACAATCTAACAACAAGTTCACCTAGCAACTCTGACGCAATATGTGTAAAGCCCAGATTTCAATCAATCTAATATATTTCATGAAATTTTCCTTAGACAGTTGCCAGATAAATAAAATATTTGGCCTAAAAATGATGCCAATTATCCACTTATAAAGGTGGAAAATGAAGTCTTTCTTGGCTAGTAAGTGGAAGATTTTTATTCCTATTATTTAAATATTAAAACTGTAGGCGAAAATTTAAGCCTTGGCTTTGTATAAAAGGCAAGTGTATACAGTTTTTTCAGATTCATATTCCCTGACTTTTCCAGGTTTTCCCCTGACCTTTTCCAACGATTTTCCCTGACCCAATTTTTAACCTTTAATTTTTAAATTATTTTGCAATTGCGTTCGCCAAACCTTTAGCACGCGTATCTTTGTTCTAATCTACACAACTGACACGGTCAGCTTCAGATAATGATTGTAATTTCCTGGCTTCTTGAAAGATCTTTAAATTCCCTGACATTTTAGAATATCATAAAATTCCCTGACTTTTTGGTTCATTTTGAAATTCTCTGACTTTCCCCTGTTTTCCCTGACCTGTGGCAACTCTGGAATAATTATAAACTTGGCATAAATTCATGGTACTATCCATTTAAACTACGAAGAAACAAAACATTTCGTAAAAACTTGAGTTTTTGCGCAACTGGAAGAATAACTCGAACTATCTACAACTGGTTTTATTTTCTAAATTATATGATTATTCCCCTATAAGGTCGAACCAAAAGGATGCCAGTTTTAAGACGAAGAGTCTCAAGTATTGAGGAGGGGGGGGGGGGGGGGGGTATTCTTTTTAATCCAAAATAGGTTGAAATTTTCCACTTTCTCCGCGTCTTGAAAAGCGAAGGACCTCTCAAAACTATCTTTTCATCTCTAGCTAGCACTCGAGTTACGGGTCATTAAAGGTTACCACGGGTCGCCAGACATTGTAACGGTGCCAAATGGATACTATCATTATAAAGAACATCTTAACAAGGTTCCCCTTTCTTTTTTCGATATAAATTTGCATCGAATACGAAGCTAAGATATCACAATTTCCAGATGATATTGATAGTATCGGAAGATGGGTGTTATGTGGGACAGTTGCCACCCCATATTTAACATACTTTAAGACGCAGGACTTTACCAGAAAAAGTAACAAGTAATTTGGTTGTGAGACACATTCAGATTTAAAGGGAGAATGCAACCTAATAACAAGTGATTTTTTATCGATTCCTTATCGTTTAAATAGGCCTTATCCATCGATAAAAAGTTTACAAAACAAATATTAAACTAGAAATAAATTTAAAAATTAGCGGGATTCATGGAGATCAGCTGAATTGCCTACGTGTAAGGTCTAGCGACCAATGAGCGAAGGCGAGATCTAGACGAGACTTACAATCGCGTTCGATTGGTCGCTAGACCTTTATAACGCCAGGAAATCAGGATCTCCACGAATCCCGCTAAGCCTATTTTGATGGTAAGTTTTAAATTCATTTCTAGCTTAATATTGGTTCGTAAATTTTTTCACTAGTGGATTAGGCCAATTTAAACAATAGGTTGCATTCTCCCTTTAAGTGAAAGTATTAAACGATATCCGAATTAACCCCAGTCTCGGATAACCCTCTTTCAATTACGCAGTACCTTTAATCGTGGTGCAAATTTAGTTTGAAACAACTAACAATGACTAGAAGATTTTCAAATAGATCGTGAATATACCCTATTTTGCGTCATACACTCGGAATCTTAACAATAAAGGTCATAATTAGCGAATCATTACTGATTAGTGATAACTAGTTAAAATAATTTAATATTCGTCCTTGGCTGGATTTACTTTCGTGACATATTTGCGGATAATAATTAAGCGTGGGTATTTTTAAATAGGCTTCGTTAAAAATTCCAAAACTGGTTTATAATTAAACTTGAGATAATTAACTTCATTTTAAATAGGAAATCATCTTATTTTTGTGTGTTATAAATAGTGTAAAAATCTTATACTATAAATCACCTCTGATATTTAAATTAGTATCGTGTTGTAACTTAGAACAATTTCCTCTTATTCCCAGATTAGCGCTTAACTAATTTGCATAGATAGAGATTTTTTTCAAGTGGTTTAAGACGAAGTGAAAGGCAATAAATATTTTTTAAATAATAATTCAAAGGAATGGTTTGAAAAAAAAAAAAATGTTATTGTTGCAAAACAAACAGGAAACAAGTTGTTCTTTCAAACCTTCGATCCTAATTTTAATTAATAATTGAATTTTTGTACTCCATTCTCTTTACTACCTCTTAGTTATTACGTTTACAGCGACCTCTATTGAGTCTTTTTCTGTACTAGCGAACAGAAGTAGTATACTTTGAAAAACAAGTTTGATGAGCCCCAATCAAATAGCATGGCTTCAACAAGATTCACCTCAGGGACAGAAATAAGAGAAATTTAGTTTATTGGGCATCTGTCCACTGTTCCTAATTTCATAATATTTATTGGGCATTTGTCCACTGATCCCCATTTCATAAAACTTATTGAGCAATTGTCCACTGATCCCCCCCTTTCATAAAATTTATTGGGCATTTGTCCACTGTTCCCATTTCATAAAACTTATTGAGCAATTGTCCACTGATCCCCCTTTCATAAAACTTATTGAGCAATTGTCCACTGATCCCCCTTTCATAAAGTTTATTGGGCATTTGTCCACTGTTCCCCTTTCATAAAACTTATTGAACATTTGTCAACTGTTCCCATTTCATAAAACTTATTGGGCATTTGTCCACTGATCCCCCTTTCATAAAACTTATTGAGCAATTGTCCACTGTTTCCCCTTTCATAAAACTTATTGAACATTTGTCCACTGTTCCCCTTTCATAAAACTTATTGAGCAATTGTCCACTGATCCCCCTTTCATAAAACTTATTGAACATTTGTCCACTGTTCCCATTTCATAAAACTTATTGAGCAATTGTCCACTGATCCCCCTTTCATAAAATTTATTGGGCAATTGTCCACTGATCCCCCTTTCATAAAATTTATTGAGCAATTGTCCACTGATCCCCCTTTCATAAAATTTATTGGGCATTTGTCCACTGATCCCCTTTCATAAAACTTATTGAACATTTGTCCACTGTTCCCCCTTTCATAAAACTTATTGGGCAATTGTCCACTGACTCCACTTTCATAAAAAAACATTGTACAGTGGCTTTCTTATAACAACTTCTCATTTAATAAAAATAGTAAATTTAATGGACATTGTCCAAAGACTAGAGCTTATTTCCGTCCTTGATAATTCTTTGTACACATTATAGAGCCGCAAAGTTGGTAGTACGTATACAAAGCAAGGTTCCCTTTTGTTTGATCTCTAATTAAATTAATCATGATTTAACGGGATCCCCAGCATTATTAACGCTATCAATTCAAGATAGAAATAAATATAGAATTAAAAATATAATTGCAAAGAGGAAATGGTTCGTTTAAATTATTATATATTTGAAACAATACAATATACCGGCTCTAGCCAAGTAAAGTTTCATTTCTCATCTCTCTAGAGATGATTAAAATTCGAAACAAAAACCTTTTGTCCATTTAATAAGATATAATTAAGTTAATGTTATGGATAAGAAATAGAGTCTGTTAGATTTTATTTAGAAATCAACCCACATCTAGTCTTTAAACGTATTAGTTCTATCTTTTTGAATAGTGGAATATCAAGTTGGGCGAATCAGAAACTATCCATCGTGAAGAAGATTTAGGTTAAGGATGACCACCTTTTTAGTTTTCTTTAGAATAATTTGAATCTTTCGGAAGATTTAAAGGGAAATTAAAATGAAATTTAATTTTATTAGGCTAATATCTTGAGGTTAATTACTATTTTAATATTAAAAATATTAATCATGATAACTTAAATATTTAAAAGAATTTTAATTAGAAACTGATACTCTATGGTTTTCAAATCTTTACTTATTTAAGGTTTAATGAAACTTGTTTTAAATAATTAGGTTAATTACCTAAATTAGTCTAAAAATTGGTTTTTAATTTATCTATAACTTACGGGAAATCGTTTTGACCATTTCGATAATTTTGTTCTAATTAAATAATTGAATTATTATCCGATTTAGAATTTTACAAATATATATTTATTTTAAGAAACGATTATTTTTAATGTAATTAAAATTATCTGGGGCCGCGGGGAAGTCACATAATATAATTTACTATTTACCTAACTAGTCTAGATGTTTTTGTCGTCTGCTAATTAGCTGATTAAAGCGTGGATTAATTAATAGGTTATAAACTAAACCACGTGGATTTTCGACAGCAACAGACAGGGTGATAGTGATAGGGCGAAATCGAGCGGTAAAATTTGAAAAAAGAATGAATCCTCCAATGAAATCGGTGAAAAAAGGGCTCTATCTAATATCTACGTTATAATTTAGATCTGCGCTTTAATCATTGGGGTGCCAGGAACCTTTGGATTTGGGGTTATAATTAATATTGATATTTAACTCATTTCACTGTACCTTTAGGACTTTACGAAGAAAATTATTTCGCGAGTTTAATGCCAGTTCGCCATCCAACAGTCACATATTTTGGGATGGGACCACGTATCTAATAGCGTGTAATTTTCCATCCGACACCCACCCTGAGGTAATGTTAAAACCCAGTTATAATTAAAGGTTAAAGAAATATTTTTTTTTTTTCTCCTCTAAATTATACGATACCACACGTTTAAAATTCCGACTTGGTATCATCGTTTTTATGTTCGTATCACGATTTTCAAGAAGAGCCTCAATAAGCAACATAGATTAATTTATAGAAGCCACAAGCTGGATATTCATCCATATTTTTATTAAACACCATAAAATATTTAGTATTTTAAACAAAAGCGCGTTAAATTTACGTATAAATATAATTTAATTTAATTATGTTCCTTAAATAAGTAAGATAGTTAAGATTTTCAAATGTAAATAACCGAATTGTTTTATAACGAATTTTCGTTGTAAACCAATCAAATATAAATCCTTATTTTATGTTTAAAGGGAAAATGCATCCCAACAAGTTCTTTTTATCGATTCCTTATCGTTTAAATTTGCATAATTAACCAGTAAAAAAAAATTACGAACAAATATTAAACTAGAAATAAATTTAAAACCATCAAATAGGCTTAGCTGAATTCATGGATATCAGCTGAATTTCTTCGCTTTGATGGGTCAGCGACTAACCGCATGTTTTTGGAAGTCTCACGGAGATCTCGCCTTAACGATGGACCCTTTCCTTATTGGTCGTTGACCCATAAATCCGAAGAAATTCAGGATCTCCATGAATCCAGCTAAGCCTATTTTGCTGGCAAGTTTTAAATTTATTTCTAGTTTAATTTGTTACTGGTGGATTAGGTTAATTTAAACGATAAGGAATCGATGGAAAATTACTCGCTGCATTCTTGCTTCAAGCAAAAAACTTTACTCCCCTTGAATATGAACTTATCAATTATCAAAATCCATGAAACACGACATTTTAATTAAGAAATCTTCCTAGATAACCAAAAAAGATATCAATTCGGCTACTTGCGCTAGCCCCCCCCCCAATGACACAATGATGACGAAATATACCCCTTCTTGAAAAAAGTGACCCACGTATTCTTTTTCATTTTTTTCCTTAACGAAAGAGAGAAGAATTTGCGCGATAACTGACTTAGTAAGACCAGAAGCCGATGAAACCCTCCTTTGAAGTCTACTACTCCAATGTTCCATATAGCGCTCCTCTCTTTATGGGTAAAATTCACAATTTTACGAGTTAGAAGGGGTCCTACTTCATCCCCCCTGTCTACGGAAAATTGGAAATTCTCTCTCTCCACAAACGACGACGTTTTTTGGACGAACTCCGAGGCTGCTAGAGATATTCGCTCGACGAACTCCCGCTCCGAAAACATCTACCGTTAGGAGGCGTACGAATCGCGCCTTTTGAGAATAACCCATACAGAGAGGGGTAGACAAGACCAGGGAGTAATAGACTTCAAAGGAGGGTTTCATCGGCTTCTGGTAAGACTACACGCTAAAACATTATTGAAAGGGTTTCGTATTGAAGGCAAGAAGAAGAACGAGACAGTGTAGAAGATTGGTCAATAGAACAATAAAGAAATATCTAGGTAGGAGAAAGTCGTTCCATGTTCATCACGATTATGCTTTCTCTTTTATCGTGAATTCTCCGTGAAGTTGATTCATTCCGGTTTTTTTAACGAAAGAGACAAAGTGGGTTATACCATTCTAACAGCGTGAACAAATACAACGACTTTAACCCATAGAAAAAATTTAAGATTCCTAGTCGACTCTTCGGAATTTTTAACTATGGAATAATTAACACAGAGCCTATGATTAAAAACTGATTTCCACTGTACTCGTGTTTGGAAATCATCCCACACCTAGGAATGTTAACAATGGATACCTATCTTTTTGTTAGTTACTACTTTTAAATTCCCTGTTTTGGCCGTTAGAGGACCTTTATGAATGCCAAGTTTTACCAATTCTTATCATTAAGAGTTAATAGGGTTGTCACAGTTTTTTAAGATTCAAATTCCCCGACTTTTCCAACGATTTTCAGGTAATACTACCCAATTTTTAAGCTTTTATTTTTTATATAATCGCGTTCGCCAAACTTTGTTGCAGGCGTATCTTTGTTCTAATCTATACAACTGACACGCCGTCAGCTGAGAATCTTTTCCAGGGATAATGATTGTAATTTCCTGGCTTCTCGAAAGATCTTTAAATTCCCTGACTTTTTAAAATATCTTAAAATTCCCTGACTTTTTTGGTTCATTTTTAAATTCCCTGACTTTTCCCTGACCTGTTGCAACCCCGGAGTAGAGTGTTTTTTCGTTAATGAATTTACTAAATACAGACACGGGATAAATAACATTAGAACTAAATTAACCTAACCGTGTGAACTAGCCTTTATACTCTCCAAATTTTTAAGATATTACGAAATATAATTTTTTTTAGTCAGGATGAGAGCATAGTTAAGATTGTTAAATTTAATTGAAAATTATATAGGATGACAATTTTTAAAATCTATAATTTAAATCTAACGTATTTTTCTTATATTTTAAAACAGGTATATCAGATTAAGTCTTATTCATCAGGGATAAGCTTCAAAAACCGTGGAAGGGTTACAGGGGCCTTAGATTTGGATTAATGTTGGTTTAAAAAATTGGTCAATCTCATCTTTTTGAGGGTTTTATAACAGATGATCAAATTCTTAGTTAAATATCGCGAGTATTATTTTTAAAATCCTTATAATAATTCTGTTCATGAAGATATAACACTTGCGTAACAGTTGAGGCGAATTCTTACGCAAATACTAACTAAAAATATATAAAATCTAACCCTAATATTCATGTATTTGAAATAATAATTTAACAGAGCAAGACATGGGGGCATGCGAGGTCGAAAAAGAACTTTAAAACAGGAAAAAGTTGATCCATGATAGCGTATCACCTTCAAATAATCCTTATATTTTCACGGACTATAAATACAAGATATATTTTTGATATTTTTCGAAATTCCCTCGTTATCAAGATAGCTAAAGGTGAGGCGGATTGATACAATTTAAAATCTAATTTGGAATAAAGTAGTTCAAAGGCCTGATTCTTAATAATAATAAAAAACCAAAAGAAATTTCTAATATTTATACCTAGGCACTAAAGAACCAGATTTACCAAAATTAAACTCCAAGGTTTTCTTGAACCCATCACTAAAAACTAAAATAGAGAATCAACTTTAATTTCCAAATAATAATAGTCCCCATTTTTTTGATTACTAGGGACGAACAGAATAATGATATTATGACCTTTATTTTTGGGGGTCAAATCCTAAATATCCCGAGCAACTTTCAATCTAAAGTAATCGAGAAATTATTTTCTAACCGTCTTAAACTTAAAGGGAAAATGAAAAGGATCTTAAAGGGAGTATGCAACCTAAATCGATTCCTTATCGTTTAAATAGGCTTAATCCAGCAGTGAAAATTATTACTCTACATGGATCCTTGTTAAGCCTACTTTCCGATATAGTACTCAAAATGGATCCTTGTTAAGCTTATTTTACGGTGTTATACTCTACATGGATCCTTGTTAAGAGTATTTTTCGATATTATACTCTCCATGGACCCTTGTTAAGCCTACTTTACGAGCAAGTTAAAAATGGTTTATAAATTTTCATACTAGGGATTAGGGTTATTTTACAGATAAATATGGATCGAGTCACGTTCTCTGAAATTCAAATCATTCCATCTAGTCTCGAATATTAATCATTTCACTATCACTTTGAAATATAATGGAGTTTCACATTGGAAAAACCGGGTAATTTCGATCACCCGTCCAACAGGGCTCAATATAAGTTACACATTGTAGTGGGGGAAATTGGCGGGAAAACAATGGTGTAGGGGTGGTGTGGTTTAGTACGATCTCGTGGGAACGGGCACGAGGTGGACCACTCTCTCTACTCTTCCCTTCGAAATCTCATCTCTCTCTCTCTCAAATGGAGCCCGGGAGTCACGAGAGATCATCTTTTCTAAGATTTTCCGCTTTTCCCTCCTCTTAACATCCCGCCCCCGCTGCTCGGTTCAACCCCCGTCACCTCAATATCAAGAAAAAAACGAACCACCAGGGCAAGTGGCGGAACTCTTAAACATTTTACTTTCGTCCCCAGTTTAGCGAGGACACCCTCGTATTATCCGCTATAGAAACGTTTTGAAGTCAGACCGTTATCATATTTAAATAATATACTATAATTAATTACTTAAATGTTTTTAAAGGTAGTTAATTTTTAAAAGGAATTAAAGCGCCAATGGATATTTTCGCGAGCAGACATCGTTTCCGGATTAAACCCTGTGCCTTAGGACAACAACTGTGATTTTTTTTTCTCACCTCTTCGTTGGATTGTTTTACTATTTTTATTGATTTTAATTAAAAATCTATTTCTATTTAAAGGTAAGGTGGGGATTTTGAGATTTTACGGGTTGGAGTTAATATATAGTTGAATAGAGCGTTTCACGAGCTTTAAAATGAGATAAATTAAGTCGTAATCGGACAAGAACTAACGAAGTTACGGCAATTTTTATGGATGAACTTAGTTTCCATCATGACGTCATTTTAATTTGCAACTTTCTTATTTGTGGCGCGATTTCGACACAATTAGGCTCATTTTAAAGCTCGTGATTAGCTCTTAAAGAATATTAAATTATCTTCTAATTTAAAATTAGTTTAAATAATTAAAAATAAAACTATAGTCGTAGACAGAAAAATGAAACTCATTCCAAAACTGTCTTTTAAAGATTCGGTTCGCTTGAAAAGGGCTTCGAACGCATTTTCACTCTAATTTTTAAATAAATTCACGGTTAATTTTGAATATCTAGATATCTATGCTAAAAGTTTGCCGCTTTAAACTATAAGAATTTTAAATTATGGGTTGCGTTTTGAGCCTAAATATCTTTCCCATAAGAGACATAGTTTTACCGCCTTTTGCGTCTAATGTTTTGGCGCTGTAAAGAAGATTAGACCCACGCCAAACTTTTGTCCCTAATTTGCATATTAATTTATATTTTGTTTCGTGGAGGTGGTAGGAATATTTATTCGGTTAAAACATTTGAGGAAACTGAGATAAAATAACTCTAAATTTATCTAAAATTATAGTACCAAAAATAAATCAATATCTAAAATAAAACTGAAAATAACACCTACACTTTTAATTGGAGATTATTATTTCAAACCTACACCGAATAAGTTCATTAAATATCGGACGGGGTAATATGAGATAAGATTGTTCGGCAAGAATTACACGAACCAGCAAGGCACAAATTCGCGTTAATTTTAGGTTTTAAAGGGCAAGTGAAACGAGTAATAAAAATCTACGATTTTAAGAGTGATTTGGTCGATAACATTCGCTCCCTTGGTGGCCAGAAAAAAAGGCTTAATACTCAAAAAATGTTTTACCCACCCTTTAAGTTATTTGTAAACATTTTAAAATTGGTAAATATTTAAAAGGATAATTATAAAACAATTTTCAAGGTTCTTGTAGGGAAAATAACATTTTTGGGGGGAAAATAACATTTTTGGGGGTTATTCAATTAATTTTTTAAGTTAATTAGAGTGAAATGAATGTTATTTTATCAAAATTAAAATTAAAATCACATTGAGACACTATCCCTTTAATTGCAATCTAGAAAGAAACCTATATCATCATTAAAAAACCGGTTTTTCTATGGGAATTACGGTCTTTTCCAAGATTGTCAATTTATCTAATCTAAAAATTGTTAAATTTTGGCTAAATATTTTTAAAAGTGAATCATAATGGCTAAAAAATTAACACCACGTGATCAGAATGTAATATAAACCATAGCAAACACTAGTTAAAATTTTAATTTATAACCTAGACTAATTATAAAACAATAAACTCATTCCTCAGATAATTAAATTAAAAAAAGGGTTAAATTAATTTTGGCAATTAGTAAGATAAGATAAAAGGTTAAATTTTGGGATGGCGAAGATCAAAATAATAATTAAAAATGGCTATTAATATAATGATACCTTAAGGGTGCTTCGCCCGAAATTAGCGCTTGGGTAGTCATGCAATAGGTGGGCCTATAAACTACAAAATTAACAAAAAATAAAATATAATTCTAGGGAAAAAAAAAGTAAATGAAAAGCCATTAAGTTTTGCATGATCATCAACTCAATTTTTTTTTTTTTTTATTTTTTGTTGTTATAATTATGAAAAGAACCGCCTACTAAACAAAAATAGGCGTATTGAGGATTATCCCAATATCTTTTATATAAACCAGGTTGAAACCGTAAGGGGGGGGGGATTAACTAATTTAGATTATGGTGGTAAATCATCGCCTTAATCTACCTTCATTTATCTATATGCTAAGTTTAGTCAATTCGCTAGAGCGAAGAATTGATTGTATTCTTCTAAAATCCACAAAAGATCTCGGGTGTTTTGAGATTTTGCAATAAAGAAGATTTTTTGGTTGTTAACGCCTAGTTATCTAGCCTTAATTACGGGTCATTAAGGTACAGATTAAAACTGGGTTTAAACTTTAGACAAGCAATTCGACTCGATTCGGGTCTTTTTAAATTAATCGCGCGGATTTAATCTTTAGACGTTTTTACATAGGTGTGACGTTTGTTTTACTTTTTACTTCAACGTGCTCCCATTGGGTAAGAATTAGGCTTAGAAAAATGTGGAAATTTCTTCTAATTTAACCAGAAAGAGGTCCAAATTGGAAAATTTCAACAGAATTCGAGCAAATAGACCGAATAAAAAACGTTAATTCAAAAAAAGTAGACCATTTTTGATGAAAATATGACTTTTTTCTATGGTAACACATTTAAATGAGAAGTAAAACTGACGTCACAGCTTCGGAATTTATCAAAATTTCTAAAAATTGAATTCGCGAATCAAGGGCTGAATTGAGTCAGGTTGCGTGTCTACTGTAAAGGCTTCTATTCAGACTGATCCCCTTTAAAGTCTCCTTCTTTTCTAGCTTAGCAGACGACATTTACCATAGTAAATTGTACAGTCAAAGCTAAGAGAAGAGTATTTTTAAAGGTGCACATTTCACAGCAGATAGGGCCTTTAAAGGGGCAAATTTCAGAGCAGATAGGGCCTTTAAAGGGGCAAATTGCAGAGCAGACAGGGCCTTTAAAGGGGCAAATTTCAGAGCAGATAGGACCTTTAAAGTGGCAAATTGCAGAGTAGATAGGGCCTTTAAAGTGGCAAATTGCAGAGCAGATATGGCCTTTAAAGGGATTTGATTTATAAAGGATGATATGTAGGACGTTTTGGTCGGAAACTATATTTAGGGGGACTTCAGAGGGAGGAGAATATTTATAGGAAATAGATCTGAAAGGTTCAGATGTAGAACCATTCTATATTGTTACACTCTATTGAGTT
Source organism: Odiellus spinosus (assembly GCA_963920705.1). Classification (NCBI taxonomy): domain Eukaryota; kingdom Metazoa; phylum Arthropoda; class Arachnida; order Opiliones; family Phalangiidae; genus Odiellus; species Odiellus spinosus. The sequence goes on along the minus strand of OY987237.1, from coordinate 15,098,866 downwards.
TAAATTACTAAAGCTTTTTTTTTTTTTGAGGGTTGTTGTTTTTCAAAGAATTTTAAGTATTTAGTAAGCTACGCTTCATCAAACATTATCAGATATGAATGGTCTGTTGATGATATTTTAGAGTATTATCATCCAATGATATCTTCCCATAAATTAGTCAAAAGCAGGGAGCCGATTTAAAATCCATCCCCTTATCTACTAGTATCATCTTAAACTGAAAATTCTTAGCAATACAATGAAAACAGCCCTGTTTTAAACCCGTTTCTCCTAAATCGTTATTAATTACGTGACTGGTTATTCAATTTGTTTGTTTTTTAGAAGTAATGTATGGTATAGACTATAATTACTGGGTCATCTTCATCAAAATAATAAACAAAATTTGAGATTTAAAGGAAATATAAAATGGAAAAAAAATCTATAATTTAAAATTTGGTTATAAAATTTATATTTTTCAGTAAACTCTAGATCAATTTTGAACGAAATGGTTAGATCTGAAGAGGTCCTCAAGAACACTACAAAATTCTTAGGATGTCTTTAAGACTTCCCAAGACCTCTTAAGACTACATAAGACACCCGAAAGACTTCCCCAAGACCTTTATTTTGACTCATGGTCCAAGAAAAAGCTCCACATCTTAAAGTGCAACCAAACTTTATAAAATATCAATGGCTGTCTTGAATTCACGTAGTTGACGGGTGGCAAATCTAAAACATTTGATTGTGACCCTGGTTTCGCCTAAGGAAAATTAGTCCTTCCTTCTAACCCGCTCTTCTCCCAATTCAAATATTAAACCATCAAACACCATAACCTTTAAAATTTCAATTTATCCCGTTGATTTCACATATTCATTCTCCCTTTAAGAGCCAAAAATCATTCAGAAGGGATATTGGAAACTAATTAACGTAAACAAAAAGCGAGTTAAAGCTTAATTTCTTAATTTAACGAACCTATAATAATGAAGATTTCGAGACAAGTAATAGAGAAAACTAGAAAGTGTCATCTTTAAACGTATTTTCAGTTTTTTTTTTATAATATAGGTCAGAGAAATCTCCCTCTTAGTCTTATAGCCAAGCTAGGAATTTGATTTCTTCTTGAAGATTCTTTTCTAAAAATGGGGGTTAATTACTTCCTGCTAGCTATCTGCGCTCAGCCAAACACGGTTCAAAAGGTCATTAGGAATGTCGTCATTTTTTTACGGATATGCTTTTTTCCCCGTTAGCCAGTTGCTCAATAGAAAATTACATACAAAAGAAAATGGGAGGAATTATTTTATTCTTAAAATCTATAATCGTCTCAGGTTGGGATTTTATCTCTTACAAAGCTACACTCTCTCGTATCTTTATGATAATAATTCGTAGATTGAATTGAACGTACAGCGTTGAAATCTAGGACTGATACAACTTTCTAAAAAAGACGAACACTCTCTTAAGATTTATCTTTTGAAGGGAAGAATTGAAACTTTCGGTTATACAAGAATTTTAGGTTTATTTTTCTTTCTTGCATTTATGAAACAGGCTTTGCCAGTTTAAATAGAAAATTATTGGGAAAGAAATTCAAAAGGTTGATTGTTTTCGCAGGAAATTATTTTTAGAGGGTCGGATTCTTATTATAAGACTTATATGTAAGAGTTCAAACCCTACAACTTAACCGACATCTCTAAAATTACCGTACAAATTCTAAAAATCATCGTTAAGAATTGTTTTTAGGCCTACTTTACCTTCAATTAGCCTCTTGTTTATAAACTATAGATTAATTTAATTTATTGTAATTTCAGATGTTTCCACGGCACAAATTCTATCCAATCTCTATTTTATGGGTGCTACTATCACTTTCGCATCACTCTCTATCAACTCCACCGCCGTCTACAAATCGGAATACGAACCAAAATCAAAGAAAGCCCAACATTTCTCAGAGTAGCTTCAACTTAACAACGGCGCAAGCGGTTCAACGTCAAGTTCAACAAATATTAACAACGAATGGAACTGAAACTAAACCAACATTTTTCTTTACCAACGTTGGACCCAACAGTTTCGAATACAGAGGAATGTTCAGCCCAGGGAAGGCTCCCAACTTAGACTTCCATAAAAGTTTCGCGGACTTTTTCAACAACTTCCCAAAATTCCCCAATTTACAATTTCACACTCACACCGTGATCAACCATCGCAATGACGCCCCCAAATCCGTCTCTCAACCAACTGCACCGCCTAGACCAGTAACTTACCAGTCTCCTAGAACAATACCAGTCATACCAACTTTACCACCGGCTAGAATTCAACCCCAACATGTTCCTCAGCCTAAGCCACCCAGGAGGGTACAAAAAGTACGACCTTTTACAAGAATCAAACCGCCCTCTCCGTCTACATCACCACGAAACCAGAGAGTCAATTACCGGCAAAATCAACCCAAGGCAGAATCACCACCACCCCCTAATGCAATAAATGTTCAATACTATCAACCCCAACCTCCAAAACAACCTAATCCTCCTTCAAACCCACCACCACCACCCCCAAACCCGATAAATGTTCAATATTATCAACCCCAACCTCCAAAACAACCTAATTCTCCTTCAAACCCACCACCACCCCCGAACGCAATAAATGTTCAATACTATCAACCCCAACCTCCAAAACCACCTAATCCTCCTTCAAACCAATTCTTGTATCAACAACAACCCCCGGAAAATATTGAACCGATAGTGTACCACAATCCAATACCAATACCAACACCACCTCCAAGCTTGACGCACTTATTACAACAACAACCACCATTCGATTTGTACCGTTTGACAATACCGGGTACAAATCAACCAATCTTGAATCCAGATCTCGGTATTAACAACAACCCTTTGAATGGCATCAACAATGGCTATCAAAACCCATTTATCAATCCAATACCGAGGATTGATTCTCCCAACTCTATTCAACAAGGCGGAGGTGGAGGCGTACCGGAAGGCGGTAACAACCCATTCCAATTCCCATTTAACTTTCCAGAATATCATATCGTACGAGGTCAAGATAGGGCTGAAAGTTATCCCAAGATATTTCGATTTGAAGATGGTCGTACCAACATTGTGGAGTTTGAAAGAAATAAGAAAAGGTTCCGTAAACGTAAGGGAGAAAGGGTCTCGGGTCCCGTTACTGAAGATAATGATCCTTTGAGTCCCAATAGAGTCGGACGAGATCAGTTTTTAATACTACACGGCGGGTTTTTTAGGCAAAATAATAACAACAACCAAATCGCCAAAGTTAGTGAAAGATACGCGGAGAGATTTACGTCTTTTTACTACGACAGTAATGAGTTGCAAGACAATGCGGCTTCTAGTAGAACTACAGTGACTGAACCGCCTGAAACGCTTAAACCAACCAGCGCTAAGCCTAAAGGATTTGGATATAGAATTTAACGGTTTCTTCATCGCGCGAGAACACGGCTATGTTCTGACTGAATGGACAATAAATCAAAAACCAATAGATGGCAATGAACGTGATTAGTTAAAGCCAAGGCTTAACCGAGAGCGGTAATGTCAGGGGGCCCTCATCTTCAGTTAACCTTTGATTCAAATTAAAGCCCACCAAGAACTATTTATTTTGTAGGACAATTGGACAATTACTCTCTAACCCTTCACAAACCTAAATGATACTGGTTATCAATTTCAATTCCCCCTAAAATGTTTTTCCAATTTTAGTTAATATTGTGGCCCCTAATTCAACTAGAATCTAGCATAGTTACGCGTCAAAATTTTGCCATTTAATTTGTAACGATAAAAAATTAAAAAACCCCACTAATGTGATGTTTTAAATTTACCAATAAAATTTGTATTACTTTTTATGAAAAAAGGCGCTTTTTACTGGTAATCTGCCATTAATAAACGGTACATTATCAAATCACAGTAAAAATGCATGCTAATAGAGGGCACCTCACTAGGGTGAGCTTGGTAGGGGGCGCCAGGGGTTATAGATGTAGAAATAAAGGAGATTGATATATGAAGTGACGTACAATAACAGGGTTCTTACAAAAAAATACGAATCGAGTTTCCCTGACTTTTCCCGACCATTTCTAAATAATTTCCCTGACCGCTACTTAATATTTTACGTGACTTTATACTCATATTCACGAGCTGTTGGCAACACACGCTTTTTCTACGCTTGATTTCAATCAGTATCGATAGTTTGCTCAGAATATGGGAAAATACTGAATCTTTACGCAATAAATAATTGTTTATAACAATTAAAAGTTCAACCTATTAAACATTTCCTCAACCTGTACCAAAATATTTTAGTTCCCTGACCTTTTGAACTAACACAACACCCACGCCTTTAAAGAAAGGAGGTGTGGCTAAAAAATTTAGTAATTTTGTCATAGGTCAAAGGTTAAATATAAACTGATTTTCCAAATCTACATTATAGAAAATCTTAAGTAAAATATAAACTCTTTTTAAGCATCTTTTAAATATGAAAAGATACCATTCAATATTTCAGAGCGTCCCTTATCCCGAAACCAAAAGAAATTTGATCACCCAGTACCGTACATGTAATTGCAAATAGCATCTTGTCGCAAACGCCGCGCATATAATAAATTTGGTTCTGGACTCACCCGTTTTTATCTCCTCAGCTTCCTCATTATCGTGAAGCGGTCGGTCGTGAAGCCTAAGGTACACTTCGATGGCCACTTTAGCAGCTTTGAAGTAGAAAGGATGCGAACGTAGCACATCTTCCAAGCGCAACAATCCAACGTACGCCCTCAAGGTCATCTTACGCATACAGTACGTGTGAAAATCAAACTGGTCCTCCGTGATTTCAGAAAAGTGCTAAGGAAAAAATAAACAACAAAGATTGAATAAATATAATGAAGATTTGAAGTTATTAAGAACGACGGTAGATTGAAGTTGAGGTTAACAATAAAGATAAAACGTACTCGATCAATTTCGCAGCATTTTTTGAGAGCATCTCCAAATTTTTCCATCCTCTCAAAAGCGAGAGCGCATTCTGTTTGAAACCACATGCATTGCATCTCGTTGAGGTTTTCCATGGCAGATACTCCTTCTCGCGTAAACTTGGAGCACATTTCTTCCGAGTCTTTTACCATGTTTGCTCTCAACAAGTACTTGGCACACTTGGAGTTAATATAACGATCGGCCGTATCCAAAGCTTGCGCTTCGTCCAACCATTTCACCGCTTCCATAATATTACCCGCGTGCTAAAAATATTTTAAAACGGAGTTTAGATTTCCTTCCTCGTAAGGAATCTCTTCGCGTTGGCTTAGAGCTTACTTTGTATATTCTAGCCTTGGCCACGAAAAGCTCGATGAGTGTAGGAGTATGCTCGATAGCTTGATCGATGTAATCCATGGCTTTAACGGTGCAGCCCATATAGTCAAAGTGTTGGGCTAAGAAGTAGTACGTCCAAAGGAGGGCGGTCGCTGGTTGCTTTTTATCAGCGTCGTCCTTCTCTTCTTCGCTAAACACGTCGTGTTTGATCAAGTTTTCCACGTAAGACAACATTAATTCTTCAATAATCTGAGCCTGGAAGTTAAAGAACGAATTTTTCTTTCAATCCCGCGACCTTTTCGAGCCCTCAAATATTTTTCTTTTAAAATATTATTTACCTTAAAAGGCTCTTTATAAAAAGGCCTCAAATCAACAAATAGCGGAGGAACTCCTTTGTGGAGAGCGTTTCGCATGTAGGGATCGACTAGAGACCTAAACCTTTCCCCGGTCGTAAAAGTTAAAGGTATTCGACGGGGCGTTTGGGCTCTAGGAAAACGCTCTTGCAATCGACGGTACAAATCAATCCTCTCTTCTTCAGATTCTGCAATAACCAAAATAATTTCCAAAATTTTCAACAATTCCTCTTTTTAACCATCCTTAATTCACCAAATAACATGGTAATTCACCAAATAACATGATAATTCACCAAATAACATGATAATTCACCAAATAACATGATAATTCACCAAATAACATGATAGTTCACCAAATAACATGATAATTCACCAAATAACATGATAATTCACCAAATAACATGATAATTCACCAAATAACATGATAATTCACCAAATAACATGATAATTCATTAAATAACATGATAATTCACCAAATAAGATGATAATTCACCAAATAAGATGATAATTCACCAAATAAGATGATAATTCACCAAATAAGATGATAATTCACCAAATGAGATGATAATTCACCAAATAACATGATAATTCACCAAATACCACCATAATTCACCAAATATTGCAGTAATTTAGCTGTAACCATATTTGTACTGAAGTAAATTACTTATTATCAGGAATTTGGTGGTAAAAACAATTTTTTTCGAGTTTAAGAGTTTCAATTATCATTTTGTTAATATTTAAAAACTTCTAATGGTAATTTATCAAATTAAAGTAAATTACCCCTTTTCTAAGACACGATTTCACATCTAGTTTTGAAACTTTGTCGAAACTTACCTAATTTGAGCGCATTTTCGAGGCCTACATAGTAGGCATGGTTTTCTGGATTGCGATCCAGCATAGTATTGTAAATCTTCTCGGCGTCTTCTCTTTTCTGAAGTTGCAAGAAGAGTTCTCCTTTGGTTTCCATGATGGAGAGTTTATCGCAAATTTGTTCCTCGTACGTCTCTAAATGGCTCAAGGCTTCGTTCAAACAGCCAGATTCTCGGAAAACCATATTCTGATATAGGAGAAGCTCGCTGTGTTCGTAGTCGTAGGCCCTTTTCGTTTGCGTTTTACGAAATTCCTCCAAAATTTTCAGGGCCATTTCGTAGTCTCCTAGGAGGTGATAGGCCATGGCGAAACCAATCCACGAGGCACGTTGCGTAGGACGTAACAGAAAGAGTTGATATCGCGTATCCTAAAGATAAAGTAAGTTCTTTTTTCTGATATTTCTAGGTTTTTTCCAATGAGTTTTGACTTTTCCCTGATCTTTCCAAGTTTTTAAAATTACTATCCCTGATATTTCCAAGGTTTAAAAACTTTCCCTAATATTTCCCAGGTTTTAAATGACTTTCCCTGATATTTCCCATTTTATTTTACCAATATTTTTTTTTTTTTCAAATTCCCCCCTTTTTTTTTGTAATCTCTATAATTCCCTGATATTTTCAGATTTGAATGAATCCTACACTTTAAAGTCAAAATAATATCTAGAGATAACCCGTAAATAAACCACTTTACATCGTTATACAGTATGTTAATTTTATTTTCAGTTCATTATCACTAGAGAGGCGAGATTAGGCCAGGAATGCTACGGGAAAAACTAATTTACGGTTATCTAGTCTTCACCCGATAAACTATTCAATAAAAAGTTTAATTACTGATTAATATTTAAACTTATTAAAATAAGTAATCATTCTTGATTAACATCTAAGAACAAGTATTTGACCTTCAAATTGTACATAATATAATAAAGTATATGTTGGCAGCCATTTTGCGAATTATCAACTAATCTAAATCAATCAACACCTCAAACTAAAACTTTAAGGAAACTAATTATATTTAAACTAACTAACTAATTATATTTAAAAAATTATAAGAAAATGCCCTCTAGTATAAAACAAACTTTAACTTACTCTGTAGCCTTCAAGATCTCGCATTTGAATCTGTAGTAAGGATAAATCCCTTAAAATTTGAATATTGTCCTGAAATTTAAATAAAATTTTAATGAAGTTTCTTTTAATAACCTTTAAAATTGATTTAAAAGAATCAACTCGTTATTACAATATTAATTTCAAAGAGTAACTTACCTTATCCCATTTCAACGCGTTTCTATAACATTTTATAGCCTCGTCATATTTCCTGTCAGACCTTTGTAGTAAACCATAAACGTGCCAACCTAGATTAAATCTCGATTAAGGATTCAACAACAACTTGAAATTTGCTCGGTTCCAATTAAAGACTCAATATATCTCGTAGAAATTATAAATTTTTTTAAAAAGGATACAGACGTGACTCTTTAGGTCATTTCTAAGACCCCTTCGAACATATTCGTACGCTTCTTCTTTTCGCCCCAAACAATTTAAAGTAAGGCCTTTCATGGCCTGTGTCTCTGTTAAGAAGAAAAGTTTAGACGTGATAGAAAGAAAGAATGGAGGATTCGAGCGATTGAGACGCAACGCGAGTAAATACCTCCATGTTCGGCGAATTTGGGATTGGAAAGAATTTGTTTGGCGAACTTCAGCCCATTTTTGTACTGTTTGTGTTCGTAACATTTCTAAAATTAAAATACGATGATTAAATGGCATTGAAATTAATTTCAGGCGATGATGACAAACTAAGGATCTAGAAGTGAACTGAGAGCCATAAAGCTCAAAAAAACTTGGGTAGTCAAATCATGGTCAAATCAATCGAGTTTAAACTATGATTAGCCTCAAGATTCATCTATACGGTAAATTACTATTCAAATTATATATTGATATTCTTAGAAAAAGGGTAAGCATTATTTACGCCTAGTATTGTTCCCTAATTTTTGACTCTCGTTTGAGTTCGGCCGGAAAAAAGCAGCGAAATCTTTTACGAGCCAAGGCTTAGAGTACGATGAGTGAACGGATAAAAATGCAAATAGATTTTTCATTGTGATTTACCAATATCCTTTTAAATAGCGCGTTTTCTTTCGGTGGAAGTGGCTGGCTCGGTGACATACCAGATTAATGTTAACAATAAATTAGGAATTATAAGTCCAATTAGAAAAAAACAATTTCCTTTTCTGGAATTATTCCATAAAACCTCGTGGTTTCGGCTTCAAAATGGAGGCGAACGGGCGATGCTAGAAAAGCGGTACAGCGCTTTAGCTCTAGTGGGGCAGTGCTGCCAGAAAATTTCCCGGATTGCAACTTAAATTTCCCATTTTAAATAATTAAAATTAATTTAAAATTTAAAATAAACTCTGGAAATGAGACAAACAAATATAAAATTTGTAATAAATCTGGCAAGAAATTACAATATGATAGGAAATGTATTTGAAAGTAAATGAATATTACTAAAATCATTATTACACTTTTATCATAAGTTCATAACTTAAGTAATAAAGTTACCCTTTTATTTATAATCTTCCATCACAAATACATACAGATATTACAAATTCTACGTAACAAGACATTGTATGATCGAAAATAAAATTAATTTCGAAAAGGGTTAAATTAATAGCGAGGTCTTTTATACTCGGATTCGCCACTGTATAAAATTAAATTAATTTATTATGATTAAAGTCTTACAATGCAATTAAAAAATAGTCTTACCCTCCACCAGATGAAGATATAATCCCTTCCACTTCCGAAACTTTTCTTTTAGCAATAATCTGATTAATTTTTTGAAGTTCTCTATCAAGTTTAGCTTTGTCATCGCGTTTTCCAGTTCCAGTACGACGAGTTTTACGTCCATCAGCCATTTTTACTCCATACTGAAAAGCGGCTCTGAAAATGAACAAAATTTCCATGATTAAATAAAAAAAATTCATTAACATTTCTGAAAAATGGACAATTTCCATGATTAAATTAGAAAACCATTAAAATTTCCATGATTAAATTAGAAAACTATTAAAATTTCCATGTTTAAATTAGAAAACCATTAAAATTTCCATGATTAAATTAGAAAACCAATAAAATTTCCATGATTAAATTAGAAAATCTTTAAAATTTCCATGATTAAATTAGAAAACCATTAAAATTTCCATGATTAAATGAAAAATCATTAAAATATCCGTGATTATAATTACTTTGGCAAAGCTTCTTTATTGCTCATATAATCACTATATTCTTCTTGAGTATCAAAGTCCCATCGTCCAACTGGTCCTTTTTTGTTACCCTTAAATAAAAGAAAAATTCAAGATTTTCGCATAAATTAGCGCCTATAATATTTACCATATCCATTTTAGAGTAATCCACTTCGTCATCGCTGTCCAAAACAGCATCCTCCGTTTCAGGAGCTCTAAAAAACCAAATAACTTTATTAACTATTTATTAGACTATAAATGAAAAAGAAAATTACCCAGGGTAACATTCGGCGTAACTTTCAGGGAGACCCCTTTCCAGTTTACTTGTCAGCTTAGCTCGAAGTCTTTTATCTTCGGATTTCCCTGGATTCATACGTGGTTCTACATCATGATGATCAACCGTAAAAAAATATGTTAAGGAAAGTAATCAACCTTTTAATTATTGCAAAATCCTAAAAAAAGGGTTAAGCCTTGGCTATAGTAAAATTTACATTTAAAACTGACGACAAGCAGTAATAACATTGAACCATATTAAGCAGACGACAGATGGCATCATTTTAGGGTAAAATTGAAAACTTGGTAAGAAAAAAAGGATATTTTAAGTCGGCTGTAGCCCAATTAGCCAGCCTTTCAGGATCCTTTTCATATCTTATTTCTCGGCTGGGTCCTTCAAGTTCCTATAGAATTAACAACAATTTAATTGCCGATCCAAACTGGTTATTAAATTTGAGCTTACTTCTCCAGGTGGTTTCTCGAAATAGGATCTTCTCTTATCCCGTCTTTCTCTTTCCCTTTCTTTCTCCCTATCTCTATCACGATCGCGTCTATCGCTTCTCCGATCTTTAGATTTCTTTTCCGAACCCGGTTGATAGTCTCCGATATCCCCGTAAATGCTTTAGAATAATAAATATCAATCTTACGTTAATGAATCTTAAAGAAAACTTAATTTACCTATCTTCGGGAACTTTGCCGCTATTTTTACTACTCTTGACTTCTTCCTCTTTTCCTTTATTGGCTTTCTTTTTGCCTTTCTTGTTATGTAAACCTTGTCGCAGATACGACAGAATTTGAGTTAATTTGTTAATGACGATATCGTTCGTTGTCAAAGTTGTTTGCGACTAAAAATCAATCGATTTTAAACAATTAACGCGATCAAATTCAAATTTTTTTAAGGGAAAATAATATATTTACCTCAAAATTAGGACAATCGGCTTTACTTCGAACCAAGGTAGTCGGAATATCACTCTCGGCAAAGTCATCTTCCAAATCGATAACGTAAGCCATTCGCCCTGGTAAGAAATTTTCATTTCTTTCCATCGTACGCATTTTAAAAACTTGCCGATAAACACTTTTCGCTGAAAGTTTTATTTTTCAATTAATAAAACAAATTTTTTGCGTTTATAAGGTAATAATCTTAGTATCTTACCAAACGAGGTTTTGAAATCAACTTCTTCCTCTTTTTCGGCGTCACTTTATGAAAGTAATCAATATTAATTCAATTTTAAATTAGACTTTGCTCGTTAACTTACGGGTTTTTGTACATGATATCTTCCATATCATTTTCTTCCCTTTCTTTGCTCATAATTTCGCTACGAACTTTTTGTAAAAGTGCAAAATCCAAACCTTTCACCAAATGGGTGTGTTCCATGTCACCTCCCAAAAATTTAGATTCTTGAATCATTTGGCGACGTCTCTCAGCCGCGTCTAACCCGCTATAGATTTTGTCTCGTAAGTATTTTCAAATTTGAACTAAAATAAATGCGATAATCTTACGATTTAGCGTCAGGTGCGACTGCTCTGTATCCGGCGGTAGATGAAATTGGATCTTCATTTTGATAATCAGGGTTTGCCCCGTCTCTTCTTTCCTTTGCCTATAAGAGATCGATTAATTCAGTCCAACAGATTAATCAATATTGGAATTTAAAATAGAAACTTACTCTGTCACGATACTTTCTAGCTAGTTCGGCTAGTTTATCTTCTTCGGCCTTTTTTAAAGTAGCATAGAATCTGCCAAGAATAAATGAAGAATTTTAAGAAACTTATTAGAAAAAGCTGGCAGGGTAAATCAAACAGGTTACTTTTTCTTATTCTTTCGTTTCGACGCTCTCTCATCATTTTCTTCCGGTTCCCCTCTATGGGTGCTATAAACAGATGGCAATTTAAATGTGATATAATTAATCCTAATTGTTTCGCAATTAGAAATTTACCCCGGAGGTTCTGGTTTACTAGTGGGACCGCCTAAACTTTGCGCCGGACCTGGTGTTGCGGGAGGTGCCGCACGAGGGGTCATCAACAATTTACGAAAGTCTTCATTTGTCATAGGCTGATGGCTGGAATAATTTAATTGGTTTACCTTTGTCAAAACTATGGTATTTAAGATAATGTTAAGTATCGATAAAATCTTACTTAGTTTCCGTACCACCTTGTCTTTCCAACCCTTGCGGAAGCAAAGGGTTTGAGAATGGTTCTTGCTCTCCACTCGGCATTTTGAAACTCCTTGTTGTCTATTCACTTAACTTGTAGGCATAAATTTGGCCCCTTAATTAAGTTTAATTAAAATCAAACTCAAACGATCTTCGGCACCATATAATGTTAGTCAGCCATTTATGTAAATATTGTAATTAATGAACGACCCAAATAAAAACCAGGCGGTGAGAAAAGATGTGACTTGTGAGTCTGTTTAATGTCGCCCTCTTACGGATCTGCTAAAAACAAAGGGTTTCTCAAATTGTCGCATTGGATTATTTGTCGCGTACCGTACGTGATGTCATTTATCACGAATTGAACAAAGTTCTGATATTCTTCCAGCTTAAATTATTACACGAAATGTTAATTAAAGATGTGAATTAGGTTACGAGAAGTTAAATTCGTTTAATTTAACCGAAACTCAATCGGATTATGTGTTAGTTTTCCGACTATTTAGGTAAGGGCCTTGGTGTATGGTGTATTTTGACAAGACTCAACTTTACTCGGATAGAGACTCGAGGGCATTGTCAGTCCCAGGTGTATATACGACCAACCCAGGTGCTATGAATTTCGACTAGAACGTCTCTAAAAATTATGATTTATTAAAATTCGGATGCTTTCATAGGTAAATACTTTTCAAATTTTTAATCCCTAGTTATGTCTAATTCATGTAAAAATTGAAGGCTCTCGATTTGCTAAAATGAACTGTCAGTCTTATCAATTCTTCCACTGATTTTGGGGGAAATGGGTGTAGTAGATTATTTAAAGAATGTTTCATGCAAATGGAACTTTCCGTTGATAACGAAGCACTTTAAAAGCTCCAGAACAAACTTGTCTTTCGAGAGGCTTACATTCGTATCCTCTCGGCTTAGTAACACACGGCTGTCATTCATTTTAAAAAGCATTCTAATTTAATCAGATGTAAAGCGTCAAAATTGCTTTTTCATCATTTCCGGGATGATCAATTTATTTCATTCGTTTCAATTGCTGTGCAAATATTTTTTCTATTAGTATTTTAATTAATTTATTCCCTTAATAGTTTTTGTTATTTCCGTTATTGTCCCATTTTGATATTCCAAGCTGCTAGATTATCGACCTTGGGGTGGTATAATTAATACGCAGAGTTAACGGTTTCTTCTTAAGAGCCAGAAAAAGGAACAAAATATTTCAATCGGAAATTATTCAAGGACCGAACTAAACGTGGAAGGGAAAATATTTAAAATTCTTTTGATTTTTAAGAAACTCATTATATTATCGTCAGGGTGGTAGAAGAATTACCGGTTTGACGAAAAAGGTGATTTAAATTTCAAAGCTGGGCTCAATTTCACGCATTCGTCAAAATTCTTCCCTAGAAAAATTTGGTTTCTAAAATAACCATTATCCTGTTGAACCTTTTTTTTCCTCCCATATATCGTGGTTGCAACAAAGTAAAAGTAGTCTAAGCGTAGCTAATCATCGCTTAATTTGAAACGGTTATTACTCCCCCAAGATTCCCAGCATATTAATTAATATATAATTGAGTTTAATTTAATTAGTCTGACTACTGTATAATTCAATTTAATTTATTATTAAATACACACTATTCATATTCACGTATAATGTATTTAAAGGCCTAATTATCTTCTGTAGAATTTTCCCCTTCAAAATCATCTTCCCTTAATCAAGCTTTGACTGTACGATTTGTTTTGGCCAACGTCGTCTGCTAAGAAATAAAAGAAGGCTACTTTAAAGGGGTTTTACAATTCGCAAATGAGTTCTTAAATCCAGTTTATGGATTGTTTAAAAAAATTCCAAACACTACAATATGAGAAAGATATGTGTAAATATAATTAGGCTAGTCTATTAATAGTTTTAGTATTATGGTAAACTTTTAATCTTCCACGTAATTAAATCCTACTAAATTTGTTTGAAGTTCAACATTCCATTTTTTTAAACAGAATCGTTTCTTTCGAAATATTAGCATTTAAAGGGACTATTTGCGGTTTTAAAATCTCCTTTAAAGTCGCCTTTTTTCCTAGCTTAGCAGACGACGTTGTACATAACAAATTGTACAGTCTAAGCTGAGTGCAGAAGGGAAAAGCATTTTTAATGGGAAAATTTCAGAGCAGATAGGATCTTTAAAAGGCAATTCTGGACTATTTTTGGGGTCACTAATCGATTAAAAATAACTGGAGTATGAGTTTCACCGCCTCTTTAAGATTAGAAAGAGGTCAAGCTTTTGAGAAGCCCTTTATAGAAGTTTGGGGGCTTCATAGACCCACGTACAGACTCAGTACTGTTTTACAAAAGTGCAGCGTATCATAAAAGTTGACAATTATTTTTTTAAAACTCCTTAGTTGATTACATCATGGGCGCAAATGGTCGGGTGATAAATTTAGCACGACGCTTTTCTCTAGGGGTTCGCGCCATCAAGCAGCTGTCTGGGGTTAACCCCTCTCGGCTCTCAGGAAAAAGGCTAAAAATAAATACATTTTCTCTCACTCTCTCTGGAGTCTAAATGAGTAGACTTATCTACCGGTAACAACTTTCAAGGTCTAGTCTCATCGAAAAAATAAATAATCTAGAATTTAGGTAGAGATTCCTTTAGGTCTCGCTGTGAGGTTCAAAAAGACCACAGTTTCATCAAAATCGGCTCATTATTAATCAAATTATGAATTAGTTAAAGGGATAATGCAGCTACAAATAAATTTTAAACTTACCATCAAAATAGGCTTATAAGGGCAATCGATTAACGTCATTGGTCGCTTGTCCTTATATGGGGAGTTCAGGTGATCCCCATGAATCCTGCTAAGTTTCCTCTTGAAGAAATTTGGGTGAGGCTTGTTCTTAGAGAACGTTAAGAATTCTCCTATCCTGGGTCCCGAGACTGTTAACCATTCTGGAAATTACCAACGACGCGGAAACCCTAAGGGGGTCGCTAATTATTATTCTTTACGGTCGGTAAAGTTGCTAAGCCTAATGAGTTTTTGGCGCGTAAGATTATTCCTAAACTTGTAATTGTATACGTCGAGCAGTTTCAAATATCAATATTTACGGCTTAGTAATTTAGTAGTGTTACTATTGTTACCATATGTTGTTATTGAAGCGAGAAAGTTCCGAGAGATTCTAAGAAGTTTATAAAAAATTATTATTTCGTATGTGGGCCAAGGAAAATCTTAAACTGACAGTGGGATTTCTTTAACTCCTGTCATTGAAATTACTCAGTTACTCCTGCCATTGACATTACTCGGTCACTCTTATCATTGAAATTACTCGTTAACTCCAGTCATTGAAATTACTCGTTAACTCCAGTCATTGAAATTACTCGTTAACTCCAGTCATTGAAATTACTCGTTAACTCCTGTCATTGAAATTACTCGTTAACTCCTGTCATTGAAATTACTCGTTAACTCCTGTCATTGAAATTACTCGTTAACTCCTGTCATTGAAATTACTCGTTAACTCCTGTCATTGAAATTACTCGTTAACTCCTGTCATTGAAATTACTCGTTAACTCCTGTCATTGAAATTACTCGTTAACTCCTGTCATTGAAATTACTAGTTAACTCCAGTCATTGAAATTACTCGTTAACTCCTGCCATTGAAATTACTCGGTTACTCCTGTCATTGAAATTACTCGGTAACTCCTGCCATTGACATTACTCGGTATCTGCTATCATTCACATTACTCAGTAACTCCTATCATTGAAATTACTCTAACTCCTATCATTAAAATTGCTATTGGAAGCCCGTTTTGTCATTTTAATTGCGTGGTAGCACCCTTTGTCATTGAAATTCCTTGATATAATTTAATTTTATCCAATTAAGTTATTGTCATTTAGTGTGTACCCATTCTTAGAGTAGTTTTTCAATGAAATATTTTCATTGGTGGGAATCGGACGAAGTTCAGCTAAATTCCGACGACGCTAGGTCGGGAATCGATCTCCTTGGCTTTTCCTTTTTTTTTGAGTCGATGTCGGCACTCTTTTAAGTTATTGCCGCACGAAAATACTCAGGCCTCGCTCTTTTTTGAAGACGTAACAATTGTTGAAAGATTGGCAACGGGAAGTCGTAGCTTAAAGAGTTCTATGGTTATGTTGGCTTCAAGAATGCGAAGACTTGTCAAATTTTAGAAGTCCCCTTATATTATGGCAATAAACGAAGGAGCTAGTAGCGAATTGCTTCACCAAGTGTGTTTATTTACTGTAGACTTTATGCGAAATGTTACGTTTGAAATATCTCAGGTAAACGTTTAATTTTAAACTGAAATATCATTTAAATTCTTCATCATAGATTAATTAATCTTATTTGATAATTTCACAAAATACAAAATTATTGTTCGATAAAATTAGAAATTAAATGCGTAAGGTCATTCGAATGATCCGCATTTGATATTAAAACAGCTAGATGTATTAATTAAACCTCAATTATATTTTCATTTCTGATTAACCAATTTTTATTATAATTTTGTTTCACCTTATTCATTTTAGTTAATTTTTCAATGTAGATTATCGTATTAATGTTTTAAGTCTCGCTTCGCGATTATCAGCCTTATCTTTTTCGATTCAAACAGGATTGCCACAGGTCAGGGAAAACAGGGAAAAGTCAGGGAATTTGAAAATGAACCAAAAAAGTCAGGGAATTTTAAGATATTTTAAAAAGTCAGGGAATTTCAAGATATTTTAAAAATTCGGAGAATTTAGAGATCTTTCGAGAAGCCAGGAAATTCCAATCATTATCTGCGGAAAAGATTCTCAGCTGACGTCGTGTCAGTTGTATAGATTAGAACAAAGATACGCCTGCAACAAAGTTTGACGAACGCGATTATATAAAAAATAAAAGGTTAAAAATTGGGTAGTATTAGCCGAAACGGTCAGGGAAAAACCTGGGAAAGTCAGGGAATTTTAATCTGAAATAACTATGGCAACCCTGTCAAAATTTCATTTTTCTTAATTAACAGGAGTCAAGTCAAATTTATTTCAACTATAAAACCCTTATTCAATTGTTTTTTTTTTTTTTTTTTTTTTTTTTTTTTTTTTTGCTGAATTTAAAAACGTGTTTTGTCGCTTTCAATTTGGCCCCTTCGTCTAAACTCAAACGTAACGGAGTTAAAAGTGGGATAATCGTGGACTTGATACCCTTAATTGGTTGTCCACTAGATAATAAAACCGGCTTTTTAGCTCTTACCACTCTCTTATGGCGTGCGTTTGTAGGAACGTGAATTCAATTATTTTCTATAATCCCATTGGACGCGGTAATTCTACGAAATAAATTTTGTTCTCATAACCAAAGAAACGTACCAGAATCTCAATTAACTAAATAGCGCATTATTTGAGATAGTTACTTTAATATGATAAACGCCTTCTTTACCCAATAATTTTAGGAATGACCCCCATAACGATTACAAACCACAAACCAGCTCTAAAATTCTATTTCGTTTTAACTTTTTATTGCAGAAAAACATCTGCGCAAGAAACTTTCATTACCTCTTTTAATTTTTCCTTCTAATGAATGTAATCTTTGAAATTTTATAATTTTTATCTTTTCTAAGCTTTGTTGAATATTATTTAATAAAAGTATATAAACAACGAAATTTTAGAAGTCTAATTCCATTTCTTATAAACTAAATTAACCAGTTTAACAATCCAAAAACTAATTTTTATATATTCATTTATTGGAATAATGAATCAGAAAAAAGTTATCTCATTTCAGCATGCCATAATTAAACTAGGAGAACTATTTAATTTATTCGATTGATCGTGGTAATTTTCCTTTTTGAAATTGTAATTTGAAGTTAGCTTTCTACTTTTTATCGATTAATTATGGTTTAAATAGGCTTAATCCACTAGTGAAAAAATATACGAACAAATATTAAACTAGAAATAAATTTAAAACTTACCCAGAAAATTCATGGAGAACATCTGAACTCCCCGTATAAGTTCCAGCGACCAATCGAACGCGATTGTAAGTCGCGTGAACGACGTGCCTTCGCTCATTGGTCGCTAGACCTTACATGAATCTCGCTAAGCCTATTTTCCGGATAAGTTTTAAATTTATTTCTAGTTTAATATTGTTTTTTAATTTAGTTATATTTAGTTTAATATTTAAACGATACGGAATCGATAAAAAATCACTTGCATTCTCCCTTTAGAAACTTATTTCGTTACAACCATAGAAACTAGTTAAATTCCCACTGGAAAACCTGATTTTAAGCATCGGATTCATTCAAAGCTTGTCTATCTGATTCCTCTTTTCGCGATAGAATTTATATAATATTATTTATTTCCACACGTACTCGTGAAAAATTTAGTGCTAAGCCCTTGTTTAAGCCTAAATTATGGACAAAACCTATTGTACGTTCATAAATGGGAATAAAAATGGTTCATTGACTTGGCTTATTGTCGGCCAAGTCTAGCGAGGAAACCACCATCCCTCCTCTTTGTATTATTATTTAATCTCCCACCCTAGACACACGTCTCTCTCTTTCAAACTGGTAACAATAGTATAGGTTCTAATCTATTTCATTACCAGATAGCAGAACGGACAAAGCAAGGCCACTCTTAACACATATTTAAAAAAATAATAGAGATATCTGTAATAGTAGCTTTGTACGCGTTGATAATTCAAGGAGGTATATACTTAAGTTAAATTGTTTTAAAGATTTTTGGGAAGGAGGTAGGAGGTGTTTTTAATTTCATTTGGAAAAATGGATATTATTTAAAGTGATATTGTCACTATGTTGTTTTTTCATATTATTAAAAAACCTACATTCAAAATAACTCGTTTTTAAGTAACTTGAATACGTAATCAGGATTCGTAGACGACATGGAAAACCTAGAGAAGTCAGGGAATTTGGAAATTGACCCAAATGGCCAGAGAATTTGGAAATTGACCCAAATGGCCAGAGAATTTGGAAATTGACCCAAATGGCCAGAGAATTTGGAAATTGACCCAAATGGCCAGAGAATTTGGAAATTGACCCAAATGGCCAGAGAATTTGGAAATTGACCCAAATGGTCAGAGAATTTGGAAATTGACCCAAATGGCCAGAGAATTTGGCAATTTACTGGTCAGAGAAATTAAATATTTTTGGTAGATTCCATATTGATGACGTTGAAGTTTTTTTTTGTTTTTTATATATTACGTTGATTTAATATTGAAATTAACAAATTGAAATTAACTATTAGTATTAAATTAATAATTTTAAAAATATTACGTTGATTTAATATTTTATCGATTCTTATTTCAGGATGTCCGATTTTCTGGAAGCGGAATTCAAAAGTAAAAAGCGGTGATCCAGATGGTCCACTATGTCGCTGAGTCTTTTGCAAGGCAAAAGATTCTTCTGTCGAGAATGGGCCTTCGCCAAGATCGCCCATTGTCTGGACAATCGTCCGGCGTCCAAGACTTGCGGGGCTCTGATCATGGGCGGTCCGGGATGCGGCAAAACGGCCCTGTGTTGCGAACTGGTCTCTCCCACGGTTACGCAAGGAAAGCAATTAGCCCTGAGTCGACGGGTTCTAGTCTACCATTTCTGTCAGGCTCATGACACGGATACGCTTTCATTGGTCGATTTCATTCTAAGCCTCGTCAAGCAAATTTCTGATTCGGGACTGATACCGGGCTACGGGGAATTTGCCGAAAAATCCGACTTTCAAAGTGCCCTAGAGCCAGAAAATATACTTAAGGGTAATGAAAAGGTTTATTTTCTCTTCATTTGGTCTAGCTTTCCATTGATATCTTGATAAACCAAAGAAAACTGACTTTGTAATCTTGTGAACATGAAATATTAGTTTATTTTTTTATGCGCGACGATTAAGTGCCTTTAATACGAAAGCAACATCGAATAATCTTCGCAATTTTTGTTTCTCCAAAGATCCGGATGAATGTTTTCGTAAAGCCATCTTGATTCCGTTAATCGAAGCCGATACGCCGAAACAAACTCGCTTCTTTTTAGTCGACTCGATCGACGAATCGTTCTTCCATTCTTCTTCGGTCGGCTCCGAATCGAATAAACCGAGTAAAGGGGTCAGCGGCACCATCGCCGAACTTTTGGCCAATCACCATCACGTATTCCCGCGATGGCTGCTCCTGGTTTGCTCGGCGCGCAAACAGAGCAAGAGCGTTACCAAGATGTTTACCGGTTTTCGAAAAATCAGTCTCGACGATCTTAGGAAGAGTCACGTGGTGCACGATGTCCAACAGTACATTCTTTGTCGGTTGGACCAGGAACCCAGACTCAGGCAACATTTGAGTCGCGAAACCGCGGAGATGTTGAACCAGTTGCATATTAAGAGCAACGGATGCTTCTTGTATTTAGAAAAGGTTTGTGTTTCTTAAATATTTCAACTTATCTTCTCGCGAACTTGGCTGGATTTCGATATTCAGATCCACACTAAAATAGTCTAATTAGGACCTCGAAATGAATCGAAATCCACCAAAAAATAGTTCCAGTTAAAAACAATCAAATACTCAAAATAAAACATTATTTTGGTCCTATGGAGATTAGCATGGCGAAATATGATTTTTAAAATATTTTATTTTGACAAAACTGATCAACGGATTGGGCTCAACTCGCTTTAATGGAAATAGGACCCCTAAAGCAACCGATAACCACCAAAAAAAGTTCCAGATTCGAAACTTTATTTTTGACATTTTGGAAATCCGCGAAAATTTCCAAACTTCATTTTTCCTTTTTTGGTTTTTTCGAAAATAAGCAAAAATAAAGTTTCGAATCTGGAACTTTTTTTGGTGGATTTCGGTTGCTTTTGGGGTCCTATTTCCATTAAAGCGAGTTGAGGTCAATAGGTTAATCAGTTTTGTCAAAATAAAATATTTTAAAATCATATTTCGCCATGCTAATCTCCATAGGACCAAAATAATTTTTTATTTTGAGTATTTGGTTGTTTTTAACTGGGTTTTTTTGGCGTTAAAATACATTTAAACGATATAATTATAATTTACGTAACTAATTACGATCAAAAACCGCGTCAGAATCAACCAAATATTGAAAATTATACATTATCCGCCCCCTATGGGATTTTGCATGGCGAATCTGGATTTTAAATATTTTATTTTGACAAAACTGATCAACGGATTGGGCTCAACTCGCTTTAATGGAAATAGGACCCCAAAAGCAACCGATAACCACCAAAAAAAGTTCCAGATTCGAAACTTTATTTTTGACATTTTGGAAATCCGCGAAAATTTCAAAACTTCATTTTTCCTTTTTTGGTTTTTTCGAAAATGAGCAAAAATAAAGTTTCGAATCTGGAACTTTTTTTGGTGGATTTCGGTTGCTTTTGGGGTCCTATTTCCATTAAAGCGAGTTGAGCCCAATCCGTTAATCAGTTTTGTCAAAATAAAATATTTTAAAATCATATTTCGCCATGCTAATCTCCATAGGACCAAAATAATTTTTTATTTTGAGTATTTGGTTGTTTTTAACTGGGTTTTTTTGGCGTTAAAATACATTTAAACGATAAAATTATAATTTACGTAACTAATTACGATCAAAAACCGCGTCAGAATCAACCAAATATTGAAAATTATACATTATCCGCCCCCTATGGGATTTTGCATGGCGAATCTGGATTTTAAATATTTTATTATGACAAAACCGATTAACGGATTGGGCTCAACTCGCTTTAATGGAAATAGGACCCCAAAAGCAACCGATAACCACCAAAAAAAGTTCCAGATTCGAAACTTTATTTTTGACATTTTCGAAATCCGCGAAAATTTCAAAACTTCATTTTCCCTTTTTTGGTTTTTTCGAAAATGAGCAAAAATAAAGTTTCGAATCTGGAACTTTTTTTGGTGGATTTCGGTTGCTTTTGGGGTCCTATTTCCATTAAAGCGAGTTGAGGTCAATAGGTTAATCAGTTTTGTTAAAATAAAATATTTAAAATCTGATTTTGCCATGTTAATCTCCATAGAGTATTTTGATTGTCATATAGAAAGTCTGGCAATGACTGATAATTTTTGAAAATGTCCAATAACTTTGAATTTGAGAAAGAGATGTTACTGGACAATTGTCCAAAGAGAAAATATTCTTCCTTATTTGGTTCTATTATTCTATATTTCCTTATAAACTTTACTGTCATAAATTTGTTTAGATAATTTATTATCGGAATTTCTTTAGAAACTTGATTGTCCAAGGTTTCATTAGAAACCTGACTTTCCTAAATTTCTGCGCAAACGTTATCATATTGCGAACGAATCACGTGATAATCTAAAAATGTTTTAAAAATTTGGTGTTTGGGTATTGCCAACAACTTATTAACCAAATTGCGCGTTGATATTATAGGTTCTGGACGGTGTGGCTGAGAATTTCATCATGTTACGCGAAATTCGCGAGATTCCTGGCACTTTAAACGGTCTATACTTATGGTTGTGCCAGCGACTTTTCGTTCGCAAACAATTCAGTCGCGTTCAGCCTATATTAAACGCGATTCTCGCCGCGAGAAAGCCCTTAACCACCGAACAACTGTATCATTGCGTTTGGACTCGTAACACTTTATTAACGTGGATAGAGTTTCAAAAACGGTTCAACCTTCTATCCAAAGTTCTAATAGACGGTCGAAATGGCGCGAAAATCTTGTTTCACCACAGTTTCGCCGAATGGTTACTCGACGTGAAACATTGTACGCAAAAGTACTTGTGTCACGCGAGCGAAGGGCACGGTATGTTGGCCATGAGGTACACCTTGAAGGCCAAGACTTTAGAACCGGAAGAAGTTCTGGATTTCGCCTTGCATCTGAGCAAAATAAACGCGATACCTCCTTTGCAAGCTTACCATTTGCCCTTATGGTTGATTTTATGTCGGACCCCTGTACGAGACGCGCTAACTAACTTTTGGCAACCGGTTACCGACCCGAAAATGATTAAGTTACTAGTGCAAGCCGGCGCCAAGCCGACTGATTGCCCGCAAGACGAGAACTTCAAGAGGAAAGAGAAAGAAGGCGGTGGTGGGGAATTGAGCCCGTCGGCCGTAATATTGCCCGAAGATCCTATAGATGCCTTGCTAGCGACGGGAGGTGATATCGACCAGACAGACGCCAATCAGAGGACGCTCTTACACACGGCCGCGCATAATGGTGACGCGCAATTGGTCGAAAGGCTAATCGCTAATAACGCCTCGCTGGAAGTAGTCGATAAAAATGGTCAGACGGCTCTTAACTTAGGTTAGGCTTTTCATTTAATAACTTTTCCATAATTAGAATGGAGATCTTTGATTCGCCACTCTTAATTGAGATTAGTAATGATGTAAAGTCGGCCGAAAACAAACTGCTACAACTTGTTTATCGATCGTCCCAATAACTGGCAGGCCGATTTTAATTAAGTGTAGCGAATGAAAAACTCACAAAATTAACATAAACGATTTAGTTTATTTAAAACATGGCCCATAGAATCGCGCACACACTTAGATCGCGCGATCTAGCCTAGTTTGTTTCAGTTTTAAAAGAGGAGAACTAGATCGCGCTGTTTGATTGGATGGGCCATGTCGCTCTGATAAGGCATAAGTAGAATTAAAAGATTTCTTACTAGTTTCTATGTGGTTAATCATGTAAATGTTTTAGTTGACTAATTGTTAATATCAATGGGGATTGCTTAAAGCTTTGGCTTAGCAAATGTTACGCTTTAGAACATCATATTTTCCCCTACTAACATTACTAAGGCTTCATTCAATGGTTAAATCCATCGCCAAAAGATTAAACAATATCGTAAATCAGTCTTGCTACAGGTGTTTTTTTCAATTAGCAAGGTGATTATTATGGACTTTTTTCCACAATGTTTCGTATACTTAAACGATAAGGGCCCTTAATTGCTTTTAGCGGTTAAAGTAGCAATATTCGATACGTTCTTTTCCATTAGCTTCTCGTCAAGGTCACGATGACGTGGTAAAGTCTCTGTTAAAAGCTAAAGCGAACCCAGATCACGCCGACAACGATGGCTGGACTCCTCTAAGGTCTTCGGCTTGGGCTGGACACACCGAAGTGGTCAATGCCTTGTTGGAAAGCGGTGCGGAAGTAGATCTGTCGGACGCCGACCAGCGGACGGCGTTGAGGGCGGCGGCATGGGGTGGGCACGAAGAAATAGTTCTAAAATTATTGGAACACGGCGCCCACGTCAATCAAGAAGATAACGAAGGTAGAACCGCTTTGATTGCCGCTGCCTACATGGGACATACAGAGATCGTGGAACATCTCTTGGATCATGGTGCTGAGATTAACCACGAAGATGCCGATGGTAGGACAGCCTTGTCAGTCGCGGCTCTCTGCGTTCCTGCTTCAGAAGGTAAAATCCAAAGTTCTTGGCTTGTCAGAAACCTCCAAAATGACGCGTCTTAAAATGTAATTTTCCTATTGTTTCTTGGTACTTTGCAGGACACGCTGGTGTCGTTAGCTTACTTCTGGAATGTGGGGCTGAAGTCGATCATCGTGATAAAGACGGAATGACCCCTTTACTTGTCGCGGCATTCGAAGGGCACAGCGAAGTATGCGAATTACTCTTGGAAGGTGACGCAGACGTCGACCATACTGACAACAACAGCCGAACTCCTTTGTTCGCCGCCGCTTCTATGGGACATCCTGCCGTCGTAAATCTCTTACTCTTCTGGGGGGCAGCCATCGACACCATTGATTCCGAAGGACGAACTGTATTATCCATCGCCACTGCCCAAGGTAACCAGGAAGTCGTGAGACAACTTCTAGACCGAGGCCTAGACGAGATGCATCGGGATAACGCCGGTTGGACACCATTACATTACGCGGCTTTCGAGGGCCATCAAGAGGCTTGCGAGATACTAATAGAAGCCGGTGCTAGAATTACCGAAGTTGATAACGACGGTAGAATTCCTCTGATATTAGCCGCTCAAGAAGGACATACGCAACTAGTTGGTCGATTGTTGAAGTTTAACCATTCGATGGTCGATACCAAATCTCACGATGGTAAGACCGCTTGCAGGGTGTCCGCTTTAGAAGGACATAGGGAAACGGTACGTTTTTAAGAATTTTACGTCGCGTAACCCTTAAACGTTTCAAATTGTGACGTTTCTTCAACAGGTTGGTCTTCTAATTGCCGAAGGTGCTGACGTTAATTACAGGGATGCGGACGGTCGCTCTACCCTTTATCTCGTAGCTTTGGAAAATCGACTGGAAATGGCTGATTTTTTAATGAATCACGGTGCCGACGTTGACGCGAGGGATTTAGAAGGACGGACCCCACTCCACGTCTCCGCTTGGCAAGGCCATTACGAAATGGTTGATCTGCTGTTAGGACATTGCGCCAATGTCAACGCTGTCGATAATGACCAACGGACGGCGTTGCAATCGGCTTCCTGGCAAGGACACGCTTCGGTCGTTAGGTAAGTTAATCATTTCGCCCTAAAGTCCAAAAACTCTTCGAATCTATAATTCAATGTAATTTATTAAGGTTACTTTTGGAGAGACGGGCCTACGTTGACCACACTTGCAATCAAGGCGCGACCGCGCTGTGTATCGCCGCCCAAGAAGGACACGAAGAAGTAGTACTCGTACTTTTAGAGTACGGAGCTGATCCGAATCACGCTGACCAGTTTGGACGTAATCCATTAAGGGTGGCAACCAAGGGAAACCATCATTCTGTCATCAGGATTCTCGAAGAGTACGCCAGTCAAGCGGCTGAGTTCGGACGTCCCACTCACTGTCACGGTAGTACAAGTACTACGTCTTTAACCTCGGCGTCTACCGCCGAAACCAAGCCTTGTTCGGCCATCCTGTGCCAACCAGGAATTACCCCCGGTTCGAACGAGGCTCTTGTCGAATCTCCGACTTCTGGTGGTGGAAATAGGAGGTCTTTCGTTTCGAATCATTCATCTTCAAGGTATTCATTTGCCATTCATAAACAACAATTTAAATGGCTCTTTGTAAACCAATTTTACCATCATAGGTCATCGAGTAATTTAACAAACTCTACCAACAAATCAACTCAGCAGTTGCCTAATCAGATGGTTCTGGAAAAAACGAACTTAAACGCCACGGGCAATCCAAATCAAACTCCGCACCTCCATCAACAGCAACAGCAACTACTTTACCAACCTTCGCCTCAAACGCAGCAACAAAATCAGCAAATTAATTATCAATCGAGTGTGCCCCAACTAAACATGACTTTTACCCAACAATTGCAACAGTGTACTCGCAATCGCAATCGAGCCAGTCGTTTATTGTCGCCTTTAAGCGAGCCGCAAAATAGTCCAGTTCCTAGTCCACCCCAATCGCCTCTTAGCGAAGTTTTAAGTCAGAGACTTTCACCCGTTTCCCTAAGTCCTCAGGAAAATTCGGATCCTCAATCCCCCGCTGCCCATCAAACGCGAGTTCCCATCATTATAAACCCTCCTCCTACTAACGGGAAGAGCCAATCACGAGAAAGATCTCCGCAACAGATTGATACGGCCATTTCTCGACCACCGGAACCCAAGTTTCGAAGGAACGGCATAGTCACTAACCCTAATTATAAAGGAGGATTCGTAAAAACCAAGGATTCTAATCAGTCGATGGGGGGAGGAGGGACACCCGCTGGGGTTAATAAGAACCAGTTAGGTAAAAATAAACAAAATAGTTCCAACGTTATGCCTATTTACGAAGAAGCTATCAATTTACCGATCAAGAAAGAAACGCCTTTGTAAGATTTGAAATAAATATAATTATGGTATTATTAAGGCTCTGCCTTTCACCAAATATATAATAAATAAAATTCAAATGAAAAATTGTATTAGACGAAATGCAGGTATGTTAGTAGAATAATAAAGTTCACGTTCCATAATTTAATCAAATATCATATGGGAAGTGTCCATTTTAATTGTTTCTAGGCAAATAATTTTGACCAAATTTCCGGTCTAATAAAAAATAGAGTCGAACAATCGACGACTGATTTTTTTCTAAGCCTTTGCTCAAGACATTGGAAGCCATGCTGTAGCCAATACTGTTGTTAAAACCACCTCCTGATCCGGAGTTTAAATTTCCCTCCTAAATGAGTTTTTCTTGTGATGGGAAATAAAATGGTAAGTCATTAGTTGTGACAAAATAAAATAATTACTGATTAATAGAGATAATTAATGGTCAATTATATCAAACAAAAGTAATTTATTCTTCGAGTTAATTTTTATTTTATAAAGATGACATAGGAAGACTAAATTTGCATGATTTCGTGAAAATTATATATAAAATAATTTATACTATTGAAAATAAATCAAAACTAAATACAATTATAATTAAATAATATTTAATTTCGTTTCTTTATCAAATATAAAATCATTATAGATGGCGCCTAAGAATCGCCATAATCTCTTTTGTATTTTCTGTTGTAAAGATTTTACATTTTTATTCGTAATTTCCCATTTCCACTCAACAGGTTGCTGTGTGTATCCTCCATGGTTCTGCTTTCTGATTGGTCCGTCATAACTTGGATCTCGGGAGTTGCGTCCAGGGTCGCGTCCCACCTATCAAAGAGCTCTTTATTTCTGGGAAACGGCTGGATGGTAGACTTCGGCTTGAGGAGTGTCGTCGAACTAGGATGATTAACGAGTAATTAGCTAATTAATTGAAATGTTTCGAATTAAACGGAATTCAATGCGTAATATTATACTCCCTATCAAGCTCAAAGAGAACCAATTCGTCCTTCCGAATTAACTAGTTTTACCATGACGTTTTTATCATTCTGCTCCAGTTCCTAATTTAGAGCGTTCAGTGACAGTTTTTCGTAGTAGTAGGCCTCCAATTTTTCGCGTATATCGCCAAGGCCTAATTATTTTAGGCCTAGCCAAAGCTTTGGCTTCGTTTTATTTCTGTTAAATTTTAATCAAGAGTTAATTATTAATAGAGGTAAGTGCTCAAATCCATTTAAGCTAAGCCTACATTCTGAATATTGCGCTGCCAATATATAACCGTATTTTTTATTTAATGTTTTCAGTTAAAACAAAACTATTTAATTAATATTTGCCAAAGAGTCGAGACTCAACATAAATAAACAGCAATGGGTGAGTAGTTTTTAATTGTATTTTTTTAAGAGCTTTATTGAGAGAGATGGAAATCATGTTGGTCTGATATTTTCTGCTTGCCTTAGTTTATAGTTTTGATAAAAGGTTTAGGTTAACCGTATACTTTACGGTTACAGTATTACTGCGTACGTTTAAGAAATATTTACCTTAAAACCTTGACAGCTATATTACAAAAATACATGAACTGATATGAATAACAAATTATGTTTATGGGTGGGATTTTAATATTTTTATCTACATGACCCTTTTATTTTAATAATTAAAACCCTCAGAATGGTCCGTATTTTGTTAAATCAGCCTACTAATTAAGACGATTCAAAATCCTTAATTGATTCTGTTAAAAGCAATACGTGTAGATTCAAATTATGAGGCTACTGTGCAACCACCCTATCTTAAAACCCAGCTGTGAAAGGTAGCGCTTCTAAAATAGTTATTTCGGTATCTCCCTTTCGTTTATTAATTTTTCCGCTCAATTAGACCTTTTAAACGCTTTAATAGGTTTTCTAAAATGCTCTTTAAAACCGGCTGGGAATATATTTCTTAAAGGTTTTTAACACCTGACTTAAGAATTCTTGCTTGTGAATAGTTCTCAATTTAAAAAACTTTCGTCGGGACGCATTATACATTACGCTTTAGTCTATATCATAAGACACGCGATTTTTTTTCGTGATCCATGAACTGAAGAACTTCAACACGATTTTACGTGAAAACGTTTTCTCTTTTTTTATAAGGGTGGAACATTAGTGATTTTTTTTTTAATATATAAAGACAGAAAAAGATAGCCTTCCAGTAAGCCTGTTGGGTCATTCTACCCTGTCCTAATGTTCATCCAGACTGGATGAATGCGTGAATCTTAGGGGAACGAGATATAAGATGTTTTTAGGTACTCATTCCTTTAGGTTTAAGCTCTATTATTTCGTTTTGAGTGGACAAATATCTAAGTTATATTTTCGGCACGTAGGAAGTATGCTTTTCTTATATCTGTATTAGACCAAGTGTTAAGAGATATAGGGAGCCTAGTTTCGCTGATGCTGATAATTAAGGGTGGAATGAACTTAGGAGAGTAGGCGGAGGTTTCTTTTTATCCTGTAAATCGTTTTATTTTTTCATCGTGGAGCAAAAAATCCTTGTTTTGGCCGTTACGCCAATGTTTAGGCCGATTATCTTTTAGTGCCTCTAACTCCTCTTGAAATATCTTAGGTAAATTTTTTATCTCGATAGTAACAGGGGGCCCTACTTGAAAAATATCATGTATTGGATGATACAGACCTTCGCATTGAATGTACCTAATTTTAAAGGAAAGATGAACTGTATATTAACTGTTTATGATTGAAATTAGGACCTAAATTTGTTGCTTTTTTTCCAATTGTCTATTATTATTACAAAGTGTATATGGAACATTATATTTTGATGATTCCTTGAAATATAAATAGTCAATATTGGTCTATTTTTAGAAAAAAATAAGATTTATTTCAATATGAGTTTTAATATTTTAAAAATTAAGTTTTTTGCCTGTAACTTCCTTAAAATAGCAAAGAATTGTCCTACATATGATTCTTTACCACTGTATTGTTCATGAATAGCAATTACACTTAATTTATCCGAAAGTAGGCCAAACTAAAGCTAATTTATATCAGAAGGAACCAGTTATATCCACTGGCTTGTATAAAATAGAGTAAAATTAATCTTCTTCATTTAATCAACGATTTTAAATATGCATTTCACCCTTCCTTTACATTGTTCCGACGCCTATTTTGGGGTAAACATTGAAAAAGGTGTACCAATAAAGGCCGGGAGTTTTATTACAATAGTATCAGTATTTAAACCAGGAAATGTTTTTGCATGTGATGAAATTCCTGGATATCCACATGAAATGAGCCTCCCTGAACTTTATAGTGTTAAAACTAAGGGAAAATAAGCTTGGCTTCTTTTTTTTTTTTCAAGTAACTTGAGAGGTTTTTTTCTTTTTAGTTTTGGTCAGTTGATTTTAATATGAGGCTCCGTTGTTTTAGATTAGGTTATAACATAAATAACATAGTATAAGTATGTCCAATTAACTAGGGTAATATTTGAAACTTTAGAAATATAATTTTAAAGGCGATATTTCTTTTTGATGATAACTCTATATGATTTAGTTCTCTAGCAAGTCTTCGTCTAAATATATTTTAGATTGTTTAATTATATCTTTTTAACACTTATTGTCTTATATTACTTATGACATCTTTAATGCGGGGGCGTCTAGGGATGTCACGTGACAGGAACAAGATAATCATTTAACCGTGACTAATATTAAGTTCCTGAATAAAGAAAAGAAGCTTAATTTCGTACTATAGTGATGGAGCTACGCTAGCGTAGTATAGTAACGGTGCAACTAGGAAACTTCACTCCGTTTGAAAATTTTTGATTGTCTTAAAAAGAAACGGATAAATTTATTCAAGGGGAAAATAAGACTCCATATTACTCGACCTACAAATTTTCGTTTTACGAAGAAAGGGTGTGTTTGTTTTTCTAGTTGGTAATGGAAAAATAATCAGAAGTGGTGGCATAGTTTCCGTAGAAAAGAAAATGTTAAAACTTTTTGGAATTACATTGGCCAGATCAGAAAATTAATTAATTTTAAGTGCAGGATTATGTTACTGTTACCCCCATAATGACGGGAGTTAATGTGGAAAGTTTGGGAGGATTGGAGACTTGCCAAATTCCCATTCGCTTTAACCGAAACTTTTAGTGTTGTAAATGTTTTGTAAAATAACCTAGTAATCAAAAAAATAGTTAAAAGCCTTAAATAATTTTCATTGCGTAAAATGTAATGTATTCAAGGTATTTGAAATAATTTTTGATCACGCGTTTAACAATACTTTATCGATAGAATGAAGAGAACGCTGTCACTTTCGTGAAAATACTTAATCCTTGATATCCAATTTAAACTCGCAGTTAATCAAGTTAAAAATATAACCGATAGATTTTCGAATATCAAAAGGGAACCAAGTTAATTTAATGTATCTATAACACGCTTAGTTTTAGTCGAAATTTGTAAAACAAAACGTTTAAAGTAATATTTTTTACTGCGGCGGTCAATTTGACTGGATTTTATTGTCAGAATTTGGTAAATTATAATTACTAGAATAACTAAGGACCGTTAAAAGAAATTAACAAATTTTTACAAATTTCACTTCCGATACGCGACACTTTTGTTTATTTTTCCACTTATGAACTCGTAGCTAGATTAGTTGTTTTAGAACTACGTAATTTCCATCGGGAATGTATTAAGAAATAATACACCTGTGTTTCATTTTAATATCTGAAGGAAGATCAGAGTCCAAGTTTTAATCTCGTTTATATTCAGATGATTGCGAAGAGGCCTAGGCTGGTTTTATCAAATTCTTTAGTTAGTTTCTAATTAAATGAAGACTTCTTAAAAAACATTGTTCGAGATAATGTGTGGGAAATCATCAAAAAGGTTTCTTAAACTTTGACGAGACTGGTGTGGTATTTCTAGTAATGTTAAAACCCCTACATAGCAATTAAAGAGTAATTTTATTCATGGCCATGTCAGAGATGAAACCACTACATCTTTCTTTCCTACTCCCCTATAGCTGTGACGAAGCTAAAAATACAATTGAAAATTTTCTCAAGAAATGCAGTAGGCTCTGGTCTATATTATTAACAAACATCTAACATGTAGGTTATATTTAGAAAGAGAAATTTCATAATATACGATTTATTTGAACTCTTAAACTATTAAAAAAGTCTTGTTTCCTAAAACTAAAAAAAAAGTAAAAAAGGGATAATGAAGACGCAACTTCTAATTTTTATTCCATTAGAACATGCAAATATCTGCATTAATTAGACCAGAAATTACGTAACGTGGGGCCACAGTAGCTACACGATGGGACGACTTGTTTTCGCAGCCGAAAATAAGTTGTTACTTAAAACCGCGGGCAAAGTTGCAAAAATATTTGTACTTATAACGTTTCGCTCTCCCTGTATTATTACTCCTTGGTTTCGTTACACCTTTAATAGGCTTATGAAGTCTCGTTTCATTTTGATTTGTCAGTGTATACAAAGCTACTCTAGTAAGAGTTTTTCTTAGTGCATTTTGACAAAGCGAGGTGAAATAGATAAAGGTATTTTATATCACAATGGCTAGGCTTTTGTTTTTATCTTTCATATCAAATTTAACTGCATTGTGTTTGTATAGGTAAAATTTGTCTGTTAAACTTTGTTGTACATCCAAATCTTGTATCTACAGTTTTTTTATTAATCTGGGCATAAAAAAAGAAGCGCGCACTAGGAGCAATAACAACGAGAGATGTTAGTCTCAACCAGTCTAAGAAATAACGCGGATATTGAACTGTTTTGAACCAAAAGAAGTTAAAAACGGAGGATCCTAGGGGACTAGTTTACATATTCATTAGGCAAATTCAAGTTGACTAGCGTGCCATTTAATCTACGTATGATTTCGGGTTAAAAAGCAGTTAATAAATATATCCATATCGTTAGTATTATATGTCGACTCTCGTACACACCAAGGTATCATACCTCTATTGTCTAGAGATTAAATTCGATTTTTATATCTAGCGTAAAGCTCTGTTTTCATTGAAGCGATATTGAAAAAAATCGCTCGCGCATGGAGCAATAACAATAGGATGCGGGGGTTCCAGAAACACATTTTTAAACGATATAAGAACCTATGCCTCCTATTGTGATTGCTCCATGTGTGAGCGATTTTTTTTTTCAATATCGCTTCAATGAAAACAGAGCTTGAAACAGTTAAACCTGCATTTTACCTTAGCGACGGTTCCACACCTTGAAAACTTCCCATCCCTTTCGGCGTATTAGAATTTTTAATGATTTTAGGGCGTGATAGACGCGTCAACCTACACGCATTCTTTTTCTTATCAAAAAAGATTTTAAGCGCGGCGTTTCCGAAGCCTAAGTTAACGGCCATATTCGATTCTCCCCAGACTTCGAACGTGAGGAACGTCAAAGTTTAAATTAAACCCGTTTATGAACTAGGTTAAAATTGAACAGTCTCATATTTTTCAAATGAAGATACGAAAAAGTAACGAAACCATATCTTTAAATTAGTTTAGATGTGAAGTAAAGTTATTGAATATTGACTGTTTTACGTAAAATAAGTTTTAAAATTTGGTGACCAAGGCTTAGGAATTTTGAGTCGTTGGCTGTTCCGATTCCGAACTTATGATAATCTTTTCTTAACCCTTCGACCGGTAACAAACTTAACGCTATCTAGGGCGTTACCGCGTGTTATTGACCCAACGCTTTTGTCCATAAAAAACGCAATTACGCAAAAAAATAAAGGAACAACTACGTTCAGAACGATTACGCAAAAGAAAACGAAAGGAAAACAAAAATGTTTGGCAAAACGTACTCTTACTCAAGCATGCCTGTTGTTGGAACCAGCAAAAAAGGGTGTCACTGTTCATGTAAGATTTATTATACGCAATAGTACCGCTAAAAATAACTAAACTTATTAACGTGAGGCCAAATATTGCTATATGAACTCTTAAGAGTTAATAATTTGCGCCTTAATGCTGGCTTCTCTAGGGTCGGGAGGCCTGATCAAGGTTTAATTCAATTACGCGAAGCCATACAAGTTCCTTAGAGTTTTATGAGGGAAGAATGTATCGATTGGGGCCCCTTTTCCAGTCAGGGTTTTAGCGGAAGGTATCGTTCCAATTGTTGTTAGATGCCTCGACAAATTAGCAAAACAAACGATTGTTGGAGTTGTAAGTTAAAGATGGAATCATTAGCGAAACATAATTGGAGCGATCATCGTTTTCTTATACCTCGAACGGGACCCATATGGAGTACTAGCTGCGATGATTTAAGATCACTTTTGAATGGACCATGTGGTTCAGGTAATGGTTTGGTAAATAGTGCGCCTAGTGAACAAAAGTGGAAGAAATTGTGGTATCAGTACACGGGTAAAACTATTAAAAGACCGTGTAAGTTTAGGGATGTTTATGTAGCGTAATAATTTGGTTTAGTTGATCTATGTAGAGAGCTTTAGGATCATGTTTTAAATTTTTTTTTTTGTACTATTATCTAGCTTGCTGCGGTGGTTGTTTGAGATGTTTATCCCGAATTCCTTACGCCACATTGATCGCCACGATATTATGCTGCGCTGGTGTTGGAATCTTTTTGGGTTCCATGTACAGAGGAGTCGCTCTCTCGTTAAAGATGTTTGAAAGTGTTTTCAAGTTCCAGTTTTATGGGTGAGTAATCAATCTTTTACAGTCTTTCGACGCCTATCATTGGTTTGAGAGTTACAAAGGGGTAACTTTAACTTATTTACGATAAGGGGAAACCGAAGTTATAAACTTAGTACCGAAGTAGCGATAGTTTCAACCACTAAATTTCCATCACCGCTATTTAATTTTTGATTTCTGGTGTCACGGTACTTTTGACTTGGTTTTTAGTTTTTTTTACGCTTTTTATTCACTGTTATTTTGCTAAAGAACTTGGTTTTATTTTAAGGACATATAAACATTTAGTTTTAAGGTTTCTTATTAATCTTTAACTCGATTATTCCCTTTAAATCTATTGCACATTTTATTTTTGGGTATTTCTTTTATTATTATAAAAAATGATCAGCTACATTGGTCCAGAGGATCGCAGCTCAACAAGGTGAGATTTGCGCGTCTCTACCAATGAGTATATTTTAATTTATACTTGGAGAATGATGTTAGAGTGGGTTTTTCTGCGATGAAAGGAAAAGTCTCTTAAAACTATGAATGCCATTTTACAATTAAATGGTCTCATTTAATTACTCAAAATTACAAAAACCCAAAATCAAAATATGTAACTTTCCTTGAGACTTATCCTTGAAATTTTAACAGTACACTGGGTGTAAATGCGCTTGCGTTGCTATAGTTTGCATGTTTAATGATAATGCTTTGGTTGGTCAGTCATCACGTACGTTCTTGTTGGTTTATCCATCGGTGTCACGTTTTCCATGATATGTTTTCATCGGTATCACGTTTTCCATGGTATGTCTTCATCGGTGTCACGTTTTCATGATATTTTTTCATTGGTGTCACATTTACCATTATGTTTTTATCGGTATCACGTTTTCCATTGTTTTTATCGGTATCACGTTTTCCATGATATGTTTTCATTGGTATCACCTTTTCCATGATATGATTTTATCGGTATCACTATTTTCCATGATGTTTTCATCGGTATCACATTAGTATTCCATTCTGTCATGAAATTTTTCAATTCCCTAGTTAACAATCTAACCCAAATTTCCAAAAATATCCTTTCCGCGCACTGCTTTTTCAATGCACTGCCCGTTATTAGTCATTTCCAAATAAAAATGACGTTATTTCGTCTTTAGATTCAGATATTGTAGCTAGTTGGCTTTCGTAAGAGTTTCGAGCATGGATTTGTTTATAACCGGAATCTTTTTGAAGTGTCACTTACAAATATTTAACAAGATGATTAAGATGTTTTGTTTAAAAAATTGTTTCAGTTTGAACGATCTTCAAATCGTTTTCATCATCGTTGGCGCTGCCATGGGCTTCCTAAGTTTAGTCTTACTGCTAGTCGGCTTCTTGGCCACGGGACCCACTAGGGAAAAAGTCTACAGGGGGTGGAGAGCCAGACTTGGCGGAAGGATATCATGCGCAGCTGTAAATATCGTCCCACTCGTATTGGAACAGGAATGAAATATGATCTAAATTAAAATTCAGTTACTAAATAGGCTTATGTTTTAATTTTTAGGCTTATGCGTCTAGTTAGTCGTATCTAGTTTGGTCATATCTGCACTTACCTAATCTAGGGAATAATAATATTTAAAAATGATCTTGCATAGTTTAAATGATAATAAAATAGGCAGAGATTTTCTTAGTTGCAAAAATATGAAAATAGACTAAAAATTATCTTCCTGAGATGAGAAAATTTAACAATAGGCCAAAATGATCGTGCTGAGTTGGTAAAATATCAAAATAGGCCAAAAATGATCTTGCTGAGTTGGGAAAATATAAAAATAGGCCAAAATGATCTTCCTGAGTTGGAAAAATATAAAAATAGGTCAAATTCATCCTAATGAGTTCAATTTAATTATAAAATAGGCCTAAATGGGCTTTCTGAGTTGGCCAAAATGATCTTACTAAATGAGGAAATGATAAAAATAGACTAATCTTTCGAAAGTATGGATCAGTTACAAAAATACGATAAAAATCTAAAATGAAATGCGTTCATTTCAACAAAACCTTATTAGAAATTGAATTTTATATCATATTTCAAATTTTAAGTACATAATTGTACTTACAAACTTTTTAAATCCTTAGTTTTTGATCATAACTTACTTGTTGGAGTTGGTTTGGTTGATCGTCCTTGGGGTGATTGTCGTTTGCACATTCATTTGTTCGGTACTATGGGGAATGTGCAATGACTTGCGACACGAACCCGATCCAGAGAAAAGATGCATTGATTTATCGCAATTTGGTTGGTAGCGAGTTTTTTTATACAATTCTCTCTCGAGTCCCATCTCCCTAGCCCCATAAATTGTCCGGGATTCTAAACAATATATTTTCTCGATGGTAAGACTTCATGTTTCCAAACACGACTGACGTAAACCACCTAAAAATGTGCGGGGAAGGGAAACGCAAAGAATTCTGTAAAGATTACATAGAGGAAGCGCTCGTCATGTTTATATTATCCTTATCGGCTTGCGTTTTGGTCTTGCTGAGTTTGGTAAGACAACCTTTTTCTGTTTTAGCCACTCTTAAAAGGGTTCTTAACTTCAAACGTGTAAATTTTCAAAAAGACCAGATATTGAAAATTAGCTCCAAAATTTGTTCCAAAATATAGAAATAACAAAACTAATAATGCGCGATTAGTAACTGCGCGAAAAATCTGAAATTTATAGTTAAAGTAAGACTGCGCGAAAATTTGGCGATCATATTTCCTACAGTTTTCGTTGCGTTGTATTTTAAAGAATTCCTATAATCTCCTATATTTCAACTCGAGTCGAATAATAATCTTTCCATGATTATTTGGCTTTTTCCAGATTAAGATAATGATAGTCTGTAATAGTACATAGTATTTAAGGTCTATGTTCTTATTATTACCTCATACGAACCGACGACGAGACTATTTTCTATAACATTTTGAAGGCTATGCTAAATCCATAAATACTCCTAGTTAAAGGCATACAAATCACTACTTTTAAAAAAACAAGTACATCATATTAAATAAGAGTTTGGCTTAACCTGGATCCCTATTATTTCGTTTTGGCACAATTTGTTTTCGATCTAGATTCCTAAATTAAGATTAGGATAGTATGTAAGGCCTTAGTTCTTGTTACTACCACGTATGTATTGAATATTTGAAATATTTTCTATAACATTTTGAAGGCTATGCTAAATCCATAAATATCCTTAATTAAAGGGAGAATGTAACCTAATAACATGTGGTTTATCGATTCCTTATCGTTTAATTAGGCCTAATCCACTAATAAAAAGCTTACAAAACAAATATTAAACTAGAAATAAATTTAAAACTTATCTGAAGAATAGGCTTAGCGGGATTCATG
The DNA here is from genome assembly GCA_963920705.1 of Odiellus spinosus. NCBI lineage: Eukaryota > Metazoa > Arthropoda > Arachnida > Opiliones > Phalangiidae > Odiellus > Odiellus spinosus. The sequence goes on along the minus strand of OY987237.1, from coordinate 15,061,110 downwards.
AAGATCCTGGATTGCTTCCGTGTAAGGTCTAGCGACCAGTGAGATCTCTATTAGACTTACAACCGTGTTTGATTGATTGCTAGATCTTATACGTGACGAAAATCAGGATTTTCATGAATCCCGCTAAGCCTATTTTTCAGCCAAGTTTTAAATATATTTCTAGTTTAATATTTGTTTGTAAATTATTTCACTAGTAGATTAGACCTATTTAAACAACAAGGATCGATAAAAAAATCGATTAGGTTACATTCTCCCTTTAAAATCCTACAAAACCGACTAGTATATGATATTAAGAGTTTGGCTTAACCTGGATTAATTTTAGTTTTGTTCTAATTTGATAAATTTAGCCTATAATTTATCGCATAAATTGCTCCTATAGTTCGCTTTAAAAGATCCTAAATTTAATTTTGAAGGATTTCAAAATTATCTTGTTCTTTTTTTTTTTTTTTTCGCTCGGAATATGTTTTAAAACTAATCGCCAAAAATCTCTCGATCTAAAAATAATAAATTAGAATATCTGGCAAATTTAAACTCCTACGAACCCTAATAAGGGTGGTTTTTCAAATTTTCTGGTATTTCGATATTAAAATGAAAATGAAAACGATAGGTGCATTACTTGATGTGTCTGTCTGCTAACTACGCTCACATTAAGGACAACGAGAAGTTGCAAGACTTACAGGAGTTGCAATATTTGCAAGATACCGAGATGGGAACCTTAAAAGACAGGTTTTAGGACATAAGCCAAGAAATCTTTAAAGAAGAGACTGGCAGTCGAAGATACAGTGGTTATAATAGATCTTAGTAAAAAACACTTCGACGCAAACTTTAAAAAAGTTCCAAGAATTTAAATCAAATCCACCGTTGACTAAAAATGATAAAAACCAAATATTATACAAAAAAATCTACGATAAATACGGAATAATTTCATCCTTACGTATCGATAAAACATCCCCAAAATCTGATCTTGGTATTAATTTAGATTTCGTTCGGTATTTTTATTATTTTAAGAACAAGTCTCGTTCAAAATTTACGAAGGTACGAACAAAATTCACGCGTTATTCGATAATTAATTTTCATAAATGGAAATTTAAATTTTGGTCTTTTCTTTGAAGTTTTCTTGGCATATTTAAAAGGTTTTTTTTTAAGTATTTTTCTCCTCGGACAATTTTTGGGGGAAATATTTAAGAAAAAAACAAATCACACTTATCGTAAATATATTTTAGACCAACTGATAGTTCATTTAAGATAATTCACACGAGTGTACATAAAAAAATGAACATAAAACTATATATATCATTTTTTTTCGAAGTTACGACGATTTAAAAAAAATATTTAAAATCGTAAGCGTCTGAGAAAAATAGGGATGTTCGTTTAAACGATCGTTCTACGATATTTAGATCCGCCTAAATAAAAGTGATAAAGGTATTTTAGGCACAACATTTTGTTTTACTTCACTAGTTAATTTTAATTTAATTTCACATCCCTTAATTATAAAATTAATAAATCCAAAATCATGGATTTTAATTTAAATTTATTTCGATCAAAATTTTTTGTTTTAATCATTTATAATATTTAATTGAAATGGCCTAATTTGATACGTAAGAGAATAATTAGTGGTTGGTATGATATTGATATTATTACGATATCGGTCTTAATTAAACCTTGATTTTGGTTTAATTATGATATCCAAATCAATTAAACCTTGATTTTGGTTTAATTATGATATACGTATTAATTAAACCTTGATTTTGGTTTAATTATGATATACGTATTAATTAAACCTTGATTTTGGTTTAATTACAATATCCGTATTAATTAAACCTTGATTTTGGTTTAATTACGATATTGGTATTAATTAAACCTTGATTTTGGTTTAATTACGATATCTGTATTAATTAAACCTTGATTTTGGATTAATTATGATATCCATATCAATTAAACCTTGATTTTGGTTTAATTACGATATCCGTATTAATTAAACCTTGATTTTGGTTTAATTATGATATCCGTATTAATTAAACCTTGATTTTGGATTAATTACGATATCTGTATTAATCAAACCTTGATTTTTGGATTAATTACGATATCCGTATTAATTAAACCTTGATATTGGTATTTAATAAACCTTGATATCAGTTAAATTACAATATTGATATCAATTAAACATTGATATCGTCCAACACTAAAACAATTCATAAATAGTATTAAAATTAAGTTTTAAGTTTCAAAAAGCGTTTGAAGTTCTTTGAACATGTAAATGAAAAAAAGTTAAGGTCATAGGTTAACATAAAGAAAAAAAAGTGCCTGAGAAAGTTTTTTAGTTCATGATATATCTTAATACAACTAAGCAACTATTACACCCCCCTAGTCCTGTCATATATTTGGTTGTACATACCGTTATCGCATGATATATTGCTTTATTTAAACAAGGACCGTACCCATATGCCCCCTTTTTTTTTTATGAATCATCAAGACATAGTCTAATTATAGTCGTACAATCGGAAAGAAATTACCTTTATGTTGAAGTTTATGACGTATCAAACTTTATACGTCTGCCGTAAGACTGCGGAATTAATATTTCAGTGATTTCTTTTCATTATTTCACCCGTATTTAGTATAATTCATTTAATGAAATTAGCTTTTAATTAACAAAGCAGTGCTTAGGTTTAATTGCACGTAAAGTTAAACGTCTAAAATTTTGGGAGAGGAGGGACCGATATTTTTAACGATTTAAAATGATGGACGCATTGTTTGAAACTAAACTGTAGATATTTTACTTTACATAATATAATTTCTCGGTTAACTAATTAAGATTGCAATCAACATAAAACACGATTAACTATTATGTTGCGTTAATTATAATTAATATTTTAATGCTTTTGTGTTATTTTAAGTTAACCTTTTAGCTACGTTCACACTTGAGACTTTTGAACCATTTTCAAACTGTTTCGAATGTTCAAATCGACTTTTTAAGACATTAATTTTGTTGCTTGGTCAAAAGTGTCCACGGCTGACCCCAAAACTTTATAATTTGACCTTTCCAAAACGGTTAAAAATGGTTTTATAGTCTGTAGTGTGAACGCAGCTCAAGTGTTAATTTAAATTAATAACTTAAAGCTTTTGTTTAAATTTATAATTTAATACTTTAGTATTTAAGTTAATACAAATAAATTAATTTTAATTAATGCTTCAGTCTTAATCTAATTGCGTTTTTGATAAATTAAACATCCAATTAATTTAAAAACCAATTTATTTTTGAAGTAAAATATCTATAGAACCGTAAAATTTCGTCAAATCAAATACACCTTAATTAACTAATTTAAAAAAAAAAATGCAGCCGTTCTAATTATTCAAATATTTTCTTTGGAATGTTAAGTTTTTATTCCGAGTCTATTTTTCAAAAACTAAAAAACCTTAGACATTCCATAACCGTTAAATTTAATTTTTATTTAATTTCATTATTAATTCACGATACCAGGCGAAAGAAAAAGGTCCCTTTTTTTAAAAGCGCTTTTGATGCGATAGTTTCAAGCTGTGATTTAAAAAAAAAATTTAACTAATGACACTCAATAACTTAACTCGTATGGCACTTTGTAAAACACTAGGTGCTAGGTGTTAATATTTAATAACTAATACAGGGGAGGTCAGAGGTCGTGAAACTTTAGAAGAAAAAGTATGACAAAGACTGATCTATCATTAATTAGCTCAAGAAAAATGATCAAAATTGGTTTAAACTCAGACTTCAAATCAATTCTAAAAATATTTATATTTTAAACATTATAATCTATCTACCATCCTTCTCAGTAACATTTAATCAAGTAATCTTTGGAATATTATAAACTATGATTCCGTATTTGGTTTTAGATCAAAATTACTCGTTTCGTAAAATAAAAGTTTAATGGGAATAGAACCCCCCCACCGTTCTGTGGCGCTGATCCATTACCTTTACTAAATTTACGGCGACTGGTCAGTGGTTTGTTTCGAAAAGGTTTGCCAGTTTTGTAAAGTTTCTTAATTTTAATTGAGTTTATTCTACATTTCCCGATATTTTAGCTAGTTTACAGGATTTTGGCCCCTTTGATTCTCGTTGCATAGATTTAAGCTAATTTTGGGAGAAGTTTTGTTAATTTAATGTTAATTATAAAGATATTAAGTGATTTTCTTTGAAAAAGAAAAGTTGCGGCTTCTGCCTGTTATTTATAATTCATTTTAACGCAATTTCTGATAGATTTTTGGGGTTTTACTGATTATTTCTCATAGATATCGAGAGATTTCAGTCAAAAGTACAAGATATTAGCGCCAGCCCAATCAATCTGGGTTCTTTAAGAGGATTCATTAAGTAAAGAAAGCATTTTAGGGTTCTATTTCCTTTAAACTTCAACGTGTTTATCGACAGATTTAAGATTTCAATTCTATTTTGGTTGTCTAAAGCTTTTCAAATTTACTTTTAAAAAGTTAAATCTAGATTTGGTTTAAAGTTTAACCAATTACATTAAAACCATCAATAATTTTTAACGGAAAATATGAAATAAAGATTAGGCCAAAATAATTCCAAATACGTTTAAAAGCGTTAAATACATAAATACAAATAAGGGTGTGGATTATCTTTGCCAAAAATACAAAAAGATACAAATATATAGTAGTTTTATAAATATATAAAAAAAATTTACGGTCTCAATATAACCAAAAATAATTTTTAATTATTATTTTCTCTTAATTGACCGCGATAAAATACACAAATATATAACGAATCAAAATCTTCAAAACCTATAATAATTATACAGCATTTTAAAGATAATTGTTTTTTCCTCCATTTATTTGTGGGCCTCTTTATCTAGAGCAATTAATAAAATGGGCACTATTGTAGTTTTTAAAATCGCTTGTTCTCAGCATTGCCGTCCATTGCAAAACAAAGATATAAATTATATAAGTACATTAAAATGGCGCCTGTAGCTTTAATCGTTAATTTTAATCTTACGATATTAATTTTTCTTAAAAATATAATATTAATCTTCAAATATACAAATATATATTGAAAGTATTATAAGAGATAGATGGAAGAATTATGCCGAATCACTTTTAGAATTTCCTTTTTAATTTTTAAGCCAAGGCTTAGTTGTTAGTACGATTTTGAAGTTGTTGGTTTAATTTTAAACCAATTACTTGAAACCAACGTTTAATTGCGTGTACTTGATTTACTTTTCGGGGTTAAGTTGTATAATTAAGCCTTAGCTAGAATTAAAAAATAATACCAGTAAGCCTTGGTTTTATGTATATATTTCTTTCAATCTTTGCGAGACTTAAACTTTGCAAGATTTAAAGCGAAGGCTTAAGGTGTGAAATGTTTTTATATAGGTTAGAACTGAACTTTACTAAGCCTTGGCTGTGTTAAATACATATTCTGTAAACCAAGGCTTAGCTGCGTGAAATTAAAACCTTCATTTTTACCAAGGCTTAGGACTAACAGTATATTTTACCTAAAAAATAGACTGCAAGCGCCATCTAGGTACATAACCTTTCTTTCGCGTATTTCGTACATCTATGATTATAAAGATATTTTTATTTTAATTTCATTACCCTGTTAATTTGTTTGGAATGTCCAAAAATCCAAGAATAAAATTGATATTGTTGTATTATAAACGAATAAGAAACTAATACGAAACGCGGCGTGGTCACAATTTGCGAATAGTTTAAATGTTTAATTATTATTAAAAAGTGATGATTTTTCGTCCCCCCCACCTTGCCAATTTAAAAAAAAGGCAAATGAAAATTATCATAGCATTGTATTAATTACACATCATTGTGGTTTGATGGTAACAGTAGGTAAGGTCAATAAAATCAAATGTTCATTTTCATCCCGGATATGCGGGTGTTATACAGTCTTATCCACTATGAATTCACATTTTATCTAGTGGTATTACCAGAAGCCGATGAAACCCTCCTTTGAAGTCTATTACTCCCGGGTCTTGTCTACCCCTCTCTGTATGGGTTATTCTCAAAAGGCGCGATCCGTACGCCTCCTAACGGTAGATGTTTTCGGAGCGGGAGTTCGTCGAGCGAATATCTCCAGCAGCCTCGGAGTTCGTCCCAAAAACGTCGTCGTTTGTGGAGAGAGAGAATTTCCAATTTTCAGCAGACAGGGGGGATGAAGTAGGACCCCTTCTAACTCGTAAAATAGTGAATTTTACCCATACAGAGAGGAGCGCTATATGGAACATTGTAGTAGTAGACTTCAAAGGAGGGTTTCATCGGCTTCTGTTATTACTGAACCTAGATTCCCGAAAAGTTTGTTTTAAGAGTTTAATAGCCCTACCCCTTAAATTCCATCATGAATCACTGAATTTGAAAATAGGCAAATATAGGCACTTTCACTTTGAATCCGTTCTTAACCGTTTTGGAAAAACCAGATTGTAAAATTTTTGGGTTATCCGTGAAGACAGAAGCCGATGAAACCCCCCTTTTAAGTCTACTACTCCAATGTTCCATATAGCGCTCCTCTCTGTATGGGTAAAATTACCAATTTTACGAGTTAGAAGGGGTCCTACTTCATCCCCCCTGTTTACGGAAAATTGGAAATTCTCTCTCTCCACAAACGACGACGTTTTTTGGACGAACTCCAAGGCTGCTAGAGATATTCGCTCGACGAGCTCTCGCTCCGAAAACATCTACCGTTAGGAGGCGTACGAATCGCGCCTTTTGAGAATAACTCATAAGGAGAGGGGTAGAAAAGACCCGGGAGTAATAGACTTCAAAGGAGGGTTTCATTGGCTTCTGGTGAAGACCATTGGTCGAAAAAACATATAACAAAAGGGAGTGACGTCTCAGAAACAAGTGGAGCAAGCCATTTTATGTATTTAACTATCAGTCATAATCAGTGTCCTAACTGAGAACCCGGTGCGTCCCCGAAAAATATCAATGGGGCCCTTATTATAGAACCCTGCAGCTCTGGAAGGGGGGGGGGATTAGGCCTATTTAAAGGGAGAATGAAAGGCCGAAACAACTTATTTTAAATCGATAAAGAATGCTAAAATAATGAGAAAAACAATAATATAACTCACCAAAAATATTTCGTTATTTTATAATCAATTTTCAAAGTTCCGAAACTTGAAGATGCTAAGCCTTGGCTGCCTAGCTCGGTGAAATAGGCGAGCCCGATCTGTATTGTTTTTAAATTCGTTTAATAACTAGTAGCCAATCAAGAGCGAGTACGCATATTTTTAAAATACGCGTACTCGCTCGTTTTTCTCATTCTTTATCGATTTTAAATAAGTTGTTTCTGCCTTTCATCCTCCCTTTAAACGATAAGGAATCGATTGCATTCTCCCTTTACGTTTATGAAGTATCTCAGTTTGTTGCTATGACGATGTTTTTACTTTTAACCACCATCCTAAAATTATTTCAAAGTATTTTAGTTGGGGAGGAGCTAGGGGACATGACGTTAAATAATGGGGTTTTTGAACCGTGAACTCTAAAACTATATGAAATTCTGCACTGTGGTGAGTGGTGGAATGGTGTCTAACGTCGCAAGGAAGAAATGGGGAACTATACAAGCTTTTTACTCTTTTTTTTTCTAGCGAGGGTTCGTGGGAAATTGACCCTCTGGGATTTATGGTAGTTATACAGACATTAATTTTTGATACAACCAAATTTTTGAGATTTGAATTTAAATTTATCGAAATTTGTTCACGGATGTCGTCCTAAACTTCAATATTATCGATCCATCTGGTGGTTAAAATTTTCTACTACTGATGTCACCACAACCTTCATTGCTGAAGCTGTTTTATTAAAGGGAGAATGCAACCTAATTACAAGTGATTTTTTTATCGATTCCTTATCGTTTAAATAGGCCTAATCCATCGATAAAAAGTTTACAATACAAATATTAAACTAGAAATAAATTTAAAACTTACTCTGAAAATAGGCTTAGCGGGATTCATGGAGATCCTGAATCGCGTCCGTGTAAGGTCTAGCGACCAATGAGCGAAGGCCCGTCGTTCACTCGAGATCTCCACGAGACTTTGGTCGCTAGACCTTACACGCGAGGAAAGCAGGACCTCCATGAATCCCACTAAGCCTATTTTCAGGGTAAGTTTTAAATTTATTTCTAGTTTAATATTTGTTTGTAAATATTTTCAGTAGTGGATTAGGCCTATTTAAACAATAAGGAATCGATAAAAAATCACTTGTTGTTAGGTTGCATTCTCCCTTTAACTTTAGTATGAAGTAGGACCCCTCTGATCTCGGAAAATCGTGAATTTTACCCATACAGAGAGGAGCGCTATATGGAACAATAGAGTAGTAGACTTCAAAGGAGGGTTTCATCGGCTTCTGGTACTATCTATTAGAAGATTCGTTTTCTTAACTATTTCACTATTTAATTTTATTTTTTCTCTATTTGAAAAATGGTTAACGTTGCTTATCAATCCGCATCACCTTTGAACTTATTGTAAACTCATTTTGAACGTAGTGTAGAATTGTCAATTCTTCAGGGGATTGAACTTATGTCAAGCGTTTCGTTTCAAAATTTTTTTTAGCTATCGTTTTTAAGGGGTTTTAACTTTTCTCAGACACGGTTGACGAAAAGCGAAGGAGAGATATACTCTTTTTAAGTAAACTTTTCCCAAACTTCTAGAGCATCAGGGGATTTCTCTAATCTACACCAGTGCCTCCCCGTTTGTTCGTCAAAGGGAGGGTGAAATAATCTTTACTAGTTTTTATTAAATACTTATAATTTTACGTAGATCGTGAATATAACTCGGTTAGTTCCTGCTGTTAAAGGCGCGTATTTTCCATTACGAACTATTTATTGGCTGGTTAACTTTGTCCGCTTATACGATCTATTCATCCAGAGACTATTGACTGGTCTCTTGATGCCACCTGACAGAGGTCTTCTAAAAAAGAAGGAACCACTTAATTGGGCCCCTCTAAAGCAGATTCTTTTAATATCTAAAATTGATTTCTCTTGATATATATTAAAACATTATTTAAATTCAAATAATTTGTGTTAGTTCATGCTCCCTTTAAAGTATACGCGAGATTTGACTCATTTCGGGCCTCGTCAAATTGGATTTGGGTCCACTTGATCGACTCCCTAATGCCCGACTAGTTAAACTAACCCAACTTAACCTCACCTAAGCCACGCTCGACTAATTGTAGTAGTAGCGCTTACCACGTCATTAGACGTCATTAGTTCCGACCCGTATCTGTGAATAGGAGTCTTGACCCGACTGACGGACCAGAAAAGGGAAAAAACAAGGTGAGGGGGAGGGGTTTCGTAAAACGCCACTACTCTATTGGACAAAACCGGTTTCAATCATTTCGGAGTCGATCAAGTGAACCTACACCATAATAAAAGGTCAAATATTTTCAATTCTTGAAATAAATAGGCCTTATTATAAAATCATCTTGGAAACGATTAAAAGAGCCGTTAAAAAGCACCCCTTTGTATTGAAGATGGTCCCTTTTTTTCAAGGCTGGTACAAAGTGTAGGATTTTCTATACTTTTTCCAACCTTGAAACTAACAAAAAGAGCCGTTAAATAGAACCGTAAGTTTTCAGTTTTAACGGGATTAGAATGTGTCAGGTTGGTTAACAATTTATTAACCAAACTTAGTTTAATCAGAAGCCGATGAAACCCTCCTTTGAAGTCTACTACTCCAATGTTCCATATAGCGCTCCTCTCTGTATGGGTAAAATTCACAATTTTACGAGTTAGAAGGGGTCCTACTTCATCCCCCCTGTCTACGGAAAGTTGGATATTCTCTCTCTCCACAAACGACGACGTTTTTTGGACGAACTCCGAGGCTGCTAGAGATCTTCGATGGACGAACTCCCGCTCCGAAAACATCTTCCGTTAGGAGGCGTACGAATCGCGCCTTTTGAGAATAACCCATACAGAGAGGGGTAGACAAGACCAGGGAGTAATAGACTTCAAAGGAGGGTTTCATCGGCTTCTGGTTTAATCAAAATTTAAACATTGTTGCAAATTTTGTTGTAGGAAACTATACTTTTTTTCTTTCACCTTCCCGTTAATAAAAAGCAGAATCGATTCGCTTATCCCAGGGGTTTGGGTTCCGCCGTTATTATCCCCGTGTAAAGAGTCGAGACAGTGTTGAGCCTCCGTTTAGTTCCTAGCCTCCTATTTTGTAAAGGGGTAAGGGGTAGTTAGGTTTTGGGACAAGGTGGGAGAGACATCTTTGAAATTACAATACTTGACCCCGGCTCTTCCTTTTCGAACAAAGAACTTGAAAGAAGGCCACGGAGCTCTGCCGGATCGTTTCCCGGACAATACCTGTCTTCTGTAGTTCGACAATGGATGTCACTTGTCATCTACTTAGTATTTTTCCCAGTCTCTAGGGAATATAGACTTTGGGGTTATGTTCTTCGTGTTATCAAAGAATATTCCTTGGTGTTACGAAGGAACTCTATTGAAGTAATGTTAATTATTGAATACACGCGTCATTGATTGGCTAGACATTAGTCCCAGCAGCCACCCATAACTATCTATACCTCTGAGGTTTCCTTCAACTCTGTGTTGAATAATAAATTTTATTATTATGATTATTAGATAGTCTCAATTAGACAATATCAGCCCTTTGAAACGCGAGTCATATTTAAAATTAAAATTATTTCTTTTGACATCTTATTTTAAATTTCGATTGTTTGGTTACGTCATAAACCCTTAAAGTTTTTGTTTAGACCCACTTTATTCGTGATGAATAATGCCCCTATAGTCGCGGGAAATGGCTTAGGTTCATTTGCTCGACTTCCAATTGATCGACAAGGAGTCCGTTTGATCGACTACCGTTTGATCGACTCCCATTTGATCGACAAGCCATTCCAATTGATCGACAGCCCAGTTTTTTAGCGAGTAACGAGTATAGGTCAAAGTTTTTTTGCAAGAAACTATTAAAGGTTAAATTATGGTATATAAATCAGAACTAATTCAAATAGGTTAGGTTAGGTTTGGGTTGGTTAATCTATTTATAATCGTTATTACGAAGTTGACCAATTGGGAAACGATCAAATGCACCCTTTGTTGTCGGTAATTTGGGATTAGGCATCATTTGATCCCTTTGTCGATCGTTTGGGAGTCGATCAAGTGGACCCTTTGTCGATCATTTGGGAGTCGAACAATTGTGAGTCGATCATTTGGGAGTCGATCAATTGTGAGTCGATCATTTGGGTGTCGATCAAGTGGACCTCTTGTCGATCATTTGGGAGTCGATCAAGTGGACCCAAATCGCGGGAAATTCCCAAATTATATATCGATAATTACTCGAAAATGATTGGCCCATTTGGTCAATAAAAATCTCCACAAAGTTTCAAGATTAACTCTCTGGTTCGATTATCACCCGCAGTGTATATAATAACTTATCATCATCTATAGTTGCGTTTAGGTGCTGGCCAACGGAAAGTTGTTTTATGGATTCCGGCCGATTTAAGGATCAGGAAGTGAGAGAATGTCTAAGCGGGAAACTTTCTAGTCGGAATCATTTTGAATTTACAATAGATAGATTAGGATATCTTAACGCGAAACTCGTACGTCTACGTGAAGTTAACTTAACAGTATATTCGTAGTTTCACGTACGCGTTTATTCTCTACGAAACCAAATCGTTGGATTGAAAGGGAGTCTATAGTTATACGCTTTGAAAACTGAAACGGCGGATAAAGCTAAGCCTAAATGGTATGTCGATGGTACGGTGTGGGCGACAGATGTGGCAAATGTTAGTTCAGATGAGAAACCGAGAGGAGGAAAAAGAAAAGATAGTATTTAGGAGCTACTGATTCCGATCAAGTGAAGGGTCGGTGGCCGGTGAAATCGTACAGAAAATGGTGCTTATTTCTGCTACTAGTCTATACACTTTTAGGCTTAGCAAACGTAATTTTTAAATAAACTTAATAGCTTAAAATATTAATAATAATGAAGCTCTCGTAAATGTATTAGGGCATTTTTTGCGTTTTCTCCGAGGGGCTGATAACTTCTAGGGCTCCCGAAGTATTATTTTACCTATATAATTCCCAAGTGGTCAGAAAAAAATGGTGGCAACCCTGCAATATTTCGTTAATTTTAACATAATTTTGGATCTATAAAATCTTATAAGTTTATCATTTTTGGATCTCTAATACCAGAAGTAGATGAAACCCTCCTTTGAAGTCTACTACTCTAATGTTCGACATAGCGCTCCTCTCTGTATGGGTAAAATTCCCAATTTTAAGAGTTAGAAGGGGTCCTACTTCATCCCCCCTGTCTACGGAAAATTGGAAATTCTCTCTCTCCACAAACGACGACGTTTTTTTGACGAACTCCGAGGCTGCTAGAGATATTCGCTCGACGAACTCCCGCTCCGAAAATATCTACCGTTAGGAGGCGTACCAATCGCGCTTTTTGAAAGTAACCCATACAGAGAAGGGTAGACAAGACTCGGGAGTAATAGACTTCAAAGGAGGGTTTCATCGGCTTCTGCTAATACCTATTGATCAATCCGTTTATATTTATAAGTGATATCATGGTTGACCTTAATAATTTAAAAAATACCATTATGAGATAATTTATAAGGAAATAATCGTCTGCTACATTTAAATACAATTTCGTTTGATCCCAGTTAAGCATTAATGACTTGGGCCCCTTCTGTTAGATCTAGAAAAACCTCTTTAACTTGTTTTTCTTTCTTTCGTTCTTTTTCTGGAAGCGATTTTTAAGCGAATTATAATTGCAAGCAATTAGGTTTCTCAGTGTAAAAGGTCCATTAGGCAAATTTAATACAAAAAAGTGCACTTTTTGTCGCTCCCAAGTAATGGAAGCTATATTTCAAGAATATAAAACCCAAGTTTAGATTATTGTTTTTATCAACCGGCCGGGAAAACCATGAACAACGTTGCAAGATGGGAAAATAAACCGCGGCGAAACTATGTTTTCTTTCACCAGAAGCCGATGAAACCCTCCTTTGAAGTCTACTACTCCAATGTTCCATATAGCGCTCCTCTCTGTATGGGTAAAATTCACAATTTTACCAGTTAGAAGGGGTCCTACTTCATCCCCCCCTGTCTACGGAAAATTGGAAATTCTCTCTCTCCACAAACGACGACGTTTTTTGGACGAACTCCGAGGCTGCTAGAGATATTCGCTCGACGAGCTCCCGCTCCGAAAACATCTACCGTTAGGAGGCGTACGAATCGCGCCTTTTGAGAATAACCCATACAGAGAGGGGTAGACAAGACCCGGGAGTAATATTCTTCAAAGGAGGGTTTCATCGGCTTCTGCTTTCACTTAAAAATAATTTAATTCACGAAACTAAATTAATTTAACTTAGTAAACGCTTGTTAAACATCGTAAAAACATAACTATAACCATTCTCCACCTTAATAAATTAAATTCAAACTCAGAGTTCATTTAAAAATCCGTCATTTGGAATAAAAATATCTAAACTCGTGTTCAGGGGGAGTTTGCATCGACTTTTCCCAATGAAGTTTAACATTGTCATTTTTCTAAGGTCGAGTTTAAAGTTTAGCGTTAGTGTCCAATGGACAGAGACACTTGAAACATTGTTACATAGATATGTATTTAGATTCATCTCTATTTGAATTAATCGGATAAAGGCGAAACAAATTAAGATTTACAATTTTATAAGGAAATAAATAATCGAAACGTAGCTGTATTCGATATTGAAGCTTGTCTCAACACAACGATTTCTTTTCAATTTCCGCGGAAACTCGAAGAAATCGTTTTGAAAGTTGTTTCACTATAGTCGAACGAAGCAATATAAAATGGTGCAGTCATAAAGTTGAGTTTCAAAGATATCTTGTACGTTTAGACGTCTTCTTTCGTAGATTCTTTTAGGAATGACCCCCTTTTTGTCTTTTAAAAAATAAATTCTAACAAAACCGTCTGGAACCAAAGGAAACATATATATAGTGTATTTTTTCTTTCCTTTGACATCTTGGCGGCAAGTTTTGTTACTTACGTCCCAGAATCAGTTACAATCTTCAACAAGTACTAAACTAAACTTGCCTCAATGTCCTAAGAAACAAAATATACTGTATAAGGGTTTACGCGCGGAGAATTTTGGTCTGTTATTCTACAAAAGCTTTTCTTCAAGGGTTTGTATTTACTACAAAGATATTAAAATTTTCGATAGTCAGTGCGAAGGAAAATGAAACTTTATTTCGCTATTTTTTTTCCTTATTATTAAAGGAGGAATGAATCGCTTAAAGCTAAACTTGGAGATAAAAATGGAACAGCTTTTACTTCTAGTTTAATGCAGGATTGCCACAGGTCAGGGAAAAGTCAGGGAATTTGAAAATGAACCGAGAAAATCAGGGAAAGGTTAGGAATTTTAAGATAATTTAAAGAGTCAGGGAATTTAAAGATCTTTCAAGAAGTAAGGAAATTACAATCATTATCTGTAGAAAAGATTCTCAGCTGACCGTGTCAGTTTTATAGATTAGAACAAAGATACGCCTGCAACAAAGTTTGGCGAACGCGATTATATAAAAAATAAAATGTTAAAAATTGGGTAGTATTAGCCGAAACGGTCAGGGAAAATCGTTTGAAAAGGTCAGGGAAAAACCTGGAAAAGTCAGGGAATTTGAATCTAAAAAAAAAAAAAAAAAAAAAAGTGGCAACCCTATATATATAAAAAAAATGTGGATTAGGCCTAAACGATAATGAATCGATAAAAAAAATCGTTAGGTTGCATTCTCCCTTTAAGGAATATGTTATTAATGTTATGCGCACTTTTCTCTTGCTTTTACGTATAGGACAGTAGGTAACCATTAATAAAATATAGTTAATTCTAGGAAAAATTGAGTTTGGCGTCAAATTTCCCAAAAAGGTTACTTTATTTTACACATTGCTGGTAAACAAGACTATTCTTTCTTTGAATTAGTTTGAATAAGGTTAAAGGTTAAAGCCTTCATAGAGTGTATTTAGCAGTCCTGTTACATACTCATCTCCTTCTATTATCTTCATTCCTTTCTGATGCCTGTTCGAAAGAGGATGATATCCTGGGAGATGCCTGTTGCCAAGAACTGTCATATTTAATTAAGTACCGTTTGAATCAGCCTTGGGAGTAAGAGTCGGCTTTAGTTTTCAGCGCAAATCTAACTTACCTTCAAGCTCTATGTGGTTAGATTGTTTGGGATTGAAGTCACTCTAGGTTTCGTACGCGCTGACAAGTGTAACTGTAGAACCAGGTTTAGTTCGGCTTTTGAAAGAGTTTCGTTCATCTATTATTCGTTCCGCGATTGGCGCGTTCTCTTGGACTCTAGGGGCATTTTTCTTTCTTTCGATAAGGGCTAGTTTCTTCATTTACAATTTTGGCAGTTGGTACAGTTTGGGCATTTTACCATCGCATTTACGCACCAATACTCTCTCGCGAAGTTTTCGTGTAGAAAAAAGGTGCACTGAACGTTGAAAACCATTTATATTGCTGACTTAGTATACACACCTTATTTGCTGTTAATTACTTCGAATTTAAAGGGAACATAAAGTAATGAAACAAGTCAAAAGTCATTAGTTGAATTTTAATATTTTATTCTGTTGAATCGTATTAATTAACCTTGCGGTTAATTGTACACTTATATTCACAATACATCGAATTATTAATTATTAATTTTGAGCTTTTTATTGGATAAATTCTATAATTTTGAGGTTTTTATCCGATAAATTCTATAATTTTGAGATTTTTATCGGATAAATTCTATATAATTTTTTTAATTTTTTTATCCGATAAATTTTATAATTTGGAGCTTTTTATCCAATAAATTCTATAATTTTGAGGTTTTTATCGGATAAAGTCTATAATTTTAAGCTTTTTATCGGATAAAGTCTATAATTTTGAGCTTTTTATCCGATAAATTCTATCATTTTGAGATTTTATTGTATAAATTTTGTTTTTATTTGGTATGACAGTCGAAATAATGCGTGATTAAACTTCTTTATAACTGTAGATAAAAAGAACCCTAAATATATGTTTAAAATTGACTATCATATTTCAATCTCAAATCGGAAATTGGAGACTCAATTCCAAATTCTAGACCCCTTTTTCTTGTGTCTTAATCTTTGAAGCGACTGAGCTCGTAAAAGATCCCCTTATTCTGTCGCTTGGTGTCCGGGAAAATAGAGCTAATACAACTAAAGGCGGGAAACATTTATTCCTCTTGTTACTTTCCATCGTATTATATTCGTAAAGAAACTATTTAGTCAAATCCCAACCTGATTTTACAGCGAAGAAACCAATAAACGTTATACTTTAATATATATAAGTGATCTAGGGGTAACCCGTTTTCGTACGTGGTGCAAACTCGAGATGAAAAACGTTATACCCAGTCCATCATTTGATTTTCCTTTTCGATAACGGATGATAATCTCGGAGACAAACGTTTTTATCGTCGCTAGTTTTATTCCGTTCGATTTCTTCGAATCAATACGAAACGAAGCTGGAGGAGAGGTGAAAACGCTGTTATATTCGACCAGGCAGTTTTAGCTTTGTACTCTATTAACTACAACTACTCGAATAGATCTCTCAATAACTGATTGAGTGTGTTTCTTAGATTGAGAGGAGAAAAGCTATTATTCTTTGCGTAAGATACACCAACATATCTTCCGGAAAATGAGAATCATTCGAGGTTTTCAATAAAAGAATAGCTCGCGTGGATTCTTACGAACTCGGAAAAAATAAATTATGATAAAATGGAAAGAAAATCGTGGGAAAAGAATGAAAATTATCCTTCGAAAATCAATAAAAAACACAAATGGTACTTTTAATTTCGGAAAAAGGGGTCCTAAAATTATGGTAATTCTAGAAATCGGTACTTTCACTGTACTGAAATTCGACATACGTACACTAATAATTCAAATTGATAACTCTTCTCTAAGTAGTAATTTTTTTAGTTGATAAATTAATTTATAAAATTTGGTTAAGTTTTAATTTCAATTAAATGAAGAGTTTCCTGATTGGTCCGATTTTCCGTTTACAGAAATTGAAGTTCAAAATCTTTGAAATATATGCCTTGATTTAGATCTTCAATGATTCCTTGTTTAACCTATTTCAATATTCTTTTAAAGTTAAAAATTTATTTACTCCTTAATTATTATTTGTTTCGTGGAAATTCTACTAGTGATTTAGGTTTTCATATGGACTTTAAGTACCTCAACTCAAGTTCTGAAAACTTGGACTGATTCTGCCTAAAGTCTTGTTCTATTACTTGTCATCCGGCCTTTTATACGTCGCACCTTCAAGAGTGGCAGTGGCGTGTAAAACAGCCAAAATAGAATCATAGAATAATTTAGTCTACCGAGGCTATGTCGTTCCCGTAGCAACTCACTTTAGTGACGTTCACACTACACACTCTTTTAAACATTAACAGACTATTTCGAATGGTGAAATCGACTTTTCAAGCCCTGTGATTTAAAATATTTGATAGAAAGGCAGGGATCACTTTATTACTAAGCGAACTCTGACGCGTACCTGGCTCCTATCGATCGAACTACGACGTTTAATTATTATTCAATACTTCGGGGGATGCGAATTTACTTAGCTTGCATTAAAAGGCATTGATTTTTTTCCCCCTTAACTTTTAAGTACGAATTTGAAAGTTCTCCATCAACTAAAGTCATTAAAACTAACTTTGAATCAAGTTATAGGATAAGACGAAATTTATACATTCTCTAGTGTATCACTATCGCGTTAAAACTTTACTCTTACCAGGAATTCGTTTTGTAGAGGGAATGATCAACAGGCTTTAGTGAATGCGCGTCATAAGCCACATGAATGCGCGTCGTAAGCCGCGTGGATGCGCGTCGTAAGCCGCGTGGATGCGCGTCGTAAGCCGCGTGAATGCGCGTCATAATCCGCGTGGATGCGCGTCATAATCCGCGTGGATGCGCGTCATAATCCGCGTGGATGCGCGTCATAATCCGCGTGAATGCGCGTCAGAAGCCGCGTGAATGCGCGTCAGAAGCCGCGTGAATGCGCGTCAGAAGCCGCGTGAATGCGCGTCAGAAGCCGCGTGAATGCGCGTCATAAGCCGCGTGAATGCGCGTCATAAGCCGCGTGAATGCGCGTCATAAGCCGCGTGAATGCGCGTCATAACCCGCGTGAATGCGCGTCACAACCCGCGTTCACATTAGAAACTTTGAAACCGGTTTTAACCGTTTTGAAAAAGTCAAAATTAAATATCTTGGGGTTAATTGTAGAGATATTTTGTTTAAATATTTAATTATTTGCTTTTAAATGTGGATTTGAACGTTTCAAATTGTGAACTTTGCTATAGTTCATAAGTAGGAAAGAAGAGGCGGGTTTTCATTATCTTATACGTTTTATATCAAATAAATTTCTCTTATTATTCCTAGCATATCCAATAAACGTAATCAAATACCATCAAAATAGGCTTAGCTCCCCATAAAAGGACTAGCAACCAATGAATATGAGAACTTCGGGATCTCCATGGATCCAGCTAAGCCTGTTTTGATGGTAAATTTTAAATTTATTTATAATTTAATATTTGTTTGTAAAATATACCTTTAGTTAATTAGGCCTATTTAAACGATATGGAATCGATAAAAAATCACTTGTTAAGTTGCATTCTCCCTTTAATGATACTACCCTCCCTTTGAAAGTGACGTAATCATGCAAGTTAGACATTTAACATAAATTAAATTTAAATATTGGGCTATGTTTGAGATTATTTCGACTTTGTCTAACCTCCGAGACTATTCCTTTCAACGTCGGTATTGTCTCATACGTGACTCGGAAATTCGATTAGACCAATTTAGTAAACCCCAGTGTCTTACTCTTCCCTGATATAGGTCCTATATCCCTAATGCTTCCCTCTTAGCTCTTTTCATCGAGTAAATTTGAAAGGAACCAAACCTCCCAAAGCTCAGAAAGAAACGATGGTGTATTGTCATGTTAATACCAATATCAAACTTCAATACCTAACAAGGCTAATGTTTAATTATCGCTTTCTACGAGCTGAAAACTAGGTCGATCTGATATTACAATAGTCGAGAGTTTATCCGTACTACTTTATTTCCATACGAAAGTAACGTAATGTATCCATACGCCTAGTTTTATCAATAGAGACAAAGACAAAGTGGTCAAGTACATAAAAATCGTAAATTTCCCCTTCTCCCGCGCGATCTTTTCAAAAAACATTCATTTGCATAAAAACAAAGGGAAAATACGATGTTACCATCTTATAATGGTCTTAAATTTCCACGGAGAACTCGTTTTCTACTGGAATTTGCATACCTTTCTAAGATTGTAATTTAAATATAGTTCTCTTTTCAAACTTTTTCTTTAGAAATTTCTTTCTGACTGCTTCCTTTATTCTGGCCATTCGTTTAAAATCGACTTTTTTAAAACAAAGCCGACGTATCTGGCAGTATATTGAGCACCCCCGCTTTGAATTTTAGTGTTCGCTTGATTTGGTTCGTCCGAGAATAGAACCATAAGTAAATTACTCAGTAGGTATGCAAATTTTTTGTCATCATTATTTTTTCGGCACAATGTAGAACATAGATTTGCCTAATATCTGGTCGTTTTAAAGGGATAATGAAGATTACGAACGTTAAATATTTACGTACAAACATTAAAACTAAACAAATAACGCGTCTAATTAATTTAAAGTTAATTTACAAATTTGAGCTATCGTTAAGCCTAATTCCATTTCAGGTTCTACTATTAATAGATGAAGATTTATTCTATTAAGATTTCGTAAGACAAAATATGAATAACATTATATTTTGGCCGCCCTGTTTTCCGTTATAGGAAGCTTATGAACGCCAGGTTTTATAATTCATCTTTAGCCTATTCCGAGCAGTTTTCCTCCGTTGGACTAAATACTTTTAGATTCTTTTGAATCCTATTGAACCCTATTGACTCGAGGATGCTTTAATATTCTGTTGCGTAAATCGGCTCGCCTTGAAATGTTACGTCCATCCCCGGGAAATGTTACGTCCATCCCCGGGAGATCTAAAAATAAAAATAAAAATGAAGGGATTTCATCTATAAGACAATTTTCCATAAATACCAAAGACAAAGATTTTTTTTACAAAATATAACACTGCTCAAAAGATAAAGAAAGTTCCAGAGAAGTTGCATCGTAGATAAAAAATTTAAAGGAGACCCTTAGGACAAACTTGGATCTCAGCTTCGTAGAAGTTCAACTTTATTTTATTCGAAGGGAGATTGAAATATATTTTCTTATCACGTAGTCACCAAATTTTATTAATTTAAATTATAAAATTCGGTTTCGCCACTCGATAGAAATCGAGCAAAAGCCCAAAAATTACCCCAATTTTAAAAAATACTTTATCCAGAAATAAATTACGTCATATATCGGAAAACATGACCTACATATTTTTGACATTTTTCTTTTGAAGTTTCTAAAGAAATCCTCAACCCAGGCGTTTTAATAGAATCAGAAGCCGATGAAACCCTCCTTTGAAGTCTATTACTCCCGGGTCTTGTCTACCCCTCTCTGTATGGGTTATTCTCAAAAGGCGCGATTCGTACGCCTCCTAACGGTAGATGTTTTCGGAGCGGGAGCTCGTCGAGCGAATATCTCTAGCAGCCTTGGAGTTCGTCCAAAAAACGTCGTCGTTTGTGGAGAGAGAGAATTTCCAATTTTCCATAGACAGGGGGGATGAAGTAGGACCCCTTCTAACTCGTAAAATTGGGAATTTTACCCATACAGAGAGGAGCGCTATATGGAACATTGGAGTAGTAGACTTCAAAGGAGGGTTTCATCGGCTTTGATAAAAGTAAATAAAAATTCTGGCCAATCATATTATTTGAGCCTTCAAGTGTTGTTTGATGCCCGAGATCTTGGGCCTATTATTTTAATATTTACTTTTAATCAAAATTTACCAAAAACGTGTGTAAAAATTATTTTAAAATTCTGGAAAATAAATTCAAACTCTATTTAATTTTAGCTCTAAGTTTCCCTTCAAAAATACGCCGTGAAAATAGGGTAAGAACGTTAGACTTTTTCGAGTATATTCTTGGAAAAAGCCGAAAGACGCGAAGAAAGTGGTTTAGGAAAAATATTTTTGTCTCTCGAGTTTTGATAGAATTCTACGATCTATACTCTAGGCGTCTTTTAAAATTTAAACTTGATATAGGAAGGACTCTTGGACTTTTAAGTGGCTTTTCGTGTCATATTCATTACTCCAATTGAATTTATGAAAAGGCGGGAAAAGGTTAGGCATATATAAAATATTTTCTTAGTCCCATTTGTGATAAGAACGTAAGATTTAGAGTTCTGAATAACATTAAAGGGATAATTAAATTAAATAATAATTTTAGTATTGAATTCTTATAATTTAAATAAAAATAAAATCTATAAATTAATATTAAAAATAATTTAATTAATATAGTCTTTAATGGGAGAACGCGGCTCAACAAGTGATTTTTTTTTATTCATTCATTATCGTTTAAATATGCCTAATCCACCAGTACAAACAAATATTAAACTAGGGATTAACGAACAATGACATTGATCGATGGGGAATGCGTGAAAACCATGAATCCAGCTAAGCCTATTTTAATGGCAAGTTTTAAATTCATTTCTAGTTTAATATTTGTTTGTAATTTTGTTTACTGTTGGATTAGGCCTATTTAAACGATAAGGAATCGATAAAAAAAAAAACACTCGTTCTTAGGTTGCATTCTCCCTTTAAGATGACACGCAAACTGACTTGATTCGGGCCTTGTTAAGCTCGCGAATTTAGAGGGAAATTCATAAACACGACGTCTGCTTATTTATGTTTGACGCAAAAATAAAATGGAAAAATTCCAAAAATTTGTGCAGTTGCAAACTTAACCCGCGAATCGTATCTTTTTAATGTGAAACAGTGGTTTTTTATACGAATATTTTATAAATTTCGCTATAATTCAATAGAAGCTACCATTTAGGAGTTTAACAACGAAATGTATTTTCAATCTAACCCCTGTAAAAGTGTTCCAACCTCTGAGCATCGGTGTTCCAGGAAAAGCAACCATTTAGGCGTTTTATCAAAGAATATTATTACACATGATGTTTTTTAGTTTTTTCATTCTGTTAAAAAGTCGTTAAATTTTACACCTTTCAAGAAAATCCAAGTTAATTTTCGTACCAAAGTTATGATTTTATGGATTAAGTACTTTCACGAACAAGACCGCGCGACCCATCCTATATCACGTGACAAAACTTTTGAGAATCAACTGAAGGCTTTATAATAGCGACGCGACCATAAAAAAATAGGTAACGATTGTAAAAAATTTAAAAAATATAATTGGAATCGTTTTTTTAACGAAAAACTTGCTCAAATTCTATTGGAGCTCGTGAAACAAGGTGACAGTCTAACTTTAAAAATCATTTAGAAATATTAATGGTATATTACGTGATTTCCAAGATATGATACAATTTTCATAACTTTTGAACGTAAATTATTATTAGTTTCAGCTCAACTGAATTTAAAAATGAAACAAAAAAAAAAAAGGCGATGAAATTTGGAATTAATTTTTGTTTTAGTTCTTCCAATTTTTCGTCTCTATGGATATTCTGTTTCTTCTTTTCTTTGGGATACTAATTCTTTCAGAGAAAATTAGATTTCGGAGAAGACCGTCGTCGTTCGACCCCTCTTTGCCATTTTTATTTTATTTTATTAGGACCGGTAGTGAAGCCTTAAATTTCAATTTCATAAGTAACAAATTCCAGGCAGCAAGTTTGACTTTCCCAATTAAATCCGCTTC
The DNA here is from genome assembly GCA_963920705.1 of Odiellus spinosus. Lineage (NCBI taxonomy): Eukaryota > Metazoa > Arthropoda > Arachnida > Opiliones > Phalangiidae > Odiellus > Odiellus spinosus. The sequence continues at coordinate 15,038,367 of OY987237.1, read as the reverse complement.
TAAATCTAATTTAAAGTCGTGATTTTGACATAAGAGCTGCAAGGAATTTACAAAGTACTAAGCTTTCTTAAAGAGGGTTACCACTGGTCAGGGAAAATAGGGAAAAGTCAGGGAATTTGAAAATGAGCCCAAAAAATCACGGAATTTTAAGATATTTTAAAAAGTCAGGGAATTTAAAGCCAGGAAATTCCAATCATTATCCGCGGAAAATATTTGAAGCTGACCGTGTCAGTTGTATAGATTAGAACAAAGATACGCGTTCAAAATGTTTGGCGAACGCGATTGCAAAATAATATAAAAAATAAATGGTTAAAAATTGGGTCAGGGAAAATCGTTGGAAAAGGTCAGGGAAAAACCTGCCGTTTTGAATCTGAAAAAACTGTGGCAACCCTGAATTAAAAGTTAATTAGTATCTCCTAATTTTAATATTTTTGTAACGCATTAGTCATACTTATAAACTTATTTAACTTGTGTTACTACATTTTGAGTGAAAATGAAATCTGGGAATAAAAAATAAAAAAAATAGATTTAGGGCTGGTCTTTTGTCGAAATACAATCAAGGCAACCTTATGCGCTTGAGAGCCAAAACTAGTAGGAAAAAATACGACAATATTCGATGATTGAAGAAAAAAATAATAAAAAAATCCCTTTTTTTTATTTGTAGTCCTAAAATTGGTTTCTATTGTTGAGAGATTTAATCAAACCAGAATGTTATTTTTTTTTATCTTGAAAAAGTAAAACTTAGTATGTCATCTTAGTACGTTTTTGAATTTCTAATTAAATTTATAACAAAAATGGCCTATGATTGTTAACAATCCTAATATTAATACATAAAGACAGAAGCCGATGAAACCCTCCTTTGAAGTCTATTACTCCCTGGTCTTGTCTACCCCTCTCTGTATGGGTTATTCTCAAAAGGCGCGATTCGTACGCCTCCTAACGGTAGATGTTTTCGGAGCGAGAGCTCGTCGAGCGAATATCTCTAGCAGCCTCGGAGTTCGTCCAAAAAACGTCGTCGTTTGTGGAGAGAGAGAATTTCCAATTTTCCGTAGACAGGGGGGATGAAGTAGGACCCCTCCGATCTCGTAAAATTGTGAATTTTACCCATACAGAGAAGAGCGCTATATGGAACATAGGTAGGAGACTTCAAAGGAGGGTTTCATCGGCTTCTGATAAAGATTAATATCCAAACCTGGCGTTCATAATCGTCCTCTAAAGGCAAATATTGCTGGTAAAAGTAGAACTAACAATTTTAACCACTCGTGAATCCACCTATTCTTTAAACACGTTCGTGGTTTTGATAGTTCTTATAGTTTTAGCCGCACTGTTTGCCGTTAGAGGAAGCTGATGAATGCCAGGGTTCGTTGTTAATAAAGATAAGATTGATACGCTTTCTTAATTTCACCTTTAAGTATTTAAAATTGAAATTACATGATGGGTTTTTCACGGGTTCCAAATGTAACTCGTTTTGTTACGCGTTGAGGGCTGGGCTATTAGTCCGGAATGCAATAAGTTCCTATATTTTTATATGAATTCCTCTGGGCAAGAAAAAAAAATCTGTTTCTCTAAAAACTGGCTCGGGAACCAGTTTCAAATAACCAACAGATGAAATCGATTTATGTCGATTCTGGGTGATTTGATTATCGGTTGATTTTTATCGTTTCAAATCGATTTATTTAGGCTAGTGTGATGTACTTACGTCCTTTTTGCATTCTTTAGGTTTTAAAAATTGCGAAATGGAATGCGCAAAATCTAATAACTGAATATATTGATATTATTCTCCGTCGAGCCGAGATTAATTTTGCAAAATTCAATTAATTTTTCATAGAGGTATTGGAAAATATTGGATACATTTTACTATTTTTGAAATCTACGTATCCAATATAAGAATAATTAAATTTTATTTTGTATAATAGCAGAAGCCGATGAAACCCTCCTTTGAAGTCTACTACTCCAATGTTCCATATGGCGCTCCTCTCTGTATGGGTAAAATTCCCAATTTTACGAGTTAGAAGGGGTCCTACTTCATCCCCCCTGTCTACGGAAAATTGGAAATTCTCTCTCTCCACGAACGACGACGTTTTTTTGGACGAACTCTGAGGCTGCTAGAGATATTCGCTCGACGAACTCCCGCTCCGAAAATATCTACCGTTAGGAGGCGTACAAATCGCTCCTTTTGAGAATAACCCATACAGAGAGGGGTAGACAAGACCCGGGAGTAATAGACTTCAAAGGAGGGTTTCATCGACTTCTGATAATAGCGATACAACTAAGCCAATTTCTATCATACGTTATAATACGTTTTAAGCAAAAGATTTATTTTGAATTTTTTTTCATTGACAGACTTTGCTTTGATATCAGAAAAAGGCCAGAATTGAAATAACATCATTATGGAACTGCTATTCCATAATTTGGGTGAGTGCATGAGACGAATTTTATTTTCTTTGTGTTTTGTGATCGTAATTTGTGGCGTAATTAGAAAGTTAATTAAAATAAATTAATTTACATATTAATACTTAATATTAAAATTGGGTTACGCTAATTAGTCTAAAAAATAATCACGCGATTCAAATATAATGAAGATAAACCCACTAACTAGACATTTTTTAGTATTATATATATATTATAACTATAACCATTTTCAGATTTAGTTAAAACATACTTACGTGTCTGATTTACGTGTTAAACGCGTAAATTATTACTGAATGTGAGTGCTTTACCATTAATCTAACATCTAAATCGCGTTTTTCATAACACTACCAGTTATCATAGAAACGAATTAGATTTTCGGAACTCAGTGTGTAGGTACTATATCGCCATGTTTTGGTTTTTCAGAGGTAGAAAGAGGGGCTTATTAAGTCTTCTACTTGTTGAAATCTCCGACTAAATCTTTCTCCATGCATATAGGCCATAACGTGTCGGTTTAGTTAATGACTTTGCACAATTTAAGGGATTAAGGGAACATGTAACTTCGCAGAATTAGAGTGTTAATATAAGCATATTAAATCACTAAAAATTCTCCGCTTAATAGTAGAGATAAGTCGCATACCGATTTAAAGTTAGGCTTAGGGAAGTTTTAATTTAAAACCCCGTTTAGGGGATATTTCAATGAAAACTACTTTAATATAAACCTTAAATCTCTTTACAAACTTGAATTTCTTCAATAAAAATCCTTTGATTTCACTGTACCTTTAATCCGCCGGAGACTCATAATATTTTTAGAAGACTACATTATCAAAATAACGTTAAATTAAAGTGGGCGAACCTTTATCGAGGGCGCCTTCGTGCGCTCGGGGGACAATCTGTCACGAAATCGTGACATTCGTACGAGAATAGGGTATGGGTGTGGTTCACGTCGTGTACTCTACTACATCATGTACCTACGTGTACGCTTTTATGCCCTACCTGACAATCTATGAAACAATATAAAGGAATTTTTAAATATTGCTCCGTTTATTCAATCCTCGCGATTAATTTGGAAACGAACTGTAAAAGGTCAGGGAAGTGTCAGGGAATTTGAAAATAAGCCCAAAGGGTCAAGGAAAAGTCACGGAATTTGGAAATGAGCCCCCAAAAGGTTAGGGGAAAATCAGCGAATTTGAAAATGAGCCTACAAGGTCAGGGGAAAATCAGCGAATTTGAAAATGAGCCTACAAGGTCAGGAGAAAATCAGGGAATTTGAAAATGACCCCAAAAGATAAGGAATTTGTAAATGACCCCAAAAGATAGGGAATTTGAAAATGACCCCAAAAGGTCAGGGGAAAATCAGGGAATTTGAAAATGACCCCAAAAGGTCAGGAAAAGTCATTATAATTTGAAAATGAGCCCAGAATGTCAGGGAATTTGAAAAAATTAGCCCAAAAGATCAGGGAAAAGTCGGGAAATTTGAAAATTAGCTCAAAGGGTCAGGAAAAAATCAAGGAAATAAACATGAAAGTAATCAATTAGTTGATGACTAGCAATCAGCTAACCCCAATAATAACTGGCAGCGCGTACATGACCAGAGATAAATCATAAATGGAACCATTAGCTTTGGTACGCGCAATCAATTCAATTTGGAAAATACTATATTTGCCAACGGTTCTAAAAACAGTATATTTTCCTTACTTTTCCACCGAGAAAATTCAATTTGCCTCAAAATAAATTCGAATCACGTGATACCTAACTTATAATAGGATCTAACTAGAAACATTCCCTAATTGGATTTAAGTTGAAATTCACCAGGGATTAAGTTGCCAAAAACCCCTTAAGCCGTACGCCTTAGAAGGAATTAATTTATTTGTAAAGTATATTACCGAACTTTTTTTTCTCCGTGTGATTTAGAGACTTTAAATTTTGGTGTTACTTGGATATTTTAGCAACAAAGCTATAGAGGCCTACGTTACCCGAGATTATATCCAACTACGTAAAAAGCATAATACGAAAGACACTTTTTTCTTGACTACACTTTCGTGGGAGATTAACACCGACAAGTTTTCTTAGGTTCGACGACATAAGAGATAATCGTCGTTAATTGGCGGGCATTGATTTTTGACTCCTATTTCATTCAACCGAGGGACATAATATTACCTCGTCGTCCCAATTACAACTAATATAGTTGAAAGCTTAGCACCAAGGACCCACCTTTAGTGAACCTGTTTTATACTTACTTCTTTGGTTCATTGGTTCCAAAATTGTTAAAATATTGAGTTTCGTTTCAACATCAGAATTCAATGATGCTGGGAAAAATAGAATCTTGGATTAGTTCTTATTAAGTGAAAATAGATGTTATCAGCAATATTCTTATTTTAATCACTCGAAAAAAATGAGTAAATTCCAATTAAAATTAATTCAGAATGTAGATTAAACTTTAAAATATTTTTAAATGAACCCAAAGGGTCAGATGAAAGTCATAAAGTATTAAAATTTATTTCAAGGAATAAACTAAAAGCGAATATTGGTAAGAAAAGTTTAAAACAAAATTCATCCGAAATGTGAGTCAGTTTTAAAAGTTGCGGATTAAATTCATAACCTAATTAATCGGGTTATAAAATTAATCAAAGTCTTAAACATTCAGATAAAATAAGTAATTTAAATCTAGTCAAAAAGTTCAAACCGAATATGATTAAAAATATCTAATTAAAGTCAGAAAATTGATTTTAAAATAATTTAAAATAATTTAGAATTCACCGAAGAGTTCATTGAATTAAATTAAAATTAAAAATTACGCCGCAAAATATAGTTTTTATACTTAAAAATCTTTTCCCATTCAGTTTAATCTATACTAATGGCTGCAAACTAGTTGTTCCACTTACAGAACATTCTATATGGTACAAAAAATATCGTTTGCCAAGGCCCTCTCTAGAGATTAATAGCTCTTCCGTGCAATTTCTGTCGGTAATCGCTTAAGGTTTTTTTTTTCCTCTTTCGTTTTTTTTTTTCTCTCGGTCTACGCTTCTTCATTTTAAGTTCCGGTTAATCGATCTCTTCCAAACTCAAATTGGGCAAAAAGAAATTACTGGTAATTACCCCGGGCCGGCGTGAGCTCGACTTGTCTCAAATTACTCGCGACCCGAAACTACCTCTAAGCCTGGCCACACTTTTATCGATTCCCATTCGAATAAAAAATAAAAAATAAGAATTTGGAAAAAAATATTTATATAAAATTAGGGGGGAAAAAACTCTGTAATGGTCCCACTCAACTCTATATACGATTCTCGAAAACTTCGGGTCCTGATATATTTTACGGCTCTGATAATTTCAGGAGGGCCTAAAGGGTAATTTGATTCCAACTTCCAAGTAAAATTCAGATTTCTATTCATAAGTAAAAACGATTTTTATTGATTTTGAATATTTCATCGAATGACAAGCGACAATATTGGAAAAAAACCAACACAGGTCAGGGAAAACAGGGAAAAGTCTGGGAATTTGAAAATGAACCAAAAAAGTCAGGGAATTTGAAGATATTTTAAAAAGTCAGAGAATTTAAAGATCTTTCAAGAAGCCAGGAAATTCCAATCATTATCCGCGGAAAAGATTCTCAGCTGACGGCGTGTCAGTTTTATAGATTAGAACAAAGATACGCCTGCAAAACGTTTGGCGAACGCGATTATATATAAAAAAAATAAAAGGTTAAATATTGGGTAGTATTAGCTGAAACGGGAAAATCGTTCGAAAAGGTCAGGGAAAAACCTGGAAAAGTCAGGGAATTTGAATCTGAAAAAACAGTAGCAACCCTGACCAAGATTTTACGCTCAAAAGATATAGCGGAAGAAAATCAATATAGACAAAAATATAGGCCTAGTTTTTACTACATTTGAAACACCTTTTCTACCTTTAAATTAACAAAACAATAATAATTATCCACGGGAAGTCTATGATAAATCTAATGTAATCGAAAAATTAATAACTGATACTTGTGGATTATCTCTAGAAAATTTAAATCTTTGTGAAATTCTGTGGAATGGTCTTATTTGAAATAGACCCCCACTAGTAGCGCCGTCTCACGCAAAAAAGAGAAACATCGAGAGATTTTTCGCGCGCAATAGAAAAATTTACGAAATAATATTCAACTCGAAATAAATTTAATACTTACCCGGTAAATAGGCAAAGCTGGATTCATGGAGATCCTGCATTCCCGTTATGAGAGTTATATCGACCAATGGCATTGATATGAATTGCATTCACCCTTTAATAGCTACCTACCTTTCATCCACACACCAAAATTACCCGTATATTTGTCTCGTCAGAAATAGATGAACCGAAATTATCAACGAGCTATTCCTCTAACGCCACAGGCAAGTTCTCCGTTTCCCCTCACTTAGACAACAGTTGTAGCCACCTCCCCCTCGGAATTTCGCCTAGCCGAGAAACGTTGAATGCGCCACCTGGCTTGGTTTGCAGCCGTCGCTACGTGGGCGATCAGTTTCCCAAGATCCTCCTCGGTATTTCCTTGAGGCCGAGGAAGCCCATTCCCCCAGTGCTTACCCTCCCCATTCACTCCAAATAAAATGCATTTCCCAATCTAAGCTCTCGTTGATAATTTCGGTTCATCTATTTCTGGTCTCGTATCATGTTTTGCGCGCATTCTTTGAAGAAATACTAATATAAATAAAGAATACGAAGCTTGGAATAATTTTCGATCAAATATCAAGACTAGTATTCGATAAAAGATAAGCAATAATTTACAATTCAACGAGGTTAAATTTTATTGAAAATAGGTATTGAAAGGCAAAGAGGCTTTCTCTATACATGTTACAGTTCTGTCCATTCGTGAGACTAATTCTATATATTTTGGGGGGTTTTGATGAAGGATAACGTCACGCATACGTCACTGTAATCTCGTACACAATTTCATTTGGAAGGGGATTTTTTTTTAAACAATTTTTCTGAATTTTTCGGGAAGGTTGGTTAATTTGTCGTGCCTCTTTTAAAAAATTCTCCGACATAAATTAGCTAAATTTTCTCTAAATATATTTACAACGATATATTTTTTTAATTCGTCGGGATATTCGTCCGATCTCGTATGTAGTTAGAAATATTTTATTCATTTTTCTCCCGCCCGATTTTGATTTAAAATGGAAACGTTTACGCGCGCCATCTTTGCGAGTTTTTATTACTATTTTTTTATCCAATCATAGCGCGGTAAACGTTCCCATTGTTACGCCTTTAGTTTTTTTGTTTTATTTTATTGGAATATTTTGATTGGTCAGACAGTGACGACGTCCTTGGGCGTACACGCGGCGCACTGGGGGTAAGCCTTTATCACCTTTTGTTTGACACCCGTCTGTTGGCTCTTGTCCATTTGCGCCACCAGATGGCGTTTAGGCGTCGTGGGTGGTCCGCTTTCCGGATCCAATTCGGTATCTTTGCACCGCCGGACGTTGCTCAGAACCAACATTAAAATGATAGCGATGTAAAAAACCATGACTACCTGTTAGGGTTTGAAATTTAGGGTTAAGATTAAGGTCAGGAAAGAGAGATCTCGTTTCAAAGCTAGGTTAAAAAGTCATTAAAAATTGATTAATGTCGAGAGTGTTCTTCGCCCACTCTGGGATAATGACGTCACTTTTTTTGGTAACCATTCATTGGCTACCCTATTCCCTAACACCTCCTGACGAACTCGACAAGATAGCGAATAGGCCTTTTTTCGAATTTTTGAAATCGATTCATAATATTGCCAACTTTGGCAGTGTTTAAGAGCAGCCAATGATAATGAGATAATACAGTGACGTAAAACAGAAATAATGGCCAAAAATACTCTTAAATTTTATCTTGGATCTTTCCTTTAAATTAAAGGTTCTTTGTTTATTGGCCGATTTGGTTTTCTAATTCCTTTTTTTTTAAATTTATTTCTTTAATGCGCAAAGCGTTCATAAATTATTAATTAAATTAGGAGCGATTTTCGCTAATCCTTTAATTGTTAATGGTAGCTAATTAAAAATAAGATCAATCAAATTTAATTCGAGAAAAATTCCGAGAAAAGACCTTTGAAGGATCAAAAAAGTTTTACTTAAATCCGGCTAGCTAGGGAGATTGGAACTTAAAAATAAATAGCTTTTTAATTCCGTAGCAAAACTTTAACGCGCGATTTAGCTCTCTGGAGAACAAATCACGCCTTTATTCGATTCTCCCCTCTGTCCTGGGTCCTATTAACTCAATTAGTAAGACCCCCCCCCCCCTTTTTTTTTCTTCCAAGAACGCTAAGCTATATTCGAATTCATTAGTTTTAATTCTTCCTCCCCAGCCAATTGTTCTTTAAGGCCTCGAAATAATCGTTTTCTTGAAGCGAAAGATTTTTGTTCCATATACCGTGATCAGTTTCAACAGAAGCCGATGAAACCCTCCTTTGAAGTCTACTACTCCAATGTTCCATATAGCGCTCCTCTCTGTATGGGTAAAATTCCCAATTTTACGAGTTAGAAGGGGTCCTACTTCATCCCCCCTGTCTACGGAAAATTGGAAATTCTCTCTCTCCACAAACGACGACGTTTTTTGGACGAACTCCGAGGCTGCTAGAGATATTCGCTCGACGAGCTCCCGCTCCGAAAACATCTACCGTTAGGAGGCGTACGAATCGCGCCTTTTGAGAATAACCCATACAGAGAGGGGTAGACAAGACCCGGGAGTAATAGACTTCAAAGGAGGGTTTCATCGGCTTCTGCTTATACGTTCAATGGTATAACAAGAAGAAGATAATGGTAGAAGAAAGACATTTTAGGCGTGTAAATAGTGCTCAGTGTTCATACAAACCTGGAAATCTCAGGGAAATAAATTAAAGTCTAAAAATTCAGGGAAATTTAAGTCTTAGTGAAATAGTTGATATTATAAAAGAAGTTGTGGATGCGACATCTTGTTCGAATGTTGCTAACTACGTCACGAAATCACGTGGCGTTAAGGTTATACAGGGTAGTTATTTCCGTTTTCATAAAACGCTAGGGGTCAGAGGGCTCGGAAGTCACTTGAGAGCTGACACGGATATAGAAATAATAAGCTTTATTGGGTTAGATTTACCTTAATATATTCGGTGGTCTTGGACCTGTAAATTTCAGGGAAATATTTTGGGGAAAACTTGGAATAATCAGGGAAATCAGTTGTATTAACCCTGAATATAAGAGTCCGTCCATCTTCCCAATTTATTTGACAATCCCTAACAGTTGTACTAGTCCGCTTTTCAGATGGTTTAGATGACGCGAGCTTACTTAATTAGACGTTTTAATTTATTTATGGTAGAAAGCTTTACGTTAAGATAGGAAAAATAACACGATATGATTGTGTTAGATTGAGACCCCGATTGGCGTAATGTTATTACCGATATGTAAATGAGGGCGTCTGTCGATTCGTCGGGATAAACTAGTCTGACTTCGCCCGTGTGACTGAGACGACCGTGACTTAGACCCAGAACTGCTGGCGCCGATGTCGATTTGCAAGGCTCTCCCGAAGGCAATCTAAATAGAAAAAAAGATAAATATAAATCGACAAATAGTCTATAATGGGTTCGATAAAACACTCGGATAAAAAAAGAGGTAGCGGTGCAAAGAAATAAAATCGCGAATGCTTACAGTTAAGTCGAAAATACTAGCTTTGGATTATCAAAATATTTAATGCCATTGTCAAGTCTTCTTTTTATTAAAATACTAATTTTAAATTATGTATGTCGTTTGGATCCATTTGAATAATGTTTTTCGTGGTTAATAATGACGTAAATGATAAAACTAAACTCATTCTGACCCATTTTCTTATCATTGCTACCCTTACCATGGGGAAGTCTTTCGGATGTCTTATTTAGCTTTAATAGGTCTTGGGGAAGTCTTCCATTACGTCAGTAAGTCTCGGGGAAGTTTAAAAGACTTCCTCAAGACCTTTGTAGTGTTCTTGAAGACCTCTTCAGATCAAACTAACTTTTTTCTCTAAGATATACTAATTACTGACTGTTACCTCTAAATCTCTTTTATCCCCTATTGCTTTTATTTCATTTGGAATTGGCAACGAAGCTACAGGCTCGTTGATATTATTTAAATAAAACGCTCGTGTAGCTTTGTCCCTACTGTCAATTCAAAATGGAATAGGCTATATTATTTATTCTCTATAAATCGAACACCCGAGTAGTTTGGATTGGGAAATGAGTTTCGTACCAAGACACGCTATTATGTAAATTTAAATGTCTTCCTTCATCAGATGAGATTATATAATATATATTTAGATTTTGTTGAGATCAATGAAGTGTATTTATTTAAATGAGGCATTGATTTTTGTTATTAACGATATCCCATCAGTTTGAACGACATTTTACAATCTCTAAATCATCCACAAATATAACTTTAGAAATTTTTAAAAAATTCTCCTAAATCTTGTAAGATGTCTGACACATCGTGGAAGCTTTCGTCTTGTTTTTGAGACCGTAAACAGTTTCGTGATTATTCGAAAAAATACAAACCAATTAGTTAAATCAGAAGCCGATGAAACCCTCCTTTGAAGTCTATTACTCCCGGGTCTTGTCTACCCCTCTCTGTATGGGTTATTCTCAAAAGGCGCGATTCGTACGCCTCATAACGGTAGATGTTTTCGGAGCGGGAGCTCGTCGAGCGAATATCTCTAGCAGCCTCGGAGTTCGTCCAAAAAACGTCGTCGTTTGTGGAGAGAGAGAATTTCCAATTTTGCGTAGACAGGTGGTATGAAGTAGGACCCCTCCGATCTCGTAAAATTGTGAATTTTACCCATATAGAGAGGCGCGCTATATGGAACATTAGAGTAGTAGACTTCAAAGGAGGGTTTCATCGGCTTCTGGTTAAATTCATCCTTAACTTTATAATATATATATTTTTTATTTTGGAATAATAAACTTTTTATTGAGTAACAAATCTTTGGCTACAAAATTAAATTACAAAAGGAAATACATATTTTTAACGATTTTACTTAAATATCCACTAGGGAACTTTCCCTTATATTAGCCAATGCTACGTTTTTTTATGTTTTCATCTTTAACAAATTCAAAAACTTGGTGCTTTCTACATTTTTGCATTGGTTGATGGGATGTAGAAACAAGTTGGTTAATAGTTGACAATTTTTTTTCCCAAGTGTTCCTCGTATGTGCATAGATTATTGACAAAATACACAATCTGGTATCTGATTTTTATTATAAAATTCGAAAATCTCTAAATTAAAAAGCGAATTTGCCTAAATTAAATATAAATGCTTTAATTCATAATTCTTAACACATAGCTGCGTGAAACGAATGTTAACAACGGTCTTTAAAAATAATAATGAATCTTCTATTATTTTTTTTAATTTATGTTTAACGAGATTTTAATCATTTTTTCCCTATTATTTTGATTCTAAATGAGTCTTATTTGAGCCTTTTGTTTGTGGTGAATCTTTGTTAATCTTTGTCTGTCCATTAGTATAATTATTTTTCGGTAATTAAGGGTTTTAGGTGTTGATCGCGCGAGCAACGTGAAGCGAGATTTTATTTGCCTTATAATTAATTATATTCACTTTTTTCTCGTCTAATTGCCCCATCATTATCGTGTTGATCTGTGGTGTTTAGCAGACTCCCAATTTAGCGGAAATTTCTGCCCCAATAAGATAATGAAACTGAAGAGAGTGTCTTTGTAATGAGATTAATTCTGTCAGTCACGTGATTGTCCTAAGCCTAATTTCCAAGTTTAAGTTAAAATAATTTCAAGTATAACTTTTGTATTTAATTGGGACTATATTTAATGATATGGTATCGATTAAAAATCTTTAGCTGCTTTCGTAGATGAAGCTGCAAATCGATTAAGAAATGCTAGTGTGACCGTAGCTAATGACAAGCTCCCTTTATACACTACTAACAGAGTACTTAATTCAGTTACTGCAGTTTTTAATCTACAAAGAAAGCGGTTATACAAGGGGATTAGTCCACGTAGTTAAAGCTTATACGAATATCAAAGTAGGTTTCCAAACAATTTTTTTTTTTTATTAAAGAGGGAAGCTTTAATCCCTATTAATCCTCCTTAATAATAATGAGAGATTAGTCTCGCGACCCTATTTTAATCGGATCGGGCAGGCGACAAGACTTAATTTATGTGATTCCCACGCTTGAGGCTCAATTGAGCGAGCAATTGGGACACAAATAAGCTACCAATTGTAATACAGATCTGCGGGAGACGAATGAAAAAAAGAGAAATTCTCAAAAGAAATAACCCCAATAAAATTAGATCCCTACATCACTCGTTCGCGCGTAAAGCAATGGCTAAATCACCATTACCATACATAAAGCTTCCATAAAGATTGAAGCAACGCTGAACAAAGAATGAAAGGGTTGCTAGATATAACATACTATATTTAAAGGGGTTTGCGTCCGCTTGCGCAGTAGCCATTTGCGCGGTTTCCCACTTGCGCATTTTCATTTGCTCATTTCCATTTGCGCAGTTTTCCATTCGAGCTGTCCACAAGAGGGACAGGCTAGTTCGAGTGATTAACTAACTTAACCTATATCCTAACTTATAATATAGCAAGAGTGACAGGCTAGTTCGAGTGATTAACTTACCTAACCTAACGTAACTTAACATGACCTACAAATGAACACTGCGCAAATGAAAAAGCGTAAATAGAAACTGCGGAAATGGAACTGCGCAAAAGGAAATGAGCTTGTTGGAACTGCGCAAAAGGAAATGCGCTTGTTGGAACTGCGCAAAAGGAAATGCGCTTGTTGGAACTGCGCAAAAGGAAATGCGCTTGTTGGAACTGCGCAAAAGGAAATGCGCTTGTTGGAACTGCGCAAAAGGAAATGCGCTTGTTGGAACTGCGCAAAAGGAAATGCGCTTGTTGGAACTGCGCAAAAGGAAATGCGCTTGTTGGAACTGCGCAAAAGGAAATGCGCTTGTTGGAACTGCGCAAAAGGAAATGCGCTTGTTGGAACTGCGCAAAAGGAAATGCGCTTGTTGGAACTGCGCAAAAGGAAATGCGCTTGTTGGAACTGCGCAAAAGGAAATGCGCTTGTTGGAACTGCGCAAAAGGAAATGCGCTTGTTGGAACTGCGCAAAAGGAAATGCGCTTGTTGGAACTGCGCAAAAGGAAATGCGCTTGTTGGAACTGCGCAAAAGGAAATGCGCTTGTTGGAACTGCGCAAAAGGAAATGCGCTTGTTGGAACTGCGCAAAAGGAAATGCGCTTGTGGGAACTGCGCATAAAAGTAAACAACGCCCCATAGCTTAATACTATCAGTAAATTTAAATACAGATTCTGATTCGAGACACTCTCTCTCCCGACTATAAATACGTTTTTGGCGTTTTCATAATGTGTAGTGTGAAAGTAGCTATTATGAAGTTCAAATTGTAGATTGTTACCTTTTAAACTTTAAGAACTTTGCAAAGTTATCGGATTGTTATATAACAATTGACGTTAAGCCCCCTCTAGATATTGGCTTCATTTTCTATAACAGCGAATATAAGGAGAAGAAGCGTTCTCTTTCGACGCGTGGCGAATAGTCCTTGTTCCAAGATGAAAGACCGGTCTGTCTGTTAATCTTGGTGTTATGGGGATAAGGAGATCATTATAACCCCAGTGACTTTTACACTATTGTTTCTAAACCCTTAGACGAAAGAGGGTCAGATTCGATGTTAGTTTTCATTTACTTCTAAAGCCTAATATAAGTTTCATCTTTCATCTCAAAACGTAGAGATGAAGACGATTCTACATTTCTACGCGTTGTAAACTCGATTTGATATCCGCGAATCGAAACTCGGGATCAATCACGATCATTTCTGAACAATTGCTCCTTGTTTTCCTTTTCTTCTTTTATTTGTTAGGCCTTGTACTTGTACGCGTATACGTAACTTGCCCCGCGGATTCAAAGAAGGAATCATTCCCCCTTTCTTCGCTACTTTTTCTTCTCTGATGTATTGTGTTTACTGACCCGTGCTTTACTCGGTAGAAGTTCTACTTTACCTGCGAGGAATCGCAAAGTGCCTTCGTTCTACTTTGAGAAAGTATATAGGCTTATATTTAGACTAAATTTTTTTATATCATCCACCCAAATTTCCACGAAATCTATTCTAAAGGGATTATGGGTATATTTAGGCACTGCTTAATTTCACGGTACCGTATGAATAAGCGTGCTCTTATTTGTTATTTCATCGGTATTTATATTTCGTTTTCAATTTTTGAACTTTTTCTCGATTTCTATCGAGTGGCGAAACGTATTTTTCGAGTGGCGAAACGTATTTTTCGAGTGGCGAAACGTATTTTTCGAGTGGCGAAAGATATTTTTCGAGTGGCGAAAGATATTTTTCGAGTGGCGAAAGATATTTTTCGAGTGGCGAAAGATATTTTTCGAGTGGCGAAAGATATTTTTCGAGTGGCGAAAGATATTTTTCGAGTGGCGAAAGATATTTTTCGAGTGGCGAAAGATATTTTTCGAGTGGCGAAACATATTTTTCGAGTGGCGACACATATTTTTCGAGTGGCGACACATATTTTTCGAGTGGCGACACATATTTTTCGAGTGGCGAAACATATTTTTCGAGTGGCGAAACGTATTTTTCGAGTGGCGAAACGTATTTTTTGAGTGGCGAAACGTATTTTTCGAGTGGCGAAACGTATTTTTCGAGTGGCGAAACATATTTTTCGAGTGGCGAAACATATTTTTCGAGTGGCGAAACGTATTTTTCGAGTGGCGAAACGTATTTTTCGAGTGGCGAAACGTATTTTTCGAGTGGCGAAACGTATTTTTCGAGTGGCGACACATATTTTTCGAGTGGCGAAACAGAATTTTATTATTTAAAATTAATCTAAAGAATGTCTACTTTGTAATGGTGCAATCGGTTTATGTCTAGGAGATCGTAGAGAAATCTTACGACCATTTTAAAAGTGGCGAAACGCTCTTTAGGGTTTCAAGAGTTCATTAAAAATACACTTTTGTTTCCGATTTAATGTTTTACTTTTCCTTTAATAAGTAATTCCGTTCTTTTTATCGACGAATCGCGTGAAACCGCGAATTGAGGAAACGAATTGGTGATCCAAAATTTGGCAATCTGGTGAGATTCCTTCTCTATGATTTTGTACTCTCTTTGAAATGAAACGAAAGAAATCTTTCTCAATCCTTCTCAATTTTTTCTTCTTCTCCGAACCACTTTTCTTATTTCACTCTCTTTTGAATGAAAATTTAAAGGCTTATCTATAGAAAATGTATATTCTTTTGAAAGAACCAAAACGTCTTTTTTTTCCATTGAATGAATTCATTGATGAAGTTTTTCAAGTTTAAGGGATAAAAGAAAGTTAAAAACGAAAGCGCAGGCGCTTAGGGAAGTAGAATATTTATAGGTGGATGTGATCCTCCAACTACCTTCCTTGATAAATGATGTTTCAGTATTGAATTTTCTAAGAAATTCTTGTATCGCGGTTGCTAGGACCAGAAGCCGATGAAACCCTCCTTTGAAGTCTACTACTCCAGTGTTCGATATAGCGCGCCTCTCTGTATGGGTAAAATTCCCAATTTTACGAGTTAGAAGGGGTCCTACTTCATCCCCCCTGTCTACGGAAAATTGGAAATTCTCTCTCTCCACAAACGACCACGTTTTTTGGACGAACTCCGAGGCTGCTAGAGATATTCGCTGGACGAACTCCCGCTCCGAAAATATCTACCGTTAGGAGGCGTACGAATCGCGCTTTTTGAAACTATCCCATACAGAGAGGGGTAGACAAGACCCGGGAGTAATAGACTTCAAAGGAGGGTTTCATCTACTTCTGATATTAAACAAATTTCAGATATTTTTAATCTAAATTGAGCTTTCTTAAAATCAATTTAGTTCAGTTCAATTCAATATTAGGTTGTGTTTATCAACAATTTATTTCTTAATCTAAAAAATAGGTTATATTTTAGATTAGTTAAATATAATCTTAAGTTAAAATTTGTCTGAATTAGAGGCTATGTACGTGGCCTTTATTATATAGGCCTCAGTTTTTTTGGTTTTTTTTTTGTGAATTTGGCTGGTTCGCGAAATAACCCCTGAACCGCTTGTATGCGTAAGTAATTTTCGTCTAAATTTCCAGGGCTATTACGTTTGGGATCCTCTAAATGATCGTGGGTTATTTTAGCTACATAAGCTTTCAACACGAATTTAAACCTAAACCTAGGTTTTTCTCCTATCTAACAAACTATGTATAAGAAGTCGCGCGTAATCATAGATAAGTTCGCGTGTATTCGCTGAAATATTAGGTCGATCTGAACTCATTCGCTCTCGGCTTTTCGTGATGCATAAATTTTACGACGTACATTCGTATACATGTAATACGATTTGCGTTATTACACCATGCAATACCGAGGGATAATAACCACTAAACTATTGATTTTAAACGCCAGGAAACGACGTTGAATTTTTCCCATAATACTCTTCGATTTATGATAAAACTCATTTGAATATTGTACGGTGATTCCCCTAAAGACTTGGAGCAATTTCATACCAGTAAATTAAAGGTAGAATAAAGTTGAACAATAAGATATTGTTTATCAGAGTTAATGCCACAGGTCAGGGAAAATTCAGGGAATTTGAAAATGAGCCAAAAAAGTCAGTTAATTTAAAGATCTTTCAAGAAACCAGGAAATTCCAATCATTATCTGCGGAAAAGATTCTCAGCTGACGGCGTGTCAGTTGTATAGATTAGAACAAAGATACGCCTGCAACAAAGTTTGACATAGAGGTTAGATATAAATATATAAGGTTACTTATCTAGAGATGAAATTACTCCATTGCTGCATAAATCCCGTGTTCTTAACCCAAAAGTATAATAAACATTGATGCTTTATTTCCTCAAACCTTCTGTTCTAAATCAGCGTATCATTCGCTTTGCTCGGCTTGGTTAGGCTTTTATATACCGGAATCCGAAAGGGAAAAACGTGGATTTATGTTAGAGAAAAAACAAGATCGTACGGTAATAATGATTCATAAACGCAATAAAATTGGACCAATCGAAAAAATTGTACAAAAATTGGAAGCGCGAGGATAGCGAACTAAAGGAAGAATGCAACCTAACTGCGAGTGTTTCCCTTATAGTTTAAATATACCTAATCTAACAGTAAAATAAATTAAAACTTACCATGAAAATAGGCTTAGCGGGATTCATGGAGATCAGCTGAATTGCCTCCGTGTAAGGTCTAGCGACCCATGAGCGAAGGCAGGTCGTTCAAGCGAGATCTCCACTATACTTACAATCGCGAGGAAATCAGGATACGCGAGGAAATCAGCTGATATCCATGAATCCAGCTAAGCCTATTTTCCGGATAAGTTCTAAATTAATTTCTAGTTTAATATTTGTTCGTAATTTGTTTTCACTGCTGGATTAGGCCTATTTGAACGATAAGGAATCTATAAACAAATCACTTTTTGTTAAGTTAGGCCAGAAGCCGATGAAACCCTCCTTTGAAGTCTACTACTCTAATGTTCGATATAGCGCTCCTCTCTGTATGGGTAAAATCCACAATTTTACGAGATCGGAGGGGTCCTACTTCATACCCCCTGTCTACGGAAAATTGGAAATTCTCTCTCTCCACAAACGACGACGTCCTTTTGACGAACTCCAAGGCTGCTAGAGATATTCGCTGGACGAACTCCCGCTCCGAAAATATCTACCGTTAGGAGGCGTACGAATCGCGCTTTTTGAAACTAACCCATACAGAGAGGGGTAGACAAGACCAGGGAGTAATAAACTTCAAAGGAGGGTTTCATCGGCTTCTGATTAGGCCTACATTCTCCCTTTACGGAACGGATATTAGCGATTGCGTTTTTGTCTCGAATAAAACATGTTTTTGCGTAACTAAAAAGAATCCCATAAAATACCCGAGGAGGCTTTAGTAATAAAATAAATAAAGGAAGGAGGTTTGAGTTTTTAAATTGAAATCTTATGCACTGCACGCGAAATCATTCGTTCGAGAAGGAAATCCGAACCAGAAACCTCCAAACTTGAGCTTCTTATATAAAAGAATCGAAATTCGGAGGAATAAATTCCAACTTAAATTTCAGCGCGTTAAAAGACTAAAGATAGATTTTTTTTTATTTGCCGTAAATCCGTGGAAAAAAAATATATTATGTCGTTTATTTTATCGAAGAAAAGTAAGAGAAATTTCAATAATTTTAAATGAAAACTTGGAGCTAAAAATGGAACAGCTTTTCATGCAACAAAAAAACGTATTCGAGAATTTTTTTAAAACGACGGTAAGCCTTGGATATGTTTTTCTATTTTTTAAAACGGTGCTAAGCCTTGGATATGGATTTTTTTTAAAACGGCACTAAGCCTTGGATATGGATATTTTTAAAACGGCGCTAAGCCTTGGATATGTTTTTCTATTTTTTAAAACGGTGCTAAGCCTTGGATATGGATTTTTTTAAAACGGCACTAAACTTTGGATATGGATATTTTTAAAACGGCGCTAAGCCTTGGATATAAATGAACACGGACGAGCGTCTTGTCAGAGTGTGAATTAAAAAAGTGATTTCGGACCCAATTTAGCCCTGAAGTATGAACGGGGCTCAATGGAAAAGCGAAAGTAGATGATAGAAAAATTTTGTTTGGAAACTGGGCTTTATAGATAGTGTGGTTAATAAAATCTAACCATCGCTTAGCTTTTTGAAAACTTATAAAAATTATTTTCCGACTTCGCGGGCGTATAATCTTTCATCCCTAAAAACCGGTAGAAGAATTCTAGTCTTGACTCAATGGCAACCAGCAGAGATAGAGAAAATGGTCGATTTTACGAAAGGTTTATATCATAACACTATATTTTATTTAAATATAAACGCAACAGCTTCGCGCCGAACATCTTTGAGGATTTTACAAAGCTCTTCCGTTTAGGATAACGTTATATAAAATCTAAATTTCAACTAAGCCTTTGGCCCTATTTATATACATAGTATTGTTTCCAATATATTTAACTGTTGAATTAGGCCTATTTAAACGATAAGGAATCGATAAAAAATAAAATTAAGCTGATAAACTAAATTAACTATTTATCCGAATATAAAAGAAACAAATAATCCGAAAATTGGACATCCTTAAAAAATGCAATGCAATTTCAACGTAGATTTCGTCTATTTTTTCTAACACGTTATAAGGTAAAGGTTTTGTTCGATTCATTCTGGATATTATTTTTTTGGAATGCCATTTCGATATTGCTTGGGAAAAAAAACCATGTAAAATGAATCCATAGTCTGACAAGCATCATCCGGTATTATATCCCAACGGGAAACCCACAAAATCTGTTCCATCTTTTCTTTTCCAGTCCCATTCAAAGTTATGAAACTATTTCAGTCTGTAAGGGATAACCAATTTTGATATTTTCGCCATAAGCACGTAACTCTGTGGTTTTTTTTAAAGTAGGGCTGTCACGGAATTTTCAAGTAATAGTCCAAAACCGGAAGTCTAGAGAACCTCGCGAAAATTTTGGCAGGGAAAACTTTTGTCACGTGATCGTCCGCCATCTTCTTGTAGTGTGAAATTTTCGACCGCTCTAGTGATCTGTTATAGTGAAGAGCGACAGACTAACAACTTGAATTTTATTTCTGGCAGCCTGTTATTACAAAAAGATGGCGGCGCGGATATGAGACAAGCGCCCATTTCCGGCAAATTGACCAGGACTATCCAAATGGAAATTGAGTAAAAATATTTTATAATCGCCTTTTCCAAAATTTTTGAAAAAAAATGCGTCATCACAATGGTCGTCTGGCTATTGTAGAGCCTAAAGATTTTGACGCGATAAGGTCACTTTCGCGCGGTCTTTTTCGTAAAAGTACTTAATACAGATCAAGTCCTACCTTTCGTATCATAATTATCGTTAATTACGTTCGAGAAATAAACTACGTCATATAGTCTACTCTCCATTTAAATATTAACATCTTCAACGAGTTCTCGCATTAGTATCTTGTTTTATTAGAATTTCCTACCAGAAAATCTAAATCCGTACAAACAGAAGCCGATGAAACCCTCCTTTGAAGTCTACTACTCTAATGTTCCATATAGCGCTCCTCTCTGTATGGGTAAAATTCACAATTTTACGAGTTAGAAGGGGTCCTACTTCATCCCCCCGGTCTACGGAAAATTGGAAATTCTCTCTCTCCACAAACGACGACGTTTTTTTGACGAACTCCAAGGCTGCTAGAGATATTCGCTCGACGAACTCCCGCTCCGAAAATATCTACCGTTAGGAGGCGTACGAATCGCGCTTTTTGAAACTAACCCATACAGAGAGGGGTAGACAAGACCAGGGAGTAATAGACTTCAAAGGAGGGTTTCATCGGCTTCTGGTACAAATTAAAATTAATCTTCAGAAGAGGAAGCAAAATTCTTGGGCCGGAAAGTTTTTGATAAACGTTTTTTATCCGCGTAATTTATCTTTCAATTATGTATAATATATTTTAATCCAAATATAATCCGGTCTGTTTCACGAGTAATATCCAAATAAATTCCCATTAAAAACAGTATTCACGTTTCGTTAAACAAGACTTATGAAAAATGTCCTCGTAAATTTCGTTTTGATAAAATATAAATTCTCGGCGCCAGCGCTAAATCTTGACTTCGCTAGTTCCATTTTTCTTATTTAATATTTTTAGGCTTAAATCGTGTTTGTCCCACGAGACCCTAAATCATTTCCAACGTTCTTTTTACCCTTTCGGGTCTCAACACTTTTAACACCTGTTTCAATTAATCACGCGCCAAAAACGATCGGGTTAAAAATAAATTCTTTCCCGCCAAAAAAGTGACTTTTAACCTCTACAACGTCGCCTGGCCCATTAGGGGCCTTTAGCCGTATGTCGTTGTAAAACATCATCCATTATGCTAGAACGCTTTTGCCCCACTATTCCCGAACCTATTGTCAAAAATGGTTTCCAAAAAGGAAGCGATCGAGCATAGAGGTCCTTATCTAACGTAACTTCCGGTTGTTCCATTCTATATTGAATGAGTTCCGGTAATGGAAACGCCGCCCTGTATTTTACCATAACCCTTTTTTATCTTTTTAAAAAATTACGCTTTAGTCTAACTCCCTTTTTTTAAGTCGCGTTATATAATCTATCGTAAAACAATTGAGCCGCGTTCATACTAGGCCTTGGAATCGATTTAAATGTTTCGCTAGAGTCGTGTGAATGGGAAACCCGCTTTAGTCGAATCGATTTGATTCGATTTTTCGAAACTGCTTCGGGAACCAGCTTTGAACCGCTTTGAAAAGACGGTTTTCCGTTCAAACGGTTCTAGCGAATCGATTTGAAACGATTTAAATCCATTCCAAGGCCTAGTATGAACGCGGCTATAATGTTTTTGAATGTTTTTATAAATAAGTTTGGTTTAAATTTCGGAAAAAGCTTCGTCGCTTTATGATTGTACGTTAGTTCAAAATTAGATTGCGTACTACTCAAAAATACGGCGGAATAATACTCATTTCTAAAAGTAGTTCTAATAAGATGAGATTAGTAAAACCTTACCTAATCTCCATAAATTAAAACCTTTCGAAAATTTATTCTAATAAACTATTTTATAATTCAACACTGTGTTTAAAACGGGTTACAAGTTCTAGCCAAGGCTTGCCACTCACTATGTTTTAAAAGTTTTAATATTCGGTCCTAGGAAATAGGAGGTTGGCCTTCGTCGGACCTTATCTTTAGGGGTATTTATCATTTTGTCTTTTAAAGCTGTTTTGATCGTTCGGGGGTTTAAAATTTGTTTCGCTGCTAAGCCTAGCTCTTTCTTTAAGAGTTAAGAAAAGTGACGCGTTAAGAACTGAAGTTTTAGACGCGCGGCCTCCTTCTTTTTATTTTCCTATCATATTTTCTATGAATAATAAATTAAGCATCGCTTCGCGTATGTCCGCCTATCGCGTGTCTAACACATAGACTAATTCATCTTGGCGACGATGCTTTGATTGATTACGAGAATTCTACAGCATTAAACGTCTATGAAATGTATGTTAGAGACAGATGTTGATCTTGCTTTTATTTAAATTTTAAGACTACTTCGTAAAAGAAATGCAAAACTAAATCAAACTACATACATGATTAAATTAAAATTAAATACAGAACTTAATTATCCTTGTCAACCCATGAATGGATTAATTGGTGAATTACAGATAGTCAGCTGGCAGAAAAAGTTCAAAATTGTTCAGCCCAAAATTTAACCAAGCCACCCCAATTGGTAAACCTAATTTAGGTCCTATGTTTGTTGGCAGAAGCCGATGAAACCCTCCTTTGAAGTCTACTACTCCAATGTTTCATATAGCGCTCCTCTCTGTATGGGTAAAATTCCCAATTTTACGAGTTAGAAGGGGTCCTACTTCATCCCCCCTGTCTACGGAAAATTGGAAATTCTCTCTCTCCACAAACGACGACGTTTTTTGGACGAACTCCAAGGCTGCTAGAGATATTCGCTCGACGAGCTCCCGCTCCGAAAACATCTACCGTTAGGAGGCGTACGAATCGCGCCTTTTGAGAATAACCCATTCAGAGAGGGGTAGACAAGACCCGGGAGTAATAGACTTCTAAGGAGGGTTTCATCGGCTTCTGTTGTTGGGTAAAATCTCAAATCGAACGCTAGCGTGACTTTTTCAGTTAAGGAGAGTGCAACCTAACAAAAAGGGATTTTTTTTATCGATTTCTTATCGTTTAAATAGGCCTAATCCACCAGTTATAAAAATTACAAAACAAATATTAAACTAGAAATAAATTTAAAAGTTAACCGGGAAATAGGTTTAGCAGGATTCATGGAGATCCTGAATTCTTGTTGTTAGGTTTCATTCTCCCTTTAATTGCAATATCATAAGGTCATATAAAGATTGCCTTATAATCTTAATAACATAATAATCCCGGATTAGAGTTATATTACGTTTAATCCCATCTTATTCCAACATTATCCGGTTAAATTGTCGGTCAGAAAGACTTAATTCGCGAAGAGAGAAACTGCCCCACTTAATAAATGGTCTCTCTTTTTATAATCCTTCTAACCAAGGGGAGTTTACAAAATGGTTGAAACTACAGCGTATTGATATTCGATATAAAATCTCGTTGAAAAAAGTAGTCGTTATGAATAGTTTTTGATTCGTTCTTCAACAAAAGTAATTCACGGTCTGAAAAGTCTCGGATAGATCCAGGGGGAGAGGGGGGGCTGTAACCTAAAGCTGAAATTGGACACCCATTGAGGCTTAATCCCCTTTAAATCCCCCGAGAAGGGATCATCACGAAGCCATATAACCAGTCAACCCACTTCTATATATCTTTTTTTTTGGGTCTTTTGTTATTCGAAGCACGAACTATTTTCTTTTGTTTTGAGAGTTGACTTTCTGAAGGAGTCTGGCTTTAAGTTGGAATAATATTTACGGCGGGCCAAGTGGAGGACAAAGTAAATAGAGCGAAAAAGCTAACTGTAGCAAACTCTTTTTCTATGATATACAATTTCCCATTCTTAAGTTTTGATGAGGTCTTTTTTATTTATTTTCCTTTTAAAAAACAAATACAAGGACAAATTTCGCAATTTCTTTAAATTTCTAAAGAATTAATGACGGCAGAAGCCGATGAAACCCTCCTTTGAAGTCTACTACTCTAATGTTCCATGTAGCGCTCCTCTCTGTATGGGTAAAATTCACAATTTTACGAGTTAGAAGGGGTCCTACTTCATCCCCCTGTCTACGGAAAATTGGAAATTCTCTCTCTCCACAAACGACGACGTTTTTTGGACGAACTCCGAGGCTGCTAGAGATATTCGCTCGACGAACTCCCGCTCCGAAAACATCTACCGTTAGGAGGCGTACGGAACGCGCCTTTTGAGAATAACCCATACAGAGAGGGGTAGACAAGACCCGGGAGTAATAGACTTCAAAAGAGGGTTTCATCGGCTTCTGATGACGGTTAATACAAAATATAGGGTTGTTACTGTAATTTGACGCGAAATTAAAGTAGACTAAAAATTTAACTACAAATCAATTTAAAACTTGGAAAATTCAAGGAATTTGGGAATTGGCCCAAAAGGTTAGGTAAAAGTTAAGGAATTTGAAAATGAGCCCAAATGGTCAGAGAATTTAAATATTTCTGTACGTGTCAATTAACTTTTTATGATTGGTTGACCAATTAATCGTAACATTTATTATAAATTGAAATATTTGCCTAAAGATTAAGCGGGAATTGCCAAGATCTCGCCCGTAACGAAAAAAGATTAAAACTGATCGGAGAAATTATTTAGAAATGATCAGGGAAAACGTGAACAAGTCAGGATTCACGCGTAAACTACCAATATCCGACATACATAAATTTTGTTTAAAAAATGTGTTAATTTTACGAGTCAATTCCCAAGACACGCTCTAAATTTAAATAAGAATTTTCCAGCCGGAAGATATAACCCTGTTCATATATTGCAACATTGAAATGGATTTAAATTCCCATAAAAAACGTCGGTTTTAAAGGATATTTAGATCCATTTGAAGAATATAAAATATATATAATGAAAATAAGGAGGGTTTGTGGGCGGATAAGGTGTTAAGGGTGTTAAGCGAGGCCTGAAATTGCTCGACTCGGAAGAGTCAACTTAGGCGTGGGATCGAAATAAACGCTCCTCGCGTAATTACTCACGACCGGAATCAGTTTTCAGTAGATAGAAATGTGTAAAATTAACCCTTAATGTAAAACGAAGTCTAGCTTGTATTCGTGGTGAAAACCCGAACACAATTACGCTTTTAGATAGATCTAAGGCCGTCTTTTTTTAAATTTAAATTATTTTACAAATAAAGAGACATTTTAAAAACTATTATCAGAAGCCGATGAAACCCTCCTTTGAAGTCTACTACTCTAATGTTCCATATAGCGCTCCTCTCTGTATGGGTAAAATTCCCAATTTTTAGATTAGGCCTATCAATGATATCTTGTAGAATTACGTCACGTTAAGATTTTCAGGAAAACTTGGCGTAATCTCTCTCACAAACCGCGATGTAGTCTATCTTTGAACTCGTTGCAAACTCCATTTGATTTTTGACTGTGTATCTCGGCTCTTAATCGAAGCGATTAACCGAGCGATGAAGCTTAGCGGACAAATTTAGGCTTCGAAGCGTGAAGGTATCGAAGGCCACTTCCATACGGTCATTAAAGAAGTATACGAACGTATATACTGCCAGATGGAGCCATGGAGAACGAGAAAGAGTGAAAGGCGCGGAAATGTGTCAAACCGGACGCGCGAAGAATCTGGTAAAGCATTGATTCTCTAGTCCGGTACCGCGCCACAAAAATCAATGAGGAACAATAAGAATGTATACTTTGTGACGTTTAAAGTAGAGACACGCAACCGGATTAAAATTAGACCGTTGTCAAAATTGATCGCCAAATACGGAAATTTCATTTTCAAAAATTGAAAAAATTCCAAAGGCTGTTTTTGCACAGTCTAAATCAAGCCCTAAGCCTAAATCCAGCCTTAAGCCTAAATCCAGCCTTAAGCCTAAATCCAGCTTTAAGCCTAAATCCAGCCTTAAGCCTAAATCCAGCCTTAAGCCTAAATCCAGCTTTAAACCTAAATCCAGCTTTAAACCTAAATCCAGCTTTAAGCCTAAATCCAGCCTGAAGCCTAAATCCAGCCTTAAGCCTAAATCCAGCCTGGATTACATTTTCAGTATTTCTCATTTTGCTCTAAGATCGCGTTTAAAGTTTAGCGTTAGTAGCGGACCAACAGACAGACAGACATTGTTACGAAGAAAATTATAGATTTTTATGAAATAGTGAGCTTTTCCGTTTAATTATTATCGTCGAAGCTCGAGTGAAACTTTTCGAGCGTCGAGTAACATAAGTTGAACTATCAAAAATTTAAATATAACCAGCTAGTTTGCTCATTTAATATTTAAATTTGCGTTACTCAGAATGAAAAGTAAAATTTAAAAAAAAGTTGAAAAGAAATCGTTCTCTGAAAATCCGAAATATATTAAATAATAAAATATTCTACGCCTTCGTCTATATTTCGTTGACTCGATAAAAATAAAAAATTAATATGATTTTGAAGAAACTAGCGAACTCCGAGATGTATGTGTTATAGAGCTTAAATTCCCAAGTGGTGCAAAAAAAACCCAAGCAAGCTATATTTTCCTCAAAACGAAAACGAAGATTTCCTCCTATACTTCTTAAAGTGAAGCTCTCACGGGTTTTTCATGAACTCTAAATGGAAATTGAATAACATTTTCGAAAAGATAGTTAAAAAACGATTCAGAATATGTATACATATGTCATCAAGAATCAATTCAGGTTCTATAAGAATATGGGAGGGCCGAGATTCAATAACCATCCTCCCAAACTTTGTAGCAAAAGTTCGTCCGCTTCGAATCGATTTTTCAAGTAAATCGCTCCTGTCATCTATTATTAACCCGCGCCACTAACGACCTTGACATAATATTTTGGGTAATAAAAATGAAGCCGACCGAAAAAAGATCTAAGCGTACAAATGTTGCGAAAATTGCGGACGAACTTTTGTTACAAAGTTTGGGAGGATGGTACCAGAGGCTAAAGCTACGTTCCCATATTCTTATGGAACCTGAATGGATTGTTGATGTCATAGAACAAAATTACCACAGCAGTAAAAATACATATTTTATAATCGCCACTATTTGATAAAATTATAGCTTGGAATTCGTATAACTGATAAATTAATAGCCATTTCTTATTCGAGTTAACGTATACCCGAATGTAACCCAAACTTTTTATTCGTAGGAAATTTATACGAGTTATTCATTATCCGATTCCGAGCTCTAGAACAAATGTATAATCTAGGTATTCCAAAAATTGGTGAGAGCGTCACTTTAAGACATCCTTCGTCTCGAAATGTGTGAAGATTCTTTTTGCTGCCATGTCAGATGTGATTATAAAAACGGCAGAAAGAGCCATTCCATATAAAACCATAACGCAACCAAAAACGAAAAAAAAAAAAACAAAAACCACTCGTATTATTTTTTAAAGTGATGTTGTCCCGAATTTCAGTAGAATTTCTGGAAAGATTGGTTAAATAGGACTCGAAATATACTTCATAGAACGAATAACAAAACAGTACAAATTTTGGTCAGCACTTCGAATTAAGGCCCTTTTCTGATTGGCCCTCCTTTAAAGGAAGAATGCAACCCAGCGAGTGATTTTTTTTATCAATTCCTTAGACCTAATCCAACAGTAAAAGAATTACAAATTCAAATGAATTTAAAACTTACTATCAAAATAGGCTTAGCTGTATTCATGAAGATCACCTGATCTATGGCTCTTATATCTCCATGATCAATGGTTGCTAGTTATATTGGGAGCTCAGGATATCTCCATGAATCCAGCTAAGCCTATTTTTCGGGTAAGTTTTAAATTTATTTCTAGTTTAATATTTGTTTCTAATTTTTTTTGCTGTTGGATTATACCTATTTAAACGATAAGGAATCGATGTTATTAGGTACTTTGCATTCTCCCTTTAATACAATTCTGTGGAACTCGCCCTTTTTTAGCTTAGCTTAAAAGTTATTTCCTTTTTGCTCTAAATCCCTATTTTTTTCCTTTTTCCGTTCATCCTTCGTTCGTCTTTTTCTTTCATATTTTTTTGATGATGATGCTATTCTTTATTCGTCTAAAGTGAGCGAATATAGATCAAAGGCGGAATAGATTGAGACGTATAAAGACGAATAAAGGAACCCTCTTTCAATTTATTATATTGGTTCAATTTCATCGGATAGTGAGAATATGACGACCGCGGATTTTCTACCGTCTTTACTATTCCGGGTTTTGGCCGGGATAAGATTTTTTATTTTTTCTCCTCCTTATAGAGTATGTTAGGTTACTGCTTTTTCAGTAAGAAATACATATCCGCTAAACGCCGCTAGGTGTCTGAACAAAGCGCTCGCTTACGCTTTCCTTCAGCGTGTAAAAATCAATGGAGTGTAAGGTGGTTAAAGGGAGAATTAAATCTAAATAGTTTGATTTCTTTTTTATTATCAGTCAAGCTCTAACAAACAGATAGTTAAAGTGAGGTACAGCACCATTTTTTTCGAATTTCCAAATTTTGTTTCTTTGGGTTTGGAGCTCCCAATCGGATATCCATTATCTTCTGTTATTCGTATATTTTCAGATATTTTTTTTTTTCGGATAAATTGTAATTAAAAAGTGAAGTTTGTATATTCGTATAATTATTAAGTGTATAAGGTTTACTCAAAGATAAGCGTTTGGCGCTTTATCTATCTACAAATTAATCGTATTCAATTTTGAAGAATATAAATAAAACAAAGAAACTAAGATTTTAAATCATCTTTTTATTTATTATTTTTCACGAAAATAAATTAAATTTTTTTTATCCGAACGTTTCACACGGATAATATTCTAAGATAAGGCCATTTTCGGATAAAAACGGATAAGGATTATGTTTTTTTACAGTTTATCTTCGAAAAAGTTAACTCGAGTGAAAAATAGTCAATTTTTAAGCAAACAGATAATATACATCAGAATTTAGTAGATTTTAACCAATTAATCCACCAATATACATCAGAATTTATATTTTATCCAATTAATCCACCAATATACATCAGAATTTAGATATTATCCAATTAATCCACCAATATAAATCAGAATTTAGATTTTATCCAATTAATCCACCAATATACATCAGAATTTCGATTTTATCCAATTAATCCACCAATATACATCAGAATTTAGATTTTATCCAATTAATCCACCAATATACATCAGAATTTAGATTTTATCCAATTAATCCACCAATATACATCAGAATTTAGATTTTATCCAATTAATCCACCAATATAAATCAGAATTTAGATTTTATCCAATTAATCCACCAATATAAATCAGAATTTCGATTTTATCCAATTAATCCACCAATATACATCAGAATTTCGATTTTATCCAATTAATCCACCAAATCGTGTCGTTTTTAGTATGGTGACTCCGAAAATAAACTCGAAAAGCTATTCCATTTTAGCCCCAAGTTTCCTGTTAAGTAAGGTTTTGAAATTAAATAAAAGCCGGGCTATGATTGGTCGTAGGTTTTTACGCAGACACGAAGCGAGCAAACTATAGCTTTTAAAATAATAATTACTTAAGCCTTTTCACCCCCTATTTTTTAAAAAAAAAAAAAAGAAAGAAAAAAATAAGCTTCAAAGTTCAAATGATGCGAATAAAATTGTTGGAGAGCTTAAGAGCCAAGCAATGTTTTTGGCCCTCTATTAATTAAAAAAAAAGTACTTTTTTTCAAAAATTCGCTTTCAGAATTAATTAAAACGAGATGAATTATATACCCAGCTTGAAATTAGTTCGTCAAATATTCCATTAAACCAACAAGTTAAAAGAAAAGTTCTTGATGCATTTAAAATAAAATTATAAAAAATAAATGAAGTACAGTCCTGAAACGCGTTTTAAAGCCGGATTCCCACGGGTCAGGGGAAACTTTTGATCACTCAGGATTTGGGAAAGTATGCCAGAAAGTATGGGAGGATGGAAATCGGGGCCAAAAGTCTGGGAAAATGATCGAATTTAAAAATGATCCCAAAGATCAGATTAGAATTTGAAATTCAAGCCCAAAGCTCACGTATTATCTTTAGACACGTTCATATTAGGCCTTGCATTCGATTTAAATCGTTTCAAAACGTTTCGCTAGAGTCGTGTGAACGGGAAACCGTCTTTTATCGAATCGATTTGATTCGATTTCTCGAAACTGCTTCAGGAACCAGTTTCGTACCGATTTGGTTTCAACAACCGATAGATGAAGCTACAATAAATCGATTTGTGACAAATCAGTTCCTGGAGATTTGAATATCGGTTTGATTTAATCGTTTCAAATCGATTAATCAACTTACCCAGTGTGAACGCGTCTTTACGCTGACATTTTACATTTTATTCTTGAAATAGAAACAATTATATATGTATTATTTCTCTTTACTTTTGGGTAGGGGGATTTTTTTTCATTTTCTCTAGTGGAGAAGGAAATAATTCAGCTCATTACCAATTCCTTTATTCGTCACCGGAAAAAGAAACTTTTACTTTAACTTCGTTACTTTTGGCACGGGAATTTTTTTGCTGTGTAGTTTGTTATATCCCTTGACTCGGTTTACAACTTTACAAGCGCGTTATACCGAAACACAGTTGACCGGCTTATTTACTCTCAATTTAGGTCTGTCTGTCTTTTCGAATACTCGCTCTGAATAAATTATCATATATTTCAAATCATAATGAAGTCCTACCACAAAAAATTTTTGTAACCTTATTATTATTCTTTAACTAAAAATGGAGTAGCTTTTCAATTTATTCTCGGAATCACCATGCCAATAAACGTGACTAAAAATTACTTGAAAATTTTGAAATACGTTTGGAATAATTTTCTACGGACGCCTGTTGAAATGTCTTTCCTGCTGTCTGAGATCATTCGAGGCAAAGCTAGCTTCTAGGAGCAAATATTTCAATATAAATTCAACCGGTCCCTGAGAAAATGTTCTAGCCTAAGTACATTCGAGCTAGAGATGAAGACTACATTTCAGGAGTTTATTGATTTTTAATTTTTTTAATCGCTACCTAGTTTAATTTAAATTCTAATATTATTTTTATGATTAAATATTCCTCTTCATCTATTCAAAGATTAAAATTATATTTACAAATTTAATATTCAAAATGAATTTAAAGAATTCTCGGAATCTGTGTCAATATTAAACTAAATAATATAAGCGCCATTTATTACTTCAAAGGTAAGAAATTGGCTCAAAGAATGAAAGGTTTCTTTCTAAATCAAGGCTAATTTGCACCAAAAACCAAGTTAGGAACCCTAGTTCCAGATTTTGTCAACCTTTCAACTCGGTAAAAGGCTTTATGAATTATTCGACGTGGTATGGAATCTTACGTCGACTTCCCAGAAAAACGCCGGCGCGCTTAAGACAAAGAAAACAACGAGAGTATTATAATGGATTTAAAAGAGATGGGCCCGAAAAATAATAATAGAAGTAGCACTGAGGCCGAGATAAAAGAGAAAAATATTCAGACTGCTCTCTAAATCATAGCTTCTGATGTTGCCATAGGGAATAAAGATATTTTAGTTCTTATTTATTTTGGCGCCTATGTCTTTAAAGGGATTATAAAACGCTGTTCGTATACAGCCACGAAAACATACGGAATTTGAAATTTATTCCCAAAAGGTCAGGGAATAGTCAGATGATTTAAAAAATTGGGTCAAAAGATCAGGGAAGAGTCAGGATTTTTAAAAATTGGGTCAAAATATAAGGGAAGAGTCAGGAAATTTAACAATTGGGTCAAAAGATTCAGGGAAGAGTCCGGGAATTTTAAAATTGGGTAAAAATCTCAGGGAAGAGTCAGGATTTTTCAAAATTGGGTAAAAAGATCAGGGAAGAGTCAGGATTTTTCAAAATTGGGTAAAAAGATCAGGGAACAATCAGGGAATTTAACAATTGGGTCAAAATATCAGGGAAGAGTCTGGGAATTTTAAAATTGGGTAAAAATCTCAGGGAAGAGTCAAGAAATTTAACAATTGGGTCAAAAGATCAGGGAAGAGTCAGGATTTTTAAAAATTGGGTAAAAATCTCAGGGAAGAGTCAAGAAATTTAACAATTGGGTCAAAAGATCAGGGAAGAGTCAGGATTTTTAAAAATTGGGTCAAAATATAAGGGAAGAGTCAGGAAATTTAACAATTGGGTCAAAAGATCAGGGAAGAGTCAGGATTTTTAAAAATTGGGTAAAAATCTCAGGGAAGAGTCAAGAAATTTAACCATAGGGTCAAAAGATTCAGGGAAGAGTCTGGGAATTTTAAAATTGGGTAAAAAATCTCAGGGAAGAGTCAGAAATTTCTTGAAAAAGTCATGTAAGAGGCGGGGAAGTTAAATATATTAGATCCAAAGATAGAAGCTGGAAAATTTAAAAATTCGCGAAAGAAATTGAAATATAGTTTATTCCACTTAAAATATTTTTTTGTTGTAAATACGGAAAAATCCTAAATGCTAGTTTTAAACTATGAAATATCGGTACTGGTAATTAAATTAAATAAAATTTAATTGGATAAATTTATTAATATTTTATAAAATAACAAAATATTAAATTAAATTTTATTTTAAATAAGTACGTTAATTTGATGCCAATTTGACCCAAAATAAAACTATCGTAAAACTTTATTCGGCCCCAGATAAATTTACTGAAGCCAACGAAGTTTCAGTTCACTTATCCTTTAGAAAACGGTAAAACCTACGCACGGAAGATAAATGAAAAACAAAGAGGTTCGTCCGATATTTTTCGCCTTTTCTCTAGCTAGGAATTTTCTCTCTCGGGAAAAATATAAAATAATATTTTGTTAGTCAGGGACTCGGGGCGAGTGACTAAAAACCGCTGGATGGGCTTCAAACAAGATTGAATTAATACTGAAACTTTTTTTTTTTTTTTACTTTCTACCCCGAGGCTCTAGTTTCGAAAAAGCGAGAAATAAAAATACGCAATTTCATTTTTAAACGGAATCATTAATGAAAAATTCACCAGAATTTTCTTTCCATTAAGAAAAAGGTCAAAAGGACAGTTATATACCCATTCTTGTGGAAGGAAATAATTAAACGAATTTGACCACTATGATTCAATTTTATAGGGTTTTGCTTCAATATTTTTCATATATAGGATTATCCGTCAACTGTTTGAATGTATATGATTTTATGGGGTTATTTGTAGAAAATTATATATTTTATAGCGTTATTTGAATGAAATTATAAAATTCTAGGACTATTAAAATTAAATTGTAGGATTTTATAGGAGTATTTGTAAGAAATAGTAGGATTTTATAGGACTATTTGTAAGAAATAGTACAATTTTTAGTACTATTTGAATGAAATAATAGGATTTCTATGACTATTAGAATGAAATTGTAGGATTTTTTAGAACTATTAGAATGAAGATGTAGGATTTTATAGGACTATTTGTAAGAAATAGTAGGTTTTTATAGGAATATTTGTAAGAAATTGTAGGATATTATAGGACTATTAGAATGAAATAGTATGATTTTATAGGACTATTTGTAAGAAATAGTATGATTTTATTGGACTATTTGTAAGAAATAGTAGGATTTTACAGGACTATTTGTAAGAAATAGTAGGATTTTATAGGACTATTTGTTAGAAATAGTAGGATATTATAGGACTATTTGAATGAAATTATAGTTTTATAGGAGTTTGAATGAAATTGTAGGATTTTATAGGACTATTTGAATGAAATTATAGTTTTATAGGACTTTTGAATGAAATTATAGAGATTTATAGGACTATTTGAAAGAAATAGTAGGAGTTTATAGGACTTTTGAAAGAAATAGTAGGAGTTTATAGGACTATTTGAATGAAATTATAGAAGTTTTAGGACGATCAGAATGAAATTATAGAATTTCTAGGACTATTTGAATGAAATTATAGAATTTTATAGGACTATCAGAATGATATTATATAATCATTAGATTTATAGGCTTTTATCGCGTCAATGTTGTATAAAATAATCGGTATGACCAATTAAATTTTAAATTCCCCTAATTATAGACTTTATTTAATGGAAGTGAATATGAAATATGACTTAATCAATAGGATCAAATAAATTATAATTTATTTTATTTTCTTCAGAAACTAAAAAAATAATCAAAACATAAAATTGACTTTTATTTATTAATTATAATTTAATTAAAAAGTTTAAAATATTATAGATTTATACTCAAAAACAATAAGTAATTATGTCTAAGGATCTCTGTAATCCCTCAAAATCTAGCTTAACGTGGTCTATTTTTAATTTTTTGGGCGGGAAAATTGATTAAAAATGAAAAAATGTTTTTTAAAGGTAATAAACTTTATTTTCGCGCGGTTTAGAAAACGATCTTGACCCACTAAAACGGTATTGCAGAAACGATTTATCTTAGCAAATATTCCGTGAGCGACTCGCTCTAGATTACTTATAGACACGTCGTTCACTCGTGGGCGTCCCCCCCCCCCCCTTATACCCCCTAAAAATCGATAACGAAATAAATCGATTAATCGATTTCGAATTTTTTTTTGGACGCGAAAATGCCTGGGAATCGAGCCCAATTCCGTATACCCTCGCTACGGTTCCTAGATACCAGAACTATAAAAAAAGAAGCGCGAAGATATCCCTAACAGGCTAACAGTCCACGCTCGTATATACCAAACCTCAACCAACGCCTAGCTGCAGTATAACGGACAAAAATAAATGGTTATAGGCTCTACATCGCGGCGAGCCCGGAGTTCCAACGGGGACGATGGCTTTAGGCTGATTCAAAGGGACGCTGAAATCGGAACTTCATACTAGTTAAGAGTTATTCCGCTCTTACTTTAATTAAGCTTAGAAGTCGTTTTAATACTAACATTCCTAAGCCAAACCATTCTATGGTATTTCTAAGCCTATTTCTAAATCCTCAATATTTCTTAGCCTATTTAGAACTTTTTCTTAACTTTTCTAAGCCTAGATACAACTTTATATCAATTTTTCTAAGCCTATATATAACGTTATATCAACTTTTCTAAGCCTATATTTTTTATCATCCATTTTTTTATCTCATTGATATTGCTAAGCCTATTTCTATATTTTATATTAAGCCTATTTTACCTTTTTTTATTAACATTTCTAAGCCTATTTCTATCTTTTATATTAAGCCTATTTCCAAGTTTTATACATATTTCGAAGCCCATTTCTTGATTTTTATCACTCTTAAGCCCATTTCTTAGCCTATTTCTTACGCAATGACTCTTCATCAATATTTATACGTAAGCTCTTGTCTTTTTATTAAGACTTTCTTTTCTTCTAGCAGACATTCAACGGTTTCCTCGATATATTAACCTTAACTATTATAAATATTCGTCAACAAATCTAAGCATATTTTAACCATATCATAGTTAAAAATTGTAATCCTATTTCTAGCACAAAAAATTTTTTAGCTTTTTCTTCCATTATAAATTTTACAATTTGAATAATTAACGAGTGCTATAAGATTCAATCTCCCTTTAAATTTGGTGGTTTGTGTTTGAAAAATCGAATTTCGACGAATTTTCGATTAAATAAGGGTAGAAAGAGATATCGTAAGATGGGAGGTCATGCGAAATACTTAGGTCAGAATTTACGGTGCCCGAAATAAATGGCGGGCAGCTGCTAGTAGGATATTCAAATCTGATGACGGGCATCGAATACCATCATCTTAGAGACCCAACCCGATTTGAGAAGGAAAAAATATAGATACGAGACAGATTCCGGCTTAAAGATAGAATGCAGTCCGATAACTAGTGATATATCAAATCATTATCGTTTAAATAGGTACAGAAGCCGATGAAACCCTCCTTTGAAGTCTATTACTCCCGGGTCTTGTCTACCCCTCTCTGTATGGGTTATTCTCAAAAGGCGCGATTCGTACCTCATTTTAACTATAACCGACAATTAACAACTCTCCTAAATAAAATTCATCTTTTTTATTCCGGGGCAGAAGGGGTGGTACGGAGATTGACAATCGGTAATTGAAACCAAGTATAATGATTTTAAATTTTCCCGGTCGTATTATAACGACCTGGTACTTAGTTAAAGTCGGGGTGGTACTTATTCGATCGAATGACTCTAATACTTATTGAGAATACGAATAGCGAGTTGACAGTACGCGCGGTTCTATAGTATCCTCGTCATTAAGCCAATTAATCAGTAGAGATAATGAGTAGCTTATAACTTTGTACGCGCTGCCAACTAGAAGTGGGTTATAATATAGATTCCTTCTGCCTAGGTTAGTCGATTGTTAATTTGAAAATCAATGTTCCCATTCTTCCCTTTATAGGACTTATAGCTAGGCCTTTGAAATCCTCTTCCAGCTAATGCCAATAGATTTACAGCGCGGAAGATTTTAATTCGCGTATTATCAAAAGGAGATGAAATGAAAAGGGATATTTACTTTACCACGAATTTATTTTTGCTATCACCAGAGGTATATAATAACCCCCTTCGGGGGGAAGTATGAAAGCCCCTATACTACCAATGCTAAAAATCACGAACAACGAGAGCCCGCTGCTGACTATCTAGGCCACTAGCTCGCGCTGGACTTCTCAATGTCGCTACTCTAGTAA
Source organism: Odiellus spinosus (assembly GCA_963920705.1). Classification (NCBI taxonomy): domain Eukaryota; kingdom Metazoa; phylum Arthropoda; class Arachnida; order Opiliones; family Phalangiidae; genus Odiellus; species Odiellus spinosus. The sequence continues at coordinate 15,001,803 of OY987237.1, read as the reverse complement.
ATGGTCTTTGTATAAACAAGACGGCTCGATGTGTGTTTAGAACTTCCTGTCTCGGGAGTCAGGATGTCTGTTAAAATGGAGTCGAAGGTTGACTTCGGCTCGCGAGTTCCGGAAGCGCGCGTAGGGAAAATTTAGTGAGGTTCAAAATGGTGTAACTATTTTTTGGGAGTAAAGCGGTGTGTCGATCCGCCGCGATTTACGCCGGGCACTCGTTGTTCGTCGATTTTGCCTACCTTTCATACTTCCCCCCAAGGGGGTTATTATATACCTCTGGTATTACTTTTTGTATTACAAATACCTAAATGAGTGTCTAACTTCTAGACCTAATATTATTTGATTCTGATATTATTTTGATATTTTCAATAAATATACTGTTATTACGCAAATGTTACAATTCTAATTAAGCCGCGTTCACATTAGAAACAATTTTAATCGTTTTGGAAAAGGAGGTCAGTAGTGATATTGTAGAGATCTTTCGTCCAGAAACGTTAAGTTGATAGAGCATTCTAATTGGTTCGCAAACTGTTTAGTTTAGTGTGAAGTTAACTTAAGACTCGTATCCTTCATTGAAAATCTAACAAAGAGACATTTAATCTTTCGGAAATTAAGTCCCATTTAGAATCTAGATAACAATGCATTTTATTCAAAACATTTAACTGGATAATCGATTATGATCTGGTTGATATAAGGTTTTAAATCTTTATTAATAAGAGTTCGTGTTTGCGAATGAAAGCGATTAACTAATTATTCGCAACACGTAAAGATTCTTGAAAACAAAATTTCAAAATAAATTCACCACTTAATTTTTGGATAAATTCATAAATTCTGTCTATATATAGATCTATCTGAAACACGATCATGGCTCTCACCCGTCTCGCAATTAAGTTAAATTCTATTTCAATACGCCTAGTTATATATTGAGGTTTATTACTCTAATTACTCAAAGGCGCCTTCGCGAATATATAGGCGTTCTAGGTAAGTTATATTTTCAGAACCAATTTAAATACGCTGTACGTAGAAGCGTATTCTCTCCCATTTATCTCTAAGAAACTCAATTAAACGGTGTTATAGTCAGTTTTGGTTTCGTAACCTATTGTAATCTAAGGGTGGCACGTATATAGTCGTCGCCCGTTTTCAGTGAATCTCAATAATTTCCGAGCTGCTTCTATTGTTCGCGAGAGATCGGTCCTCTTGATTCATTAAGTTTTCTTTCCACCACCCACACCTCCTTTACCTAAAATGGCATCAAACGCACTGCAGGGCCCGGTCCCACTTTTAGAAACTCTTAGAACGTACTTAATACAAAGCCTAATTCCAAAAATTAATTATCTCCACGAAAAGTTTCGGGTCTAGAGAATATTTTCGCTCAAAATCTCTTTCTCGTTAATCAAGAAAAAATCTTTTTCTCTTCAACTTATCGAAGAGAAAATCTCCCAAAATCATTAGTCCCTTTAAGAGATGTTTTAGAGGTGCTCAGATTGGCCTTATTAAATCCTTTATTTGAGATTGCTTTAGGCCTGTATTATCCTATATTTGAGATTGCTTTAGGCCTATATTATCCCTTATTTGAGATTGCTTTAGTCCTATATTATATTTTATTTGAGATTGCTTTAGTCCTATATTATCCTATATTATATTTTATTTGAGATTGCTTTAGTCCTATATTATCCTATATTTGAGATTGCTTTAGTCCTATATTATCCCTTATTTGAGATTGCTTTAGTCCTATATTATATTTTATTTGAGATTGCTTTAGTCCTATATTATCCTATATTTGAAATTGCTTTAGTCCTATATTATCCTTTATTTGAGATTGCTTTAGGCCTATATTATCCTTTATTTGAGATTACTTTAGTCCTACATTATCCCTTATTTGAGATTGCTTTAGTCCTACATTATCCTTTATCTGAGATTGCTTTAGTCCTACATTATCCTTTATCTGAGATTGCTTTAGGCCTATATTATCCTTTATTTGAGATTACTTTAGGCCTATATTATCCTTTATTTGAGATTGCTTTAGTCCTATATCATATAAAACAATATTTTGTGTCCTGTATAATCCTATATTTTGGAGAAAAATCCTAAAATTCCTATAATGAATTGAAATTTCTGGCTGGGCTCCCTAGCTGCGGCAGTGTAATTAAAAAGTATTACTCGTAAACCTTTGAATATTTATTCAAAAACGAGACTTATCCTTTGAAATTTTCACAATTTTCTCATCCGCAAAAGCTTGACCCTTTTCCAACCAATTTTAGAATGTCTTTAGGGTGTGAAATTTGGAAATTTTCTACCCTTCTATAATTTGATTGAATTCCCTGGCATATAGTTTACATTTAAAATTTCTCTCCGGCTTGAGATTCATTACGAAAATGACTTTTAAATTACTTATTGGTCTTATTTTTTGGTTTTTACAAATTTCAACACCTTTTAGCCCAAATACGGGAAAATTTAAATTTGCAACGCGTACGCGTAATGAACTTATTATTTTTCAAAACTTCTAAAGAATTAACCTGAAACGTGACTATTAGTTTCCGTGGGAAATTTTCTCAAAATAAAATAAATAATGATAATTTTCGTACGAAAGGTACGCATTTATGGATTAAGTACTTTTACGAAAAAGACCGCGCGTAATCGACCTTATATCACGTGCCAAAAGGCGCGGAAATTAAATAGTCACGCGACCATAGTTATGACGTAGTATTGCGGGAAATTGTATTTTAAAAATTTCCAAAATGGCGATTTAAAATTAGTTTATTTTTACTGTCGCGGTAATTTTGTTCTATGACATATGTATATATTTTTTTAATCGTTTTTTAACGATATTTAAGAAAATGTTACTCAATTTCCATTTGGAGTTCGTGAAAAATCCGTGGTGGGCTCATTTTAAAATTAAATATCTTACGTACATATCTAATGTTGGCGGATTTGCCAAGTTTGAGTTCCCCATAGAGCCCTTCGTATTCAGCACTATGCGGGAGAGTGAGATAGAAATTTGAAGCCCAACGCCATCTCGCGGGAAAACCCTAGTTAATTCTCCTCTCTTGACAGGAAACGGGAAAGTTTAGCACGCATTGGGAAAGTTATTAACTTTGTTTGTAACCTACGGGTGAATTAATAGTCTTATGATTGCAGCTTAATTGATTAGCAAAAATTCGGTAAATTATCTAAGTGAGCTTTGCAGATTTAGTCAAATTAGGATTAATATTTCATTTTACTCGCCCTTTAAAAAATTTCCTCCATTGTCTTTTAATATTTTTAAACCTTCTAACCTTCTGTTAGGCAATTATTATATTTTAAAAGCCTCTCGACGTTTTGAGAAGGGGATTTGGGTGTGTGTTTGGAAAGGTTTTCAATTGTCAAAGGGAACAAAAGACTCGAAAAGCTGTAAGGCTAAGGCAAGACGCGACCCGAGGAGGTGGTGGGGGAGATTTTGCCTAAGGCGAACAAAGATAATATCGAATTTAATTTTAAAGCGCTTTTAAGTTTCAGTTAGCGTACCATTTGTTGCTCTCGCGATAAAGAAAAATAAATGAAATATCAGACTTTTAACTTCGAGTCAAATATGCGGAATTTTCAGCCAAGGGCAGTTGTTTTAGCGTATCCCGAGGAGTTTTAAAAACAACATTATCTATTATAATTAATCAAAATATTCTACGGTAGCGAGATAATTTGGTATTGTTTCTTTTAAATTAATCGTACAATTGAATGGAATTTAGAAATTCTATTATCAGAAGCCGATGAAACCCTCCTTTGAAGTCTACTACTCTAATGTTCGATATAGCGCTCCTCTCTGTATGGGTAAAATTCCCAATTTTACGAGATCGGAGGGGTCCTACTTCATACCCCCCTGTCTACGGAAAATTGGAAATTCTCTCTCTCCACAAACGACGACGTTTTTTTTTGACGAACTCCGAGGCTACTAGATATATTCGCTGGACGAACTCCCGCTCCGAAAATATCTACCGTTAGGAGGCGTACGAATCGCGCTTTTTGAAACTAACCCATACAGAGAGGGGTAGACAAGACCCGGGAGTAATAGACTTCAAAGGAGGGTTTCATCGGCTTCTGCTATTATATATATCATACGGTTAACTTGTTACAATACAAGGAAAACTGAAATTTATTGGAAAATATGTAAAATATTCTGAGAAAAACAAGTACTTTTGAAAATAGATTTTTTTGAAAATACTTAAAACCTCTTGCGTGGGAAATTTTTTTAAATTTCGAAAAAGGCGATTATAAAATATGTATTTTTACTGCCCTGGTAATTTTGTTCTATGACATATGTATATATATTTTGAATCGTTTTTTAACGATCAACCCGAAAATGATACTCAAGTTCCATTTGGGGTTCGTGAAAAATCCTTTACAGCCTAACTTTAACCGTATATTTCATCTTTGAGTAAAATTGCACACCCTTTATAATTGTATATAGTTGAAGCTTTTAGACAAGCACCTTTCTGTCCACTTCTCAACCCTATCTAGCCATTTTACCATTATCTCTGTCTTGTTTTCTCTAAGCCAATTACTTGTTACACGGTACGTGGCGTAACCTTTGAATAATAATAAGCGAGATGTCGGCATCGGGTCGACAGAAGCGCCTTCCATCAGGGAAATGAGGGGTTGCCAGAGAATCTTCCACGGATTATACGTAACCAAACGCGTATCGGTATGATCATAAATAAATTACTATCTTATAAAAATTTCTTTCGCTTTCGTGTAAATTTGTAAATATGAATATGCAAATTAACTACTTCCTTATGTTTTGGAAGATTTCAAGTTAATCTATCTCATTTTGAAGCATTAATTGCTCTTAATTATAATATTTTAGTAGCTAATTACTTTGAGCTTCACGAAAACTGTGTTTTGGCTTTAAAGGGAGGGTGAAACAGCAATTAATTATTATTAATTCTTCTTTGAATCGCGCTAAATCTCGTTTTTATTTTTTACGAAGCCAAAGTCTTTTGGTTAGTCGTAGGTTCTTCTTTTAATTGAATGTTAATCTTATCCGATTTTTGGCGCAATTCCGAATGTTTTAATAGACAAATAAGTTTGTTTGTGTTAAAAAATCACACTTTTTTTCCTATTCACCCTCCTTTTAACCTTTTTTTTTAGGTAAAAAGTAAGCTTTGTATCTTTACCGGTGTTGAAAACTCAATCCGATTGGTTCCACTGGTACCGCGTGTAGTAATGAATATACCGTGATCTGTATATAGAAAGGGGATTACTAGCGACGGACAGACATTGCTCGGTGAAAAGGGGGGAAGAAGGGAAAATGGAGAGAGAGAGAGATAGACCGATAGAAGGGATTTCATAGATGAAGTGCACATATATATTGCTCTTTACAAAACTCTAGAGAAAGTTTAGAAAGCAATTTCGAGGCTCTTGGCAGGTAGAGCTTTATCTTCAACACATAATTGGCCTTTTCAGCTGATGCCCAGATTTATATACTGATATTCAACCTTAGAAAGAATCTAAATTCATCGGTTTTCCTATACATATTTATATCCTTATCAAGACTGTAACCGAGTCTAGAATTTTTTCCAAATTATTAGAAAATTCGAATTTTCATATACATTACTATGAATTTCGTAGGAAAAATATTGTATCTAGAGCTCGGAATCGGATAGTGATGATTCTCTAATTTCACTATCTCTCTTCTCTCCGCCCCCGCAGACACGAACTAATTTGTTGCGCGTCTGACTACGTTTTTTCCACCGATGAATACGCAATAAGGGGAATGGAAATCATTTCCTGTAACAGAGCTAGCCTCTCCTCTTCAGTCATCTGTCCTAGACTTAGTATTATTTTATTTATTTGTGGTGTTTTGATATTTGAAGCGAAGTTGAAAGCCGTTGATACCAAATTCTATACTTCTCATGGTTCTCAATAACTTCTAGATCTCTTGTTCTATATATCTTTCTCTCTTCTCAAAAACTATTCTTCGCTGTTATCAGAAGCCGATGAAACCCTCCTTTGAAGTCTACTACTCCAATGTTCCATATAGCGCTCCTCTCTGTATGGGTAAAATTCCCAATTTTACGAGTTAGAAGGGGTCCTACTTCATCCACCCTGTCTACGGAAAATTGGAAATTCTCTCTCTCCACAAACGACGACGTTTTTTGGACGAACTCCAAGGCTGCTAGAGATATTCGCTCGACGAGCTCCCGCTCCGAAAACATCTACCGTTAGGAGGCGTACGAATCGCGCCTTTTGAGAATAACCCATACAGAGAGGGGTAGACAAGACCCGGGAGTAATAGACTTCAAAGGAGAGTTTCATCGGCTTTTGCTGTTATATAAAAGGCTCACTCTGTTGGTGGCGAGAAACGTCTTTTAAAACAACACTTGATTCTTTAGAAGCGCGGCTACGGAATTGAGAAACGGAATCTAAGCATCCTTTCATCAAGGGATGGTGACAAGGCTTAGCGAAGTTTTTAATTTTAAAACGGTAGATCTTCTCATCACTGCTCTGATTGGTATAAATATTTAAAAAATATATCAAAAGAAGCGTGTTTCTAAGATTTTTAACATTTCTACTTCCGGTGATTCGTATTATAAGTTAGTTTTTAGTGGAATATGTTTAAAATAAATTTACAGTCACTCTGAATATTTTTAATATATAATATTTTTTTTCTGGCAACACATTCCAACCAATAAGAGCCGTCGCTGTTAATGAAATAACCAAAACCGGATGTGGTTATCTAAAACTGTTAAAAATATTTTTATATAGCGTATCTTCTTGTTAATTGGCTCTTAAGTTTAATTTACACTAATGAGCAAAATCTAGCAGTTTTGAAATGGTTAACGAGGCATAATTTGCTTTGGTACCGTACAATATTCCTTTTCAGGTACCATTTAACTCCCTTGTGTAGAGTTTATCAGGAATTCCTTTGGCGTACGTTCCTCGGCTCTCTCTTGGTTGTCTAGCTTCCCCAACAACGGTCACGTTTTGCCTTGTAAATCCTAATTATACGTGCTTTAATTTTGCTAAGAGACAGGCCAACGAATACTCGAAATAACTATGGAGAATGCCTCTTCCCAAAACTATTTTGTTTATTAGAAAACTTCGTAGAACCATGATTTTCAAATCGACGAGAATTCTCTTGGTAAAGGCTTAACACGTTATTAATAATTTCAAAATCTGGTTCATTATTAAGTTTCCATTTAAAGGGAGAATTCAACTAATCCAAAAGTAAAATATTTTACGAACAAATATTAAACTATACTTACCTGGAAAATAGGCTTAGCAGGATCCATAGAGATCCCGAATTTCTTAATTAACGAGGGACCTTTGCTCATTGATAGCTAGCCCTTATACGCGAAGAAATCAGTATCTCAATGAATCCAGCTAAGCCTGATGATAAGTTTTAAATTTATTTCTAGTTTAATTTTTGTTTGTAAATTATTTTTACTGGTGGATGAGGCATATTTAAACAATAAGGAATCGATAAAAAATAACTTGTTGTTAGGTTTCATTCTCCCTTTAATGATATTTCCAAAAATTCTACTAAAAATCCATTTTGAGCTGATGAAAAATTAGTACCAGCCTACCTTTAACTAACCTAAGTATTCTTAATCCTAACTACTCCTGCTTCCGAGTTGTTTATATAATTTTGAAAATATAATCATGATATAATATTTGTTTAGTTAATTTTACTGTAGGTTTGCAATCCACGTAGTTGTAGTTTTAATCTCCTTAAATCTACGTAAACCATTAGAGACCTGAGAGAAACGTATATATATACTTAATCCTGATTTATATTACTGTATGTTTCAAGATATTTTTACCCTAACAACTTTTTATGTAATTTAAAATTACTTATGTGCTCAAACAACTCGAAGAAAACTTCCCGAAACTTATTTCCAAGTTGACATTGCACGAGTCTCAGTAATAATATATTAAGAAAAGCTATTAGGAATGCATTGGATTTTTTTCCCCTTTACTCTAAATCAGTTTTAGTGTACAGCGCGTGTTAATGGAGTTTCTATCCATTTCTTTATGGAAGTAATCGGGAAGTTATAGCTTTGTACGCGTTGAAGACTTAAATGTATGACTAGTATATTACGTTGAAATTTTAACAACATGGTTATATACTTACTTAATACGGATCTGATGGTAATGAAAGGTTTTCCGATTTTGGGGTCAGAGTAAATATTACTGTTTATCTATATTGTTTATTATCAGAAGTACGTTATCCGAAGTATTATCTGTGTGATTCATAAATCCCCTGACAAGGAATTAAAAGTTCCGTAAAAGGAATCAGCCTTGCTATTTTATTATAATAGTTTCATATTTTTTTGATTTATGCGTTTTTTACTTATCTGTATCAATTATTTAGTTTAGTTTAGAACATTCTTGTTCATATGATCTTAGGTACATAAATGAGTCCTTGGTATTCATTAGACTGTTTTTACAATCGGGTTACGCGAGAAATGTGACCTTACCACTTACGATGACCTTGTTATTTTTCTAACTCCATTCTTACGATTTTATTCTGACAAACCAACCATCCATACGTAAGGAAATGAATCATTTCATAAAATTTTCACGCGCCGAGCTGAAGTAGAAATAGTCGATAAATCGAATTATTTATTTTAAACGCATTTTTATTTTGACTAACCTATACCTCTTCCTCACCCGTAATCTTAAAAATATCTATTGTTCGATTTAATCTAAGGTTTTTAATCAATTTTCATTTTTAGGAAGATACAATCAAGAAGGATCAGATAAGGAGAGGAAAAGTGGGAACGGCGCGGCTCCTACTGCGTCGGCCTAAACTCCCACTCTGGGAGAACGGGGGACAGACGGGGGTAGAGATGCTTCGTGGTAAATTGTTGTCACGTGGGTAAAACGAATCCTTTATGAGACGCGCTAGCTAGCGACCACGTGACAACAGTTTACCTCGAGAATTTCCTATCCCCCTTTCCACCCGAGTGGGAGGTTGGCTCTTCTCTCTCTAAATCAACGCAGCCCCACTTTTCCTCTCCTTATCTGATCCTTCTTGATACAATCGATACAATATAAAAGCTTATTATTTAAAACTAGGGTGAATAGGAAAATAAAGGTATTTTTATTGATTTTTCTTCTGATTTCGTTTGCGTTAAAGTGTCTCTTAATTGTACAAAAAATTGGAAACCATCTGATTTTTCTATTCCATAAATTCCGGCAAGCAGATTATATCTTGCGTCTAAAATTATATAAACCATTTAAAGTGAGAATGCAACCTAACAACGAGTGTTTTTCAATCGATTGTCGTGTAAATATGCCTAATACACCAGTAAATTAATTAAACTAGTAATTAAACTAGAAATAAATTTAAAACTTACCACGAAAATAGGCTTAGCTGGATTCCTGGAGATTCTGAATTCCTCGCTATAGGGACCAATCGAACGTTATTGTAAGTCTCGTGGAGATCTTCTCGTTGGTCGCTAGCCCTTATACGCCAAGAAATCAGAATCTCCATGAATCCAGCTAAGCCTATTTTCTAGGAAAGTTTTAAATTTATTTCTAGTTTAACATTTGTTTTTAAACATATTTATGTTTCATTCTACCTTTAATCGTAGCTAAACTGGTTATTGTTAAAAAATGCAATTTCTGTCTTCAAGCGCGCAAACTCGAAGCTTATCCTATAAGTCAGTTTTTATTGAGTGAAAATATTTTCTGACAAGGCAAATCTAACATTTTACTTTTTGAAATCTCTTATTCCCTGGTGAAAAGTAAGGCGTACTAAAAAAATATTTTCAAGTCTTGAAATTCGTGACAATCATTCGAGAATATTTTTCCCTCATATAACTGGTAGGCCTTTTTTTTTCTATCTTGTCGAAATAAAACGATACTATGCTTCATTTCCATTGCGCCGAATCCCAATGGACCGAACGCATTCCCATTCGACCGAATACTCCGCACTTTGGCGGATTCGGTCCAATGGGACTGTCCCATTCGACCGAAAAACCCGCACCTATCCAGGTTTAGGACTCGGTCCATTGGGACAAGAATCTTTGCTTAAATATACCCGATGGAATTAAAAAAAATTCCCGGGAACGCAAAGATTCAATCTTAGGAAGCAAGAAATCTGATTGACTTTTAATAATTTAATGGCCTAGTGAAATGAGCACTAAACCCAAATATTTGGTAAATTATTAAGCAAAATGTAATGTTTAGAATAACAAAACATTTTTAAATCACAGAAATTTAACTTTAAAAATAAAATTGCCGATTTTTCTTTATATTTTTAGGTCATATTCATTGCGTAAAAATGATTCAACTGCAATTTTAGGGTATTTGCTATTCAAATTTCCATATTAAAAACCCTCTATCCTATTCTAACCTAACCTAACCTAAACTAACCTAACCTAACCTAACCTAGCCTAACAATAATTCAGAAAAACATACTTTTGACAATGTGAAACTGTACACATTTGAAACCCTTGTATATCCCGCAAAGTCTTTCTTATAATTTTTGCTACTTATATAATGACGTATACAATGGTCTTAAAATACATTAAAACGCCTTTATTAAAAAACAAGAGGAGTAGAAAATATACATATATTCATTTTTTGCGAGAGGTCAGTTAGAATATCGCGTCGGTCGTTTAGGAGAATATTAAACCCGCCGTTTGGCTAATTTCATCGAAATCTTGGGCGGAATTCGGTCTAATGGGAATTCGGTCTAATGGGATTCGGCGCAATGGGAATATACCGATACTATAGTATTGAAGCTATAGACTCGGCGTAAAGTCCTTTTTTTTTTTTTTGTAAAGAATCTTTAGAACGTATTATCGTAGGAACTGTTTGCTAGAATTGAAAAGGTTCTTGGTTGCAACGCGATAACAAATTCACTTTCTCCCCAAATCAGATCGATCACAAAAACCGCAACTCGAAAAGAACTAAAAAGAGGGCTTTTATGATGAAGAATGAAAAAAAAATTGATAAAAAAGAATAACATTGAGTAGATGGGCGCGCCGAGAACAACTTCAACTACCATGTTATAAAAATAGAACTAGTATCGTGTGAATGACTTACTGCCTCTATTGTTCAAATTCACTTCGAGTTTTCAATGCGAAAGTACATTTGTTAAGCGCTAAGTCACGTGTTATTATTAATTGATGAGATTAATTAATTTTCTAGCGGGGGTAATTTATGTTTTTGTATTTTAATATCAGTGATTTTTAAAATAAGAATGGCGTTACGAATTTTTCATGAACTTAGGAGTTGAATTTCTGAGTTGGGAGGAAAGCCAATTTAGCCAAGCGCGGCCCGCCTAAATTCCATCCCTTTTTCCCGGCACAAAATACAAATATGCGTATGTCGAATTTAAATATTGCTTGAGTTCAAAATCAGTAATTTACCCTACTAAATTACGCGGTAAATTACCAGGGTAATTGAAATTTACTCTTTGATTTGGTAAAATTACCAAAATGGTTTAAAATAAACCAATTACGTAAAGAGGTCAAAGTTCAATAGTGAACGAAGGAAGCGCCACTCTCCGGAGAAATTCCGGAGTTGGGAGGGGAGACCATATAGCCAAGCGTGGCCCGCCTAAATTCCCGTCCCTCTCTCCTGACGCAAAATATCGAGGAGTTTTTGTATATTTTTAAGTGATGGGTTATGAAATATAACTAGAACCTTACGAATAGTATTAAGGTATGGGGCTACAAATTAAAAGTGTGATTGATCAAAAGAAAATTCAGTTTTCTTTTGTCTGTATGCCGTGTTTTCAGTTAGCGTAGGTTCGTACGAACTGAAATTTCAAACAGATTCCGACTTTGGCAAGATGCTGTCTTTGTGTTTTCCTTCTTTTTTTATTCAATACTCTTCAAAAGCCCCAAAACAAGATGTAACACAAAATTTCTTTCAGAGCTCCAATTTTTTTTTACCCTAAGGAGTAAAGATGTGCCTTCAATTTACTAATGAAGTAACTGATAAGCCTGCAGCCTCGGGTTTTAATTAAAGGGAACATATAGCGACCTAATTTCGAACTTTTAGACAATTGAAGCTAAATTAAAACGACTGATTTTCAATGTTTTAGTCAATTGAAGGAAATTGAAACTATTCTTATAATTATATTCAAAATTTATTACTTCATAAATCATTAGAATTAACGAATGTCCCTGAAAGTCAGGAAATTTAAAAATTGGCTTAAAAAGCCAATGAAATATCAGGGAATTTTCAAATTGGCCAAGAGTAGTTTGAAAATAAGGTATAGCAGAAGCCGATGAAACCCTCCTTTGAAGTCTATTACTCCCTGGTCTTGTCTACTCCTCTCTGTATTGGTTAGTTTCAAAAAGCGCGATTCGTACGCCTCCTAACGGTAGATATTTTCGGAGCGGGAGTTCGTCGAGCGAATATCTCTAGCAGCCTCGGAGTTCGTCCAAAAAACGTCGTCGTTTGTGGAGAGAGAGAATTTCCAATTTTGCGTAGACGGGGGGGATGAAGTAGGACCCCTTCTAACTCGTAAAATTGGGAATTTTACCCATACAGAGAGGAGCGCTATATGGAATATTAGAGTATTAGACTTCAAAGGAGGGTTTCATCTACTTCTGGGTATAGAGAGGTTAGATATAACTCTTATAAAATTAAAAATTGGGTCAAGAGGTCAGGGAATACTAGGGAACATAGAAATTGACTAAAGAAATTAGAAAATTATATGAAACTCGGTAAATTCCGTGGATTAGATCACATTCCCTTTAAAGACTGCAATTTGCTTTAAAATTAACTATTCAAGGGCGTATACCAACATATATACTTTATAAATCCATGTAAAACCAAGCTGAGAGTTAAATTGAATTAATTCTACATATACTTCCAGATTCAAAGGTAGTTTACGAAACGTCTTTTATCCCCAATAAGGTATAACATTATATATCAATCCGCCTACGTTTCATTCATCATTGCAAACTCGCGTTGTTTTTATCTGGAAATATAAACTTATATAATACCTTTGGGTTGGTTGACCACACCCATTTTACCGTTACTTTCTTTTTTCTGGCGAACAACAGTTGTTAGTGACATGAAGAGAAAACGGGCATGCACCCCGTTGTCTCCAGGCAATATTATATATCATAGACAGTTTGTAAGGACTATTTATTCCCTATAACCGATTAACATAGAGTATTAATCCGCTACAACTTTATCTACGTTACAAATCTGTTTAAAGCGAGAAACGTAATCCAACGAGTGAGTTATCATTAAAATAGGCTCAATCCAATAGTAAGATAATTTGCAAGCTAGAAATCAATTTATTGGGAAAGTAGGCTTAACACGGATCCATCGAGAGTCTCAACGAACAAATTCGCTACTCATTCACCGAAGACAAAGATATCAAAATCTCCGTGGATCATTGTTAAGCCTACTTTCAAATAGTTAAAATAAAAATAGCATTGTATTCTTCTTCATTATACCTTTAACCAAATTAATAGTCCATATCAGTTTGTGATTGCAGCGTGAACAAACGTACACCCCTTTCTTTCTCTATGTTTATTTTTCTTCGAGATAGAGTGGAGGGGTACGTTTATACGTACTGACAATTAACGCGAGCTCATTTTGATTACAGTTTTTTAACAGCCTAGGAAGACCCTAAATTCCCACAGTTTTCGCAGTAGGGAATTAAATTCCATATATGTAAGGTCACAATTTATTGACTATCGTATATCTGGGCTATATTCTCCGTACAAGCGCGGCTTTCCTAGAGACCAAATTCAATTTTCCTTAATAATACATGTAGCGGTGTATATTTATGGATTTAGGGTGTGGTTTACAACGCCCAAAAAGGCAATACATTATTCAAAAGTTGCAGCTTTTTCTTTCGCAAAAACCTTGATTTTTTTTTTACACAAGGTAAATCTCGCCCAAAGGAAGGATGAAACAATATCAAATATTATATAGCTTAGTAGTTTAATAAGCTTTGTTAGGCTTAATCGACGTTTGAAATTAGGCTTAATCGACGTTTGAAATTAGGCTTAATCGACGTTTGAAATTAGGCTTAATCGACGTTTGAAATTAGGCTTAATCGACGTTTGAAATTAGGCTTAATCGACGTTTGAAATTAGGCTTAATCGACGTTTGAAATTAGGCTTAAACGACGTTTGAAATTAGGCTTAATCGACGTTTGAAATTAGGCTTAATCGACGTTTGAAATTAGGCTTAATTGACGTTTGAAATTAGGCTTAATCGACGTTTGAAATTAGGCTTAATAACGGTTGAAATTAGGCCTAATCGACGGTTGAAATTAGGCTTAATCGACGTTTGAAATTAGGCTTAATCGACGTTTGAAATTAGGCTTAATCGACGTTTGAAATTAGGCTGAAACGACGTTTGAAATTAGGCTTAATCGACGTTTGAAATTAGGCTTAATCGACGGTTGAAATTAGGCTTAATCGACGGTTGAAATTAGGCCTAATCGACGGTCTTTATCGACGTTTAAAAATAAGGAGTTTTGTAATGAAGTTTAACATAATGTATAGAACTTTGGGTACACGTGTTAGCGTTCTCAACAAACAGACAGACATAGAGAATTATATATTTTAAATAGATCTTCGATAAAAAATAGTGGCAGCATCACTTTATCTTACCAAGGCTTAGAAATATTAACTCTTAAAAAATTATATAATTTCCGGCGATACCGTTTTATTTTTCGATGATAAAATATACCAACTTCCGAGCCAATTTTAACATTACTTAGCTCCTGTAGAAGTGTTCGAACCTTCGTGTTTCGGTGTTCAGAGCGAAGCCCTCGAGAAGGGGTTAATTTTTAATGAAATCTCAATTGAACTCCTGTAAAAATGTTCGACGTGCCGCGCATCCTTGCTCGGGGGAAAAGTCAAACCCAAAGTCTAAGTAATCTGATTAAAACTTGATAAACAACTTGAAACGTAAGCATTCCATTAGAAATTAACTAAAATTAAGTCAATTTCAGTTGAGTGTCCTAAATTACCCGAGAAATTATTCATGAAAGTCAAAACATTACTTTGAATAAATTATCTTATAAAAATAAGAAAAAATTAGTAATTTCAACATCCCTATAATATAATAATAAATATTTAAATTTATTTAGGCTTAGCTGGATTAATATAGGGCCATCGATAAATGTCATTGATCGCTAGTCCTTATATGGGGAGTTCACGTGATCTCCTTGAATCCAGCTAAGCCTATTTTCCGGTTGACTATTTGTTTGCAATTTTTTTATTGGTTGACTAGGTCTTTTAAACGATCAGGAATCGATAAAAAAATTAATTTAAAAACTAATTTAGATATAAAATAATCATATGATGCGAATAAATAAATAGTGTCATACTATAATTGGGAAGAGGGGGGGGGTCGTAGTTAACAGGGTGACCACTTTTCCTATATTTCCTATATTTTCACCTCCTTCCTATTTTCTCCTATAATTTAATGTCAATTCCTATAATCTCCTATATTTCTATTCAAAAATCTCTAGTTAAGGGTAAAGTTCTAAATCATACTGTCAGCTGTGGCTGTAAAAGATTATTTTAGCTTAACTTTACATTTTCCAGTTAAAATAGTCTGTAAAATTCCATACTATTTAAGCAATTGAGTCATATTAATACCGTGTTTAAACCGGTGGCGAGAGTTGTGACGCAATAATAAACATGGTTCCTACTTTTAATTAATTATTTTCCTATTTTATCATATATTTTCCACTTATTTCTTCCTATTTTATCCTATATTTTACATAAAATTCTTCCTATATTTTCCTATATTTCGCAAAGAAATTTCCTATATTTCCTATATAGGATTTTCAAATTTTCAGTGGTCACTTTGAGTTAATTAAATTGATTGTAATGAAGTCTGCCGTCACGAACTAATTAAAATCGATTATAAAACTGAAACTGTGTATGCGGAACTAGAGATAAAACTCTAGTTTTGATAAAGTGCCTTGTAATATACGTCCTACGCTTTATTGAGGCACTTTTGCCGAATTTTAATATAGGTGTCAATCAATTTTCTCCACGCTCCAAAACTGATATTAAACCTAATTAGAATCATCCTGAGTTTGCAGCGCGTATAAACTTATAAACACGTTGATATTTCTAATCTTTCCTTCCTTAGAGATATTGTAATGTTTTCTACGTTGTATATAAGCCGAAAGGTCGAAGTTATTAATAACTATATTTGAACTTAGACGGAGGGTGGCTAGAATTATTATATAGAATCATTTTGACTAGGAAACAATTTTGGAAGTGATGAAAATTTCCATTAGAAACTATAGTTTTCTATATGGTTTTTATCTCCCTTCTAAAATTGTAATCGTGTTTAGTCTGCTCTTATCTAGTTTTATATTCGATTAAACAAGTAAAGAGGGATCAGTTTTAATATCCTGACTCGTTATGAGAAAATTAGAATACTTAGATATAGGAATACTCCTCTCTCTATCAAATTTTGATTAAATAGACACGTTTAGTTGACAGTTCGTGGAAACCATGGCTCCGTGTAATTCAAACTCAACAAATTGTAGAGATAAGAACTAGGGAATATAGAGTAAGTTTGCGAGTGTTACTAGTTCAAGGTGGAACTGGCTTTGATTAATTTTTACAATTAAAGTCAGGCTTTCATGTATTTTTCACGATATTTAAATGGAATTTGAGTAGCATTTTCGGAAAATCGTTGAAAAATGATTCAAAATATATATACATATGTAATAGATAAAATTACAGCGACAGTAAATTTTAAAAAGCTAAATTTCCCGCCAAAATTACGTCATAATTATGGACGCCTGGTTATTTTAGAGATAATATAGAAAACCCTTAGAAATTATTTAATAATATTTTAATTTTAATTATATTTAATATTACAACTGATCTTTTAGTACTAACATGTTCATAAAAGAAGTATTTTTATCATATTCTTTTATTTTGCAAAAAGTGCTCTTTAAAATCTGATTGATTACTGAGATATCGCACGAGTGGAGAGCCCCTCATCCTAAAAAGTACTATCTTTTTAGCCACTGTAAATATACCCAAGATATAACCTAGGAAAGGGTCGAAATTTATAACGAAAAACCGGTTTTTCTATGAGAGTTTAAGACCATTCATATATTAATTTGAAAGGGTACCACCAACGAAAAATAAAAGTTAGTGGCACTAGGCTATAGTTTCATCTTCTTGGATTTCCATTAAAAGGCCAGGTTTTCTTTCGCCTGTATATGAACGAAAAAATTAATAGAGTTGAGACTTAAGGGAATATATTTCTAATCCTTAGTTTACCAGTTATTTCTCCTGCCCCCTATGATTGTTTCAATAAACGCTGCTCAGTGGACGGGCACGCCTAATATCTTTTCGCGACTGAAAAAACAACGCAATTTCTTAGCTTATGGTGGGATATAAAGAAAAATATATAAATTCCTTTAAAGGGAAAATGAAACGTCGTTTAAATTATCGTTTAAATAGACCTTAATCCAACACTAAATGAAATTACAGATATTAAACTAGAAATATATTTAAAATCTACCATCAAAATAGGCTTCGCATTCATGGAGATATCCTTAACTAGCGACCAATGATATTGATCGATGGCTCTTATATGGGGAATGCAGAATCTCCATGATAGGTATTTATGTGTTCAGACGATGCGTAATTAGCCAATTTAATCAGGTTTAAACGACGTTTAAAGTTCTAAGTTCAGTAAGCCTCGGTTAAATTTGATTAAACAGAACTTAATCATGCCTCGTCTGAAGAGGGTATTAAGCTTGTATCTATGGAACGCCACTGATACACCAATGGTTTCAAAATTTCTCTACAATATTTGACTGCTTCAAAATTATTAGTTTAATAAAATTCCCATAATTTTACATTTTATCATCCCTTTAAAATGACTTCATTCAATGTTCTTGAAACTATACTGGCAATATTTTATCTTCCTTTCTTGTCGGCTTTACCTTCGTTGAATATATTTGGTCGAACAGTGTTTATAAGACTTTTATGAACCGTTGAAGATGGTATCGTACAATCCCAAAATTGTAAGTCATAAAAATCCCAAGAAGAAATAATATATAAATATAGTGTGACCTTATAACCCCTGTCTCATTCCAACGACCTTTTTAAAGGATACTTTTACACTAACAGCTCTGAGACCATTTCCACACCATTTCGAATGTTCAAATCCACTTTTCAAGCTAATAATTAATTATTTAGACAATTGGCCAGAAACCTTTTACATTTTGACCTTTTCAAAATGGTTCTAGTGTGAACACGGCGTATGTTCTCCATTTTTTTTATATATTTTCCACCAAGGAAACCGATAAAACCAAATTTAAAACGTGTTTTCTTGACATCACGCAATTATTATAATATCGAGTTTTATTTTGAAGTTTATAAAGCGAAGTTGAAATAAAATTGTGGCGCTTTTATGGCGCGTCCTGTGATGTCACTTACAGCTCGAAATTAACTAGAATCTTTGTTGAATTAAACGAAATATTGAATTATATTAATAATTTCCAAATATTAATGTTTTGAACTCCAAGATATTTTATAGATACATTTCTTTTTTATTTTCAGTACGTGACGACAAAAACGGCTGAGAAAAACATTCGCATTTTCTCCCGCCAATCTTTGGATCACGCGAGGATAAAAAAACGCGCGAAAAATACATTCACACTAGCTCCTTACAATTTTTGGAGCACGTGACGTCAAGAACTCGTGAGAAAGACATTCACACTTGCTTCTGGCAATCTTTGGAGCAAGCGAAGATAAAAAACGCTCGAGAAATACATTCACACTGCCGGTAAAATGAAGGCTAGTCAAATACCAACGAGAAGAATGTGATCCTATGATGCGAAATCAATCGTAACATAATTTTCAATGCTCCAAGACGTATTATGCGGTACTTGTCTTCTCCGGAGAATGGGTAAGTGAATCTATCTTTAACAAAACTTGCGTCATCACGTGATTAAAGCACGTGTCGTGTGACAGCCTCACTTTAATATCACGATTTTAGACCCACCCGATCCACGAAACTAATCAGTTTTTATACGACATACCGCGATTGCGCAGTTCGTTCTAATATAGTGACTAATATTATACTATAAGGTATATTGTTTTTCGAAGCGCGTAGGTAGAATCTTGTACTATAGTTTTAGAAGGGGAAATCACCTTCTCAAATCCAATTTGCGAAACGAAACAGGACACGGGTGGGCAGTAAAAACCATACGCGAGAATCTCCTACCAACTTACCAAGTACATCGGTAATGGCGACCTCAAGAATCTATTGACTAGGGAGACGAGTTCACACTTTATTTATATTTACTACCTAGAAAGATTCTTAATTTCCAATAGAGAAAGGGCTTTTTTATTTGTAATTGAAGCTCATTCCAAGATTGTACTCGTCTTACGTAAGAACCCAATTTTACGATTCCCACGATTTTTGTGGAATCATAAAAATCTTATATTTATATATAATATAAATCCTGTTCTTCGTTTGTTGGCGGTACTATGCTTAAATTTCTTATGGTGTTTTTTTTATTGTGTCAAGAACTCATTTACGCGCCTAAGAACGTGAGAGGAAAAAATTCTAAACCCATCCTCGCGGACTTGATCGTGAGAATTTCAATTCAAAATTAGTACAGTAAAATCCTTAACTATTGAAGTCAAACTACAGCTATTTAATATTTTTTTTGGCATTTTAATTTTGAGGTTTTTAAGAGAGATATTCAAATTTCCAGAATTTTAATGGGATTGGCAAATTTTCGTTGTTTACGAAAAGTGGACGTGATTTCTTATATGAAATAATTTTGTTTCGTCAGGCTATAAAAGTTTCTATATCCATTTTTTCTGCCATCTTTTAAGCATAGAACCAGAAGCCGATGAAACCCTCCTTTGAAGTCTATTACTCCCGGGTCTTGTCTACCCCTCTCTGTATGGGTTATTCTGAAAAGGCGCGATTCGTACGCCTCCTATCGGTAGATGTTTTCGGAGCGGGAGCTCGTCGAGCGAATATCTCTAGCAGCCTTGGAGTTCGTCCAAAAAACGTCGTCGTTTGTGGAGAGAGAGAATTTCCAATTTTCCGTAGACAGGGGGGATGAAGTAGGACCCCTTCTAACTCGTAAAATTGGGAATTTTACCCATACAGAGAGGAGCGCTATATGGGACATTGGAGTAGTAGACTTCAAAGGAGGGTTTCATCGGCTCAGTTTTTTGGATTTAAATTTGAAACATTTCAAGACAGGGGTGTAAAATTTAGATTATAGATTTTAATGGTAGGAAAAAGCGAAACAAATAAATCATAAACCTTGAAAAAAAAAAAAAAAAATGGAAATAGTCTCACTTGAACTATTAAATTTCTGGAAGCGAAAGACACGCTATTCTTCCAATTTATCTTTGCGTGTAAGAAAGGTTTTCATTGTATTTCTAAGTGTAGTAAACCTAAGCTCCCGGAAAAAGGATGAAATTTCCCTCGCTTAGAAATTGTATAGCTCTTCGTTTGTCGAACAAACGACGTCCAGAACCAGCGCTATAAAACCGGAAATAGCGGTGGTCTTGCTCAAACTTCCGGTATAGTACTTCACCTTTCCGGATTGTTTCCTCGGTAGAGATAAAGAGTTTGCTCTATTATACGTATTTGCCGCTTATTCCAACCTCAATTGAATATAAAGTCCCACTAAATGATAAAATAAAACTCCCATTTTTAACTAATATAGAAATAATTAAAATTAATTTAAATTAGGTAAATATATCTGTCAGCGAACTAAAATTGTTATCTGTCATGAATTACAAATTAAAATTGAGTAGATTTTTCGTTAAAAAACTATTAAAAAATATATACGTATAAATATAAATGCATATTTCATAATCGCCTTTTTTTGAAATTTTTAAAATCCAAATTCCATGCAATACTACGTCATTTTGGTGGCACTTGATTCAGTCGCTTTCGCGCGTACTTAATCCTTATGCAAATTATCTTTAATTACTTTGCAGAAATAATTTATGTAATTTATCGGGAAAAAAATGGCCTATATATTTTTGACATTTTCATTTTGAAGTCTCTGAATAATTTCATGACATGTTTTAATTGTTTGACGCGAAATCGATAAAAATACTTATTTTTCCATTTCACCCTCCCTTTAAAGGTAATGGAAGCTAGCCAGCTTTAAGCTCTATAAACATCCAATGAAAAAAAAGCAACGATATTTATTGGTCCATTTTCCATTTACCGCTGCGAACTATATAGGCCTCTACGTAAAGGTCGATAATGTCTATTTTCGGCATAGTTCCAATTTTTACCAATAAAATAAAGTTATAATGTGAATTTTCATATAACCGCGTAGTAAAATATCAAAAATAAGTGGGCTGTAAAGTTAGTTACACCTTAATGTGTGTAGAAAAATGTCAAAAATAATTGGGCTGTAAAGTTAGTTACACTTTAATTAATTGGTCTATTATCTATTTTAGTTTGATCTAATCAAATTGAAATTATTATTTAAAATACGTTATATCAGAAGCCGATGAAACCCTCCTTTGAAGTCTACTACTCTAATGTTCCATGTAGCGCTCCTCTCTGTATGGGTAAAATTCCTAATTTTACGAGATCGGAAGGGTCCTACTTCATACCCCCCTGTCTACGGAAAATTGGAAATTCTCTCTCTCCACAAACGACGACGTTTTTTGGACGAACTCCGAGGCTGCTAGAGATATTCGCTCGACGAACTCCCGCTCCGAAAATATCTACCGTTAGGAGGCGTACGAATCGCGCTTTTTGAAACTAACCCATACAGAGAGGGGTAGACAAGACCCGGGAGGAATAGACTTCAAAGGAGGGTTTCATCGGCTTCTGGTTATATTTCATCGTTTACGGAAAATAGAATTAATATTTATTCGATAGTGTTCAAGTCTCGTGTTAACATAAGTGAATAATATCAAAGTCGTGTTAAAAATAATGTAGCACGAAATTACTTCAAATACAAGATTCATAAGTTTTATAAAACCGGGAAACTTTTGAAATATCGTGGTATTTGAATATCGCGTTTAAATATCCAAGAAAGACTTGTAAAATTTTGACATAAATCAGGGAAATTTGGGATTACTTAATCTTAAAGTTCAAGGACACTTTAGCCGCGTTCATACTAAGCCTTGGAGTTGATGAAAACCGTATGAAATCGTAACCTTTCATGCACATGAAAATATCAGGCAAAATCTACTAGTAAAATCTGGAATAATTGCTAAATTAATTTTCCAAATGTTTTATGAATCGTGGATTCGGTGAAAGAAACATACAGGAAAATTCCGATTTAATAAAAACGAATTAATCTCTTATTATCAATCCCGAATTTGCCGTTAGAGGACGCTTATAAACGCAGTTTTTTTGGTATTCATCTTTAGCTGTTATTTTACTTTAAAACGCGTTTTATGCAAAAAGATTTTTAAAGTTTTCTTCTAAACTAAATCAAATAGTAAGGAAACCTAATTAAGGCCATTTTATTTTTTTTTAACTCCAACAAATTCTTCAATTCAAGCGTATTTTAGTTCTTCCTTAATTAAACAAAGTTTTAAAAGTAAAACAAATAGAAATAAAACAACCAAACTTAATTAAATCAAACAAACGAGAGACATAGAAGAAAAAAAAATCGATTCTTTTAGAGCTTCCCTAAATGAAATAAAATCAATCAAAGAATAAAAAAAATTAAAAAAAAAAAACAAATAACTTCGATTAGTAAAAATAAGGTCAAGTGAAAAGTATATATATACTTGTTCAAGGCCCAAACTTTTCACGATCTAAAACGGATAGTTTGAATCAGTTTGAAATTGCATTACCTACAAATCTAGGCTTTATATTTTATTCGTAATTCCTATAATGTCCTACGTTTCAACTCGAGAGTCGAGAAAATGAAATTTTGCACTTCCAGCGTTTAAAATTAAGATAGTCTGTAAAATTCCATACTTCTTGTTACTACCGCGTATGAACTGATGACGAGTCTATTTTCTACGACATTTTAAAGGCTTTGCTAATTCAGAAACATTTGTTAACTAAAGTCAAACAAAACAGTCGACTGTGATATTTAATTTAAAAAGACGATTTCAAACTTGGAACTAAAATAAAACATTAATTTAAGCCTTTAATTTTGGCTAAAACTTTCCCGCCAAAACCGCAAAAATTGAAAGTCACGCCTAATCAAATACGCTAGGATACCTACTTTTCCCTATTTACTCCTAATTGAGTTTCTTCGATATAAAGGTAATGTCTATCTTGGTACGTGATGAAAACTAATTTTGACACTAAGTTTACTTCGGGAATTTGCCAATGGGGAGAAATTCCAGAAGCTCACATTGTCTGGTTTTCTGATATATAGATAGTTTCTTTTTCGGCACGTATAGTTTGACCAATCGCCAATCGGACACTACGAAGAGAAAAATCGCATTTGGAACACGCCTTCCGGTAAATTGCCTACAATGTTCCCAATCTGGTGCAACGCCTAGAAAGGCTAAGCCTCGGTTAAGGTTATTCTTCTTGTAGGTCTTTTTTTTTTTCCGAACACTTTGAAGACTAAAAGTCACCTACGCATCCTATTTGGGCCCGAGGGCAGCTTGGGGTTCGCTGGGAATTAGAACTCGATCCATTAGGTCCTAGCCATCATATATAGATTTATATATTGGGTAACTTTAGTAGTGAAAAGGGGGCAGGCAAGTTCTCAAGTTGGAACAGACTGTCTATGACATTAAATAATATATAGTCGGTATATTCAATACGAAACCATTCTTGTAGATATTAAAGCCCTATTAAATTTATACAATGACATAATTTATGGATTTTCAGACGTTGAAAATTTGTTAACGTCATTGTCGTTTGTTAAGCCTAATCGAAGATGAATTAATTCCAATTTAATTAATTTAAAGGTTAAGTTAGCTGATATAATTGTATTTTCCAATATCCCAGGCGAAATCAGTTTTAACTGATGATTTATTTGAATAAACGATATTAAGAAAAGTAAATAATAAATTTCGTAATTCTAATTGGAAATTTTGAGAAAATCGTATTTCAAGACAGGACCATTTCCACAAATCAATTGGAAGTAAAGCTTTGGTGACCCAATTTCTCTATTACTCGAACAGAAATCAGTCCAAGTTAGGTTTTATCAGAAGTAGATGAAGTCTACTACTCTAATGTTCGATATAGCGCGCCTCTCTGTATGGGTAAAATTATCAATTTTACGAGTTAGAAGGGGTCCTACTTCATCCCCCCCTGTCTACGGAAAATTGGAAATTCTCTCTCTCCACAAACGACGACGTTTTTTGGACGAACTCCGAGGCTGCTAGAGATATTCGCTCGACGAGCTCCCGCTCCGAAAATATGTACCGTTAGGAGGCGTACGAATCGCGCTTTTTGAAACTAACCCATACAGAGAGGGGTAGACAAGACCCGGGAGTAATAGACTTCAAAGGAGGGTTTCATCGGCTTCTGGTTTTATTCAATACGCAAAATCTTAATTTAAAAATTAATGATAAAATTAAATCCTGATGTTGAAAATTTTCAAGACTTAAATAATTTCTCCTAGCTGCCCATAATTTTTGACGTATCTAGATGATACGCGGACGAAATCAGGTAATGTAAGAGCTATACCGCCAACCCCCAGATATTGGTGGCTAAAAACTTCCATTATAGATCTGTTAGTATTTAAATAATTTAAATATGGAAACCTTTTACTTTTAGTAAACCAAACTTTCTATGATGGAAAAGCTATGACTCTTGCTCAAGAAGAGAGACTAGTTTTTTCCCAATGAAATTTAACGTTGTGTATTACTCCGCGCTTCAACTTTTCGAATTTTATTTTCTTTAACTTTAGATCTTGAATAGAAGAGTATATTTATAGATATATATTTTTTCAGAAATGATTTCTAAACTTTGGGTATATAAGTTCTTTGAAACGTGCCGAGGCTTAACAGCTCTATAGCTTTTCGTTTATTTTACATGACTCTCCATCTTTCTTTCTAGAAAATATGTTATTCAGATCAGTTATTCAGCCCGCCAATTCGTCCAAAAAAACTTCAAAGGTTCCTCCCTTCTCTAGCTTTCGGATATTCGGCTTTAACTCTATTTAGTTTCCTAGGTTTTATATATATTTTTGAATACGAATGCAAAAACGAAATTTAAAGGGAGAATGAAACCTAACAACGAGTGATTTTTTTTTTATCGATTAATTATTATTTAAATAGGCCAATCCTAAGTGAAAAAATTAAACTAGAAATAAATTTAAAACTTACCATCAAAATATGCTTAGCGGTATTCGTGGAGATCAGCTGATTTCCTCGCGTATAAGGTATAGCGACCAATCGAACGCGATTATAAGTCGCTTAGAGATCTCGCGTGAACGACCTGCCTTCGCTCATTGGTCGGTATTACCTTACAGGGAGGCAATTCAGCTGATCTCTATGAATCCCGCTAAGCCTATTTTCTGGGTAAGTTTTAAATTTATTTCTAGTTTAATATTTGTATTGTATTTAAACGATAAGGAATCTTTATAAGAACACTTGTTATTAGGATGCTTTCTCCCTTGAAGGGGAGTTGAAAAGAGTTACTGGTAAAACAATTGACAAAAAAGAAAAGAAAATTTAAATATTATTTCCAGGTTTAAGTATATAAACCTGTTGTAATTTTTTAATTTGGATCATTTTTGATCAAAAAAGAAGCTGTTTCCTTGTTGAAAAAGCCGATTTATTTGGTTATTCGATTTAAAAACCTAGAAAAATTCCATAAGATTAAAGGAAGAAATTAATTAGTATATTTTATTTTTATAATGAATCGATGTAGTGTAAGTTGTTTTAAGAGATCGCTAGTTAAACAAACCCTTGATTTGAATACACGCAGAAGCCGATGAAACCCTCCTTTGAAGTCTATTACTCCCGGGTCTTGTCTACCCCTCTCTGTATGGGTTATTCTCAAAAGGCGCGATTCGTACGCCTCTTAACGGTAGATGTTTTCGGAGCGGGAGTTTGTCGAGCGAATATCTCTAGCAGCCTCGGAGTTCGTCCAAAAAACGTCGTCGTTTGTGGAGAGAGAGAATTTCCAATTTTCCGTAGACAGGGGGGATGAAGTAGGACCCCTTCTAACTCGTAAAATTGTGAATTTTACCCATACAGAGAGGAGCGCTATATGGAACATTGGAGTAGTAGACTTCAAAGGAGGGTTTCATCGGCTTCTGATACACGCGAAAATTCTTGGAGATTGACTTAGCTAATTAATTAGGGAATTTTTTTTTACTTTGATAATGAATCGATAAAGTGTAAGTTGTTGTAAGGTTTCGCTATCCTCTTATTAATTAATTAAACAAACCTCTATTGTTTGAAACATTGAATTTCGAATTGTATTTGTTTAGGTTTACGATTTTGTTTCTCGAAAATGGAGGAAGATTAAGGATTAGGTTTATATATTTTCTAGTTTTCGTAAAGTTTATAATCGTGTTTATTCAAGTAAGGTAACTTTTATATTTGTTTATTTTATGAATATATCATCAAAACAATCTCCCACGTGATTCAATTAAGAAAATAATTATAATAACTAATTCTGGAACAATTCTTAGACAAAAATTTATTTTTGGGTAAATATTCATTGTTCTACATCTTCCTAGAGACTCATATTCGCGAGAGGAAATGATTAGGAATTCATAAATTCTGTTTTTCGAGACATTGTTACAAATTCCATTAAAGAGAGGATGATAAGGAAAATAACATTCAGGAAGTGTCACATGATTTTGGCATAGAATTAAAAGTAGAACCTTCGACCAATCAAAAGACGCCCCTGTACCTTTGGCCTAGTAAAACCCACGCGACACTTGCAGTGCTAAATCTCGAACGTCATTATTTGCTCTTAGATATTCTACGAATCCAGAGATTTTTGGACCCTTTTTATTAGTCGAAGATTCTAATTTTAATTGAATACGATTATTTTGAACAATTCAGATAAGATTTCACGAATGTTTTAAAACGCGAACAAGACTTTTTTTAATAGTAAAATCAATAAAAAAAAATCATTTGATTTTCCTCTTCACCCTCCCTTTAACAAATTATCAGACTGCCAAAAATTAATAAGTATAATTAGACTAATTTATCCACAAAATTAGCATTTTAATCGCGTATATTCGACATATGACGCGAAGGAAAGTTAAATCTTTCCTTATCGACACAATTTTCGGTATGTGGTACGATATAACTGATACCATAAGTTCATAACATATTCCAGAAAAGTACTTTAACACCCAGTAGAGCAATGATCAAATTGATACGTTGACACGAGAGGAAAATATTACCTTCGAGATTTTCAGTCAGGAGGGAAAGACGGAATTCAGACTTTGTCTTCAATTTTATATTTTATTTTGAAAAAGAACTGTCACTGATTTTTCTTAAGTTTCGGGTCGTGACCCTTCTTCAGCCGAAATTTCACCTTAAGAAGAAGGGTCACTACCCGAAAACGCCCGAATTTATTTTATTTTAGATTAATTAAACCAGGTTTTAGCGAGATTCTTTTTCAAAATAAAATATAGAATTATTCAAGAGCCATAGAACAAAATTAGAATATTGTCTAAGAATTTCACCCGAATGTGGCACTTTTCATTTTAATATTTAAAGGAAACAAAGCTTTTTATTTTCACCAAAATAAAATTAAGTTTGCGGATAACTTTTAAGCCTACAGTACTTTCATTACTTATCTGTAATATGTTATTAACTTTTGCTGATAACATTCTCAATTGTTGTTGTTCGCGACAAAACTAAGAGCGCTAAAAATCGTATTCCTTCATTTTAGCGCACGCGATCTGGATTAGCAATATACATTGTACACGTATTCTTCACGCAATTTCTCGAATTTGTCGTACTGAAATTAAACTAGAGGCAAAGGCTTATATATTTCTGTTCGAAAATAGTTTCCATAAACTACTTTCAACCCTATAAGGTCTAACATTATGTATTAAACCGCCTCATCTTCCGTCAGTTTACGAAGTAAACTTGAATTAAAGTAATTGATTTATTTTTGTCCTAAAGGGAAGGTGAAAAGAAAAACACACGTTTCTTTTGTTAAATTTACTATTTTATTAATTATAAATTGTCCACTGACTTTGAAGTAGAGAGAATGGTATGTTCAATCCTGAATATTACAATTTACCTATTAATTTTCGTAATTAAGAAAAAAGTTTAACCTGGATGTGTTTTTATAAGAATTACCTTCGATCTCAACGCTACGCATATTTTCATTTTCTTCCGTATAAGTCATACACATTTTTTCTTATTAAATAGGTTTGCAAGTAGTTTAAATAATTTCATTACAAGTATTTTTAAGTTAAAACAATTACTCTCTAATTATTTTCCATCCTCTATTTAATGAGATTAGGTTATGAGACGTGGTATAATCTCAACGTGAAAAATACGAAAAATTATAGAAGTATGAAGACAATGGTCGCTTTACACTGATATTAAAGTCGGTGGTACCATCGTTAACTTTACATATTAATCCCAAGAGACTCGCTTATTTTGATTTGACGTTACGAGAGGGGTCAGTTCCTAGTTTGTACAACCTTAATTGACAAATATGTTAGAAATAATGGACTTTTAGCCCCTTAGGTCGTTGTTAGTTTATATCTGTTTTATTTAGCGTGAGCCAATCGGAGTTTACAGTACGTACCTTTTCTCCCCATAGTTTTATCCAGCGACTAAAAGGTTATAGGACACTTATCTCAATAGGGATAGAGAGAAATAGCATAATAAACAGTAGCTAAAGTATATTAACTAACAAAACCACGCGCTTACTTGTCCTAGAAAGTATCGCCAAGGCTTAACAATTATATTATTTCTGTTTCTAAATATAACCAGAGGTATATAATAACCCCCTTCGGGAGGAAGTATGAAAGGTAGGCAAAATCGACGAACAACGAGTGCCCGGCGTAAATCGCGGCGGATCGACACACCGCTTTCCTCCCAAAAAATAGTTACACCATTTTGAACCTCACTAAATTTTCCTTACGCGCACTTCCGGAACTCGCGAGCCGAAGTCAACCTTCGACTCCATTTTAACAGACAGCCTGACTCCCGAGACAGGAAGTTCTAAACACAAATCGAGCCGTCTTGTTTATACAAAGACCATTTACTAGAGTAGCGACATTGAGAAGTCCAGCGCGAGCTAGTGGCCTAGATAGTCAGCAGCGGGCTCTTGTTGTTCGTGATTTTTAGCATTGGTAGTATAGGGGCTTTCATACTTCCCCCCGAAGGGGGTTATTATATACCTCTGAT
Organism: Odiellus spinosus; assembly: GCA_963920705.1. Classification (NCBI taxonomy): domain Eukaryota; kingdom Metazoa; phylum Arthropoda; class Arachnida; order Opiliones; family Phalangiidae; genus Odiellus; species Odiellus spinosus. The sequence continues at coordinate 14,972,581 of OY987237.1, read as the reverse complement.
AATAAACAGTAGCTAAAGTATATTAACTAACAAACCACGCGCCTACTTGTCCTAGAAAGTATCGCCAAGGCTTATCTCGCTCGCTAAAGAGCATCGACCAATAGAACTTAAAATTTAGAAAATATTTCATTCCAATCAAATCAGTGGAAAAGGGACTATTTTTCGGTTTTTCTCTCTCGAAAAACACAGAGTAGTTGATTTTTTTCTAGTGGAATAACTAAAACGTTGCTCTGACTCGTCCATAGAAATCGAGGGGGACGTCACTCTTGATTTTCTTGTACACCTGAGTTCACCTAAGTCCAGCTTTGGTGATGAAACAGTTCGAACTCTTGCTGAACTCAGAGTCCATTTCTTATATGGGGGGAGTTATTCATGAATCCAGCTAAGCCTATTTTTAAATTTATTTCTAGTTTAATATTTGTTTCTAATTCGATTGTAACTGGTGGATTAGTCATATATGGAATCGATAAAAAAAAATCACTTGTTGTTAGGTTGCATTCTCCCTTTAACCGGAAGACAACTGGTAATTTCCGGTTGTCAAAAAATAAAAAATAAAATTATTTGAAGATATATTATTGTCGGTATATACTTTAGTAAGTGTTCCCATTTTTTGTTAAGTACCTTTTCGCGGTATATTCAACAATTATCATTAAGGTTAATTTTAGTGGCCTGGAGGTTATTTTGAATGGTGTGTAGCGTGATAGAAAAGCATAAAGGATATTTATGGTGGGAGATTTAAGACAATTCCTTTGAGGCTAAATTGTAATTGGTCAAGCGATATTTTTATTATTGTTAACCGCAGTTATCATTTATTTTATGACTAACTTACTACTAAATTGTTTTGTCAACCATAATTCATCTTGAAATTAATTAGGGGCAGCCAAACCAAAAGCGAGGGGTCAGACGCTCTTGAATTCGCTGTACACCTGATTTCACTGAGTTCAGCTTTGACAGTACATTGAATTCGAACTCTTATGAACTCTGAGTTTCGCTTTGATATAGTGCAAAGATCGACTTCTAAAATTTTGTACATTTGAGTTCGCGAGTGTCTGCCCCTCTATTCCTTATCGTTTAAATAATCCTAATCCACCAGTAAAAATAAATTATTATGAACAAATATTAAACTAGAAATAAATTTAAAATCTTACTATCAAAATAGGCTTAGCTGAATTCATGCAGATACTAAATTGCCTCGCATTGTTGGATAAGCAACCAATGAGCAAAGGTCCGTCTTTACGTCATGAAACTTCCAATAAGATTCGATTGGTTGCTGATCCTTCAAAATCAGATTCAAAATCAAATTTTTGTGCAATTCAGAGACACTTTTCGACGCAAACGTGTCTTAAAATCAGTTCCTTTTCCTATTCACCCTCCCTTTACTTCCGTTTACCGATATAAATAAATAAACTTAATTATATGATTCCAGATACTTCACGAAATCCGTTCATTGAATATAAAGTAACGTGAAAAGTATAACAGATGGTTTTTAAACATCTTACCCTTCTTAATGTAAACTAAAACAAAGACTTTAAAAACAAAACACTTAAACCTTTTAAAATGCCCAAAAATAAACTAGAAGCGACTTCATTCGAACACAAAACACTGGAGGCAATCCTTTAAAAAGGATTTTGCTACGTTTTACAAAAACATTTTTTTCGACTCAAATATATATCTTTTAAAACTGTAAATATATTTATAGTTGAAATTCTTTCGTTTTTGGTCGGATATATTTTTGTTCAAGCGTTCTATTTTTAATTTCGGAGGAATTTTTGCTATTTTGATAAGTTGATATTAGAGTTATTATTGGGATATAATTTTTTTTTAATATTTGACGACACGTTGAAGATTTTTGAGATTATTTAAGATAACATACGGTACTGAAATATTTTGAATTTTACAAACGAAGTATTTAAAGTCGAAGTTCCGTAACACCCTGAAATAATTAATTAATAAAAATAGCAAGGTATATGTAGATACCAATTAAAATTTAAGATATTTAAAGATATACCAAAGAAGCTATTTTAAGATCTCGTTGATATTGAAAGAGATTTTAAAATTTTGAACAAATTGGGATAGTTTTTAAGGTATCTAAGATATTGGCAGATATTTCAAGATATGCCAAAGAAACTGGAGGAGATTTCAAGATATTAAACAAACTAAAAGATATTTTGAGATATCGAAGAAACTTGGGAAGTTTTTAAGATATTACAAACTAGAATTCTGTTAATATTTAGAGAATTTGTAAAAATCTTTAAAACAAAACATAGGCATAGATATATCTTAAATCAGACAACTTACCGTCCATCATGACATGGTCCGTGCCGAGCAGTTTCCACGTATAGATATGGCATGTTAAAGGCTTCGCGATGGGAGTTTTCACCCAGCGCTGTCTTCAAGTTAAAAAAATTAAATGCAACATTCGAGTTATGTCCAGTACTTTATAAAGAAAAAAAAACCTTCTTGGAAAACTCTTGTTTTTCAATGGACAAAACTATTTTCAAGCACTATACCCCCCAAAAAAACTGTCCGCAACACTCTTATAACCTCGTTGTCGGAACGTTTTTCCCCAACGCTTTCACTCAACGGCCGCTTGCCGACGAGTGACGGCCGACTGCTCCAATTTGCCGCTTTCTCCTGCTCTATGTACTCGAGAATCACTCGGAGCTTGCCCCGAATACGAACCTAAGTTCTTATGAAACTTGGCTTTGTACTCGCTGTAAACTTCAACTTTCTCTGACTTTATACTCTCTCTGCCTCCAAGATATGTTTCTGTTCAAAAAACCCGAGGCGTACTTTTACTCAGTATAAACTTCGTACTGCGAAAGTAGTTCTACACGATCTTAATTTGAACTAGGGTATAGTTGATTTCCGTACCATAGCGTAGCGGCGTTGCTATGGATACCATACCCAACAATTCCAGCAGGCGTTTTCCAAGTTCTCTCCCTGGAGTTGAAGTTTGGCATGCACGTGCGTTCTCTTACTTCGAAATTCGTGTTGTCTACAAGCTATTTTGTACCATCTGTAACTGTCTGCGGTTTTGAAAAGATTACAAATCCCTCTTTCTCCTTGATTCTCTGGCGCTGTATGGTTTCTATTAACCTTAGAATCATTTCTTGGTATTCTTATATGATGCAGAAAGAGCAGTATTGTACTAGTTAATTCATTTATTTCGATACTGATTTATCAATCTAAGACTGCGTCCAATCGTAGCCTAAAGCGGAAACGGAAACTTTGCAAACCTCTGGCGTACAGTGAAGTAGCCTGGGCTTTTAGTAGTAGTGGCCCCCTGACGCTAATCTGTTTTCTCCGCTAAAGCCAGAGTCTTTATTCATAAATAAATTTATCCGTAAAGTTAATCTTTTAAATTATTTCGCGTGATGTTGGCGGAAGAGTATAGGAACATATATTCAATTCAGTACGTGCAGCTAAGCGTGGCAAAGCGAAATATGGGCCGACTGGAACATTTCCATAATGATTTTTATATTGTCCGATTCCCGGGTTTCGCTAAGCCGAATTTTAAGTCCACTCGGCATATTTAAATTGAAATCCGACGAAAGGGGAAAGGGTATATAAGGGTGAGATTGCAGCCCCAAAGATGAATTCGCTCCATTTCTATTTTAATTAATCACGAGTTGGACCGTGACTTCGGCTTACCACCTAGTTTTTTAACCCTCAAAGAAGATAAAAACGAGTTTTATGGATTCTTAGTCTGATGGAGTATATAGTGGTATAATTTTGTAGGCGATAATAATTCCTTCTAATTTAGAGGCGATATTAATTCATTCTTATTTAGAGGCGATATTAAATCATTTTAATTTAGAGGCGATATTAATTCATTTTAATTTAAAGGCGATATTAATTCATTTTAATTTAGAGGTGGTATTCATTCTAATTTAGAGGCGATATTAAAACATTCTAATTTAGAGGCGATATAAATTCATTCTAATTTAGAGGCGATATTAATTCATTTTAATTTATTGGCAAAATTAAATGATTTATTATAATGATAAAAAGATTTCAAATTAGTTTATTAGAATGCTAAAAAGATTTCAAATTAGTTTATTAGAATGCTAAAAAGATTTCAAATTAGTTTATTAGAATGCTAAAAAGATTTCAAATTAGTTTATTAGAATGCTAAAAAGATTTCAAATTAGTTTATTAGAATGCTAAAAAGATTTCAAATTAGTTTATTAGAATGCTAAAAAGATTTCAAATTAGTTTATTAGAATGCTAAAAAGATTTCAAATTAGTTTATTAGAATGCTAAAAAGATTTCAAATTAGTTTATTAGAATGCTAAAAAGATTTCAAATTAGTTTATTAGAATGCTAAAAAGATTTCAAATTAGTTTATTAGAATGCTAAAAAGATTTCAAATTAGTTTATTAGAATGCTAAAAAGATTTCAAATTAGTTTATTAGAATGCTAAAAAGATTTCAAATTAGTTTATTAGAATGCTAAAAAGATTTCAAATTAGTTAAAGTTTGTATTTGTTATATAGCATTGCTACGTTATTTATCTTGTTTAAGAGTTTTTAATTTGCTAGCTTTCGTTGAGTAGAAGCCGGGGGGGGGGGGGGGGGGCTAAATGAATTGTGAGCTGTAGCGTACTTAGAGTTGTTAAACTTAACTGGGCCGGTAAGCACGCGCGGCGGCTTTTAATTAACGGTTACGCGAGGCGGAATGTCTCTAACCGAGCTAGGGGGTCCCTTAGAGCGATGGATAAAAATATACTCTTTTCCACGAGTCCCGTCCCTTTGTCCTAGCAATGAAAACCGAGAGTGGGTGACATTTGGAGAAGGCTGGACATCGTTCTAACTCCTTTCTTTCCTTGTCTGATGTCCGAAATCCCCGTGATGCTTATTAGGTGACGGAGACATAATTAAAAGTCAGAGTTCTAGCTAAATTCTATTCCATCGAAGCTCGTTTCACACTGTAGTTGAGTTTTCCCTTTCATTGAACTTATCCCTGGGAAATTTATCGCTTCAAGTAGCTTGGGGAAACTATAAAAAATTTAAAACTTTTATTCACGGGGATCCTGAACTCCCCATATAAGGACTATTAATCAATTTTATTGGTCGATAGTCCTTATTTCAGTATCGCCATGAATCCAGCTAAGCCTATTTTCAGGGTAACTTTTAAATTTATTTCTTGTTTAATATTTTTTTGTAATTTTTTTATTGGTGAATTAGGCCTATTTAAACGATAAGTAATCTATAATAAAATCACTCGTTGTTAGGTTGCATTCTCCCTTTAAATCTCAATAAACTGATAAAAGCAAATGCGGTGTGAATCGATCTTTACCTTCAAAATTTTCCTCTTTCCTCCGCGACTTGTTTGAGAACTCTTGACTGTTCATTCTCTAAAATCCACTGAGATTCGAGATTCAAATGCAAAGCGTATGAGATTCATCCTCGGAGTCGTGCCATAGTATTTATTTATGTAACAAGTTCTGTCGCGTTACTTACTGTTAGATATGAGATTTCATAAACATATAGGCATAGATATACTATCAAAAGCCGATGAAACCCTCCTTTGAAGTCTATTACTCCCGGGTCTTGTCTATACCCCTCTCTGTATGGGTTAGTTTCAAAAAGCGCGATTCGTACGCCTCCTAACGGTAGAAATTTTCGGAGCGGGAGTTCGTCGAGAGAATATCTCTAGCAGCCTTGGAGTTCGTCCAAAAAACGTCGTCGTTTGTGGAGAGAGAGAATATCCAATTTTCCGTAGACAGGGGGTATGAAGTAGGATCCCTTCTAACTCGTAAAATTGTGAATTTTACCCATAGAGAGAGGCGCGCTATATGGAACATTAGAGTAGTAGACTTCAAAGGAGGGTTTCATCGGCTTCTGATACTATATATAGTGATTGTCTTTTCACCCTTTCTGATGGAATTTCGGAAAATTAATTTAGATTTCATATATATTTGTATATTTTCAAGTCGAAGGAAGTGATTCTACGAAGGAAAGTTACTCTAACGAATTAATGACATTTGCATCAGTTTCTGCCCTTTCTGTCAATAGACAAGTTTCCTACGAGTACTCAAATGTAATTAATTTTCTTAACTTCGAACAAATATGCATCAATCTTTAGCCGCGTTCTAAAATTGAATAGAGTTAAATCGTAAAACTAATTAACTTAGGGATGGTTTGAGGTTTATAATTATATCCTCTCTGAAAAACGGACTTTGACAAGTCTTCACCAGAATTTCTTTGAATCAAAACCAGTGGATAACTATACTTGAAGTTGGTAAGCGGATCTCCAAAATTAAGAGATAAAGGACGGGCTCCAAAATTCAAAAATAAAAATAATAAAATTTAGATTAATGGCCTCAAAAGTTTAAAATAAAATGCATTTACTAGAAATTTAAATCTAAGAATGTGTTGTGAACTTATACTAATTTCAGAAGCCGATGAAACCCTCCTTTGAAGTCTACTACTCCAATGTTCCATATAGCGCGCCTCTCTGTATGGGTAAAATTCCCAATTTTACGAGATCGGAGGGGTCCTACTTCATACCCCCCTGTCTACGGAAAATTGGAAATTCTCTCTCTCCAAAAACGACGACGTTTTTTGGACGAACTCCGAGGCTGCTAGAGATATTCGCTCGACGAACTCCCGCTCCGAAAACATCTACCGTTAGGAGGCGTACGAATCGCGCTTTTTGAAACTAACCCATACAGAGAGGGGTAGACAAGACCCGGGAGTAATAGACTTCAAAGGAGGGTTTCATCGGCTTCTGATTGTACGTAAAGTGTCATCATTATTCAATCTTTCAATTCGAATACAACGTTCCAAATCTTAAAATAGAATCAAAGAATAGTTCGTCTTAAATAATTATAACCTCATTCGCTCTAATTCTTCTAATTATCTTTACCACTTTATGAAAAGTCAGTCCTTATTCGCGTTCCAATATTGAATACAGTTGAGTCCTGAGAGGGGTTTGTGTTCGCCTTAAGCCCTTCCTTTCTTTAATTAACTCTTTTAGGTGGGACTTGTTTGAAAGTGTGCCGTTGAACTGGTGGCATTGGTGCGTGGGATCTATCCTTCTCCTACAATATATATATAAGGTGTAAAGAGCTCTTTACCCGTTCAATTTATCTTTCGAGTGGGTCGTGGTATTTTCTCGCACTCTTGTCTTTCTGCCAATCTTTTTCTTAGACCGTTATTCGGGCGAGCTGTTAATACCCAGGACGTCTCAGTTTTCTTTGGGCTTTCTCCATTCGTCACCTCTCTGTAGTTACAACGTGGTCTTTTCTCGCTGATTCGGAACTGGCGTACGTATCTTTTCTGTCCTCTGGGGCGATTCTATCTTTCTCCTATAAGTCTCCTTTCTTTTTACCCATTTTCAGTTAGGCTTTTGGTCCGTCGTTAGACGTCTATAAGCTCCCTTTAGGGACCGTCGATAAATAGCTTTACACTCGCTATCACGTGACAAGAAGACGGGGGATTTTAGAAACATTGTTAAGTGTCATTGTAATTTTTCAGTTCGAAATATCGGTTTAATTATAATGATTAAAGGTGTACGTTAAATTGGGTTATGACGTTTCTTAGAAGGTATTTGGGCCAAATGGAGGGAAAAAACCTGCTTTGCGCAGTTTACCACTTGCGCATTTTCATTCGCGTAGTTGCCGCATTGCTCAATTAGAATATTTTTTATATAACCATAGTTCTTAATTAACATTGAAATTCAAAACTTCGTTTCCCAAAAACAGCTTTCAAATCCTAAAATTGCGTACACAAAAATGGCAATTGTTTGACCCCTCGAATCTTAGTTTCATTTAGTAAATTAGTTTATATCGTAGTGCATCGCGACTGCTTATTACTGAAAATTTAACATAGAAAAAGACAGGCGGCAGGGCTGTGATGCGGTAATTAATTATGGGGCTAAGAAAATTAGTTAATTGAAGATTCTCAAGGGGTTATTTTTCTGATTTAATTAGCGCTTAACTTATTTAACAGGTGAAACAATTTTCCTGGCCCTTTATGTAAATTACGATTATGTATTTCAAGGCCAGAAACAAAATCAATTCTAATTTAGGTTGCTTTTAGATAATTATTAAAGGTAAACTTGAAGCTAAAAATAGAACAGCTTTTGAAAATTTATTCGAGAATTTTCAAACAATTTTTAAACACCATTTTAATTTTTAAAATAATTTTTAAAGTTTGTTAAAGTTTGAATAAAAGTAAATATAATTTCGGACCAATCATATTATTTCAACCTTCAATAAGCGCTGTTGAAGGCTGAAATAATATGATTGGCCAGAAATTATCGTTAATTTAAACATCAAAAATATGTCTAATATTTGTTTGAAAATTACGAAAATAAATTCAAAAGGTGTTCCATTTTTATCTCCAAATTAGTTTAAAGTTAATCACTATGCTAAATAAGTTTAAGTAAATTATTAGGTTTTGTTTTTCACAAACACTTTAATATATTCGCGTTTCGTCATGTTTATCATTTTAACCTTGTAGTACGCTGTTTTATTTCGTACATGTAGTTTAAAAACAGAAAATATATGGCAAACAAATGCGCACGCGTGTAGAGGTAGGAAAACAGTCTAGTGTCTGATTTTAGACTACAACTCATTTCTGCATTGAATTCAATGAGATTGTATTTAAGCGATATTTTCAATACACGCGATATGGAACTAAACCAAGTGGCTAGTCTAGGAAATTCGCTTCAAATTGTAGCCCGCGAAGATGATAAACCCTCTGGAAAACCAGTGACAATGTCCAAACGAAGAATTTATAAGAACCTAATCGTTGTTGGAATAGCTTGTATGCTTTTCTTATTCTCGCAAATGCCTTGCAGGTTTGATCTATTTTTTTTTTCCTTATATTTGTATCTGAATTCAAAAACAACCTAAGGTTAAAATGAACTTGTAACAGAAGGGAAAATGCAATCTATTCCTTATCGTTTAAATAGGCCTAATCCACCAGTAAAAAAAAAAATTACAAATATTAAACTAGAAATAAATCTAAAACTTACCATAAAAATAGGCTTAGCTGGATTCATGGAGATCTTGCATTCCTCGTACAAGAACGATCGACCAATGACATCTATGGTCCTTATATGGGGGAGTTTAGGATCGCCATTAATTAACTTTTAAATTTATTTCTAGTTTAATATTTGTTTGTAAATTACTGGTGGATTAGGCCTATTTAAACGTTAATTAATAAAAATCACTTGTTGTTTAATTTCATTCTCCCTTTAAGTGATCTATGCTCTCCATTATCATGAAATGAGAGATAAATAATGTATTTTCTATGGAACGCCTGTTCACTTGAATAGCTACATTATTTACCATGCAAATTCATTTTCACTCTCTTTGCTATAGTTCGCGCGGTTTTTTAATTACATTTTAGTCATTATTTCATTACAGGGAATTTCAAAGTAGTATTAATTTTAAAGATGGATTAGGAACTTATTCGCAAACGGTAAACGGGTGTCTGGGTGTCTTTTCCTTGTCTTTCGTCACGCCTTACTTAAACCGGAAGTTAGGCTTAAAGAATAGTATGATTTTCTCCTTGACCGTCGTTACTATCTACTATTTCACCAATTTCTTCCCTAGTTGGTATACCTTGATACCAGGAGCCATAATCAACGGACTTGGTTGGGTAAAACCAATTTTTAAAATTGCCTAAAAGTGTAATCCAGTAATTACTTCAGTGTCATCCTTTTTCGGACCTTCTTTAGGCCCCAATATGGCCAGCCAAGGCTAGTTATATTACGATATTGTCGCAGGAGATGTCCGATACTTACGAAACACCATTAGATTCGACCGTTACGTTGCTATTTGGAGTTTTCTACGGTGATTATATACCTTATTCCTTTTATGTATTTGGTTCACTAGGGAAGGAGTATTAAAACGTTATCCTTAGTTATTAGGCTTAATTCGTATCTCGAACGTTGATTGGTCGAAGGTTCTTAGATTGACACGTAACCGGTTTATGAAACGAATTTGTTTCTGAGTAAGGTGGGAAATATTGAAGAGTGGAAATAATACCATATTAATTATTAGGCTTAGCATTCTTTGAAATTCAGATAACGCGGTAATGGGTCGAAGAATTTTATTCCAATAAAAGTATTTTATAAATGTATTTGTGCGGGTAAGATTGAAGATATTATTATTTGATTGTTAGGCTTAGCGGAGTATGAAGCTGTGTTGATTGGTTGAAGGTTCGGATGACTATTCTTACAGGTTTTTACTACACCGGTTACGTTATCGGCAACCTTGCCTCCTATTTGATACTTAAACCGGAAGGAACAGTGAAACTACTTCCAAATCAAACGGAATTTTGCGGAATCGAGTTTTGCGACTGGAAAGTTCGAGAGAACGACGCGGCTTTCGAACGACCTCGTGATTTGGAGATCTATCTTTTGTTCGGCTTATTCATGGTCATTTCGTGGTCGGCCGCCATTATCGTATTTTTCTTCTTGGACCCCATTGAGGACCCCAATTCCCTGAACCCTGGCGAATCCACTTGGTCGTTAATATCAAAAACTTGGAGGAGCTTATTCACACCCAGACAACTCTTGATCTTTCCAATGGGATTTCTAAGAGGAATTCTAAGAACCTTCTTGGCGGCGGAATTCACAAAGGCCTTCGTTACTTGTTCTTGGTCCATTCACTCGATAGGTCTAACTATCATTGGTTTCGGCATCGTGTGCGGAGTGGCGTCATTGGTCCTGGGAAGATTGGCGCGTTGGACCGGTCGATTACCTCTCTTCACCGTGGCCGTCGTCGCTCATATAATCGTCTGTATTATCATCGTCATGTGGAAACCAAACACCGATTTCCTGGTGTTGTATTTCGTCGTGCCTTGCTTACTCGGTGTCAGTAATTCCGTATGGGAGTCCCAAGTTGCCAGTAAGATGTTTTTTATTGGTTAATTTATACGCCAAAAGATATAGTTAAAGATACGTGTAACCAATCAGGTATCTACGCTTTGGTGTTTCCACACGATCGCGAAGTGGTATTCGCGATCTACGGAATGGCCGAAGAAGCCGGAGCTTTGGTGTCTTTCGGTTACAGCGCCGCTTTATGCGTTCAATATAAGCTTACCATTTTTATGGTAATGGTAGGGGTGGCCTATATTTCTTACCTCGTAACGGAATTTAAAATAATCCGAAAAAATCAACTTATTGATCAGGAACGCGTAAAAAAATGAATGAAATAGTGTTTCAAGTACGTTTATCTAACTGCGAGTCTAATATCAAGAAGCCATTGATGTACCTAAGAACGTAGTGTACCGTCCTAGTATATTTTACAACCAAAATATGCGTCTGTTTTTCTAAAAGGTTGGACGTTTCATTATGAATTTATGAATAGTTTTAAATTTTACTGCGAGTGAATCTAAATCATATATATGGTCGAATTGGCTTAGAATATATTTGCCTCAGGCTCTCGCTATATTATCTGATTTATGTATCTTAACAATGAATTCAAGCTGCTTAAAAATGAATTAGTACACTCTCCGTGGAGCGTACGAGGTTTTTACACCTTATTTTGAAAACACCTGTGCCTTGTAAAACAAATTTAGGTGCAATAGAAAACATCGCAAATCATCACGTTTTAAACTCCATGGGATTTGAAATAAGCTGGGAAGTTTTCTATAAAGCCGCGTTCGTACTATAGGCCTTGGAATCGATTTAAAACGTTTCGCTGGAGTCGTGAGAACGGGAAACCGTCTTTTCTCGAATCGATTTGATTCGATTCCTCGAAACTGCTTCGGGAACCAGTTTCATACCGATTCGGTTTCAACAACCGATAGGTGAAGCTACAATCGATTTATAAAGATAACGCTTGAACGCGTGACGCTTAAAACGATTCCTGGCGATTTGAATATCGGTTTGATTTCACCGTTTCAAATCGATTAAAAAATACTAGTGTGACCGTAGCTTAAAGGGAGGATGCAACCTAACAACAAGTGATTTTTTATCGATTCCTTATTGTTTAAATAGGCCTAATCCACTATTAAAAAAATTTACAAACAAATATTAAACTAGAAATAAATTTAAAACTTACCCTGAAAATAGGCTTAGTGGGATTCATGGAGCTCCTGTTTTCCTCGCGTGTAAGGTGTAGCGACCAATCGCGCGCGACGTAAGTCTCGTGGAGATCTCGCGTGAGCGACGGGCCTTCGCTCATTGGTCGCTAGACCTTACACGGACGCGATTCAGGATCTCCATGAATCTCGCTAAGCCTATTTTCAGGGTAAGTTTTAAATTTATTTCTAGTTTAATATTTGTATTGTAAACTTTTTATCGATGGATTAGGCCTATTTAAACGATAAGGAATCGATAAAAAATCACTTGTAATTAGGTTGCATTCTCCCTTTAAGTGAATAATTCACAGTGTTTACAGAACGGTTTGTTACGTATCCTGTATGGTATCGATCTAAACTTGAACCTGAAGGTATCGCCATCTGAACGCATAATCTAGGCTATAACATTAGTAAAAGTTAAATTTCCTAAATCGTCTAAATATTTCTAATTAATTCACTTCATTCGCTAAACCAGTTTCTTTGTCGTTTAAATATAATTATATTTCAGATGTCAGTTAATACTGGACTCATTAAGTCGATATAAAGGTTAAGTGAAATGAAAAAGAGAAAAAAAAAGTCAATATTTTTATCATCATCTTTGAATCATATTTTTAGTCCTTTAATTTTATGAAAATATAAATTAACGTCTCCTGAAAGTGATTAACAATTAGTTTAAAATAAAAGGCTAAACTTCATCTGAATTAAATACTTAACGAAAAGTCTACTAGAAGGCAACCGTGAGGTGATAGAATGAGTTATTGAGAATCAAATATTGGATCTATAAAAAAAAAAAAAAAACCCCAATTTTAAGCAACGTAAAATTTCTCGTAGAAAACTGTTTTTTGTTATGTTAATTAAGTATATTATATTTATAGAATCTATTAAAAAACGATTAATACAATGTACATTTCAATTTAATGTTGAAATTAAAGTAATAGTTCATTCATCTCGAGGAAAAATGATATTAAACTTTGATAAAGTATTTTTAGAAGTTTAATGATTCGAAGTTCAAATTGTACCTTTTTTATAATCTACATTTTTAAGGCTCTATTTGAGGCTCTAATTGGACAATTTTTGAAATATTATTTTAAATTAAATTTTAATTTCGGCGTACCTATATTCCGTTTTTAGAATTAATTTTATTTCCTTCCAAATTGATTTTAACATATTTTAACGGAAAAAAAAAACGACGAGCACGTTTTGTAAGTTAATATTTGTGCCAAGTCTTATTTGACGTTAGAGGACTCTTATAAACGCCAGGTTTTGTAATTAATCGTTATCAGAAGCCGATGAAACCCTCCTTTGAAGTCTACTACTCCAATGTTCCATATAGCGCTCCTCTCTGTATGGTTAAATTCCCAATTTTACGAGTTAGAAGGGGTCCTACTTCATCCCCCCTGTCTACGGAAAATTGGAAATTCTCTCTCTCCACAAACGACGACGTTTTTTGGACGAACTCCGAGGCTGCTAGAGATATTCGCTCGACGAGCTCCCGCTCCGAAAACATCTACCGTTAGGAGGCGTACGGATCGCGCCTTTTGAGAATAACCCATACAGAGAGGGGTAGCCAAGACCCGGGAGTAATAGACTTCAAAGGAGGGTTTCATCGGCTTCTGTCGTTATCTATTAATATATACGTTCATATTATACTTAATCCGATGTAATTTCTTAATATCGCATTTTTGCAAGAAGGAGTATGTTGACGTATTTTCTAGGCTACTAACAATCTTGCAAAGCTTTATCTAAAAAAAACCTCTCAATTCAAGATATTAAAACTTTTGGTGGGAAATTGATGCCATCAATATTTAATAAGAATTTTATCTTTTGTTTTAAGTTAAGGATAAGAAATTATCAATTAAGATATGATATGTTGCTTAGAACAGATTTAGAACGAATGTGGAAACGTGAGTAATTTTATTTTCAAACACCAATGCTCCAATATTGGAGTGCAGTACTATCTGTATCGAGGTTAATGATATGATTTTCTAAAGAACAAGCCTAAGGAAATAGTCTCGTGATTTGTTTTGTTAACTGTATATTTTATATTTCAAGTAATTTGAGGTTGGTAAACAACTCACTCGATAAGTTGAACAGATTTTTGCGTAGAAGGATATTAGTAATTTTCGCAGCTGTACGAAGTTGTACCGCTGCAAAAATTCAAACTCTACCTTAGGAATTTATAAAACTAGATATAGTTCGGTGTTAAAACCTCCAAATTATGGAATCTCCCGAAATTTACCCATTTGTTGATAATCCGGAAGTAACTGTTGTCGAGAAAAGTGACAGTAAACTGAATATCATCAAAAATTTATCGGTTCTTTCTATCGCTGTTATGTTTTACTTATCAGCCACTCTACCATGCGGGTAAGCGTTCTCTTGATTTTAATCTATATAACATATAAAAATAGTTAAAGGAACAAAAGGGCTATGATAAGGTCATTATGGATTATTTAATTGGTGCCCCAGGAAGCGGAAAAAGTTAAAAATTGTTCCAATTTAACCTAGCGCCCATAATTAGTAAATTGGATTTCGGGCCTATTTTTGTTGGCCCTGGAAGTTGAATCAAGAAGGATCAGATAAGGAGAGGAAAAGTGGGAACGGCGCGGCTCCTACTGCGTCGGCCTAAACTCCCACTCTGGGAGAACGGGGGACAGACGGGAGTAGAGATGCTTCGTGGTAAATTGTTGTCACGTGGGTAAAACGAATCCTTTATGAGACGCGCTAGCTAGCGACCACGTGACAACAGTTTACCTCGAGAATTTCCTATCCCCCCCTTTCCACCCGAGTGGGAGGTTGGCTCTTCTCTCTCTAACTCAACGCAGCCCCACTTTTCCTCTCCTTATCTGATCCTTCTTGGTTGAATGTAGAAGTATCGGAGTAAATGCCTGGAATGTTTTGCAAACTTCTCTTGAACGTAGGGAAAGGCCAGCTACCGTTTTTATGTACCGATAAAACAAGTTCTTTGTATTCAATTTTCGAAGCTGCACCACCTATTCTCACTCGATTTAAGCCATAAACTAAAAAAGAAGGCTGACGCGTAAAACTTTGATAATTAAACACGAAGAAGGACCATTACAAAAATTTTCGTGTCTCCGGGAGCGGAGAGAAGAGAGATCCTTTTTCGTCATTCTACCTATGCTATACCGTGAAAGATTACCTCATCGGATTTTTATTGGCTCTCTATATCACGTGTTTTCAGTTGATAGAGTTCTATTTTTAGCCTCTTTCTTCTTTTATCTTAGCTATATAATAACAGAAGTAGATGAAACCCTCCTTTGAAGTCTATTACGCCCGAGTCTTGTCTACCCCTCTCTGTATGAGTTATTCTCAAAAGGCGCGATTCGTACGCCTCCTAACGGTAGATGTTTTCGGAGCGGGAGCTCGTCGAGCGAATATCTCTAGCAGCCTCGGAGTTCGTCCAAAAAACGTCATCGTTTGTGGAGAGAGAGAATTTCCAATTTTCCGTAGACAGGGGGGATGAAGTAGGACCCCTTCTAACTCGTAAAATTGGTAATTTTACCCATACAGAGAGGAGCGCTATATGGAACATTGGAGTAGTAGACTTCAAAGGAGGGTTTCATCGGCTTCTGATAATAACGATATTTGCAAAATTGCTAACGTTTGTTTGTTTATTTTGAACAGGGAGCTTCAAAGCAGTATTAATATTAAAGATGGATTGGGTGTTTACGCCGAAACTGTCAGACATTTTATGGGAATCTTCACTTACATAATCCTACCGAATATAATCGTCAATAAATTTGGTTTAAAACGAGCCATTGTTTTCGGTACAATGATCAACACTTTGTATTACTTTGCCAATCTTCGAGCATCTTTTGCTACGGTGATTCCAGCCGTGATTATAAGTACCATGGGTAATACACCCGTTTGGCCCGCCATTGTAAGAACATTAAGTCATTTTTAATTCAAATTAAGCGCTATATTAATTAAGGAAGACGCGATCAACCGTTTCTTTATTTAAAATTTCGCTAAGCCTATCCTAATATTTTTACAGGCATCCTATTTAGCTATATTGTCCGAGAAAGCTTCGAAGGCTTTTACAATGAGTAAAGATCACGCTTTAAGCATTTTGTTCGGAGTTTACTATTCATTCTACTATTTCGGATATATATGGGGCAATGTTGCCAGTTATTTCATATTAATACCAGGTTTGTAAATATGTTTTTTATTTAAACAATAACGAATTAAATTCGTCATTCCCCTCGTGGTGACGTAAATTAAGGAACCAATAAGATACCGGGTTGATTTTTAACCACTCCTAACAAGGGGAGGTCTAAGCTCTGGGTCTGACCATCTTGTTTAAATTGATATTTTAGGAGAGGGGATAAAATTATAAAAACCTAATTATCATTCCAAGTACTTCGAAATGAATGATGTTCATAAAATTTCTGTTTTAGTTAACGAAACCACCGCCTCTGATGAGAATTTACTCAAATGCGGGCTGTTTTTTTGCGATTCTGACGCTCTAAGTGGAAACAACACCAATTTCGCTCGACCACCCGATAACGAAATCTACATGTTATTCGGTTTATTCATCACCCTTACTTTGCTCGCTTCTTTGGTTGTCGGTTTATTCCTGGACCCTGTCGAACAAACGAAATCTACTAAATCAGTGAAATCTCTTATCTTTAAAACAATACACGATTTGTTCACACCAAAGCATCTATTATTGTTGCCATTGAACTTTTTACGCGGAGTTTCCATATCGTTTTTATCCACGGATTATACCAAGGTATTATAGTTCGACTCGGTACTGATTGTCCAAAGTTACCTACATCTAAAAGTGTTCAATACTATTAATTTATTCCAATTTTAGGCCTTTGTTTCGTGCGCCTGGGGAATTCATAACATGTAATTAGAGATACAGGATGAGCCTATTGAATGGTTTATTCCCTTCTGGTTGGTAAACATCGTCACTTATTTGATTTTATCTTCCACTGTATAACGACATACCTTCATTGAGATATATCTTCATTGAGACTTATCTTCATTACGTCTTATCTTCATTACGACTTATCTTCATTGAGACATTGCTTTACATATCTTCATTAAGACATTGCTTCATTAAGACATTGCTTCATTTAGACCTATCTTCATTAAGACATATCTTCGACATATCTTCATTAAGACATATCTTCATTAAGACATATCTTCGACATATCTTCGACATATCTTCATTAAGACATATCTTCGACATATCTTCATTGAGACATATTTTTGGCATTTTAATTTCGAAGTTTCTTTAAAACGGAACAAACCCAAAGACGTAAAATTTTTAATATACAGGTTTTGTAATATTTTTCCTACTTACAAGACTCGTAAGACCAATGGAAAACGAGATCAAATAAGCGGACGAATTTTAACAATCTTCAAAAAGAAAAAACCTTTCATTGTTTCGTTTTTTGCCAATGTTCTGGACATTAACGTATAAATATATTTTTTGAAAGAGGACTGGTGATGATCGCGTTCGGAATTGTTTGCGGTTTAAGTTCATTATCGTTGGGAAGACTCGTTCAGTACACGGGAAGAATCTCATTATTCGTTAGTGCCTTGTTAATTCACGTTGCAGTTGCCATTTTTACGACGCGATGGAATCCTTCAACGGACCATTTGTATCTTTTTTACTTAGTCCCTATATTGTTAGGGTTTTGCAACGCTGTTTGGGAATCTCAAGTGGCTGGTAAGTTATTTCACAAACACCATTAGTATTTGGTTAGTAAGGATTTTTTGTATTTTTCTTCAGCCATTTTCGCCTTGATGTTTCCCAACGATAGGGAAGTCATTTACTCGATATACACGTTCGGAGAAGTTTTGGGTTCGACTATAGCTCGATCCTACAGCGCCGCCTTGTGTACGCAATACAAAATATTAATATATATGGTTTTGGTCTTGATTGGATTCATTTGCTACATTGTAGCCGAATTTAAATACCTTAGAATTAAAAAGGGGAAATAACCATTTCTTAATTATTGAAAATTTGTCTTCTTCTTTACGTTTTTTTACCTATTTCGACATTTAGGCTAAAATCTATCTTGTACAGTACTAGTACCAAGAAGGATCAGATAAGGAGAGGAGAAGTGGGAACGGCGCGGCTCCTACTGCATCGGCCTAAACTCCCACTCTGGGAGAACGGGGGACAGACGGGGGTAGAGATGTTTCGTGGTAAATTGTTGTCACGTGGGTAAAACGAATCCTTTATGAGACGCGCTAGCTAGCGACCACGTGACAACAGTTTACCTCGAGAATTTCCTATCCCCCCTTTCCACCCGAGTGGGAGGTTGGCTCTTCTCTCTCTAACTCAACGCAGCCCCACTTTTCCTCTCCTTATCTGATCCTTCTTGCTAGTACCTCGTATGCACTCTATCCCGTAAACGCATTAACGAAACCAGGTGGTTTAGGACATCGTAACTAAATGTTTTCGTAGCCAAAGTTAAATTTTAGTTAAAATCAGGCGAAGTTAATGATCAGTTTTGGATACAATTGTTCGATACACGGGTCGAATGCCGTTGTTCACTAGCACCGTGGTATTTCACGTTATATTGGCCATATTAGTCACGGAACACGCTCTAAGGAACGCTTTTGATTGGGTGGGTGCATCTTAAATTTGATTTCGGTTCTCAATTGACTCCCCCCTTTTAGAACAAATTTGGATCCCTTTGTAAGATTTTAGTGGGTACATTGTACCCCTCGTCCCTACGCCACGTACTGTCACGGAAAATAGACTAACTACACCCATGATGGGCAATATAAGAGCCTACAGCACCCTGTTAGGGAGGAAACACCTGTTAAGCGAACAAAGACGGTTGGCTCTTCGTGTTTTACTTTTACATTTTTACCTTTACAATAAACGAAACTAGATATCACTCTCTATGATTTCGAATTCTCTCCTTGATACTATCACATTAAAAGAACCTTCAAAGTTTCTCTGTATAGTTGTCATTAATATTTCAACTTGTACCACAGTTTAGTAACGAAATGAACCGTACCGGTACTCGTGTAACAACTGCATCTTTGGAGGGGAAAACAAAAACCTTCCTCTATCCAACGCGGCTAAATAACCAATATAAAGTTTTAGTGTAGTTCATTTTGAACAACGAACGGAGGAAAATTAGCTGAATATATAAATTCAAGTTGTTATTTGAATTGAACGATGGAATCTATGGAAGTCAACGAAGAAAATAAACCGGATGAGACGAATACAATTATGGAGAAAACTCCTAGCAAGTTTACTATCGTCAAAAACGCGTCTATTTTGTCTGTAGCTATCATGCTTTATTTATCGGCTAATTTGCCTTGCTCGTAAGTTAATTTAAATTAATTAAATAAACGTTAAGATACAAAAATAAATTTAAAAGCTGTTCCATTTTAAAAGAAACAAAATTAATTTCGGGCCAATTACATTATTTAATAATTCAACAGCGATATTTTGATTGGATTTCGTTGATGGGGAATCTAGAGTACTATTGTTGGGTTCATCTGATTGGATCAATTTCACTCTTACGTAACAAAATTTTAGAAATTAATTTAATCACCAAAAATATTTCCCATAATTTTAACAAAAAACCCGAACACATTTTGATAGAGTTCTTTTTTCGATTTCTCAAATTATGTAATAACTAATATTAAGTAAAGGTGAATTGTTTACTGTTAACGTTGGGTTTAAATATTGAAGGCTATACTTGAATTATAGGCATTTCAACCTTGAATTGACAACACACGCGAAGCTAAGTTTCCCATATCTCTATGGTTTATGTATTTAGATATAGGGAAGAAAGAGTTGCATTTGCTGATAATTCAAGGTGGATTGGATTGTATATTTGTGTTCGTAACTAACGATGAATTGTTATTTCAAGAGTTATTATCAACTCAATAACCTCATTTGTTTTAAATTCGCAGGGAATTACAAAGCAGTATTAACATTAAGGACGGACTGGGTGTTTACGCGGAAACAGTCAACAATTTCGTCGGTATTTTCGCGGCTCTTACAATACCGACTCTTTTCGTTAACAAACTTGGTCTTAAGCACACCATCACGTTTGGATTAATGATAATAACCCTATACTATTTCGCTAATCTTTACGCAACTTGGGGTACAATGATTCCAGCTGCTGTCATAAGTTCCATGGCCAATGCGCCATTATGGCCCGCTAAGGTAATAATTTTTAACAGGTTTCATTCTTAGCAAAGCCAGTATCCCTTTTTTTATCGAAGTTAAGCCTAATTGAGTTGGGATAAGCATGGTTTGGTTGTTCGCTTTCTGTACATGTAAACAGACAGACTTCGCTAAGCCTAACTCTCTTTTGAAAGGAATTGTTCACTTATTACTGGTTTAAATTGCCTATCAACATAATGACTGTCCATTTAAAGGCATAATGAAGACGTTTCTCTTTATTTAACAAAGTTGCGATTCGATACTGCTAAGCCTAACTCCATTTTAGTACCGATAAAAATACGCATACATATGACAGAGAATCCGCAAAAACACCTTGAAATATTTTACGCGCCAACCAACGAACGTTGTTTGATTAGCTGTAGATGTATTGACATACGTATCAGTGTAGAATTGGAGTGTAGTTTATAGCGACCTCAAATCCAAACAATGTTAATTAACTGTAAATTAAATTTATCATTAAATTGTTTTTCAGGCATCATACTTGACAATACTCGCCGAACAAGCTTCAAACGCGTTTAATTTGAGAAAAGATGACACACTCAGCATTATGTTTGGATTTTTCTACTCATTTTATTATTTCGGATATATTTTTGGCAATGTTGCCAGTTATTTTATACTTATGCCTTGTACGTAATCTTCTTCGCGTTAAACGCGAACTATTTATTCAATAGACATATCTTGTTTTAGCCAGCGAATCAAACATCACCGAAGAACAGCTCGGAAAATGTGGCTTGTATTTTTGCGACTCTGACGTTTTGGGCGGAAGCAATTCCAACTTCAGTCGACCACCTGATAAAGAAATCTACATTTTATTCGGTGTGTTCATCGGCGTAACACTTTTCGCCTCCTTAATTGTCGGTTTGTTCATGGATCCCTTGAAAGAAACCAAATCAAACCAATCCGTCGTCCAACTCGTCTTCAAAACCATTCGAGATATGGCCAAACCCAAGCATATCTTACTACTACCTTTAAGCGTCCTACGCGGAGTCTCTATAGCCTTCTTGTCAACGGATTACACAAAGGTATTTTCCGCGGGAGTTGGCATGCTTAAGAATACATTTTGTTAAGCTCATACGAGATTGAGATATTGAAACGTAAGTAAGTAGCGTGGTAAAATTAGCTTCAAGCGTGAGTTCTGAACCTTTCTAAAGGCCCATTTACAAAAGAGTGGAAAGCTGAAGCGTAATCTGATGCATGGAGCAATAACAACAGGAGGCATAGGTTCATACATCGTTTAAAAATGAGATTTTGGAACCTATGCCTCCTCTTGTTATTGTTCCATGCATCGGCTTACGCTTAAGCTTGCCGCTCTTTTGTAAACGGGCCTTAAGTATTTAAACCTAAGGCTAATCTCTAAGAGAATTTTTTATTTAAATTTAGGCATTCGTCTCTTGCGCTTGGGGAATTCATAATATGTATGTTAATGATTTTATATAAGTGAAAACAGAAGCCGATGAAACCCTCCTTTGAAGTCTATTACTCCCGGGTCTTGTCTACCCCTCTCTGTATGGGTTATTCTCAAAAGGCGCGATCCGTACGCCTCCTAACGGTAGATGTTTTCGGAGCGGGAGCTCGTCGAGCGAATATCTCTAGCAGCCTCGGAGTTCGTGCAAAAAACGTCTTCGTTTGTGGAGAGAGAGAATTTCCAATTTTCCGTAGACAGGGGGGATGAAGTAGGACCCCTTCTAACTCGTAAAATTGGGAATTTTACCCATACAGAGAGGAGCGCTATATGGAACATTGGAGTAGTAGACTTCAAAGGAGGGTTTCATCGGCTTCTGGTGAAAACGCTATAGGGACGCTTTAGGAGATTCAGTTCTGACTCCTGAAAAGGGCCTTAAACGTTATCATTATATATGAAAAGTTTTAAGTTGCTGGCTAATATTTCAAACGATAATTTTAATAGAGGACTGGTAATGATCAGTTTTGGAGTTATATGCGGTATATCATCCTTGTTTTTGGGTAAAATGGTTCGGTACACGGGCCGAATACCGTTGTTCACCGGAGCTCTGATTGTTCACGTTGTCGTGGCTATTATTATCACGGAATGGAGACCTAAGACGGAACAGACCTACGTATTCTTTGTTGTACCTATTCTTCAGGGGTTTTGCAATTCCGTTTGGGAATCGCAAGTTGCTGGTAATTATAAGTACCTTGAGTATTTTTTTTTAATTTTAATTTGTGTATCATTTCCAGCAATTTATGCCATAATGTTTCCTAATGATCGGGAAGTCATATTCTCAATCTATAACGTGGCGGAATCCTTAGGAGGAACCATCGCCCGTTCTTACAGCGCAACATTGTGCACGCAATACAAACTATTAATATACATGGTGTTTGTAGGCGTAGGTTATTGCTGTTACATGGTGGCTGAATTTAAATATCTTCGGTATCGCGTGAAGAAATAATGGCAAGTGAAATTTAGAAAATCAGTTGAAACTACGCCTTTAAATCTAAGAAAAATAAAATATAACATTGAAATTTAAAAATAGAAAATATGTAAAATGTATGAAGGAAGGGGGGTTGTTTGGAACTTAATTGCAGAGAGCGAAACCCCCGAAATTTTAACCACCGAAAGGAGAGGTTAACATTGTCAGTTAAATAGAAAATGTCGCGAGAGAGAGCAGAGTTTGATTGAAATTTTAAAATTTAACAGAGTTAAAAGATTGAAGAAATAAAGGTTTTTAAAGTCAAAAAATATCTCAATTAAATTAATAAAAGTCTAATAATTAACCGTGTCTCCTACACAAACCAATTGAAACATTTCACGGTACCGAAACCCGGAATAAAATAAATTAGCGTAACGATATGAAAGACATGAAAACAAAAGAGTCCAAAATGGTGACCGCGGAAGACTAACTGACAAGAGCGAAAGTAAAAAAATATTATTTAAAAGAGGCCTTGGCTAATTTATAAAAACGACTGCTTGATAAAGATAAAAAACATTTAACGGAATCGCAACCTATCTTATTTTAATCAGTCAAATTAAGATTCGCCTCGAAAAAGATGTTTCGCCACTGATAAAAATTAAATAAAACCCCGAAATTAACCCATATCGTAAAATGGCCGTAACTATTATCTACGACCTTCTAGGCATAAACCATTGCACCAGATAGAAAGGATACGTTTCTTAGATAAATGTTAGATAATCAAATTATGTTTCGCTACTGATAGAAATCGAGCAAAACCCCGAAATTAACCCATATCTTAAAATTTCCGTAACCTTTCTCTATGACCTCCTAGGCGTAAACCGATTGCGCAGCGCGCTCTGTCTTTCCAACACGTCAACGTATTTTTCTGGTATAGACCCTTGCCATTGGCTGTGTCGGCAGAGCGGCGTATCAAGAATACAAAAGTTTTGCTGAATTTCGATCGAGTGTGTAGTTGGAGTTAAACGTACAACGTTGAAATGTACCGGCGTTCGTCCGCCAGCTGTCAATAGAATGATCCTTATAGGATAAAAATCCATTCTTCCAAAGCGTTTAATTCTCCCAAGTAAACGTTTAGTCGTTTTTCATATTGAAAAACGAACGGAGGGAAATTAGGTGAATTTAGAAAGTAATTATTTTAATTGAACGATGGAAACGATGGAAGTCAAAGAAGAAAATAAACCGGATGAGACGAATACGACTGTGGAGAAAACTCCTAGCAAGTTTACTATCGTGAAAAACGCCTCAGTTTTGTCTGTAGCTATCATGCTTTATTTGTCGGCTAATTTGCCTTGCTCGTAAGTTAATTTTAAATTAATTTAGAGTTTGCTCGAACGTGTTGTTTAGCTTCTTCAATGTGATCGGCCGTTATATTTATAATTTATTTATTAAGATATGGAAGCAACTTTTAATAATTCAAAGTGAATTAGGCCTTTTTAATCTCATTTGTTTTAAATTGGCAGGGAATTGCAAAGCAGTATCAATATTAAGGACGGACTGGGTGTTTACGCCGGAACAGTTACAACCTTCGTCGATATTTTCGCGTATCTAACACTACCGACTCTTTTCGTTAACAAACTTGGTCTTAAGCGCACCATCACGTTGGGATTGATGATAGTAACTGTATACTATTTCGCTAATCTTTACGCTACTTGGGGTACAATGATTCCAGCTGCGGTCATAAGTTCATTGGCTAATGCGCCATTATGGCCCATTAAGGTAATAAGTAAAAAAAAAAAAGGCGTACAAAAATTTTTAATTGTCTGTATTCTGAGCAAAGCTCGTCTCCCTTTTAAAAATATAATAATTGTCTAAGAACTAAATATTTGGGAATAAAACTTATCTCTGCTTACTCTATGAAATAAAATGTATATTTCGAATTATTCTCTAGGGTTTCCGGACTACCTGTTAGCCTATCCCAAAAAAATTCTAACACCACCAATACTTTTCACATTTGTATCAGTATAGAGTTGGGCTTATAGTTGGCTCAAATCCTTACAACAATTTGTTAATGAACGGAAATTAAAGATAATTAAATATGAAACTGTTTTCTAGGCTTTGTACTTAACAATACTCGCCGAACAAGCTTCGAAAGCATTCGATATCAGAAAAGATCACGCAATCAGCCTCATGTTTGGATTTTTCTACGGATTTTATTATTTCGGATATATTTGGGGCAATATTGCCAGTTATTTCATACTTATGCCTTGTACGTAATCTTCTTCACGTTGAACGCGAACTATTTATTCAATAGACATTACATCATTTTTTAGCCAGCGAATCCAATACCACCGAAGAAGAACTCGGAAAATGTGGCTTGTATTTTTGCGACTCTGACGGTTTGGACGGAAGCAATTCCAACTTCACTCGACCATCTGATAAAGAAATCTACATTTTATTCGGCGCGTTCATCGGCTTAACTCTTTTCGCCGCCTTAATAGTCGCCTTGTTCATGGATCCCTTGAAAGCGACTAAATCAAACCAATCCGTCGTCCAACTCGTCTTCAGAACCATTCGAGATATGGCCAAACCCAAGCATATCTTATTACTACCTTTGAGCGTTCTACGTGGAGTCTCTAAAGTCTACATGTCAACGGAATACACAAAGGTATTTTCTTCAGGAAATGACATTGGTAGAGTTTCTTTAGAGTTGGGCACGCTTAAGAAAACATATAGTTAAGCTTACACGAGATAAAGATATTGAAACGGTGATGTAACGTGAACAAGTAGCGTGGTGATTTCTTAACCTATGCCTAAGCCTTAAAAATGAGAGTATTTTTAATTTTTAATTTTAGTCATTCGTTTCTTGCGCATGGGGAATTCATTACATGTAAGTTAATTATTTTATATTAGTGCTAACGCTATAGGGACGTTTTAGGAGCTTCTGAGAAGAACTAAGTGTCTCTTCAAAAGTTGTTATGACTCCCGAATAGCCTCGTAATTAATCGGTATTATCGAAGAAATTGTTAAATTAATTGGTTGGCTAATATTTCAAATGAAAAAAATTAATAGAGGACTGGTAATGATCAGTTTTGGAGTTGCATGCGGTATATCATCCTTATTGTTGGGTAAAATTGTTCGGTACACGGGTCGAATACCACTGTTCACCAGCGCCGTGATTTTTCACATTGTCATCGCCATTATTATCACGAAATGGAGACCGAACACGGACCAGACCTATTTATTGTTTGTTGTACCTATTCTTCAGGGCTATTGCAATTCCGTTTGGGAATCGCAAGTTTCTGGTAATTATAAGTACCTCTGTATGTAATTGAGAATTTTTTTATATTCAATTACCAATTATATTTCAGCTCTATACGCGATAATGTTTCCCGATGATCGGGAAGTCATATTCTCAATTTATTGCGTGGCATCATCCGTTGGACAAACCATCGCCAGTTCTTACAGCGCAACCTTGTGCACGCAATATAAGCTATTAATATACATGATTATGGTTGGCGTAGGTTATGACTCCCGAATAGCCTCGTAATTAATCGGTATTATCGAAGAAATTGTTAAATTAATTGGTTGGCTAATATTTCAAATGAAAAAAATTAATAGAGGACTGGTAATGATCAGTTTTGGAGTTGCATGCGGTATATCATCCTTATTGTTGGGTAAAATTGTTCGGTACACGGGTCGAATACCACTGTTCACCAGCGCCGTGATTTTTCACATTGTCATCGCCATTATTATCACGAAATGGAGACCGAACACGGACCAGACCTATTTATTGTTTGTTGTACCTATTCTTCAGGGCTATTGCAATTCCGTTTGGGAATCGCAAGTTTCTGGTAATTATAAGTACCTCTGTATGTAATTGAGAATTTTTTTATATTCAATTACCAATTATATTTCAGCTCTATACGCGATAATGTTTCCCGATGATCGGGAAGTCATATTCTCAATTTATTGCGTGGCATCATCCGTTGGACAAACCATCGCCAGTTCTTACAGCGCAACCTTGTGCACGCAATATAAGCTATTAATATACATGATTATGGTTGGCGTAGGTTATTGCTGTTACATGGTGGCTGAATTTAAATATCTTCGGTATCGCGTGAAGAAGTAATGGCAAGTGAAATTTAGAAAATCAGTTGAAAATATGACTTTAAATCTAAGAAAAATAAAATATAACCTTGAAATCTAAAAATAGAAAATATGTAAAATGTATGGATCACGTTGGAGCAGGGTACGTCGCTTAGAACTTAATTGCCTAGAGGGTGCAACCTGAAAAAACCGCCGAAAGGAGAGGTTAACAGTGTCAGTTAAATAGAAAAGGTCACGAGAGAGAGCAGAGTTTGAGTGAAATTTTAAAATTTAACAGAGTTAAAAGATTGAAGCACTAAAGGCTTTTAAAGTCAAAAAATGTCTTAAGTAAATTAATATAAGCCTAATAATTAATAAACACCCTTAGCGGAACTGCTTGACGAAGTGAAGATACGTTCGTAATCAACCGCGGCGCGCAAGAGCGTAAAAAAAAATTAAAAGAGCTTTTCAAAGTTTTGCTGAATTTCGATCGAATGTGTAGTTGTCCCTAACATTCCAGATGTACTTCACTGTGTAGTGTTGAACTGTACCGGCGTTAGTTTATGGGCCAGCTGTCAATAAAAAGAGCTTTGGAGGATAAAAAAAGCCCTTCTTCCAACGCGTTACATTTATCCAGGTAAACTTTTAGTCGTTTTTCATATTGAATAACGAACGGAGCAAAATTAGGTGACTTTAGAAATTTAAGTAATTATTTTAATTGAACGATGGAAACAATGGAAGTCAAAGAAGAAAATAAACCGGATGAGACGAATACGACTGTGGAGAAAACTCCTAGCAAGTTTACTATCGTGAAAAACGCCTCAGTTTTGTCTGTAGCTATCATGCTTTATTTGTCGGCTAATTTGCCTTGCTCGTAAGTTAATTTTAAATTAATTTAGAGTTTGTTCGAACGTATAGTTAGCTTCTTCAATGTGATCGGCCGTTATATCTATAGTTTATTTATTAAGATATGGAAGCAACTTTTAATAATTCAAAGTGAATTAGGCCTTTTTAACCTCATTTGTTTTAAATTGGCAGGGAATTGCAAAGCAGTATCAACATTAAAGACGGACTGGGTGTTTATATCGGAACAGTCACAAGCTTCGTCGGTATTTTCGCGTATCTAACACTACCGACTCTTTTCGTTAACAAATTTGGTCTTAAGCACTCCATCACGTTTGGATTAATGATAATAACCCTATACTATTTCGCTAATCTTTACGCTACTTGGGGTACAATGATTCCAGCTGCGGTCATAAGTTCATTGGCTAATGCGCCAGTATGGCCCGCTAAGGTAATAAGTAAAAAAAATAACCAAGAATAATTTGTATCAGTCTGCAAATAGAGTTGGGCTTGTAGTTGGCTCAAATCCTTACAATGTTAATGATAATTAAATGTGAAATTGTTTTCTAGGCTTTGTACTTAACAATACTCGCCGAACAAGCTTCGAAAGCATTCGATATCAGAAAAGATCACGCAATCAGCCTCATGTTTGGATTTTTCTACGCATTTTATTATTTCGGATATATTTGGGGCAATATTGCCAGTTATTTCATACTTATGCCTTGTACGTAATCTTCTTCACGTTGAACGCGAGCTACTTATTCAATAGACATTACATCATTTTTTAGCCAGCGAATCCAATACCACCGAAGAAGAACTCGGAAAATGTGGCTTGTATTTTTGCGACTCTGACGGTTTGGACGGAAGCAATTCCAACTTCACTCGACCATCTGATAAAGAAATATACATTTTATTCGGCGCGTTCATCGGCCTAACTCTTTTCGCCGCCTTAATAGTCGCTTTGTTCATGGATCCCTTGAAAGCGACTAAATCAAACCAATCCGTCATCCAACTCGTCTTCAGAACTCTTCGAGATATGGCCAATCGCAAGCATATCTTATTACTACCTATAAACATCCTACGTGGAGTCGCGATGAACTTCTTGTCAATCGAATACACAAAGGTATTTTCTGCGGGAAATGACATTCGTAAAGTTGACTGTACTTAAACATCTTGTTGAGGTCAAACGAGATTGGGAAATCATACTTGAAACGGATTCGTCATCCCGTGACTAAAGCGTGGCAAAATTAGCTCCAAGTGTGATTTCTTAATCACCTTAGGCCTTGAATCTGAGAGTATTTTTTATTTTTATTTTAGTCCTTCGTTTCTTGCGCGTTTGGAATTCATTACATGTAAGATAATGATTTTATATTAGTTCTAACAATGTAGAGATGTTTTAGGAGATTCGGGGAACTAAAGTAACGTTCACACTAGAGACTTTGAAACCGTTTTCAACCCATTTCGAATCTTCAAATCAACTCTTCAAGATAATTTTATTGACCTTTCTAAATTGGTTCAAAAGTCTCTAGTGTGAACACTAGTGTCGCTGAAAATTTGTTACGATTCTCGAATTAATCGACATCATTATTTAAGAAAATTGTTAAATTAAGTGGTTGGCTAATATTTCGAACGATAATTTTAATAGAGGACTGGTAATGATCAGTTTTGGAGTTGCATGCGGTATATCATCCTTATTGTTGGGTAAAATTGTTCGGTACACTGGTCGAATACCACTATTCACCAGCGCCGTGATTTTTCACATTGTCATCGCCATTATTATCACGAAATGGAGACCGAACACGGACCAGACCTATTTATTGTTTGTTGTACCTATTCTTCAGGGCTATTGCAATTCCGTTTGGGAATCGCAAGTTTCTGGTAATTATAAGTACCTCTATATGTAATTGAGAATTTTTTTAAATTCAATTACCAATTATATTTCAGCTCTATACGCGATAATGTTTCCCCATGATCGGGAAGTCATATTCTCAATTTATTGCTTGGCATCATGCGTTGGACAAACCATAACCAGTTCTTACAGCGCAACCTTGTGCACGCAATATAAGCTATTAATATACATGATTATGGTCGGTGTAGGTTATTGCTGTTACATGGTGACTGAATTTAAATATCTTCGGTATCGCGTGAAGAAGTAATGGCAAGTGAAATTTAGAAAATCAGTTGAAAATATGACTTTAAATCTAAGAAAAATAAAATATAACCTTGAAATCTAAAATAGAAAATATGTAAAATGTATGGATCACGTTGTAGGGGGTCGCGTGGAACTTAATTGCCTAGAGGGTGCAACCTGAAAAAACCGCCGAAAGGAGAGGTTAACAGTGTCAGTTAAATAGAAAAGGTCACGAGAGAGAGCAGAGTTTGATTGAAATTTTAAAATTTAACAGAGTTAAAAGATTGAAGAAATAAAGGTTTTTAAAGTCAAAAAATGTCTTAAAAATTAATAAAAATCGAATAATTAAGCGTGTCTCCTACCCTGCATTTGGCAATGTCGGCGGGGCGGTGTACAAGTGCGTACAAAATAAATTAGAAAAGGTCTTCAAAGTTTCGATGAACTTCGATAGATTGTGTAGTTGTCGCTAAACATATTCCACCTGTACTACAAGAGCTGAACTGTACCGGCGTTTATGCGCCAGCTGAGCTTTAGAGGATATAAAACGAGGATAATGCTTTTCATTAATCCACGTAAACTTTTAGTCGTTTTTCGTATTGAATAACGAACGGAGCAAAATTAGGTGACTTTAGAAATTTAAGTAATTATTTTAATTGAACGATGGAAACGATGGAAGTCAAAGAAGAAAATAAACCGGATGAGACGAATACGACTGTGGAGAAAACTCCTAGCAAGTTTACTATCGTGAAAAACGCCTCAATTTTGTCTGTAGCTATCATGCTTTATTTGTCGGCTAGTTTGCCTTGCTCGTAAGTTAATTTTAAATTAATTTAGAGTTTGTTCGAACGTATAGTTAGCTTCTTCAATGTGATCGGCCGTTATATTTATAATTTATTTATTAAGATTTTGAAGCCGCTTTTAATAATTCAAAGTGAATTAGGCCTTTTTAATCTCATTTGTTTTAATTCGCAGGGAATTACAAAGCAGTATCAACATTAAGGACGGACTGGGTGTTTACGCCGGAACAGTTACAACCTTCGTCGGTATTTTCGGGTATCTAACACTACCGACTCTTTTCGTTAACAAATTTGGTCTTAAGCGCACCATCACGTTTGGATTAATGATAATAACCCTATACTATTTCGCTAATCTTTACGCTACTTGGGGTACAATGATTCCAGCTGCGGTCATAAGTTCATTGGCTAATGCGCCTTTATGGCCCATTAAGGTAATAAGTAAAAAAAAATAACCAAGAATAATTTGTATCAGTATGCAAATAGAGTTGGGCTTGTAGTTGGCTCAAATCCTTACAATGTTAATGATAATTAAATGTGAAACTGTTTTCTAGGCTTTGTACTTAACAATACTCGCCGAACAAGCTTCGAAAGCATTCAATATCAGAAAAGATCACGCACTCAGCATCATGTTTGGATTTTTCTACGCATTTTATTATTTCGGATATATTTGGGGCAATGTTGCCAGTTATTTTATACTTATGCCTTGTACGTAATCTTCTTGGCGTTAAACGCGAACTATTTATTCAATAGACATTACACCCTTTTTTAGCCAGCGAATCCAACATCACCGAAGAAGAACTTGGAAAATGTGGCTTGTATTTCTGCGACTCTGACGGTTTGGACGGAAGCAATTCCAACTTCACTCGACCATCTGATAAAGAAATCTACATTTTATTCGGCGCGTTCATCGGCCTAACTCTTTTCGCCGCCTTAATAGTCGCTTTGTTCATGGATCCCTTGAAAGCGACTAAATCAAACCAGTCCGTCGTCCAACTCGTCTTCAGGACTGTTCGAGATATATCCAAACCCAAGCATATCTTATTACTACCTTTAAGCATCCTACGCGGAGTCTCTTTAACCTTCTTGTCAACGGAATACACAAAGGTATTTTTAGCGGGAAATT
The DNA here is from genome assembly GCA_963920705.1 of Odiellus spinosus. NCBI lineage: Eukaryota > Metazoa > Arthropoda > Arachnida > Opiliones > Phalangiidae > Odiellus > Odiellus spinosus. Next base: position 14,940,992 of record OY987237.1, on the reverse strand, counting down.
AGATTCGTAGAGTTTCTTTAGAGTTTGGCACGATTATGAATACATATTGTTAAGCTCATACGAGATTGATATATTGAAACGTGTACGTAAAGCAACGTAAGTAGCGTGGTAAAATTAGCTCTAAGCGCGATTTCTAAAGTTTTCTAATTATTTAAACCTAGGCCTAACATCTGAGAGAATTTTTAATTTTTAATTTTAGGCCTTCGTTACTTGCGCATGGGGAATTCATTACATGTAAGTTAATTATTTTATAAGTGATAGCGCTATAGGAGCGCTTTATAGGAGATTCAGGGAAGATGCGCTGTCTCTTCAAACGATCTTACGACTCCTGAAAAGCGCCTTAAACGATATCATTATAAGAAAATTGTTAAATTAAGTGGTTGGCTAATATTTTAAATGATAATATTAATAGAGGACTGGTAATGGTCAGTTTCGGAGTAATATGCGGTATATCATCCTTGTTGTTGGGTAAAATTGTTCGGTACACGGGCCGAATACCGTTGTTCACCAGCGCCGTGATTGTTCAAGTTATCGTGGCTGTTATTATTACGAAATGGAGACCTAACACGGAACGTACCTACCCAATGTTTGTGGTACCTATTCTTCAGGGGTATTGCAATTCCATTTAGGAATCGCAAGTTGCTAGTAATTACAAATACCTTCGCGTGTTATCAGAGGTATATAATAACCCCCTTCGGGGGGAAGTATGAAAGGTAGGCAAAATCGACGAACAACGAGTGCCCGGCGTAAATCGCGGCGGATCGACACACCGCTTTACTCCCAAAAAATAGTTACACCATTTTGAACCTCACTAAATTTTTCCTACGCGCACTTCCGGAACTCGCGAGCCGAAGTCAACCTTCGACTCCAATTTAACAGACAGCCTGACTCCTGAGACAGGAAGTTCTGAACACAAATCGAGCCGTCTTGTTTATACAAAGACCATTTACTAGAGTAGCGACATTGAGAAGTCCAGCGCGAGCTAGTGGCCTAGATAGTCAGCAGCGGGCTCTTGTTGTTCGTGATTTTTAGCATTGGTAGTATAGGGGCTTTCATACTTCCCCTCGAAGGGGGTTATTATATACCTCTGGTGTTATTGATTATTTTTTAAATTTTAATTTCTAAACCATTCCAGCAATTTACGCGATAATGTTTCCCGATGATCGGGAAGTCGTATTTTCAATCTTTATCGTGGCAGCATCCGTCGGACAAACCATCGCCAATTCTTACAGCGCAACATTGTGCACGCAATACAAACTATTAATATACATGATTATGGTCGGCGTAGGTTATTGCTGTTACATGGTGACTGAATTTAAATATCTTAGGTATCGCGAGAAAAAATAACAACTTCACAAGAGTTGATTTTAGGTGAAATTAGAAGGACACGCTTGAGAATTCTTTATTTTGAATTTATCAACCATGGTGGCTTGCGTATTTAAACAATTATAATATTGAGATTGATTGACATGGTTGATCTTTGAAGAAGATATATAATAAAGATTAGTCAAGTAAAGTTTAGTCTTAAGTTAAAGACGGTATTAATTTTCAAGCGACAGCTTCAGCAATTAAAAACCTTGAACTAATGTATTATTTTAACCAATGTATAGTTTTAGAACGTATAATCTAATTCTCTTTGAGAATAATACAATAAAAACCGGTAAATAATTTTTAATGCCTATTAAACTATGTCGAATCGAATTCTTTGTTAATCATGAATGACAGGTATTACTTAAAGAATAGAAATATTAGTGTCAATGTTTTTTATTCAAAATAATTTGTGAAGAAAATAACTTTGACGATTCGACGTTTTTTTTTTAATTTAATTTATGAGTATTCACTCCCCTTCGTGGCTTCAATGAATCGGTAAATATGATAATGCCATAATTTTTCGAGGACAAATACTACCCTGGAAACCTGTACTCGGGTTAGATGAATAAAAAAAACCAGGCGTTCTCGTAGCAGCCACGCACGAGGTCATTCTACGGAGGTCATTCTACTCGTATGACGTCACAAGATTTAATTTCTATTCCCAACTTGGTTTATATTTACTCTGATTTTGGAAGCCTCTATTCGTGTTCATACTCCAGTTAAAATACCCTAGCTTTTCACGAGACCGAAGTTGGTGATTGCTTCGCTAAATGAAATAGTTTTACTGGTTGTATACTGTACGCGTACATCAGTACTACACTTACATCAGTACGTTTAACGCGGCTGAAATATCGATACGAAATCTCGTTCGTTTTTGCGATGAACATCAACTGAGACTTATTTTTCGAAAACGGTATTTTTAATAATGGTTCTCCAACCAGTTCAAGTTCACGAGGATGTTAAAGTCGGTGATATTCGGGTCAAAGACCAGAATGCTTGGAATATTTCCCCTAATGCCTTGACTGATGGTGGTGAATTTACGAAAGGTCGTATCATCAAAAATCTGATCGTTGTCAGCCTCGCTGTTATGCTTTATCTCACGTCTTCTTTACCTTGCAGGTAATAAATCTTTTTTACCAATGGTTAAAGTGAAATAATATTGGGAATTTATGTTGTAATGATAAGTAGTTCGATGGGAATTAATAAGGCAGTTCAATTATCTTTTTAATTTATTGATTTACGGGCATTTATGACCTACATCATGATATTTACCAATTGTAATAAATACACGAATGAAAGCCAACAAAATGTTAAATAGCTTGTACATAATTTCAAAAAGGTATACTTTTTTTGAGCACTAAGCCTTTGCAATTCAGGAAACCTTTTTTACTTGTAATTAGGGAGTTGCAAGGCAGTATAAACATGCAGCAAGGACTCGGCGCCACGAGCCAGTCAGTGTTTTCGGCGTCCTCAGTTATATCTCAGTTGTTCCTACCATCTTTCGTCATCTACTACTTGGGATTGAAGAAGTGTATCATTATGTCCCTTTTACTGGAAACGGTCTTCTATTTTGCAAATTTTTACCCCGTCTTCGCCACCATGATTCCAGCTGCCTTAATTAGCGGTTTTGGTGGAGCACCAATTTGGACAGGTAAGCGTTTATTATGAGTAATTTTTTTTGTCAAGTTTTACTGATAGCGTTTCAATTTGTATTTAATTTATAGCCAAAGCGACCTACTTAACCCTTTTGGCTGAAAAATGGGCCAAAGCATCCAACTTGAAAATGGAAACAACATTAAGTATATTGTTCGGTGGATTTTATGGGTTAGTTTTATAAAAAAATGTTTGATTGATTTTATTTAAATTAATCTACTATCATTCAGATTTTATTACGCTGGATACGCCTTCGGCAACGTGGCCAGTTACTTTATATTGGCTCCTACTGACGGTCGACTTTCTACGGTCAACAGCACGATAAAATGCGGCTTGGGTTTCTGCGATTATGAGGCCGAAAAAACCAACTCTCATTTCTTAAGACCACCAATTTTTGAAATCTACACTCTCTTCGGCGCTTTCATCGTATGTTCTTGGGCCGGAGCGCTTCTCGTGGCTTTATTCTTGGATCCAATTCCCAAGGAAGAACAAAAGGTCAATTCTTCAACTGGTTTGATCTTGGTTACAGTCAAGGCCTTGGGGAATTCCCAACATTGGTTGCTTATACCCATCAGCGTGTTTCGGGGTATCATGAGAACTTTTGTAGCTTCCGAATTTACCAAGGTAATTAGATACGCGATGGGTTTTGTTTAATTGATCGAATTTCACACGATCGACCAGGAGATTTTGTCCAATTGATCAACGAGAGGTTTTGTTCAGTTGGTCGACTTTCAAATGATCGACAGTTGATTTTGCCCAATTTGACGACTTTGAAATAATTGACAAGGTGGGGGGGGGGTTTGTCGAATGGAACAACTTTCGAGTGATCCACAATGGCATATAGGTCAGTTTTTTAACTCAATTCATTTCCAAAGTAGATCACTTGGACCCAAATCCACTTTTATAACTGCAGAATTTCATATTTGCGGTCACAAGGTCATACTCCCATACTTTTCTTAGATCTTTGGCTATTAGATAGATTTAATTATTTCAAGCGTACCATAATTTTCATTGTTTATATACGCACTATACACCGACCTTCTTGAGACACAAAGAATTAGAAATAGATACAGACGTCCTTATTCGTTCTAATGTCTCTAAGATAGTTAAGGGGTTTTACGTTACAAATGAACAATATTTAATCATCCTTTTCTTATTCCTCATTGTGTGTGAAAAAATTGCCGAAATGAATTTTTTTCTAGGCGTACGTGACTTGCAGTTTAGCCGTTCATTATGTTGGACTTACTATGATCGCTTTCGGAATTCTATGCGGCGCATCTTCCTTCATTTTCGGTCATCTAGCGAGGTTGACGGGGCGTATTCCACTTTTTTGCTTCTCGACAGTTATTCTAGTCGTATTGGCAATCATTTTATCGGAATGGAGACCGAGTGAAGCCACTTTTTCACTTTTCTTCATCATTCCCGCGCTTTTTGGAGTCAGTAACTCAGTTTGGGAATCTCAAGTCGCCAGTAAGTAATACAAAATTTAGATTAATACTTTCGCGAGTATCTTGATTGTTTTAGCGAATATATCGATACTTATTTCAGTTTCGTTGAAATATAATATCAAAAGTCTATCATTTTATTCCATAAAAGTAAACTACGCCCCGTAGCTTAATCAAAAAAGATATACGGTCCTTTATCTAAAAGTTAACAACCTGAGAATGTAGAAAGATAGGGCCCCTTTATCTCAAAGTTAACAACTTAAGAATATAGAATGATAGGGCCCCTTTATCTTAAAGTTAACAACTTGAGAATATAGAATGATAGGGCCTCTTTATCTCAAAGTTAACAACTTGAGAATGTAGAAAGATTTGGCCCCTTTATATCTCAAAGTTAACAACTTGAGAATATAGAAAGATAGGGCCCCTTTATCTCAAAGTTAACAACTTAAGAATATAGAATGATAGGGCCTCTTTATCTCAAAGTTAACAACTTGAGAATGTAGAATGATTTGGCCTCTTTATCTCAAAGTTAACAACTTGAGAATAGAATTCTTAACGTGCTGAGATTTATTAATTTAAAATATTTCAAAACAACGTAGATATGTACGGAATAATGTTTCCTGGACAACGAGACATATCTTTCAGTTTGTTCAGTTTCGCCGAAGGCGTAGGCAGCACCATCGCTCAGGCTTACAGCTACTCATTGTGTTTGAATATTAAGTTAACCATTATGGTCGTTTCGTTAGCGGTAGCGTTTTTCTCCTATTTGATAACCGAGTTTAAAGTCATTCGAAAACTAAACATTTCCAACGGGGAGAATTCTTTCTAATATCATTAATTAATGTTGCCTAAAATTTTATTTTAACTTGTTAATATTTTAAATTTAACCAATTATATTTTATTCAAGTAGTGTACGATATGGCGTGTTTATTAACAATAAAGAAATTCTCAGGTCAATATTTAACAAAAGTTAATTTGAAAATTATTTTATTTAGACAAACTTTTAAATTAAAGATCTTTAGTTAAAAGTCAAACATTGTTTCTAAAAAACTAATAGATCGTGTTGTTTGCTGCCACCTTGTTTTTCGTTAACTTGTATTTAAACAAGAAAATAATCTAAAGCTACGGTCACACTATCATTTCTCAATCGATTTAAATAGATAAATATATAAAAGGGAGGAGTCCTTTTTTCGTAAGTTGAGCGTCGACGTCACCCGTGACGTTTCTTGTACAGAAACACGGCGCCCGCAGTCAGAATGACAAAATTCTAAAGATCTCTAGTTTTACTCTCAAGCTTAACGCCTGCTTTCTCCGCGCCTGCGCTCTTTATACATCCGGGACTCTAGGGGATGAGTGAGGTCTAAAGTGACGCGGCCGCTAAACTAACAAGTTGATCAAGCCGAACTGAGCTATTTATATAATCATCTATTGGGTCAAAAACTACTTTTATTGTTTTGATCTCACCTTTTTTTCCGAAATAACTAACGTGTAGGTAGATAATGGTTGATTAAAGTGAACGTGTAATTTCACTAGTTCTAAATGGAAAGATTGAAATTAAAATAAATTCATATGCCATAAAAACATATACCGCAACATTAAAATATATAGATGTTTTAGCATAGCAATATTACGTCATCACTTTGATCGCGTGCGTATTCATAGAGCCTTTACGGTTCATTCTCGCTATTTCTGTCACGTGATATGGGTGTGGTTTGATTCAAAATCTGAGCTTTTCGTTTGTAAATGTAGCGGGCGTCCAAATTTTTGCTCCAATTTCACAAACAATTAAAATATATGTTTAATATTTACACTTCCTTTTGTTTGTATTGATTTAAATAATTCTTTACATCTTTCGAAAATTCAATTGTAGACATGATTTAGATTAGTTTGCGTTACTAACAAAGCTTTAAGCAGCCTGCAACTGCCGCTCAGTTTATCGAAAGAAATTTAATTGTTAAGGGAAAATCGGGCATTGTCACGACTTTATTAACGTTTGCTGAAAACTTTGATTGTTTCTTGACATCTTTTGATATGTCTATCAGCTATCAGCTATAATATTTATATTTATAAAGGCAATAAGATTGAAATAACTTTCCGCTTCTCATGACGAAGCTTTTACGCTTTCAAATCATTATTTGCCTTTATATTGTTAGTTAAAGGGCATGTGTGTCAATACACGATATTGATGTTATTTAAAGTGAGGCTGTCACAAATAGATACGCTAGATGACGTAGTTATTTCAGGCAACTATATAATTTTGATAACGAAAGGCAAGACTTTAATCTGGATTAAGTACTTTTACGAAAAAGACAGCGCGAAAGCGACCTTATATCTCGTGCCAGAACGCGCGAGAATCATCTGTAGAACCTACAATAATCACGTGACCATATTGATGACGTAGTATTGCCGGGGAAATTTTATTTTAAAAATTTCGAAAATGGTGATTATGAAATATATATTTTTATTGTCGCTGTAATTTTGTTCTATGACATATGTATATATATTTTGAATCGTTTTTTAACGATCTTTCCGAAAATGCAACTCAATTGTCATTTGGAGTTCGTGAAACCCCCTCAGCCTTACTTTAAGATTAATATAAAACCTCTTTTGCTATCCGTTCTTATTTAATAAATTGGTTAGGATAGCGCGAATAAAATTTACATACACTTGCCCTTTATAAGGTATTAAGTATTTCCACGTGACTGGACATTTTAATCAATAAAAATAAAATTTTGTTATTTCTTATCAAGGATGTAAAGAAATATATCTTAATAGTCATCAAGTGATATCGGTGTTTATTTTTTTGTTTCCCAAGTCACGAAGAACTTAAAATTTATTCTAGGTTTTAAAGAGAACAGTGTAAGACATCAGACAAGGCGCCTTATAAATTCATATCCATGAAAAGCTAAAATTAATTTGTTTAATTTAGGACAGATTACGTAAGTTTTTTATTTCTAATTTTTTTTAATTATATTTTCATTTAAGTTGACCTTCTTTTTCGGGTTAATTATAAAGTGTATTGTTTTATATAATTAACATAGTTAATTTTGAATCGACCAGAAGCCGATGAAACCCTCCTTTGAAGTCTACTACTCCAATGTTCCATATAGCGCTCCTCTCTGTATGGGTAAAATTCACAATTTTACGAGATCGGAGGGGTCCTACTTCATACCCCCTGTCTACGGAAAATTGGAAATTCTCTCTCTCCACAAACGACGACGTTTTTTTTTGACGAACTCCGAGGCTGCTAGAGATATTCGCTCGACGAACTCCCGCTCCTAAAATATCTACCGTTAGGAGGCGTACGAATCGCTCTTTTTGAAACTAACCCATACAGAGAGGGGTAAACAAGACCCGGGAGTAATAGACTTCAAAGGAGGGTTTCATCGGCTTCTGCTTTTACTTATTTCCTAATAATCTACGCAATAAGAAAATGAGCGTGTCACTACTACTTTAATAATTAATACGTAAAAATGATGTAACTGTTACTTTAATTTTTGTTGAAGGAAGGATGAAAAAGAAACGAAATTATTTTATCGATTTCTTTATTAAAATTAAAAAGTTGTTCGCGGATTAAAATATTCGGGAAATGTCTCTCATAATTGTGAGAAAAAAATGATTTTGGCATTCAATTAAATGGAGGAGAACCTTCGACCAATCAAAAAACTCCTCGACTTGGCGTAGCTTAAATATCCGCGACACGTGCTGTTGTACGCACGATTGAGCGCTTGAAATTGATCAAGAACGAGATTTATTCACAATTCAAAGATTTTGCTGTAGCACGTGTCGCGGGGTTTTTATTTAAACCAAAGGTGAAACGTATTTTGATTGGTTGAAAGGTTTCCGATTACTTTATACAATTCGGAATATTTTACTACGCAAACGTTTCTTATTTTTAGAAACAGAATGAATTACAAAATTTCATTTTCCTTTCCAACCTCCCTTTAAATAATATCGACGAAACGCCATTAAAATGAAGTCCTTGTTCGATCCTTGGTGTCTGAAGCTCAATTACCATGGATTAACTGAAACAAAAACTACAAAATTATTCGTGTTTCGTACCACTCTAATTTAATTTAATTTAATTTTAATTAATTAAAGAGTCAACTTTTGTTCCTTATTATTTAGCCTACCTCCCCGGTTGCGTTACTAGTCAGTACATACTCGCTGATGGCTTTATTGTAAATTAACCGAGTTTTTCAAGAGGGTCTCGAACAAAGTGGATAACTCGCGCGCTGGTTTCGAATAGGAGGCTGTGAATCAATTGAAAAAGAGAAGGAAAAAAAAAAAACTACGCTTCCCTTTCCGTTTTGGCGCTATATTCGAGCTTGAGTTTAAACCAACGACTCTCCTGCAAAATATCTTCCGTGTCAGGGAACGTGGAATGCAGCGACACAACCATTTCGTTAAAACCTAGCTAGCAACCGAAAGTACTTGTACAAGCGCAAGGACACATTTTTTTTACGCAACTATACTTTTACGAATATAAAAATTCAGGTTAGTAAAAGAAAAAAAAAATTTTGATCTAAATTTATTTCAGATTTGTTTAAATTGAAGCTTGGAGCTAAAAATTTAACAGCTTTTGAATTTATTTTTCGATTTAGACACGTTTTTGTCAAAAATCTGTTCCATTTTTACCTCCAAGTTTCTTATTATCTAAATTATGCATTCTTATTATTATAGACCCGTTCTTAAACCTAATTAAAAAATTGATTAAATATATATCTGTATAACAATAAAGTTGTAGCTTGGATGTCATATAGTTTAGAAGAAATATTTTAACCTTAAAACTTTCCCTTTTAGTTTTATTACGATTCGACATATTTTAGATTTCTAATCTAAAAAAAATATTTTATTTCAAATGGATTATGGCAAAACTGTACGTAATGTCTCTGTAAAAACCTATTTTACAAGGTAGCAGGTGGTAGTTTATACTTCAAAGCTTTAAAACTAAAACAAACTTATAAATGTGACAAAAGTTTCAGTATATCATAGGTTTTACCAGAGGTATATAATAACCCCCTTCGGGGGGAAGTATGAAACCTCTATACTACCAATGTTAAAAATCACGAACAACAAGAGGCCGCTGCTGACTATCTAGGCCACTAGCTCGCGCTGGACTTCTCAATGTCGCTACTCTAGTAAATGGTCTTTGTATAAACAAGACGGCTCGATTTGTGTTTAGAACTTCCTGTCTCGGGAGTCAGGCTGTCTGTTAAAATGGAGTCGAAGATTGACTTCGGCTCGCGAGTTCCGGAAGTGCGCGTAGGGAAAATTTAGTCAGGTTCACAATGGTGTAACTATTTTTTGGGAGTAAAGCGGTTGTGTCGATCCGCCGCGATTTACGCCGGGCACTCGTTGTTCGTCGATTTTGCCTACCTTTCATACTTCCCCCCAAAGGGGGTTATTATATACCTCTGGTTTTACCCTTGTAAAAGTGTCTCTTAAAGGGAGAATGCAACCTAGCAACAAGTGATTTTTAATCGATTCCTTATCGTTTAAATAGACCTAATCCATCATTTAAAAAAATTACAAACAAACATTAAACTATATTTAAAATATATCCAGAAAATAGGCTTAGCTGGATTCGTGGATACTTTGATTTCCTCACGTATAAGGGCTAGCGACCAATCGAATGTTATTGATTAAAGTCTCGTGGAGATATCTCATTAACGACGGGCCTTTGCTCATTGGTTGATAGCCCTTATACGCGAGGAAATCAGGATCTCCTTGAATCCAGCTAAGCCTATTTTCTGTGTAAGTTTTAAATTTATTTTGTAATTTTATTTTACTGTTGGATAAGGCCTATTTAAACGATAAGGAATCGATTTACAAAAACACTTGTTGTTAGGTTGCATTCTCCCTTTAAAGTAGACACGCAACCTGACTCGACTCGGGCCTTCCTCTCGCAAACTCGCGAATTCAGAAAATTATAATAAGTTATTAAACGTGATGAGAAAGTGAAAATTATCAGTTAAACAATAAATACTAAAAATCAAAAATAATTGAAATTCAAGATTTTCATTTGGACTATTTGTCGAATTGTGTTGAAAATGTCCAATATATCATTTTCGAATAAAAAACATGTATTATTTATCATCTTCGGATAAGTTAACAGGATTGACAAATAGTCTTTTTTAAGCCAATGGATAATATCTGAGTACTTCTATCCAATTATTGATTTTAAGTTTTAAATTTATTTCTAGTTTAATATTTGTTTGTAATTTTATTTTACTGTTGGATTAGGCCTATTTAAACGATAATGAATTGATATAAAAATCACTCGTTGCTAGGTTGAATTTTCCCTTTAACTATTCCTCCGTACTAGCTAGCAAGGGCATACATTGGTATATTAATTAATGTTTGGTTCCTGTACCGACATTCATTTATTTTATCACGGGGTTTTTCTGTTTCACTCGACCATGAAACGAGACATACTCTAGTATTGCGCTATTTCGTTAAATTCCGACTAATACTAATGTATTCCCACGGTATTGGTATATATTGTGGGTAAATGATTAAAAATGACTCGCGTGTCATTCACGTACTGTATGACAGACGGTGTGTTATCTAACGTTCGTTCTAATTCGCGATATATTTTACTCGGCAGGCTCATCGAGATCAGTATATTGTAGCGAGATGGACGACAAACAAGTTGTTTGTAAAAAAATGGACAATTACTTCGCCAGTGGGACTGAACTCGGTGATATGAACAATAGTAAAACGATTTTCAATTTGCATCCCGAAGCGACCGGACAGACGGCCACTAAAGGACGAATGTTCAAGAACTTGGCCGTAGTTGGCGTCGCAATTATGTTGTATCTCTTCGGTTATCTACCTTGCAGGTAACTGGAAAAATTAATAAGTTAGAGCAGAAGCCGATGAAACCCTCCTTTGAAGTCTATTACTCCCGGGTCTTGTCTACCCCTCTCTGTATGGGTTAGTTTCAAAAAGCGCGATCCTTACGCCTCCTAACGGTAGATATTTTCGGAGCGGGAGTTCGTCGAGCGAATATCTCTAGCAGCCTTGGAGTTCGTCAAAAAAACGTCGTCGTTTGTGGAGAGAGAATTTCCAATTTTCCGTAGACAGGGGGGTATGAAGTAGGACTCCTCCGATCTCGTAAAATTGTGAATTTTACCCATACAGAGAGGAGCGCTATATGGAACATTAGAGTAGTAGACTTCAAAGGAGGGTTTCATCGGCTTTTGATAAAATAGATTATTTATTTTTAAAGTTCTTGATTTTTATTCTCAGAGAATTACAAGGTAGTATAAACATCAAGGATGGACTGGGAACTTACTCTTTAACGGTACAAGGTGCCTGTAACATCGTTTCTCAACTTTTTTTACCACCAGTTTTGATAGGTCTGGTCGGATTAAAGGTACAATTTATTTTAAGCACGAGTACCATCATTGGTACATAATCAAAAGTCTATTCCATAAAAGAAACAACACTCCGTTGCTTAATACTATCAGGAAAGGGTCAGGTGAACATCACATAAAAATAACCAAAAAACTAATCACCCCTGTCTGGCTCGAGTGGTTTGGACTCTTCCTCGATATATTGAGTCTGGAGAGAGGGACGGAATTTAGGCGGGCCGCGCTTGGCTATATTGTCTCCCCTCCCAACTCCGGAATTATTTCCAAAGAGTGGCGCTTCCTTCGTTCACAATTTCCACTAACTCTGGCCGCTAGAGTGTCTCGAATCAGAATCTGCCGGTACTTTTACTCTTTGCTAGCTACATGTGTCGTTTTTACTTTTATGGAATAAAATTATAGACTTTTGGTATAATTTAAACTTCATACATGATGTTTAAATTTAATAGTTTGGATTACAAATATTAAATATATTTTTTTATTTTTCAGAGAAGTATGATGTTTTCATTAGTTATGGTTAGTATATATTACTTTGCCAATTTTTACGCGTGTTGGGAAACGATGATCCCTGCCGCTATTATATCTGGTTTCGGTATGGTTCCGATCTGGGCCGCTAAAGGTACGTTACTTACTCTTCCCGCGCCAACCATAATCTTTTTTCAGCCACTGTTTAAGATAAAAGTCATTTTGTAGGAACTTACCTTACCGGTTTATCGGAGCAATGGTCTAAGAACTTTAACACATCACCGGACGCAACCGCCTCCTTGATATTTGGTCTTTTCTACGGGTTCTACTACTTCGGTTATGTTTTCGGAAATCTCATGAGTTTCTTCATTCTAGCACCCGGTAATTAACCAGTTAACTAGTAATAACTATTTGGCCAAGTACAATCGGTTTAAATTCATCTTAAACTTAATTTTGTTTTTACAGCTAATGAGCCAAATATCACGGATTCGCAACTTGCAATGTGTGGATTGTATTTCTGCGATTCCGACGTTGACTTGGATAGCAACGAGAATTTTATTCGACCAGATGACACCAAGATCTACTCTTTGTTCGGGGCCTTCATCGGCATGTCCTGGTTAGGGGCGGCAGTCATCGGCCTTTTCTTGGACCCGATGGAAAAATCCGAAGCCATGCAAAAAAGTCCCAAGCAATTGATCCTGAAGACTTTGCAAGCCTTCAAAAACCCGAAACAACTCATTATTCTTCCTATTAGTATTCAAAGAGGCATTCTCAAGTCATTCTACTCGACGGAGTTTACCAAAGTAATTATACTAGTTTAATTTTCATTATCTCAATTAACTTTTCGATCGAATTACCATGTTTAGGCGTACGTGACTTGCGCTATCGGTATACACTATGTGGGTCTCGCTATGATGAGTTTCGGAGTCGTGTGTTGCGTCAGTTCGTTGTTATTCGGCCGATTAGGTAGATGGTTGGGTCGGATACCCCTTTTCGTATTGGCTTTCGTCCTGCATTTTGTCGTTTTGGGAATTTTAATTCCTTGGAAACCGACGCCAGACGTAATGCTCCTTTTTTTCTTGATACCTTGTCTCCTAGCTATCAGCAACGCTGTTTGGGAATCTCAAGTAGCTGGTGAGTACCCCTAATTTAAAATGAAAACGTTTCTTATACGAATTGCGTCTTAATCAATATATTTAAATTCAGGAATGTATTCTACGCTGTTTCCTGACGATCGCGAGGTTGGGTTCACAATCTACGCCATGGCTGAAGACATGGGATCCATGATCGCGTTCGGATACAGCGCTACGCTTTGCTTCGAATACAAACTTGGAATTTTTATGTTGATGGTCGGTTTAGCTTTCATATCCTTTTTAATAACGGAATGCAAATATATTCGTGGTCAACCAAAAAATACATCAAATTAAATACATCAGAAGAAAATAGCAGGAAGTAAGTAAGCTCTCTTCATAACCTATGGGATTCATTCCCCAAAAAGGTAAGAATACCTACTTCCTCTTATTTACTTCCGATCATCGCACGCGTTAGGTAGAAAACTTTCTTCGAGACAGTCTGAGAACCTAAATGACATTTTAATACGAAAATCGGTTAAATTTTACCTCGAATGGAGATTATTTTAATTGAATTTAATATATGGACAGTTTATAAACGTTTAAGTTAAGAAATTTACGCGTTAACTAAAGTTTGTTGACGTGGATTGATTGTTTTTATTTTGAAATAGTGTTGTCTAGAAGGATTACTTTGAATATTTCGCTCTCAAAAAATTTAATATCAGAAGCCGATGAAACCCTCCTTTGAAGTCTATTACTCCCGGGTCTTGTCTACCCCTCTCTGTATGGGTTATTCTCAAAAGGCGCGATTCGTACGCCTCCTAACGGTAGATGTTTTCGGAGCGGGAGTTCGTCGAGCGAATATCTCTAGCAGCCTCGGAGTTCGTCCAAAAAACGTCGTCGTTTGTGGAGAGAGAGAATTTCCAATTTTCCGTAGACAGGGGGGATGAAGTAGGACCCCTTTTAACTCGTAAAATTGGGAATTTTACCCATACAGAGAGGAACGCTATATGGAACATTGGAGTAGTAGACTTCAAAGGAGGGTTTCATCGGCTTCTGTTAGTATGGAAATGTAAAGGTTTTATCTGACCTTTCTAGATCTAAAACAATTTTAATTACTATAATCATTCCTATCGTAACTCATTCAAATAAAGCGAATTTTATTAACGAACATTAATGTCATGGCAAATGTCTCGTGACCTGACGTCATACATAAAATCAACGCCTGATTTCACTTGTCTTTTAACCTGGGATAACCATTCAATCCATCTGATGGAAAATTTTTCAACTAAAACAAGCGATAGGTCACGAAACCAGATCTTGAGCTACTAGATTAGCCATATTGATTTTAAAGGGTAAAATCAAAAAGATATTTAAATCGCTGGGAACCGTTTTAAGCATCATATGTTTCGAGAGACCCTTACTCAAGGGGGTGGGGTATAGGCTCCTATATTGTACATGTGTGTAGTAGTATAGCAGCGTGTTATCTCTCTATTCGAATTAATACATCCAAAGTCATAGTGCTACCTTTTTTTCCTATTAATGGTAATCATGTTTAGTTAAGCAAAAACTTATTTTTGAGTCCTATTTCGTTTTTCGTTCTGTCCGTTGCCGTCGCTAATGAAAGGCAGGGAGTCTTACGCGAAAATTTCAGAGATATTCTTTATTCTGTTTGGTGTTACGTCATAATTCATGGAGTTATAATAAATATGAAACGTGACTTCTTCCCAACCTTGAAAAAAAGGCAACATCTTTCTTAGAAACGAATTCTATATAACGGCTATTTTTGTTAGTTTCAAGGTTGGCAAAAGTATAGAAAATTCTATACTTTGTACCAGCCTTGAAAAAGGCAACGTCTTCGTAAGAAACGGGCGTTTTTTAACCTCTCTTTTATCCGTTTCCAAGACTATTTTATAAAAAGATCATCATGATCGAATGTAACCTTTGTGCAGCTTGTAACTTTGGCCCTTGTTTTAATTAACTACTTCTTGTTGATACTGAATCCATTACTGGAATAAAATTACCCGGAAAATCCTTAACTTTTTTTCTTCTAGGGCTAGGGCCTATCAAAATGAGCTGTTATATTCCCTTCCAAAATGGGCAAATATTTTACCAGAAATGAAAAATTAATCTGAATTTTTTTTTCTTTACTTAACCCCCCCATGTCGATCGATATTTTGGTAGAAACCCATTTTGTACGATTAACTATGATAAACGAGTGGAGTGTTTTTGACATACTTTAAAGAGACACTATGCCGTAGGCAATGCACTCGTAAATTTTTCAAAATTGACACTAGGTGAAATTAAAACCAGGTGTTCTGCTTGCGAACGTGACGACTTGTTACAAATTGCAAAAAAATGCACTCCATGGTTTTCTGCCCAGGGGCTTCGAAACCCACCCTGCCCACCCACTTAAGCTCCGAACCCCACCCTGCCCACCCACTTAAGCTCCGAACCCACCCTGCCCATCCACTTCTGGCTTCACCAAATAAGCAAGCTAGGATACCTAGCTCTTCTATTGTCTTATAGTTTCTATCTTGGTCTTAATTTTTGAATAATTGTTCAAGTGTGAATTTATTTTCTAACAATTCCCGATAAGCTTTCAAAGAAATTACGGATCCATAATTTAATCAGAAACTCTAAATCCTTTAAGCGTATTAAATGGAAACTCTTTTATTCGGATTTTAAAAGATCTAAAGAATTAGTTTCTAACAATGTAAGATTTCCTTCTTCGAGAACTTTTTCCCTAAATCCATGCATAGTCCATGTACAGGCCGCGTTAATCAGCATCACGTGTTATAATTAAATGTCCTTAAGTATAAAATTAAAGTTAAACTGTCACGAATAGTTTCTACTAGCTCTTGTCGCCCGCTGTTTGCCGTTAGAGGACGCTTATGAAAGATAGGTTTTGTCCGTTGCTGATATTACTATCTGTCACGTGATTAGGTCGCTTTCGGGCGGTGTTTCTCGTGAAAGTTCTTAAACCATATTAAAAACAGGCCAGCTGGCCTGTTTTATTTATAGGTGTCTCAAAATTTCATTAGAAAAGTCTATGGAGATTTGTCTTATGAGGTGGAATTCTTTGTCATATTGATAACTGAGATATTCTTCTTCTTCTTCTTCTTCTTCTTCTTCTTCTCCCGACCGCGAGTCCGTTTCATTGAGAGTTTGCATTCGAGAGAGAAAAATATGTTAGGATCATGGGGGTACTCTATATTTTTCTATGTTTTTCTGATGAATACTTCGACTGAGATAACAAAAGCTTTATAGATAACGTTGAAGCCCCGTGAAAGACGGCGTTTCATTCAGAGTTTGCATTCGAGAGAGAGAGAAATGTTGGGGTGTTCTATATTTTTTATACTTTTCTGATGTTGAATACTACGACTGAGATAACAAAAACTTTAGATAACGTTAAAGCGAAAGACGGAATAAGGAAACTTATTTTTTAGTCAAAGCGAAAGACGGAATAAGGAAACTATTTTTTTAGTCTCTATATCTAAGAAACGCACGGAATGTTTTGTTGATAATGTTTTATTAACAAAATTAGAATGATGTACCGTAGGGTAGATAAACTAGGGTATTTCACATTAGCCTCAATGATATATAGAGATGAGATTTCCAAAATGTCTTAGAAAAATGGACTCTGAGACAGATTTAATTAATTCATTAGTTTATAAAAATCGGCGGTGGGACACCACTCCCCCAGTAGGCCACTCTTTGTTAGTGGGCCCGTTTTTTATCTTGCCTACTTTGGGTATAAAAGGCTAGGTATTCAGCGAAACAATATCATTTGACTGCTTAATATCTCGACGTCAACTTGGAAGTATTGGTTAGTCATTACTTTGAATTCCAAGGTGGAAGGATAGCGTCTCATCTTCATTAACTGACTGGCGTGCCATGGAACACTCGACCATCACATTGTCAGCAGTATCTACTTATCATCTGCATAAGTCATTCTATGAAGAAACCTGCCTGCTAGAAAACCGCGCTATGCGTCAAGACTTTGAGGAAGTGGGAACCCTGAGCAAGAACTTCTACATCGTCAGCCTGATCATTGCATACATGGAAATATTTATTTTAACCATCGCGTGAATTACGCTTGACTAAATAAATCATATTTGTTATAGAGGTGTTTTTATTTCAATGTCACACATACTTGTTATTTTAAAACCTTTAACTAAGGGATACTGGTCTCTTGTTTACATTTTTAGGTTTTCGGCAATATGGGTATCTAATTTTAGGAATTCCTGAAAAACTGTTACCCACCTATATTAAAAACAGGCCAGCTGGCCTGTTTTATTTATAGGTGTCTCAAAATTTCATTAGAAAAGTCTAAGGAGATTTGTCTTATGAGGTGGAATCTTTTTTGTCAGATAACTGAGGTTTTCTCCTTCTTCTTCTTCTTCTTCTTCGTCCGACCGCGAGTCCGTTTCATTGAGTGTTTGCATTCGAGAGAGAAAAATTTGTTAGGCTCGTGGGGGTACTCTATATTTTTCTATACGTTTCGGATGAATACTAAGACTGAGATTACAAAAGCTGTAGATAAGGTTGAAACACCGTGAAAGACGGCGTTTCATTGGGAGTTTGCATTAGAAAGAGAGAAATGTGTTAGATTTACAAGGGTGTTCTATTATATTTTATTATACTTTTATTATGTTGAATACTAAGACTGAATAACAGTAGCTTTGATTACGTTGGATAGGAAGACGGATAAAAAGATAACGTTGGTGTATGCAGTTGAATAAAAAACTTGTGTCTAATTAAATATAAATAATAAAGCAGAACGCGAGAGATACAAAAGATATATGTTTTGGTTTAAAAGATATAGGACGATGCCTAGAATTCTACGTATTGAGTCAAATGCAAAACAGTGTTTTTAACGTTTATAGTGCGTATTGAATTTTTTTTATCAATGATTATAAGCCACAGGGTACATAAACTTGGGTATTATACAATAGCCCAAATGGTATATAACGGTGAGATTTTGAAATGGTTACTTTAGTAGAGTGCAACAGTCTCAGTCTGATTTAGTTGCAGTCGACGCGAAGTCAGCCCCTTTTGAGTATTCGAACTTTCGGTACTATCATGTGTTCGACATAACGAACTTTCGGACTCGTCGTCCAATTCTTACAATGGGATGTAAATACGTTTTTCAGTTGGCCTATCGCCAGTAGGCCAAATCCGTTTTTTAAGGGAAGTCGACGTAGTTTTTCGAGAGATAAAAGTCATTTGCGCCTATGGATAGAACACATTCTCTCTCTGTCATTCATGCGTTCAACATCGTGTAAAAAAAAAGTTGACGTCTCTAGCCTGCTGCAGAGGTGGAAGTTCCGTGGTGACGCCTAGAATGTCTTAGCCTTCAAGGATTAGGATAGGTCAAGTAGAGGACAAGTAGTGGATAGATGCCTGGGGCCATCATCCTGTACATCTCTTGGACAGCAGAGTAAAGGAAGACTTACGTTTCTTTAGGAACAGTGCGGAGGACTTGGCATAGTTTTTTGCAAATATGTTCTTTAACGCGATGTTGTTTTTACGACTTCGTTTGCTTTTTTTTGCAGGGCTCTTTGAATTTATGAGAATTATACTTGTAACAATAAAGTTTAATGTTTATTCTGGTCTCGATCGTCTCGTTAATTCTCGAGTAGATATTTTAGTATCTTAGTGGATGTTCATGGTAATCACTTTTCGTTATCTTTAAGTTAGCAGATTAAAACAACGCTAGTAAGGTCACGTCAGGCTAGTATATTTTATCATTCGAATTAGCCAATATCCCTTTAGCTAGTAATCCCTTGGTATCACCCTTCTCTCTTATAATTGACGAGTTCGGAAATGAAGCGAATCTTCCAGAGCCATGGCGCGATTAAGGTATAACATCGTTATGCCGCTTTCGTCGTTCTTATTCTAAACTAAGCGTAGTGGATGAATACATGGATGGAAACAAAGAAAGAGTCTTCATATTATATGTAACGGCAAATTCGGACTTTATTTATATTTTCTTATATAACCTTTAAAATCTTTGACTCCTACCCTTTAATTCGTAAATACTTTTATTTGTAAACGGCAGAGACTCCGCCCCCCCCCCCAGAACAATTACAGTTGTAGGGTGTTTTTTCTTTTAGGTCTTCCGATACGCGTATCTAGCTAGCGCGAGGTCGGAGGTTAGAGTTGTAATGGTTCTTCTTGCACATGGACTTCCTTTTTTTTATAAATCGGTCCCATGTGTACTCAATTTTAAGAAAACTTTAAATTCCTTTTAGTTGCCATGCCCGCGTATGCCGCGTCATGGTACCAATTATATATTTTCCTACTTACTGGTATCCTGAGGTTGGACTGGAGACTTAAAAGCGAGAGGTCATAATTTTTAAATTGAGTTTAAATATACGGAGTAAGAAAAAGGCTTGATCGCCATGTACAAAATAAAATCTAACCGGGCAATCAGATGATTCGAAATCACGCGATGACGAGACGTCAGCGACCAGTATTCTGTATACATTTCAATCTTTAATTGTGCGCGTCAGTCCACCATTATTTGTGCGCGTCGTGTAACGCGTCCTCACAGGAAAACGAGTGAGCTCAAAGCTATTTTAAAAGGGTACCAATTAATTAGGTCAAAACTATTAATCTAATAACCCATGAGGTGCACCATGGCAGACCAGTATTTATTAAGTGTTGTTAATAATTTTCATTAACCGGCAAATAAACTGAATGGTTTCATTTTAAATCTAAGTGAAAAATGAAAATTAAACGGTATAAACCATCAAAATGAAAACAACGGCTTAAGCGATGTTAATATTCATCTAAATCGAAAGCACTTCTGAATTAAACTGTGTGAAATGAAATTTAAGAACTATAGTTTTATGCTGAGAGTATTGACGTGTTCGTTCTGCGGGAGCTCGAGGGAATATTTTTGAATATGGCAAAAACAAGAACTTAATCAATTTACTTTTAAAAAGATCGAATAACGTGCTGCGATCGAGATTAAAAAAGATGTCGCGTGCACCATAGGATATTTAATCTTAAACCACAGTTATAGTGCCCCATAATTTAGAACAACAATAACCGATTATAAAGTTTGTACAATATAAAATAATCATATATATTAAATCATTTCAATTTAAACTTGTAAATTTGCAATTTTAATTCCTACCACTAAATTAAAAAAAAAAATGGATTAATTGATTTACAAGTGTTTAATTTTTCCAAAAGCAAACACAAATTATACAAAAACGTTGTTTTGCTTCGCACTTCAAAAAAGTGCATTTATAGGTAAGAATTTCAAACCCGTGAAGGGACAGAAATTATAAATTCACAGTGAAAGAAATATGAAAGTCACAGTCTAAGAAATCATAAAGCTATAATTATTATACAAAAACGTTGTTTTGCTTCGTACTTCAAAAATGTGCATTTAAAGGTTAGAATTTCAAACCCGTGAAGGGACAGAAATTATAAATTCACAGTGAAAGAAATATGAAAGTCACAGTCTAAGAAATCATAAAGCTATAATTATAATAATTAATATGAATAAAAAATTTACAAAAAAATGACGTATAAATTCGGCCTATCGAAACTTTTAATTATGCAGAAATCATTCTGTTGTAGAATTCACTCTTGGTAAGGGTAACTAAAAGCCAACTATGCGTGGAAAGGTAGAATAGCATAATACCAAATAGTTCCTGCCCGCGTTTTTAAAATGTTTAGTTGTTAGGATGGATGGTTGCAGTTTTCAGTTAGTAAAAGGAAACATTCGCCTCTTTATAAAGTTTCTAATCATTAAATCTACATAAGTAAAAGTTTCGATAGGCCGAATTTATACGTCATTTTTTTGTAAATTTTTTATTCATATTAATTATTATAATTATAGCTTTATGATTTCTTAGACTGTGACTTTCATATTTCTTTCACTGTGAATTTATAATTTCTGTCCCTTCACGGGTTTGAAATTCTAACCTTTAAATGCACATTTTTGAAGTACGAAGCAAAACAACGTTTTTGTATAATAATTATAGCTTTATGATTTCTTAGACTGTGACTTTCATATTTCTTTCACTGTGAATTTATAATTTCTGTCCCTTCACGGGTTTGAAATTCTTACCTATAAATGCACTTTTTTGAAGTGCGAAGCAAAACAACGTTTTTGTATAATTAGTTTAATCTCTATCATTGATTCATTATTTCCGTTGGTGAAATCAATTTCTTACAAACGCGTCAATGCAAAAGTGTAAAATGAAGAAATTGCATTTCAAAAAAAAAAAAAAAAAAAAATGGTAAAAGCCTTACTTTAACTTTTAAGCCCAAGAAATCTAATCCTTGGCTTTGAGAGTTTGTTCCCGCATTTACAAATATTACAACGATCCTTCAGAGTTTTTCAGAGTAAGCGATTTTTTTTTTTTTTTTCGTGTTTGACTTCACCAAAATTTCCACCTGACAAATTTCGGGGTCCTGATTTTATTCTAGCGAATGAATTTCAAGGATTTTTTTTTCTCACTTTTAAAGGGCAGGCCTCGATTAATTTTTCATTTTTGTTTATCATCAAGATATATATAATTTATTAAAATTATATTTTTAGCTTTTTCATATTATTAAAATTTAAAAACATATCTTCAAATTTTACGAGAGTTTTTAAGAAACTTCCAAAGTAAATAAACGCGATGAAGTACTTTCAAGAAAGAGACCGCACGAAACCAATATCCGTATCGCGTATTAAAACGAGCTAGAATAAACTGTTAAATCCTTTCAACTATTAAATGTCTATGAATTGCGCAAATAAACGGAAATATTCCGAATTTTGTTACTCAATTTAAAGGAGAGCCTCCGACTAATCAGAACACTCCCCATCATTGTCTTCATTAAATATATGCGCCACGCGTGATTTCGCGCGTGAAAATAATCAAGAACGATTCAAAGAGTGTGCCACATCACGTGTCGCGAGGATTTTATGAAGCCAAAGGTGGA
Organism: Odiellus spinosus; assembly: GCA_963920705.1. Classification (NCBI taxonomy): domain Eukaryota; kingdom Metazoa; phylum Arthropoda; class Arachnida; order Opiliones; family Phalangiidae; genus Odiellus; species Odiellus spinosus. Next base: position 14,918,660 of record OY987237.1, on the reverse strand, counting down.
GTGTCTTTTGATTCGTCGTAGGTTCTCCTTTTAATTGAAAGCCAAAATCTGAATGATTCCTGAATATTTTACTAATCGTTCTTCTTCCCTTTAATTGATTCTAAAATAGACACGTAACTTGAGACACACATTTCAGTAATTTTTTATGTAAATATATTTTGAATAGCTTTTTAACTATCATTCCGAAAATTATACTTGTATGTTACTTTCCTTTAAAGAACTCTCCAAATACCGACGACTTCGATACGGCTTCCGTTTTTAATTAGGCAATCATTCAGGCAGGAAAGCGCAAAATTGGGTAGATAAAAAATCTACTATTCTAAGAGAGACTTTAGCATCTCTCTCTCTGAAAAGACACTCTTCCTCTCCTCCGAAATCGATCCACTGGCTTCTATTTCCGGATCAATAGTCTATATATAAGTTTGAATCAATTTCTGCAGCCGTTACAATTTTTTAACGGCTGAAAAATTATTCTTAATTATTAAAAGAGCTAAAGAAGAAATAATTTTATTCCAAAATCATATGGTTGATTCCACCTAGAGTTAGAAACGCGTGTAAGCTTATTACCTAGTTAATAATTCGTAGAAATAACCGGTTGCTTAGCCCAGGGAGGCTCCATTCATTAGAATAGTTTTGGTAGTGCATATTGTACACCACGAGTTTCTACTGTACGCAAAAATTCCAAGTGAACGACCCCTCGCTTATATCACAAACTTTTGTTCACCATTATCTTAAGTTCCGATTTTCCGGGTCGCTTAACTATTTCAAAAGAAAGTTTTGAAGTTTTAAATTTTTTTCTTCTTACGATAATTTGTCTATGGACGCGGAATTAACGTGATAAGTATAGCCTTTAAGCTTAATAATAATAAAAAAATCTTGAAAACTTTTCATAATAGAGAGATCTGAGCGGAAGAATACATTATGCTAAACGCCTTAACATCGTGGTTGGAACATTAGTATAAGTACAAGGAATAGGGACGGAAATAAGCACAGGACACTGGACATTGTCCGATTTCCAAATTTCATATTCTAGCCAGGTTAATCAGATTTAACCGAGGTTTATCGAACTGAGAAGACTACGTTAACCTTGGTTAAACAGGCTAATTACGTCTCGTCTGAAGAGGATATAACTGGACATTTGTCCGATAAGAAAAAGTATTTTCTGGTTCAGGAAATTTGGCCAATAACTTTGAATTTCCGAATGGGTTACTAGACAATTTAAAAAAATAAGAAAATAGCCATATTTCCGTCCCTGCATGTTAAGCAAAGGACAATAGCAGACGACGACATCGGGGACGAAAAGTGCTATTAGGGCCAAAATGAGAAAAAGCTTAAAATAGATGCCCAACACGTGAATTTCATTTTCAAGAAGTGAAAAAATTCTTCCAACTGTATGTTGAAGATGGAAGTTCTTTCATCTTTCTGAAATTGTTCAAAAAAAATAAGCCTGTATGTCTATATTTTAATATGTACGTCCATAGCATTTTTCTATGAGAAGACCAAAATGTAGGCCGACGTAAAATTTGAATATAGAGTTATTTTAGAAGACAGTTATTGGATAGAGACACTTTGCGAGAAAAGACGGATACTTTAACTCGGCATAGATTTGAATTCGAAATGGCCGCTGCTTCGCGCTTGAATTGGATTTAAAAAATGACGTCACGAGCAAAACTTAATAAATATGAAAAGATCGAGATGTCAATATTATGGATTGATCGAATCGTTGACGAAGAGTTTATCTCAACTTCTTTCTCTGGCGCTCATCCATGGAGCCCAAGACTCTTTGTACAAGGCTTAGACTCGAATAAGAGAGTTTGACCCCTTAGAAAACCTTTCAGATTTTGAGTGTCAATGTGATCGTTTTCACTATTTCTCTTCCATCTTTTCGAGACGTATATTGCTCCTTTTTTATCATCATCTATAGCTGAAAGCAGAGGTATATAATAACCCCCTTCGGGGGGGAAGTATGAAAGGTAGGCAAAATCGACGAACAACAAGTGCCCGGCGTAAATCGCGGCGGATCGACTCCCAAAAAATAGTTACACCATTTTGAACCTCACTAAATTTTCCCTACGCACACTTCCGGAACTATTTTTCGTGTCGTCTGCTATATGGATGTTCAAACTTTAAACAGGGTGGCGAAGTTAAAATTTGATAGTTTGATTAAAAACTTTGTTTATACAAAGATCACTATACTCTAATTATGATTCGACGGCTACTTTTCTCCATATGAGGTTTAACCAAAAGTCCATAAAAGTAAACAACACCCCGCAGCTTAATAATTTCAGCAAAGAACCAGTTTTACGTCATAGTCCATCACTTAAAAGTAGCCAAAAAAGTCGTCACCCCTGTCTGCCTCGAGTGATTTGGACTCTTCCTCATTTAGGCGGGCCGCGCTTGACTTTATTGTCTTTCCCCAACTAAGGAATTTCTCCAAAGAGTGGCGCTTCCGATTTCGCTATTTACACCAACTGTGGCTGCAAGAGTGTCTCGAATCAGAATTCGCAGCCTAATTAGGCTTCCGCCCTCCATCCTAATCACAGGAAAAGGGTCCATGGCCCATGTGTATTTGAGGAGACAAAAATATAAAGCGGTATGGTTCCACAATTTATCTTATATTTTATTACATTATTTTTAAGTTTTCAGGGCTGTCCCAGTGGGAATTTAACTCGCACGACAAACTAAAATTTCGAAATTTCCATTTTTCAAAAGCAAGTTTTGTATCCAAGGTGTTATTTTTTTCTGTATATATTTGTTATCGCTTTTAGCGGATGCTCTGGGCCATTATTCGCTTCGTTTGATATGCTAAACGGCGAGCGAAATCCTCCCTCGAGACACGAAAGCGAAAGAAGGTTTAAAACAAGAGTTTGAGAATTTTGAGATAAAACCTTAAAATATACTTTTGTCTATGGACAAATTTCACTTATTGTTAGAATATAGGAAATAGCGAATAAAATTTAAAGCCCTTGTTAACGATGTTAGGAAAATTTACTTGTGTTTATATCATATTTTACTATTTCAAAGTTCCTCTTGTTTATTTGTTCTTGGCTAAACAATTAAATTATTTTACGTAGAACTCCTGGGTATAGGTAAAAATATATTATAAGAATGATAGATAAATGTACATGAACACCTAGACGAAGGGAAAGTTTTAGTTTACCCAAGGCAACTCCAGGTGGAACTAGGCGTGCCCCGTTTTCAATCGAGATTTTTTTTACACATGAATGAATATATCTTTTGCGCCAAAACCAAGGTTTAATCAGATCTAACCGAGGTTTAATCACAATTAACCGAAGTTTATGGAACTGAGAAGGCTATGTAAACCTCGGTTAAACATTATTAAACCGGATAATCACGCCTCGTCTGAAGAGGGAGACTTGTACACTGATTCCATGGAGTGATTAACTCCACTCCAATATCAAGTCAAATGTTCCCCATTACACACAATGAAACTAGAATTAATCTCTCATCATTTTATTGCAAAAACCAAAAATATATCGTCTCCAATATAATACAAAAATTAGGATATGTTCAATATTTTTATGATAGTTAATGATAACTATGATTTTTATTTTTAATTGTAATTCTATAATATGAATTTTACACTAATTGACTATGTACGTCTTAAACCTTTCACGTTAATTATAATAATGAACCAATGTTATTTTAGATCTGGTTTGCAAGTGGGCCAAAAAATAGTCGTCACTGTGCAGATTGCGTGCTTGTATTAGCAAACACTTCCTTTCTATTTCACTGAAACCACTTTCAACAAATTAACAATGGACACCCATCTTAATAAATAAAGATTATCAAAATCTGGTGTTCATGAGCGTCCTCTAACGGCCAAAATAGTGGGCAAAGTAGCAAGCCTAAGAAACCAAACCACATGGGTGGCTACTACGGATAAAGAATAGGCAAACGCGCGCGTGATTTTGTTAATTCCTACTTTAACCCGCAGTGTTTGCCGTTAGAGGAAGCTTATAAGCGCCAGGTTTTGCCATTCATTTTTATATAGTGAGACGGGTTGATGTCCATACATAGTTTTCACTAAAGGGGGGAGTAAGTGTTGCCAACCATTTGTGAGTGCAAACTAAAGCAGAGAGAAAGGCTAGCAGTTCCGTTTTGGAACTGATCTGTTTTGAACTACACTCATAAGCAACCATGCAATGAAAGCGGGGAAAGAGGGAGAGAATTTTCTTTTGCCCCTTTATCGAAAACTATGTATTGTTAAAATCAAGGAGGATCAGAGAAGGAGAGGAAATGTGGGGACGGCGCGGTTCCTACTGCGTCGGCCTAAACTCCCACTCTGGGAGAACGGGGGTAGAGACGTTTCGTGGTAAAATGTTGTCGCGTGGGTAAAACGAATCCTTTATGAGACGCGCTAGCTAGCGACCACGTGACAACAGTTTACCTCGAGAATTTCCTATTCCCCCTTTCCACCCGAGTGGGAGGTTGGCTCTTCTCTCTCTAACTCAACGCAGCCCCACATTTCCTCTCCTTCTCTGATCCTCCTTGTTAAAATAAAAGTCCGAAAAGTTTGTTTACTTAAGATACTGACGTCATAACCCTCTGAACAAAGCTCAGATAAAAACCTTTTTTCGGTATTTTTTTAAAGCTTTTTGTAGACACTCTTATATCAGTGTTTAATCTCTCGAGTTTAGTGTTTGAGATAAGAATTGCCCCTTTTGTTTGCACAATTAACAGGAAATCTCCAAATAATAAAAAGTGTGTTTTTCCATTGGCCAGATAAGAAGTATACCGTAATGTAATCTTCGTACACTTGGGAAATTTTTCGATCAATAATCCCATTTCATGTTTTCTCTCGTAAGAGTTTTAACAACGTTTGATTTTAAGTTTCCCCATTATTGTTAGTGTTCAAAACACTTAACATAATCTGATATAATTTAGTTATCAAATTTGAGGAAGAATATTGCACGAACATTACGGATTTTCTTGGCTAGTACGTTCACAAAATTTACGGGGTATGTAAAGAGTCTGAAAAAAAAAAATTAAAGAGGCTGACACAAATTTTTCGAATTAGTATGGTTTATATTTTTAGTACTTTAAGAAAAATACCGCGCGAAAGTTTAGTGCCAGAAGGCTCGAGAATTAATTGAAAGCTCTACAATAGCCCCACATCCATAATTATAACCAGAGGTATATAATAACCCCCTTCGGGGGGAAGTATGAAAGGTAGGCAAAATCGACGAACAACGAGTGCCCGGCGTAAATCGCGGCGGATCGACACACCGCTTTACTCCCAAAAAATAGTTACACCATTTTGAACCTCACTAAATTTTCCCTACGCGCACTTCCGGAACTCGCGAGCCGAAGTCAACCTTCGACTCCAATTTAACAGACAGCCTGACTCCCGAGACAGGAAGTTCTAAACACAAATCGAGCCGTCTTGTTTATACAAAGACCATTTACTAGAGTAGCGACATTGAGAAGTCCAGCGCGAGCTAGTGGCCTAGATAGTCAGCAGCGGCCTCTTGTTGTTCGTGATTTTTAGCATTGGTAGTATAGGGGCTTTCATACTTTCCCCCGAAGGGGGTTATTATATACCTCTGTTATAACGTAATTTTGGGGAATTTTATTTTAAAAATTTCGAAAATGGTGATTAGAAAATATGTATTTTTCCTGTCGTGGTAATTTTGTTCGTGAAAATCCTACTCAAATTTCATTTGGAGTAAAATCAGTGACAGCCTCGTTTAATAACTCGTTTTAATAAAAAGGTAGACTACTTAATTAGTCGAATAGTAATTATAATAACTAGGAATTCATAAATTTCCATGTAGAAGGAATATTGGATTTATTGAGTTTACTGTAAATCGACCAAGGAAGAGCTTTCAAATCAAATCATTATAACAAATTATTTTCTATTTTTGACTTTGCCTAATGAGTGGCAAAAAAAATATTGGGTTGTCACGTTACGACCCGGTTTTTCTTAAGGAAAATAAGACCCGCAATCTCTTGCATAACATAGATCGTGGACTATGATAGGTACTAAATAAATCCATTCAAATATTCCTTCTTAATTTGTTTATGAATTAAAATTAAATTTCATTTACATTCTATCTTAAATTATTTAGGACTTACTGGTCTTTTAACAAAGACTTTGTGGTAAATTGATATTATTCATTTATACAATATTTATACAATTTTTTTGATTCTTCAATTTTTTATTAATTTTTAACAGACGATTATTAATTTGATATATTTTTTTAATTTTATAAGCTCGTCCAATACATTTATTTTTTTAAATCAATCTTTAAGTAAAGATCATAATTTTTAATAATAGTACTTATTAATTAAATGCTAGTTAAATTGATAAGAATTTACACGAAATTGAGAGCGCTTATTGAAATTTAAATATTTTAAGTAGTGATCAACTAATATATATTTTTAAGTTTAATTTGTCACAATTTATGTGGCTGTAAAAAATAATTTAGTAAGTACTTAACGTTCTCGTTAATCTAAAACAAATGGTTTAAAAATTTATGGGATCAAAGGTCATTTTGAGTATTTTTTATATTTCAAATCTTCAATATAGTTCATTTTTCAAAATCGAAATGTCTTTTTTTTTATTTACAAATTGTATTTTTAATTGTTTATTATGGTAAAAATATTCTTTTTGTTTTTGGTTTTCAGACGACGGCTACGTCTGAACGTCGCAGTGGATTTAGAAACTCTTCAGCTTCTCTTGGTGATGTACTGACGATAGCGGATGAACCATTGGATTCGACGAAGATAATGCTTTCCTTGGCTGGAGCTGGTGGCGTTCGACCAGGAATTCCACGGAATCTTTTAAGGTTAGTCCCAATCAGTAACAATATAATCGCGGCGTAGAAAACGATAACCACCTGTTAGGATTAAACGTGTCAGATTGGTTATTTTAAATTCGTTAAACTTGGCTTGAAAATTATGAAATAGGTATTACCCGCCAAAAATGACGGAATTTGAAAAAGTAATATTAATTATTCGTTATGGGCTGTGTAATCATAGAATTTGCACATCTCTAATCTCCGCAACATATATGAAGTAAATTAGGCCTAGGTCTTCTATTAGGCTTAATTTATATTTTCAACCGGAGTTCCCAACGACGTTTATCATTGCGCGTTTAACTTTGCGCGCGCATTTTAGTGTTCCCCACAAAAAAACAGACAAACGTGTTAGTTAATTGTATACGTTCAACATGAGTTTCGAAGTTTTCAATTAAAAAAATCCCCGGATTTCTCAAGTTGGGTTATTTTAATATTGTTCGAAATGTTAGAAAATAGATTATTCGCCCGCATTTTTCGTGGTTGTAACTTTGGTAAAATTTCGAGGTTTTTATTCTAAAACTATCCATCAATTTAACTCCGTCACGAGTCCAGCTTCAAAATTCTGCAGTTATGCTTCGTCTGCGTGTTTCACTCTTCTCACACTGTCGAAGGGCAATTCTGGGGCCTTTTCCTCCAATTTTGGGGCCCCTGTCCTGTTTTTCAAATAGACTTCAGCCTACTTAGCCCGAGTGTGGCGTCGCCACTTCTCTCAAATATATAATATACTTGCCATATATATATAGGTAAAACCTATAATACCTATTATTTTTTGTCGAGCTTTGAACTGGGAGCCCTGCACTTACTGCATTCTGTCTTAACAATTGTGTAATGCTTCTCAGTACTCCTTAGTATATAACAATTATGTCGTAACTAATTAAGGTTTAGAAGGGCTAGATCTACTTAAGTTTGAGGATCAAAGTTTAAAGTTTACGAAATAAACATTCACGAGGACTGTGTTTTACGTGTAATTAATTTTGTCGCTCCCGGATAAAGTCTTTAAAATCAATACTTTGGGAACTTTAGAGTGTATCTAACCCAAGCCTCTGTCATCGCTCGTTCGCTAGAAGAGGGATCTCGAAGCTTTTCCCCACTTAGTTTGACGTTAAAGTTTCCCAATTAGGTTATTTGTGTTCAAACAACCTTTTAGAACGCGCGTAGCGCCGATATAAGATTCTAACGACATTTATATTGAATGAGAATTCAAAGGTGACGTGTTTCGGAGAAGGGAAATCAATAATTTAACTTTTGTTTGTTGATCGAAAAAACTCTAGGAGGTTTCGTTCAAAATATTCCATGTTGATTTCTCATTTTGAATTAACTACGCCATCCTGTATCTCTTATGGTGTATTTACTTAAAGTAATCATATCTTGGCGCGTCAAGACATTAATATACTGTAATCTACTCATTTTACATATTAAGTACTCGTACCTCGTTCTCATATTACCAGAAGCCGATGAAACCCTCCTTTGAAGTCTACTACTCCGATGTTCCATATAGCGCTCCTCTCTGTATGGGTAAAATTCACAATTTTACGAGATCGGAGGGGTCCTACTTCATCCCCCCTGTCTACGGAAAATTGGAAATTCTCTCTCTCCACAAACGACGACGTTTTTTGGACGAACTCCAAGGCTGCTAGAAATATTCGCTCGACGAACTCCCGCTCCGAAAACATCTAACGTTAGGAGGCGTACGGATCGCGACTTTTGAGAATAACCCATACAGAGAGGGGTAGACAAGACCCGGGAGTAATAGACTTCCAAGTAGGGTTTCATCGGCTTCTGGTCTTGTCCAAAAGATATGACATTCTTGTGCCCCGGGTAGATTAGAGCTTGAACTTTGATAGGTCCTCTAACAAACAAGAGTGGGAGAGAACTAGGACATAGTAAACTTTGAAAGACAAGCGGAAATTAGAAATAGAACCAAATACTTTTTATATGACTTGCCCTATAGGTTATTCCGGTGGGTAAGGGGGCTGTTTATATTGTGCCCCATTTAAGAGCAGCCTGTAAAAGTATATTTGACCTATATTTACAAAGAGCCTTATGTTGGAACGAACTAGCAATCTCAATGGTTTGTATAAGCAGTGTTTCGGGAATAATATCTCCCTTGTAATGGGATTTACAAAGCGAAAATACCCCGTGGTTGTAAGAGTACAGTAAGAGCATTAAAGTGGAAAGTTGGAAAGACACTCGTTTTCATTGGGGAATATATTGCTTAAACTAAAGGTGTGATGACACGAATGATAACGTATGTGCAGGTCGATAACGACCAAGATGCAGGGTTTGAACTAGGACTATTAATAAGCACCCATCTTGATACAATTAATAACAGAACCTGGCTTTAATAATCGTCCTCTAACGGCAAACAGTGGTCAATAACAACTTTGCGCACGAGAGAGAGAGAGAGGGGAAACAATAATTTGGCCACAATTAAGAAGCAGGATTTGAACTGTTAATAAACACCCTTAATGGATAAAATTAATAAGAGAACTTGCCTTTAAAAACCGTCCTCTAACGGCAAACAGTGGTCAATAGCAACTTTGCGAACGAGAGAGAGAGGGAAGGAATAATTTGGCCACAATCATGATGCAGGGTTTGAACTAGGACTATTAATAAGCACCCATCTTAGTAGATACAATTAATAACAGATCCTGGCTTTAATAATAGTCCTCTAACGGCAAACAGTGGTCAATAACAACTTTGCGCACGAGAGAAGGAAACAATTTAATAATTTGGCCACAATTAAGAAGCAGGGTTTGAACTATTAATAAGCACCCATCTTAATGGATACAATTAATAACAGAACCTAGCTTTAATAATCGTCCTCTAACGGCAAACAGTGGTAAAATAAGTTGCTAATATAAGCTGCAATGGATAATGTTTTAGGGGCTCACAAAATCATAAAATTACAATCTTTTTTGGGGCCCAATTTTAACATAATTTTAAAATTTAAGTGGGGAGCCTTAAAATTTTAATTTGGGGCATAATTCCCCCAAACCTTGCATCGCTTTATTATTTTAACTTTCCTTCTAAATTTTGGCTGCATTCCAATATAGATAAGGGAGTAAATTTACCACCAATATCGTCAACTTGGGGAATGCAACCCTCAAAAAAATAAATATAATATTAAAAATAAAATTGCTTTCGTAATACTACTATTTAAAGAGAGTTGTCTCAAATACTTTGTAACTCTATGAAGTTTAACATTGTGTATTAATCCGCTTGAGTTTTGATCATCGAGACAAGTCCTTTTGAATAAGAGTGTGGGGTTTTTTCAAGACTCAAAAAAGCGAATTGAAAAAATTTCGCGAATAAAAAATGCTAGTGAGGTCGATTTTCAGCTAGGTTTGTGTTTTTTTTTTTTTTTTTGTTTTTTTTCTGAAGTTCCAAACATTCTTACCAGTTTTTGAGTTGAGAAAATATTTCTATACGTAATAATAGCATATGTGTTATTCTCTTCTTGTATTCTTTGTCGCGACAAATGATAGGAATTTAATTTTGAAGATTGGTTTTTGGTTTTATATTAGTCGGAGAAATTTACTAAAAGTTAAGGTATCTGATAGTTTCAGGTATTTTGTTCTACTAAAATGTTACAACTGATTTTGAAGTAATTTTGAATACCCCACTTTGCTCTTCCACTCGAAGCGCTTACTAGTGGCGAAAAAAAAGGTTCACTTGGTGAGGCGCGCGTAGTACCCCGCGTATTACCCCTTGCATGTTTTTTCCCTGCCATTTTCATCAATGAAAGTTGGCCCTATGCCGCTATAGCGCCCCAAGTAATGGCTAAATGGTGTATTGGTTTGCGATAATTGCCAAAATTTGAATCATCTTTCAAAAATTCTAAACTTATTGATGTTTATTGTAATTGGTAAAGATATCAGTGAGCTATATTTCAAATCGTGCTTGGTAACCAAAAATATGTTCATCGCCCCATAATCCGAAATTCTATTCGGTGTAATATTACTTTAAGCATAAGCCGATGAAACCCTCCTTTGAAGTCTACTACTCCAATGTTCCATATAGCGCTCCTCTCTGTATGGGTAAAATTCCCAATTTTACGAGTTAGAAGGTGTCCTACTTCATCCCCCCCTGTCTACGGAAAATTGGATATTCTCTCTCTCCACGAACGACGACGTTTTTTGGACGAACTCCGAGGCTGCTGGAGATATTACCTCGACGAGCTCCCGCTTCGAAAACATCTACCGTTAGGAGGCGTACGAATCGCGCCTTTTGAGAATAACCCATACAGAGAGGGGTAGACAAGACCCGGGAGTAATAGACTTCAAAGGAGGGTTTCATCGGCTTCTGCTTTAAGGATAAACTTGTAGCTAAAAATGAAACATCTTTTGAATATATTTTCGCAATTTTTAGACAGGTTTTTGCCGTTCAAATTAGTTTCTGAAGTTTGGTAAAGCTGGAATGGTGATTTCGAAAATAAATTAAAAGCTGTTCCATTTTAAACAATTAAGCTGCAGTATTGATATCATTGATTGTTTTTTAATATAATTTTAATCTAGGTTAATAGTGTAAAACATTCCGTAAACAATTAACAGGGTATTACGTTTAGTTTTAATTACATTTCCGGTCTTAATCGCCTATTTCTCATTTCCTCATCGTATAATGGAAATTCCTGAATCTTCGGAACCCGAAATTAATCCTTAATTAAAATTTAAAAGCCGCGAAAGCTATAAATTCGTTCGTTGCCCCTGGCATTGGATATTTGAGACCACGGTAAACAAACTAATAGCCGCTGAAGAATCTCAATTATCATTGCTCGGGCTTATCCGTTAATTTCCAAGTCGTAAAACCTCTTTGATTTCCGAACTAATTTAGCTAGCATTGCACTGATTTTTTTTTTTTTTTTTTTTTTTAATATAATTTAATGATAAAAATCATTATTTATTTCTGAATCTTTCAATTATAAGTCTCGTAATTTCTTAGAAATTTTCTTTAATTAATATTAAATATTAAGTTTCAACATAAATTAAGGGAGCCAGCGATTTCGTTCGCGTACTTAGCAATATTATTCAGTAACTCGACCCACCACTGTCATTTTTGGTATTATCAGATGCCAATGAAACCCTCCTTTGAAGTCTACTACTCCAATGTTCCACATAGCGCTCCTCTCTGTATGGGTAAAATTCCCAATGTTACGAGTTAGAATGGGTCCTACTTCATCCCCCCTGTCTACGGAAAATTGGAAATTCTCTCTCTCCACAAACGACGACGTTTTTGGACGAACTCCAAGGCTGCTAGAGATATTCGCTCGACGATCTCCCGCTCCGAAAATATCTACCGTTAGGAGGCGTACGAATCGCGCTTTGAAACTAACCCATACAGAGAGGGGTAGACAAGACCCGGGAGTAATAGACTTCAAAGGAGGGTTTCATCGGCTTCTGATAGTATATCTATGCCTATATGTTTATGAAATCTATATCTATATTTATAAGCGACTGCACGTACGTACGTTTCGTCCTTTTGCGTCCTTGCGTTTTTGGCGCTTATCAAAATTTTGCGCAGGGTCCCTTTGGGCCCCCACGCGTTCGGTAATTTCACTACTCTTAGAGAAACACGCCGTCTACGGGTAAAAATTAAATTGGGCTCCTGTATATCATATGTATATATATTTTGAATCGTTTTTTAACGATCTTTCCGAAAATGCTACTTAATTTTCATTTGTAGCTCGAGAAACATCCGTTACAGCCCCACTTTAATTAAACTTCGACAAGTCCCGCCTAAACGCTATAATTCTATAGCTCGCGAAAGACCATAAATTTTGATCCCTTTTTTATGAGAGTTACCCTTTAGGAGTCTAAAAAATAATTAGAGGATATTCTTTGTAAGGCGTTTTATGGGGTCGTAAAAGGTTCGGGCTCCGCTTTTATATAGTAGTTTAATTTCCGTTTTTAGTCCCGGACTGAACTTGTTGGATCTCAGCACAAAAGATTTATAGCATCCCTTGGGAGAAGTGAGCTCTGATTTCGTTTTTTTTCGTTTTTTTTTTTTTTTATTTTTTTTTTTTTTTTTTTTTTTTTTTTCTTGAGCCTGAAGCTTCTTTTTCAGCATTATTTTATTCAAAGGTAGAATGAAGTCTATTATATTCTGATTATAAATAGGTTAAAATGTAAAATACAGTAATTAAAAAAACCCGCATCTTACTAGCCCGAAATCTCAAAAATAAATCTCTATTAGAAATTAATATATAAATCTCTATTAGAAATTAATATTTAAATCTCTATTAGAAATTAATATATAAATCTCTATTAGAAATTAATATATAAATCTCTATTAGAAATTAATATTTAAATCTCTATTAGAAATTAATATTTAAATCTCTATTGGAAATTAATATTTAAATCTCTATTAGAAATTAATATTTAAATCTCTATTAGAAATTAATATTTAAATCTCTATTAGAAATTAATATTTAAATCTCTATTAGAAATTAATATTTAAATCTCTATTGGAAATTAATATTTAAATCTCTATTGGAAATTAATATTTAAATCTCTATTGGAAATTAATATTTAAATCTCTATTGGAAATTAATATTTAAATCTCTATTGGAAATTAATATTTAAATCTCTATTGGAAATTAATATTTAAATCTCTATTAGAAATTAATATTTAAATCCCATAATCTTGAGGGAAAAATTATTTAAATCCCATAATCTTGAGGGAAAAATTATTTAAATCCCATAATCTTGAGGGAAAAATTATTTAAATCCCATAATCTTGAGGGAAAAATTATTTAAATCCCATAATCTTGAGGGAAAAATTATTTAAATCCCATAATCTTGAGGGAAAAATTATTTAAATCCCATAATCTTGAGGGAAAAATTATTTAAATCCCAATATCTCTATGGGAAATTAATTAAATCCCAATATCTCTATGGGAAATTAATTAAATCCCAATATCTCTATGGGAAATTAATTAAATCCCAATATCTCTATGGGAAATTAATATTTAAATCAGAAAATCTTTGGAGAAAATAGTCTTTATTCTTTCTTTAAACTCTTACACGAACTGAAGGGAGTTTGGTGAATCTTTCTTTACGAAGGATTCGATAGAAGGTCAGGATCAACTTAAACGCGGGAATGAGCAGGGAAAACTTTCGAAAGAAATAGATCCCTGAAGTTTGTAGTTCAGGTATAGGCCAATCTTGAAATTGGTTTAGTTCCCATGGGGAAATAAGGATTTAAAAATCGTCCTAACACTGAATTTAGTTTCAATTGGGAATTCAAATGAATGAAAATATATTATCCTTTTCTATTGGATGATATCCAAATAAAATGTCTATAGAACCGGACAAGCTTAGGCTGTCACTATGGATTATATTTTTAGTTAAATTATCATATTTTTAAAATATCTTATTCAAAATTTTAAGCTTCTGGATTGAGGTGCTCTTAAACTTATATCATAGGTATTTTTTTATGATATATGTCCTAGTTTATTTCCGAAACATAATTAAAGGTAGGACTTTCTGGATTAAGTACTTTTACGAAAAAGACCGCGCGAAAGCGACCTTATTCGCGTGCGACCATATTGATGACGTATTACAGGGGAATTTTTATTTTAAAAATTGCGAAAATGGCGTTTAAAAAATACGAATCTTTTCTGTTGTTTAATCATTTTTAACGATGTTTCCAAAAATGCTACAAGTTTAGACTTCATGACAGCCTCACTTGAGCCGTAAACTGCTAAGCCTTGGCTACTATCTAATACTCGGTTTTACTAGTTACAAGAAGGATCAGACAAGGAGAGGAAAAGTGGGGCTGCGTTGAGTTAGAGAGAGAAGAGCCAACCTCCCACTCGGGTGGAAAGGGGGGATAGGAAATTCTCGAGGTAAACTGTTGTCACGTGGTCGCTAGCGTCGTCGGCAACTACGCGTCTCATAAAGGATCCATTTTACTCACGTGACAACAATTTACCACGAAGCATCTCTATCCCCCGTTCTCCCAGAGTGGGAGTTTAGGCTGACGCGGTAGGAACCGCGCCGTTCCCACTTTTCCTCTCCTTGTCTGATCCTTCTTGCTAGTTATTACTGTTTGTCGCTAGACATTTCTTTTTGAACGTTATGTTTTTGTCGCTTCCCTTTCAATTTGAGATGATCGCGAGTATTAATTTTTCAGCTAAGGTCAAAGTTGCATTGACATCTTTTCCCTTGAATAAATAATTTTAAAAATGCGATTTGCGAAATGAAATATAAAAAGAAAAATTGTTCTAAATAAAAATCCAATATCAAAAATTTACAGTCCATCGTATTTCAAAGGGATTTAAAAAGTGCGGGAAAATGGGGAAAAGTTTATACGCGTGTATATAAAGCGAGGGAAAGAGACCAATATAAACCTTTTTCCCGCCAAAAATGGTTCTGGATAAAAGGGTGGATTTCTAGTCTCGGCTTTTATATAAACTTCATATTCAAAGGCAGCCTTGAGATGGAGAAAATGGCCGATAGAAAAAGGCTTTATACACTATAGCTGCGAAGAGAGTCGAAACGAAATTGGAGAAATCTCTAGTATAAGAAAAAATTTCAATAAATCTCCCCTTATCGTTGTACGCATTGGTACGCGTATAACCCCCCCCCCCCCCTCTAAGAAAAAAAACCTCAGTTTCGTATCACCTGACACAATTTTCTTTCAAAATATGAGAATTCAAGAGTTTCTCGTACCTTTTACTTAACTGTCAAGTAACACGGGGGAAAAAAAAAGTTCTCTAGCAAGTCCCGAAACGTTTTTTCTTAGATTTTTTTCCTTCTCTTTAAGTTGAGCTATACTTATAACTTTGTCCTCGGAACTTGAACCAATGTTATCAAAGGTATAGAATACAGAAGATTAGGTTTGATATATTACGAGAATACTAGCATTTTTACTTGATTTTAATATTAGTTCCGTTTTAAGAAACATTTTTCCAGTCCATCAACAATCGTAAGTCTCTTTTGGAAGCAATGTAGTCAATGGCGGGGTAAAGGGAAAAATTGGTACGGAGGATTATCTAAGAGAGTTTGTTACGCTGTCTTAAACTATATTGCTTTTAAGCAGGAATATATTTTATCTGATAGTCTCATTCGGTGTAGTTCTGTCTAATGTGTACGAACTAATATTAAGGAAGGCTGAAATTGAGATATTGAGGTAAACATTCAATACATATTATTGCCCCAATTTTGGTAAAAGCTACCCTAAACCAGGGCTCGATTTTTAACTAGGAAAAATCTAAGTGAAATAGAAAACCTTTTAAAGGCAATACCGAGCGTCTATTTTTTGTGTCCCTTACATAATCTACATATTTACGTTGAATATCTTAACTTTTACTACGTGATATTGTTGTCTACCTTACATGAAGCTATGTAGGAGAGACAGACTTAAAGGGAAGGTGAAGTTAAAAAAGATTTTTAAATGTTTGAACTCTTAGTCCTACCGAAGCTAAACTCAGAGTTCACAAGAGTTCAAACTATTTGCACAGTCAAAGCTGAATCACTAATCGAGAGTGTCCTTTACCTGTACGCGTTTCTTTCTAAACGACTTGTTTTATTGGATGCTTTTGACAGTTTTCCCTTTTAGTTTTCATAAACCAAAATAATGTAAAGAATGTTCTATAAATAATCCAGGATTATTTCGCAGGACACGTAGTAGCGGGAATAGACGATGTATTTTTATTAAAACCAAATTATATGTATTATTAGGGTTATAAGGTCGCTAAAAGCATTGTATTCTCTCGGGGTCAACTGATGTACGGTCCTTTTAGCAAAACATTATCATAGAAACGAGAATTAAAGGGAGGATGACGGTAAAATCAAAAACCCTATTTTCTTGATAAATCAAATTGTCTTGGGCTATCAGTGTTATAGTGTTGACAATAAATATGCGATTTTTTATAGGTTAATTTAAATTCTGAAGTCTTTTTAAGTTACATTTTCAGGGTAAGGTAAATTAGGGCCAATCATTAATTCAACCTTCAACAGCGCTATCATGATTTTTATTTTTATTATTATTATTATTTTTTTTTAAATCGTCGCGCGCCAGATGTCGAGAGCGGCACCTTCAGAATAAATTAGGAAATATGTTCTGTAGGATTCATCTGATTAACAGGCCCTGTTTATACTTAATTTACAATCAAACTTAACCAAGCTTTCGCTTGAAAGAAATTAATTTTTATGTCTGGTAGAATTTTTTTGGACATGGTGGCTCCGAAACTAAACTAAAAAGGGGTGTAATTTTTAACTAAATGTTACTTCTATTCAGTATTCAGTAAGGGGGGGCTGGTAAAAACCATTCATTAACACGTGACCATTCGAAGCCTGCGCAAAAGTATTGCTTCGTCTTAGTATGGGGAAGGATATTAAGAAATACATTATTATCCGCGAAAATATAGGTTTTCCTCTATTCTTGTCCCATTTCATTCTCCCTTTAACAAAGAAAATGAATGATTATTGCGTTACTGACTGTAACGTAGATGATAGCGTCAGTTGATTGTTCCGGGAAAACGACACGAACTGTCTTGGTTGATAGGGTGGCACCACCGTTGTTACCCGTCGAAGATCGAAGCAGCGTGTTGTTACATAATCCACCGAATATTAGTCTGCACAGAATAAAACGGAAAAAGCAATTACCTTAAATTGAAAAGAATATTATGTAAGGATGAGTACAGTTTATGTTACTTAAAGGGAAGGTAAAGAATATAATAGTGATTTTCATATTGATTCTTCTTCTAAAAAATAAGACTTGATTGCGTAGTAAAACATTCAGGAAGTGCCTCGGAATCGTGCAAATAATCGATTTGAATAGATTTCTCGAAACTATGTATGAACGCGACTTTAGTTTTCGTCTACACCCACCAAATTTTAAAGCGCGTGTGCATCGGTGGCGGGAATGAGCAATATACCTTTCATATTGAATTTAATAATTTAATTTCATAGATAATTACTTCATAATTACCATCTCGGCGTACTATAATTTAATTTCCTAATTTCCTATTTTCTTAAAGGAGAGAGGGAGGGAATACTGAGGCTGTTATATTCAAAGACGCTGTCTTAATTTAATTTATTAAAGTCACTTTACGAGTTAATATTTATTTAGCTCACTCCTAGTTCCCTCTCTAAGTATTTACTGTCGAATAAATTTACATAGACTTAAATTTGGGGAGAGCCAATAAGATACCGGGACTATTTGAATAACCTATTGACTCTTTATCGGTGGATTAAAAAATAAGGTTAATAGCTATAGTAAAATATTATTTGCGAATTCACTTAAATATCCTATTATTCGTAGGACGTATCAATAGTTAAGAATTTGTAATTACAATTATATATATGAATTAATTAATTGTAAAGCAAAAGATAGCTTGGAAAAATATTAATGAGAGGATGAAGTGTAAAATGAAACCGAATTTTTTTATCGATTAGAATTAGGATTTTTTACGAATCGAAAGATTGGTTCTTCTTTTAAATCTGAATCTTCCTGATTTGTTTTATTAATTTTAATTATAGAAACGATAAAAAATTACTTCATTTTCCTCTTCATTCTCCCTTTAAAGTTAGAAAGCGACCGAAAAGAGTCATTTTTATCGATTGATTATCGATCTACCGTTAAAAACTTTAACAAACTTACCTGGAAAACAGGCTTAGCTGGATTCATGGAGATCAGCTGATTTTCTTCGCATTGAAGGGTTACCGACCAATTGAATGTCTCGTGTAGATATCGCCTTAACGACGGGCATTTGCTCATTGGTCGATAACCCTTGACAGTGAGAAGAAATTCTGGATCTCCATGAATCCAACTAATTAAAAGTATATTCCAGATAAGTTTTAAATTTATTTCTAGTTTAATATCTGTTTCGTAAACGTTTTATTGGTGGATTAGACCTGTTTAAAGAAAAATATTTTAATTTAATATTACTACAATGGAAGAAATCTTATACTATTTCTATGTTTTAGATTCGTGTGAACTTCAATTTTAATTTTCGGTTAAATCCATCTTAAATATCCTAACCATTTAAATATAAACCTTTAAAATACGTCATGAATCTATTTATTTGAAAACGAATATCCATATTCTAATTCAATCAATTTTGATTTGGAATCTGGTTTGTCTCTGATATCACCGAATCAAAGACCCGTAACTTGAAAATACTCTTTATAATACCTTTCAAAATGGTATTAAATGGTCCGGGAAAGAGAACAGATGATTGGCTGATTCATTTAGAATAGCACTCTTGAGAGATGCTCAGATATTGGATCTTTACGAACGGTAATATACGCGCCGGTCGATATCTTCAATTGTTTACCGAACTATTGAGGACCAAAGATCTATTCCTAGGCTATAATTCACTGGAAATTTAATTAGTACCGAGATGTGAAGGGCTTTATATAAAGGGGGTAGATCGGCTGTTGAGGCTGGGAATGGAGTAACGATTTGTTAGAATGCCAGACGAAGCGTGAAACTCAAGATTTAGCCAATAGCTCAATGCGTCCTAGCGAGCGTCCCTCGATAATTGCTCGGAGGCTTGAGTATATTAAAGGGTACGTCTCGAGTGGAAATTCAGGTTCAAGCTTGAAGGTTAGGCCTACATGGTACGCGGTTTCCGCACGAATTGGGCTTCTTCTAGATGACTATTGTGTTGAAAATGTCGATGAGCGGATGGCCTTTTTGGGCTGGTTCCTTAACTTTTCTACGTTTATTAAGGAGGCCGCTCTTAGTTGAAACTTTATACTTTTCAATTTGAATATTATAAATTTTAAGAACATTTAAAAATATGTTAACTTCTCTAGATGATCTTTATCAGTTTATAAAAGACTCGTGTTAAAACGTGTAAGTTTGGTTAACATCACCTTAAAGAACTGTTTGTCTTTGGCGCAAATTTGGTAGTTTCCTAAAAACACCGATTTTGGTTTGGGCAGAAGTAGATGAAACCCTCCTTTGAAGTCTATTACTCCCGGGTCTTGTCTACCCCTCTCTGTATGGGTTATTCTCAAAAGGCGCGATTCGTACGCCTCCTAACGGTAGATGTTTTCGGAGCGAGAGTTCGTCGAGCGAATATCTCTAGTAGCCTCGGAGTTCGTCCAAAAAACGTCGTCGTTTGTGGAGAGAGAGAATTTCCAATTTTCCGTAGACAGGGGGGATGAAGTAGGACCCCTTCTAACTCGTAAAATTAGGAATTTTACCCATACAGGAGGAGCGCTATATGGAACATTGGAGTAGTAGACTTCAAAGTACGGTTTCATCGGCTTCTGGTTTGGGTTAGTTTCTCCGCTTGAGTTGGGCGATATCTTTTAAACTAACCTAGCAACTTTGTTTAAATGGAGCTCGATTAAGTATCCAGAACCAGCTTTTAGAGCTGTGGCCAGAGACAATTTGCTTAATTGTTTGTAAAAGTTTGGGTCTCGATCACTAAAATTCTAGAGTTGCGTGGATTATGAGACTTGCTCTTTAAACCGTTACGTAACTTTGACCGATATTGTACTCACGAAAAGGCTATGAAAATGGATTTCTAAGCTTTATATAGGGAATTTAATCGTTTATTTTGACCATAAATTCTACCCACGAAACTTTGAATAAGGTATTAAAGAGCTGACCAGGGGACTAATAGCGAAAGATTGAATTTTCACATTTCTTGGAGAGAAAAATTATATTTTCGTCCTTGAATGAAAGGAAATTTGAAGCTACGTTCACATTAAAAGCAATTTAAGCTGTTTTGAACATTCAAAGTTACTACCGCAATTAAAAATACCATTTCTAACCAAATTAGAATTTTTTCCTCATCGGGAAAGACGATTTATTTCTATATGAGACTCCAAGAGTTTAAACTAATTCCATTTTTTGACAAATTACCTCTAAAGTCAACCCGAAAACTCAACGATTTGATATTTCCCAAAATGTTTTTTTTTTCTATTCTCTAGTGTGAAGGTGGCTTTAGATTATTACAAAATGGTTCCAAGTATTTTTGCGTGAATGAAGCTTTATTTTCCATTAATTTCTATATATTTATGGATTTCGAAAGAGATTACATTCTCGAGGGGGCACAAAAAACTAAAGTAGGGGTTTTAAGAGCGTTTGATCGATTTTAAATTTCTTTCGAGATATCAAATATGATTTATTTTAATAATGAACCTTTAAAATATGTTCTTACGAATTTATTAGTTCTTGAATATTTTCAAAAAATGATGTTCTTGTATCGGATACTTGCCAAAGAGAGGCTGAAGAAGAAAACAATTTTTTATCGGTTTTACCAGAAGCCGATGAAACCCTCCTTTGAAGTCTACTACTCCAATATTCCATATAGCGCTCCTCTCTGTATGGGTAAAATTCCCGATTTTACGAGTTAGAAGGGGTCCTACTTCATCCCCCCTGTCTACGGAAAATTGGAAATTCTCTCTCTCCACAAACGACGACGTGTTTTGGACGAACTCCGAGGCTGCTAGAGATATTCGCTCGACGAACTCCTGCTCCGAAAACATCTACCGTTAGGAGGCGTACGAATCGCGCCTTTTGAGAATAACCCATACAGAGAGGGGTAGACAAGACCCGGGAGTAATAGACTTCAAAGGAGGGTTTCATCGGCTTCTGGTTTTACTACGTATACGACTTGTTCGTGTGTTAAAAATTCGAAAATGTCTCTGAATTATGCAAAATAGGAGAAAATATTCCTCGACACGCGCTCTTATACGCTCGTGAAAATAATCAAGAACGGGATTAAGCGCGATTCAAAAGGTTAGCCGCAGCACGTGCCGCGGGTATTTTATAAAGTTAAAGCTACATTGGCGGTTTTTGATTAGTTGGAGGTTCTTCTTTTAATTCTTTGCCAAATTTTGAAGGTTTCTGAGACACTTGGCAAAATTCTTATTTTTAGAAGCAGAATCAATAAAATAAGCTTTACCCTCTTCACCCTACAATGCTCGAAGCAGGGAGAAAGCTAGACGCGATAAAATGAACTAATTTGGAAATAGCAATATTTCTCGACTAAGATTAATTTTTAACACAACCTTAGACAAACTATCTTGAAGCGATCTTATCATCGACTTTAGCAACGCGGGAGGCTATTGCCTATAAATCTCTTTCATCTATTTTGGCCCCTACAAAGGGGATATGCCACCCACTGAATTAGACCTGTAAAGGGGGTTGATGAGATCATGCGCAGGCCAGGTTTCACATTCTGATTATGCGGTTAGTTTGGAGGGGGTCAAAATTAATAAAAGACGGACAAAACTAGACTTATCGACACACATGTTTCCAAAACCCTATAAAACATTCCTCCAATCAGAAACGGAGGATTATAAAAATTGGGGGACCGAATTTAAGAGATATCCACAAAAATAGTAACCATATCCTCATTTGTGACCGTCTGTCTCTCCAGTTTTGGTCGTTTCTTCGTGCTCTAAGCATTAGTAAATTTGGCCTAAATGCTGCAGCCATTTGGCGCGAGTAATTCCCCAAACCGATGCAACCAATTAATCCCCAATTAATCCTTAGACAAGGAGATTGGCGTAGAAGTATAGTCCCCTAATGAATGGCAGAATCTTTAGAAACAATTGGTTTTCCCATCCTATTCTCTCTTCAGTCCATCTTAAGCCTGTACGGGATACCAAATAATCTTTTAAAAAGTTTAGATCGAACACTCGGAGGGTTTCATTTTTGTTATTTTTCTTGAGGCACCTTCTGGGTCAACCGTTGTTTGATTATACCAAAAATTAATAGTTATCAAGAAATTAGTCAGTGATACTGGGTTAAATGTTTTGGGAGAGAGATACGTTTGCATAATTAACCCCGAAATCAATTTATTTTATTTAAAATACCGAGTGAACGGCGGGATTAGGCTTAGTGACCTTTTGCGAGAATGGTGGGATTAGGCTTAGTGACCTTTTGCGAGAATAGCGGAATTAGGCTTAGTGACCTTTTGCGAGAATGGCGGAATTAGGCTTGGTGACCTTTTGCGAAAATGGCGGAATTAGGCTTAGTGATCTTTTGCGAGAATGTCGGAATTAGGCTTAGTGATTTTTTGCGAAAATGGCGGAATTAGGCTTAATGATCTTTTGCGAAAATGGCGGAATTAGGCTTAATAATCTTTTGCGAGAATGGCGGGATTAGGCTTAATAATCTTTTGCGAGAATGGCGGGATTAGGCTTAATAATCTTTTGCGAGAATGGCGGAATTAGGCTTAGTGATCTTTTGCGAAAATGGCGGAATTAGGCTTGGTGACCTTTTGCGAGAATGGCGGAATTAGGCTTAGTGACCTTTGCGAAAATGGCGGGATTAGGCTTAATAATCTTTTGCGAGAATGGCGGGACTAGGCTTTAGCGGCCATGCGCAAAAGGGTGGCATTCATCTTAGAGGGCCCAGACTTGGCCAACAGGACAAAAACCGTGTGATCATTATTCGGAGAACTACAGAGCGGCTCTCCTGACATATTTCTTGTTAACTAAAAGTTTCTGTTAATATTAATTTCCAACTGCTTTTTCTGTATGTTTCAAGCCTGCGATACGCAATAGGGCAAAAATCCGATAGCGATTTGGTAGAAACGCGATGAAAATCTTCAAATCGTTTCTCAAGGCGGTTTGGGTCCCAAAAAAGTTACTGCAAAATAACTTAGATTGGATGAGATTCTTCGTACCAGATAGTGGCTACACCTTTTTATACTTATTATAACATTTAATAAAGCCAAAAGGCAGGGGTTAGAGATAGACGCGACTTATTTCAACGAAAGTTACGTCTTAACTTAATTAGTTCCTTTTGATGGAATAACCCAAGTATGTCGAGACAGGAAGCTATATACGAAACAATTCATTTCTCTTTGAAACGTAATCTTCTTTTGGCTTTTTCTCGACGAGTTACTGAGATAGTCTGCCGTTTTACTTGACTCTAATACTTGTAAAAGGGGAAATTGATCCTCTCTGTGGTTGTAGGGACAGCTGAGAATGGTTATTCCTAGTAGGAATTCGGTTTCCTTAGGCTCTATAGCCGCTTCGCTGACCAAAAATTTTTCCCGAGCTTTGGGCTTTTTGTTTCGATGACTTCATTCTCATGGACGAAAGAAATGAATATAGAGAGTAGCCCTTTGTATTATTTATTGTAATTTAGTTTAAATTATTCGTAAATTACTAATTACGCCGAAATAATTAGTGTAACAATTTAGTAGGAACTTACTAAAATTTCATTCTGTTTCTGCATTACTTTGATTATACCCTCTTCAGACGAGACGTAACTAGTCGTGGTTAAATCAGATTTAACCGAAGTTTACATAGCCTTCTCAGTTCAATAAACCTCGGTTAATTGTGATTAAACCACGGTTAAGTCTGAATAAACCGGCTAGTTACGCCTCGTCTGAGAAGGGTATTACTGTACGTGAAATGAATTTGATTATTATCAGAAGCCGATGAAACCCTCCTTTGAAGTCTACGACCCCAATGTTTCATATAGCGCTCCTCTCTGTATGGGTAAAATTCCCAATTTTACGAGTTAGAAGGGGTCCTACTTCATCCCCCCTGTCTACTGAAAATTGGAAATTCTCTCTCTCCACAAACGACGACGTTTTTGGACGAACTCCAAGGCTGCTAGAGATATTCGCTCGACGAGCTCCCGCTTCGAAAACATCTACCGTTAGGAGGCGTACGAATCGCGCCTTTTGAGAATAACCCATACAGAGAGGGGTAGACAAGATCCGGGAGTAATAGACTTCAAAGGAGGGTTTCATCGGCTTCTGTTATTATTACTTAAGATTTGGGTTCACGGCCAATTAAGACTCTTGGCTAAACTGGCGCTACTTGGGAAAAATTTAGTTCATATATTTTTAGGTACCACTTTAGAATTTCTCGTCCACAATTTCATATTCATGAGATGAAATCCTTGAAATTGTAGGAGAAGAAAAATTTAGGTCATAATCTAATCAGAAACTCGCAGTTTTTAGCGATTGTGGCGTCTTGAAAGAAAAGGTATTAAGAATGATTGAAGTTTTAATTTAGAACCAGTAATGGATTCAGTTTTGCCGAAAGCGTACGATTGCCTGTCAGAATCTAGATGTGTTTACTACGTACATTGCCTGATATATATTTATTAGATTTTTTTACGTTTAAAGGGAAGATGAAGAGGAAAAATGAAAAATAGATTCGGCTTCCAAAATTTGAACCCTTGAACCCTTAGCTAGTAAAGGAAAGTTAAAACTTTTAATGCGTATAGCTAAAAATTTAGGGAAATACAGCCTCTCCATCCTCCCAATACCTCCATATAGAAGAAAAAATTATAATAATATCCGCGATGCCGATAATTTAATTCTTTTAATATACCCCATATTAATATGTTCTTAAAGGGAAACTTGGAGCTAAAAATGAAATTATGATTCCGAAAATGAGTTCAAAAGCTGTTCGATTTTTAGCTTCAAGTTTCCCTTTAATTGTGGAACAAAAAGTTAATGAAATAATTGAATAAATACCAGAGGAGAAATACGAGCTATTCATTTACTTTGTTCCTCTGACAATATTCTAGAATAATTGCGAATCTATTTTTAGCACAATGGCACGTATAAAGTGATGAAAAAGCTCATTCAAAGTATATTACGGCCCTATCGATAAGGGCTGAATTATTGGATCTTTTGGATAACGAAAAAAATTTGGCAGAAATCCTAAGGTTCATCTTTTTGGCATATCTTCTCCATCGTTTTCATTATGCTTCGAGTACTCGGCCATCAAACTAATATCTTTCGTCTCTCCCTTTTTGATCGATCGATATTATAACGGCATTAAGCTGGGTTTTCACGGTACATACAAAAAACATTAAAAAAATAGCTGAATACATTTTTGCTGATGGCTATTTTATGTCTTCACTTGTTTCCTACGGGCAGAGCTAGTATAGAAGTGGAATAGAAGGTTACTTCCGGCATAGCTTCCGGTTGGTTTTTAACGCGGTGTCTTCTTTAAAGTAGGGGTTTTTGAAAGCTACTTCGGGAATGTATGTATTATGATTTGGAAGGTAGTTTTCCATACCTGAATTAGTTCTTTAAAAAAAATCTACTTTGAGCTATTCAACACGGTTTTACTCCAAATATACCTCTAAGCCTAACGGCTTCTTTACCAACCCCTAAATATCTTCCCTCCATAGAATTATCTTTGAATGCCTGAAAGGCTTGTCTAATTCCAAACCTTATTATATATTTTTATTATTATTATTAACAAATTGTTCGAGAGTTGAGAAATGACAGAAGCGGATTGATACACAATGTTAATACTCATTGACTAGGAAGTAGTATATAGTTTCCATCTTCTTTTTAGAATGAAACCGACAAATATGAAATACAAGGATTTAGAAAGTGATTATTAAAACAAGCAATATTTCTGTCAAAGAACATCGTAGTTTATTTTCTACCGTGAAAATTCACCTTTAATCAAGATTCCGGTATAAGAAAAGTTTTTTTGGGGGGAATGTATTCTGGAAATTAGTTTTATGACACAAATAGCACGGTTCTCGGGCCTGAACGCTCTCTACGAAGATTCTCGGTTCATCGCGTTCAACTCGCGCGTTTGATGCTTTTATACGCAACAGATAATCTTGACGAAACGTGCGTCGAATGAGATTTCGTCTTTTCTTTTGAAACTCTTACCCTTTTTTGTATACCATATCAGATTGCCTTCGTTATACGACGCGTTCGTGGTTGAATGTAAAATTAATATTGGAATACGGGAAAAATCGGGGTAAAGTTGAATATAATATGCGTAACGTAAGGTCATTAGGTCAACGTTTGGTTCGGAAACCAATTAATGATTTTTTTCACGCATTTGCATTAAATTCGTAATGATTTTAATCAGAAGCCGATGAAACCCTCCTTTGAAGTCTACTACTCCAATGTTCCATATACCGCTCCTCTCTGTATGGGTAAAATTCCCGATTTTACGAGTTAGAAGGGGTCCTACTTCATCCCCCCCTGTCTACGCAAAATTGGAAATTCTCTCTCTCCACAAACGACGACGTTTTTTGGACGAACTCCGAGGCTGCTAAAGATATTCGCTCGACGAGCTCCCGCTCCGTAAACATCTACCGTTAGGAGGCGTACGAATCGCGCCTTTTGAGAATAACCCATACAGAGAGGGGTAGACAAGACCCGGGAGTAATAGACTTCAAAGGAGGGTTTCATCGGCTTCTGTTTTAATTAATTTGAGGATATTATTAACTCGCTCGCAGTTACCGGTCCCTCAAAAATGACATTGCTGACTTGAGTGGCGCAAAAATATTTAATTCCCCTGGTTACGCCTTTTGAATCAAGATTTTTTTGCCCAAATCAAAGTTAAAGAAGCTTAAAATAAAGATTTTCGTATAAGGTCCAAAAATAAATCAATTTTTAATGGAATTAAACCGCATTTTTTGTTGAAATCGTAATAAATTGAACGAAATTGAGGCTATTTTTAAGTTCTTTGATTGTATTCTGTACAGTTCTTCTGATAGAATATCCTTCAAATATTTTGCATAATCAGTCATTTATCTACTGTCTGTCGTCATTCCGCCCCGATTTATATTCGAATAACTGTTAGCTAGGCCAGTTACGCGTTTCGTTAAGGAAGTAGCTTCATTTTTACACTTTATCATTCGAGCAAATCTATATCCTGTCCAATTTCTCGCGTACTATCTGTTTCTGAATAGCAATGTTGTTCGTAAAATATATATTTTTAATGATGTATCCGATTAAACTAGGAATATGTTTTTTCTTTTGATCATTATCTTGAGCATTATAGATTCTTTTTCAAAAATGAAATCGATTGGAACTTAGGAGCTTCTTGTAATGTGGTTTCACTAGATAACGAGACGGAAAAAAAACGGCAGACTCAAGGGAGAAATTAAAGGTCCGAATATTTTGTACGATACGCTTTCTAAACATCGGAATTAAATTCACTATGTGGTTCTTTTTCCTTAGTTAAGTTTTCTACAACAATAAAAGATCTAATTCTTATAGGGAAAGGTTTGCGAAAATACTTTTCCATTCACATTTAATAATTAAAAGCTTTCGACTCCAAGCTGTTTAAACTTGAACTTAATGATAATTTATCAATATCTTAATTGACCCATGTAATAGTTCCTTCTGAATTAATTTTTAAATTATGAATATGTCCCGTAGATAAGTCACTTAGTCAAGTCTATGACCCGTAGATAAGTCACTTAGTCAAGTCTATGACCCGTAGATAAGTCACTTAGTCAAGTCTATGACCCGTAGATAAGTCACTTAGTCAAGTCTATGACCCGTAGATAAGTCACTTAGTCAAGTCTATGTCCCCTAGATAAGTCACTTCTAAATTCAAGTCTATACCCCTAGATAAGTCACTTAATCAAGTCTGTGTCCCTTAGATACGTCACTTAGTCACTATGTCTCAAGCTAGGTCCAGTCTAGAATTGGAAAATGTAACAAAAGGTTTTTAAAACAGTCTCATGGTATTAGAGAAATTTGAGTTTTTCATAAAAAGTAGCAGACGATCTTCGCGTAAAAGCGTGGCATCATGATACCATTTGCCTATGATACCTTTCATTGTTTTTGCGTACTTTTATAAGTCTTTAGTAACTTATTAACTTGCGTTATTTACTATAATATACTTCGTTTTAATTTAATTTCCCCTCCTTGTCTCTATATTCTTTGTGTTAGCGAAGCATTGGGAAGATCCCTGAGGGCGTATTTTAGTTATAAATGTCCCAGAATAATGTCACTCGAGTCTTGACTGTCTTGTCGCATTTTCACATAGAATGTCACTCAAAATATTGACGTTAATAATAACTGGATGGAAATGAAAAGTGTGGAATTTCCTTCAATGCTTTCTTATTGGTTGCTTTTATGATTTTAAGCTAGGCTGTGTTAAATATTAAATATAATTAAAATATAAAATAAATGCTTTTATAATCGTTTATTTAAAGGGAGAATGAAAGGCCAAAACAACTTATTTTTAATCGATTAAGAATGCTAAAATAATGAGAAAAAGAATAACATAACTCACCAAAAATATTTCGTTATTTTATAATAAATTTCCAAAGCTCCGAAACTTGCGGATACTAAGCCTTGGCTGCCTAGCTCGGCGAACTAGGCGAGCACGAGCCGTATTTTTTTTAATATTCTCGTCTGATCTAGTCACCAATCACGAGTGAGCACGCGTATTTTTAAAATACGCGTACTCGCTCGTGATTGGCGACAAGAACAGCCGCGAATATTAAAAAAATACAGGTCGTGCTAGACTAGTTCCTCGAGCTAGGCAGCCAAGGCTTAGCATCGGAACTTTGGAAATTGATTATAAAATAACGAAATATTTTTGGTGAGTTATATTATAGTTTTTCTCATTATTTTAGCGTTCTTAATCGATTAAAAATAGGTTGTTTCGGCCTTTCATTCTCCATTTTAAAGCTTTAGTTCACTCTTAAAGCAATTTGCATTTTTTTAAAACTACTTTCAAATATGAATATTACTATTCGATATCATATTCAGATACCTTTCATCATAAAAAACCCGTTTTTCAATATTTTCACGCTAAGAAATATTGAAGAAATACAAAAACATAACGTTTCTATTATATTTAAATATTAAAATAACAAAATTCTCCGTTCGAAACTTAGAATAATAATAAGTGTATATTTTTATGAAAGGTAAAGCCCTGCCTGTTCGTTTTTATCCTTGGAGGATTTATTTTGATCTTGTCTTATATGGAAAACATTCCTTTTTAGTTTTCGAGACTGAAATTTGGGAATATTTATCATGGATATTTATATAAGCAAAAATAATGCTAGAGATCTAGCCATATGGGATTCTTAGAACGTTGTATTCCTTCGAGACTTTGAAGGCTTTGGTATTTAAATTGGGAATAAAACGGACAAAAGGTGAATACCATCATCATCATCCTTTGTTTCTTAGAGCTTTATATATTTTTTATGGAATCTGAACATCTGGAGAAATGTCTAAAAAAAAAACACTTTTTCTGTAATGTAAGCATCTGAATTGAAGTTTGACTGTATTGAAGTTTGTCTGGTGAATCGTTTGCCTATTTTAGAACTATTATCAATGAACACCTAACTACTAGTGGTTATTCATCGATTCTTTATCGTTTAAACATGATTAATCCACCAGTAAAATAATGAACAAATAAATATTAAATTAGAAATAAATTAAAAACTTACCTGGAAAATAGGCTTAGCTAGATTCATGGTGATCCTGAATTTCTTCACATAAAGGGTCATCGACCAATGAGCAACGGTCCGTCGTTAAGGCGAGAACTCTAAAAGACTTCCAATAACATTCGATTGCACGCTAACCCTTTAATTGGAAGAAATTCAGGTGATCTTCATGAATCCAGCTAAGCCTAGTTTTCAGCGTAGGTTTTAAATTTATTTCTACTTTAATAGTTCGTATTTTTTCTGGTAGATTAGGCCTATTTAAATAATAAAATATCACTTATCAGGTTGCATTCTCCTTCTAAGAATAAGGAATCCGATTTCAATTGATTTTTAGGTATTGATGCGGGTAAAGGTTCCTTATGTATAAATGTACCGAAGCCGTTTGCAGCCCACTGTGAATCAAATTTATTGACGTCGCAAATAAAAAATGACGTCTGGGTTCTGGGTTATTCTCTAGAATCACGCGACATATCCAACATTTAAAGCTAAAACGCTTTTCGGCTATGTATTACGTATAAATCATTTACAGTATCAATGTACACCAGTACCAAAGGTTGGCCATACCCTAACCCATTGTATTTATAAACCATACAGGACTAAATATCAGCTTTTACTCTCTGCTCTAATAGAACGGTCTGTAATAGATTTTGGTTTCTAAGACCTACAGGAATTCTACCTTCTTTCGTTCTGAACATTCCAGATGAATCTTGTAGTTCAGTTGGCAAGAATCGAAGCTAACCCCTTTTAAGGATTCTTAGAGGTCAGAGAAGGAACCTAACTGGACAAATAAATCTATTTTTTTTTTTTGTAGGAAATATTCCCTCGTTTATTTTGCGACCAAAATCCTTTCTTTGGCTGGGTTTTTATTTATTTTGAAGCCAGATAAGTTATTTGTTGCGGGTTTCCACTTATATTCTTCTGTGGTTGTAAATAATAGAATCTTGACTTTATGAAACATCAATCTAAGGAAGTACTATGTCTATCTTAAGTTCAAAATACCTTTTAGTTCGTCGTGTCTAAAGTCTCAAATCTAAAAGTATAATTTGTGCAAGGTCTTGTGAATGAGGAGTGTGTGGATTTTTGATATACCGTCAGTTTTATTGGACCTTATCAAAATAATGCACTATTATGATGACGCAATTTCCATCATATCTATTTTATTTACTTAAATCAGAAGCCGATGAAACCCTCCTTTGAAGTCTATTACTCCCTGGTCTTGTCTACCCCTCTCTGTATGGGTTAGTTTCAAAAATTGCGATTCGTACGCCTCCTAACGGTAGATATTTTCGGAGCGGGAGTTCGTCGAGCGAATATCTCTAGTAGCCTCGGAGTTCGTCAAAAAAACGCCATCGTTTTTAGAGAGAGAGAGAATTTCCAGTTTTCCGTAGACAGGGGGGTATGAAGTAGGACCCCTCCGATCTCGTAAAATTGAGAATTTTACCCATACAGAGAGGAGCGCTATATCGAACATTAGAGTAGTAGACTTCAAAGGAGGGTTTCATCGGCTTCTGTGACCACGAATAAATCCCGAAAATATTGCAGTAAAATAGGAAATTTTCCATCGTTTTACAGGAAATTACATAAATGTTTCGAGAAATATAGGAGAACTAGAACTGAAATATGATAATATAGGTTTCAAATATGAAGTTATAATAAAACACATCCTTTTCAAAGAAACTTTGATTTAATGACTAATATCTGGATGAAAACTTAGTGAAGCCATTTTATTTTTACCTGTAGATATAGCGTTATAAAATGTCATTATACAGGGAAGCAAAACGTACTAGGACTTTGTCTCTTGTCCAATATGGTTCTTATCTCTTTTCCATGGAGCGTTTTTCCGCCAGTACACAAAAAAAAACGTAATAACTTCCGGAGAACTTTAAACATCATAAATCTCTCGATTTTTGACGGCTGTCGCGAGTTTCCGTTTTTCTACTCTTACAAAATAAAAATAAAACTGTAGCATATGAAAAGGTTCTTGGAGCCATGGATTAATGAAGAGCCCGGTAAAGAAGCTAAACCTAGCCGAAGTTCTAAGCGTCAGGTCCCTTTTAACCCCCTTTATTTGATGGTCACTTAATGGGAACCAATCATTATTTCAGCCTTCAACAGCGCTTGTTATGTCCTAACATTAAAAGAATAGGCCGGTGTTTGGTACCCAAGGTCTTAGGCATCAAACCTCGGCATATTCAAGCGCTGTTGAAGGTTGAAATATGATTGACCCAAATTTATATTTACTACTTGGATAGGTATCACTTTTAGGGTGGAAACCCTGGGATCAACTAATCGTGCACAATTCTGTGGATTCTTTCATATACCGTAGAATATCTGTATCAAATGGTAGAGTTAAGTCGAGTGTGTTACATCTATATATCAGGTCACCAATTAAGGCCTAATTTTGTGTCTAGTCAAGTAATACAGAATGTTTTTTGCCTTTGGGAATTACTATTCGCTAGCTCAGCAATAAGCAATAATGAACGACGAACGTGTACTCAAATTCCATCTCGAGTTGGCAATGCGTTCAAAGCTACGGATCTCAGTATCCACATGATTTTTATTTATGGATAATTAGTAGCATATCTTTGTCCCTTCTTCCAATTCGATTCGGAATCTGTAATAAGGACTCTCTATTAAGGTTCATCAAATATGCTATCTTCCAATAAAACAATTTTTTTTTAACTGAAACCTTGTTGGGTAATCGCAGATGGTACTGTATATGGGAATCCATCTTTAGAATGGTTAATCTCTCCCTTAGAGAATTGATTTATTTACGTTAAACTATAATGGTTGTAAGGTTGAATTTTACTATATATTTCAGAAAGAAAATTTTGTTAAGTTGCGTGATAGCCGAGGTTAAATCCCCCCCAAAAAATGGAAATTAGACACTCCGCTGGAACGCAAATCGACCTAGATAAGAATTATTAACGAAGACTCGAAAAAAATCCCTTCGTGAAAATATCTCTTACGTAACAGTATTCTAATTAAGATTAAAACTAATCGTAAAAGCACGGGATTATAGAAAACAGAATGGGCTTTCTGAGATACTATCACTGTAGAGAAATTCATCATTAAGCCTAATTGTTTTATTTCGCATTACGCTTCTCGTATGAGTGTTTGAAAAATAAAAATAAATCAGAGAGTGTTGTGTAAACAATGCCTTTTGTATTTTAGGCGATATCGAAGGCGCCACGAATGGAAATTGAGTATCATTTTCAGATCGTTAAAATCGATTCAAAATTTATATAACATATGTCATAGAAAAACTAAAAAAAATAAATATATATTTTATAATCGACACTTATTTTCCCGCAATATTACGTCATCACTGTGGTCACGTGCCTATTATACAGCTTACAATTGATTCTCGAGCGTTCTGGCACGTCATAAGGTAGCTTTCGCGCTGTCTTTTTCGTAAAAGTACTTAATCCAGAAGGTCATACCTTTCGTATGAAAATTATCGTTAAAAACGTTATCGTCAACCCAGAGGTATAAAATTTTGAATATGTCATTTTAATAGTATGATGAAACTATTAATCCATAGGCATTATAAAAAAATGGTGACAGGTTCACTTCAAAAGACTTTTATTTTTGAAATGTAGACTATGCCACCATAGTTTTGTTAAAATATGATATATATGTTAGAGGTTATAAGCGCTTGGGTACAGGCCAGAAACTCCAAATGAATTGTTAAGCCTTGGAATTCAAGAACATTTTCTATTTCTAGAAAAAAACTTTTTTGTGTAGGACGGAAGAGCCAAGGCTTAGGTTATTTATGATGAGTCATTTTTCACTGTAAATTATTGGCGACGATAGAAATGGGGGTGAGTTGACAATATTGATGAATAACCTGACAAGTAAGATCGTGCATCGTTCTTCTAATTTTAAAGAACTACTTCTTACGATATGTGGGGCAAGCAGAAACCAATAATATATAATCAATGTCAGGTTTCAACACGTGTAAGCCTAGGAACTATCTCTATGATTTGTTTTATTATTTATTTTATTTTTTGAATTATATTTTTCGTACTTTTAGAAAAAATATTATAAGGAAATTTCATATAATTTTAAGCTTGAAAGGGATCATAGATTTTGCTCTACATTTCATTATAATGTATATTATAAAACCAAAAAAAAATATATATATAGTTTAGGTTTTAATAAACTCCTGTTTTTTAAAAATGTCGATTTATCGAATTGGCTGAGTTTAGCAATTACTAGTCGCTAGAAACTTACGAGGGGTTGCTCTAGTCTCCTTCCTTTTTATTAAAAAGAAAAAGTACTCAACAGAGCCCTTAAAATGGATTGAGTACTCTTATATTCTTTACCAAAAATTTCAAGTATGAAGTTACTTTCAGAAATTTTGCATTTTATAAAAAAATATTTTTTTTTTGTCGAAGTTTATTTTAATATACTTCTGTTGAAGGGGTGTTGGCCTAAAGGTTAAAGTTGAGGCAAATTAATACACAATATGAAACCAGATAGAGAAGAAAGTAGTTTATGCCAAATCACCTTGAAAAAGATTTTTTAAGTTCGCAATTTTGTTTACAGACAATATTAAAGAAATTTCACCTTTAATTGGCAGTAAACGAGAAACTAGGCTCTCTTTATCCCTAAATGAACAAATTACCATAAATATAACATAATTATAACTAGATTACTTTGAACGCCGAGATATTATTTCATATAATTCATAATTTGAACGACCCCCTCTTTAACGAGTGTTTTAATTAAGGACGAATCATTAATAAACCTCAAGACAAGGAAATCTTAGACCAATTATATAAAAAAAAGTTTCTCTTTAGTCTATGACGTAATTAAAAATCATTAAAAATTTCACAGTAAATCGTTCACCTCAAAAGCGGATTATCGAGGAGCTTAAAGGCGAAGGGCTTAGGCTAATGATGTTGTCTTGTGAAATTTTTAATGGGAATAAAAGGGTGCTTGGTTGCTATTGTTAAAATTTGTTTTACCACTCGCGTTTAAGACTACGCCACCATAATCGATATTTCGCAGATAATTATTCATTCTTTTAAAAGGGGAATACAACTTTACAACAATTAATTTTGTTTAATAACAATTAAACTAGCGAATATGTTTTTTCTGATCGTTTAAGCTGATTCTCGCGATCAAGAAGATCAAAATTGGTTTGGTCTTTTCGTGTCCGAGATAAGCCTCGGCTCTAGCCGCTTGCAAAATTTACGCGCTCTTGTGAACGCGCCTCCAATATATTTGTGCAAGATAAGTTTCCAGTATAAAGAACACTATGAAGGAGTAGCTATGGTACAACGGTTTTAGTATTGCAAACTGGCTTTGCGCGTGGTTTAATTATAATACCGCTGTTGACTTAAAAGGGGGTTCCTCTTTCAAAAAATTATTCTGAAAAGCTGGGCTTTTATAAAGCTTAATTTGACGGTTGTCACGCCATTAACGAACTATATTTAAACTTCAAACAAACCGGACGACGCGAGCCCCAAAACTCCATCAAGGGCAATATTTATAATTAAAACCAAGAGCGTATGAAAACCTTCAACCCTTATAATATCGATCCATCTCTATAATCCTAGGTATACAGACCCTCATCAGTGATATAACAACGCGGCGAGTGCAGCTGGGTGGGAGAAATAAATTCGAATTTTTCGTCTTACACCTCTCTGAGGGGAGAAAAATAAAGCGTTATGAATCGTGGAAACAATACCAAGCACGGCTTACTATCTCTAGTTTCTGATTTGACTCAAATGGAAACCCAATACTTGCCCAAAAAGTTTTAAATTCATTTGTTCTTCCACGATCATCGGCTTAGTCAATTAGTTTCGTTCAAAGAATTCAAAAACATGTCATTTTCGACTCGAAGTCTTCGTGTAGTGTAAAACTTACTGGTGATTAAAAGCTGGTCTTATTGATGAAGTTAGATGTCTTTTTATAAAATCTAGGTTATGCACTCCAATCATAACATATTTATGACTTCGTGGAAACGAGAATTATGGTCCATATTTAGCATATAGTGAATAACTTTTATTAATTTACAAGACGGATACATTTTATCAAATCATATAATATATGTCAAAAGGAATAGAAACTTAAAACGGTAGTTGTCTCAATCCAAACCGGGTATATTCAACTTCCGGAAATCAGTTCCACTGGGGTGTTATATTTCTGGTCCAACAAAGACTGAAAACGCAAAGAGTATTGTTTGCTTATAACTATTTTTATTACCTGCAGTAAATCTGCTTAGTCACTCGGCTCCAATAGGAGGGGTACCGGAAGTAGAGATATCCCAGTTTCATTTCGATTAACCTCGTTTCATAAAATTGTACAGGCAATTTTTTCTTAGCATTGCAGTAGCAATCTCGTAAATTAATTTAAAATTTTAATAAGAAAAATTATAAATAAAAACTATGGTCCACATATACGCGGTAAAATATGAAACTTGGACACCTTATTAAGGGTTCTACTAACTTTGAAACTTTAGGTCTGGAAGTGAAGTTAGACCATTTATTTTATATGATGTTCAGTTATACCAAAAGCGGTAGAAAACTCTTATCTAATTTGCATTTCTTCAGAAACAAAATAACTTCTAGGATTTTTCTCTGAAACTTGGAAATTTGTTCAAGTTTTAGATACTTATGATTACAATCAGAAGTACATGTATCTTTACTTTTGTTTCCCATAAAGCACTGCTCTCTAAGGATACTCTTCTAATATACGTACTACTTTTGCAACGTATTTTAACATAATGTATAATTCCGCGTAACATCACCCAATAAACTTCGTGTTACGAATAAGTAATTAAACAATTGAAGAACGGATCGAGCTACGAGAGGTTTACGTGAAATGTTTAAAAGAATTGGCCTAGATAAAAGAACAAACTCGCTTGTTTAATCAAGAAAGTTTTAAGTTGTTTGAGATTCTTATAACAAAGTCAATAGGTTTCGGATAAAATCAAGTGTGTATGAAATTCACCTCTAAGAGCGTACATCTATAATGCTATCAAGAAAATAGAGAAGTTACTTTTAAAGTTAAAAAAAATAGAAGAAATGCGTGGAGTTAAATTTTTATTGTTAATAACTGTAAATCTGCGTTCATACTAGGCCTTGGAATCGATTTAAACAGTTTCATAACGTTTCGCTAGAGTCGTGTGAACGGGAAACTGCCTTTTCTCGAATCGATTTGATTCGATTTCACGAAACTGCTTCGGGAACCAGTTTCATACCGATTCGGCTGGTTTCAACAACCTGTAAATGAAGCTACGATAAATCGATTTATAAAGATAATGCGTGAACGCGTGACGCTTAAAACAATTCCTGGCGATTTGAATATCGGTTTGATTTTACCGTTTCAAACCGATGAAGGTCAGGGAGAACAGGGAAAAGTCAGGGAATTTGAAAATGAACCGAAAAAGTCAGGGAATTTTAAGATATTTTAAAAAGTCAGGGAAAGGTCAGGGAATTTAAAGATCTTTCAAGAAGCCATGAAATTATCTGCAGAAAAGATATGAAGTTGACCTGTCAGTTGTGTAGATTAGAGCAAAGATATGAGTGCAAAAATTTTGGCGAACGCAATTGCAAAATAATATAAAAATAAAAGGTTAAAAATTAGCTGAAACGGTCAAGGAAAATCGTTGGGAAAAACCTGGAAAAGTCAGGGAATTTGAATCTGAAAAAATGTGGCAACCCTGGCTAGTGTGACTGTAACTTAACTGTGCATGCGACTGACGAAGGCCTGCGAGGTCGAATTACCTTTCTCGCCACCCTTCTTGTTTTTAACAATAAAAACTTAACTAAAACTTCACTCGATAAAAGTTTTCAAAATTTCAATCTACCATGGATTCTAATTTTATAAAATTTAAAGTTATAAACCGCCAAATATACTAATTTAATATACAAAACTTCTTAGAAGTATCTCTATAAAATTGGGAGAACAGTTGTTTTAAGGCACGTAAAGTTTATCTTGGTGTTTGAAATAAATGTCACGTAATAAAATTTAAAATTATTCGCTAGAGTCTGCAAAACTCCATCCCAAATTTCAGTATTTTAATTAGGTAATTAACTACGATGCTTCCCATATTCTTCCAAATCAGGAGATTTGTGTTTCGCCTTAAAGGGAGAATGCAACCTAACAAGTGAATTTCACAAATTAAACTAGAAATAAATTTAAAACTTAAAATATAGGCTTAGCGGGATTCGTGGAATCCTGACGCGTATAAGGTCTAGCGACCAATCAAACGCGATTGTAAGTGTTGTGGAGATCTCGCTTGAACGACGGGTCTTCGCTCATTGGTAGCCAATTTAGGATCTCCATGAATCCCACTAAGCCTATTTTATATTTTCCGTAAGTTTTAAATTATTTCTAGTTTAATTTTTGTTTTATAAACTTTTTATTGGTGGATTAGGCCTATTTAAACGATAAGGAATCGATAAAAAAATCACTTGTAATTAGATTGCATTCTCCCTTTAAAGACAGCCTTCTAAGCCACGTTCTAAGCCAGATGCCGAACTATTCCGTTCCTCAACCCGTTTCGAATGTAAATTGGTTCCAGATATTTCTAATTAACTTTACAGCGCGACCTCATTAATTCAAAATTAAATCGTTGCCTACGCCGCGCGTCTTATCCACGCGGCGATCCGTCGGTTTAGCATAATAAGTGGGCCCTCCAACTGCGAACCTTATCAATTTAAAATTTCCATTTCGCCAGTAAAACGTCTAGGTTTAGATCTTATAATATAGGCGTTTCAAATCCTTTTCATTAAGAAATAACAGACAGAAAATAGAAATAAAATTTAGAGACCCACTTAGAGATTAAAAAGTTAGGATTAGAGACCTGTACAAGTTTTATTGGTTGGGTATATAATGTTAAATCTTATCTTGACTTATCACGCTCTTCAATGTCGTCGGAAGTTTGGATTACGAGGACTGTCTCGGTATGGGGGATTCGGCTAATTATGTCGTCTACTTTAGACCATTAGTCCCGAGTGATTTATCCTAAGCCTAATGTAAACCTAAATAAACGTAGCTAAATCTAAATAAACTTAAACCTAAACCTAACTTATGTTTTATCATTAAACCTCTACCTAACTTAATCTAAACGTAATCTAAACGTAAATTCAACGTTACTGATTTATTAGAAATATTTAAATTTATGAAATATTCAAATATTATCCTTCCTCTTCGTGCTATTCTAAAAACCATCACCAAACTAGGATTCCATAAAATTAAAGCTGACTGGAGCCGCGTACTGTCTACTTTTAACATAGATATCAATAGGTTCCAAATGACAACCGCATTTAATTTCAAAACTAAGCCAAAACATGTATTTCCTACATTTCTCAAATTGGCCAAATGCTCGTGAAACAAGGCTATCCCAAATTATATTATCTATATAGTAAAGCGCAAACATACGCCCTTCTATTTTCAAAAACATATTACCAACCCTGGGGCCTCGTTAACCTTAAATACCGTGATGTTTCCCCCAGGAGAACCAGAAGCTGGTCACGCTCTATTTTAAGAAGCGGCGATGTCGAACTAGGGTCCCGAGTTACGATATAAACCTCTTATCCCATAGTGATAAATCAAGGGACTGTAAGTATCAGCCTGGACTTTTGCTGGCTATTGAACGAGGGATCGGGTCAGCCGTAGGACCCGAGCTGATATGGGGGCCTAACACGCTTGGGCCTGTTTTTGCGCCTAGGAGAATAAATGCGATTCTTACATACAGAAAAAGGCAAAAAAAAAAAAAAAAAAAAAAAAAAAAAAAATCCATGACAACAGCTGAGAGAAAGCTCGCGCTTTTGCTAAACCTCGTGCTTAACCAAGGGTAGACTACTATAATCCAACCAGAACCTTTTTAAAGAGAGGGTGACAGTGAAAATTAAACTTTTTTGTCTAGTTATCTTCAAATGGCTAGGAAACTTTAGGGTACAGAACTTGCTAATTGACTAGAGCTATTGGATCATATCACTCCTACTAAGAAACTCTAAGCTCTGAAAAATTAATTCAAGCTTGGTAATTCGAGTGTATATTTAATAATACAAAGGCTTAGTAACCCCTTTAAAACGCGGGATATCTCGATTTTATTACACCTTTAATAATAGTTTTTCTTACTTTTCGCTAAGAGAAACCAATTTTCTCTGGACATCTTATCGAGAGAAAAAAGATAGCCCCCTTTATTCCTTTTTTCTTTGGCCACTCACTGGTCAGTTTCCCAAAAGGGAATCAATTTGAAAATGCCACACGTATACCTATAAAGTATCTCTATTTCTCTGTTTTACTCTCTTGGTCCCAAAGGGTAAAGTAACTTTAAACGTGCTGAAATCTTACTTTTATTGTTATTGTTGTATCCGTTCGTATTGGTACAGTTAACGAGTACGTAGCTGGGGAGAGTGTAATTTTATAATCTACTAGTTGTGTCATGAAAAGTTAAATGTATATATTGTAATTATCGTTTTCACACATTCAAAAAATTTTTCAAAGATATTTAAAATTCAAGGTTAATTTTAGTTGTTTAAATTATAATTTTTATTGAAAACGGTAGTTTGAAATGCTTATTATTTAAAATCAATTAAGAGCCATTATAAATTGAAATTAATAAATATACTAACTACCCTTTTCAATCGCGTCTGATTGGTGGTTTAATACTTCTAAAATAAGGGGCTTACATTCTTCTAAAATGGGTTTGAACAATTATCTTCTAAAAATAACATTTTCTTTGTCTACATCAATAATAAAACATTCCACTGCGGGTTTTTCTACTCCCCACGTATAATTTCAATACCACAACCAACGCGAATAGGTGTTGTATGTATTAGAAATCACTGTCCGGTCTCTCTAAGGGTCATCGGAGGGAAAGAAACCCATTGATGCTTGGTGGTTCGGGTAGTGTACTTGTCTAGAAGTCTCGACTGAGGCCGAGAAATAAGAAGGGCTTGCTGCAGGGTCGTTTATCTTTGAAAAGGAAGCTATAGGTTAGGAAATATTGCCTTCGTGTTCATTTGACCGAATAAATATCGGACACTTAGAACTCGAGATAACCCCTTAAATCATCGAGAGGAATTTTTCAATTTTCTCGCGAGAGATATTATATCAAGCAAGGCGACCGACATAAGATATAATTATAGTTTTCCAGACGATATATGGTTCCACTGTCTCGCTTATGGGTGTAACCTTATAGAGAAACGCGTAATTTCAGTTGGGACCCCGTGAAAAGTTATAAAGGCTTTCTAATTTATGATATGGTAAAGTTTCTTGGAGTATAAATTTACCTAGATTACTCGTACAGCACTTTGAGGATAGATAGAATCTTCTAAAGATCTTTGGATGGTATATAGCAATCTTGAGTAATGCCAGGACACGTGTAACTTGGTTCTAAGAGTGACCTATATCAAGCCTGATTAAAATTTCAGACAAGATTCGCTATACCTTTTCGTTTCCTGGCGGATATCACTGTGTCTGCTACTTTTCTTATCTCAATTTTAGAACCGTGGAGGTTTAATTGTAACCAGAAACTTTATAGATAAACAAGATAATAGTCTGGAGAGTTGCAACCGTATCTTTGAAACCTCTATCATACCCAGCAGAGGGGGAAAATCCACAATTTCCAATGTAGAAACTTTAAATTAGTATATCAGCTTGTTGAAAAAAATCCGAATAAATTTACGTCAGACAGAAATTCCTACTCATTTCTGACTCGGGTTTACAAATTTTGTACTAAAAGGCAAATATTCCACGGTCCTGAGTTATAATTTAAAATATTATTTTCGGTTGTAACCCATTAATCCCTTTGAACTTCGAAACTATTTATGATATGGCAACCTGAGCGGTATATCAGAAGCCGATGAAACCCTCCTTTGAAGTCTACTACTCCAATGTTCCATATAGCG
The DNA here is from genome assembly GCA_963920705.1 of Odiellus spinosus. Lineage (NCBI taxonomy): Eukaryota > Metazoa > Arthropoda > Arachnida > Opiliones > Phalangiidae > Odiellus > Odiellus spinosus. Next base: position 14,876,842 of record OY987237.1, on the reverse strand, counting down.
CGCCTCTCTGTATGGGTAAAATTCCCAATTTTACGAGTTAGAAGGGGTCCTACTTCATCCCCCCCTGTCTACGGAAAATTGGAAATTCTCTCTCTCCACAAACGACGACGTTTTTTGGACGAACTCCAAGGCTGCTAGAGATATTCGCTCGACGAGCGCCCGCTCCGAAAACATCTACCGTTAGGAGGCGTACGAATCGCGCCTTTTGAGAATAACCCATACAGAGAGGGGTAGACAAGACCCGGGAGTAATAGACTTCAAAGGAGGGTTTCATCGGCTTCTGATTCAGTTAAGTTGAAAGTTCACGCAACACCAGTTATCACTCGGGAAAGTTGATTATAAACGGTATTACACCATTAAATCACTCGAAAGATAAAACTGTTATCATACCATTTTGTAATTACATATATATTGTACTCCTAGCAGTTATTTTCATATCTTTATTGTGAATATAATTACCAAATCTCACGCGGTATAATACTGTATCTAAATGGGTCCACATATTACACAATGAACTAAATTCTATTCGGTCATCAGACGTTTAACGGGGCTATAATCTCGGCTTTGAAAGGCTTTTCATAAATATATAGTACATCAACTCATTTCATCTCGGGGTCCCCCGTGTTTATAGTAATTTCATACAACAAACCTAGCCATAGCAGACAGTCTATAGAATTAGATAAGCCGCTAATGCTTTTCTATATATTATCGAGATAGGTTGACATTCATTCGTTGAATGGATTTAGAAAATTGAGCTTAATATAATTCCTTAATCCTTTAGACGAAGAGTTAACTCCTTCATTAATCCTACGAGGATTATCCAAGGTTGAACGATTGCTAGCTAAAAAAAGACCCTCCTAAATCAATATTAGGTGATTATATCATTGTTTTCAGTAAAAGATTAACGGTTCAAGCGACACTAAAACATACTGGCCAATATAAAGTTAATATAATCCGAGGGGAAAATAATCTAAGCCATATAAAATTAAAAAAAACGGGTTTAATTCCGTGCCAAGTTCATATATTCTCCGGATATTATTTAAACTTTCGTAATTGGCATAACTAAGCTAGAGAAACGATGATTTTCCAGCACATTCAACCAGATCTGACCCAAAATGTAATGAGAAACTTAGCCGTTATTTCTATTCGCGAACTTTCAGAAAAAGAGAACATATTCCTTAGCGAATTTATGACTGTCGTTAAACTACAGTCATTATAAAAATAGCGTACCGTTATATCGTAAAAGAGGTGTATATTTCAGCTATACAGCTTTAATAATAACCATACGTACGATAGGGAAATTTTGGGGGAAATATTGGGTCGTGTTCGTATCCAATTAACTAAATTTACCCGCCTATCTTTACCAAAGAATTTATTTTTCCCCATTTTTCGACTCAAAAGTTTTGAGAATATTAATTTAATCTATGGGAATGGAAAATCGTCAAAAGGGTGTAGCTACGGAAATTCAAACAAATTGGGTTTGGCTGTCCGGACGCAGCGAGGTAAATTATATCTTCTTCGCGCCCGCCTACTTAATTAATATCACCAATATTTTCCGTAGGAAAGAGTTGAAAATTCGTCGATTTTTTTGCAATTCTTGAAAAGGAAAATCACGTGTTTGCGCGAGACGAGGCCCGAATTGAGACAGGGTGCATGTGTACTTTAATAATTGCAATTCTATGGGAAAAAAATAAACAACGCGTCAACACTGAATATCACCAGAAGCCGATGAAACCCTCCTTTGAAGTCTATTACTCCCGGGTCTTGTCTACCCCTCTCTGTATGGGTTATTCTCAAAAGGCGCGATTCGTACGCCTCCTAACGGTAGATGTTTTCGGAGCGGGAGTTCGTCGAGCGAATATCTCTAGCAGCCTTGGAGTTCGTCCAAAAAACGTCGTCGTTTGTGGAGAGAGAGAATTTCCAATTTTCCGTAGACAGGGGGTATGAAGTAGGACCCCTTCTAACTCGTAAAATCGGGAATTTTACCCATACAGAGAGGAGCGCTATATGGAACATTGGAGTAGTAGACTTCAAAGGAGGGTTTCATCGGCTTCTGATATCACGAAGGGTGGCAATAATTTTTTCTTGTTTGTTCCATCTTGATTCGTCAGTAGGATTAAAAAGAGGCACCCTTTATCTCTAACACAAACACAACAAATCGAATATAGATAAAAGAGTTTTGAAGCTTTGTCGACGTTGGCTTTCGAAGTAGAAATCTTTTAGGGAAGATACGCGTGGCGAGTCTTGAGAAGATCAATTCTCCGATTTTCCGATAACTTTGGCTGGTATCCAGTCGCTGTTAATGGCATTTTTTTTCTCCTAAGCACAAACAGCGTTACATTGTTACTTAAACAAACATCCGTATAGTGGCTATGACACAATTGTCATAAAGCTTAAACAAATATATCACCACCAAAAACAATACCAAATATATGTTTAAGGGTAATGAACCTTTCTTCAGTTTTGTTTTAGCCACACTATTATGTCTTTACATTAAACATTAACGTGGAAATTTAAATATACAAGAGGTATAGAATTATGTTTGTCTTTTGATAATGTAACTACGTAACGACTCGTTTTATATATTTACTACTCATAACTTTGGAGGGCAATTACTTTCAAATTCTAGGACATTTGTAAAATGTAGAGGACATTTATTTGTGGATAAATATTAGAACATTTCTTCAATGTTTAGGGAAAGTACTTGTGGTTAACATGAGGACATTTGTAAACTGTTGAGGGCATATGCTCTTTGTAAACATTGAGAACATTTCTTAACAGTTGTGCACAGGTAGTTGTGGTAAACATGAGGACATTTGTAAACTGTTGAGGGCATGTACTTGTGGTAAACATCAGGACATTTGTAAACTCTTGAGGGCATGTGCTTGTTATAAACATGACATTTCTTAACAGTTGCGGACAGGTAGTTGTTGTAAATCCGAGTACAGTTCTTCAGTGTAGCAATGAAGGCACGTTTTTGTGGTAATCACGAGGACATCTCTTAACAGTTGTGGGCAAATACTTGTAGTAAATATGAAGACAATTATTTTTTGGTAAATAGTAGAACATGTACTCCAGGCTAAGTTGGGTATTTGATCTCTTAATCCTCTATTAAACCCAAGTCCCTAAAATAAGAAAGAAACCAAACTTAACGCGTTTTCTACTTTTCTGGAATTGCGGGATATTTTTAACCACATCTCGTCAAATAATATTTTTTAAATCTATACTTTGTTTCAGAGCGAAGTACAGTGGAAGGCTAGCGAAGCACTTCGCAAGCCTTCCACTGTACTAAACTTCGTGAAGCATGCCCATCAATGGTTTCAAGTGTATATACTTAAGAATGTATTTAAACCTGAAGCGGATTAATACTCAATTATAAACCTCATAGAATAAAAGTAGTCACGATACAACGGAACTGTCAATAGACAAACGCTGAATTATGAAAAAGCTCCCAACGGGGAAATATCTCTTTCTCGGTCGAGTTTTGAAGCAACTAGTAGGTGGATCGATATAATTTATTTAGCCCAGGGTTTATATAATAATAAAATGTGGTGGCAGGCACGAAGTCGTATACCTACCTATATGGATCTATTCTGCACCACCGGGGGGTCAAAAGACAACCAACCTATAAGGGGGTAAAAATATACTTTTGATATACATGTGCAAAAATAATTGAGTTTTATTTTTGGCTTTCTGTCTTTTTCACCCCTTTTTTTTGTGCGTGTAAGAAAGCTCAACGGATCGATACACTCGGCTATACCTTCATATAAAACGCGAAAAGATATCCCACCTTATAATCAGACGCAAAATAATGTTTTTAACGCGTTTTGGTATTCTATATTGTATTATTTTTATACCTTAAGAAACTTTAAATGAAAATAGATAATATTTTTTGGAGGTGTGACGTAGTTTATTTCAGGAATGTAATTAACGACAATTTTCAAGAGAAAGGAAGTCATTTCTGCATTAAGTACTTTTACGAAGAATACTGCGCGAAAGCGAACTTATTGCTCACGCCAAAACTCGCGATAATCAACTAGCTGTAGGCCATACAAAACCCACTCGACTATTGTTATGACGTATTGTATGGATTATTTTTTAAACATAAAAATGACGATTATAAATACGTATTTTTACATAATTCTGAGACTTAAAATCTTTTTCACACACTCTTTAAAGATATATGTAAATTGGAACCTAACTTTAAACCTAGTGCAAACACTGACTGACACTGCATGTACAATTTAATTTAACTTTTCTCAGGTATAACTTTTTTCTCTTCTGAATTTTTAATCGGACTTTCATTTTTAAAATGAAAAAGCTATTTAAGTTTTACACATCGTTTGCCAAACTCAAGCTGTTACGTGCCTTTTTTGATTAAAAACAAGACTCCTGGGACTATCATCAAAGGAATGGTGTTTGGGAATAAAAAGGTTATTTCAAAATTGAAACGTTATTTTAAACGAGATTAAAATTTATACTTTAATGAACTTGTTACCTTCTATAAAACAGATCAATTCTTTGTTTAATTATATTCAAGTCTATAATTAACATTATAAATTATTTTAAATGAACTATGAATCGTAGAAATTATTTTTTTATCAATAATATCATTGTATTCTGGAAAATTGGTTTCATACAAGCATAGAGAATCCTACAATTTGATTGGCTCTTGAAAGAGAGTTAAGTTTAGGTGAACACAAAGGATGATAAATTTAATTTCACCGCGCCTTTAAGGAAGATGGGAACGGTTCGGTGTTTTTGGAGGTTTTAATTTACAAGTAAGGCGGATGTCAAATTTAACGAAGGTGTCATTTCTAAGTGGGCCGGGGTTTTTCATCTCTCTCATCCTTTCATCTTAAAAAAAAAATAAAAAAAAAATGTAGTTTGGCTTTGGAGATAGGAGAGGGTGTAAATGTCAACAACAGGAGTTCGTGTGTATGTGGGTTTTAGTTTACCAAAACATAAACTCCCACACCTTGGGCTTATCTTCTTTTCGGAATTTTTTAAAGTATGTTTAAATTGGTAGAGGGATTTAAAGTTAGTCGTTTACCCATATGTCTGGTGTGTAAGTCTGTGAGTAAGCAATGTTGCATTTAATTTAAAAGAGCTCTAACATAGAAGCGAGGATACAAACCATTAGTAACATATATATTGTCATATATTTTGAATATTTTGATCAATTGAACAAAGCCCTTTTTTTTCGATTATTTGAAAGTTGATCAATTAAACAAAGCCCCTTTTTTCGATCATTTGAAAGTTGATCAATTAAACAAAGCCCCTTTTTTCGATCATTTGAAAGTTGATCAATTAAACAAAGCCCTATTTTTCGATCATTTTTAAAATTGATCAATTGGACAAAGCTCTTTTCTTCGATCATTTGAAAGTTGATTAATTGGACATAGCCCTTTTTTCGATCATTTGAAAGTTTATCAATTGGACAAAGCCCTTTTTTTCGATCATTTGAAAGTTTATCAATTGGACAAAGCCCTTTTTTTTTGGATCATTTGAAAGTTGATCAATTGGACAAAGCCCCTTTTTTTTGGATTATTTATAAGTTGATCAATTGGACAAAGCCTTTTTCTTCGATCATTTGGAAGTCGATCAATTGGACAAAGCCCTTTTCCTGATCATTTGGAAGTTGATCAATTGGACAAAGCCCTTTTCTTCGATCATTTGAAAGTCGATCAATTGGACAAAGCCCTTTTTTCTATCATTTGAAAATTGATCCTTTGGACAATCATTTGAAAGTCGATCAATTGGACAAAAGCTTTAGTGACTAGAATCGAAGGTGAAGTAACTTCAAAACGTTGTCGTGCTTAGTAACTTTTAATTTGATCAGGATCTCCTTGTTGAAAATGATTAAATAATGGACAAAAACTCCTAGTCGATCATTTGAAAGTCGATCACTTAGATCTTTCCCTTTCGATTACGGTTAAAAACTGTTTCAAGTCTCCATGTAGTCTTTCTATGGCCGCATCCCCCCTTTTTAATATTCTAGTGTGAATGAAACTCTTTCCATATTACTGAACATATCAAATAACGTAAAAGTTTATGGAAAATCAATTTTCAAGCCGCAAACGCGGTATGTGTACCTTAGTTACGGTGCTAAACGTGTGAGCAATAACCGAGAGTTTTAAAAAGTAAATAGCAACCACCGTAAACCCCAAAAACGATTAATTTTTCCATTAAAATTATCAAGGGAAAACTTCGATTAAGCGTTTTAATTAAAATTCAGGTAAACATAAAGGGGTAGTTATACCAATATTTGTGAAAATATCTGATTTTTAAAGTGTAAGATACACTATTATATTTATTTAAAAATACTTGGATGGTTATTTAAAAATCTACAAATGCATAGTGATACATAAAATGAACCATAAATATTTAATTTTTTAATTTTTTAAATAATTTAAAAGTTTCTGAGAAAAACTCAAATCAATTATTGTGGGATTATATTTAATCTTAAAAGTTTAATATTTGGAAAGCGAGAATTTAATTAATTTATTGCTTAACTAAAAAAATAATATCTTTCATTAACTTTCGTTAATATATGAAATAGCATTGCATATGCAATTCGAAAGGTCAGATGTTAAGCTTAATATGTAAATATAATTTTCCAAAAATTGCATGCACAAACCACTTTAATTACTTTTTTTTATTAAAACCTATAAATTTGACATTACCTGTCACCTTTACACAAATGATATCCAGCGGTTTCCACGTAGAGGTACGGCATTTTAATTAGCTTGTTCTTGCTCTCTGTCGCGGCACCAGGAAGGTGTAAATGTAAAAATAAGCTGTTCTTTGAAATGTAAAACTCTTATGTTCCTTCTGGCTAAGTACTTGCGCTTTTTTTTTTTAGGATATCGCGCGCGCGTTTTATGAATACTTTATGAACGTCACTGGTCTCCTTGTCCCCGATAGAATTTCCTGGGGCTGCGGTTGCCTCTGGAACCTCATGCCTGAAAGCGTTTGATCGAATGCCGTGAGCTCGAAACGGTAGCCGTTTTAGAACTGAAATTCCACCTCTCTTACCCCTTAACTCTTCCTATAGCTAGTCTCTCACTCTCTCAACTGTCTTTCCAAGCTCTTGTTCGCAAACTTGGAAGCCCCCCCCCCCCCCTCGCAACTCTCAACCCATTGCGCAGTCTTTCATGATGGAAACAAAACGTTTTGGAGCAGTCAAACAAGCGACAGCTTCGCCATCTGGACATCGTTTTTCAAATTATTTGCCGCTCAGTTAAGCGTTAATTGCGTATATTATACGTATAAGATTGATGTTACAAGTTTAAGACAGGAAGCAGTTGTTTCCACATGTCTTGGTTTGAATCCTGTGTTAAAGTTATGTAGGATACGCGCTAAATGTGTATAAAGTTAATTATGAAATCACTTCGAATTAGCCCTAAGAACAATGTTATAACTAATTGCACTAGATTTGAATGTCAAAAGCGCGTGAGTTTTTATCAATTAAACCATCTAGTATTGCGTCACTGCGCGAGCGCATTTGGAAATCCATAAATTAATTGGGCCAATTAGTTGGAGAGCAAAAATGGATCGTGTGAATGGCCCTTAATCGCGAAATTACCGCAGATTGAGTTTATGGGATAAACTTTATGAAGAGACGGACATTGCTAGTGTATTTAACAATCAGTTTGAATGTTTTTTTCTTAATGTACGTTCACATTAACATTTAATTACTTTGATATATTTTTTAAACTATTTGAAAAGGTACTATTCACAATATTATTTTTGTTTCTCGATCAGATTATCTTTATGCATTTGAACCCAATATTAAACTATTCTAAATCAGTACAAAACTGTTTAAAAAACTAACTTGAAAGCGGCTTAAGATTGATATCTTAGATTAATATTATTGTTATTAATAACAATATCAAAAACAAATATTCAATAGAGTTTAAAATTATTTTCCGAAACCCCAACTTCAATTGAATTGGATACTTGCTATCCAATATCCGCATCCGAAACCCTCAGGCATTTATTGAAATTTTCAATAGAAACCCTCATTTAAAGTAATTAATTAAAAATCTCTCTTACTAATGAGTTTCTCGAAATTGGAATGGCATAACTTCCAAATTCTTCTCCAATTATTTTCTAGCTTTGAATTTTAGGATTGAAGTTTCTATTCCTACGAAATCGAAAAGCAATTCTAGTTTGATGAGAAATAGAAACCTGAGGCGTATTAATCAATACAGATAATGATTTTAAGGGGAAAGGAAAAAAAACTTAAGTCTCTTGGCAATTTTAAACTCTAACAATCAAATAATTTTTGCTTACTTTGATATTCGCTTTTTGGTCAGTGTTTGACTTGTTTAGCTCCCCTTCAAAGAATTCCGCCTTGGGGACAAAATCAACTTAGTTATCTTTCAGACAGATATTGTAAACAATGTCACAAAATCTTCCTTAAGTAGTTGAGAGGTTCTTCGGGACATAATGCAACGGTGTTTGTGTTTGACGCCACTCTAGTGTCATATTAGAACAATATCATTTTATTTTCTTATTCCAAATATGACGTAATAATACCCAGGAATGGACAATGACACTTACGGTTTTAGAACGATAAACAAGACGTAAGTCTTTGGACTGGTACTTCATTTCAAATTGACATTTGAACAAATTTAAAAATTTCTAACGCGTGTACTTTGCAAGACCATTATCTCCAAAGCCAAGTCTTGAATATCTTAAATATGATGAAAAAACTATAGACAATAACACATAAAGTAAACTCGTTACAAAACTAGATTTTCCAAAAACATTTCTTTATAGCGAAATAAATTCCACCCAAATCTATTGAAAAAAAATTTCTGAAAATGGTCTACAAAATTAATGAAAAAATCGCCTTACCCAATGATGTTGGACACCAATGGTCCAAATTGTAAACTCCAACAGAATTCGACTAAATAGATCAAATGAAATAATTAAAATCAGCGATAGAGGACCGAAATTTAAAATGCTTTGGTCCATTTTGGTTATTCCATTAGATCTATTTGATCGAATTTTGGACCAAATTAGGTTTTTTCCTCATTTGGTAATGCAATGGTATCGTACTGAAAAGTAAAACTGAGTGACGTCACACACTACGGAAAATACACTGTCGGGAATTTCTTCAGCTGCTAAAGATTAAATTCTCGAGTTTGGCGAGAGATCATAATTTCAATTGAGGCCTATCCACTTTAAATGTACTAAAACTATTTCAATGCTCTTTATTTAAAAACAAACTCAAACTAATTTATCAACCTTGAAAATAGCTTTAGTTGCGATCTAGAAAAAGCCAATTGTCTCTAAAAATTTCGATACTTTCCAAGATTACAACACGATCATCTTGATACAATTGGTATCATCTTTATATAAAGTAAGAAATTCCAAATATACAGGTATCTAACGAATAAGCAAACTGAATGTAATTTGTAATTTCAACAAACGATATTACGTGATGCGTTGTAATACCGTTGGTTTTATCTCTTGTTCAAACAAATGAAAAAAAAAGTAAGACAATTCAATTTCCCCTTAGGCTTTACGTAACAAGAAAAAAATACTCTCGTAGGATAGTTTTCTATTCTTGGCCCGAAAACTTGTTGACTTAGGGCGGGTTCCGGTCGTGTTCCTTAACTCGTTTTGTTCTCTCTATCGTTTTAACACACAAAGAAGACGAGTTCGGGCAGATGCTTTTTCCCCCCTTTTGTTTTCGTCAATTCTTTCATCCGTTTTATTCGCGGATTTCCAAAGCAATCTTTCTAAGAAATGTTAGAAAGCCCAATTATGATTTATGAAGCTTCTACTTCAATAGATTAATAGCTTTACGGTTTTAAAAGGAGTATATCCTTCGAGCTTTCGTTACTGAATATTCCTATAATTTTAAGTATAACCAGAGGTATATAATAACCCCCTTCGGGGGGGAAGTATGAAAGGTAGGCAAAATCGACGAACAACGAGTGCCCGGCGTAAATCGCGGCGGATCGACACACCGCTTTACTCCCAAAAAATAGTTACACCATTTTGAACCTCACTAACTTTTCCCTACGCGCGCTTCCGGAACTCGCGAGCTGAAGTCACCCTTCGACTCCAATTTAACAGACAGCCTGACTCCCGAGACAGGTAGTTCTAAACACAAATCGAGCCGTCTTGTTTATACAAAGAGCATTTACTAGAGTAGCGACATTGAGAAGTCCAGCGCGAGCTAGTGGATTAGATAGTCAGCAGCGGGCTCTTGTTGTTCGTGATTTTTAGCATTGGTAGTATAGGGGCTTTCATACTTCCCCCCGAAGCGGGTTATTATATACCTCTGGTATAACCCATTTCTTTAGCGAGTCGCGATAGATTAATTACCCTCCTGGCTAACATAATTTGGAACACGCTGTCGACTCCACCCAGCAAAAATCTCTTAATTTTATATTCCATGTAGGCATATTATTCGATAGAATAAAATGTTTTGGAAAAATTAACTTTTCTAATAGCATAGTCACTCACTAAAAAACCAAATTGGGTGCTTTTAATTATGTTTTTGTTTAAATTAAGCCTTTGCTGATAACTAAAACCTATAGAAGACTAATAACAATGGATACATATAGATCTTAATAGATAGGTTAAAGGTTAAAAGCAAAATCTGGCGTTCATAAGCGTCCTCTAACGGCAAACATTTGCAAAAGTAGTAGCTAACAAAATCAACTTTGATCATTAAGTATGAAACCTTTGTTGCCAGGTGTGATAACGTTTTTACCAGAGTTTTAAAAGTTAAAATCGTTTAAAAATATGTAGGCTATATAGTTTCCATCCTTTGAGCATTTCATTACAATATATTCTTGTGGAAATAGAAGGAATAGGTTCGAAGAGCAATGTCAACAGACGCAACTATCTCAAGAACTAATCACAGCTAAAGACTGCTAATAGTTGACTAATTTCGTATTGGGGTCAGAGGTTGACCATCAATCTAACTAACCAGAAACCTGTATTCCTATAATACTTATTACGCACTCTAATTGGCCATACCTACTTTTATTTTTATTCGATTTAACATAATGTGTTAGACCGCCTTAGCTTAAATCTAGTATTTTATAAATTATATAGTTGAACGGAAATATAGCCCTTAGGAGTTTAGAGCAATTAGAGAAAGCGCTCTTCCGGTCCAAGGTTATTCGTAAGTGGGGAATCGGGTACCCTAGGGGTGTATATCTGAAGTCTTCTTAGCATGTATCTATCGTCGTTAATAACTGAACTTTCCTATCTTTCAAGGTCTAGGATAGTACATTGGGGTCCCATTCAGACATAATATAAAAACCTTAAAAGTACCCTGAAACTTGTTTTCAAAAAGACTAATTATCATTTCAAGGTAAATTAATGGCCAATTGATGTTTTATCCTTTTTGTTTGCCGTATTTTCTACTATTAAACCATTTTGATTCAAAATACACGAATCCAGGTTTCCTGGTACCTTAAAGCAAGAAGGATCAGACAAGGAGAGGAAAAGTGGGGCTGCGTTGAGTTAGAGAGAGAAGAGCCAACCTCCCACTCGGGTGGAAAGGGGGATAGGAAATTCTCGAGGTAAACTGTTGTCACGTGGTCACTAGCGTCGTCGGCTACTACGCGTCTCATAAAGGATCCGTTTTACCCACGTGACAACATTTTACCACGAAACATCTCTACCCCCGTTCTCCCAGAGTGGGAGTTTAGGCCGACGCAGTAGGAACTGCGCCGTCCCCACTTTTCCTCTCCTTGTCTGATCCTTCTTGCTTAAAGGAATCAAATTTTTTAAACCTATTGTAAAATCAGATTTTTGAGGCTTTCGTAAAATTTTCAAGTTGAATTCGGATGTCACTTAGTGACGTTAGGATCTCAAGCCCTGTACAGATACACCCTTTTAAATCAGAGAAGCTCTTTAAAGAGGAACTCGGAAAAACAGAATACCATACTAATTAAAATATAAATAAATTTAATTAAAATTAGCGCTAATGTTCAAACGTTCTGGGTTCTCCCTTATTCTATTTTTTTCAGTGGAATGAGAAGCTGTTTTATGTTAGCAGTTACGCCTGTTTGCAGGCTTCATCCTGAGCAGCGCAGCGCCAATGTTGGAACACTTTTACAGGCGTAATCTAGGTTGATATTACAATATTATGAAATTAATAGGCCTTATTATAAAATAACCTTGGAAACGGATAAAAGAGACGTTAAAAAGCACACATTTATATGGAAGATGTTGCCTTTTTGCAAGGCTGGTTCAAAGTATAGGATTTTCTATATTTTTGCCGTTAAATAGGATCCGTTTCTACGAAAGATATTACCTTTTTTCAAGGTTGAGACGAAGTCAGAATTTATGTTTTCGTCTATTTACGAGACGCCTACTGTAAATAATTTAATAATATTAGAAGTCAATCACCATTGAAAGGATAATTGATGTTATTTATCAGTGAACATTTGAAACAAAATTTAGTAGATAATAGTTATTTTAATTTAGTCTAAGTAAATAATATTGATAATCAATGCTTTTGAAAGTAGCGGAACAAAGCCCAATTTTCTAAAAGCACCTGGAGTTTATATAGCCATTTATCTAACTAGATTATCGATTATAATTCAAGGCAGCGGATATGTAAAGTTGGTTCAAAGCGCCTAACTACCTCCATTGTTATATTATAGTAGACGTATAACTCCGATCAATCAATCTACTTGTTAAACATTACAGCTAGGTAAATGTTTTATCCCATCAATAAAATGTTGAAATTTCAATATAGAAAACATAAACTTAAGCCTTTTCCTAACAAATCTACAGAAAGTGGAATAGAGAGAATAGGTTTTTACTCGGTGAAAGCTTAAGGTTATTCCGTTATAGGGATTTAGCACCCCCAAACGGATCCCAATCACGAATAGCGTGCAAACGTTAGATAAAACGGATAAAGAGACAGTAGATGTATTAAAACTAACACCGGAAACTATTAGATTAGCGACGTATAATGACATTTAACGCTTTAACTATAATTATTTCTAATTAGTTATTTATTTTACTAAGCCTTTTTATAAGAATTAATGCTTGAAATATGGTTTTCATATCTCAGTATTTGAGATTATTATAGTGTTTTTATCGATTGTCGAAGCAAAGCGCGCTTTTGGCGCTGTCTGTTGGTTTTAGTTGCAGTTACTGGCGTATTTGAGTCCTTCCTAGATAGCGCCATGTCCTCTTTGAATCGGGTATATTTCTAGAAAGTATATATTTTGATCGCGTTTGCTGCGCTACTATGTTTAAAAACATGTTTCTATATAGTGGGCGGATATCCTGAAACACGAAGTCATTATGTCACGGCTTGTCACGCTGTATCGTGTTTAATCTAGTATATTACTATTTAATTTGCCGTAAAGTTTCTTCTAAATAATTGACATGTAGCCGAAATTAGTTTCTGAGGGTGTTTTTTTTACATAGAGCTAGTGACAAGCAATTATTTTATTTTTACAAGAAATGTCCAGACTTTTTATTAAATGTTTTTCTCATTTAAAATCCTATACTTTTTCTAATATTCTATCAATCAAATAACGTGTTAGGTGTAGATAAATAAAATTTTTATAGATTATTACCCGAGATATTTTATAGTATTCCTTGAAATTTGGAACTTGCAAAAGGAGAATGAAACTTATTACCTCTCGTTTCAAAAGTCTAATCCACCCGTAAAAATTTTTTCAAACAAGTAGGCATATATTTAAACTAGAAATAAATTTAAAACTTAACCGTAAAATAGGCTTAATTAGCTGGATTGATAAAGATAATAAATTTCTTCAGTGACCAATCAAATTCTATTTTAACTCTCATTTAGCACATAAATATCTAATTAGATTTTAATCTGTTTATAAGATAACTTTAAATTAAACTAATCAATACCTAATTAAGAAAAAGTATTCTTTGATATCTCTAATCTTTATATATTATAATATATGTCTCATTTTCCAATTTTATTGATTGGTTGTTCCGTTAGTATTTATATTATCAAAGGAACGGTTAGGATAACTAGCTATACCAAAGCTTCAAAGTATAAAGCCAAATAAGCTAGCTGACTTATACTAGGTACTATAATCACCCTCCTACATTTTCCTCGTCAACCCTTAATTTATTTGCTTCTCATCGATTTCTCCTTGTCCCCAACCCAACTCTGGAATATCGCGTGATAGAAATATTACTCTATGTATTTTATATCTTTACTCGACTTTTACTTTTAAAGTCGAATAAAAAGGGATAGTCTCTTGGAAAAAGCTTAGTTTTTGAATTTAAGAATAACCACTTTTAAAATTTCAGACATTATTTTCGAATTTCTAATACGTGTGCTTTAAGACAATCCACAAATTTTGTGCCAAAAATATATATTTAATGATAATAATCTAATTATGAATATAATTTATCAAATATTAATAATACATAGTCGCAAATTGACCTTTGTTCATTTGACCTTTGTTTATCTTATTAAGATATAAATATATTTTAGACGAACACAATTGCTATTAATATTTTTCGTTATTATACATTGATTAGGGCTAAATTAAAACTGGCCAACAGTTTTCAGTGCCTAAAATTGGAGCTTTGTTAATTAGTCTAGGTTTCACCAGAAGCCGATGAAACCCTCCTTTGAAGTCTACTACTCCAATGTTCCATATAGCGCTCCTCTCTGTATGGGTAAAATTCCCAATTTCACGAGTTAGAAGGGGTCCTACTTCATCCCCCCTGTCTACGGAAAATTGGAAATTCTCTCTCTCCACAAACGACGACGTTTTTTGGACGAACTCCGAGGCTGCTAGAGATATTCGCTCGACGAACTCCCGCTCCGAAAACATCTACCGTTAGGAGGCGTACGAATCGCGCCTTTTGAGAATAACCCATACAGAGAGGGGTAGACAAGACCCGGGAGTAATAGACTTCAAAGGAGGGTTTCATCGGCTTCTGGTTTCACGCGTGAGACATAATCTCGCATTTTCTTTCGCAATAACCAAAGCCTCGCGGAATTATATTTAGAGAAAGTAATGGATGAGGCGAAGTTGTCGCTGAAAACGACGAATTGTAGGCCCATTAAGTTCCTTTTCAAAGTTCTTATCAGCTAAACGTCCCGCCATTTACTTTGGTATATAGTCGATCACAGACTCGTGGTACTTAAATGCCTTCTTTTGAAGAGCTAGGGGAATATACCGACTTCTCTCGGCTCTATAGAGAATTTTCTCTCTTTTAAAGTAAATTGCGTTTGTAGCGGAGCTTACCAGGATAAAAGGCGACGCGGGTACTTTTCAAGACAAGGGAGCGCTCCTAAATAACTTAACAACTATCTTCTATAGTCTCTCTTCGCCTTCAATAAGTCGGGACCACAAATAAACAAGCTGGATATTTGCGCGTAAAATGGAACTTGGGATAAACTTGGAGTCACGTCACCAATTTTATTTAGAAAGAAATTACAGCTATCTGCGCCACCTCGTATTAGAGAATACAGGGGGGTGGATTTTGTTTATTATCGCGTATATTTAAATATATTATTTTCGTTTAATGCCTTAACGAAACTATCACAAATTAAAATCTCAAAGGGTGGTGGTGTAGGCTCTTATTTTGTGCCGTGCTGTATGAAGTCAGGTGTCGGATGTCCCCGGAAATGACGAAAAAAGTCGAATAGAATTATAAGTAGTCGCGTATGTTTCAACCAAAAATAACGCATAAATAGCGTTAAAATTAGGCTGTCGCGCTGGCCCAGCGAGAGGTGTAGCTATACACGGCCTTGCCCATCTTGTTTGTTTTATTTTGACCAAAAATAATCAAACTGTCATTTTTATTTGGATTCATCCCAGTTGCAAAAGGGATTTACGTTATCAAAGAATTCGTTCATTTTCTTCTTTTGTTTGTTTTTAATGTGATATCATCATTTTATGTCATTTTTAAAGCCCAATAGTTTAATTTTTCTAACATTTATAGACGGCCCCTATAGAGAATTAGGCAAACTACGTCCTGTCCCAGCATCCAAAAAAGAAAATTAACTCTCGCTAGAAGGGAAAAAAAAAGAACTAAAGCCACGAATTGGTAGATTATACGCGTCTGCTGGTAAGATTTCTGTTCGGATTAGGCGCGGTAAATCTCTTGCCTAATGGCCATACATTTAGATTCATGTACGTAAACCATCCAACTCATTAAGCAACAGATAGGGAAGGCTTCTCTTAAATAAACATCGGCACTATACCATTTGTATGATCAATTAAACCAAGCGAAGAAGAATAATAATAAAAAAATAGTTTCTAGAACCAGAGCTTCAAAAACTTGATTTAAAACGGGGCGTCAAATCTCTCGCTAGAGGGTTGAGATACAGCCGGCCCATTCTCTGGGAAATGCTATTCAAATACCAATGAGCGTGCGCTATTTTGTGGGTGGTTCCAAAGCTGTGAAATAATATAAAGCATGCCCAATATTCCTCTAATATTTATGAATTCATGATATTTTTTTGTTTCGTTTTCAATGATAAATTGTACGGTTTTCAAGGTTGCAACGGGCTATTAACCGCAAACGTTACATATTTATTGAAACACGGTCTTTCGTGGAAGAAGCCAAAACAGCTTAGCTTTTGATAAATAGATTTCTCTCCGACGTCTAAGGAAGAATTCTCCCATCTTGATTTTTGCAAAACGTTACAATCCTAACTACGGGTCAGTAGGAAAATGATAGTACTATTTTTTATCCATTAACTTTAATATTACGTGTCATTCCGCGGTACGTTTATGGTCTGTTGATGTTTTCCCCACTCGCCTCAAATATAGATTGACGCCTGTAGCGTCGAAGGGTGGAGGATATAAAAAATAAAGGCTGCAACATTTTGATTGATTTTATGGTAGAACCTGTTCCCTCGTGGCTGAAAAAAAAACGCCTAGGATATTGGAGGCTAGGGGTTGCGGGTTGACGAAAAAAAAACCTCATAATGGGACTGAACAATGTCAGATTTTCCCCGACTAAAGTCGAGCCAAGAAAAAAGCAATAGCTTTCAAATGGATGGCACTATGCAGTAGTTCTAAGCCCCAGAGTCGCGGAGCTATTAAAGAGGCGATATTGGTTTTCAAAATTATATCCCCTTTGCCGCCTTTAAAAAGGCCGAAAGAATGGACTGTATTTGACACTTTTTCGTTGGTGACAAATAATAGCTACGATTTTTGCTTCTGGAGTTTTTCCAACCTATTTTTTTTTTTAAACAAACCCATATCATTTCCTTGAAGGTATGGGTCCTTTTATCTCTTAGGCCCACCCTATCCTCCTTAAAGTCCCACTCCATTCCTTCAAAGACTAGCCTCCTTTTCCTGAAGTTAGCCTTCTTTTTACGGAAGAATTCATAAAGGTCCGCCTCATTTTTTTTTCCAAGGTTCACCCACTGGTTCTTAAACTCCGCCCATTTTGTCCGGGTCCGTATATTTTCCTTAGAGGTCCGCCCCTTTTATTCGTACAACTGCCCCTTTTTTCATAGAGGGCCGCCCCTTTTATTAAAATGTCTTTCCACATTTCATCAAGGGCCACATTCTTATAGGTTGACTCCTCCTCAAAGGCCACTCCTTCTTCAAAGTCCACGCCCCTTTTCCCTCAAAGACCTCACTTTTTCTTTTTGGTTCAAAGATCCACCACCAACTTTTTTCTTTGATGAGATAATTTATTTTTAATCTTTAATCTTTATTCGAGGTAATTTCGGGTAAGATGTTCAAATGAAAAGAACCAAAAAAAAATTAACTTTTTCTAAAAGAAATATAAATTCCGCAACTCTATATTGTTACATAAAAATATAAGAGAATAATTCTTTCTTGGTAATTAAGTTGGGCAAAACGAATTCCCACGAGTTGGGCGAGAAAATCTTCAGTCCATTTTTTTTTAAACCTTTCGTTTATCTTTTTATCCTTTGTTAATGAATAAGGGTATGTAGATTTATCTTCTGTAGAGAACTGCTATGAAGGTTCGCCTCCGTGGTGAAAGTTTCGTAAACGAGGGTGGTGTAGTTACATTAAGTTTGATTTCAATAATTTTTAATCAGTATAATTAAAATAATGAAGTAATTAACATAGTTTGAAAAATAAATCTCCGGATCCTCGAGCGTTACTAATATGTGGACGCTTTTTTTTTCCCTCCGACTAATCAAAACACGCCCCCTTGTACTTTTCGCTTTAATAAAAGGTGGAAGAGTCGTTTGATTGGTCGAAGGTTCTCCTTTTTTTTTTTTTTGAATGCCAAATCCGAATCTTTTCCGACTTTGCACAATTTAGAAGGATTTTTAGGAACTCTTAATTTTTTAATAGTAGAAGCGATGAAAAATAACTTCATTTTCCTTTTCACCCGCCCTTTAAATTAATTACAAATCAAAATAATAACGTACAAGTCGATATGGGAAACGCGAAACTATTAGTGAAATAATTTTCTTATTAATTATCCAACTTGTTTTCGTGCTTATAACCTATTTAAATAAATTTAAATATTGGTTTTGAAGGGATTTGGTTTTGAAAATGATAGAAATACTAATCCATCATAACCAATTTGTTAAAGGGAGAATGAAACCTAAAAATATAATTTACTTTATCGTTTCGTTAGTGTTTAAATAGGCCTAAACCACCAGTAAATAAAAATTTACAAAAATTTCTAAACTAGAAAAAAATTTAAAAGTAACCCGAAAAATAAGCTTAGTTAGATTCATATTTAAACGATAAACAATTGATTAAAACTCGCTTCTTTTTAGGTTACATTCTCCCTTTAAACGCCATATAAACCCTAAATGATGTAAGAACTGATTACAATACGAGCTCTCTCGTAAAATAACATTTTTCTAATCCCGAATCCGAATGAGTGCTAAAGTTAATTGAGGAAGAGATCCGACTTTAATGAAATCCCGTTGGTATTTAGGTTAATAGTATATTGTCTCTTATCTTTAGTAGAAGTTGGTCGTCAGCAACAAAAGATAAGTCTAGGAATGGTAATACAGGCAAAGAAAATTTTCACTTCCGTTTCTTACGTCCGCATGCATTTTTTATTTTCTATTGTTTTATTTTCTTTTTCCTTCGGGTCTGATTCTCTTATTCGATTTTAGGGTTTCACGCTTTACAGTCTGTTTCCTTATTTCCAAGTTTTTATTTTTACTCTCCCTGTTTTAAAGGGAAAATAAAACCTATTTTTTTCGATAGATTCCATATCGTTTAAAAAAAATGATTTACTAAAAGACTAACAAACAAATTAAGCTACAAAATAATTGAAATCATAATTGTAAATTAGGCTTAACAAGGGTTATTGTCGAATTTGAAATCTCTCTGTTAAATGGAGTCTTCGGGCTTTATTCTAACCGTAAAACATTTCAAATAAAGCTTAAGAGAGGCGCGTGGAGGCAAAAGTAACAAAGCCGCTAGCTTGTCTTTATCCTTATCTGCCACGCACGCCCTAGGTTTTGTAATTTCCAACTTTTACCCGCGTTGTTTGCCGTTAGAGGACGTTTATGAACGATAGCATTTGTTATTCGTGTTTATCTGAAGATAGGAGTCCCTTGTTAATAGACTTATACCAGACTAATAATTACTCATAATTGAAACAATTAAGAAAACAAATTCCTTAATCTCTGTCCAGAAGCCGATGAAACCCTCCTTCGAAGTCTATTACTCCCGGGTCTTGTCTACCCCTCTCTGTATGGGTTATTCTCAAAAGGCGCGATTCGTACGCCTCCTAACGGTAGATGTTTTCGGAGCGGGAGCTCGTCGAGCGAATATCTCTAGCAGCCTCGGAGTTCGTCCCAAAAACGTCTTCGTTTGTGGAGAGAGAGAATTACCAATTTTCCGTAGACAGGGGGGATGAAGTAGGACCCCTTCTAACTCGTAAAATTGGGAATTTTACCCATACAGAGAGGAGCGCTATATGGAACATTGGAGTAGTAGACTTCAAAGGAGGGTTTCATCGGCTTCTGATGATACGAGTTTAGACAGAAATAAATCTGACATAAAAAAGCGACTGCGTCTATTCCTTTAAATACATTTTTATATTAAAATACTGCACCATGGAATTCAAAATTTTAACATTTGAGTTTCACTACCCCTTTCGAAGCTGCTCGAATTCTCGAGGGCAATGTAATAGGGTAAATCCTAAATCCGTGATACGTGTAAGAAGGGCTCGCTGATCTCTTATATTGGATTTAGTATCCAGCTATTTTAGTTTTTTTTTTTTTTTTGCTTTTAGTCAGGATCAGACACTAAATTCAAAATACGCTTTTAAGTTTTCATCGTGTTCAATGATACGTACTTCTTTAACTCCGTGACTTATTTTCTCGGTGTTAGTTAGATGTTGTATCAATGTCGGTTCTGAAAATTGCAAACTATTTTTGCAGTTATACCGCGAGAGAAGCGAGGTTAAGGTTTTTTTTATATATTTTTTCCCGCGGGGTCTTGTTTTAACACGTGCACAGTATCTTAGTACACTCTTTTGCTATGCCTATTTGCTCGAGGCTTTCAGTACGTACTAGAAAGTCTCTGATAATGACGTTTCGACACGTACTTGTACTTTGCGTACGATCTAAAAGGAGCGTCGTTAGGCTTAGGGTGGAGATTGCATTTCCCAAGAAACTGTTCTTGTTCGTTAGAACTTTGTAATAACTACTTCTTTCCCCTATTTGGTTAAATATTACGTATCGATTCGCGTCAGCTTTATCTAGTTTTAAAGATTGCAGGCGAACAATTTTGTACAAGTCTAAGCGACTTCATATGTTTTAGCCACTAAATTTCATTCACTGTGGTTAAATTTGATGTTCCTGTCCCTTTAAATAGTCCTTACTTCGAGTTTGAATCTAAGAAAAGTTTGAAACCTTAAGCTTGCTTTGGTTTGTCAAGGAATTTCAATTTGTTGGTAAAAATTGCTGAAAAATTCGTAAGATAATTAATCATTTAAAATAGAAAAATATCCAAGACCCGCAATAAAGAAAATAAAGAAAACTATATAGAATTTCGCTTTAAAATGCAAATTTCAAAAGATATTTTTTACGCCTGTCAAAGTGTTTTATCCGATGCGCATAATTGTTCAGAGTGAAGATACCTTTTAGGGGCAAACTTTTACATTAGTTTCCCCTTTAACGCCTGTAAAAGTGTTGGTACTGCCGTGCATCAGTATACAGGAAGAATCCTTAACGTTGGGGTTAATTTCATACAGGTTAACGTGTTTATTTTGTAGTCGTACAAAATACGCCTACTTTGAAACGGGATATCTCCCCTAGTTTAAGATATAATACAAATGAATTCATGAAAAAAAAATTCGATTTAAAATTTGGAATATACAAATAACAGTCAAATGAAACAGTCTAGATCAAAGAGCAATAGTCACACGAAACACTACAAACGGGGTGACTTCGAATTAATAAATGAAGATCCATTTTAAACGTATTAAATATTAATCAGTAAAAGATTATTTAACTAGAAATAAATTTAAAACTTATTTGGAAAATAGGCTTAGCTTAATTCATAGAAATCCTAAATTTCTTCCCATTGAAGGGTCATTAAAAATGGCCTTAATTAGAGTTTGATTTCATTTGAAGCCTTATTAATGCTTATATTGTTCTCGAAGAACCATATCAAGTTCTTGGAATGAACTAGAATGGAATGAAAAAATAACTTTTTTCATTTTAAATGTGAACGGAACCAAGCTTGGATATAAAATATTCAAGGATACATACAAGGTTTTAAGGGATTTACTCCCCTTTTTCGCAGTCTTAGAAAAGAGAGAGAAAAACCGAAAAGCTAGGTTTCATCTCGGCGTTTGAAAAGTTTTATAGAAGGCGATTATCCGTAGATGTGGCCACAAGTCCTTATATTTGGAGCAAACTACATTTGCAATAAAAGTCCTATTACTTTAATTATTGTCTTGTATTACGTAAAAATATATACAGAAGATTAGAAACAAGTAAAAAAAAAGAAATCAGATAATAGGATACAAATCTAAATTAATTTTTACGAAGTTATTAAAATTATCAGCGTTGAATAATATGAGTGACGTAGTGAGACGTATTTTTACTGCAGCTGTGATATGTTCCAAGGAATCGTTATCTTTACCAGAGAGATATCCGTTACAGCTTCACTTTAAAGTATTATTTACGTAAATTCGTACTTCACCGTAAATATTATACTTATCCAACATTCTATTTATCTTGAAGATATATTCACTACGAAACTTGGGCCGTCAGTAAAGGTACCAGGTTTCTATTTACGGTAACTTCGTGTTGTTCCGGTTTGTATCGTGCCTAAGCCATGCAAACAAGCATTTATTCATCATCATTCTAAGGTATTCCGTTGGCCGAGGATAAAATTTTGCAACAAACTTGCCGTTTCGTTATAGACGCGTCTATAAAACTATCCGAATTTGTCTAAGCTAAGATAAGGGCTAGGATTTTCCGAGTTGGCTGTCTGGCTCAAAGGGGATAAAGTTTTAAAAGCCCACACGACTTTTAATGGCTAGACGTGTGTTTTGGTCGATAAATATCTTCCTGAAACACTCTAAGACATTATACCAAAACCCTCTTCAAAATTACCTTCAGAAAGTTTCCGAAAATTTCTCTTGCCGATACGACTTTTAATATTGCTATGTATAAAAAAAAAACTCTTAAAAATTGCAATATTTGTAGGTTGAGAGTTAGAGTATAAAACATAAATCATATTAATAACTCTAGAATAATCTTAATTTAAAGAAATTGAAAAAAAAATCATACATCTGGAACATTTATAATTTATAAAAAATTACATAAATTTCACTTTAATTAGATAGTATCATAAAAATAAGCCAACCTAGAGGTGTAAAATTTTTAAACTGGTTTTTAACGATGACAGCTTTACTTAAACATATGTTCGTATATGCTGTAGATTTCGATTGATTTTTCTGCCCCTTATATATTTCCCAAGCTTAATATCTTATCTCACCTGAATAATATAAATTCCAAGAGGTTTTGGATAAATTATGGTTCTCTATAATCTGCATAGCTAAGTCATTAATCCACAAACAGGAGGAATTCAAATTAATATATTTATAATTGAAGATAAAACTTCCATACTCAATTTGTTTTCGGTATTAAGAATTATCCTATACTCTTGCTCAAGTTGAGTTAGAACAGAGTATACTTTATTTTCTATGATTTAATATTTTGAATCAATCCGCCTTGAATTTACCAAAACTTCTCTTTAACATAAGTATTATATTAAATAAAATTTTTATTCAATCTCAGTTATGAGATTTTTTATGAGATTTCATTTAAACTTTTTGAATATTTTAAATTTAATTTTTTCATAATTATTTTCGAACGGTTCTGGATAAACTACGTCATAAAATTGACATTTTAACGATTGGTATTCAACCTCTAATTGGATTGCGTGAGAAATCTATGACGTCATAATTATTAATTCATTTATTATAATATTTGGGGAGACAAATACCTTAGTGAAAAACTAGTATTATTATCTACCAATAGTTGATATTATAAAAAAAGTTGCGCATGCGGCATTTTGTTCGAATGTTGCTAACTACGTCACGAAATCACGTGGCGTTAAGGTTATATTTCCGTTTTCTTAAAATGCCAAGGGTCAGAGGGCTCAGAAGTCACTCGGGAGAGATTCGACTTTGAGAGCTGACAACTGAATATAGAAAAAATAAGCTTAAGAAATGCTCGGTGCTCACGAGCGCTATGAGCTTTACAAGCTATGATTTAGCTGATGACGTCGCAGTCAACATGCCCTAAGCAAGCTCCTCTTGCTTCGAAGTATAATTGGCTGTAAAACTATAGATACGACCACGTGATTTTTTTTTTTTTTTTTTTTTTTTTTTTTTTTTAAATCTCGTAAAAGTTTTAGAATCAATCGAAGTTTTCATAAATATGAAGTCTATCCTACCTTTTACTTTGAAATTTTTGCACTTTTATTAAATTTAGATCGTCTTTAAATTGAGTTACTGTTGAAAATTGAAAGCGATTCTGCCTTTTCTAAATTAAATATTTGACATCAAAGGGAGAAATTTAATTTAGAAATTTGGGCGGTTCAAAGAGTAAAAAAAATACACTTTTAAAATTTCATAAAAGTATTAAAAATTATATTCTATCCTTTGATTTAGAAGCAATAATGGTAAGAGTCATAGCGAAAGCAAATTCTATTATGATGTCATTATACCAATATTGTTTTTCTTTAAGATTTATCACTTAAAGTGAGACTCTCACGTCCTTAAGAAACTACAAAATTAAAATATCAAAAATATGATTTTTTCCCCCCGTATGACGTAGTTCATTACTGGAATATTATAATAAAATAATAAATTAATCAGATACAAGCATAACCATCTTAATTAAAATAGTCTGTAGCCACATCGAGCTTTCGTTTATGTAACAGCTTCAACCTAAATATTTTGTCTAGAGTAAAAACTTGATTCTTCGAAAATTCGCGTTTATTTTTAAGTTATATTTTTCCTTTAAACAAAGTTCTATAAACTTCGTGAGTGTGTCGTTACCATGGAAACGATTTCTAGTAAAGCTTTGTTTTGTTGTTCAATCGGCTTACGTTTGACAACCAGGAGGCGCTGTAACTCGGGGTCAAGTGGAAAATGAAAAAAAAAAAAAAAAAAAAAAAAATCACTTTTGATATTTATTTATTCCTAGTCAGATTAGGAAAAATTCGTAATAGTGGTCAGAAAGACACGAACAGATTTCCTTGAATGCCCTTTAGAAACATTTCGAACTAATTGGTCGAGAATTTTCCACTCGAAAGGCAAATTAATAAGTAATAAAAGAATGTGACACTAATTTAGAATTTTTTTCTGATAGGGGGACGTAGCAACGATTGCCATACCTCAACCCCACCATAAGGGACAAATTGTAGGTAAAAACAGATATACCTACCTCTCGAAAAAACTGAAATATAGGTTTTAATGAAGGTGGCAAGAGATGCTTAGATATTTCTTGGCCCTAACATATATCAGGCGTGATATATACTCCATCTAAAATATCGTTTACTATCTTAGAGCTAATATATAAAAATGCAGGGAACACAAAGAGCTGATACACCTGGATTTCAAACTCATTGCTTGGGCTTTTATTTGCTTTAAGAAAATAGAAAAACTATATTGCCAAACCCATGCACAAAGAAAAAGAAAGAGCGGGAAAAATAGGGTAGTTTATAGGTTCTTAAAAATTTCATAAGATCAGACTCTTTTATGAGGAATACCGTCTTCGGATTTTTTTTTTTTTTTTTTTTTTTTTTTTTTTTTTTTTTTTTTTTACGAGCGAGAAATGTATTTTTTCCCCAAAACACCGATCAATACAGGTAATCGAAATATGTGCTCCTATTACAGTACCACCTTCTTTTATGTAAAACTGAAATGTGGGAAAAAAGTAAATAATATCAGACATAATTTAGGAGAAATACTGGTTGGTTTTAAACTAACTGTAAAATCATTTTTTTTTTTTATTTCAGATTTCTTGAAATGTGTGTATACCCAGTGGGTATATATTCAAGGGTTAGCGACCAATCGAATGATATTGAAAGTCTCATTGAAATCTCGCCCTAACAACGGGCCTTTGCTCATTGGTTGCTGACAGTTCAATTCAGAATATCCATGAATCCTGTTAAGCCTATTTTCTATAGGTAAGTTTTAAATTTATTTCTAGTTTATTATTTGTTTTGTAAATCTTTTTTGCCTATTTAAACGATAAGGAATCGATAAAAAATGACTTGTTGACTTGTTGTTAGGTTTCATTCTCTTTGAGAGTTAAAATTTAATTACAGACCCTTTCAATAATGATTGTAGAGAACTACAATTTGAACTAAAAAGACTACATTGAATATTTTGCGGTCTTTTTTGAATTCAAAAATGACATCTCTTTAAATTAGGTTATATTTCTAACTTCCCTCGAAAGCAACAAAATATATTGGCTAATCTAAAAATAGAAAGTTCAAACTAAAAAAAAAAGATAATCTGTTTTTGAGATAGGGGCTCTTTGGCATCAAATTCAATTGACATCCTGCTCCACGAACCTTTTTTTTTTACCCGTATAGGAAACCCACCAATCCCATAAAGAGGGTTTTTTAGAGATAGGTATGAGGCCAGGAAAAGGCCCCTTCAATTTGTTCAAAAGATCCAGCACGAAAACCTTTTAGGCGCGTACGCCTTTCTCCCGAAGAGTTGGCGGCCCTTAATGACCGTATTGTCAATAAAGAGAAGTGGCTTCGGCTACTGGCCAGCGCAGTCATTAAATCTGATTGCCTTTTCTCGGTCATCTTCCTTCAAAAACGTATTGATGCGAAATCGTTCCCGATCAAGGGTTAAATCACGTTCGTATATTTGGAAGCAAAGACGTAAAGGTGCCTTTCTATGTAAAAGAATAATTAATAAGTTTTAAAATTACCTTAATTTTGGTAATTTAATTTAATGATTCGTATTTGAATTACATGATTTATTCTTTCAAACACTTAAAAATATTTATTTATGGATAAACAATCCCATATATTTTCATGCAATGGTAGGGCACAGGTTAAGAGAAATCCGCCAAGTCATATGACGTAAGAAAAGAAGTTATTTTCGGCTTCGACTTGTATTTACACGTTTCCTTGAACTTATGTAGGGCGTGCCAACCACGGTGGCAGTGGGGCAAATGCCCCCTCTCTCTCTTTATTCTTATTTTTGAGCCCAAAATCACTGTTTTCAATATCTAGTGAGAAGTTGGAAACAGCGGTCCTTTAGTATATGATTATTAATAAATTCGAGGTTATTTCATTAAAATTATTCTACAACAACTCTTCAATTAATGCGAAAGTAATTAAAAATAACATTATTATATTCTAGTAAATAAAATATCCCTAGGGTGAGCGACACTATATATTTTAATTAAATTGATATAAAAATATATCCAATTATAATTTTTTTTTTTTTGTCTTGAAGAACATCTCTTAACGACGTTAGTGATAAACGAGCTATCCCTCTCGAGTCATAAAATTAAGCTCGCGTTAGTTTGTATACGTGTCTCGCACGTACAGTACTTTAAATTAACGCTAGGTGGTTTGGGTTTATCCCCAACCTAGCGCCAAAGAGCGAAATACCAAGTACATCCAACGCTTCTTTCAAGCAAGGATTAGGAATCTTTAGCACCCTGACTTTGGCAAAATTAATTGGAAAGAAGCGAGCGCCGAAGGTGCGGGTTAGATCTCAGCGGAACCTTGTCGAAATCAACGACTAATAAAAATAGAGGTCGGCGTTTGGACAAGAAAATATCCGTTTGTTTATCTTTATTCATAATTTTAAACTATCCACGGGAAGTCTATGATAAATGCAATATGATTATTAACCAAATATTTATGGATTATCTTGTCCGAACCCCGACCTCTACATAAAATTGACGGATTATTCAAATCAGCTGGTTTTAAGCACTCTCATATTCCAATTAAATTAAATTAAAGTTGACATTAAAATACCTTGCAGTGACGTCATTTAGTTAAATTCAGGTTATTTCATTAGGTCTTTTTGATCGAATTCTGTTCCAATTTTGATCATTTTTGACCAAATTAAATTTTTCTTCATTGGCTGGGCTAATTTCTTTCGTTTATTATATGGGTACATATTGAAACAAAAAGTAAAACAGACGTCACGCGTATGTAAACAGAGCTTCAATTTCGCGTGATTAAATTCGCCAAGGATGATCAACTTGGCAATTTGCCCGAATCTGTCAAATAAACAGTTTATGGCTCTTTTTTACCTAGGCCTACTAGTAAAGATGTTCAATCCATTATATTTTAGTCCGAAAACGCCAAATTAATTGACGAGGCCCGAATCAAGTCAGATTGAGTGTCGACTTTAAAATATTAAAGATCTTTACAAAATATGAATTTTATTTGAACGAGACTTCCTCTTTAACTGTTATTATTATAAAAATAAAATATGCGAACAGATCCTAAAAAATTCTATAACAACTCATCAGTTTATAAGAAGCGAAGTTCCAAAGACTATTTCGAATTTATGTAGAATCCTCGGCCCCTATAACCCAACATATGAGAGGAAAACTTTACCAGGGCGTCGCTTAATAGGTCCTCTGATACCCCGAGGCTCGATCTAGCTTTAAAGAGTTTCGGAGTCTATAAGAGATCAGGGGTAGGGGGTTTCTAGACTACTTTGGTATAAAGAGAAGAAAAGATTCGGCCAAGACGATAGGACCTCGCGAACGGAGGAATTTAATAACCGCGCCGTTTCTATGAGGACCCTCTTTAATGCACCATCTCGAGATACCGTAGAGCAATGACACAAATCTAACCCTGGAGCTCTTTTACTTGTGGATATTCGCGGAATACTAACATATGTACGGACGAAATTGTGATATGAGGCTGTTAAGGATTTTTAATGAACTTTAAATTAAAATTGAGTATAATTTTCGGAAAGATCGTTGAAAAACGATTCAAAATATATATACATATGTCATAGAAACAAAATTACAGCGACAGTAAAAATACATCTTTTATAATCACCATTTTCGAAATTTTTAAAATAAATTATGGTCGCTTGATTTTGCTATTGTATATATAGTCTGCAGTTGAATCTCGCGTGCTCTATCACGTGATAAGGTCGCTTTCGCGCGCTCTTTTTCGTAAAAGTACTTTATATAGAAAGTCGACAACCATTCGTATGGAAATTATCGTTAATTATGTTCCAAAAACAACTAATTACATATATTTTTTTATTTTTATTTTGCAATTTTTTTTTAGGAAAGCGTCAACTCAGAGGAATAAAGTTTTGATATGGTGAAAGTGCGTTTATAAAAAAATATTGGGAACTTTAACCTTAAGGAAGGTCAACTTGGACTGACACTGTAAAATACGCAGGTGCGTAAAGATTTGACAAGTTGATCTAAGAGTTATAAATTCTTTTATCTGTATTTATTAATGAAGAGGCATAGCTCAAAAGCTACATGATTATAGTTTTAAAAAATTAAAATAAAAAAAATTGAAACGTATGCATGGTTGAACTTCAGTTTAATTTTAGTAAGATAAGAGTGACAATCTGAAGCCTATCAAATCTGATCCAGTGTGTCTTAGTATATCTCCTCCATGGCCAGATGGAAAAGAGAGAGCCGTCGGAAAAAGCTCAAGCTCCAACCCTTTTTGTAAACCTTGTTCTATGAAATCCTGTGACTGAGGTATAAACTGCTGTAGGTGATAAAGCAACCATTAACTTTCTCCTTAAAAAACCAACCAAAATACGCTTTACACCGTATTAATTGTTTGACAGTGAACATATATTGAAAATATGCGTAACCTCTTCCAACTCCAACACTTCTATTATGAAATTAATATAGAAAATCGGAAATTTTCTTTTTTTTTTTTTATTTCAAAAACTTTTCTATAAGAGGAAGAAAAAAAATATTATTACTTCGTTTTTTATGAGCTTTGCCATAAACTATTTTTTGATTTAGAGGCAGTTGAAAGCCTCAAAAATAAGATTATAAACTGACATTTTGACAAGTAATAATTTGGAAAATATTCAGATATTAAGTTTACAAAAAAAAAAAAAAAAAAAACAATTATGACAACCTCACTTTAAAATTAATTTTTATTTACAAAACTACTTAGCTGTAAAATTTTAAATTTCACACATGAATCAATAAAAAATTAAAGCAGAAATTTTTCAATCAATATTTTTAATGGGTTCGTATTATTATTTTTATATGAGTTTGAATTGGGTTTAAAAAAATTCTAATAAAAATTATTTTTATCAAGATTTACAATTTTTGACATTAATTTTTCATTTTGTGTGGCGAAATGCTGCCGGACAGACGTTCCACTTTCTCTTCCATTAATTAGCGTCTCGATAATAATTAAATTTCAATTTCTTATGAATAGAGAGTATTTTGTTTCGCGAAAACATCTTCAGGGCATTAATGGACGTCACTATTCATTTGTGTACCGTAATGGGTAAGTTAATTTCCTTGAGTAAATCAAAAAAGCAATTTTCTCAGGCAATATAAAATGATCTTTTTAGATTAAAATAAATGATTAAATATGAATAAACTTAATTTACATTAATATGTCATTCGCGGTTTGTTTAAACCTAGTTTAAATACGTAAGCATTATATTATTATAGTTTTGAAAAATTATTCATACAGAAAATAATATTATAGCTCCCATTATTAATTTCAAATAACCAATTAAAACACTTAAAGGTACAGACCGGGATAAAAAAAAGTGTGTCTTAAATTATAGAGCGTATATTAAAACGACTAATATCATATCGCAAAAAATTTAATAGTTAGTAGATATTAAGATATTTGCGTTTATTATAAGCAAAAAGTG
Organism: Odiellus spinosus; assembly: GCA_963920705.1. NCBI lineage: Eukaryota > Metazoa > Arthropoda > Arachnida > Opiliones > Phalangiidae > Odiellus > Odiellus spinosus. The sequence goes on along the minus strand of OY987237.1, from coordinate 14,846,533 downwards.
ATCTCTAGTGAACGCCATTTTAGTTTTTTCATACCCTTTCGATGCCTGCTGAGGATCGGCTTCGCCGATTGGTTTATTTCTCACCTAAAGTCACTTGACTCTAGCTGAAAATAGATGCGGGTATAAGCGCGCTCAATTTCTTTAGAGTCAAATAAGATATGCCGGGCCGAAACATAGGCTACTTCCGAAGGATCCCGCGCGCGAACACTAACCCGAAGGTCGGTCGGCCAGCTGAGCTAGTAGTAGTCAGTACTAGGTATTAACCGAGTCTTAAGTTGATTTGAAGAATTAGAAGGTAAGAACTAAACTGCATTCATTAATTACGCAATTAGGCATGTTTTCGTAGAAAGTTAGAAATCACAATCACAAAATTACGGGTCTTCTTACGAAGTTACGAACAGACGATCCGACTGGAGCCGACTCGAATGGCCTTCGTTTAGCGAATCTTTATTGGGTGACTTAAAGGCCAATCATAGAAGCGGATCCTTATTTTTAAAACTCGAAATGCCGGGAAGCAAATATGGCGTTCTTCTAGGAACGTAAATTTCGGTTTTAAAATGATATTTATAAATTAACCAAGACTTAAATCACTATAATGTGTTTTGATTTGTAGGTTTTTAAGCATGCTCTTTCCAATGGAAGTACTTTTAAAGTTGGGTTGCCTTTCCCTTTAAAGAAATAGAAACGTCACAGATTCTTATATATATCGGCCAAGTATATGTCTAACCCGTTTACTATCTTGTATACCAGAGACTTTTAGCGTAATAAGTATATTACCAACTAAGCTTAGGAAACCGACATGGTACAGGTATCTAAGAAAAAACACTTTGATGTTATTTTTTCTGTCTGATATAGATGTTTAGCTTTATCTTAGATCTCTTCGCGTTAGGTACGGGTTTTCCTTTGGTTTTTTAGTAGGAAAGTCTCATCATAATCTAATTATATCTCATAAATTAATCAGCCGGAAGGTACAATCGCGAAGGAACTGTGTATCAAGGTTTTTTTTTCCTGATATATCATAACTGAAGTAGTAGAGTGTATTTATCCGTGATTGTTGAACCAATGAAGACCCTTGGGAGTTCTAGATTTACAGAAACAATACAGAAATATAAGTAATTTTATTTATAGTCAATTTTTCTGGTCCTCTTTGAAATCATATAAAAGACTCTCAAAACACAGCCCCGAATTTAATAAAAATACCTAAACTTCTCTGCGATATTTTTTTTTTTTTTTTTCCAAATTGCAAATTGTCCCATGATCCATCGCTCTGTTTTTACTTTTTAGGCAAACTTCCCCCTACACGGGAGTGTATCTTATATTGTCCGACGATGTAGTAGTATGTGAAAAAAGAACAAAAAATCTAATATCACAATTTAATATTCAAAAAATTACATTCTCTCGGGGTGTGGCTTCTCTCATGAACTTAACCATATTGTTTAAATCTTTTATAATTTTGTGAAATTAACCTAGAAGCCCTTTGCAAATGATATTGTCTAGCTCACAGTTAGGAACTATTAAAAGTAAAGTATTTTTGAGCAACGTTGATTTTCTAGAATTATATTAATTAATAATCAAATATTAATATTTTTGGCTGTTAAAGCTTGGACTTGATTGTACAGGTAGTCGTTTGGACAAGATGTTTGTTTTATCATTATTCGAAATTTGGAAATTATCCACGAGGGAAGTCTATGATAAATGATTATTGTTCATAAATAACTTTACTTGAATTGTAGGTAAAAAAAAATGCTAGTAATTTTTTGATTTAAGGTGAGGGACCGTGAGGCAGGTTTTTTCAATTTCCAAGCAGCGGTATATAGTGAGGCAATCGAGTTAAAGTTATTTGAACATTATTGTTTCTATTTTGACGAACGAACTAGTATAGGACAAGAGAAACTCTGGTGTCTAATTTCGTTAGTTTCCATCAAGAGAGGATCGAGTGTAGTAGATCCGGGTAAAGTTTGGCCCATGGGATTGCTGCCCCCTAAATCCACCTTTTCGTTATTGGCTTACGACCGCCCAGTGGCCCTCGGGATATTACATATACATCTCGAAAGGAACTGCGCTTAATGAAGAAAATGCTACAGGTGCAATAGATCGCGAACCACAGCCCGTACGCGCACGCTTCCGACTGAGATATTACGTTGACCCTAAATGTATCGTTGCCTGAGATATCGATTACGTAGAAGGGTAATACTACTAGCTCAGGTAAAATGTATACTATATACTAGATTACGTCTACTTCGTGTTCATTTTCAAATAGTCGCGTGTAATTACAATTAATTTTATAATATATTCCTCTGCGCAAAATTTATTGACCATGTTGATTAATTTATAATATTATTGGATTGGAGACTGCGAGTTCAATAAAGGTTTACTTCATGGTTGAGAAAAACAAGATTCTAGAGAGCTTTCGGACGCCCCGGTTGGTCTTAAAATATTTATTAAAGAGAATGCAACCTAATAACAAGTTATTTTTAATCATTTAACGTTTAAAAGATCTAATCCACCAGTTAAAAAAATGCAAACCAATGTAACTAGAAATAAATTTAAAACTTACCCGGATTATAGGCTTAGCTGGATTCATGGAGATCCTGATTTTCTTCGCATTGAAGGATGAACGACCAATGAGCAAAGCCCCGTCATCAAGGCGAGATCCCCATGAGATTTCCAATAACCTTCGATTGCTCGATGACCATTCAATGACAATTCAGGATCTCCATGAATACACCTAATTTTATTTCCGGATAAGTTTTAAATTGATTTTCAGTTTAATATTTGTTTGTAAAGTTTTCTTTAAACTATAAGGAAGCAATACAAAAATCACTTGTTAAGTTGTTCTCTCCTTTTAAAAATATAATTTAATAATTTATAACTCTAAATTAAAATTTGGTTTGATTAAATAATCTGAAATCTATCTAATCTCATTCCAAAGAAAGTAGTTAAGATACTTAAGCTTTTCTCAATTTTTCTCAATCTCAATTTTTCTCAATTTTTCTCAATCTCAATTTTTCTCAATCTCAATTTTTCTCAATCTCAATTTTTCTCAATCTCAATTTTTCTCAATTTTTCTCAATCTCAATTTTTCTCAATCTCAATTTTTCTCAATCTCAATTTTTCTCAATCTCAATTTTTCTCAATCTCAATTTTTCTCAATCTCAATTTTTCTCAATCTCAATTTTTCTCAATCTCAATTTTTCTCAATCTCAATTTTTCTCAATCTCAATTTTTCTCAATCTCAATTTTTCTCAATCTCAATTTTTCTCAATCTCAATTTTTCTCAATCTCAATTTTTCTCAATCTCAATTTTTCTCAATCTCAATTTTTCTCAATCTCAATTTTTCTCAATCTCAATTTTTCTCAATCTCAATTTTTCTCAATCTCAATTTTTCTCAATCTCAATTTTTCTCAATCTCAATTTTTCTCAATCTCAATTTTTCTCAATCTCAATTTTTCTCAATCTCAATTTTTCTCAATCTCAATTTTTCTCAATCTCAATTTTTCTCAATCTCAATTTTTCTCAATCTCAATTTTTCTCAATCTCAATTTTTCTCAATCTCAATTTTTCTCAATCTCAATTTTTCTCAATCTCAATTTTTCTCAATCTCAATTTTTCTCAATCTCAATTTTTCTCAATCTCAATTTTTCTCAATCTCAATTTTTCTCAATCTCAATTTTTCTCAATCTCAATTTTTCTCAATCTCAATTTTTCTCAATCTCAATTATTTTCAAAGGGGGTGTTATTTTCAAAGGGGGTGTTATTTTTACAGGGGGTGTATTTTTACTGGGGATGTATTTTTAATTTATTTTTTACAGGGGGTGTATTTTTGCAGGGGGTGTATTTTTACTGGGGATGTATTTTTAATTTATTTTTTACAGGGGGTGTATTTTTGCAGGGGGTGTATTTTTAATTTATTTTTTTTACAGGGGGTGTATTTTTACAGGGGGTGTATTTTTAATTAACTTTTTTACAGGGGGTGTATTTTTACAGGGTGTGTATTTTACAGGGGGTGTATTTTTAATTTATTTTTTTACAGGGGGTGTATTTTTACAGTGTGTGTATTTTTACAGGGGGTGTATTTTTACAGGGGTGTTTTTAATTAATTTTTTTACAGGGGGTGTATTTTTACAGTGGGTGTATTTTTACAGGGGTGTATTTTTACAGTGGGTGTATTTTTACAGGGGGTGTATTTTTACAGGGGTGTTTTTTTACAGGGGTTGTTTTTTTTACAGGGGGTGTATTTTTACAAGGGGTTATTTTTACAGGGGGTGTATTTTTCCAGGGGGTGTATTTTTACAGAGGGTGTATTTTTACAGGGGGTGTATTTTAAATTTATTTTTTTTACAGGGGGTGTATTTTTAGAGGGTGTGTATTTTTAGAGGGGGGTGTATTTTTAATTTATTTTTTTACAGGGGGTGTATTTTTAGAGGGTGTGTATTTTTAATTTATTTTTTTACAGGGGGTGTATTTTTACAGTGGGTGTATTTTTACGGGGGGTGTATTTTTACAGGGGTGTTTTTTTACAGGGGGTGTATTTTTAATTAATTTTTTTACAGGAGGTGTATTTTTACAGGGGGTGTATTTTTAATTTATTTTTTTACCGGGGGTGTATTTTTACAGGGGGTGTATTTTTACAAGGGGTGTATTTTTACAGGGGGTGTATTTTTACAGGGGGTGTATTTTTACAGGGGGTGTATTTTTACAGGGGGTGCATTTTTAATTTTTTTTTTTCAGGGGGTGTATTTTTACAGTGGGTGTATTTTTACAGTGGGTGTATTTTTACAGGGGGTGTATTTTTACAGGGGTGTTTTTTTACAGGGGGTGTATTTTTAATTAATTTTTTTTACAGGGGGTGTATTTTTAATTTATTTTTTTACAGGGGGTGTATTTTTACAGTGGGTGTATTTTTACAGGGGTGTTTTTTTACAGGGGGTGTTTTTTACAGGGGGTGTATTTTTACAGGGGGTTTATTTTTACGGGGGGGTGTATTTTTACAGGGGGTGTATTTTTACAGGGGGTGTATTTTTACAGTGGGTGTATTTTTACAGGGGGTGTATTTTTACAGGGGGTGTATTTTTAATTTATTTTTTTACAGGGGGTGTATTTTTACAGGGGGTGTATTTTTACAGGGGGTTTATTTTTACAGGGGGTGTATTTTTACAGGGGGTGTATTTTTACAGGGGGTGTATTTTTACAGGGGGTGTATTTTTACATGGGGTGTATTTTTACAGGGGGTGTATTTTTAATTTATTTTTTTACAGGGGGTGTATTTTTACAGGGGGTGTGTTTTTAATTATTTTTTTACAGGGGGTGTATTTTTACAGGGGGTGTAATTTTAATTTTTTTTTTTTTACAGGGGGTGTATTTTTACAGGGGGTGTATTTTTAAAGGGGGTGTATTTTTACAGGGGGTGTATTTTTACAAGTGGTGTATTTTTACAGGGGGTGTATTTTTACAGGGGGTGTATTTTTACAGGGGGTGTATTTTTACAGGGGGTGTATTTTTACAGGGGGTGTATTTTTACAGGGGGTGTATTTTTACAGGGGGTGTATTTTTACAGGGGGTGTATTTTTACAGGGGGTGTATTTTTACAGGGGGTGTATTTTTACAAGGGGTGTTTTTTTACAGGGGGTGTTTTTTTACAGGGGGTGTTTTTTTTACAGGGGGTGTATTTTTACAAGTGGTGTATTTTTACAGGGGGTGTATTTTTACAGGGGGTGTATTTTTACAGGGGGTGTATTTTTACAGGGGGTGTATTTTTACAGGGGGTGTATTTTTACTGGGGGTGTATTTTTACAGGGGGTGTATTTTTACAGGGGGTGTATTTTTACAGGGGGTGTATTTTTACAGGGGGTGTATTTTTACAGGGGGTGTATTTTTACAGGGGGTGTATTTTTAATTTATTTTTTTACAGGGGGTGTATTTTTACAGGGGTGTTTTTTTACAGGGGGTGTATTTTTAATTAATTTTTTTACAGGGGGTGTATTTTTACAGGGGGTGTATTTTTAATTTATTTTTTTTACAGGGGAAGTATTTTTACAGTGGGTGTATTTTTACAGGGGGTGTATTTTTACAGGGGGTGTATTTTTACAGGGGATGTTTTTTTACAGGGGGTGTTTTTTTACAGGGGGTGTATTTTTACAGGGGGTGTATTTTTACAGGGGGTGTATTTTTACAGGGGTGTTTTTTACAGGGGGTGTATTTTTAATTAATTTTTTTACAGGAGGTGTATTTTTACAGGGGGTGTATTTTTAATTTATTTTTTTTACAGGGGGTGTATTTTTACAGGGGGTGTATTTTTAATTTATTTTTTTTACAGGGGGTGTATTTTTACAGGGGGTGTATTTTTACAGGGGGTGTATTTTTACAGGGGGTGTTTTTTTACAGGGGGTGAATTTTTAATCAATTTTTTTACAGGGGGTGTATTTTTACAGGGGGTGTATTTTTACAAGGGGTGTATTTTTACAGGGGGTGTATTTTTACAGGGGGTGTATTTTTACAGGGGGTGTATTTTTAATTTATTTTTTTACAGGGGGTGTATTTTTACAGTGGGTGTATTTTTAGAGGGGGTGTATTTTTACAGGGGTGTTTTTTTACAGGGGGTGTTTTTTTTACAGGGGGTGTATTTTTACAGGGGGTTTATTTTTACAGGGGGTGTATTTTTACAGGGGGTGTATTTTTACAGGGGGTGTATTTTTACAGGGGGTGTATTTTTACAGAGGATGTATTTTTGCAGGGGGTGTATTTTTAATTTATTTTTTTTACAGGGGGTGTATTTTTACAGGGGGTGTTTTTTTACAGGGGGTGAATTTTTAATCAATTTTTTTACAGGGTTTGTATTTTTACAGGGGGTGTATTTTTACAGTGGGTGTATTTTTACAGTGGGTGTATTTTTACAGGGGGTGTATTTTTACAGGGGTGTTTTTTTAGAGGGGGTGTATTTTTAATCAATTTTTTTACAGGGGGTGTATTTTTACAGGGGGTGTATTTTTACAGGGGGTGTTTTTTTACAGGGGGTGAATTTTTAATCAATTTTTTTACAGGGGGTGTATTTTTACAAGGGGTGTATTTTTACAGGGGGTGTATTTTTACAGGGGGTGTATTTTTACAGGGGGTGTATTTTTACAGGGGGTGTATTTTTACAAGGGGTTTATTTTTACAGGGGGTGTATTTTTACAGGGGGTGTATTTTTACATTGGGTGTATTTTTACATTGGGTGTATTTTTACAGGGGGTGTATTTTTACAGGGGGTGTATTTTTACAGGGGTGTTTTTTTACAGGGGGTGTTTTTTTACAGGGGGTGTATTTTTACAGGGGGTGTATTTTTACAGGGGGTTTATTTTTACAGGGGGTGTATTTTTACAGGGGGTGTTTTTTTACAGGGGGTGTATTTTTACAGGGGGTGTATTTTTACAGGGGGTTTATTTTTACAGGGGGTGTATTTTTACAGGGGGTGTATTTTTACAGGGGGTGTATTTTTACAGGGGGTGTATTTTTACAGGGGGTGTATTTTTACAGAGGGTGTATTTTTGCAGGGGGTGTATCTTTAATTTATTTTTTTTACAGGGGGTGTATTTTTACAGGGTGTGTATTTTTAATTAATTTTTTTACAGGGGGTGTATTTTTGCAGGGGTGTGTTTTTAATTTATTTTTTTTACAGGGGGTGTATTTTTACAGTGGGTGTATTTTTACAGTGGGTGTATTTTTACAGGGGTTGTTTTTTTACAGGGGGTGTTTTTTTACAGGGGGTGTATTTTTACAGGGGGTGTTTTTTTACAGGGGGTGTTTTTTTACAGGGGGTGTATTTTTACAGGGGGTGTATTTTTAATTTATTTTTTACAGGGGGTGTATTTTTACAGGGGGTGTTTTTTACAGGGGTGTATTTTTACAGGGTGTGTATTTTTACAGGGGGTGTATTTTTACAGGGGGTGTATTTTTACAGGGGGTGTATTTTTACAGGGGGTGTATTTTTAATTTATTTTTTTACAGGGGTGTATTTTTACAGTGGTGTTTTTTTACAGGGGGTGTATTTTTAATTTATTTTTTTTACAGGGGGTGTATTTTTAATTTATTTTTTTACAGGGGGTGTATTTTTACAGTGGGTGTATTTTTACAGGGGGTGTATTTTTACAGGGGGTGTTTTTTTACAGGGGGTGTTTTTTTACAGGGGGTGTATTTTTACAGGGGGTGTATTTTTAATTTATTTTTTACAGGGGGTGTATTTTTACAGGGGGTGTTTTTTACAGGGGTGTATTTTTACAGGGTGTGTTTTTTTACAGGGGGTGTATTTTTAATTAATTTTTTTACAGGGGGTGTATTTTTACAGGGGTGTATTTTTACAGGGGGTGTATTTTTACAGGGGGTGTATTTTTACAGAGGGTGTATTTTTGCAGGGGTGTATTTAATTTATTTTTTTACAGGGGGTGTATTTTTAGAGGGTGTGTATTTTTACAGGGGGTGTATTTTTACAGGGGGTGTATTTTTACAGGGGTGTTTTTTTACAGGGGGTGTATTTTTAATTAATTTTTTTACAGGGGGTGTATTTTTAATTAATTTTTTTACAGGGGGTGTATTTTTAATTAATTTTTTTACAGGGGGTGTATTTTTACAGGGGGTGTATTTTAAATTTATTTTTTTACAGGGGGTGTATTTTTACAGTGGGTGTATTTTTACAGGGGGTGTATTTTTACAGGGGGTGTATTTTTACCGGGGGTGTATTTTTACAGGGGGTGTATTTTTACAGGGGGTGTATTTTTACAGAGGGTGTATTTTTGCAGGGGGTGTATTTTTAATTTTTTTTTTTTACAGGGGGTATATTTTTACAGTGGGTGTATTTTTACAGGGGGTGTATTTTTACAGGGGTGTTTTTTACAGGGGGTGTATTTTTAATCAATTTTTTACAGGGGGTGTATTTTTACAGGGGGTGTATTTTTACTGAGGGTGTATTTTTGCAGGGGGTGTATTTTTAATTTATTTTTTTACAGGGGGTGTATTTTTACAGTGGGTGTATTTTTACAGGGGGTGTATTTTTACAGGGGTGTTTTTTTAGAGGGGGTGTATTTTTAATCAATTTTTTTACAGGGGGTGTATTTTTACAGGGGGTGTTTTTTACAGGGGGTGAATTTTTAATCAATTTTTTTACAGGGGGTGTATTTTTACAGGGGGTGTATTTTTACAAGGGGTGTATTTTTACAGGGGGTGTATTTTTACAGGGGGTGTATTTTTAATTTATTTTTTTACAGGGGGTGTATTTTTACAGGGGGTGTATTTTTACAGGGGGTTTATTTTTACAGGGGGTGTATTTTTACAGGGGGTGTATTTTTACAGGGGGTGTATTTTTACAGGGGGTGTATTTTTACAGGGGGTGTATTTTTACAGAGGGTGTATTTTTGCAGGGGGTGTATCTTTAATTTATTTTTTTTACAGGGGGTGTATTTTTACAGGGTGTGTATTTTTAATTAATTTTTTTACAGGGGGTGTATTTTTGCAGGGGTGTGTTTTTAATTTACTTTTTTTACAGGGGGTGTATTTTTACAGTGGGTGTATTTTTACAGTGGGTGTATTTTTACAGGGGGTGTTTTTTTACAGGGGGTGTTTTTTTACAGGGGGTTTATTTTTACAGGGGGTGTATTTTTAATTTATTTTTTACAGGGGGTGTATTTTTACAGGGGGTGTTTTTTACAGGGGTGTATTTTTACAGGGTGTGTATTTTTACAGGGGGTGTATTTTTACAGGGGGTGTATTTTTACAGGGGGTGTATTTTTACAGGGGGTGTATTTTTACAGGGGGTGTATTTTTAATTTATTTTTTTACAGGGGTGTATTTTTACAGTGGTGTTTTTTTACAGGGGGTGTATTTTTAATTAATTTTTTTTACAGGGGGTGTATTTTTAATTTATTTTTTTACAGGGGGTGTATTTTTACAGTGGGTGTATTTTTACAGGGGGTGTATTTTTACAGGGGTGTTTTTTTACAGGGGGTGTATTTTAATTAATTTTTTTACAGGGGGTGTATTTTTACAGGGGGTGTATTTTTACAGGGGGTGTATTTTTACAGAGGGTGTATTTTTGCAGGGGTGTATTTAATTTATTTTTTTACAGGGGGTGTATTTTTAGACGGTGTGTATTTTTACAGGGGGTGTATTTTTACAGGGGGTGTATTTTTACAGGGGTGTTTTTTTACAGGGGGTGTATTTTTAATTAATTTTTTTACAGGGGGTGTATTTTTAATTAATTTTTTTACAGGGGGTGTATTTTTACAGGGGGTGTATTTTAAATTTATTTTTTTACAGGGGGTGTATTTTTACAGTGGGTGTATTTTTACAGGGGGTGTATTTTTACAGGGGGTGTATTTTTACCGGGGGTGTATTTTTACAGGGGGTGTATTTTTACAGGGGGTGTATTTTTACAGAGGGTGTATTTTTGCAGGGGGTGTATTTTTAATTTATTTTTTTTACAGGGGGTATATTTTTACAGTGGGTGTATTTTTACAGGGGGTGTATTTTTACAGTGGTGTTTTTTTACAGGGGGTGTATTTTTAATTAATTTTTTTTACAGGGGGTGTATTTTTAATTTATTTTTTTACAGGGGGTGTATTTTTACAGTGGGTGTATTTTTACAGGGGGTGTATTTTTACAGGGGTGTTTTTTTACAGGGGGTGTATTTTTAATTAATTTTTTTACAGGGGGTGTATTTTTACAGGGGTGTATTTTTACAGGGGGTGTATTTTTACAGGGGGTGTATTTTTACAGAGGGTGTATTTTTGCAGGGGTGTATTTAATTTATTTTTTTACAGGGGGTGTATTTTTAGAGGGTGTGTATTTTTACAGGGGGTGTATTTTTACAGGGGGTGTATTTTTACAGGGGTGTTTTTTTACAGGGGGTGTATTTTTAATTAATTTTTTTACAGGGGGTGTATTTTTAATTAATTTTTTTACAGGGGGTGTATTTTTACAGGGGGTGTATTTTAAATTTATTTTTTTACAGGGGGTGTATTTTTACAGTGGGTGTATTTTTACAGGGGGTGTATTTTTACAGGGGGTGTATTTTTACCGGGGGTGTATTTTTACAGGGGGTGTATTTTTACAGGGGGTGTATTTTTACAGAGGGTGTATTTTTGCAGGGGGTGTATTTTTAATTTATTTTTTTTACAGGGGGTATATTTTTACAGTGGGTGTATTTTTACAGGGGGTGTATTTTTACAGGGGTGTTTTTTACAGGGGGTGTATTTTTAATCAATTTTTTACAGGGGGTGTATTTTTACAGGGGGTGTATTTTTACTGAGGGTGTATTTTTGCAGGGGGTGTATTTTTAATTTATTTTTTTACAGGGGGTGTATTTTTACAGTGGGTGTATTTTTACAGGGGGTGTATTTTTACAGGGGTGTTTTTTTAGAGGGGGTGTATTTTTAATCAATTTTTTTACAGGGGGTGTATTTTTACAGGGGGTGTTTTTTACAGGGGGTGAATTTTTAATCAATTTTTTTACAGGGGGTGTATTTTTACAGGGGGTGTATTTTTACAAGGGGTGTATTTTTACAGGGGGTGTATTTTTACAGGGGGTGTATTTTTAATTTATTTTTTTACAGGGGGTGTATTTTTACAGTGGGTGTATTTTTAGAGGGGGTGTATTTTTACAGGGGTGTTTTTTTACAGGGGGTGTTTTTTTACAGGGGGTGTATTTTTACAGGGGGTTTATTTTTACAGGGGGTGTATTTTTACAGGGGGTTTATTTTTACAGGGGGTGTATTTTTACAGGGGGTGTATTTTTACAGGGGTGTTTTTTTACAGGGGGTGTTTTTTTTACAGGGGGTGTATTTTTACAGGGGGTTTATTTTTACAGGGGGTGTATTTTTACAGGGGGTGTATTTTTACAGGGGGTGTATTTTTACAGGGGGTGTATTTTTACAGGGGGTGTATTTTTACAGAGGATGTATTTTTGCAGGGGGTGTATTTTTAATTTATTTTTTTTACAGGGGGTGTATTTTTACAGGGGGTGTTTTTTTACAGGGGGTGAATTTTTAATCAATTTTTTTACAGGGTTTGTATTTTTACAGGGGGTGTATTTTTACAGGGGGTGTATTTTTACAGTGGGTGTATTTTTACAGTGGGTGTATTTTTACAGGGGGTGTATTTTTACAGGGGTGTTTTTTTAGAGGGGGTGTATTTTTAATAAATTTTTTTACAGGGGGTGTATTTTTACAGGGGGTGTATTTTTACAGGGGGTGTTTTTTTACAGGGGGTGAATTTTTAATCAATTTTTTTACAGGGGGTGTATTTTTACAAGGGGTGTATTTTTACAGGGGGTGTATTTTTACAGGGGGTGTATTTTTACAGGGGGTGTATTTTTACAGGGGGTGAATTTTTACAAGGGGTTTATTTTTACAGGGGGTGTATTTTTACAGGGGGTGTATTTTTACATTGGGTGTATTTTTACATTGGGTGTATTTTTACAGGGGGTGTATTTTTACAGGGGGTGTATTTTTACAGGGGTGTTTTTTTACAGGGGGTGTTTTTTTACAGGGGGTGTATTTTTACAGGGGGTGTATTTTTACAGGGGGTTTATTTTTACAGGGGGTGTATTTTTACAGGGGGTGTTTTTTTACAGGGGGTGTATTTTTACAGGGGGTGTATTTTTACAGGGGGTTTATTTTTACAGGGGGTGTATTTTTACAGGGGGTGTATTTTTACAGGGGGTGTATTTTTACAGGGGGTGTATTTTTACAGGGGGTGTATTTTTACAGAGGGTGTATTTTTGCAGGGGGTGTATCTTTAATTTATTTTTTTTACAGGGGGTGTATTTTTACAGGGTGTGTATTTTTAATTAATTTTTTTACAGGGGGTGTATTTTTGCAGGGGTGTGTTTTTAATTTATTTTTTTTACAGGGGGTGTATTTTTACAGTGGGTGTATTTTTACAGTGGGTGTATTTTTACAGGGGGTGTTTTTTTACAGGGGGTGTTTTTTTACAGGGGGTGTATTTTTACAGGGGGTGTATTTTTAATTTATTTTTTACAGGGGGTGTATTTTTACAGGGGGTGTTTTTTACAGGGGTGTATTTTTACAGGGTGTGTATTTTTACAGGGGGTGTATTTTTACAGGGGTGTTTTTTTAGAGGGGGTGTATTTTTAATCAATTTTTTTACAGGGGGTGTATTTTTACAGGGGGTGTATTTTTACAGGGGGTGTTTTTTTACAGGGGGTGAATTTTTAATCAATTTTTTTACAGGGGGTGTATTTTTACAAGGGGTGTATTTTTACAGGGGGTGTATTTTTACAGGGGGTGTATTTTTACAGGGGGTGTATTTTTACAGGGGGTGTATTTTTACAAGGGGTTTATTTTTACAGGGGGTGTATTTTTACAGGGGGTGTATTTTTACATTGGGTGTATTTTTACATTGGGTGTATTTTTACAGGGGGTGTATTTTTACAGGGGGTGTATTTTTACAGGGGTGTTTTTTTACAGGGGGTGTTTTTTTACAGGGGGTGTATTTTTACAGGGGGTGTATTTTTACAGGGGGTTTATTTTTACAGGGGGTGTATTTTTACAGGGGGTGTTTTTTTACAGGGGGTGTATTTTTACAGGGGGTGTATTTTTACAGGGGGTTTATTTTTACAGGGGGTGTATTTTTACAGGGGGTGTATTTTTACAGGGGGTGTATTTTTACAGGGGGTGTATTTTTACAGGGGGTGTATTTTTACAGAGGGTGTATTTTTGCAGGGGGTGTATCTTTAATTTATTTTTTTTACAGGGGGTGTATTTTTACAGGGTGTGTATTTTTAATTAATTTTTTTACAGGGGGTGTATTTTTGCAGGGGTGTGTTTTTAATTTATTTTTTTTACAGGGGGTGTATTTTTACAGTGGGTGTATTTTTACAGTGGGTGTATTTTTACAGGGGGTGTTTTTTTACAGGGGGTGTTTTTTTACAGGGGGTGTATTTTTACAGGGGGTGTATTTTTAATTTATTTTTTACAGGGGGTGTATTTTTACAGGGGGTGTTTTTTACAGGGGTGTATTTTTACAGGGTGTGTATTTTTACAGGGGGTGTATTTTTACAGGGGGTGTATTTTTACAGGGGGTGTATTTTTACAGGGGGTGTATTTTTAATTTATTTTTTTACAGGGGTGTATTTTTACAGTGGTGTTTTTTTACAGGGGGTGTATTTTTAATTAATTTTTTTTACAGGGGGTGTATTTTTAATTTATTTTTTTACAGGGGGTGTATTTTTACAGTGGGTGTATTTTTACAGGGGGTGTATTTTTACAGGGGTGTTTTTTTACAGGGGGTGTATTTTTAATTAATTTTTTTACAGGGGGTGTATTTTTACAGGGGTGTATTTTTACAGGGGGTGTATTTTTACAGGGGGTGTATTTTTACAGAGGGTGTATTTTTGCAGGGGTGTATTTAATTTATTTTTTTACAGGGGGTGTATTTTTAGAGGGTGTGTATTTTTACAGGGGGTGTATTTTTACAGGGGGTGTATTTTTACAGGGGTGTTTTTTTACAGGGGGTGTATTTTTAATTAATTTTTTTACAGGGGGTGTATTTTTAATTAATTTTTTTACAGGGGGTGTATTTTTACAGGGGGTGTATTTTAAATTTATTTTTTTACAGGGGGTGTATTTTTACAGTGGGTGTATTTTTACAGGGGGTGTATTTTTACAGGGGGTGTATTTTTACCGGGGGTGTATTTTTACAGGGGGTGTATTTTTACAGGGGGTGTATTTTTACAGAGGGTGTATTTTTGCAGGGGGTGTATTTTTAATTTATTTTTTTTACAGGGGGTATATTTTTACAGTGGGTGTATTTTTACAGGGGGTGTATTTTTACAGGGGTGTTTTTTACAGGGGGTGTATTTTTAATCAATTTTTTACAGGGGGTGTATTTTTACAGGGGGTGTATTTTTACTGAGGGTGTATTTTTGCAGGGGGTGTATTTTTAATTTATTTTTTTACAGGGGGTGTATTTTTACAGTGGGTGTATTTTTACAGGGGGTGTATTTTTACAGGGGTGTTTTTTTAGAGGGGGTGTATTTTTAATCAATTTTTTTACAGGGGGTGTATTTTTACAGGGGGTGTTTTTTACAGGGGGTGAATTTTTAATCAATTTTTTTACAGGGGGTGTATTTTTACAGGGGGTGTATTTTTACAAGGGGTGTATTTTTACAGGGGGTGTATTTTTACAGGGGGTGTATTTTTAATTTATTTTTTTACAGGGGGTGTATTTTTGCAGTGGGTGTATTTTTAGAGGGGGTGTATTTTTACAGGGGTGTTTTTTTACAGGGGGTGTTTTTTTTACAGGGGGTGTATTTTTACAGGGGGTTTATTTTTACAGGGGGTGTATTTTTACAGGGGGTGTATTTTTACAGGGTGTGTATTTTTACAGGGGGTGTATTTTTACAGAGGATGTATTTTTGCAGGGGGTGTATTTTTAATCAAATTTTTTACAGGGGGTGTATTTTTACAGGGGGTGTATTTTTACAGTGGGTGTATTTTTACAGGGGGTGTATTTTTACAGGGGTGTTTTTTTAGAGGGGGTGTATTTTTAATCAATTTTTTTACAGGGGGTGTATTTTTACAGGGGGTGTTTTTTTACAAGTGGTGAATTTTTAATCAATTTTTTTACAGGGGGTGTATTTTTACAGGGGGTGTATTTTTACAAGGGGTGTATTTTTACAGGGGGTGTATTTTTACAGGGGGTGTATTTTTACAGGGGGTGTATTTTTACAGGGGGTGTATTTTTACAAGGGGTTTATTTTTACAGGGGTGTATTTTTACAGGGGGTGTATTTTTACAGGGGGTGTATTTTTACAGGGGTGTTTTTTTACAGGGGGTGTTTTTTTACAGGGGGTGTATTTTTACAGGGGGTGTATTTTTACAGGGGGTTTATTTTTACAGGGGGTGTATTTTTACAGGGGGTGTTTTTTTACAGGGGGTGTATTTTTACAGGGGGTGTATTTTTACAGGGGGTTTATTTTTACAGGGGGTGTATTTTTACAGGGGGTGTATTTTTACAGGGGGTGTATTTTTACAGGGGGTGTATTTTTACAGGGGGTGTATTTTTACAGAGGGTGTATTTTTGCAGGGGGTGTATCTTTAATTTATTTTTTTTACAGGGGGTGTATTTTTACAGGGTGTGTATTTTTAATTAATTTTTTTACAGGGGGTGTATTTTTGCAGGGGTGTGTTTTTAATTTATTTTTTTTACAGGGGGTGTATTTTTACAGTGGGTGTATTTTTACAGGGGGTGTTTTTTACAGGGGGTGTTTTTTTACAGGGGGTGTTTTTTTACAGGGGGTGTTTTTTTTACAGGGAGTGTATTTTTACAGGGGGTGTATTTTTAATTTATTTTTTACAGGGGGTGTATTTTTACAGGGGGTGTTTTTTACAGGGGTGTATTTTTACAGGGTGTGTATTTTTAATTAATTTTTTTACAGGGGGTGTATTTTTACAGGGGGTGTATTTTTACAGGGGGTGTTTTTTACAGAGGGTGTATTTTTAATTTATTTTTTTTACAGGGGGTGTATTTTTACAGTGGGTGTATTTTTACAGGGGGTGTTTTTTTACAGGGGGTGTTTTTTTACAGGGGGTGTATTTTTACAGGGGGTGTATTTTTACAGGGGGGGTATTTTTAATTAATTTTTTTACAGGGGGTGTATTTTTGCAGGGTGTGTATTTTTACAGGGGGTGTATTTTTAATTTATTTTTTTTACAGGGGGTGTATTTTTACAGGGGTGTATTTTTACAGGGTGTGTATTTTTAATTAATTTTTTTTACTGGAGTGTAATTTTTACAGGGGGGTGTATTTTTAATTTATTTTTTTACAGGGGGTGTATTTTTACAGTGGGTGTATTTTTACAGGGGGTGTTTTTTTACAGGGGGTGTATTTTTACAGGGGGTGTTTTTTTACAGGGGGTGTAATATCTCCTGTAAAAAAATAAATTAAAAATACACCCCCTGTAAAAATACTACCCCTGTAAAAAAAAAAAAATAAAAATACACCCCCTGTAAAAATACACCCCCTGTAAAAAAAAATAAATTAAAAATACACCCCCTGTAAAAATACACCCCCTGTAAAAATACACCCCCTGTAAAAATACACCCCCTGTAAAAAAATTAATTAAAAATACACACCCTGTAAAAATACACCCCCTGTAAAAATACACCCCCTGTAAAAATACACCCCTGTAAAAAAAACACCCCCTGTAAAAATACACCCCCTGTAAAAATACACCCACTGTAAAAATACACCCCCTGTAAAAATACACCCATTGTAACAATACACCCCCTGTAAAAAAATTAATTAAAAATACACACCCTGTAAAACTACACACCCTGTAAAAATATCCCCTCTGTAAAAAAAATAAATTAAAAATACACCCCCTGTAAAAATACACCCCTTGTCTAAATACAACCCCTGTAAAAAAACACCCCCTGTAAAAAAAATAAATTAAAAATACACACCCTGTAAAAATACACCCCCTGTAAAAATACTCCCCCTGTAAAAATTCTTCCTCTGTAAAAAACACCCCTGTAAAAAAACACCCCCTGTAAAAAATACCCCCTGTAAAAATACACCCCGTGTAAAAATACACCCACTGTAAAAATACACCCCCTGTAAAAAAATAAATTAAAAATACACCCCCTGTAAAAATACACCCCCTGTAAAAAAAAAAAAATTAAAAATACACCCCCTGTAAAAATACACCCCCTGTAAAAAAAATAAATTAAAAATACACCCCCTGTAAAAATACACCCCTTGTAAAAATACACCCCCTGTAAAAATACACCCCCTGTAAAAAAAATTAATTAAAAATACACTCCCTGTAAAAATACACCCCCTGTAAAAATACACCCCCTGTAAAAATACACCCATTGTAAAAATACACCCCCTGTAAAAAAAATTAATTAAAAATACACACCCTGCAAAAATACACACCCTGTAAAAATACCCCCCTGTAAAAAAAATAAATTAAAAATACACCCCCTGTAAAAATACACCCCTTTAAAAAAAATAAATTAAAAATGCACCCCCTGTAAAAATACACCCCCTGTAAAAATACACCCCTTGTAAAAATACACCCCCTGTAAAAATACACCCCTGTAAAAAAAATTAATTAAAAATACACATCCTGTAAAAATACACCCCCTGTAAAAATACACCCCCTGTAAAAATACACCCCTGTAAAAAAACACTGCCTTTAAAAAAACACCCCCTGTAAAAATACACCCACTGTAAAAATACACCCCCTGTAAAAAAATAAATTAAAAATACACCCCCTGTAAAAATACACCCCCTGTAAAAATACACCCCCTGTAAATAAAATAAATTAAAAATACACCCCCTGTAAAAATACACCCCTGTAAAAAAAATAAATTAAAAATACACCCCCTGTAAAAATACACCCCCTGTAAAAATACACCCCTTGTAAAAATACACCCCCTGTAAAAATACACCCCTTGTAAAAATACTCCCCCTGTAAAAATACACCACCTGTAAAAATACACCCCTTGTAAAAATACACCCCTGTAAAAATACACCCCCTGTAAAAAAATAAATTAAAAATACACCCCCTGTAAAAATACACCCCCTGTAAAAAAAATAAATTAAAAATACACCCCCTGTAAAAATACACCCCTTTAAAAAAATAAATTAAAAATGCACCCCCTGTAAAAATACACCCCCTGTAAAATTACACCCCTTGTAAAAATACATCCCCTGTAAAAATACACCCCTGTAAAAAAAATTAATTAAAAATACACACCCTGTAAAAATACACCCCCTGTAAAAATACACCCCTGTAAAAAAACACCGCCTTTAAAAAAACACCCCCTGTAAAAATACACCCACTGTAAAAATACACCCCCTGTAAAAAAATAAATTAAAAATACACCCCCTGTAAAAATACACCCCCTGTAAAAATACACCCCCTGTAAAAAAAATAAATTAAAAATACACCCCCTGTAAAAATACACCCCCTGTAAAAAAAATAAATTAAAAATACACCCCCTGTAAAAATACACCCCCTGTAAAAATACACCCCTTGTAAAAATACACCCCCTGTAAAAATACACCCCCTGTAAAAATACACCCCTTGTAAAAATACACACCTGTAAAGATACACCCCCTGTAAAAAAATAAATTAAAAATACACCCCCTGTAAAAATACACCCCCTGTAAAAAAAATAAATTAAAAATACATCCCCTGTAAAAATACACCCCCTGTAAAAAAAAATTAAAAATACACCCCCTGTAAAAATACACCCCTTGTAAAAATACACTCCTGTAAAAATACACCCCCTGTAAAAAAATAAATTAAAAATACACCCCCTGTAAAAATACACCCCCTGTAAAAAAAATAAATTAAAAATACACCCCCTGTAAAAATACACCCCTTTAAAAAAAAAAATTAAAAATGCACCCCCTGTAAAAATACACCCCCTGTAAAAATACACCCCTTGTAAAAATACACCCCCTGTAAAAATACACCCCTGTAAAAAAAATTAATTAAAAATACACACCCTGTAAAAATACACCCCCTGTAAAAATACACCCCTGTAAAAAAACACCGCCTTTAAAAAAACACCCCTGTAAAAATACACCCCCTGTAAAAAAATAAATTAAAAATACACCCCCTGTAAAAATACACCCCCTGTAAAAATACACCCCCTGTAAAAAAAAAAATTAAAAATACTCCCCCTGTAAAAATACACCCCCTGTAAAAATACACCCCTTGTAAAAATACACCCCTGTAAAAATACACCCCCTGTAAAAAAATAAATTAAAAATACACCCCCTGTAAAAATACACCCCCTGTAAAAAAAAAAATTAAAAATACACGCCCTGTAAAAATACACCCCCTGTAAAAAAAAAATTAAAAATACACCCCCTGTAAAAATACACCCCCTGTAAAAATACACCCCTTGTAAAAATACACCCCCTGTAAAAATACACCCCCTGTAAAAATACATCCACTGTAAAAATACACCCCCTGTAAAAAAATAAATTAAAAATACACCCCCTGTAAAAATACACCCCCTGTAAAAAAAAATAAATTAAAAATACACCCCCTGTAAAAATACACCCCCTGTAAAAATACACCCCTTGTAAAAATACACCCCCTGTAAAAATACACCCCCTGTAAAAATACACCCCTTGTAAAAATACACCCCCTGTAAAAATACACCCCCTGTAAAAAATTAAATTAAAAAAACACCCCCTGTAAAAAAAATAAATTAAAAATACACCCCCTGTAAAAATACACCCCCTGTAAAAAAAAATAAATTAAAAATACACCCCCTGTAAAAATACACCCCCTGTAAAAATACACCCCTTGGAAAAATACACCCCTTGGAAAAATACACCCCCTGTAAAAATACACCCCTGTAAAAAAACACCCCCTGTAAAAAACACCCCCTGTAAAAATACACCCCCTGTAAAAATACACAAACTGTAAAAATACACCCCTGTAAAAAAATAAATTAAAAATACACCCCCTGTAAAAAAATAAATTAAAAATACACCCCCTGTAAAAATACACCCCCTGTAAAAATACACCCCTTGTAAAAATACATCCCCTGTAAAAATACACCCCCTGTAAAAAAAATTAATTAAAAATACACACCCTGTAAAAATACACCCCCTGTAAAAATACACCCCCTGTAAAAAAACACCCCTGTAAAAAAACACCCCCTGTAAAAATACACCCCCTGTAAAAATACACCCCCTGTAAAAATACACCCATTGTAAAAATACACCCCCAGTAAAAAAAATTAATTAAAAATACACACCCTGTAAAAATACACACCCTGTAAAAATACCCCCCTGTAAAAAAAATAAATTAAAAATACACCCCCTGTAAAAATACACCCCCTGTAAAAAAAATAAATTAAAAATACGCCCCCTTTAAAAATACACCCCCTGTAAAAATACACCCCTTGCAAAAATTCACCCCCTGTAAAAAAAAATTAATTAAAAATACACACCCTGTAAAAATACACCCCCTGTAAAAATACACCCCCTGTAAAAATACACCCCTTTAAAAAAACACCCCCTGTAAAAAAACACCCCCTGTAAAAATACACCCCCTGTAAAAATACACCCCCTGTAAAAAAAATTAAAAATACACCCCCTGTAAAAATACACCCCCTGTAAAAAAAAAATAAATTAAAAATA
Source organism: Odiellus spinosus (assembly GCA_963920705.1). NCBI lineage: Eukaryota > Metazoa > Arthropoda > Arachnida > Opiliones > Phalangiidae > Odiellus > Odiellus spinosus. The sequence continues at coordinate 14,825,364 of OY987237.1, read as the reverse complement.
CACCCCCTGTAAAAATACACCCCCTGTAAAAATACACCCCTTGTAAAAATACACCCCCTGTAAAAATACACCCCCTGTAAAAAAATTAATTAAAAATACACACCCTGTAAAAATACACCCCCTGTAAAAAAAATAAATTAAAATTACACCCCCTGTTAAAATACACCCCCTGTAAAAATAAACCCCCTGTAAAAATTCACCCCCTGTAAAAATACACCCCCTTTAAAAATACACCCCCTGTAAAAAACACCCCCTGTAAAAAACACCCCCTGTAAAAATACACCCCCTGTAAAAATAATTAATTAAAAATACACCCCCCTGTAAAAAAATAAATTAAAAATACACCCCCTGTAAAAAAATAAATTAAAAATACACCCCCTGTAAAAAAATAAATTAAAAATACACCCCCTGTAAAAATACACCACCTGTAAAAAATAAATTAAAAATACATCCCCTGTAAAAATACACCCCCTGTAAAAATACACCACCTGTAAAAAATAAATTAAAAATACATCCCCTGTAAAAATACACCCCCTGTAAAAATACACCCCCTGTGAAAATAACCCCCCCTTTGAAAATAACACCCCTTTGAAAATAACACCCCCTCTAAAATAACACCCCCTTTGAAAATAACACCCCTTTTTTGAAAATAAAACACCCCTTTTTTGAAAATAAAACACCCCTTTTTTGAAAATAAAACACCCCTTTTTTGAAAATAAAATACCACCTTTTTTGAAAATAAAACTCCCCTTTTTTGAAAATAAACACCCCTTTTTTGAAAATAAAACACCCCTTTTTTGAAAATAAAACACCCCTTTTTTGATAATAAAACACCCCTTTCTTGAAAAGAAAACACTCCTTTTTTGAAAATAAAACACTCCTTTTTTGAAAATAAAACACCCCTTTTATGAAAATAAAACACCCCTTTTTTGAAAATAAAACACCCCTTTTTTGAAAATAAAACACCCCTTTTTTGAAAATAAAATACCACCTTTTTTGAAAATAAAACTCCCCTTTTTTGAAAATAAACACCCCTTTTTTGAAAATAAAACACCCCTTTTTTGAAAATAAAACACCCCTTTTTTGATAATAAAACACCCCTTTCTTGAAAATAAAACACTCCTTTTTTGAAAATAAAACACTCCTTTTTTGAAAATAAAACACCCCTTTTATGAAAATAAAACACCCCTTTTTTGAAAATAAAACGCCCCTTTTTTGAAAATAAAACGCCCCTTTTTTGAAAATAAAACGACCCTTTTTTAAAAATAAAACCCCCCTTTTTTGAAAATAAAACCCCCCTTTTTGGAAAATAAAACGCCCCTTTTTTGAAAATAAAACGCCCCTTTTTTGAAAATAAAACGCCCCTTTTTTGAAAATAAAACGCCCCTTTTTTGAAAATAAAACGCCCCTTTTTTGAAAATAAAACGACCCTTTTTTGAAAATAAAACGACCCTTTTTTGAAAATAAAACGACCCTTTTTTGAAAATAAAACGACCCTTTTTTGAAAATAAAACGACCCTTTTTTGAAAATAAAACCCCCCTTTTTGAAAATAAAACCCCCCTTTTTGAAAATAAAACGCCCCTTTTTGAAAATAAAACGCCCCTTTTTGAAAATAAAACGCCCCTTTTTGAAAATAAAACGCCCCTTTTTTGAAAATAAAACGACCCTTTTTTGAAAATAAAACGACCCTTTTTTGAAAATAAAACGACCCTTTTTTGAAAATAAAACGACCCTTTTTTGAAAATAAAACGCCCCTTTTTTGAAAATAAAACGCCCCTTTTTGAAAATAAAACGCCCCTTTTTTGAAAATAAAACGACCCTTTTTTGAAAATAAAACGACCCTTTTTTGAAAATAAAACGACCCTTTTTTGAAAATAAAACCCCCTTTTTTGAAAATAAAACCCCCCTTTTTTGAAAATAAAACCCCCCTTTTTTGAAAATAAAACGCCCCTTTTTTGAAAATAATACGCCCCTTTTTTGAAAATAATACGCCCTTTTTAAAATAAACCACCCTTTTTTGAAAATAAACCACCCTTTTTTGAAAATAAAACGCCCTTTGAAAATAAAACGCCCTTTGAAAATAAACCACCCCTTTTTTGAAAATAAACCACCCCTTTTTTGAAAATAAACCACCCCTTTTTTGAAAATAAAACGCCCTTTGAAAATAAAACGCCCTTTGAAAATAAAACGCCCTTTGAAAATAAAACGCCCTTTGAAAATAAAACGCCCTTTGAAAATAAAACGCCCTTTGAAAATAAAACGCCCTTTGAAAATAAAACGCCCTTTGAAAATAAAACGCCCTTTGAAAATAAAACGCCCTTTGAAAATAAAACGCCCTTTGAAAATAAAACGCCCTTGGAAAATAAAACGCGCTCGAAAGTAAAACGCGCTTGAAAATAAAACGCGCTTGGAAAATAAATCGTTCTATAAAAATAAAACGGGCTATATAAATAAAACGCGCTACAAAAATAAAACGCGCTATAAAAATTTAATACGCTATAAAATTAAAACGCGCTAGGAAAATAAAACGCGCTTGGAAAATAAATGCGCTTGGAAAATAAAACGCAGTTGGAAAATAAAACGCGGTTGGAAAATAAAACGCGGTTGGAAAATAGAACGCGGTTGGAAAATAAAACGCGGTTGGAAAATAAAACGCGGTTGGAAAATAAAACGCGGTTGGAAAATAAAACGCGGTTGGAAAATAAAACGCGGTTGGAAAATAAAACGCGGTTGGAAAATAAAACGCGGTTGGAAAATAAAACGCGGTTGGAAAATAAATCGTGCTGGAATAATAAAAGGCGCTTTGAAAATAAAATGCGCTTGGAAAGTAAAACTACACAAAAATAAACTTATCCTTATCTTTAAAATAATGAGGAAACTCGTCAGTTTTAATATTATTTTTTTATTTAATTCAATATTTGTTACACAATTATGTAACAAACACATTTTGACAATGTCATAGGGATCATGATATGTGAGGCTATTCTATAAGAATTTAAACTGGGTGACTTAATTTGTTTCACTTGAAGAAATATTCCAGTATCGTTCAAATTATATCACAGTATCACCTTTATTTTATTTTATTTATTTTTCTTCAGGTATCATGAATCGAGTATTCTATACCTTGTTAACGTACGATTAGCGGTCTAAATTAATTTACTCGGTGAATTAAAATGGAATATTAATTTACTGTTTGATTTGGTGAATTTGCCAAAATTGCAATTTATAATTTACATTTTTTGGATTAAAAAAGAACAGTTTGCTAAAAGAGGCATGATATTACGATGCGCCTAACAATTGGTTAGCTCGCGAATTTTGAAATTAAAAATAGGCTTTTTACATTTTTTAGTTTCTTTTTTTCATAGTATTAAAGTCATATATGGAAATTTTTACACCGTTCGGTTTTTTCAATTTAAGAAAGGCATTAAGAAGAAAATTGCAGCCTTAATTTCGGACTGAAAAACTAATCTTAACTAAACTAAAATTCAAAACTTAGATTTTTATTTACCTTAACACCAAAAGTAAAAAACAGAAAGTCCGGGACAAGACTGGCTTTCCTGCCTCTGCAGAAAACACGTTGTCGAAGATCACGGTCTCGCTTATAGGCATAGCGAATAGAAATTACTTCTCTCCGCGCCCGCAGACAAGAACTATTTGAAAGCGCGACCTTCTACGTTCTTACTCCGGCAAATAGGCAAAGGGATGCCGTTCCTCCACGGTGGCCCTGTCCCAGTCTTTCTGTAGTTACTTGAATCAAGAAGCTTTTTATTCTTCAATATTAAATCGAGCTCACGATATTGACAGTTTAAAAACAATTTTGAATATTGGGGAATGATTTTAATGATAAAAATGACACCATGTAGCAATAAACCCGTCTCGTATTAATCCCGGTTAAAAATAGTTTTCAAATTTGTATTGGATTTAACTATCTTATAATTATTTTATTTAAAATATGACTTCCGTCTTCAATTCTCAATTGTTTTTTGGGGGGGAAAGAGGGGATTGCAGTTTTTTTTTTATTCTCGTTTGTTTTGTAGACAAATAACGTTTTGTTAAAGCACTGGGTATTTTCTAGATAAACTATTGGTTAAATTCTCACCAATCAGACACTAGTAGTATAGTCCACGTCACAGTCTTGATACGATGACGTTGTCTGACAAATACCCGTTGAAGAGTCCACCCTAACCACCAGATCGCGCTTCTTGCACTTCCGTTTTTTTTTCTTGCGTTTACTATCGCGTTTCCGCCGGAAACGTCGGATGTTTGTTCCTAACAGAAGTAATATGATCGCCGTGTAGAAAACCACAATTACCTATCAATCAAACAAAAAAGCATTAATTACTAAACATACTCAAAAAAATTCATTCGCAACTACAAAGCCTAAATGATTTTTGTTTAAATTGAAATATTTGAAAAGTTATTTTTTGTTTAAAAAACTTTTTTGTCAAGATTTGAATCTATTATTAAAAAAAATTCCGCGACACACGGTGAGGCAAGCTCTTTATTCGAACCAATCAGAAGTCACCCCACCTTAGACGGCACGTTAAATTTTATTGGACCAGAGCCAAAGTTATCTCGTCTTCTGATTGATTGGTTGGAGGTCTTTCAATTATTTAAATATTGAAAAATTGAAATATTTTAAAATTGATTCTTAATTCAGAGCCCCTTAATTTTTAATTTCACCCTCTTTTTAATATTCAAAGTAGGTTGGTACAAATAAATATAGGCATTCAATTACCCAATATTCTAGTGGTGAAATTCCGCGACACACGGTGAGGCAAGCTCTTTATTCGAACCAATCAGAAGTCACCCCACCTTAGACGGCACGTTAAATTTTATTGGACCAGAGCCAAAGTTATCTCGTCTTCTGATTGATTGGTTGGAGGTCTTTCAATTATTTAAATATTGAAAAATTGAAATATTTTAAAATTGATTCTTAATTCAGAGCCCCTTAATTTTTAATTTCACCCTCTTTTTAATATTCAAAGTAGGTTGGTACAAATAAATATAGGCATTCAATTACCCAATATTCTAGTGGTGAACCTAATATCTGTCTGAATCTGAGTGATTTCAAAACAGCACTTAAATTCTTTCTAAAGACCCACCCAATTTTTTTTAACTCTTTTCTATATAAATTTCTGAATATCTAGACAGCTACTTTGGCAAGAAAAAAGAAAATTCTTTACATTCGAATTCAGTGGATAAAATGTTTTTCAACATAAGATTTGACTAAAGCCGAAAGGGGATATAATATTCTTATAATAGTAATAAAATGATATAGTTTAGCTCGGTGTAATGTATGGGAAAATACTACAACCTTAGGGTGAAAAATATGATCTCTTTTCAGTGCAAAAAGAACCTTTAAAAGGTGTTTTTAGGATCGGCTTTTCAGAATTTTATATCTATTTTTGTCAGATAAGACAGGTAACCTATTTTAAGAATCCAGAGCATTTACCTAACTATTAATGGCCATAAAACAGAGGTCGACATTGGATTTTATGTACAAAAATAATGATTAGGAATAAGAACGTTAGTGCTAATATATAATAATAATTTGCGAAGATAACGAGTGAATAAAAAATGAAAACTGATTTATTTATAAAACGATACGAGACAATCTGATATAATCTACATTTTGACGAATTTTATTGAAATGATTTCTAAGCAATAAATATTTAACTTTAAAAATAATTGCAATATCCATAAAATATTTTCTTAATAACGAACCACGGTACGAAACTCTCTCGCGTCATTTTTTATAAATAAAACCAGAAGCCGATGAACCCTCCTTTGAAGTCTATTACTCCCGGGTCTTGTCTACCCCTCTCTGTATGGGTTATTCTCAAAAGGCGCGATTCGTACGCCTCCTAACGGTAGATGTTTTCGGAGCGGGAGCTCGTCGAGCGAATATCTCTAGCAGCCTTGGAGTTCGTCCAAAAAACGTCGTCGTTTGTGGAGAGAATTTCCAATTTTGCGTAGACAGGGGGGATGAAGTAGGACCCCTTCTAACTCGTAAAATTGGGAATTTTACCCATACAGAGAGGAGCGCTATATGGAACATTGGAGTAGTAGACTTCAAATTAGGGTTTCATCGGCTTCTGATAAAACCGGTTTTTATTTTTAATCACTTGTTATCTTCGCAATTATTATTATATTTTAGCAACTTCAGAGACTAACTTCTTTCTATTAGATATAAAATACACAATTTTTTGTACCTCAATATCAAGAAAAATTGAAATTTAAAATCAATAACGAGGAGATTGAATTGTCTGGCAACCCCTTCCATAAATAATATAACTCAGCTACATATTCCACGTATTTTAAGACCAAATTCTACGTTAAAAAACCTAAAAACTATGATTCAGAGATAAGATTTCTTAAGCCTACATTTCGCTTCGCCTCACTTCGTAAAGAAATTGCAATCAAAAAACACTTTGTACCGTAAAAAGGGTCGACTCTCGAAAAAAGTTGCGCAGTGAACGCAAACCCTCGAGATTGGATCGTAAAAATGGCCAAAGCTATCTTTCTCTCAATCGTTTGACTACTCTCGAGAAGAGTCACTCAAAATCTAGCACCCAACAGTTTTTATTTTACGGGAAAATCGTGCCTCACTTACTAGGAGTCTAATAATGGCCGAGAGCTTTTCCTCATATATGAAGAAAAAAAAATCTTTAAACGAATTTAGTTTGCGACAGATACGGGAAAGCAGCTGCTTCCCCAAAAAATCCCCGAATTTCGAAATTTTAAAATAACCTTCAAAGGCATTACCTTCGTAATATAAAATTTGAGCCTCGGGCCATGAAATTTACTATTGTCAGATATAATATGTAAATTTCCATACAGCTACAAAATTTCCCGGGATTTCCATACGAGTTGGGAAGTTAATACAAAATTCAGATTTTTAGTAAAGGAATAGAATAATTATAAATTATTTATCTAGATCTCCGAGAGACTAGATTTGTTCGCTGACAAATTAATGGGAAATTCAGCTGATCTCCATGCACGAATCCAGCTAAACCTATTTTCGGAGTAAGTTTTAAATTTATTTCTAGTTTAATATTAATTTGTAAATAGGCCTAATCGCCGATATAAAAAACGGCTAATAATATCAGAAGCCGATGAAACCCTCCTTTGAAGTCTACTACTCCAATGTTCCATATAGCGCTCCTCTCTGTATGGGTAAAATTCACAATTTTACGAGTTAGAAGGGGTCCTACTTCATCCCCCTGTCTACGGAAAATTGGAAATTCTCTCTCTCCACAAACGACGACGTTTTTTGGACGAACTCCGAGGCTGCTAGAGATATTCGCTCGACGAGCTCCCGCTCCGAAAACATCTACCGTTAGGAGGCGTACGGATCGCGCCTTTTGAGAATAACCCATACAGAGAGGGGTAGACAAGACCCGGGAGTAATAGACTTCAAAGGAGGGTTTCATCGGCTTCTGATAATATAAATTAGTTCCCCTAGAAGGGGTTCAATAACTATTACTATTTCTTCAGGTTTGTGGTATGTCACGAAATTATCCTGGCCTAAATTTTCATGATAATTAACAAAAATAAGCTGATTTTTTTAAATTTTGTAAAACAATACAAGATATATATATGTATTTTCCCTAGGACGTTTTTGGTATATAGGTCTACATCATATCTCTCCACCGGTTGTCATTCTCGTTTGTGAGCCGTCTCTCGAGCACAAACGTGGCTTGATTGTTTGACAAGCTAAAGCTCGAAGTACTCGGAGAATACGGGAAAACTTTTCACCCTTAGCTATTGCACTCCGGGGCCTTTGAAAAGTACTTCACATAGTTTGTATCCATCAGTTTTTTTTTTATGAAACGACCAGGCGTACCCTGTCAAACGCAGACGACAACGAGATATGGAAAATTAGAGCTAAAACTCCGTATCTTTAAAGGCATGGAAAACATCTTTACTAAAAGTCTTATTGAAATCATTTATCTATAACCTGCCGAATTGCAAATTGAACTAGGATATTATATGAAGCTAAATGTGGAGAGTCTTTTGATTAGTCGGAGGTTCTCATTTTAATTTAATAAGCTAACAAGTATTATTTTTAATAGTAGAATAGATAATATTACCGCATTTTCTTCTTCACCCTCCCTGTAAGCAACTATTTATATATATAGCCTAAAAAATACAAAAGAAATTACGTTCATCTCTTATAAATAGACAGATAGTTCCAAGGTATATTATACTAAAGCCAAACTATATTAAAGTTCCAATCGTGCCCGATCACCAACGTTCCATAAAAACGCGTGACACCAAAAATTCCAGAAATTCAACTATTTGGGAAAGAAATAGAGGAATGCCCAGTCTTGTGGAAAGAAACGTAAGATATGTCGTGCGGACGTTAGATCGACGTACTTCATTAAGTTCTTCGGTTCACCTTGGGAAACCAAGCTTTTATCCCATTGTATACAAAATTACTTTAACCGTATTTAAAGTTTAACATTACGTGTTAGTCCGCGTCAGGTTTGACAAGTTTGCGAACTTCTCGCCATAAAGAACGAACGAGATAAGTCTATGATGATATTTTAACCCTGACTTGAACTGTCTTTTCTAGTTTATTGATTGCATCGCGTGGTCGGACCTTTATTTCGTCCATTTATTTAGATGTAACGAATGAAAAGAGTAGGGTAAAAGGGATACTCGTAATGACGTCACGTATAGATTAATTATATTTTCAATCTTTCTATTCTATTGTTTCTCGTTCTTGGACGAAAAGTCACGGAATTTAACCACGTCCGAGGCCAACTGAAAATCAACGCGAACTTCGCGTGTGTGGAAATCGTTTAGATATAAATATGGGAGGAGATTTTGACCATTTTTTCTTCATATTATTAAATTCTATATTCAATTTGAACACTTCGCGTGATAACTTCCAATAAAGTGTCTTCTTTTGGGACCTATTTTAGCTTTTCGTATTTTATTTTTTCAAAGAGAAAGAGTTTTTCCCCTGGATTACGTGGATTAACTAGCTTAGGGAATGAGGTCAAGACGAAGTCTTATTCTTTACATTATAAAACGTTCAAAATGATGACCTTTAGAAGATATTTTAAAGACTTACAGTAACGTAAACGATTGCGTCCGTTGATTGATCGGGATAAACCAAATGATTTTTGCTGAAGTTTCCATGATGTGAAGACTGAAACGCTGAACTTGTAGCGTTTTTTTGGAGGCACATAGGACTTCCTTTGAACCTTTAAAATAAATGTATTTATTATCTACGTGATAAGCTTCTGGCAGAAGCCGATGAAACCCTCCTTTGAAGTCTACTACTTCAATGTTCCATATAGCGCTCCTCTCTGCATGGGTAAAATTCCCAATTTTACGAGTTAGAAGGGGTCCTACTTCATCCCCCCTGTCTACGGAAAATTGGAAATTCTCTCTCTCCACGAACGACGACGTTTTTGGACGAATTCCAAGACTGCTAGAGATATTCGCTCGACGAACTCCCCCTCCGAAAACATCTACCGTTAGGAGGCGTACGAATCGCGCCTTTTGAGAGTAACCCATACAGAGAGGGGTAGACAAGACCCGGGAGTAATAGACTTCAAAGGAGGGTTTCATCGGCTTCTGGTGATAAAGAAAATATATTTAATCTGTTAATAAAAAAAGCCTAAATTGTTAAATATACTAACCACTAAATTTCTCAATTTTCCCCTGAATAGCATCTTTACCCTGAACACAATTGTACCGCGGTAGAAACATTTCTACAGGCGTTCTATGAGAAACTAACGTTAGAGTTTCAGCCTATAGTATTGCTTTTCTCTAAACACCTTAAAATTCAAAATCAAAAATGAAGATATTACGAATATTTACATAAATTTCTGAATAATGAAATTCAAGAAGTTTAATTAGAAATTAAATATTCATAATTTAATTTAAAATTATAATAAGTATTATTATTATTAAAACCTTCTCTTATTAATATTTTGAAACAATTTTAAATTTTGGCAATATTAATTTAAAGGGAGAATGCAGCAACAAATGATTTTTCTGTTTATTATTTAATTACTAGAGAAAAATACAAATATTAAACTATCTTTTTAAACGTAACCCGAAAATATATCCTTAAAGGGAGAATGCAACCCAACAAAGCTATTTGTTATCAATTCCTTATCGATTGTTTACAATTTGTTTACAATTTTATAACTAAAGAATTACGGCAGTTTTTACGATAATAATTCTATAATAACTTTAAAAAAAATTAATTTACTTTAATTGGTAAACAAGACAGACTAGATTTTTAATTAACAAAGTGTTTTATAACTAGACAATTTCATTTACGGGGCAAAGATCTTTCGAACCAATGTATTAGTTCGTTAAATCAAATATAAACAATACTGAAATTAGATAAAGATCCTGTCAGAGACGATATTGAAGATATTACTAGTTTCTTTCTCCCTACCTTTCACCGTATCACGTCTATTTCAGTGAACGAACTATACCAATAGCTAGAGGGGATATATAGTATTGTAGGTGTAGAGATCCGATTGGTTTAGATGCGGTAGCTAGCTAGTTCTTATAGCGAGGAGACAGACCCCAAGGTCCCAGTCCAATAAGCGAGTAGGGATCGTTCGCCCGTGTTTCATATTTTTCCAAAATAGCTAAAGGGGAGGAAAACTTGGCTACACTTTGCTGTTCAAGAGATATTTGTAAAGACTATTTTTATTCCATATCTGGTTTAACATTACGTATCAATACGCCGCGGTTTTTCTTTAATTGTAAAGTATTCTCGAATATAAATATACGGTTATATACGAGATGGCTATAAATTCTCGTTATTTGCGATGCCATTCTGGGAAATAGAACAAAACTACGTGAAAAAAAGCTGTTGGATATTGGGAAGGGTATTGTCATAATACGTCTGAGTTTTCTTAAGGTACAAAGCCGGCCTTCTTAAATTTCTTGAAGTGATCAAGTCACAATTTTTATCGAAGATAAACCTTTAAATATTGAGTCAGAAGCCGATGAAACCCTCCTTTGAAGTCTATTACTCCCTGGTCTTGTCTACCCCTCTCTGTATGGGTTAGTTTCAAAAAGCGCGATTCGTACGCCTCCTAACGGTAGATATTTTCGGAGCGGGAGTTCGTCGAGAGAATATCTCTAGCAACCTTGGAGTTCGTCAAAAAAACGTCGTCGTTTGTGGAGAGAGAGAATTTCCAATTTTCCGTAGACAGGGGGGATGAAGTAGGACCCCTCCGATCTCGTAAAATTGGGAATTTTACCCATACAGAGAGGAGCGCTATATCGAACATTAGAGTAGTAGACTTCAAAGTATGGTTTCATCTACTTCTGATTGAGTTCATGTCCAAATTTTTAAAATTAAATTTTGACACGATTAAAAAGTTATTCCACTTTCATTTTCCCTTGAGAAAATAAATGCAATAAAAATTGCTAAATTCATAAAATGAAATTGTGTTAAATTTACATAAAACCATTGGATGAAAAAAGAAATAACATTAAAACCATTGAATTTGATCAATAAACCTTTTATGTTTCAAATATTCTACCGAAAACTATTTAAAACTAAAGACTTAAAACATTATATCATAAGTACAACCTAACAAAAGTAGACGAGATACGATTCTTTCGCTATCAGTAAAAAAAAAAAAAAATATACTCCTAATAGAGGTTCAGATGGGAATAAAGAAAAATTCTATAGGATAAGGAGTCGAGATATTCGAGAACATCGTTCAAACTGTAGAGCCGACACTTTCAAACCATTTCGAATACAGAATGGATATGGGGTGTAGATTTTGCATCTCTAAAGTGACGGTGGCACACATCCAGGGACTATTTTACATTGCAAATTTAATTTATTTTTAAAAATAAATTAAGGAGCAGTTGTCATTCGCATGAATGTTGTAAATCATAATTGGATTAGTTAAAAATAAGGGGTACCCCTTGTAAAAAAAAATAATTTTTGATTATTTATTTTACAGGGGGTGTATTTTTTTTTACAGGGGGTGCATTTATTTTTTTTACAGGGGGTGTATTTATTTTTTTTTACAGGGGGTGTATTTATTTTTTTTACAGGGGGTGTATTTATTTTTTTTACAGGGGGTGTATTTTTTTTTTTTTTTTTTTACAGGGGGTGTATTTATTTTTTTTGTAAAAAAAATAAATACACCGCCTGCAAAATAAATAATCAAAAATTTTACAGGGGTACCCCTTGTAAAAAAAATAAATACACCCCCTGTAAAAAAAAATATATATATACCCCCTGTAAAATAAATTATCAAAAATTTTACAAGGGGTACCCCTTGTAAAAAAAATAATTTTGATTATTTATTTTACAGGGGGTGTATTTTTTTTTTATGATTAATTTTATTAAATATAAGGAACACAAATTTGAGTTTATGGTGTCACCGCTACTTTGAAAAGAAAATCCCTGTAGGAACTATAGTTTTTCTCACGCACTCAATCAAAGGGCTCTAGAGTGCTCGAGCTATAGCCTCGTTTTCTAACATTTCTCTCGCGGGATTCACCGTTAACTGTCTAACGCCTCGCGAAAAAAACTGGCAAAACTCTAAATCCCAATTCTCTAACATAAAAATGGTCTTTGAGCGCATTTAACGTAATGTTTTTATAGTAAATATTCGCTTTTTCGAAGATGCAAAAGAGTAAAATAGTGTACAGGGAAAAGCAAATACAAATAACGTACAAAACTTTGGTGTTAGTACATTTGAGAGGATTTAGAGGATTTTATCTATCGATTACGAATTGGTTCGATCAATGGTTACACGCTAGTTTGAGCTGATTTTTAACAATAGAAATTTATGTATGTAAGCGGAAATATGGGCCATTTTTGTTATTTAAGATAAGGGATGCGTGTTAAGGGATAATGAAAACGAAGAACGGAATCTCACTAAAGAAATCTGGGTAATTTAAGAAACATTTACGACATTCAACGTCATCAAAAGCCGATGAAACCCTCCTTAGAAGTCTATTACTCCCGGGTCTTGTCTACCCCTCTCTGTATGGGTTAGTTTCAAAAAGCGCGATTCGTACGCCTCCTAACGGTAGATATTTTCGGAGCGGAAGTTCGTCGAGCGAATATCTCTAGCAGCCTTGGAGTTCGTTAAAAAACGTCGTCGTTTGCGGAGAGAGAGAATTTCCAATTTTCCGTAGACAAGGGGGGTATGAAGGAGGTCCCCTCCGATCTCGTAAAATTGTGAATTTTACCCATACAGAGAGGAGCGCTATAAGGAACATTAGAGTAGTAGACTTCAAAGGAGGGTTTCATCGGCTTCTGACGTCATCAATATTGTCGCTCGTAGGCGCCTTGGAAACGTTTTCCATTTTGGGAAGATACAGATTAGAATAAAATATCAAAGCCCCCGATTTCGCGTAATTGGCTGGAGACTCCGAGATATTAAACTTTCAGTGAATCCTTGTTTTTACACTTAATATTAAATTACATCGATTAACCTGATTAAATGAGATTGAACTTACTTCGTGGGACGAAGTAATCTGTTCCACGGAATATTCTCGAAACTTTTCGTAAAATAAATATCCTGATATTGCCTTTAGCTGATCTATTTAAATTTTTATGTTAAAACTCGAAAATGAATAAATACTACTCTCGCAAACTTATTTACAGAATGATTACTAACTGACTCACGTCCTATTCATAAAACCAACTAACTTCGGACTCTTAAATCTTTAATCGATTTTTTTAAAGTCTAGTAGGATAAAGCGAGAATAAACCCGTTTTTAGTTCTTGTAAAGCCGGATAAGCTTAGAAAAGAATCTTCAAAAAATAAAGGTTTATTTTTTATTTATTTTTTTCAGGTTACAAATCAAACACGGATAAATTTGAAAGACAAAGGGAGAAAGCAACCTAAGTGATTCTTTATCGATTCCTTATAGTTTATTTAGGCCTAATTCGCTAGTAAAAAAAAATAATTTAGTAACGAATTTAAAACTTACCTGGAAAATAGGATTAGTTGTTTTCACTTAGATCTTGAATTTATTCGTATTAAAGAGTCAGCAACCAATCGAAAGTTATTGAAAGTCTCTTCAATGCGAAGAAATTCAGGATTTCCATTAATATAGCTAAGCCTATTTTCCAGGTACGTTTTAAATTTATTTCTAGTTTAATATTTGCTTGTAAAAACTTTTACTGGAGGATTAGGCCTATTTAGGGTGAGTCAAATATAACAATTCTTGTCGTGAATTGAAGATTTATGTTTCATTATGAGCACAAAATTCTGGAAAACTATACGTAACTAGGAAAGTAATGTCTGCTCCTAGAGTTTACCATTGTTTTGGAACAGATAGGTTGAAATTAGAATGGATAAAATTAATTATGTATATTTTCATCCAGCCTTTGGAGGAAAAAAAAAGTTCAAAAATAATTACTCGAGGGAAACCTATGTTTATCTTAGTCTCCTGTTAGTAAATCTAATTTCAAAACTTATCAAATTTAGTTTAGGGGTTATTTTTTTTTATTTTTTTTACAAGTAAAGATAATACCGTAGCTCAAATAAACCCGAAGCGAAGAGAATTTATAGGAGAGGTCAATATTTGCCCAAAGCCCGTTCTCTACCCTATTCTCTCTATCTCTCTGTCCTATTTCTGTCATCAAAGTGGCGTTAGATAGCCCCTATAAGTTGGGCTGACCGAAAATTCGCCGCAGTCGGTTCAAATAAGGGTTTACCAAATAATACCTAAAAGTGCAGGCTATCACGGATTTTTCATAATATCGAAAGAGTAAAAATACATTCCGAAATACTACGCCATCACTATGGTCACGTGATTTCGCTATTGTAAAGCTTAGAGTTGATTATTGCACGTATATATCACGTGATAAGGGCGCTTTCGCGCGGTATTTTTCGTAAAAATACTTATTTCTTTCAAACGCTTCAACCAAGTGGTATGAAATTTTGAATATAGCGTTTTAATAGTAAGATAAAACTAAAATTTAAACCATAATCTTTGGAAAACAAATGGTGATAGGTTCACTTCAAAACAAATCTCAACCTACGCAATAGCGAAATACCATATGTACTTTACATATATAAATAAAACTTATATTATATAATATCCAATTGAGTTTAAATATGAAACATAATTAAATTCAAGATTTAATTAAAACAATTCCCGATTGACGCGATGAAAATTTAAAGGCGTGATTATCATTTGTAAAATCAGAAATAGATGAACCGAAATTATCAACGAGAGCTTAGATTGGGAAATGCATTTTATTTGGAGTGAATGGGGAGGGTAAGCACTGGGGGAATGGGCTTCCTCGGCCTCAATGAAATACCGAGGAGGATCTTGGGAAACTGATCGCCCCACGTAGCGACGGCTGCAAACCAAGCCAGGTGGCGCATTCAACGTTTCTCGGCTAGGCGAAATTCCGCGGGGGAGGGGGCTACAACTGTCGTCTAAGAGAGGGGAAACGGAGAACTTGCCTGTGGCGTTAGAGGAATAGCTCGTTGATAATTTCGGTTCATCTATTTCTGGTAAAATTATAATGACATAATAAATTGGAAATCGTATATATCAGAATCTAACCCAATTTGAAATTATAAATGGCTTAATTTAAATATTAGCTTTAAATAGTAATTAAATGCAAGATTTATAAAAATAAACGTATCCCAATTTGAAGTTGTTTAGGTAATTTCGAAGAAAAGTATTAAGATTATTATTAAAATCAAAAGTCTGATAAGACTTCATACAAAAAGTCCTTAACTGGCGCAGGGGCCTGAAACGTGTTGTTTTCAGTGCTTTCCCCTTACTACGCGTAGGCAGATATCTCTGTAAAGCGGCACCTAAAATCACGTGACTTTTGCGCCACTTCACCAAACATCTAATGAAATTAGTGGCTACGCGTTGCAAAAAGTAGTTCCCCCGGTTTTTACATATAAGACATCTTTTACCACTTTTAAAGTCATGGTAACAAATAAGAAATGAAATTCAAAGCAATTTTTCCGATAGAAAGTTTTTAAGTCAAGAATTAATTAGCAATATTAATTATTAAACCATTATTGGCCTGATTTAACCACATGAATCGCTGTTGGTTGTTTCACTATGTTCGTCTGCTGCATTGTTTTGGTATTCTCACCACTATGACTCCCAAAACTTTGTAAGTAAACCTATTTTACTTTTAAACTAATTTTAAATGAAATGTAATAAGTTTTTTGAACTATTGAATTGGGTTTGAATAAAAACTTTGAAATATCAATTATTTTCCTGATGCTAAGAAATGTTTAAGAAACATCTTGATTTAAAAAATCGTTTAAAGACGTAACGCCCGAGTTTTAATCGTTTGTTTAAATTTAAGAAACCTCACTTCGTACTATTTAAACTTTTAAATCGCAATTAATCCTTTTTAAACGTTTGTTTACATTTAAGAAACCTCCATTCCCCGAAACTTGTCAATGTTTTACTATCCTGCCCTTCCCATGCACTAAGGGCCTTCAAGGCCCCTTGTACGTTGTCCCCCCTAATAAATAAATAAAGAAACCTCCCTTCGTACTATTTTCAGGACTTCCGTATAACTCGCCTAGCTATTGGCTAGTTTTGAATTTAGCTATCTCGTTCTCATTGGGTGCTGTAGACTAGCGTCGTCTGCACTGTAAATTACATGTTTTCTATAGCCAAAGCAAGAACCGGGCGCCAGTTAAGGACTTTTTGTATGAAGTCTTATCAGACTTTTGTTAAAATCTATTTCTAATAGAGTTTTTCCAATTACTCTCCTAGAAATATTTTAGGTTTTATTTTTGGTCCCTTCTACGACAAAAAAAAAATGAATACAAATTTCAATATTAGTGGGATTGTAAGGAGGTTATTTGATAGCTAGAATTTGACGGAAAAAAAAAATCTATTTTTCAAAATTCCAGAAAGAGGGAAAAATAAAAGCCACTCATAATCGAAAGTAGATCTAAATATCGGATATTTCTTCTCAATCCGACCCCAAAAAACAACTCTCGTTTCAATTTTTATAGGAGAAAAAGAGGAGCGGTTTTAAAAGAGATGAATTCAAATTCATGATGGATTTTCTTTCTTTTTATATCTTTTTTATTTTTTTGTGTTAGGCTTAACGGACAGCCTTCACCCGTAGAATAAGCCTTGGCCATCTTTCTATAACCCTGGTGCCACAAAACTGGGGAAAATAAGACAGCGAAAACGAATGTTCTACTATCTAGGAACGGCTTTTATCTCGCCTCCCTACCATTTGTTAGAACTATACTTGATTTGCATTCTAAAAATGAGTTAAAATTCATTTTGAGTGTCAAAAGAGCCCGTGTATTGGTTTCTTTTCATCGAGAGGACAGTGTATGGAATTTTTAGATATAAGTCGTAGATAAGAGCTTTCTTCCCCGAGGCAACTCGGGTCGAGGTGCGGGGCAGACTATCCAGTTGGCTTTTCTAAGAGCGGCCGAAATTTTGAAGTTACCCAACCCTTGGAAAATATACTTTACATCTTTTACCAAGGGATAAGTTTTGAAGTTCTCACATTCACTATTCAAGATATTTTCGAGCCGCGGTGTTTCGGGCTATTCGATTTTGACCCGGGCTAAAAAATAACGATGTGGTATTGCTAATATCTTAGCAATACCGGTAAATAAAGGCAAAACAATTCCACAAACTAATATTTTTTTAAAGTTTGAAGTCGAAATTTAATATACTTTTAAATTTAAAATATTCGCGGGCTTTATCGACATCGATATCACCAAAAGCCTATCACTTTATTTCATAAAAGTATACAACGGAATTTAGGCGGGCCGCGCTTGGCTATATTTTCTTCCCTCCCAACTCCGGAATTTTTCAAAGAATGGGGCTTTCTCAGTTAACTATTTACACGGCGACTAGAATCTCGAATCAGAATCTGCCGGTACATTTACCTTGACTTTTGCTGATGGTATTAAGCTACTGGCGTTGTTTAAAGTGATATACTTTTGATAAAAACGATGGAATTCAGAGAATAGCGCGGGCCCAATTGTCACACAACCAATTCTAGTTTGTACCAGAGTATATATACGGTATGAAGAAAATAGAAAAGAAGGAGAATAAGTAGAAGAATCTTATCTGGGTCTGCTGTTCTCTCTCTGACCCCCTAAACCCCTCAAAAAAAGGGGGAAGGGGGATATATATAAATTCTTTATTTTTTTATTGCCGGGAGCTGTTGCCCATAAACTCGCGGGGTTGCAGCTCCGAGGACGATCGAAATACACTTTTTTATTTTAAGGGGACCGCGTGGAATGTTTTCGATTTCCTGGGATTTCCCTATTTCAATTCTCATTTTTTTCTTTTCTTCACGACTTTCCGCGATTTCTCTACTACCGTAATTTGTATAAAATGAGACCCTGCCTGTGGGCAAAGGGTTATAGATAACGCAATATCAAATTGTAAACGTTGAAACCCTATCTTCGTAATGTTCACTTTCATTTCCGTGAAGAGGTAGACACGTCCCATCAATTTAAAGGAAGCAGCCAAAACTAATTGTAGTTTGTAAGGATAGGCATATTTCAAATCATAAAAAATGATTAGTTTTTCATTCTTCCTTTAAAGGGGAATGCAACCTAACTAGAAGCAGAAGCCGATGAAACCCTCCTTTGAAGTCTACTACTCCAATGTTCCATATAGCGCTCCTCTCTGTAAGGGTAAAATTCCCAATTTTACGAGTTAGAAGGGGTCCTACTTCATCCCCCCTCTCTACGGAAAATTGGAAATTCTCTCTCTCCAAAAACGACGACGTTTTTTGTACGAACTCCGAGGCTGCTAGAGATATTCGCTCGACGAGCTCCCGCTCCGAAAACATCTACCGTTAGGAGGCGTACGAATCGCGCCTTTTGAGAATAACCCATACAGAGAGGGGTAGACAAGACCCGGGAGTAATAGACTTCAAAGGAGGGTTTCATCGGCTTCTGATAGAAGTAATATTATTATCAATCTCTTATCGTTTAAATAGGACTAATCCACCACAAATTATCAACTAGAAATAAATCTAAAACTATTACTCAGAAAATAGGCTTAGCAGGATTCATGGAGATCAAGAATTTCTTCGTATTGAGGTTGCAGAGACCAATCTAATGTTGTTGGAAGTCTAAGAGAGATCTTGCCTTAACGACGGGCGTTAATTCATTGGTTGCTGACCTTTTAATGCGAAGAAATTCAATATTTCCATGAATCTAGCTAAGCCTATTTTCAGGGTTAGTTAAATACGCGTGTGTTAATGTTTTCCTGGTGGATTAGGCCTATTTAAACGATAAGGAATCGATAAAAAATCACTCGCATACTCTATTTAAACAAATTTAGTTCAAACTTATCGAAACTGGATTAGTATATGGTCTTAAAGCGGCCATACAAAAATATCAAAATTGAAAAATTTAAAAACTTCCCAAATTAATTGCATTTCTCACTACCTTTGAACTAATATTTAAAGTCCAACTTCAATAAGAAATACAAAGAGTGTAGAGTTTGCAAAAGAGATAGCACCGTAAACTTCAAACGGAAAATATACTATAGTGACTGCAAATTACACACGATGTTTATATAGTTTCCCTTATAATAACTTGAGATAAGGAGAAATTGGGTCAAAACTAATAAATTACCCCCATTTCTAGATTGGGTTAGACTTTCCTTAAAGTGAAGCTGTGAAACTCCAAATGTAACTTGAGTAGCATTTTCGGAAAGATCGTTAAAAAACGATTCAAAATATGTATTCATATATCATAAAACAAAATCCCCTAACAGTAAAAATACATATTTTATAATCACCATTTTCTAGATTTTTAAAATAAAAATTCCCCGAGATAATGTCATCACTATGGTCGCGTGATTTCGCTATTGTATAGAGCCTACAGTTGATTCTCACGTGATCTGCCACGCGGTATTTCTCGTAAAAGTACTTACTCCAGAGTACAAAAATTATCGTCCCAGAAATTAACTACGTCATCGAAAAAAAAAATGGTGACAGGTTCACTTTAAGTTTAAACTTCCAGACCCAAATCGATTAAATTGGGAAAACGTTGACTTTACATCGAGAACCTAACGATAACATCTGATGCGCAAACTTAACGCTTTCGTGTAATAAAATCCAAAGAAAACGAATGTTTCTAAAAAAAAAATTCAACAATATTTTTCCTTCTTCGATTCCGAATTTTTTAAGACTGTTTTTCTTTCGTATTAATTCTGATCAATAATTTGAGAAAATGTTTTTCGAGCTAAAGTAAAGAAAAAATATGGCGCTACTACAAAGGCGTATAACCATTGATTACCAATTTTTATTTTTGATGTTTTATTTTTCTAAAAGAATCCATAGAATAACAAAAAAAAATTAAATAATAGACTGCTTTTAAATGTTATTGATTATCTGGGCTAGAACCTGTTTCTCCAATTATTATTGTTTATTATTTAATGTACTGGTATAGTTAAGTACTCAAATTTAAATCCAACTCAATAGTAATTTTTGGTTTAGCCTAAATTTTGATATCAACTAGCTAGGCCTAGCTTTTGAAATCAACTAGCTAGGCCTAGCTTTTGAAATCAACTAGCTAGGCCTAGCTTTTGAAATTATAGGCCTAGCTTTTGAAATCAACTAGCTAAGCCTAGCATACATAGCTTCTTGCTTTTCCATGGTCCCTTAAATTAGTAATTATAACGCCACACACTTATTTGCGATAGTTTTACTTCTGATAGTTCGTAATAAGTCTTCAGGCGACATTGAATAGCTTTAATTACTTTCGGAAGAGAGGAAAGCAAAATATAAAAAAAAACTTCTATAACTAGATTCACATCCTAGATGTGATGACGCAAATTTGGCGACGCGGTTTCAGCCGTCAAAAATAAATTTTGGCCCGTAGCGTATTCTACACAGATAATCCAGTCCATCCCACCACGAAAGTACATTAAAAACTACTATATAAGTATCCCCTAAAATATGTCAACCCTTTAAAGTTCTTTGGTACGCTGAGAACGTAGAATTCTAAATGTGATACAAACTCCTAATTTTTTCTATGCCAGCGGGAAAGATGATTATTTTTTCTCTCTTTTACTTCGCGTCGAGCTCTTTCCGGTCTTTTAAGCTCATGGGAGTCATTTTAAAACCATAACCACGTATATTTCTACCCATCTTATCTTAAAGATACTTGAATAAGGCTTTAAAAACCCTAGGGGTTTTCTTATCTTTGATAAAAATGTCACTCCGACGGCCGAGTCTTGGTACCGTGTTAAAGATGAAGTCTTAGCGTATTTAAAACATTGAACAATTTCACGCAGATTCTCACACACGTGAGGATTAAAACTATATCGATTTCATCAAAATGGCAAAAATTGTTAATGAAAGTAAACCAATTTGGATTTTGAAAAGTAACCGTTCCTAGATATACACTTCAAATGACATAAGTTGACTCCGGTAATGTAAATTTACGTTTTTTCCCGCGTTTTTTGAGAAATTAAATTCGTAGAAAGAGACTGTAAGACTTCCCCTTTAAGTATGAACTAGAATTGCTGTAGGGCTAACAGCTATTTGCTCATTCAACTCTATAACGGTTTCGAAATGACTTATTTGCGACCAGGACGAATTGGGGGGTGGATGAGGGCAGCGTTAAGGGTGAGGAACTAATACCCTTGTCATTTCATTTCACGGAACTAGGCTTAGTGAGGCGAGACAAAACCATATTACAGTATATATCACTGTTCGTTCTTATATCCCAATTAATAATAAACTTCACATGCCTATGCTAAAGGGCTGCTCGTTGAGTATCTTTCCCGCCTTTTCTTCTATTAACATCTTCTCAACGAACGTGGTAAGCTTGAATCAGTCACAGTTTTCACTATTTAGAGACATAGCTTTCAAAAATCTCTCATCGAGATAAAGTGCGAAGACGCGCAGAACTTTCCTAAGATTTCTTCATGGTTTCTTTTAACACTCGAAGGATCAGAAGGACTCAAGAAGACGCGAAAAACTTAGTCTTAAATGTTCAGACGCTTCCCTCAAGATCCTAAGACTTAACCATTTTCATCCTTTAAAACGCAGCAACAAGGGTAAAGGGAAATTAATCATGGTTTAACTAAAAATCAAAGTATTACTCGCTTGTTGATACGTTTAAATACTAGACTCATTTTCTTTTTAAAATTGTATCTAGATACGCATTTTACAAGACAACACGAGCTCATTCCGTAAACAATGGGGGTTTGATGAATTTTATATCGTCTTGAATAGATAAAGTTGAGTCAAATTGGCTTCGAAAATGCGAGTAAAATCGATTGATATTAATACCACAATATTAGTTAATATTATTAGTATATTCAATGGTCTTAGCATTTTAGTAAAACAAAAACATTCACAAGCAAATGAAGAGGATAAAAAAAACAATAAATACGAACTCAGATAAGGAGTCCTTGAAGTAATATTTTATAAGACTTTAAAATTATGAAATGAGCGTCGCGTAATTGTAGATTTTTAAGGTTAAGGAAAACTTTTCAATTTATAATTAATCAAAAACAAGTCAATATCTATCACCCGTTCCCACCTACGAGCGTATGAAGATGCAAAATTTAAATAAACAAAACATACTAGAATTCTAACCAGCTTTGAAATCATGCCTTGGTTAAATATATAATTGGCTATACATTATTTAAAGGTTCACCAGTTTATATTATCGCTCTACGAAGAGGAAATATTCACGCTCGCTTTACTACAACCCACCCTAGTTAAATCCACAAATGAGAAGAAAAAAAAAATTATCCGATAGTGAACAATCTAAGCGAAGTAAAAGCCCCATCGCACACCAATTTTCGGTTAAGGGGCATTTATCGGTTTCCGGTTTCATGGAGTTTGTGCATTTCTATAGAGAATAAGTGAGTATAAGGTTAAGCCTTGGCGCGTGTCTAACTTCATTTTATGTGACGACACATTCCAGTCAAGAAGACCAGTGGTCGCGCGCTATGAAAATGTATATCCCTACAATTGTAAAATGCATAGCATTCTACGCTCTATGTCAGAGCTTGGTATTAGTTTAACTAAGCCTATATAACCATCATAATCCCATCATCAGAGAGGTTGGATATATAAAATATTACAATATCGGTGGTATTTCTCCCTCCCAGCCTCACTTCCCGTGTTGATATGTTACAGAATTCGGTCAGTATATGGAGACAGCAAACAGTCAGTTTAGAAAGAGATTCTGACTTAATGCCCCCCCCCCCTTGACTAGGAGAGAGTTTATAAAGGCGAATACTGTAACTCCCTAACAAAGGGTTATGGCACCAAGGTGACGTTTCAATGCCTTCCCCGCGTTAAAATATTTTAGGCAGGTTACGATATCCTCTTGATAATGTTAATAATGCAGTTTTTAACTAAATAAAACGGTGCTATTCAAATACGTAGTAGAAATTAACTCGTATATAAAAATCTATTGGTGTGCTAGTGGCCTAAGAGATAGTGGCGAATCTTCTCTCCCTTCTAATCCTCTTGGAATAATCCAGAGGCGGTTCGCTTAGAATCGTATTAAAAGAGACGGGGGTCTAGTATTCGCATCAGCGACTCTCATCGAATTTCCTCTCATTTGCCCCAGGGACGTTTCGTTCCCCGTGTCGAGCGAAGTTCCGTTCCCGACATCACTGCCGGTCTTCGGGCTATATCGTGGTCGGGAGTCCGAAAATCCGATGGTCAACCATCCACGAATCTCCGAACTCTTCCGTTATACGCTTCTGTCCAACCGGTGATAAAATTAAATTCTCTTTCGCGCTTTGGCGCGAATTTAAGGATAGGCGGATAAAGGATGGCGCTGGATATAGTTCTAAAGAGCGCTTTCCAGACTCTATAGACAACAACAAATAAAACTTTTGTTCCAATTAAAGAGGCTGACTGGAATTAGGAGGGACAGGTAAACGGGCGAGGTTCAAACATTGTCAATGTTGCTATATATTTAGCCAAACACTGAATTTTTGTTTATTATATGTCGGACAATATTTAGGACTCTCTCGTCAACACGTTTTGCAAGTTTTCGTGCCCTCCTAAGCGCATAGGAGTGAGTTCTAAAGGGGAGTTAAGGGGATGGGGAAATACGGGTAATTTTTACCAACAGATATTTAAATAAACTCCTTTAAAAATCTCAAGATGGAGAAATGAAACGAGCAAACGCGCATTGACATACAAAAATTTTTAATGTTGCGCATTCTTTTGTTCATTTACTACTGAAAGGTATAATTAAACTCCATGAAAAAAAGGGGAAATCTTTTGATTAAATTGATGTCCTTGTAATAGAATGCTAAAATCTTTAACTTCTCCGATTTTTTGCACAATTCAAGCAAGTACATCGAGAAAGAATCGTATTTTCAATAGTAGAATCGATGGGAAAAAAAATCATTTTCTTCTGCCTTTAATAATCTTTCCGAAAATGCTTCTCAGATTTCATTTTGAGCTCATTAAAAATCTCTTACAGCCTCAATTCAATAAAGAACCTGACGATTTTTTTATGTAGTTTATTTGCACTCCAATTAATTTCAAACTAGTCTCGCGTAACAAATAAAACCACAGTTCAAATAGATATACCTGGCTCAGATGAATCATTTGTCAGTTTTTCCCAGAAGTCCCATTAAAAAACTCTTATTTCAAAATGATCCTTTATAAAGTCCTATACAATCGCGTAATAAATAACCCTTCATTTTTAAACCATTTTATACATCCTGGAAGTTGGATTTTTTTTTTTTTTTTTTTGAACTTCTGCGCAGATATTTTCTAGTAAGCTGTCCCTTGAGAGATTTCATTGGATGAGAAAGTAATGAAAGAAAATGAATGCAGAAAATAAACCGAGTTAAAGTAAAAAATCAGTCACTTGAGCCTGAATATAGTCAGAAATTCTTTGAGACCTCAACTACCTTGAACAAAGACTCTGACTGTACTTTTACTTAACATTAAAGGAATAGGTAGGCCCAGGATTTCTTCTGCCTGTGACCTGCTTGTTTCACTTGAAGCGGGCTTACCTACTGAGCTTCCTATGGAGGTCGAGTTTGTTTCCCGGGTGATAGGCAGAAGTAATCCTAAGCCTTTAAGAATTTACCCGAACTTTTTATACACTTCTGACCTTATTAAAAACAAATAAATGGAAATATTATTTTGTAATCGTAGCATCCTCTTATAAATGCTGTCGAATTAAAATTCCTAGAAGATATTTTCACCATCAAAACTCATAAATAGAGAATTCTTAAAATTCTAAATTCTGACAAAGCAACGCCATCAACAAAGGCAAGCCTGTTTCAAAAACCATAGCCATTAAATCTAACCTTTAACCTCGCTTTATGGTCCTATTTCACCGTGGAAATAAATACGACGCTCGGAACGTGCTCGGATGTCAACTAGAATATCTTTGACAAGATTTTAAAGGGAAGATGAAAGAAATTTTATTTTTCTACTAAAGCTAGGCATTAAACTAACGTTTAATTTGAAGAAAAAAACTCGAGAGTTAGGCTTAACGGAGCTAGGAATTAAAATAAACCGCTGCGTTGAAATAACAGGTAAATATATTTGATTGTAAAGAAACGTCAGAAAGCTCTCCTAAAAGGTTTTTTCTGCCCAAGAAATTTTCCTTTAAAAATGATATTTTTCTAATTACCGCGTACAAAATTTTAGTTTAAAAGTGAATTTAACTGAAATTAATCGAAAACCAATTATCTCTCCATATTCACCCTCCTTTTAACTTTCCCCGTTATTTTTCTTAGAATTTTCTCTCAAGGGGAAAAGTGTCGAGTCATCCAAAAACAAAGTTTTCTCGAGACCAGGAGGCTTAAAACTCTCGAAAGGGGCCAGCGGGTCAAACCGATACATTTTTCATTAGGAGTTTTCTATTCTTAAGGCGAACCTTGGGAGCAAAGGCTTAACGATTGTTAAAAGTAGCGAGAGCCCAGTTTCTCTTTTCAAAAAGTCTTATCTTTCCAATTTCAAATCCCAAAAAAAAGAGAGAAAAAACGTTTTATTTTTCTGTGTTAGAAAAATTGCTTTCCTTCGCGCTTTCATCTACGCTACTACAACGAATTTAATCCTTTCACGATTTATAAAAAGGTATACATTGTATTTTAGATAGAGGGGTTGACGTACATGATTCAAATTTTCACCTTATCTTTGTGGGTTTAAAAAAATGTTTAAGTTTTAGCATTGCTTTACTTATTAAAATGTATCTTAAGTTTTTTTGGATTAAATTAACTTGAACATGGCGAGCCGTAAACGAAAACTATTCTTCAAGAATTTCCTTTAGGTACACTACATCATTTAAAGGCCTAAGATTATTTCCGCCTGTCACCCTGGAAACAAACTCGCCCTCCATGCTTTCTCTCGCGTTGCTATCCAAAGGGGAAGCTCAGAAGGTGAGCCCAACTCCAGTGAAACAGGCAGGTGACAGGCAGAAGAAATCCTAGGCCTTTAAGTACTTCAATGCAGCCATGCCTGGGTTCGAAATGCCGATCAAGAAGCAAAAAGTACTACCTCTTCTTAGTGAATGTGAATTTTTACCTTGTATTACCCCATCCGGCTTTCTTTCCAGTCAAGCTCACTAACGACAAGTTGTCACAACGGCCAGTATAGTGCCCCATAGCTAAATGGTATATTCGCCCACGCATTCCTGGGGTTGTGTTTTATTATGATGCACGCTACTTGCAAAAGCGTTATATTTATGGACGCTGGTTTTGTAGTAGAGTATTAGGATGATGACGATATATTTATATATAATATATACGAAAGAGATATTACTCCGAGCGCGTAACCTCAAAGCCTATAAGCGTTATTTGTAATATACGTATCACTATACGAACTTAGCACGGAGGGCGCCAAGGCCTAACAATGATCTATTGTCTATGGATGAGCTCGGTGGAACTTTTATGGGCTTCGCGTTCGAAATCTCTCCAATGTTCCAAAACACAAAGACCGAAGCCCGTAACGACTCCGCTGACACTGCGCTCCCGAAGACGGAACAAAGGGGATAAAGCTAAATAATCAGTCTTTTCAAAGGGGAAGTGAAATGTAAACGTACAATCAATTAACTAATTCACCCTCGCGACCCTTAATAATTTCCGGACGAATAACAAAAAATCATTCTATCTTTTAACCTATTACACCATCAAAGGAAATAAAAAATGTGCACCATTTTTACTCCTTTTCTATACCATTTTTATAACAGGTGTTAACAATCGGTGTTTCTCTGGAGTTAGGATGCAGATAATACTGCGTGAAATCTTGATGAGAACGGAAGTTTTTCTACGTTCTTCATTTGAACTTTGATGCTTTGTTTTAAAACAGCAGCTGGTTTTGATACTAAATTAATTTTATTGAAAACTGGTCATTTAAAGAAATGCAGTATCTACATGAAACCAGCTAAGACTATTTTGTAGTTAAGTTTTAAATTTATTTATAGTTTAATATTGGTTTCAAAACATTCTGGTGAATTGGGCCTATTTAAACGATAATGATTCGAAATTCTAGATTGTTTATACTAAGAGAAGAGTATTTTGATTGGTAGTGGGCGGATTTCTACCGATTAGAACATTCATGGCCGTTTAGTCCCCATTCAAACTTGGCTATATACTTAGAGGTTGTTTAACTTATGATAATATCCTTCCAAATCATTTCATAGTCCCTTGAAATCATACCTTTATTTTATATATTTAATAACCCTTTAGGGCTCATAATATTTCTCCCATCATTTAAAACAAAACTTAACTAAACATTTCAACAATCCTCTTTCTGCTTTTTTAATTTAAGCATTTGGAGCGAACAATTGGGAAAACAGAGTTATTAATTTCTGAATTGGGCTGACAAACAAGATAAAGGACCCTATAATTCGATATTCTAACTATAGAACTATTAACAAGAGAAATTACAAACTGTTGTATTAAGTTTCGCGTATATTTCGAACTTGCTCTTCCATCATGGACTTGAATACCCAGTCCTTTTATGTCTAACTTCATTAGCGAATTGGAGATTCAATTTTCACTAGAATATAATGGAAAGACTTATTTTTCAGCCTCAGAGGATAGTGATAAACTTTAAAACATTGTTTTGGGAAACTGAGCCTATATTAGAGTTCAGTTTATTAGGAGTCATATTTACTTCAAAAAAATAACGAGGTGGAAAACGGTTTGAAATATTAGTAAAAACGTTTAAAAAGACTGGACAGCTTTAACAAAAGGGCTGGACCGCTTCGACCAAAAGGGCTGGACCGCTTCGACCAAAAGGGCTGGACCGCTTCGACCAAAAGGGCTGGACCGCTTCGACCAAAAGGGCTGGACCGCTTCGACCAAAAGGGCTGGACCGCTTCGACCAAAAGGGCTGGACCGCTTCGACCAAAAGGGCTGGACCGCTTCGACCAAAAGGGCTGGACCGCTTCGACCAAAAGGGCTGGACCGCTTCGACCAAAAGGGCTGGACCGCTTCGACCAAAAGGGCTGGACCGCTTCGACCAAAAGGGCTGGACAGCTTCGACCAAAAGGGCTGGACAGCTTCGACCAAAAGGGCTGGACAGCTTCGACCAAAAGGGCTGGACAGCTTCGACCAAAAGGGCTGGACAGCTTCGACCAAAAGGGCTGGACAGCTTCGACCAAAAGGGCTGGACAGCTTCGACCAAAAGGGCTGGACAGCTTCGACCAAAAGGGCTGGACAGCTTCGACCAAAAGGGCTGGACAGCTTCGACCAAAAGGGCTGGACAGCTTCGACCAAAAGGGCTGGACAGCTTCGACCAAAAGGGCTGGACAGCTTCGACCAAAAGGGCTGGACAGCTTCGACCAAAAGGGCTGGACAGCTTCGACCAAAAGGGCTGGACAGCTTCGACCAAAAGGGTTGGACAGCTTCGACCAAAAGGTGCAAAACTTAATGGAATTACCTGCAGTTATTACGTTTTATCGATAATTGTTTCAGTTTATAATTCGTCAATTAGCTATTATCCTGTTAGTATATACCGCGAAATGTTTAGTGAGTTTTGACATAATTTTTAGAAATATTTTAAAAAATCCAAATTAATTAAAAATAACTTTTAAGCAAAGTCCAACTAGTATCCCTTTAATTATCTATGAAACTCTGAGTGAAGTCAGAATACCATCCTTTCAGGCAAATTGAAACCGAAAGCCGTAACCACGCAATAATGACTATGGGGAGACTTTGAAGCCAAAGGCTTTAACCCATTATGGTTCAGGGAAATAAAAATCAGTTGGATTTTAGTACTAAAGGGGTAGATTGCAATAAGAGAAAGAGAATTTTCTAAAATAAGCTTAACTTTTGAATCGCGAAGTACGCGCGGTGCGCGATTCAGGTCGGCTTTTAAACCATTTCTCTTTATTTCCGAAGCTTAATTAGAGTCCAGAAACTGCTAATGAGATCACTGGTAAGCCCATCCTCCCCTTTCAACCACTAAATCTAACCATCAACCAACTATTCCATCAGATTTCCCGTAAATTTTCATCACTTTAGACTATTATCAAAAGCCGTAAGACCACGCTATCCTCCTTCTGAAAGAGACAGGTAACATTGTATGGGGAATAGAGTAGTTTGATATCACTTGAATAATTCCCAAAGCTTCTGTCTAGATCAGACGTTCCGATGCCACTCGAATATACAGTATAGATCCTGCCATAGAGTTCAGTGTAGTTAGATTATAAGTCTGTAGTGTCCATTTTTGAGTTTTCAACACTTGGGAAGTATAAATGGCGCGGTTATATCGTACTG
Organism: Odiellus spinosus; assembly: GCA_963920705.1. Taxonomy (NCBI): domain Eukaryota; kingdom Metazoa; phylum Arthropoda; class Arachnida; order Opiliones; family Phalangiidae; genus Odiellus; species Odiellus spinosus. The sequence continues at coordinate 14,795,675 of OY987237.1, read as the reverse complement.
ATATACCATTATATATGAATTTGCTTAAGCCGCGATTTCATGTTAATTAGGGTCTTTTAAAATCTTGATTCGAATGGAAAAATGGCTTGAAAAAAGTATACAAGAGGTTCAAGTATTGTTTATCATAAATTGTAGCAGAAAATTAAGCAGATGACAGTTATGTAGAACGTTACTAGAAATTAAATAAGGTGTTTTTACTGTTGTGGTATTTTTTCCATGACATGTGTATACATAATTTGAATCGTTTATACCCTCTTGGTTCCGAAATTTCAGTCCTAAACTAACCTCTTTGTGGAGTTAATTTATATTCTCCGAAAACTACTAATTTTAAACTTTTCTTCATTTAATTATGATTTTAAACTAATCTTTATGTAGTTAATTTGAATTAACCTTGAACCCCAAAGAAATATGTCGAAGTTTTAACCCACTTAATATAATATTTACCCATGAAAACGCACCTTTAAAGGCTTGATTGTATTGCCTCCCTTCGCGCCTGCCGAAATCTACGCCCGTTTTAACTTAAGTAATTCCATAACGGTTGGACTTAACGTATATACGAACGAGAACCGGATCGATTTGAAAATCTGTTTATGATCCCCTCGCGACCAGGTGACTTTGAAAACTTGTTAAGGCCCCCCATTTCGAGGGGCTTTTAACGATTTTAAGGCCAAATTTCCGAGTATAAGGGTTCCTTCCATTTCAGGATGTTCCAACGGAGTGGGTGCCCTGTTTTCTATAATCCCGTGAATTCGAAAAGGAGGGGGCGTTATTTATAAGCCAATATCAATTAAATGCCTAATGAGATTCGTTAATCTTACTGCAGAGAGAAGGTATTTGTTTAGGAGGCTAGATAAATTGGCCGTTTGTCATTTTTAATAATCCCAATGCTTTCTCTTACGATGAAAGAGCCCGAGGCCGTATACCAAACGGTTAAGTGCTAATTAAGATTCGCCATCGGGTTTTTCTTTTCCATTAGAAAAGGCTCTCCATACTATCAAATTATCCAATCAGTTTATACATATAGCTATTTCCATCTCCTATGAGTTTTTGTATCGTGTATTAATAAGCCTAGGCTTAGTTTCATTGCTAGAATAAAAGCAAATTGTATAAAACCAAGATCACATTTATGTAAGACGAGAACGTATACAATTGTGAATTTTATGTTTTCACAAAGATATTCTTTTTAGTTTTGGGGGCCGCAATCCGCTGTGGGAAATTATATTATGAACAATTTTCAAACTAAAAATTAAAAAATAAATACCTCGAATACTATGGTATGCATTTGGGTATTCTGTTTTTGAAAACAATTATTCGAATTCATTATTAAAAAGGTAAATCTACCACGTGACTTTTGTATAGTCAAATCGAATAATAATAAATAAAAAAAAACTAAGAATATTATTTTATAATTTGGTTATTTGCAAGGTCTAACTGAATTTCTTCGCATTGAAGAGACATCGACCAATGAGCAAAGGCCCGATGTTAAGACGAGATCTCCATGAAAAATATAGTTCGTACATTCTCGGATTTAATAAATTGGTTCTTGTTGTAAGACTACAAGTTAAGTTTTATTTTTTTTTTTTTTTTTTTTTTGAGGAAATTATCCGATTTAGGTTGATATGGATTTGACGTTTAATGAAGGTTCATATAATAAGTCGAAAGCAGCTGGTCCCCAATTTGATAAGGTTGATTGGGTTTATGTTGCGTTGTAAATAGTGGGGTTGCGCAAGATTCTGTCCGCTTTAAGCGCCACGGAAATGTAATTGCCACTTTCTACACGCTAAACGAACGAATAGGCAATACCATTACGTCAGGTGTAGGCTAATTACCATATCATTCCAATAACGAGCATGCTACTGTTTAATTAAGAGAATGAAATTCTATTTTTATCCATTCTAAATTAACGACCTGTAATTTAAAGGAACAGTATCATAATCGGGTAAATTGATTGGTCAGGGAACACTTATAAGGATGAAGAAAATCAATGGTTGCAGGTCTTCGTTATTTAACAATTCTCTGAATTGTGCAAAAAAATTGTAAAAGATTCTTATTTTGATATTGAATTAAATAAAAGAAAGTTCTTCCAATCAATTTGGTTTAATTTTCTATTTTTTGCATAGTTCAGAGTTCAGAGATAAACTAATTCATACAAGGAACCACCTAGCATCAGTTCGCCTAAACCATTTCTCCCCAGGATTTTCATCTTTAAATTTTATTTTGCCTTTCATTTTGCGACTATGTAAAGACAGTTTAATGGATTGTAATATTCTTAACTTCAGAATATTGACAACTTGTACGGTACGAGATAGAAAGATAGCTCTAGGGCACCGAAACGTGTCTTAAAACCATGTCATCAAATTATCCCTCGTGCCCCGAAGCCATTTATAACCTATTTAACGAGGAAGGTACCAAATTCAAAGTCTCCTAAATTAAAACCCCCGACTGAAAAGAGAAAATTGGGTGAAGAGAGGAAAACGAACACGTCCCAACTCTCGAGACGTCGAGTTAGCCTGGCTTAAGTCTCCTACAAAACTTATTACCATTTAAATCATGCAAATTGAAAGCCCTAAAAAATGCAAATGAGTAACGCGCGTGTAGAAAAAAGCTAGTTTTTTTTTTTTTTTTTAGTTTAATTAGATGTTTCTTTGGCATTAATTATTCGAGTTAATTTAAAAGATCAAATTTAATGGGATATTAAACTCTTTTAACAAGTTATTGTTGATCGATTTGTACAGATAAAATAGGCGAAAATGTGTTATCAAAAGTTTTCATGAAGATTGGTGGTTAATTATCAAAGTTACGAAATAAGGCCCGAAGAGTTTTCAAATAAACGGACATACCTTATTACTGATGCAAACAAACGTTTGTCTTTGAGATATTCAGTGAAATAAACATGATTTTTATTAGAAATAGCAGAGGTATATAATAACCCCCTTCGGGGGAAGTATGAAAGCCCCTATACTACCAATGCTAAAAATCACGAACAACGAGAGCCCGCGCTGCTGACTATCTAGGCCACTAGCTCGCGCTGGACTTCTCAATGTCGCTACTCTAGTAATTGGTCTTTGTATAAACAAGACGGCTCGATTTGTGTTTAGAACTTCCTGTCTCAGGAGTCAGGCTGTCTGTTAAAATGGAGTCGAAGGTTGACTTCAGCTCGCGAGTTTCGGAAGTGTGCGTAGGGAAAATTTAGTGAGGTTCAAAATGGTGTAACTATTTTTTGGGAGTAAAGCGGTGTGTCGATCCGCCGCGATTTACGCCGGGCACTCGTTGTTCGTCGATTTTGCCTACCTTTCATACTTCCCCCCGAAGGGGTTATTATATACCTCTGGAAATAGGTTACGTTTTAGATGTAAAATTGGTTCAATTTTAACTTTTTTACATATATAAAAACTTATAATATCTTTAACCAAAGCACTTATTCCTCATACACTACGAAACTTAACTTTACTTCAAATTTCGGTAGACATCGATCCATCAATTTCAGAATGACTCAAAATCGCGTGACTCTAAAGCTTTCATTTCAAATAAAAACAAATAACATTCACCTATACTCTATAAAGTGATACTAAAACGAGCAAATTTAAGTATTTTTATTTTGTAGATTAAAATTAATTTTGAAAGTTATGGTTTAAATAATCCTTTAAAGGTCCTATCTACCCTATAATTTTCCCCTTGAAAATCAAATAAGGTCAACGTCGTCTGCTAAAAGAGAAAAGAAGGCGACTATAAAGGGGCTATAAAAATCGATGATAGTCCCTTTAATACTTTTTGACGCACGAAACTACTGTTTTTATTTTATATATGACTTTAATACGGTAATAGTAATTTCGAATTCGTTGGAAATATAAATACCCTCAGAGCCTCGACTTAAATTTATAGGAAACAGCGATTTAATGGTTAAAAAAAAAGAGAAAAATAATAATTTCGATTTTCCTAGTCTGGATGAAAAATAGCTCTATAAAAAATTGATTAGAGAGCCATCAATTTTGAGTTCACGAGAGCTGCAGAATCGAGCGAGCATTAGAATAAGATCATTTATCCTAATAATATACGTTTGACGGCTACGAAATAAATGACCCAAGAATGTGATAGTTACCTCCTTCTCGCTATTTTTTATAGCCAAGAAACGCCTCTGGTCCTTAATAGAACTTTACAATCTTAGAAAGGGATTTTGTTTAAGTTTTTCTCGCGTTACAATATAATGAATACGTGGGCGGATTAATACGCAATAAATCTATTTGAGAAACTCCAAACCTCACAATTTTGAACAAAAAATGGTACAGATGTAAGCAATATTTTTAGCGATGATTATATTTAGGAAAGGGTTCTCTTATAGAAATTATATAATCTGTGTCAATTTCCCTTCAATGTAATAGTATAGCATTCTACGTGTCAACAGAAGCCGATGAAACCCTCCTTTGAAGTCTATTACTCCCTGGTCTTGTCTACCCCTCTCTGTATGGGTTAGTTTCAAAAAGCGCGATTCGTACGCCTCCTAACGGTAGATATTTTCGGAGCGGGAGTTCGTCGAGCGAATATCTCTAGCAGTCTCGGAGTTCGTCAAAAAAAACATCGTCGTTTGTGGAGAGAGAGAATTTCCAATTTTCCGTAGACAGGGGGGTATGAAGTAGGACCCTTCCGATCTCGTAAAATTGGGAATTTTACCCATACAGAGAGGAGCGCTATATCGAACATTAGAGTAGTAGACTTCAAAGGACGGTTTCATCGACTTCTGGTGTCAATACGCAGTACGAAAAGGAAAGAAGAATACATTCTTATCTAAAAAGTTCTTGGTCCGTGTCTTTCCAAAAATTTCTATAGTAACCTGTAGCTCAAACTTTCCAGGAAGTCTAAGGTTTTTTTTTTTACCGAAAGAATAAAAGTTGGTAAGAAAAGAAGAAGTGATATTGTAAAAAGCTGTAAATCTTCTGGTATAGTAAGAGAGCCGGTCTGGCGAAATATCTAAAAGCCCTTCTTCGATTTAATTCAACTCTAAGTGTACAACTCCGCAAAAGCCGCGAAGTTATGGTTCCACCAAATTATTTAGAGAGAGAGCAACTAAGAAAATTTTCTACCAGATGTAAACTCAATATGAAACGAACAATACGAGGATCGTGAAAAAATGTACAAGAGCTTCGACGACTGGTCGATATAAGTACTACGTCATTGAACGATGAGCTATAGCGCGGTCCATCGCATTCACGTGACAATCTGAGCGAGCGTTTCTAGCTTCTTCAACTATACGGGACGAGTTGACCCGAAGCTATAAGGTATGATTGACCGAGACAAATGGACAGGAACCGTCAGACCATAAGGAGAGACGCGGGACGAAAGTGACGATCACGTAGAAACAGTTTCAGTTTGCAACGTGTACTAAATTGGACCTCTAAGAACTTATCTTCAATATTCCCTAGCTGGTTTTGAACAGACTGCAAACTATCAAATATCCTAACTAAATATAGATTATCGACTTAACTGTCCACTTGATAGAGCCTGTAATTCCTATCTTTTTATGGGCTAACATTTTGTAACAAACTTGAATGTAAGGATGAAAGGGGGAGGGGTGAAATTTTAAGTTGGTTCAAAATCGAAAAGATAGTGGAGAAGAAGGAAAAAGAAGATTCAGCTTGTCAAGAAGGAGGAAAGATAAACCAGCCTTCAACAGTTTTCTTACTGCTATCTCGTGGAAGTTAAATGGACTAAAGAAACAAAAATTACCAACTATAGACATAGATAAGGAACAATAATGGACCATGTTAAATTAACCTTACGGAGATAAAACTGTTTTGAAAATGCGTCAACTAGAATGTGTTACATAAGCTATATATGATGGAACTCTTTATGGAGCTTAGCATTAACTCAGGGAACTTGCTTTACAATGTCGAAACATTATATTTGCTATTGAAGCCTATTTCCTCAACATAGGAACATGTGTGTGACGTAACATAATGCTTCGTTGATAATGTAGTTTTGTAATATATCATTGTTAAGCAGGATTTAATTTACTCGTGATATAACTTAAGTTTTTGTTTTAATAGCTACGTTTTAATTGTTCCTTTAAAACTTCTACCTGAGAAATTTGAAATTTTGATTCGCAACTAAGTCTGTATTGACTACGACTTATTGACCTATAATTTTTCTCACGCTTATCAATATGAAAACAAAAAATCCACGGATATAAGTCATTTGTAGAAAATATTTAAACAATTTAACGTTTTCTCATATAACGAAATCTTTCATTAAACCCGAGTCATTATATGCCTGCATTTGGTCAGAAGTTCAGAGCAATGAGAGCTAGCTGGTCCAAAAACCGAGAGAAATTGACATTTTTAACGATTACGGAAAAGTGACGTACGAATTTGGACGCTCGAAATAATATTAGGGCCTCCAAAATGTAATTATAAACATGTTCAAAGTATGTTTACATTGACTACTTTTATCTAATGGAGATAAAACATCCTGTATCAATCCGCTCCATAACTATCTCGTTTGCAATCAACGCTTAAATAAAAGTATAGCGGAATTTTTTTGAGATCGAGTAATGTACTCTCCCCTCTAGGAGAACAACTCGCCGACAGTTTTGATATGATTAATTGAAGCTCGCGAAGCTTCAGCGATTTTAATTGTCACATCTAGGTTATAATATATATTTGGTTGGCGTTTTGTTGACCGGTTCTATGTACGTACGCTAGATATATTTGGTTTAGGCCTTGGTTATAGGGAAGCATCAACCGCGCTGGCATCGGGGTTTGATTGTCTTAGATGAAATCCAAGCTATAGGGGGAGAGAAGTTCCTGAGACAGGGAGAGAGGAATATAAATCATTGGATAGGGTTATGAAGTCGTCATCAGATTGACTGCTTTATTTGAGCACTATATACGTTTATCTATATACCAAGTGCTTCGCTAAGCAAACTTGATAGAATATAATGTTGGTAAATTTATCGGTAGAATTTAAAATGAAGTGGTTTAGTGTTGTTGAGATTCATATAGAGGTTTTCTTTCATTGAAAGAATTTATATTGATTGTAAAAGAACAATGGGGTTTTCGCGTTGACAAACATTATGCGCGCATTTGCATTGACAAACATTTTGCGCGAATTCGCACTGACAAACATTTTGCGCGAAATCTTAACCCACACCAGAAGCCGATGAAACCCTCCTTTGAAGTCTACTACTCCAATGATCCTCTCTGTATGGGTAAAATTCCCAATTTTACGAGTTAGAAGGGGTCCTACTTCATCCCCCTGTCTACGGAAAATTGGAAATTCTCTCTCTCCACAAACGACGACGTTTTTTGGACGAACTCCAAGGCTGCTAGAGATATTCGCTCGACGAGCTCTCGCTCCGAAAACATCTACCGTTAGGAGGCGTATGAATCGCGCCTTTTGAGAATAACCCATACAGAGAGGGGTAGACAAGACCCGGGAGTAATAGACTTCAAAGGAGGGTTTCATCGGCTTCTGCCCACACGCAATCAGATCCTTCAAAATACACAACCAAAACTTCAACCTATAAACATCACACGAATCCTACATGTTACAATAACAAAGCACTATCTATTAAATAATTCCGCTTATCTGTTGAATCCGAAAATTGCGTGTCTACAAGCGTAATTGCGCGCGAGCTGTCTTTTCCAAATTTCCTCAGCTCCCAATACACGCGCGCAACACGAGTACTTGCCGTAATGTCATTTGTAATAGGAACAAGAGATATACAAACGAGTAAAAAGAAAAGTTAACGCGACAATTCATTTCGAGATCGCGTGTTAGACGTCGCAACCGCCACGAAATAAAAAGCGACATTCTATTTGCCAAAAAGTAAACCTCCATCAAAACCCCCAAGTTCCTTCTGCCTCCAGTTTTCTTATCTTAAGGACTCCAGCTATTAATCTATCCTGGGAATGGGTTATACAACTGTTCGAGAGTGACTGGCGTTGTTCTACTTCTACTCCCTTCCAAAGTTCAACAGAGTATTATTCCGCTTTAACATTAAGCTACTTTGCAAAACTTTCTTGAACAAAACTATCCGCAGTTAGACTCATATTGATTTTTCAACATCTGTAATGAAACGGCACCATTTATATCTTTAGAAATTACCAAGGCTTAGTGATAAGTGACCCCAACTTCGAACACGGTGTAAATTCAAACTAATGACGCTTGGGGCGAGCCTACGAGTCTTTCAACGCCAGGATAGTGTCGTCTAAAACCAGTATCGATAAATAGTTGGGTCTAAGGAAGCCTTTTTTGGGATCCAAACTAAACGTCGATACATCACTACAAGTCTGTTCACGATACAAAGCTGATAAAAGGTTTAAGTTTTACAAGGGTTAATCTCGCTTTTTAGGATAATATAAAGTTTACGTTGATTGAATTATAATGTACAAAGTTGTACGAATAAAACTTAGTCGGCCATTAGTGAAAAATAAAGATACGTTGACTGTTAAAAGTGTAAGCGATTTCGTGAAAGTGGTAGAGTTCGAGTTGGCAGCGAGTGCGTGTAGACTAGCTCTCTTTAAGTCAATAAATCAAGGATATAATGTTTAGAATATAGCTTTACACGCGCAGCCACCTTGAGAAGAAATTAAACCATCTGAGTAACTAAATTCAGTCCAAATGAAATGTCGGTAATTTCAACGCTTTCCTTCATATCGAAGAGAATCTGAACTTCAGAGGTGAGCTTCGCATTAAAGGGAGTGTGATGAGCAATTCAAAATAAACCATACCTTTAAATCAATAAAATCCCTCCTAGATATGATGTGGTACACTGTGTCGTGATAAATGCAAACAGACACTTTAATTTTCTTTTCACTTTCCCTTTTAATGCGGGGGAATACATTCTAGCTACCCGCGCCTTCCAAATGTATTCGGATTCGTTCTATGGTTGACGGATATTACAAGAACGCCAGCTATCCAAGATTCTGCCATTTAGTAAACTGCTCAATTTATAACAAATTCCTACGGACCCCAATACGCTTCAATCCTCTCTCACTCTCGCTCTCGCTCTCACCCGAGCACGCGTTCGTTCTATCTCTAGGGGTCGATTTTTTTAAAAAAAAGCTTATAGAAGTCTTATAAAAATACCCCAATAGGTATAAATCAACGTCGAAAGCATGTGCTCTCTTCAATAACGCTTAATCTAAGAGCGGTGTCCGCGATTTCGATTACTATCCCAAACCTATAGCCAAAAACCCTTTCCTCTCCCATTAGTCCGCAACCTCTTATACGGTCCGTCTAGCTCTCGACTTAATGGATAGCTTCGGTTAAATCCCCCGAAATAAGCTCACTTCATTCTAAGGAAGTTCCGCTACCATGATGGAAGTATAACGGTATAAAGGTCAAGCCTCCTACAAATACGTTTAAGGATTCAAAATGATACCCGTTAGATACAAATCGGATTCAATCAATAATAGGGCTTCAATCAAATAATCGTATAAGCTTACTGCCATCAAGAATGAGTTAAGATCAAATGTTCTTACTGCCTTAAAGTGGGGCTGTCACTGATTTTTCATGAACACTAAAAGGAAAATGAGTAGCATTATCAGAAAGATCTTAAAAAAATTATTCAATATCATAGAAAATTATCGCAAGAGTAAAATTACATATTTTATAATCCCCATTTTCGAAATAAAAATACGTCAATATTTAATTAATTCTGGCACGCGATAAGGTCACTTTCGCGCAGTCTTCTTCGTTAAAGTACTTTTCGTACGAAACTTATCGTTAATTACGTTTTAAAAAGAAACTACGTCTTATATAGAAAAAATTAACTATAATTAAATAAAACTAAAAATATAATCCAGTAATTATGGACGTCAAATGAAGAAAAAAATACCATTAATTGGTAAATTAATTTTCATAACTATAACTGACAGGGCTAATTGTTTTATAATTGAACTTATTTGTCTGTTGGCCGACTTTCAATTAAAAATTGTCCAAAATACAAATATTTAAAGAAAATGATGACATTAGACTAAAAATTAACTTTAAATTGGAACTTAATGTTGAAGTTAAAAGAATCAAATTATTTTCTAGCCTTATGTTGTTAAATTATTTGAAGGTGACTTGAATAGTCTAATTTTGAATTATTGTGGTTAACGAAAATTATAATCAATTTTGATGGCGACCATTTGGACTTCGTGGTGCTTTCCCTTTGGTTAAAAATAAGGCCCATGTAGAACCAAGTATGGCTTAGATAAGGGAAATTCTTTCTGTTGGCAAAAAGCGCTGGCTTGGCTATAGTTTGTCCGAAGCTTATGAATGAGAATAAGAGGGGCCGAAAGCAGTCAGGCAGAGGACGAAGCGCGCACCCGGTCCTATCAAGCAAATGATCCACTTTTCAAGAAGACTTAGGACGCGACCATCAGAAGAAGAAAGAAAAAAAAAAAGACTCCTACGCGCCCAAGTTCTGGATCGCGTCACGTAATTGGTTATATTGCCGGTATTTAGTAAGGCTTTGGACACGTGGTTTCTTTCAAGTTTGATGGTTGGTATATATGATAGTAAAACTAAAGGGAACATTGCCCTGCAACGCCTTTCTATACACGTATTTATCAGATTACCCTTCCAAAATTATGAACTTTATAAAATGATAAGAGTTTTTTATATTTATTAGTTTTATGGCGTCATATATTAATATTACTGAAATTTCTTTATTTTAGTTCATTCTTTGCCTAACTCTGTTAGAAATCTTATTAGGCTTAAACGCCGTTTGAAATTAGGCTTAAACGCCGTTTGAAATTAGGCTTAAACGCCGTTTGAAATTAGGCTTAAACGCCGTTTGAAATTAGGCTAAAACGCCGTTTGAAATTAGGCTTAAACCACGTTTGAAATTAGGCTTAAAACGCCGTTTGAAATTAGGCTTAAAACTCCGTTTGAAATTAGGCTTAAAACGCCGTTTGAAATTAGGCTTAAAACGCCGTTTGAAATTAGGCTTAAAACGCCGTTTGAAATTAGGCTTAAAACGCCGTTTGAAATTAGGCTTAAAACGCCGTTTGAAATTAGGCTTAAAACGCCGTTTGAAATTAGGCTTAAACCACCGTTTGAAATTAGGCTTAAACCACGTTTGAAATTAGGCTTAAACCACGTTTGAAATTAGGCTTAAACGCCGTTTGAAATTAGGCTTAAACGCCGTTTGAAATTAGGCTTAAACGCCGTTTGAAATTAGGCTTAAACGCCGTTTGAAATTAGGCTTAAACCACGTTTGAAATTAGGCTTAAACGCCGTTTGAAATTAGGCTTAAACGCCGTTTGAAATTAGGCTTAAACCACGTTTGAAATTAGGCTTAAACCACGTTTGAAATTAGGCTTAAACCACGTTTGAAATTAGGCTTAAACCACGTTTGAAATTAGGCTTGAAAAGTGCTTATTACAATTAAAATTTAAACGTTCTGATTATGATTATTATATTAATTTCTTATAATAAACGAAATCAAACCTTGATTTTCCTTCATTCCCTTGTATAAGTTTCTAAAGGGTTTCTATAACACTAACATCTATAAATTGATAGGTGATACAAAAGCGTGTAAGCATTGGGTGTTGCTCCGTTAGGCCTAAATCGGGAAAGTAAATAGGGATAATGACTAGGCACAAAAAAATAGCGAAATAAAAGAGCTTATTGTAACAACGCTAGTTCTCTACCCGTATATTCGGGTCAGATAGGCCGTTAGCACTTCGTGACCTATTAGGAAGAAGCTATAGGTGTTTTTTTTTCGTGCGAATTTCAGACTAAAATGGACAGCGGCTACATAGAGGAGCTCCTCTGTCTCTTTCTCACTGATTGCGACGGTCGAGCCTTATAACGATGCTTTAGCACGCTATATTTCAGGCAAGGTCTTAATAATAAGTTTCGTTTGGGACTAGAGGAAATGGGAGGCGTATACACTAACGAATCACGTTGGAATTCAGCACGATGGAAGCTACGATCTTACTATCGTAACTTTTAAACTACAGGAAAGAGAATATATCCAAGATTTATACGTGCTGAATTAACAAACTGATTTTAACTGTTGGTGATATATGATTTCCATTATACGCGCTTAGTGAATAGGTTGGAGAATAAGGGACAATACGGTGTATTAATACACAATATTAAATCACATAAAATAAAGTAGTTCAATCAAGAAATTGTAACTAGAATTCAGCCTTACTAAGGGAATATTTAACACCATATAAAACAGGTTCTCTATGAGAAAAATAGCCTTAACAAGAATAGATTGTAATTATTACAGGTTTTTTAACATCTGATTCAATCCCACGTTAGACCTAATCTTTGATAGAATTTCAAAATTATTTTTAGTCTGTTTTTTTATAAAAATGTTAATAAATGATTGGTACTTATCTACATAATATTAAATCGGGTTTATATTAGATGATTAAATTAAATATTTAATGGAAAATATAGATAATATAAAAATAAATTTGACATGGAGAAGTATCTCATGGAATAAAATTTATTTTGAGGAGACATTCGAACTTTTTCAATGCTTTAATTATAATTTGTAATAATATAGGGCAGCAAGTGAATATAGTCTAAGCATTGATGCAATGTGGTGGGAACATGTCTACACGGGTTCTATGAGAAACTAATGTTAAGGTGTGAACCCTAAATATTGGCTGCTCTCTGAACAGCGACGCTTAGAGGTTGGGAAACATTCACAAGCGCATAATTTCCAGGCAATAAAATTTCCTTATAGTAATCGATTTTATGATGAAAATTCGCGTCAATTTCAAGGCAGTTATTATAGATAAATAATTACAATCACAAACCCTACAAGTGAGGTTTTTTCATGAACTTCAAGTGGAAAGATGGTTGAAAAACGATTCAAAATTACCGCGGCAGTAAAATTTTATAATCGCCCCATTTCGAAATTTTTAAAATTTTCCACAATACTACGTCATCACTACGGTCGCGTGATTTCGCTATTGTAGAGCCTACAGTTGATTCTAGCGCGTTCTGGCACGTGATTAGGTCACTTTCGTGAACAATTATTACTATTAATAGTAACATCAATAAAAAAAAATCCTCTTCACCCTCCCTTTAAAAAAAAGGCAACCCAAAAGTATAAAATTTTGAACATATTCTATAGTATGAAAAAAAACTTAAAGTATAATCTCCAAACCTTCACTTTAATCTCATTTCCAATATATAAAAAAAAAATAATGTAACAATGTATATCAATGGTAGTTTACAAACAACATTAGCAAAAGAAAAAGCCTATATATATGAGATTGTCTTGTAAATTTAAAATTACTTTTCAGGGTTAGTTTAAATATACAATGAAAGAACGGACGGTTAGGCGCTCGCCCTATCGGATTAATTCTGCCAAAGGCGTAGAAGAAAAGCATGGGCTATAAAGAACCGAGGGACTCGAATTGGCAAAAGCTTCGCCAGAGACAGAGAACTTGAGAGGAAAAAAAGAAAATCACCATTCCGTTTTCGTTCCACTGTTTAAATAATAAATGAAAATGTTCTCGCCTTGGTACGTTATACAAAATTTATTCTTTAGCCTCCGATCTCCCCCTTCTACGCTCTTTTCCGCTGAAAGTTAAGGTGAAGTCTTAGGAATATATTATTTTAAAGTAGACACGCAATCTGATTCGATTCGGGTCTCGTCAAATTGATCGCGCGCCAAGCTGCTCCCTACGTCATTAGTGACTTTTATTGGTGCGCTCTTCCCACCATCTCTACCGCTAACGCGCCTGCGCATTTACGATAATTGGCTTGATGACCGCTAGAGGCGTCAGCGAACTGCCCCACCAAGATCCCTAACTATTTAAAAAATCTGGCAAACTACAGTGGAAGACCTAGATATCTGCACGTCGCTTGTTAAGGGTGAAACCCTTTCTTTGTCTATGGTTATATATTTTGATTATCAACCTTTGAAATTGGGAAAAAATTTAAACGCTTTTCATTACTTGTTCCTGTTGTATGACTTCGAAAGTCGAAGTTATATATGAAATCTCATTAGAATTCCTTATTATTCACGACCGAAATTTCGTCTACTAAGGTGTTTTCCCTATGGGAGAAAAAATACATCACGATATATTTTTTACATAAGAATAACGACTTATCAGACGTTTATGTTATGATTAATCCATCACAAACGCAATTTGTAGTTCATTATTTCGTCTAATTTAAAAGCCTAGCTCATTCAATATTCTGTCTCTTAAAAAAAACTTAAAAATTTATAGTTTTGGTAGTCAAGACGAAGTTTTAAGACTATATCTATTCTGATTTAAATAAATAAAAATAACACCACCCTAACTACAGAGACTTGAATAGAATGAGTTCATCTATTAAATTATTCAAACCAGAAAATAATTAAACCCTAAGGAAAATCTAATCCAACACTGAATTTTCGATTAACGAAGACAGAGCGTGCCTCGCTAATTCTCCGTGTTTTACTTTTTATGTTATTTTATTTATTTTCTTTTCGGAGTTCAAAAACAAGCTAATTTCGGCTGGACCCCTTATGTACAAGTATCACCATAAGCACAGTAATTAAACACAAGTATGCCAATTTAGTTTGTCCGTCATAAGACAGGCAAAACAAATCTCATTTAAAAGGCTATAAACATAATCTAACTTAGCTTTGCCTATAACAGAAGTAGATGAAACCCTCCTTTGAAGTCTAATGTTCGATATAGCGCTCCTCTCTGTATGGGTAAAAATCAAAATTTTACGAGATCGGAGGGGTCCTACTTCATACCCCCCTGTCTACGGAAAATTAGAAATTCTCTGTCTCCACATACGACGACGTTTTTTTGGACGAACTCCAAGGGTGTTAGAGATATTCGCTCGACGAACTCCCGCTCCGAAAATATCTACCGTTAGGAGGCGTACGAATCGCGCTTTTTGAAACTAACCCATACAGAGAGGGGTAGAGTAATAGACTTCAAAGGAGGGTTTCATCGGCTTCTGCTAAAGCTTTGTACTATAAGTAAAATAAACCTTTGATTAGTCATCTCCTTTGACGGTCGTAAAAAATCGAAAGCTTCGTTCAGACTAGCGTTTTTAAAAAACTTCATAAATAAACCAGAAAGTTTTGCCTTTTCTAAGTACTTTTACGAAAGCGTGAGAATCAATAGTAATGACAGCCCCCACTTTAAAGGTTTATATTTACTTTTGATTGCATCGTGTGTATCTACCTAATTATTTATACATGTAGAGAAGGTATTTACGTTTATTTCTTTCTTACTGCCTTCTCCTACATTAGGCCCAATACCCGTGACGATTTATACAAATCCTTAAAGGCTTCTTTAGGAAATTAGAAAAGTAAAACTTAAAACTTTTCCCGCAGGTTCATTAAAAGGGCTTGATTAGATGTAATCCAATATCCTTTTTCTGAATAAAGAACTTTGCAAAATATTCACGTAGTTCCAGCGGAATAATACACCATATAAAATCTCCTAGCAATGAAAGTAGTTATAAGGAGCTCTATTCTGTCCACTTTGTATTGAGTAAAAGTACACTCAACTTTATCTCTAAGTTACAATCAAAGAATATATAGAGAGAAAATAAAACTTATAGCAATTAAAGCGTTATATAAATATTAGTTCATTTTGATTTATAATAGAGATGCTAAAGAGTTAAAGTATAGAATCAGTCTAATTCTTATCAGTTAGAATGAGTTGCAATTTAAGTGTTGAAACTTATCCGATTTCGATTAGATTAAATCGAGTAAAGATAGACAATATATAGAATTATATTAGCAAATGAAACAGATTCAATTTGCAGAATCCTACAGAATCTACGTCCGTCTTTACCTCAGTTATTCAACGCTTTCTTAAAGGGAGAATGAAACAATCATTTATTTTAAATTGATTGTACTATTAAAAGAAATCTGACAATTTCGCGGGAAATGTCTACGAATTGTACAAAAAAATATTCCCAATTTGGCATTGAATTGAAAGAGCCACGTTCACACTTGGCACTTTGGAACCGTTTTCAAACTGTTTCGAATGTTTTAGTCGACTTTTCAAGATATTAATTTGGTTTCTTGATCTACACTTTTAACCCCAAAATTTTATAATTTGACCTTTTAAAAACGGTTAAAAACGGTTTCGAAGTTTCAGTGTGAACGCGGCTAATGAGAACCTCAATTGGATTTCATTCTCCCTTTGAAATGCAGGTTTTATACGTGCTGAAATCTCGCGCAAAAATTGGACATTAAATTTAGTTTTGTAAGCGGCAATTTATCGGGCAAGGCCTTTTCTCGTCTAAAGTTACTAATCATCTACTTGAGCGTTTGGGATATAATTAGTGCCTTCGGAAAATGCTTCCCCCTACCCATTGTCCTATACGTTAATTATTCAAACTCAGTTTACAGAACGATGGAAGCTAAACGCGAAATGATACGTTTTGTTTAATCTCGTAAAAGATTACGTTGAAAACTGAGAAACTAAAACGGTACATACACGGAACCGATCCAAATATCCTTCGTAATTGGTCTAGAGGGGTCTTAACCCTTAAGAAATGATTGGTCTTGTACGATGAAAGAGGTTTTTTTTTTCTTTACCAGATGGCGAACAAAGGATTATCGAGATATATATTGAATCATTTCGAGATTTGGGAAAAGTAGGGCTTTTATTCCCCCGTTCAAGAGACGCTAACGAAACTAGAAAATATATTTCTTGCCATAGATAATAGCGGGGAAAATCATTAGCACCACTCGTGCTGTAGTCAGTGTCGGTATTTTGCCCAGCACGTAATTTAAAGGTTTATTTTGGTGTTGTTCATTTGGATTTCACTCTGTTTCGGGATATTCAGAGTTAGTGTTGGTGTGGGCTAATTTTACTAGTGTTGCCACGCAGTGTTCATACTTTACACGTAATTGAAAGGTTTAATTTTAGTGTTGTTCATTTGGATTTCACTGTTTCGCCATCTAGTCCCAATAGTAAACCTTTAGCCTAACACTAACCTAATGGAAATTTGCTCATTTAATAATTTCTTAATTTATCATTAAACCAATTTTCTATTCAAATATACTAATACGCTAATTTAAAAATTATGTTTTTTCTATATTTCAATTACATTTAACAGAAGCCGATGAAACCCTCCTTTGAAGTCTACTACTCTAATGTTCCATATAGCGCTCCTCTCTGTATGGGTAAAATTCCCAATTTTACGAGATCGGAGGGGTCCTACTTCATACCCCCTGTCTACGGAAAATTGGAAATTCTCTCTCTCCACAAACGACGACGTTTTTTTGACGATCTCCGAGACTGTTAGAGATATTCGCTAGACGAACTCCCGCTTCGAAAATATCTACCGCTAGGAGGCGTACGAATCGCGCTTTTTGAAACTAACCCATACAGAGAGGGGTAGACAAGACCAGGGAGTAATAGACTTCAAAGGAGGGTTTCATTGGCTTCTGCATTTAATTATATTAGATATGTTTGGATTTTGTTAAAATTGTTAATTTTAAGAGAACTAAATATTTAAAATTTCCAGAAAACTACAGTATCCTTAGAATAAATATAAAGTTAAATTAAGTTAAATTTGTTTATCTAAAACATTAAGAACTTTAATTTTTAGAGAATAGACCTGATTCTAATTATATTACGTATAGCTATATTCAAATCCTTCTCGAATTGACAGCACGTACAAAGCTAGGCTAAATGGCATCTCTATGATTTGTTTATTTAGAAATAATGAGCAGCCCAGCTAAACCACGCATCCAATTTGAGATGAAATTAACTCTAGAGAGCAATTTAAACTACATAAACATTCAATTTTCTTGGGAATTCTTTAGTATATATGTTCTAAGGTGAGCAAACAAATTTTCTAAACTACAAGCAGGGCCCTAATTTCATCCAAGAAACATCGGGAAACATACGTCATACTTTCTTCTATTAAATTAAAGTACTAACAGAAGTATATGAAACCCTCCTTTGAAGTCTATTACTCCCGGGTCTTGTCTACCCCTCTCTGTATGGGTTATTCTCAAAAGACGCGATTCGTACGCCTTCTAACGGTGGATGTTTTCGGAGCGGGAGCTCGTCGAGCGAATATCTCTAGCAGCCTCGGAGTTCGTCCAAAAACGTCGTCGTTTGTGGAGAGAGAGAATTTCCAATTTTCCGTAGACAGGGGGGATGAAGTAGGACCCCTTCTAACTCGTAAAATGGGGATTTTACCCATACAGAGAGGAGCGCTATATGGAACATTGGAGTAGTAGACTTCAAAGGAGGGTTTCATCGGCTTCTGGTACTAATTTATATTATATTTATTAAATGGAAACTTGCAGCTAAAAATGTAACAGTTACTGAATTTATTTTCGGAATTACCATGCCATGCAAAAAACGTATTCTATAGAATATTTAGACACGTTTTTGTTATTTAAATTAATTTCTTAAGTTGGGTAAAGTTTGAATAAAATTAAATATAAATTCCGGCCAATCATATTATTCCGAAAGTAAATTTAAAAGGTGTTCCATTTTAAGCTCATTTAAAAAACTTAATTAGGCACAAATGAAGGATCAAGAGGGCTAATGAATGAAATAAGAAATTTTTGGCAAGTAAAACAATCAGGCTTGAACTGTTTGCCGTTATAGGATGCTTATGAACGCTAAGCTTTGATATTAATCATCTTTTATCTATTAAGATAAGTGTCCATCGTTAAATAGTAATAGACTCAATCCACCTGGTGGAAAAAGGTAGAACTAAAACTTTATTTTCCCACATATTAATAAAAACAATTCTTTCGCTAAAATTCAAAAAGAGTTTTCGCAAAACGTGATAAAATAAAATAATTTTATTCTAAATTAAAAATTAATAGGTTAATATTGTCTGTCTTCAACAATATTATAAATATATTAAAAAATTTATCCCTAGATAGAAATTCAAGGACTTTAAAATTGTTTCCGCAAACGTGACAAAATAAAAATTGATTTTAAAATATTTCGCCGTCAGTTTTCCTCTCTATTAGTTCGAAATTTATTCTTGAGAAGATGATTAATGAAGTAAAAGGCGTAAGAAAGGAATTTTCTAACCCATTTTATCCCTTTTCCCCTAGTTTCAACTTAATTCAATAATTTCATTTTGACGCGAATATTTTTCGAGCATTAATAAATCTTGACAGAGTAAATATCAAACGTAATAAATTTCATCTATTTTTACCCTATGGCGTTTAACATAACGTATAAATACGCGGTATAACTTCTCTGAACTTAGTATGATTTCGAAAATAACTAGATTATTAATATCCAAATATAATTTTCATTTTTTTCTCGTGCGCAAACTATTATACGAAATCTGCAGAGGTGGAAATGAATATTAGAGAAAATAGACTTAAATAGGTCACTTTAAAAAAAAATCACTAAAAGCTATTCGAAATAATAGTCACGTTATTATCTGATAGTTGAAGGTTTCTATATTAAAGAGGGGATGAAAAGGAAAAATAAGCTTTCTGATTCTTCTAAAAAATTACACTTTTACCAGAAGCCGATGAAACCCTCCTTTGAAGTCTACCACTCTAATGTTCCATATAGCGCGCCTCTCTGTATGGGTCAAATTCACGATTTTACGAGATCGGAGGGGTCCTACTTCATGCCCCCTGTCTACGGAAAATTGGAAATTCTCTCTCTCCACAAACGACGACGTTTTTTTGACGAACTCCGAGGCTGCTAGAGATATTCGCTCGACAAACTCCCGCTCCGAAAATATCTACCGTTAGGAGGCGTACGAATCGCGCTTTTTGAAACTAACCCATACAGAGAGGGGTAGACAAGACCAGGGAGTAATAGACTTCAAAGGAGGGTTTCATCGGCTTCTGCTTTTACTTATAGTAAAACATTCAGTGTCTCTCAATTGTACAAAAAATCAAGAAACCTTTGGATTTTAAAAAAAGTACCTCCGATTAATCAAAATACGCCCCTGCACCTTTGGTTTAATAAAATCCCAGCGACACGTGCTGAAGCACACTCTTTAAATCGCGCTATATTGCGTTCTTGATTATATTCACGCGTACAGTCACGCATACAAAAGCGGGTGTCGCGGGTATATTTTACGAAGATAAAGGCGGGAAGTCTTTTGATTGGTCGGAGGATCTAAATTTAATAAAGCGCCAAAATTTCAATTCATAAACAAGTCAAATTTTTAGTAAAATCGATAAAAAAAATTTTTCATCTTCACCCTTCCTTTAAAGTGACGCTGTCCCCAATTTTTTTTTTTTTTTTTTTTTTTAGAATGTTTATGGTTATATATTTGTCGCGTACGACAATATGTGTTTTTACTGTCGCGGCAAATTTTTTCTATGACATACGTATATATTTTTGGAATCTTTTTTAACGATCTTTCCGAAAATGATACTCAATTTCTATTTGGAGTTCATGAAAAATCCTTGATAGCTTCACTTTAAATTGAAATACAGTGTTTTAGACTCATCTGGTATTCACTACTTTTTTTTTTTTTCACGAGATAATTTTTTTCCACGACCTACTTTCGAATATTGCCTTCTGAAAATTGCTAAATCGTTAAAGAAAAGATATATCTTTTAAAGGGTGTAGGCAAACGATGGCCCTAACATTACGTAAGCTATAAAAAGGGAGATTGAAACGTTAATTGTGCGAAAAGCATCATTTGGATTAATAGTTATTTAAGCTTCATTTAAATTTTGAAAGTAATTAAGAAAGCATATAAGTACACTCAGAAGCCGATGAAACCCTCCTTTGAAGTCTACTACTCTAATGTTCCATATAGGGCGCCTCTCTGTATGGGTAAAATTCCCAATTTTACGAGGTCGGAGGGGTCCTACTTCATACCCCCCTGTCTACGCAAAATTGGAACTCTCTCTCTCTCCACAAACGACGACGTTTTTTGACGAACTCCAAGGCTGCTAGAGATATTCGCTCGACGAACTCCCGCTCCAAAAATAGCTACCGTTAGGAGGCGTACGAATCGCGCTTTTTGAAACTAACCCATACAGAGAGGGGTAGACAAGTCCCGGGAGTAATAGACTTCAAAGGAGGGTTTCATCAGCTTCTGATAGAACCTAGTTAATTTCAGTTGCAGCACCAGCAATAGACGGTAGTAGGCAATCACTAAAGTAATATTAAATTTTGCCTAGAATAAATATTTCCATCGAGAACCGGTTTTTCTCTACGTTAAACTTTATAAACAAGGTTGCAAAGCCTTAACCAGCGCTAAAATTAACATACACGAAGAAAGTGGTGTGAAATTTTGAAACACGTTGCCTATACTTCGCAAAAGAGGGGAGATTATATTCCCATGAAGTTTCAAATCAAGCTCATTGTCAAATATTGAAACTATATTCAAATTAACAAGGGGATAGATTATGAAAGCAACGTCCTGCAATTTTCAGTAGATTTAGTTCCTCAATGCATTCGTGGCGTGAACAATCGCGCTTAAATTAGTCAATTAGAAGACAATTTCGATAGATAAACCTTGATAATCATAGACAAAAACCCTTTCATCAAGATTTACAACGATCAATATCTTTCGTTTCACCAAGAGTTAATTCAGACTGAATCACTCGCGTATACTTAGATGATTTTAGAATTTCTTTCCTAAAATCAGAAGCCGATGAAACCCTCCTTTGAAGTCTATTACTCCCGGGTCTTGTCAACCCCTCTCTGTATGGGTTAGTTTCAAACAGCGCGATTCGTACGCCTCCTAACGGTAGATATTTTCGGAGCGGGAGTTCGTCCAGCGAATATCTCTAGCAGCCTCGGAGTTCGTCAAAAAAACGTCGTCGTTTGTGGAGAGAGAGAATTTCCAATTTTGCGTAGACAGGGGGTATGAAGTAGGACCCCTCCGATCTCGTAAAATTGGGAATTTTACCCATACAGAGAGGAGCGCTATATGGAACATTAGAGTAGTAGACTTCAAAGGAGGGTTTCATCGGCTTCTGCTAAAATTTATGTTAATTTATAACTCTCGTTTTAAGATGTTAAGCCTTTTTCAAAATTGTATCATTTGTTAATTTTAATTCGCTCTGGAAGTCATGTCGAAGTACCGCGCATATTTGCCCCATTTTTTCGAAATTAAATACAGTAAAGTATCTTTACTATAAAAATCAGCCCGTTATCTTATTGGTTCCCACAAATTTACGTCATCACGGCGCGAATGACGAAGCACGTATAAATATTTTTGACACGCCAAGAAAATACGAATTGTGGCGAAGTTAAAATGAATTATTCGTTTAACCCTCTCTTTAAAAGATGTGTCAGCGATAAGGCGGGCCCAACATTGGAAACCCGAGAGTATATTCGTCGTATTTCAATTTTATCCTGAAAGAGATCTAGCTAGCTTTGTTTCAAGGCAGCTAGGCAAATATAGAACCATAGAACTTTAATGAGCATTGGATATAATTTGCAATGTATCGAAGCAAATGCCCAATAATATACAATACTAAACTTATAGGAGTTGAAAATAGATTTTACGAAGTACTCTTATATAAGAACTCACACTATCCGAGTATAATATAACCTAGATTGTACTTTATGGCCGAAATTTAAGGGTCTTTTTTTTTCAAACTTTGGTACGAAGTGGTAATTGCCACTCCTTTACGGATTTTTGCTCAGATTTAGACACAGGTTTTATATTACTTTTACCCAAACAATTTTTTTTTTGTTAGATTTCGTTTCATTTGGCCTCGGTTCTGGATGGCAAAATATCATAAATTATCTTTGGTGTTCATGTTTATATTGCCTTTGAGAGTAATTTCTGTACTCGAGTAGCCTCCACAAAGCTTGAAAAATATGTTACGCTCTAAGAAATTTAAGCCATAAGTATGACAATAAGATCTATAGCCAAAATTGAGTGTCAAATAAAGTTTAATATAAGGATTTAAATTACGATCATCAACTTAACAAAATTTTTAAGCCATTATATATGTTTTATAACAAAAGTTCATAATTTTTATGAATTTTTGGTTATATAGAAGAATTCGAAAATGAAGAGGAACTTGCAGGGACATTGGGGTTAAGAAATGGTAGTGTAACCGTAGCTTTTGACATGGCCCGAATCGAGTCAGGTTGAGTGTCTACTTTAAGCGTAAAGAGCGTGCTTGGTCATACGATTTACGGTTTTACGTTAAGATAACTTTTTTAGGTCGTGGGACGTTTCTATTCAATATGGATGAAATAGGAAAATTTTAGAATAAATGATTACGGAGTTAAAAATGGATATTTATATTACTACAGTCACTGAACCAAACATTGCTTTCAAATAGTTATGGCCAAAGGTGTGTAGTCATGCAAAATGCAAATATTCTACTGTATACAGTGGAATTATTCATGGATACAGAGAAAAACACCAACGACATAATTAAATATTCAATCATGAAAACATACGCGTTTTACTCATAGTTTTTTTTTCTAAATATTATACGATCTTAAAGGTAAACTATTGGCTAAATTATTTTTCTGATTCCATATGTAAAAATATGTCCCACTTGAAGTTGTAATTCTATCTTAAACATGCAGGAGTTTAGATTTAGCTCTGTGACTTCAAATATGGAAATTTGGTTTTTACAATTTATAATCTTTTACTACAGTTTTCCAACTGGGTCTCTAAAATCTCCGATATATTGAGAAAATTACTATCTCAGTTATTCTCTTTCCTAAAACATCGCGGCAAACCTTTGATTGGTAGGGAAGTCGCTTCATTAAAATTGAAGCTCATTGCTAAGCCTAAAAAAAATCCAAACTTTTATTTAATTTAAAAAATAAAAATTTTTTAGTCAAGATACCCTATATATTACCAGAAGCCGATGAAACCCTCTTTTGAAGTCTATTACTCCCGGGTCTTGTCTACCCCTCTCTCTCTGTATGGGTTAGTTTCAAAAAGCGCGATTCGTACGCCTCCTAACGGTAGATATTTTTGGAGCGAGAGTTCGTCGAACGAATATCTCTAGCAGCCTTGGAGTTCGTCAAAAAAACGTCGTCGTTTGTGGAGAGAGAGAATTTCCAGGGATCATGAAGTAGGACCCCTCCGATCTCGTAAAATCGTGAATTTTACCCATACAGAGAGGCGCGCTATATGGAACATTAGAGTAGTAGACTTCAAAGGAGGGTTTCATTGGCTTCTGATATTACGCAAGGTAAGTCGCATTGCAATCTAACCCAAATTGAAGAAATTACTTTGATAAAAAACCAGTGCTAGTGGAAAGAAATACTTCGAATAAAACTTCACAAGATCAAAGAGTTTACTATGGTACAATGTAACGAGATTCTTATACCATAACGATGTCTTCCTGATCAAATTTGAACTTGAATTTTTCAGTTCTTTCTAGGCATACCTCTCAACATACTTATCAAAAATTTCCTTTGAAAATTCAATTTTAAAAGCCACTCAAAAATCCGTCCGTCGTTTCTTTAGATTCATAACATGCTCCAAGACACATTGATTAGTATTCTTTCCAACCCGCACGCCATAAACCTTTAAAAATCTACGTTGGGCCCTTTTCACGATTATATACGACCTTTATTTGCGACACTATAAAATGTACGGGACATAATAGAACAACGAACAACGCCACGTCAAAGGACAAAGTGAAAGTATCCTTACTAAAATTTTCATTTTTCACATAAATTATAGAGTTTGTTGAAAGCTTTGAAATCTAGATCTATCAACAATGGTACCTATCTTAATAGATAAAGATGAGTAACAAATCATGGCGTTCATAAAGGTCCTCAAACGGCAATGCACGCGAAAGTGGGAACTAACAAAACCACGTGCGTGGCAGCTTTGGATGAGGTATAGACAGAATAGTACAAGGTTTTGTTACTTTTTGCCCGCACTGTTTTCCGTTATAGGACTCTTATGAACGTCACGTTTTCTTATTGTTCTTTATCTATAAAGATAGGTGCCAACTGAAGGTTCTACAATTGCCACGCGACCATAGCGATGACGTAGTATTACGGGGAATATTTATTTTAACAATTTCGAAAATAGCTTTATTCTTAATCGTTTTTCAACGATCTTTCGGAAAATTCTACTCATTTTCCATTTGTAGTACCGAGGATCTAGAAATCTACCACATGCCTAGTGACTTAGATAGCGACAATCTTGTTATTCGCGAGATTTAACGCTGGTAGTGCACTGCTAGTATTATCAAAGTGCGTGAGTTGAATTTTGAACCAGTGTTCCTAAGACTAATCCTTTAAGAATCGGGCTACCTCTAAAAATGAGGTAACCATTCAACGGGGGAGAAGTATTTATCGAGCGGATTAAAGTTGGAAGAAAGAATAAGCACCCCGTGAAGCTTGCCTGCGTCCAAACTAACTATCTTTTGTAAGAAAAAATCCAGGAAAGACTTTCAATAAATCAAGAAAGAATCATCCCTTATACTATAGGTGTCCGCTATAAGACCTACACAATAAAAATAATGGATCTATTGTCCCTATAATCGCTATAAACTACACACCATCCTGAGAAGGCCATCCTGGTGCAGCTACTTCGAGTGCTTTTACGATCATAAAATGATAACTATTTTTATATTAACAAGAGACATACATGGATACACATGCTGCAAAATTATGGTATAATTATGAAGAATTTTCAATCATTCATATCGAAAACATGATGGTCTATATATCTTAGGTTGTATTGTTTTACACTTTATGGTATTCTAGACAAGCTAAATTTTGCTTAAAATTTTACAATATCGGCTCTAAAAGAGACTAGGCAAGATGATCATCATTCAATTATTTTACTAACGTGATTTTAAATTTAAATGTTTTAGGGGCCCCAAAAACCTTTCTCGGGGACTAATTTTATAATTTTCGAAGTTCCCAATTGCGGCATTGCCTAGGACCAAGCTCAACTAACCAAGGTAACTATCAGTGCAATCGTGTAATTAAAAGTATGGTCGATCAATTTTAAGGCCTTAAAGAAAAATATTTCTAATCAAACCAGTAACTAAACAATCAAAGCATTACCCTGATAGTGCAAAAATAAATTCTATATAATTTAGAAATGCAACAGAACAATCTGTTACTATACCTTTCATTCTTGCAGAGAAAGCTTCTTGACAATACGTGTGGCATAGTGTATTTCTTTACATTAAAAGGTGGTAAAAAAACCACACAAAACAGTCTGAAGAGAGACTTATAAAAGAAGCTGACAAAAAATGTACAGAAAAATTCTTTTATCTGAAATGCGCACACGAGGATTTTAAAAGGGAAGAATGGTCTAGCCAAGGAATGGAGGAAAAAAAATACATAAAAGTTCCTGGCGTCCGACAAAAAAATACTATTTTTTTCTTTTTCAAGTAGAAATCAAACCGCGAGCCACATGCTGTCAGAGAGAAAACGGAAAAAAGTTGCGTCCGGACAATAGAACGCGGGCGCGCCACGACGAGGATCGGGCCTAGAGGCTTTCGAGTCTCGATCCGAAATGACTGTTGCACTACCGGACACCAGGTTCCCGATTGATTCAAGAAGGGAAGCGCCACGAGTTTTATAGCCTCTGCCGGGCCTCGCTCGATAAGAATACCAAGAGCGCGCAGAACGCGAGCAGTCTAGGGGAAAGAGCGTGCACAGACTCCGGTCGCTCTTGGAAATCGACCAACCAAGCGAGATAGGCTTACGCCCAACCATCCTTTCCCCTCCTAGTTTCTCGACAAGAAAAAAACACCATGCAGGCGCCTCTTCACCAAGACTGAGATATAGGATGAACCGGGTTACGGAGGGACTATGTAAGATTCTCTTTTTCTTTAAAAAAAAAAAAAATGGGAAGCAGGGAGCGATAAGTCTGGTTCCCAATACGTCCCAAAAGAACCCAAACTTAAATCTCTTTATTGGATGGGCTATATAGTGTCACTGTATAAACAGAATTTTTTCGCGAATCTGCAGTGGAATTGTAAATTTTCTCGGTATACAAATCTAATTTCGAGATGGCACTATTATAAGTTTAAAACAATGGTTCAAAAGGCTTAAGGAAAGTTAGGCGCGTCTTTGATAAAGAAAAACATAGGATACCATGATATCTTTGAGACTTGTTCCCTATATACCCAGAGTTCTCTAGCGATAAACGTATCGCAGAAGGTATCATTAACTTCCGGTTACAGGCTCAAAGACATCAAAAGCAAGTGAGGTTAATCAGAATAAAATTAATATAATTTATGCACAGTTCATTTTAGAAATAATTTTTTTCCTCCAATCAAGATTTTTGCCCAAGTTTGCAAAGTAAAACATTCAGGATGTCTCTCTCAATTGCGCAAAACAATTGGACATGATTGAAAGATTCATATTTTGGCGGTAAATTGAAAACCTGACCAATCGCGAGACCTAATTCTAAACTCATAATATTAATAATTATCATGAAAATGTATAAGCAACTCATTGTGTTTTCAAGTGATGTTACTTTTAGACATTCATAAATTTTAATACTGAGAAACATAACTGTAAGGGGCATGCCATACATCTAGGGAACTCCAGGAGTCCAGGTGGAAGTAGGCACTCTGCTTCAATTATTCTGCCAAGAGATTTAGATTACCAACTGGTGTTGTATGTTGACATTTCTAATCTTACCCAAGATGGAAAGCCTTACATTCATGTTCTTCTGTGAGAATTTTTGAACCTGCCTTTTCACCAGGTTTGATTTTTCAAGATTAAAATATCTTTTGAAACTAGAATCTTGTTTACCTTTTATTTCCTTACAGGAACTTTCAACCCATTATTTTGTTTTCATTTTATTTAAAAGTAAAAGTTTCCTTCGAAGAGTTTGTGCGGGTTGACCTTCCGATTTTGTTGAGGATACTATTTGTTTTAAGACGGATGAGAAAGAGTGAGAGAAAATCTAGGGGTCAAAGTAATCTTGTGTTTAGATTAAACTCGAATAATATTACGTATTCAAATTAAGTGGTACATCGAGGGGGATATTTTTGTACTACGAGTCTGGAAAGATACGTGTTCAAATATAGCCTAGACCAAACCCGGAAAATAAAGGAATGGTTTACGTTAAAAGAATACTAGACTCTGATAACAAGTTTAGATTGTTGAAATATGAGAAAAACCGATTAACAAATGTCAAAGTTTACAGCTAATTTACAGTAAATTAGCAAAGACGCAAACTGGCCTCGCTAAGCCTAAATACGACGAGCAAAAAATATTAGACTATAGAGAAATTCTCCAGAAAAAGCGAGTTGCTAATGCAACTGTATATCGTATAAAAATTGCGCTTGAACAAATTGAATTCAAAAGCGCACCATTTCAAATACGAACTCTCATTATCATAAGTAATTGAGTCCATTTGAAATGAATCAAAAAGTTCTTCGAGCTTAATTTACCAACTTTGATTTTGATAATCGCGAATTATCACGAAAACTTCGTTGATACTCGAGCATTCTGGCAACTGATAAGATAATATAGACGATAAACATCTATCATAAACCATTCCTTTAGAATCCAAGGAGTTTCGAGATACATTATTCCAAGCGTGCGGATATTGAAGAAGACGTTATGGAAATTTTTACAATCTTTTATGAAAAATAGCCCCCAGGAAATTGGTTCCCGAAACACTCGGGAAACACGAGGTTGAGATGAAAGCTAAGAAAATTTTGAGAACGAACAAGCATCTTGCCACTATACCTACAACCAAGAAGGAATTAAAGTAACTGAGAACTATATAGATAGCTTCATCAGCCTCTGGTATCATCCTCGGCAACTACACAACGTAGTCTGTCTAATTTAAGGTTCTCAGGGGCTTCAATTTGTTCTTGCATACAACGTCGTACTTGGGAATATATTTATCGAAGGCAAAGTTCATAGTCGAGACGGATAACTAGCCTCTAGTCATATAAGGAACGCAACAGTCTGACAGGAATTTACATTATCTTATTAATAATAGCGTTGGACAGTAATCATCGCGGTTACTTTGCCTAATGATGCGTTTTTAATTAATATAATCATTACTGCTGGCATTTTATATGGTTATAATTCAATTATTTGATTTTCATTAATATACTTTTCAACTTTGTAACTCGTTAAAGATATATTGTCAGAAAATATATTTTAATTTGAAACCTAGCTCATGAAATGGGTTAAGTATTCAATTAGCCCAGACATAAATTTCAATTCCTTATAGGAAGTATAGGATTTTTCCCAAAATTTAGGAAAAAATTTGATTTTATAGGATAATGTAGGACTAGGATTAAGAATATAGAAACCATCTGAAATAACACTAGTGTCAACGACCTTCGTATCACAAAATATGCCTCAAAACTTGACATTTTTAAACATGAATAATAGTTCTACCACAATAGGCCACTCCAAGAAAAAGTATGGTTACTTTTAAAAAAGCAAATCTCGGAAATATTTCAATTCCCTAATGTAAATACAACTGTTAGAAATGTTACTCTTATTTCGGCTTTTTCTATTTTATTCGCGTTTATAGCTATTCCTTTTTATAAATAAAACTGCCAAGGCTTAGAAAATTCTAGAAATCTCGTTAAAACATTTTTCCGGGTATTTCCTATAGGATGGGAAATAAACGAGTTATTGCGACGAGGTAAAAAATATAGCAGCCACGAGGGACTGAGAAGATTATAGTTCGTACTTTTCAAAACATCATTCAATGTCAAAAAAGTGTAGAAAAAAATTGCTTGCCGTGAAACTTCACGCGCCCGTGACGCGTTTTTTTCTATAATTCATGAGAATATATAGACAGAGTAAAGTAAAGGCACGCCCACTGACGTCACTTAATATACTAGCAAGCTAAACCCGCCAAAAACCTACGTTATTTAACTAAAACACCATAAGGGTTTTTTCTAGTATATTGGTTTCCAAAACGAGTGTTCATTGGATAATAGCATGGGGCAAAAATTCGAACGCCCTGGTTCCAAAATGACGCGCGTTTTCTTTGGTCAATAGTTGCGATAAGGGCTGAACTGATAACATTTAAAATAAACGAAATTAATTTGATTTAACTTTCCCTGACCATGGTGAGATTTAGTCACCGTCACTTTAGCTTGTAAGAGCGAGGTTGGGCATTGGCCCATGCCGTTTTCGAGCGGGGCATAAAGCCATAAACACTTTGGATCAATAAAGTCATTTGGGTACTTACGGATTTCCGTGTTGCCGAATCCGTCGATGTTTCCTTCCCTGGTTGTAGTAGTTGCTTTTTCCCTAGCAGATCGACCCCCGAAGAAGCACTATTACGTTGCTATTATGTCGTTATCTTAGTTCACCGTCAGCCACACACTAGACGTTAACGCGTGTAAATGCCAGATCATTCGTCAGAGACACAAAACGTTTCGTGGAGGAACAAGTTCAGACTGCTTACAAGTACCGTGAGAGTTAACCAAGGTTGATGTATGTTCTTGATGGACACGAACGTCGGTTAGTAGCTCACACTTGTTGAGATCAAAGTGAAATGACGTCACACTAATTCGAATGTTTCTCGAAATAAACCACAGAAGTGGAAATAATGAAGAACTAAGGCAGTGGTCACAGTTTCTTTCAAGAGTTCCTGGGTTGAGATGTTTCAATTGTACCACGTTGGATATTTTTCTTCTTTGAGTTCAACACGGCAGTATTGTTAACTTGTTAAGTACTGGCGAGGTTCAACTAATATATAATGATAACTTAAAGGCGTCTGCTCCGTACTCAGTATCGCGCTGAAGCCACTATACGTGTTGATGGTAATAAAACCTGTTGCTATAGCTTGTATATTCCCTTTGGAGGAGACCCGCTGGCCTTATTCGCGAATTTTTGATTTCGCTCGCTAGAAACATTATTCAGACACACTTGGGTAATTTTTCGAAACGGGAAAGAAGAGAGGCTGATGGAGTTTCCGTCTCGCGAACTTAAAACTTCTAAACACGATAAATTTAAACTTCAAAGCCATTAATTTGCGAAGTTATTTTAAAAACTTTTAACGTAAAAAAGGGAATGTTGAGATATAGAGCGAAAACTCATTAACGGTATTGGGAGATTACGGAGGTTGTGAACCGCACAACCGCTCTCTTCAGTGACTCTTAGCTAAATGAATTGCAAATGTTGCGGCATAACTTTACTCAACAAACGCCCGACAAGAAGTGATTTTTTTGCCGGATATTGTCGACTGCGGGCCGCCATTATCACCCAACCACTGGGATAAAGGTCACTTTCGTGACGTGTCTCACCTATTCTAGCTTTACGCATGTAGAGAATTTTTTAATCCCGCGGAAAGAGGGGGGAGATGAACCGCCCATCCGCAAAAAGTCTATAGACCGAGTAGCGAATTACTTCTCTACTAGTGACGCCTTCCGGTAAAAAAAACCCAAAAAATATCGAATTATTTCATTAAAAAACGACAAGGCGATTTAAATGGTCAACTACTGGCACCCGCCCATCCCCTTTAATCCAGCTCTGCATAAAAGAAGGGGAAACATAGCAAACCCCCTCGGTTGTTTTGGAAGATAAGCACTGATATGAACCCACATATAGATTAAAATATTTTTAAATTTGATAAAATTATATCTTAATTTAACATTAATTAAAAAAATCTTGTTTATTAAACAAAAATACAACTGTAAAGGGTTTTCCTATTGTTTAAATATATATATATATATTTTTTTTTGGGCTGTTAATTTATTTATTCACATTTGTTTGCATTTCAAAAATATTAAAATAAATTCGACATTTTGGCCTATTTTTTAAGTTATTTACTCAATTTAAATACTATCCCCGTATAAACGTAATCTTTATATACATTAAATTAAACTTAAATTTGTACCATAAATATTAAACGTCCTCGTATAACTCAAATGTATTTTCCAAGCAAATGCATTATTAACATTACAAACTTGATTGTTATTGGCATCAACCCAAGGGATATCGCGTTTGATTTAACTGGTTTCGCGAAATAATTAGGTACCCCG
Organism: Odiellus spinosus; assembly: GCA_963920705.1. Taxonomy (NCBI): domain Eukaryota; kingdom Metazoa; phylum Arthropoda; class Arachnida; order Opiliones; family Phalangiidae; genus Odiellus; species Odiellus spinosus. Next base: position 14,763,847 of record OY987237.1, on the reverse strand, counting down.
TTTACGCTAATTTCGTCTAATACCATGGCACGCTCACCCATAAACACAAATCCCAAGTACAATTCTTTGGCATTGGACAAATTATAATCATTGGTCTGGTCCGTATACACTAAACAAGGTTCGGGGTTAAAACTTGGATTCAATATAACCTTCGTCATAACAACACCTTCTGGCATCATTGTATTTAATTTAAAATCAATGGAACAACTAGATTCGGAATGGTTCGGGGAATGAGCACCGATAGCCAAGAAGGTCAAATTTTGCCACGTCTTCCAATGACCGTCAGACCAGAACTCTTTGTCTTTGGCAAAGACAATAGCCAAAGCACCTTCCCGTTCTGTAAACTGGCCATCGAAATCGGACAGCGCGTAGGGATACAATTTACCAGTGACGTTTAAGTTTGGTTCTACAGGATGTTCGTTGAAGACCGCTACGACTCTGTCCCCACCATACACCACGGTGTTACCAGAGACTATGGTCTCGTCTTCGCAACCAAATGGTTCGGTCGAGTCCCTGAGAACACCCCAACTGTTAGAGGGTATTATGTTAGGATCGTAGGTAACGTTATTCTTCAAAGTATTAAATTTATTTAAAAGATTCATTGGCATGTCATAGTAGACACTGTTCAAAGGTAGGGAACGTCTAAGATCTAGTAGAGATTCTAAGTCTACCGTGTCAAAAACGCTAGACCAGACGGTGATGGAGCTAAGTTTGATAGTCTTCACCAACCAAAGTAATTGGGGTAGAGATCTTTTTATAAAACAGGCACGAATGGGGAAGGTGATTGGTTGAAGTCCGTCAATCTCTGAGCATCTTATGAGCTTCGCCATAGACCAGACATGATTCCAAGTGTAGCTGTATTCTTCTTCTTCGGCAATGATGTTAGTCGTCCATCCGATTGATAGGGTCGCGTTGGGGAAGTAATGACGACATAAGTAGATGAATATCTGTCCATCAACCGGTATGGCGTCGGCTTTTACAGGTCCTGGTAGAATGTCGGCGTTTAACCATAACGGGAAATTAATCTATATTCATGGTCAAAAGTGTTTATTAGTTGATAACAAAAAGACAGATTAAATCATCCTTCTACCTAATTAGAAACAACGGTTTGAAAAGCGGGAAACCCCATTCTCCCTTTACTCGCTCTTATCTAGTGAACCCTACAATGAAAATGTCCAGTTGTCTTGCTGGAGGAAAGTTTTGTCTGGTAATCTCAACCTAGCCACAAAGTCCTCGTGGAATTTTAATATAAACTGGAAATATTTTACGTCTATGGATCATTCTACATTCTTAAGTTCGTCTAACGAATTCTGACATGTTAAAACTTTAATTCACCACCATCGATCAACCCCTAAAATTAAATTTCGCGTGAAAATCAATTACGTTTTAAGTAATGTATAACTAAACTTGCAAATCATCCTTTGAATAATTAAAACGAGATAGGAATATCAATGTTCTATTCTTCTTAAAATTCACGGATCGGCGCAAAGGGAGGCTTTACATAAATGAATAGATTCTTCTCAAGAGCGTGGTTGTCACCTAAACCTTAGTTTTCGTATAAAACTCTAAAGAAAGGAAAGCGAATGGTTAAAGAGTCTTATTATTTATGTTGACAACACTGAGCTTTTACTATTTGTTACACTAAGGTAGAAGGAGGCAATGATTATTTTAGATAAGCTATTTCCATAAGCAAACTTAGGGCTAGCTAGCAGCTCGAATATAGTAGGTTTGATCCATCTATCGTGCCAAGTATACGCGCTCGTGTACAGTTAATTGGGTCACGCGATACCAGAAATAGATGAACCGAAATTATCAACGAGCTATTCCTCTAACGCCACAGGCAAGTTCTCCGTTTCCCCTCTCTTAGACGACAGTTGTAGCCCCCTCCCCCGCGGAATTTCGCCTAGCCGAGAAACGTTGAATGCGCCACCTGGCTTGGTTTGCAGCCGTCGCTACGTGGGGCGATCAGTTTCCCAAGATCCTCCTCGGTATTTCATTGAGGCCGAGGAAGCCCATTCCCCCAGTGCTTACCCTCCCCATTCACTCCAAATAAAATGCATTTCCCAATCTAAGCTCTCGTTGATAATTTCGGTTCATCTATTTCTGGCGATACCATTTACTGTTTAGACTCAAACCAGATACTACATTACGACGAAAAATGGAGAACACTACCTTAGTATATGCCCTAAAAATGATAAATGAGTATATATACATCTTTTTAGAAAAGGTATATATATCGGACAAGTTAAAAGTAGATAATATGAATGATTTACAATTTGGTTAAATATTTGTTTTTATTTTCGCCTGGAAGTGACTGTAACTTTCTAGGAGGAATATTTAACAGGCTTTAGTGAGTGAGCGTCATAGGTCACGACCCCCTTTTATGATAGGGGGTAAGAAAGAGGAGGCGTGTCTTAACCGAGATCGCATTAAAGACTTTGTAACCATTTTTAATCCTTTTGGAAAGGTCAGATTGCAAAAGTTTGGGGTCAGCAGTAGAGATTATCAGTCATAAAATGGAGTTATCTGCGTCAAACGTTAATTCTAACATTCAAAACGGTTTTAAAGTCTCTAGTGTGAAAGAATGGATCTGAAAATGCCAGACGACAGTTCAATGCAGTTCGGGGGAGAACTCTCTGAAGGGGAGAAAAACGCATTATGGGTATTCCGTGCCAATGTCAAGCTCGGGTTACCATCCCTAGTTTCCGTTTTAGCTTAAGAGACCGTCGATGCTTACTCAAATAGTTTTAAAAATAATTTATCATTGACCTTTCATAAAACATCAAAACATTTGAACTTTCGTAACACGTGGACTTTACCCGAAAACGAAATAGGAAAACTTACTTTATCCTGCCACTTATTCAGAATTTCTAATGAGGCATTAGCGGCATCAGTGCTTTTAAAATCCAGCTTAACTCCGCGAGAGCCGTTGGCTAGTTCCACGACCGTGGCTATCCATTCGTCCAAGGATATGTCCGATTCCTTGAGAGGAGGGTGGGCCATGATGGGCTCCAATACCGGACTCAAACGGTCCGGTCGACGGACGTAACCCATTGAGATGTCCGCTTCCAAAAAGAGTATCCCATCTGAATAATCGAAGGATACAAACGAGATACGAATATGAAAAGGGAGACTTTACATAATCTTGGATATTGTAAAACTAAATTCTAAGCTAGGAAAATTAACATTAAACACCTATTATAATAGTTAAATTTCAATTACAAAATATTGCATTAATAAGCGTCCTCTAACGGCAAACAGTGCCGACAAAAGTAGTGGTTTGGGAGAAATAACAATTAGGAGAAATATGAATAAAGAATAGACAGACGTTTGCCGTTAGAGGAATTATTAATATATTAAGATCCATTGTTAATAGTTCTAGCTAGAAGAAAAGTTTAAACAAATGTAAATAAAAAAATTAATTCCCATAAATTTAGTTGGGTCATTTACCCTTTAAGGGTCAACAGTTTCTATAGAACATCTATTTTATGCCATACAAAACGCTTACGAATTATAGTTATAAATTATGTTAGCATGTGTGTCCTTATTTACAAAAAAATAACGTTGTACAGTTATTGTGAAATCCATACTGTATTTTGTTTGATTAATTTGGAGGCAATGTGGTGGTCTCTTTCCGGTTTATGTGCTCAAAAAACTGGTTTCGGTAAGAGAAATCCTTGGGGAAACATAGTATAACGTAGGTAACTGATGTATGTAAAGGTGGGAACCCAAATAGGTGGTTTTAAAAAAATCTACAGAGTGTGAAACAGTCTTAATTTAAATATATCCTTGAGAGAAAGTTAATGTTTAATAATAGTTCTACGCCCAATACTTAAAGGAAAATAATACAAGCTTAAAATTATATTATAAACAGGTTTACATTTTGAATTAAATGGCGTATTACTAATTTAAATTTTTAATTGGAGATTCCCTTTTATATTAATTTATCTCTTCTTTAATTAAAACTACAGGGTAATTAATGAAAGTATTAGTACTAGAATGGCAAATCAAATTAAATCTATAAGAATTCTGTTGACACCTTGTTATTTTGAAACTTAATTATATTTAAACTTACCATTCAAAGCTTGATTCAACTTAACCCTACTATTAACCGCATGCGCCCACGTGACATCGCTAGCGTCTTTCAATTGGTCAAAGGTCCAAACTCCGACACGAAGTAACAAGAATACTGTAAAAAATAGCAGAATTTCCACTGATCGCGACATCCTGGATAGTTAAAAACAAACGCACGATAATTTGACCTTCATTTAATTAATAATTTGAAATTCCGATCACGCGAAAATAAAATTAGGCCTAATTTTACTACCTAGTATAGCCGTAGATTTACAAAATACAAATTCATTATAACGAACACAGAGGCGCGAAAAAATAAACTACGACTTTCCGAAAAAACTATCGACACTCGAAACTAGAATGCTTCGAGCTTGTTAAGTGGTCGTGGGTTTCCTCTACACGTAAAATGACGTAATCGCAACAGCTAAATCAAATTCGTGGCTTGGCGCCAAAATATTTCTCCCACGTGTGAAACACTATACAATATTCGTTACAAAGGGAAATTTTTTCCGATAAATTGAGTTTAAAATAGCGCCCCCTATTATCCTCAAAACATTTTAAACGCTTAGTCAAGCGATGAGTCTGGTAAATATCGGATTTCTCCATTTGAAATCTCGTTGGAACTTAGACTGGAGCTTAGGTTTAAACTCGTTGAAAATTTCATTTGATTCTGATATTGTATTGGATAGACTAAAGGGCCTCTATACTTCAAGCTAACTTTTAATATTAAGCAGTTGAAAAAATAGTCTATCATATGAATGACTGAGTCAAACATTCTGGTATTTTCAAGGGTGTTTGTTAATGAATCGAACTTTGTAACACACACCGATATTGTATATTTTAAAGGGCTGGTGTAAATGAATATTCGTTAATTAATTTAATCATTTAATTGTAATTTTAAACTACTGACAAACCTTTTCAAGGAAAATGATATGACTTACTTAAAAGTGTGACTGTCACGGACTTTTCATCAACTCCAAATTTAAATTAAGTCTCACTTTAATATCGGAGTTTAGTAATAAGAAAATTAAAATTAAACTAACTCTAATTTGTCGTTAAACAAATTCTCAACAAAGGTCAAAGTTTAAACTTCTTTTATATATACTGATAGATAAACTTAGAGACCACAAGTTGGAGCAGACTATATATGTGTCATACTAACATTTTAAGTCGAAATAAATTAACATAATAATCTAAATAAATATCTCTTTCATTTTCCCTTGAAAAACCGTGAAGTGAATATGCTATTTATGGGTTATTTGATTTTGAGATATTTCTTCCTACTATCGTACAATAAGCATCGCCTCTTAGAAAAAAAACAAATTAAACCGTAAAATACCCTAGAATCAAAGTTACATTTACCTTTATCTTTAATATTCGGTTGTTTAGAGACTGATTTATACTTAGGTTTGTACGCGCACTGATATCAAAAACTGATTCTAAATTCCAAAATACAAAATTAACGCGTTTAAAGTTTTATTTTTAGATTTTTAAAAATGGAAAATAATTATCCTGGTTCCTCTATTGGTAGTTTTTTACGCTATTTTTAAGTGGTTTTAAGATATATTTAAGTGATTTTGGCTTTGTTTGCAGCGATAGTAACTGCACGCTTGAGTTAAAACGATTCATAAAATATTTAGCTTGGAATGTTGAATAAAAATATAATTGATTGAAAAGGAAAAAAAAAATAAATAGAATTTTAATGAAGATAATCATCGGATTTACGTGTAAATGGGACTTGACGATGAGGAGTATTATATAATTTTAAAATATATATATTAATATGGGTGTTGTCTAAAATTGACCTCGAACTCTAAAAAGTTAGAAATAGCCGTCAAAATGATTTCCTAGAAATATTCCTTTAGAATTAAGAAAATTAAAAATTTTATATAGAAAATTTTGTAAGCTTTGGTTTAATTAGGTTTCTACGAAAAATCCCTTATTTTGATTCGGGCCTCCCAACTTCCTTTTCCGTTAAATCATTCCGAAACTGATTATAAAATATTTGAATAAAATCATTAATTTACTTAAATCTTTACCATTGATAATTTAAATATAAATTAATTTTAAATCTTAGATAAAAATTTAAAATTAAGATTAAAATAAATCTGACGGTATGTAGATGTCACTCACTACCGAATTATTGACTATTCTCAACAGTATAGTCAGAAGCCGATGAAACCCTCCTTTGAAGTCTACTACTCCAATGTTCCATATAGCGCTCCTCTCTGTATGGTTAAATTCCCAATTTTACGAGTTAGAAGGGGTCCTACTTCATCCCCCTTGTCTACGGAAAATTGGAAATTCTCTCTCTCCACAAACGACGACGTTTTTTGGACGAACTCCAAGGCTGCTCCGAAAACATCTATTGTTAGGAGGCGTACGAATCGCGCTTTTTGAGAATAACCCATACAGAGAGGGGTAGACAAGACCCGGGAGTAATAGACTTCAAAGGAGGGTTTCATCGGCTTCTGGTATAGTTTAATATATCTTTTTTTTTCTCGCGAAACTTTCGAAATTACTTCTAAAAGGAAATGAAAAAACTCTTAAATTCCATTCCAGTATTTGAAGATAGTTTAAAGAAAACCTGACAACGTTCAAGGAGATTTCGAACAGCTTTCTTCGATCTTTTCGCCAGACTGTAAAATTTCAATTACATTCTTCCAAAAAGAGCATTCCTTCACTCGGTGGTTATTTTCAATTTTTTCCTTCAAGCCAAGGCTTAGATACTTCCTATTGCGAGAATACATAGGCCACTCTATATCTTGAAGAAGATCAGAGTCAGATTCTTTAACATCATTTGGGTTACTGTAAATTAATATTTGTTTAGAGTCTAAGTCTATATTATACTATTTATTAAAGAGGCTTTAGAAATTTAATAATCGAAATTAGGCTTAGCTAATTTAGTTGGGGCTCAAGACCAAGACATAAATTATGTATCTCGTACGACGAGCTAAGCCTAACTCCAAGTAATAGGTCTATAGAGTTGCATGTCACAATGAGGCTTGAGTAATTTAATAATCAAAATTAGACTTAGCTAACTTAGTTGGTACTCAAGACCAAGGCCTAAATTACGTATCGTGTACGACGAGCTAAGCCTATGGCTGGCGTTGTTATTGGCCTGTATAAGTGTCTCTGTCCTAAAACATTTAACTTACCCTGTTCTGGCAAAATTTGCTATTAACCTCATGACCCTTCTAGACAGATTCATCTCATTTTCGGTGTAACCTCTTTCCGGATTAAGCACTCCTCCAAATATAAACTCAATTTCGTCACCGTGTACCGAACCGAACCAAATGGGCCAATCAGAGCGAGTTGGTACGTGGTTGAAGACGAACCGGTACGATTTTACACACTGAAAAAGAAAATTATTTCATAAAATAAATATATAATGTTTAAACCTAATAATTCTATTCACTTGTTTCTTCAACAAACTTCCAAATTCATTGTTGTAGCACGTCATGAATGTATCGGTAGCGAGTTTAAGTAGACTTGACCTTATTTCACTAAGGTCATCGGGATCTGTCCAATTGGCATAGAAAATTTGAACCAATTTTGCGATATCCTCATTCTTATCGTAAATAAAATTCTTGATAACTTCCAAAAGCTCATCTTCGGAAAGAGTGCGGTTCATTAATTCAGATGCGTATCGACTCAACTGATGAGCTCCGTCGTTCAGGGTTTCGCCGAAAAGAACGCTGTTGGCGCTTTGGAAATCGAGTGACGTTGGAACTATTTTATCGTCAATAACCGGAGGAAAAACAATCTGCCTAAAAGCATAAACTTTGAAGGTTGCCTCTTTCAGAGTTTGTATATTCAAACCTCGTAGGCATTTAACGACGTCCTCAATATCAGTAGAATCGCATTTAGACTCCTTGGCTAATTTTGAGGCGCTTTCCAATGCCTCTTCCTTCGTTATCTTCGCCCACTTATGCAAAGGGGTCCCGCTTAAAAGAATAACTCTCTTAACTATGCCTTCTCTGCTCAAATTCGATAACTGGTACCCTGCAGAGTTGGCACCAGCACTTTGCCCAATTACGGTAATTTTTCTTCGGTCACCTCCAAAGAATTCGATGTTGTCGTAAACCCATTTGATCGCTAACGTCTGGTCCAATAACCCAACGTTACCCGGAATCTCAGGCTCTCTTAAATATAAGAATCCTAGCACGCTTAAACGGTAATTCATGGACACAACAATGATGTTTTCTTCCGAGGCTAGTATTTGACCGTTGTACCTTTCCAGCGATGAAAACCCAGTGTAATATCCACCGCCGTGAATCCATATCAATACAGTGGCCTTCTTCGGTTGAGGGTTAGGGACCCAGATATTCAGGTACAAACAATCTTCGGAGGTTTCTTCGGGTGGTTCGCGCCACCATGGACGTGGCTTCATGTTACTAACGTTGGGACCAACAAATTGGATACAGGCTTTTGGTTTATTGGTCGCGTCCAAGGGTTCTGTCCATGGTTTAACATTTTCGGGAGGACGAAATCTAAGATTACCTAATGGAGGTACCGCGTAAGGTATTCCCCAGAATACCGTTACACGTTTACCCGTTGGGGTGTCAATTGCCTTACCGAGAATTGGACCCGAATTGGTGTCCAGTAATTCACTGGGTTTTGAATTTTGAATTAAATTAAGGTAAATAAAGAATAATAAAGGATATCGTGGATCCATGATATTATTGCTAAAATGTTCAAAATCAACTGGATAAAGATAATAAATATTACGCGTTTTTCCAAACGATGATAAGATTATCTTCTAAACTTGCCAAATATCAGTTTAAAGTCTGGTTTTTTTCACATACGCAAAAATAATCCTTATCAACTGTTTTCGCATATTATTCAATACACAGACTCAACATCGGAAGACTAAAGATTCCGTCGTTATACCTTATAGAGATAAAGAAAAGTAGGTTAGGATGTCATTAGGCATATCTACTAGCCCTCGACTTAGAAATAAATAATATTCTAATTTTTAACCCACTTGCAATTTAATAAAAATGAAACAAAAACCTTTCGCGTAAAATGATTTTATACCCACGAGGGTTCAAGGATATTTCAAACAGTTTTCTTCACGAGATTGTAAAACTTCAATGACGTCCCTCCAGAAAGAGCATTCCTTCACTCGGTAGTTATTTCCAACGCTCTCGGTCAAACCAATACGTAAATACTGTCTATAGTCAGAATACACGGGCCACAGCACCGTATTAACAAGTTCAGGATCAGTTGAATTGACCTCATTTGGGTTACTATTAAAAGAATTTTATAAACTCATTATTTATTAAAAAAAAAATTAGGCTTAGCTGGTGAGATAAGCCTAATTTCCAGTAAAATGACTAGTTACGAGACAAGTGGAAGACTAAAATTAATAAGAGACAAAGTGTAGGACAGGACCCGCGAGCAGGAACGGCTTCCGTTGGTGGAGTAAACAACTTTTTCGTTAAGTTCGTACTGTCTAATTACCGGAGTAACAACACTCCCAAATAGTTCGTGTCTGCGACCCCGGAGAGATATAGCTGCCCCTCGAAATTCCTGCTTTATACCGTGGGCCTCCAGACTCGAAATATTTCCGGGAAAAGATTACCTTATCGAAATGTATTTTTAATGGCTGGCTATAAGAGCTTGTTTATACGGTCAGACGCTGGTCTGGTCCTAGACTTTCAGTTTTATTATTTTTTGATAAAAAACAAGGATAATGCATCTAACTGACCCCGTTTTAGCAAAATTTGCCATTAGTCTCATGACCCTTCTGGATAGTGTTTTCTCATTTTCGGTGTAACCTCTGTCCGGATTCAGCACTCCTCCGAATACGAAATCAACTTCGTCACCGTGTACCGGCCCGAGCCACTTCGGGAAAACAGAAATGGTTGGTACATGGTCAAAAATGAAACGGTACGATTTAACACCCTGAAAACGAAACCTTTCATTCATCTGAAGCCTACAACTGAATCACTGAAGAATACTTAAGCATAAGAAAGTCACTTACTTGTTTCGTCAATAAACTTCCAAACTCATTGTTACCGCACGTCAGATAGGTATCAGTAGCAAGTCTAATAAGACTAGATCTCTGTACTCCAAGGTCACTTGGATCAGTCTGATTGGTATAGAAAAGTTGAACCACTTTCGCGATATATTCATCTTTATCAAAAATCAAGTTCGTGATAACTTCCAAAAACTCATCTTCGGTAAGTTTGCTGTTCGTTAAATTAGACGCGATTGAGCTCAGCAGAATAGCTCCGTCATTCTTAATTTCACCGAAAAGAACGCTGTTGGCATTCCTAAGCTCGGGTGACGCTGAAACTATCTGATTATCAATAACCGGTGGAAATACAATCTGTCTAAAAGCTGTGACATTGAAAGAGGCCTCTCTCAAATCTTGTATCTTTAAATCACGCAAGCATTTAACGATGTCCTCGGTATCAGTAGAATCGCATTCCGATTCCATGGCCAGCTTCGATGCGCTTTCCAAAGCTTCTTCCTTGGTTATCTTGGGCCACTTATGCAAAGGGTTCCCGCTTAAAAGAATTGCCCTTTTAATTACGCCTTGCCTGCTTAAATTCGATAATTGGTAGGCGGCTGACGCACTCCCAGTACTCTGTCCAAATACGGTAATCTTTTTTGGATTACCTCCAAAGAATTTGATGTTGTCGTAGACCCATTTGATCGCTAGCGTCTGGTCCAATAACCCAACGTTTCCAGGAACTTCAGGTACTGCTAAGTATAAGAATCCAAGCACATCAAAACGGTAGTTCATGGACACTACAATGACGTTTTCTTCAGAGGCTAATACTTGGCCGTTGTACCGTTCCAGCAATGAAGAACCAACATGAAAGCCTCCGCCGTGAATCCATATCAAGACGGTGGCATTCTTCGGTTGAGGATTAGGAACCCAGATGTTCAGGTACAAACAGTCTTCGGAGGATTCTTTTGGTGGTTCGTAAAACCATGGAAGGAAAGTTGCCTGCAGAACATTGCCGGGAGCTAGAAATTGGATACAGCCGTTTGGTTGATTGGTCGCGTTCAAGGGTACCGACCATGGTTTGACATTTTCGGGTGGACGAAATCTAAGGTTACCTAAAGGAGGTTCCGCGTAAGGGATTCCCCAAAATACAGTAACTCGTTTCCCAGTTGCGGTGTCAATTGTCTTGCCACGAATTGGACCCGAATTTGAATTTACTAATTCATTGGTCTTAGCTAGTTGGATTAAATTAAGATAAGTAAAACATAACAAAGGATACAAAAGTCTCATGGTGTTTGTTTTTCCAAGGTTTAAACTACTCAAAGATTGTTATATAAATTATTCTTTATCAATTGTATTATAATATTATTCAGTACAATGATCCAACATAATAGGAAGAAAGCACGTTCCTTTATAACAAAGTTACAAAATGAAATAATGAAACTATAACGAATTTCGAACACTAACAGTTTTTAGATAGTCTCTTATCACATTTGAGTGTCAAAATGTTTTTGGAATATTTGCCAGAAACACCATACATTTGTAATGCTCTAAATACAGTACATGCGCCTTAAAATATCCCAGGGCCGTACCTTTGCCAGTTTGTCTCTTCCAAGGGTGAAAAACCGACAAGCCATCTATGGACTAAATAAGGGCGTATTTAACCCATGTGTCAATAACCCATATAGCTTATAACTCTCCTGTTCCTTTACCTTTACGTTTACGCGTTAAAATTTGGATGCATATGCCATACGTTAGGTCGTTTAAAAAAATAGAAAAACATTAAATGAAACTCGCCCCAAGACATGTTCTTTGAAATGAAGATTACGTTTAAGCATGAATTCTTAACTAAACCTGTATATTTTTCACACGTTCATATTAAGCCCATTTCAAAGATACACATTTCGTGTACTAAATTTGCTCTTTAGTTGACGAAGACCATGTTAAATATATATCTGAGAGAGATATCATGGAGATTTCGAACAGTTTTCTTCACGAGATATTAAAACTTCAATAACGTCCATCCAGAAAGAGCATTCCTTCACTCGGTAGTTATTTCCAAGGCTCTCGGTCAAACCAAGACGTAGATACTGCATATAGTCAGAATACACGGGCCAAACCGTATTAACAAGTTCAAGGTCAGTTGTATTGACTTCATTTGGGTTTCTATTAAAGAATTTTATGTTAACTCATTATTCATTATAAAACAATAGGCTTAGCTTATTATGTAAAACGAGCTAAGCCTAATTTCAAGTAAATTGACTAGTTGCGAGACAAGCGGAAAACAAAAATTAATAAAAAAAAGTGTAGGACAGGGCCCCTGAGCAGGAACGGCTTCTCGTTAAGGGAGTAAACAACAGTTTAGTAAAATTCGTTCTGTCTAATTACAGGAGTAACAAATACACCAAATAGTTCTAGTTTACGACCCCGGAGAGAAGAAAGATAGTTGTCCTTCGCTATGCCAGCTTTATATCCAAATGGATTTTTTCTGGTAGGCTATATCATGTGTCTTTAAGAACAAGTTTATAAGGGCAGACGCAGGAAGGCTGGTCTGGTCCTACACTTTGTTTAATTCTTTTTTGATAGAATACCGTTCTGTCTTTGCCAAGGATATTGCATCTAACTGACCCCGTTTTGGCAAAATTTGCCATTAGCCTCATAACCCTTCTGGATAGTATTTTCTCATTTTCGGTGTAACCTCTTCCAGGATTTAGCACACCTCCGAATACAAAGTCAACTTCGTCACTATGTACTGGCCCGAACCACTTCGGAAAAGTAGAGCCGGTTGGTACATGGTCAAATATAAAACGGTATGATTTTACACCCTGTAAACAGAAGCCATTAAATAAAAACAGTACAAAACAAAATAACCTTAAACCCTAACTCTACTGATAAAGATACGTGTCCACTTACTTGTTTCTTCAATAAACTTCCAAACTCATTGTTACCGCACGTCATAAAGGTATCAGTAGCGAGTCTAATTAGACTAGATCTCTGTACACTAAGGTTACTTGGATCAGTCCGATTGGTATAGAAAAGTTGAACAACTTTCGCGATATATTCATCCTTATCAAAAATCAACTTCGTGATAACTTCCAAAAACGCATCTTCGGTAAGTTTGCGGTTCGTTAAATTAGACGCGATTGAGCTCAGCAGAATAGCTCCGTCATTCTTAATTTCACCGAAAAGAACGCTGTTGGCATTCCTAAACTCGGGTGACGCTGAAACTATCTGATTATCAATAACCGGTGGAAACACAATCTGTCTAAAAGCCGTGACATTGAAAGAGGCCTCTCTCAAATCTTGTATCTTTAAATCACGCAAGCATTTAACGATGTCCTCGGTATCAGTAGAATAGCATTCCGATTCCATGGCCAGCTTCGACGCGCTTTCCAAAGCTTCTTCCTTGGTTATCTTGGGCCAATTGTGCAAAGGGTTCCCGCTTAAAAGAATTGCCCTTTTAATTATGCCTTGCCTGCTTAAATTCGATAATTGGTAGCCGGCTGACGCACTCCCAGCACTCTGTCCAAATACGGTAATTTTCCTGGGATCACCTCCGAAGAATTCGATGTTTTCGTAGACCCATTTGATCGCTAGCGTCTGGTCCAATAACCCAGCGTTCCCGGGAACTTCCGGCACTCCTAAGTATAAGAAACCAAGCACACCCAAACGGTAGTTCATGGACACTACAATCACGTTTTCTTCAGAAGCTAATACTTGGCCGTTGTATCGTTCCAGCAATGAAGAACCGCCGAAATAAGCTCCTCCGTGAATCCATATCATGACAGTGGCCTTCTTCGGTTTAGGATTAGGAACCCAGATGTTCAGGTACAAACAGTCTTCGGAGGATTCTTTTGGTGGTTCATAAAACCATGGATGAAAAGTTGTCTCGATGCTGTTGTCGGGAGCGATAAATTGAATGCAGGCTTTTGGTTCATTGGTCGCGTTCAAGGGCTCTGACCACGGTTTGACATTTTCGGGTGGACGAAATCTAAGGTTACCTAAAGGTGGTTCCGCGTAGGGTATTCCCCAAAATACAGTAACTCGTTTTCCTGTGGCGGTGTCAATTGTTTTACCGCGAATTGCACCCGAATTGCAGTTTACCAATTCATTTAGCTTAACTAGTTGGATTAAATTTAAATAAGTAAACCACATAAAATGATAAGTTAACTCCATAGTGTTATTGCATTCAGTGCTTTTAACTAACTGTTATTGTACTATATTTTTTCGAGTGTTATGGCTTTTTGACCCACATAATTTAAAGCTTCATGGCCGGATTGCCAAGGTTTTAAACTACTCAAAGTTTTGCTAGATAATTATTCTTTACCAATTTTATTCTAATAATATTACACACTCATTAAAATATTCCTCCAACTTGCCAGTTTGTCTCTTCCGAGGGTGAATAACCGACACGTCAACCATGGACAAAATAAGCGCGTATTTAGTCTATGAATCATTAACCTATATATCTATCCTATTGATCTACGTTTACGTTTACTCGTTAAAATCCGGATGCTTATGCCATATGTTAGAAGGTTTTAAAAAATGACAATTATTAAATGGATTGGGTTCAACGACAAATTTTGTAATACTGCGCCTTTAAAACCGCTATTTTGAAGTTAAATATGTTCTCTATAACTACCCTTATTGCCCGTCTATTGAATGATTAAATGATTAATGATACCACCGCTACATGGTGTTATTTCTTTCAATGATATAACTACCTGAATACACATCATAAACATCTCGTGTTCTTTCAAATGAAGGTTACGTTACATTCTTAACTAAACCGCTTTATTTTCACAAGTTCATTTTAAACCCACTTAACATTTAATAATATTGAAAATAAATATATTTCGTCTTCCAAATTTTCTCTTCATTTGATAAAGATATCCGAAAGAGACATCAATAAGATTTCGAACAGTTCGCTTCGCGGGACTGTAAAACTTCAATAACATCTTTCCAGAAAGAGCATTCCTTGGCATTGTAGTTATTTCCAATGCTCTCGGACAAGTTAAGACCAAATCGTAAATACTGTTTATTGTCAGAATACATGGGCCAAACCGGATAAGTTTCGTCGTTCACCTCATTTGGGTTTCTATCAAAGTAGATTTTATTAAGAATTAGGCTTAGCTAACTTTGTAAAACTATTTGAAATTGAGTTTAAATTCCATGATTAATCTGTATAGTCTGAGACCAAAATTTGAACTAAGCCTAATATCTAGTAATATGACTTTATTGCGTGGGTAGTAGAAAATATTTTTTTCCGCTATACTGGCTTAACTGGCTTTTTCTTCAGCCATTTAACTTACCCCGTTTTGGCAAAATTTGTCATTAGATTCATCATCCTTCTGGATAATGTTTTCTCATCTTCGGTGTAACCTCTTTCCGGATTCAGAATTCCACCGAATACAAATTCAATCTCTTCACCGTGTACGGGACCGAACCATTTGGGCAAGTACTGCCAATCAGAGCCGGATGGTAAATGATCGAAAACGTAACGGTACGATTTAACCCCCTGTAAAAGAAAATCATCGCTTCATCAGAAACGAAAAACTATACCGGCCTAAATAATTTGTAAACCTAATTCTTCTGTTCGCGGTTTGTGTCACTTACTTCTTTGATCAATAAACTTCCGAATTCATTGATGTTGCACGTCATGAAGGTGTCGGTAATGAGTCTAACTAGACTAGATCTCTGTTCTTTAAGGTCAACTGGATCAGTTTGATTGGTATAAAAAAGTTGAACCACTTTCGCGATGTACTCATCCTTATCAAAAATCAAGTTCTCAATGGCTTCCAAATATTCATCTTCGGTAAATTTGTGGTTCGTCAAGTTGAAACCGACTGTGCCCAAGAAAGTAGATCCGTCGTTCAAGACTTCTCCAAAAAGAACTGTATTGGCGTTTTGGAAGTCGGGTGTGGCTGAAACTATCTTATCGTCAATAACCGGTGTAAAGACAAAATCTCTAAAAGCGACCACTTTGAAGGAGGCCTCTCTCAGATCTTGTATCGGCAGGTTCCTCAAACACTTAACGATTCCATCTGTATCTGTTGAATCGCATTTCGATTCCTTGGCGAAATTCGACGCGCTCTCTAAAGCTTCTTCCTTGGTTATCTTGGCCCACCTCTGCATCGGGTTTCCGCTTAGGAGAATAGCCCTTTTAACTAAACCTTGCTTACTCAAATTAGATAACTGGTACCCTGCAGAAGAAGCGCCAGAGCTCTGGCCAAACACGGTAATCTTCCTGGGATCACCCCCAAAGAATTCGATGTTGTCGTAGACCCATTTGATTGCTAGGGTTTGATCCATTAACCCAACGTTTCCGGGAACATCAGATACTCCAAAGTATAAGAACCCAAGAATAGACAATCGGTAATTCATAGACGCTACAATGACGTTTTCTTCTGAGGCTAATATTTCACCGTTATACCGTTCCAGCGCCGTGTAACCAGCGTAATAACCACCACCGTGAATCCATATTAAGACAGTGGCATTCTTCGGTTGTGGATTAGGAACCCAGATGTTCAAGAACAAACAATCCTCGTACGTTTCATTCGGAGCTGCGAGATTATAAACTTTTGCGAAGATATTGTCTGGAGAAATAAATTGGATACAGGCTTTTGATTTATTGGTCGCGTCCAAGGGTTCTGACCACGGTTTGACGGTTTCGGGTGGACGAAATCTAAGTTCATCCAATGGTGGTTCCGCGTAAGGTATTCCTGTGAATTGAGTTACTCGTTTGCCAGTTACGGTGTCAATTGTCTTACCACGAATTGGACCCGAATTCGTCTTTATTAATTCATTTGTCTTAGCTATATGGATTAAACTGTAGTAAGTAAACAACATCAAAATTGTTTTGGGGAAATTTGGAATACCTTCATATTAGAGTACATGCGAAATATAATACCACTACGAGGTGCTTTAACCAATTTGTTCAATCAAAGGATGAACCAAATTCATGGGTATTTACTTTATATATCAACATAAATAGCATATCGTCACCTTTATATTCCCTTGAAGTTTCTTTTATTAGAAACCTATTTTGAAAATATACGTTTTTTTATTAATCAACTTACCATAAACTGCGTCCAATAATTCATGACTGAATTTCTTCATTCATCTAGCTCGATTCATTCAAAGGTCCCTCCCGTACGTGGCTTCTAATCCATCGAGTTTAGCTTATAAAGATGCCCACCATGATCCACATTACTCGATGTCCAGACAGCCAGCCTTCACCCTATTGCACTTGGTCCTTATTTTGACTGCATCTCTTGTAGGCATGCGCTCGACAGCGTCGAACAGATTACAAAGGCTTAGCTTAGAGATAAACCTATTTAAATGAAACTTAATAAAGTCTAAAGATTAAAATGGTTAAAGTTATGAGATTATGATTGGTGGAGTCCCAAAACATTTCGTCGAGAAATCTGAAACGCAGCATTAAATTCGTATAATTCGAATAACTTTTGAATAATATAATTACATAGGGAAAGCATCCATTTTTGTCATACCTGTCGATAAAGGTAGAACTTTAGGCCCTAACTAATTGGTAATTTTTTGGATCCGAATTTGTAACAAATATCTAAATTACATCAGTTAATTTATTAGCTTGGTAAAATATTACAATAATTATCCCAAGAATTAAAACATAATTTACAAAAGTTCTATTATAAAACTACACTTGGATAAACCGTTATTTTTTTTCTCTATATTAAAAGTTTAAAACTATTCAAGCAACTTAAAACATTAAGGCTTATATTAGTTTAATTAACGTTAACTAAGATGGCACAAAAAGGACAATCAACTTATGCCTTTCGTGATAATTAACTTCAAAAACTAATAAAAACCTTAATAATATACATTTCTTTTAAACGACTATACGTATATATATTAAACGTACCAAATTTAAAGACCTGACCAATTTTTAGGGGCATAATATCTAATTTATTATTTAGATTATTTACAATAAAGTATTCATTCAAAGCTTAACTATCCTTTCAAAAAACGTTGTTATATATTATTAATTATATTTCATTAATAATTAATTTTCAAAAAAATATTATTTACCCGAGAGTTAAATATTTTAGAGAGTTTTCTATGAATAATTATTATTACAAAATGGTTCTAAAAAATACATTATGAATATTTTATCTCCGTAAAAAATAATTAAAATTATTCCTGGCTTTGTGGAATGTTAAGTTAAAGCGAGGCTGTCACGGAAAAAATAAAATTCCTCGCAATACTACGTCACCACTAAGGTCTCCTGGCTATTGTAGAGCCTACAGTTGATTCTCGCGCGTTCTGGTACGTGATAAGGTAGCTTTCGCGTGGTCTTTTTCGTAAAAGTACTTAAATCCTATACGAAAATTATCGTTAATTACGTATCTGCGCGTAATTCACAAACTGAGGGAATGATAAGTGATAAAACCTAGATCTCATTTGCTTTTGAACTGGTCTCTATTTGGTTATTATCTTTAGAATTTTAGACCTTCTTTTACCCTATTTTTATAATAAAATGTCCTTTTTTTTCCCACAATTTTATTTCTGGATTTTGATGGGAATATATATTTTTGACCTTTTCATTTTGAAGTTTCTTTCTAACGCGTGAACCGGCAGAGGTATAAAATTTTGAATATAATACATTAGAAAATAATTGTGACAGCCTCACTTTTCAATGATTCCTTCAAAAATCGTTTCTTGGGTAATTGTTCTATTATGAATCTAAGATCTCTTGTAAATTTAATGATATATTTTGACAGAAGCCGATGAAACCCTCTTTTGAAGTCTATTACTCCCGGGTCTTGTCTACCCCTCTCTGTATGGGTTATTCTGAAAAGGCGCGATTCGTACGCCTCCTAACGGTAGATGTTTTCGGAGCGAGAGCTCGTCGAGCGAATATCTCTAGCAGCCTCGGAGTTCGTCCAAAAAACGTTGTCGTTTGTGGAGAGAGAGAATTTCCAATTTTCCGTAGACAGGGGGGATGAAGTAGGACCCCTTCTAACTCGTAAAATTGGGAATTTTACCCATACAGAGAGGAGCGCTATATGGAACATTGGAGTAGTAGACTTCAAAGGAGGGTTTCATCGGCTTCTGATTTTGATTATCTATAATTTTAGTAACCTATCATAAGTAAAATTACGACCGTTTTTGGTACAATGTAATCCTCCAGTTAATCTTATCAATGGTCTTAAACTATCTACATCAGTATCGAACTTACCAGCACTTCAAGGCGACCACAAAAAAATTGTAAATCCTTTAAATAGCAAATAAAGCGCTATAAATTTTGCGAAATATTCGAGATATATTTCATAAAATAAAAATATTATAATTAATAGACCCAAAAGAAACTGCCACAGAACTAAATAATGGTGTTACAGGTTAAGCTGAACTCAATCTACTAGTTTTCTTAACTTCCAAAGACGTGATAATTAGCGAAGTCTTCAAAATGTTATAGAAAAAAGTCTCGTCACTGGTTCATACAAGAGCTACACGCTTAAAAGTATGGAATTTTGCAGACTATCTTAATCTTAAGGACCCATTACAATGGCTCATCTCTTGAGTTAAATAATAAGATTTGAATAATAAGAAATAAGTAATAAATACTATGTAATTTTACAGACTATCTTAAACGAAAAGGGGGGAAAAGATAGTCTTCATTGAATTGAAGAGAAAGGAATGAAATGTGGTCGCCCTGCATTGTTTCGCGCAATTTCTAGTCAAAACCTTAAATTTTCTAAGACATTAACGTTATTAAGCCACTTTAGCCTATAAAGCTAAGACATTTAAGGGGAATGTTTGGAGACGTTGATAAGATACTTGCAACAATGGGTTAATAAATGTTTATCGCCAGTTTCAGAATCACTATTAACATCTCTGGTATAAACATCCATACCGTATTGTCCATCATCCGGGAAAGTGACGTAAAACATGACGATTTCGTCGTCAACTTTATGCGAAATGTATTTGGCCAGCTTCTTCTCGTCGACACCGTTACGATGTAAAGTCGCCATAAAATCGGTCAAAGGCCTTGACATTCTGAACTGAATTTCTAAATCGCGTCCGGAAAAGATCAGAGCGTCTTCGTGCGTCAATGGAATCAATCCGAACAATCTGGTGGCCTTCATGGGACCCCATTCCCCGCTGGCGCAATCCGGTAAAGGTACCATAACAGTCTGTAAGTCGTCGCAAACTATTTTAAACTTGGAAACGCTCTTAAATTTCATTGGCTCTCCGGTCAAGTACTCGCGCGGCGTCACGGCGTTCGCGAAAACGTCCAATAAGAACGAGCCGCTACAAGGCGCGTGAACTCGAAAACTAACGATGTTATCGACGACCGATTGCATGACGAAACGTTTCAATCCGACGGCGTCGAACGAATCAATATCGCTATCGTAAAATTTAAGATTGTAATGAAATATGAGGCTAGAAGACAATTTCGGTGGCATTCCTATCCTAACAGTGGCGGCGCCGGTACTGTCGGTTAACATAACGGCTTTAGTGTTCTCGTAAGGAAAATAAAGTCCGTATCGGAAAAAAAGCGATCGAACAAAAGGTAAATCTTCGAATTCTCGCAAGGTTATTGGGTTTCGCAATAACTGCCATTCCGGTTGTAAAGGGAAAAATTCGTAAATGAATTCGCGAGGGTCGGTTAAGAAGTAATGGTCGTCGTATTCGTAACGAAGACTGTCAGATTTACCGCGAGATCCCGGTTTGGGAACTTCTTTGGCGTTGACCAAATGTCTCGCCCCCCAATTGCACTGCACGTAACGCCACGCACCCGCCACGTACACGGCGTTCCAAGAGTTTCTAAAACGATTGTCTTCGAACCGAACACCCGGTTGATAACCGGCACTCTTGGAGTAACCTTTAATGACAACGCAATGCAACCCGGCGTAACTGGACGAGAATGGAATACGATATGCAAAGTTAACGTTAAAAATGATGGTTCAATTATCCTCAGTTACCCAAAAATTGCTACATTACCTGCATAATCGCTTGAAGAGAACGTGGTAACTTTCTGTACCGTGTTTAATTCCGCGTAAGATTCCCATTGGTGTATCCGCGTTGACGTCATCGTCGAAATGCATCGTGTTGAGATTTTTAACGGTAATCCATCGGAATATCGTTCTATCGTTATGAAAGATTAATTAATAAGTATTGTTCTTGGCGAAGGTATGATAAGCTTTACCTTACCTGGCTTTTTCTACATCATTCAAACAGTTGCTAATAAGTTGCCGGACAAGGTCAGTAAAGGTGCCTTGATCTTCTTGAGCCACCTAAAATTACTTCAAGCCTTAACAAAATATTTAAGGTATTCGCGAAAGTTTCCCGAAGCTCTTTATGTAAAATAAATTAGCTAAGCCTAATTTTGTTTCGACTAGAACTTATGCCACGGATTCTCTTGCCTAAAGTTATATCTGACCACTACATTGAACGTGTTTTTAAGCCTAATTCCCATTCAAGATCAAATACAGTGTCATGTCTTACGTTAATGGCAATCTGATCTAATTCTGAAAAGACTGAAGGATCTTGATAGATATCCATTTTGTAAATATGGGGTGGTAAAGGCGGTGGTGGATTACTCGGATATGGCGGTAGGTCTTCCGATATGTAATCATCTCGGTCGTAGGAGTTGTGGTTCTGTAAAAATTAAGAAACAAATTCAGTTGAATTGCGTGTAACAAATTTTTAACTATTAACAGATAAAACAAACCTATCTAATTCAGAATATTTATTTTTTTAACCTAACCTAATCTAAGAAATAACTATCTTGTAGAATAGTTCTTCGAGTTGAATTGGGCAATCTCAGATAATAAAATTTTACACTATTCGAAAAATGCGACCTTTGCCCACTAAGCCATTACTTTTCGGTTGAAGTCGCAACCTAATTGTTGCGTTAAACATGAAATTGCGTACCAATGTGAACAAGTTTCGCTTTTCATTGATGAGATTAATCATTTCCTTGCTGTGTTTATCAACAAGGTCCGCCGTCGCGGCCCGCTCCATCTCGAGGAGTTTGCGGGTCAAGGATTCTTTCTTTCTGTCCAATTTGATGGTCATGTTCTTGTCCAGGTCTTCACGTTCCCTCTGGTGTCGAATCGTCATGGTTCTTTCATCCTCCGATGATATTTTCCTCTTACGTTGCTTCATCTCGTGTTGGAATTTCGACGTTAATTTTTCCAATTCTTTTTCCCATTCTTCCTGATATTGTTTATTATAAAATAAGCCAATTAATATGTTTAAAAAATGATCTAGAGAAGATAGTGAAATCAGAAGCCGATGAAACCCTCCTTTGAAGTCTATTACTCCCGGGTCTTGTCTACCCCTCTCTGTATGGGTTATTCTGAAAAGGCGCGATTCGTACGCCTCCTAACGGTAGATATTTTCGGAGCGGGAGTTCGTCGAGCGAATATCTCTAGCAGCCTTGGAGTTCGTCCAAAAAACGTCGTCGTTTGAGGTTTGTGGAGAGAGAGAATTTCCAATTTTGGGTAGACAGGGGGATGAAGTAGGACCCCTTCTAACTCGTAAAATCGTGAATTTTACCCATACAGAGAGGAGCGCTATATGGAACATTGGAGTAGTAGACTTCAAAGGAGGGTTTCATCGGCTTCTGGTGAAATACATTATGAATTGTTTTAGTTAATATTTGTCTAATTAATGATGTTTTTTTTAAACCACTAATCTATTTTCATTAAAGGTGAAGAAGAGAAATCAAGTTTTAGCCATTCTTTAGCAAAAAATATGACCTGTTTGTATATTAAAAATTTAGGAATTGAAATAACGAGAAACAAAATATTGGCACCAACAAAAAGAACCTGTTTTTGTGAGAAAAAATGCTTTTTTCGTCTTTGGTTGATTATTTTGCATTTAATAATATCCTACAACAATTGAGCTGTTTTAAAATATGAGTATATTAAATATAATTTAGTTTTTTTTTTTTTAATTAATCTTTACTGGAAATGTAATCCATAACCATAGCATATAAGTAACCCCTTTGTAGGAATATGAAGTCACTAGCGTGGTGGTGGACTTCCTAAGTTGTTAACCCAATAAATAGTGCTTTGTTGTAAATTAGGAATCAAGCTGCAAATTTGAATATAGGTTTGAAGAGTATTAAAAATCTAAAATATATTGGTGACAGAATGACTTTAAATTAAAAATTACACAATCAAAAATCTTCTGTATAATTAAAATTGTTTAATTAAATTAATTAAACGTAATATAACTAATTTCAAATATAAATACAGAAATATCTATAGATTAAGTCTCGCCACTTAAAAGATAATTATAATTAACACGCTATTCTGTAGATAACATCGCGCAGTATGTTTTATCTAAAACCAAAAATCTTGTCGTTATCAAAAAAGGACCTAAGCCTAAATCGTCACCCAAGCATCCCATATGTATATGCAATTTAAATTTTCGTCACTATGAAACTTATCGAGAAAAATATTAGAGATAGCCTTTTACGAAATGAAAACTAAAAGTGATTATGGATTTAGTATTCATCCATGGCATATATCTTTTATGTTTAATTGTCTATTTAGTATGTAGGTTCAGTACTATTAAAGGGAGAATGAAACCTAACAACAAGCGATTTTTTTTAATCGATTTCTTATGGATTAAATATGCAAAATAAAACTTACAAATATTAAACCAAAAATAAATTTAAAACTTACCCAAAAAATAGGCTTAGCTGGATTCATGGAGATTCTGATTTCCCTTGCGTAATGAGCAAAGGGCTCCATGAGACATTCGATTGTTCGCTAACCCTTATACGCACGGAAATCAGAATCTCCATAAATCTAGGTAAGCCTATTTTCTAGGTAAGTTTTAAATTTATTTCTAATTTGTATTTTTCTCACTCATGGATTAGGCATACTTAAACGATAATTAAAATCATTTGTTAAGTTCATTGTCCCTTTAAATAAGCTTAATCCACCAGTACACCTTAGAAATAAAACGGCTATACAATAAAGTAACTGATAATTTCGGTGTTTTACACTGAACGTGAATCTATTATGTATAAATTTACAAAACACTGGGTAGTAAAATTTTTCTATTGAATAAGTATTTTAGATAAATAATAAAAGTATGTCATTGGTTCGTGTAGGACATTCACCCTAAAGTTACGAAGTCTTGTCTTAAATAGATTGGATAAAAAAAAAATTACCCTCAAATATTATTTTACACCCTAAAGTAAAATTATTAGAAATTGTGTCATAAAAAGAAAGTGTGTATCTATTTAATTTCAATGTTGTCGAACTCGGTTAATTTTATTTTGTGTGAAATAATGTGTAATGTTAATTAAATTAATATAGTATAATTAAAATTAATAACCATATAATAATTAAAAAAAATTATCTAGAAAATAAAACTTTTTGAACTATCAGGAATTAAATTGTTTGATTTGATATCGAGTCTAAATATATATAAATTAAAAATTTAATTTAATCTTAAGTGGTAAATAGCGGAGGAGAAATTTTGAATTTGACGTCATTAGGTTGTTGGTTTTTAAATTGGATGGGTATATTTTTAATAAAATCTTAATAATGATCCTATGATTTTTAAGCTCTGACGTCACAACCACAGATTAATCATAATATACTTTTTGGTACCCTTGTATTGTATTGTGATATCAAAAATGCATTTATTCCTGACATGCTTCTGGCAAATACGATAAAGGAGAAATAAAATTTAATTCAAGTTTGGTGACATTGAGTCGTTGATTTTAAAATTCGTTGACAGTTTCATACCGTATTATCAAAAGTCTATGACTTTATTCGATAAAAGTAAGCCACACCCCGTAGCTTAATACTATCAACAAAGACCGAGGTAAAGGTACCGCCTTATTCTGATTCGAGGCATTCTAGTGGCCACAGTCGCCGTGTAAATAGTGAAATCGGAAGCGCCACTCTTCGGAGAAATTCCGAAGTTGGGAGGGAAGAAAATTTAGCCCAGCGCGGCCCGCCTAAATTCCATCCCTCTCTCCCGACACAAAAAATATCGAGGAAGAGTCCAAATCACTTGAGCCAGACGGTATCGTCCCAATTGATCGACTTTTAAGTGATCGAAACCAGTTTTTTGGATTAAATGATCGAAATATTTAGGTTAGGTTAGGTTAGTTTTTTAATTCATATGAAATTCGATCATTTCGACCCAAATCGAGCCAGACAGGGGTGATGATTTTTTTGGCTATTTTTAAGTGATGGGATATGATGTAAAACCGGGACTTTGCTGATAGTGTTAAGATACTTTTATGGTATAAAGTCATAGACTTTTGGTGTTATATATTGAATAATGCTAAATAATGATGGATTATTTCAATTGTGTCGTGATTCGTGATGAGAAATGTAAATGTATAATATAAATGAAATTTGAGGTTAACCTGAATGATTTGACTGATGTGCGTTTCTTCTTCCGCCCTTTTCTTGGCAAATTGACGATAGAGGGCGTCCTCCTCGGCTCGGTGTCGCATTTCGAGTTTCCATTGAGTCTCTTTATCCTGTTTATCACGAAATAATAAAAAAGAAAGAAAAAAATTGGAATATAATTTACGTTCAATAACGTGACGTTGCTAGAATTTTTGAATGAAAAGTACTTCACGCTCTTCTATCATAAATTTATATTCAAATATGTAAATTAGTTAAGCTTCATTTTTGTCGGTTATATATAAATATACTTGATTTAATGTAACCTTATATTATATCCAAGGATTTATATTTTTCCTGTATTGACAGATTCAATACAGACCGTAAACTAAATTCGTTACAGAATATTAAATAATCCTCATTTTTACCCAGGTCATTAATTATTTAAAAGTGATGACAGAAATTATTAAATTAAAATGTAATTTAATTAGGATTTACTGAAATATATTAAAAAGGTTTAAAATATTAGGAATTCCTAACAATTTTTTATAAATATATTAATGGCTCTCTTGAATTGACATTGCAGACGGGAATGGCAAAACAAAACTATTGGTTGCCCTGATTGAACCAGGTTTCGCCTAAGACGAATAAGACCTACCTCCAGTATAAAATATTAAAAATATAAATAAGCATTGGGAAAGTTTTGGGCTAGATTTGACACAAGGGGTTACGCAATTAAAAACCCAAAATAACTTAAAATACTATGATGTAATATTTGAACGAATTTCAAAAATTTAACCCCTACTTTGCAAGGCTGAATAAAATCCTTTGTTACACAACACAACAACCAATTAACCCTGACTTTATGCATTTCCGGTTCTTATATCAAATTATAAAATTCACCTGCTCAGTGAGGGAAATTTAATCACGTAATCACGTCTCACTCATAAAAAAATATTAAAAAATAATTTATTTAATATATCCACCACTTTTTTTTAAAACAAACTTCATTGTTTGTATAAAAAAACCATTTAAGAGAGAGTGAAAAAGAAATTATGAATTTCTTACTCATAATTAAAAATACGCTAGCTTTTAAAGCTAGGAAAAAATAATTATTATCTGGTAATTAATTATTATATTAAATAATAAATAACGATAATTTTCATATTAAAGGTTGGACTTTTTTGATGAAGTAGCTTCACGAAAAAGACGGCGCGAAAGAGACCTTATCACGTGCCAAAACGAGCGGTCATCGTCTGTTTTCTCTACAATAACGTAGTGATGATGTATAGGCCTAGTATCTCGTGAAATTTTAATTTAAAAAAATTCTATAATGAAATCTATTATACACTCTAAATTTTTAGTGTTGGGGTAATTATTTCTACATATATTTTGACATCCTTACTTTAATTTGAAAGAAATATTAAATGAATTCGATTAAAAATGTCTTAGATTGTTTCTATTTTACGTTCCCTTTAAAAAAAACCTCAGACAGATGGTTGGGGTTAGATAAATATTTATATATTAAATATATTTCAATTATAATTTTTGCAAACGAATGAATCGTGCGCTTGTCTTTTGAAAATTAAAGTGAGCGTGTATTTGACGAAAGCGTCACCCCAAAGAAGGAGATACAAAATTGTATTTGGCGTAAACTCGTTAACAAATAGATTTGAAAAGTCACAAGGCTTAGATTTATATTTTATATATTTATAGAGTGTTGTTCACATTAAAAAACTCAATAGGTTCTTTGGAATGATAAATATAACACTGAGCGCGTGATATCCGAATTAACATCGAGCGCGCGCGCCATTCGAATTAACATCGAGCGCGCGCGCCATTCGAATTAACATCGAGCGCGCGCGCCATTCGAATTAACATCGAGCGCGCGCGCCATTCGAATTAACATTCAGCGCGCGCGCCATTCGAATTAACATTCAGCGCGCGCGCCATTCGAATTAACATTCAGCGCGCGCCATTCGAATTAACATTCAGCGCGCGTTATTCGAATTAACATCGATCGCGTGTTAAAATAATTCATTATTATTTGAAAAAATGAATTCGAATAGCACGCGCTCAATGTTAATTTTATCCATCCATAGAAGCTATTGAGTTTTTTTTTTTTTTTTTATTTGAACCACCCTGTAAATCTTTCAGTTATTTCTTTTCTAGAAGAAGATGGATAGTTTTAAAGTAAAATGGAAACCCTAACATTTGAGGAATGCTCGGCATTCGAAAAAAATAAAATTACTATATACAACAACTGCCTGACTTCCCGAGGAAAACTATGCCTATATAATTACGGCTTGGGTGTTAAGTTTTTTTTGTGCCATTCATCCGGTCGAATTTAAAAGAAGATAAAAAAAAAACATTAAAGTTTAGAGTTATAACTAGTAGAGAAACTTAAATTATATAGTTGCGAAAAAAGTATTTTAAAGGTGATATGGAAGCAATAAAATATTGAACCCTATTTCATTAATGCTAAAACGACCCTCGTTTGTAACTTACGGCGGAATTAATAGGCTAGAGTGGAGTTAGAAGTAGGCTTAACTTTTGCTTATGCAAAGTATTTAAACTAAATGTCTATAAACGAAACTAAACCTTTCTACGCCATAAAAAGAATCCTTCTTGCTAATGAAGGAGATTTAAAAGTACAATCAGAAGCCGATGAAACCCTCCTTTGAAGTCTACTACTCCAATGTTCCATATAGCGCTCCTCTCTGTATGGGTAAAATTACCAATTTTACGAGTTAGAAGGGGTCCTACTTCATCCCCCCTGTCTACGGAAAATTGGAAATTCTCTCTCTCCACAAACGACGACGTTTTTTGACGAACTCCAAGGCTGCTAGAGATATTCGCTGGACGAACTCCCGCTCCGAAAATATCTACCGTTAGGAGGCGTACGAATCGAGCTTTTTGAAACTAACCCATACAGAGAGGGGTAGACAAGAACCGGGAGTAATAGACTTCAGAGGAGGGTTTCATCGGCTTCTGGTACAATGCAAGTGCTATGTTGAATCTATTCAGTTACAAGCTAAGAAAAATCGGTTATCAAGGGGTTTCAGGTCTGAGAAACTAAAATGGAAAATGTCATAGTTCGTAATAACTATAATTAAACTCAAATTTAATTATTATTATTGATATGACAGCTATGATATTTTTTTCATCGCTGTCTATTCACCTTGGTTTTATTTGCGAATAAAATAAATGAAATTCTCTTCCTGAAACATTCCCTTTCTATTAAAAACTTTTCATCAGGAAGATTCAATCAAATGAAGGCAGAAAATTATCCATTACTATCTACTTTTCCCTTACATGGCTTCAATTAAACGGGGCACCGGGTTACAAAATAAGACATTCTTTAAGTATTTGATAGTTTCATAACCGGCTTCAGTAAAGAAAATCAAATGGAATAAAAAGTGGGTAAAACTGATTATAAGAAGATAAATTCGACAGATTTATCCTTTTTTGTTTTTTTGGTTTTTTTTTTTAACTTTATATTTAAAGTAATAGTTTCACGGTTAGCATAAATTTTACCACGAATTTATTAATGGCTGGACGCAGTAGCGGCGGACGGTTCTTATTTTGGGGGGGGGGGGGGGGGGACATTTTCTTTAAAGAACTTGGAAACAAGTTGCTCAAGACCAATATACCTGATACCACGCTGAGTGAAGAGTATTGTTAGAAATTAAAAACGTCACCTAGTTTATGAATTGAAGAATTATGTGCCTTTTTTTTTCTTGCTAAAGTTCAGCCTGGTAAGGTATTGTAAGATAACTCCAAACAGGTTGAGATTAGACTGATTTTTCTTATAATTCATTGAATTCAATTATATTCTGAGATTAATCAGAGTATTGACTGAACAATTTGGGGAGGGACACGTATATTGGTTGTCCCCACCTGGTTTAATTGAGGGGGGACAATGTCCCCCTGTCCCCACCCGTTCCGCCGCCACTGGCTGGACGGTGCTTGTATAATCACCAGCACCAATCATATCTAGCCACAGTCGAGAAATATTGTAACAAAATTTGTGAGTCTTAAAATCCAAGATTTAAATTATAAAAATGATTAGAATTAGAGGTATAAACGTGTCAAAAGCTAACATCTAACTTAAAATAAGGCTGTCTCGAAAGCCTTAAGATTTGTCACGTGATAAGATCGCTTTCACGCGGTCTTTTTAATGAAAGTACTTAATTCAGAGCCCTGCATTTCATTATAATTTTATTTTTAAATACGTTGAAGAATTATCCTACGTCTAATCTACTTTTAATCGAATCTAATTTTGAAGTCTAAAATGAATTCTTGCTAAGACACGCGAGATTTTTGCTAATTTAAATAATAAAATGGTAACCCTTGGCCTGGATGAAAGTGAAGAAATTAGCAAGGAATACGTCACTAAGTATTAAGTCCCTCCCATCCCTGAAACACTCCGTGACAGAATATTTTCGCGCAAAATGTCCCAAGAACTACCATGTGTAACAATTCCTTTAACATTAGACCGGATTTTTTGTGTTGGGGGGGGGGGGCAGGAGGGGTATGAAGCTTTATTTTAGTAAGCTGAAATTTAGATAAAAACAGATTCTAAGCTTTCACTTCCCGAAACTCTAGTTATCCCTTCGATACAACTTTCAAATAAAGGTGGGATTTTGTGATTAAATCTAATTTTTACGACAGTACAGAATTAAGTTTGGCTTAGGTAGTTTTGTCACACCCATATAGAGCTCTATTTCAAGCTATCACGAAGCTAATAAGATTAAAATTCTAACATTTTTTTTTATTTAATACCAGAAGCCGATGAAACCCTCCTTTGAAGTCTATTACTCCCGGGTCTCGTCTACCCCTCTCTGTATGGGTTAGTTTCAAAAAGAGCGATTCGTACGCCTCCTAACGGTAGATATTTTCGGAGCGGGAGTTCGTCGAGCGAATATCTCTAGCAGCCTCGGAGTTCGTCAAAAAAACGTCGTCGTTTGTGGAGACAGAGAATTTCCAATTTTCCGTAGACATGGGGGGATGAAGTAGGACCCCTTCTAACTCGTAAAATTGGGAATTTTACCCATACAGAGAGGAGCGCTATATGGAACATTAGAGTAGTAGACTTCAAAGGAGGGTTTCATCGGCTTCTGACTACACTCAGAGAAGAACGCCCATCAATGTTCTAAGATCAGCTTTACCGGCTTTTCCTCCTTCCCCTATCATTTCTTTATTCAGTTTTATTTCGCGAATGAGTTCATACGAGCTTAAATTTAAATTTACCTAATATTAGACCCACGTAGTAGTTTAAGAGGGTTCAGGCAGGGGGATCAAATATATTGTATAGTATGAGAAATCGCTTCTAGAAATTTGACGTAATATTATCAGGTCATGCCCAAGAATTCACGAAGTCACGCTTTGTCTGTTCTATCATCTCGTTATTTGATAAAACTCGTTATTTGCGTGAAAATTTGCACTTACGAGAACAGATAATAACCTGGGAAACTTCGTTCCAACCTTGGAATAAAATATATAAAAGATTCGGAAAAATAATCGGCTATACTAAATCAAAAATAAAAATTTTAAAATGTTACGCGTTTTATTATAACTAGCCATAGATTTATGTTTTTTCATGTCAACTGTGGATATATTATATCATTACTTATTAAATAACGCGTATTTCTTTAAAGGGAGAATGAATTCATTATAGTTCAAATAGGCCTTGGTTTATTCTCTAGCTTGCGTAACAACTTTATCATAAGGTTTGTCAGAAGTAGATGAAACCCTCCTTTGAAGTCTATTACTCCCTGGTCTTGTCTACCCCTCTCTGTATGGGTTAGTTTCAAAAAGCGCGATTCGTACGCCTCCTAACGGTAGATATTTTCGGAGCGGGAGTTCGTCGAGCGAATATCTCTAGCAGCCTCGGAGTTCGTCAAAAAAAACGTCGTCGTTTGTGGAGAGAGAGAGAATTTCCAATTTTCCGTAGACCGGGGTATGAAGTAGGACCCTTTCTAACTCGTAAAATTGTGAATTTTACCCAAGAGGAGCGCTATATGGAACATTAGAGTAGTAGACTTCAAAGGAGGGTTTCATCTACTTCTGGGTTTGTTAATATATATATTAACTTCGAAACGTTGTCGTGGGAGTGAATAAATAATTGATTGTAGTGTTTAATTGTCGAAAATTATTTCATTTTAATAATAAACCTATTAATTCTTCACCCGTAAGTTTGAGTTGCCCATAGAGCCCTTCGTATTCAGCACTATACGGGAGAGAGATAGAGAAATTTGAAGCCTTACGCCACCTCGCGGAAA
The DNA here is from genome assembly GCA_963920705.1 of Odiellus spinosus. NCBI lineage: Eukaryota > Metazoa > Arthropoda > Arachnida > Opiliones > Phalangiidae > Odiellus > Odiellus spinosus. The sequence goes on along the minus strand of OY987237.1, from coordinate 14,732,156 downwards.
AACCTAGTTAATTCTCTCTACCCACTACCCAATCTCATTCCTCTTGACTGGAAACAGGATGTCCTAGCATGTATAAGGAGAGTTTCAAGCTATCACCACTAGACGGATTGGAGTCGCGATATTGGCCATTCATTAGCTTAACCCTAAAACGACCCTCGTTTGTAACTTACGAGGTGAATTAATAGCCTTATGTTTTAATAAAATATTTCACTACGGGCTCCTTTGACCACGGAAGCAACAAAGACTTGAAAAACTAAAAATATCCCTTCACTACAGCAAGGAGGATCAGAGAAGGAGAGGAAATGTGGGGCTGCGTTGAGTTAGAGAGAGAAGAGCCAACCTCCCACTCGGGTGGAAAGGGGGGATAGGAAATTCTCGAGGTAAAATGTTGTCACGTGGTCGCTAGCTAGCGCGTCTCATAAAGGATTCGTTTTACCCACGCGACAGAATTTTACCACAAAACGTCTCTACCCCCGTTCTCCCAGAGTGGGAGTTTAGGCCGACGCAGTATGAACCGCTCCGTCCCCATATTTCCTCTCCTCTGATCCTCCTTGACTACAGGTATTTTATAAAAAATAGGATAAAAAGTAAATTTAATTAGTCTTAAAAATAGCATTTTATTAAATTAAGGAACTAATGGTACTTGAATTTCACGTTTGGGCAATCTTTTAAAATTTTTATTTTATTTATTTTTTTTTTTTATTTCGGGTACCGGGTAGAGTAAATCTATTCAAAATCCATTAGGACCCAATGTGGGGATATATGAATTTCGACAGCTTGGATAGCGAACCACGCAATCCTGGCAGCACCATACACCGAAAGGGTTCCTTCCTTTATCACGCTTTTAGGGATGGATGAATGAATGCAGTCGGCGGCAATTTTGAAGTAAGCGAAAACGCCCTTTATTGAATTAAAATGACGCCCGATTGAGTCGAGGCTTTCCCGTCTTTTTTATTAAGAAAAATTCAAGAGAGAGAGGTCCATAAATACTCTCGGCCAAGACTTGAAAATTCTTCGTCTTTCTCATAGGCATAACTCTCTCGCTTTCTTATAAAACTTACCCCTTTCAAAAAGTTAAGAAATTCTTATTCAAATGAGCCTACAGTTTCCGCGTTTTCTTTCGCATAAATTTGCATAAATTATTCGACCATAATGTATTTTAAAGAACATCTTGACGTCATTCTTAATAAAAACAGTGTATCCTGTATTTAGTTTATTACAAACGCAGATTCTACAAAGCCACGTGACTATTTGAAATCATGGCTTGATTTTCAGATCTCGTCTATTTTAATTTATATTGACAATTGAATAGATATGGTATGACGTGTCGTTTCGAATGAGACTGCCATCTATTCAGATGTTAGTAGAACTTAAAAAATTGGTGGTTTCAACAACCGATAGATGAAGCTTCAATAAATCGATTCCAAGTGATTTAAATATCGGTTTCATTTTATCGAAATAAATTGATTGGGACGATTTCATAAATGGGTTTCTGAACAGATTTTGCCCTTAAGTATGAACAAGGCATGTGTCAAGAGGTAAACATCTTATCTTAGACATCGTGAAAGTGGCGATTTCTCTAAATTAACAACTAAGAACTAGCCAAAACAAAAAACATTTTATAATATACCAGAAGCCGATGAAACCCTCCTTTGAAGTCTACTACTCTAATGTTCCATATAGCGCTCCTCTCTGTATGGGTAAAATTCCCAATTTTACGAGTTAGAAGGGGTCCTACATCATCCCCCCTGTCTACATAAAATTGGAAATTCTCTCTCTCCACAAACGACGACGTTTTTGGACGAACTCCGAGGCTGCTAGAGATATTCGCTCGACGAACTCCCGCTCCGAAAACATCTACCGTTAGGAGGCGTACGGATCGCGCCTTTTCAGAATAACCCGTACAGAGAGGGGTAGACAAGACCCGGGAGTAATAGACTTCAAAGGAGGGTTTCATCGGCTTCTGAATATACCTATATTCTAGCTACCCAATAATTAAACTAACTGTAAAAACTTTTTGGAATTTCAACTGGTATGCCCAACTAAGGGATTTGCCTTAATAAGGAGAGGCGTTGAATCCTTTTGAAGCTTACGTAAAACGTAGTATAATCGTTATAAGGGACAACGCCTTCATAATATTCGCGGTCAATGTTACCCGATAATTAGAAATTAACTTCCCGAAGGTATTCTAGCCTTTAATAACAGTCGTAAGTGACATTGATACTTAAGCATCTTTACTTCCGTGGTTCTATAACTGCGTTACCCACCTCTTCGGTAAAACTTTGCCGAAGATTCTAATAAAAACCGAATACTTTGGTAATTTTGGCGTAGGTTGTTTAAAGACATAATGAAGGCGATTTAAATATAGTTTTCAATAGATTAGAATCGTTTAATATAAGCCTTAATACCTTTTCTTCTATAATTTACAGTTTATTAATGAAGTTCGCTAAGCCTAACTCCATATTCATAATTTAAAGGGAAGATATAAGGAAAATATCAAGTCTTTTTAGTCAACTTTTGATTAGTCGAAGGTTCTTCTTTTTTTCTTGTAAAGAAAGCGTATTTGAAATTAACGTTTTTACCCTATTTTTTTTTCGCGGGAAATCTCAAATTTCTAGAAATGGGGAGTGGCCAATTTTCGCGCTACAGTTTCCACCAGAATTGCAGTTCTATCTTTCAATTGTGAAAGCAAAAATAATAAAACATTAGATTTAGCACGAAATTTTGCATTAATTTTTGTCCTAATCCATTAAAAAAAATGTTACTTCATTATCTCTTTAAAAATCTAATTTTGGAGAGACTCCTATAGGACGTATGTAATTAACAGATGGGTGACATAACCTTGGTTGTTTCCTTACAAGTATTAGATAGAAATACGTACTTAAGTACCGATTGCAAGTACGAAATTCAATTCGTTGAAAGAGGATTGCACCCAAAAATGGAAGCATAGTTTTCATATTTTTGGAAGAGATCTCGGTAATGTAAATTTAATTGCGGTTTAAGTGTATAATTTTAGTTGGAAACTACGTGGGAGTTTGTATTTCTTATCGAATTATACTAGGCTTAACGTGAATTGGCGATGTTACTGATTTGACTTTTTACAAGAAACAAAGGAACAGATAATGAAATTAGGCTTAACGTGATTTGGCTTTAAGTAGACGACAAATTCGAAGGTCAAATTCATCAGCTGATGTTTGAGATATTTAAAGTAATTTATTTAGTGTCAATAAATTCTAAATTTAAGTGTAAAATTTTGTTATTAGATTTTTGATTATGTAAGTTTTGATTATATTATAATTAAAATAATTAATTTTTAACTCGAGCCTTTCAAATAATATATATTATAACACCATATATGCTTAAATATTGAACTTTTGATTAATAATTAAGATTAATATATTAATTACATTTTTGGATTTGTAAGTGATTTGACAACTCAATTAGATTTAAATTATTTAAATTTAAAGATTAATCTGGCTGACCAACTTAACAAGCATCTTAATTAGTCTAAGATTCCTAATTAAAAACTAGATTTAATTTTTTACAACTAATTTTCAAAATTTTTATGGTTTTGATGCCAAGGGCTAATAACTACAAGTAATCAGTGTAGAGCTCTGTAGCTTCGACTGCACTAAAATTATTAAGTAATTGATTACGTCAGAAGCCGATGAAACCCTCCTTTGAAGTCTATTACTCCCGGGTCTTGTCTACCCCTCTCTGTATGGGTTATTCTGAAAAGGCGCCATTCGTACGTCTCCTAACGGTAGATATTTTCGGAGCGGGAGTTCGTCGAGCGAATATCTCCAGCAGCCTTGGAGTTCGTCCAAAAAACGTCGTCGTTTGTGGAGAGAGACAATTTCCAATTTTCCGTAGACAGGGGGTATGAAGTAGGACCCCTCCGATCTCGTAAAATTGGGAATTTTACCCATACAGAGAGGAGCGCTATATGGAACAGAGTAGTAGACTTCAAAGGAGGGTTTCATCGGCTTCTGCTAAAGGATGTAATCAGATACGTAATCGAGCTTTAATCTGTGTACAAAATGGTCATCTCGCAATAAATTTCTTTAGAAACCTTTCGAAATTATTAGAAATGAACCCAAATCTTACACTGCAATGATTTTAAAAGATTTTTTGTATCTTTTGAGTTAAGTAAACAGGATTTGCTTTTCATGCAAAAGGACTTATTAGTCTCTTTAAGAGTCTGTACAAAATATTGAAACCAAATTCAAAGAAGCGTATAGTTTCACGCATGAAATTGTTTTGTCTAATTTCGATTTGCACTTTTATTCTCGTTTGAAATTAGGCGTGCCTGCTTATACCTTTTTAAAAATGAGCAGACGAGTATTTTAAAGGGAGTGTGAAATTAAAAAATTAAGATAATTAAAGAGATACTAAAGAACCTTTAAAATATAAATTATTTATTCTCGACTAAATTTTTTCGTTAATTAAAAAAAATCTATAATTTGAGCCTGATAAGCCTCAAATAAAACCGAAGGGTCAGACACTCTTGAATTCCCTGTACATCTGAGTTCACTGAGTTCAGCTTTGACAGTGCATTGAATTCGAACTCTTATGAACTCTCGAGTTCAACTATGATATAGTGCAGAGTTCAAAAATCAGGTTTCCTAATTCAAGAGACATTTTTCTCTTCAATTTCCCTTTAATGTTACTTCATTTCACAGCCCCTTTAATATTTAACAAACGGCACTCTTTTATACAAAATTAGACAGTTGGTTTCGAGGGAGAGAGCCCTAACACCGTGATATATTGTTTTCAACTTTGATAATGCAGAGTTCAAAAATCAGGTTTCCTATTTTTTCTTAAATTCAAGAGACATTTTACTCTTCAATTTCCCTTTAATGTTACTTCATTTCACAGCCCCTTTAATATTTAACAAACGGCACTCTTTTATACAAAATTAGACAGTTGGTTTCGAGAGAGAGAGAGAGAGCCATAACACCGTGATATTTTGTTTTCAAGTTTGTTTTGGCGCGAATAAAAAAACATAAAAATATGGTTTGTTTACTGTTTAAATAATGAATAAGTCGTACCCCTCCCTCTCTCCTCGTCAAAAGACGTTTAAGATCCAATTTCTAAACAAGAGGAAAATAAAATATCTCTTAAAGTTAACTAAATCAAATTTATATTTTGAAATTATAAATTAAAGCCAAGTATTTCGTTAATTAAAATCTCAAAACAAATAACATGGAATCAAATTCAATAAATTTGAATATTAATAGGCGAATGGTTTAAGGTTAATTCAACTTAATTGTAAGTATTACCAAGAATCCATTCAGGTTCCATTACAATATGGGAGCATAGCTTTAGCCTCTGGTACCATCCTCCCAAACTTTGTAACAAAAGTTCGTCCGCAATTTTCGCAACATTTGTACGCTTAGATCTTTTTTCGGTCGGCTCCATTTTTATTACCCAAAATATTATGTCAAGGTCGTTAGTGGCGCGGGTTAATAATAGATATCAGGAGCGATTTACTTGAAAAATCGATTCGAAGCGGACGAACTTTTTCTACAAAGTTTGGGAGGATGGTTATTGAATCGCGGCCCTCCCATATTCTTATGGAACCTGAATGGATTCTTGGTATTACTCTATATAATGTATATTAACTCGTGGTAAGATTAGTTTTACATAAATTAAGTTTTAAAATTGGCGGATATATACCTAATGTTAAACCTGATAGAAAAGAAAATAGTACGTCTCAACTATTATTGAAAAACAGTATATTTCGTCGACTATTTTAGAAACAATATAGTTTAAAGGAGGAAGGAAATATATTATTAATATAAATTGTCCAAATTTTTTCTTCCTACCATTAACTTTTAGTATTATCTCTATTTATACCAATTAAGTAACTTTAGGCCATAGATTAATCAACCTCACAGGGATAATTCACTCTGGTAAAATGGTTGTTCGAATCGCACCCTGGTGACAAAAATTGTCTACACCGGAAGTTTCTAGCTATACCGATGCACGGGGTGAAACATTGAAGGGCAAAAAACTCTAAAGCAGACGATGCTCTCATGGATTACTTCCGGATTGGTATCGGTAAGGGGGTAAAATTGAGGGGGACGGATAAAATGTCTGGCAGCCATGTTTGAAACAAACATCTTCAACTACTAGTATATCAAATCGTATCCCTGTGAGGTTGATTAATCCATGTTTAGCCGTTACCTACATAATATTAGATTCGTTACGAAGATAAAACTCTTAATGAACTTAAAACCAGTAATTAAAAAATACTCTAAAAAAATATCAAATTTTAATTTCATTTCGTCCGGTTATCATAAATATTTTACGATCTTGACCTAGTCCAAAAAAAAAATTAACTTTCCCCATAGATAATGCAGTTATTAACGAGAATGGGGAGGAAATTTAGGGGCTAGAAGGCTCTAAGCATTGATATAAAATATACACGTATATATAATATATAATGACAAAAGAAAGCTCACGAAACTGGTTCCTAAGAATCTGGATCCATTGTCTTTGCCTATTGTCACGCGATCATAAAAGTCAGACTCAATTTTAAAAAAATTTAAAAGGCTTGGTCTTGATATCTAGGATTTGTTTCTTTAAAGTGTAAAATTTACACGCGAAGAAACTTAAAATTGATTTTTATATTTAATTCAGATATCAGAGAGGAAAAAAACCGGTATCATTTAAATATCTATGAAATAAAAATGTATATTTTAAACAATGAAATTAAAAATATACATTTTTTTTTTTTGGAAATCGTTGCAATTTTGAATTACTTATTTAATTAATTCCTGCCCCCTCTAATTTTGTCTAAAGGTAGTTTGCAATAAAGCGAAAGTGGGCGTGTAATATAAAACCTAACATGAAATTCGGCTATTTATCTGTATTCAAAACAATATGGAATTAAGAACTTATTCGTGTAACCTTATAATTTGGTCAAAAATTGACAATTGGGAAATTGTGTCAAATTGACAAAATGATTGGGAAATTGTGTCAAAAATTGACAAAATGATTGGTAAATTGTGTCAAAAATTGACAAAATGATTGCGAAATTGTGTCAAAAATTTGACAAAATGATTGCGAAATTGTGTCAAAAATTTGACAAAATGATTGCGAAATTGTGTCAAAAATTTGACAAAATGATTGCGAAATTGTGTCAAAAATTTGACAAAATGATTGCGAAATTGTGTCAAAAATTTGACAAAATGATTGCGAAATTGTGTCAAAAATTTGACAAAATGATTGGGAAATTGTGTCCAAAAATTGACAAAATGATTGGGAAATTGTGTCCAAAAATTGACAAAATGATTGGGAAATTGTGTCCAAAAATTGACAAAATGATTGGGAAATTGTGTCCAAAAATTGACAAAATGATTGGGAAATTGTGTCCAAAAATTGACAAAATGATTGGGAAATTGTGTCCAAAAATTGACAAAATGATTGGGAAATTGTGTCCAAAAATTGACAAAATGATTGCGAAATTGTGTCAAAAATTGACAAAATGATTGGAAAAGATTTATATTATCGATCTTGGAGCGAGATTAATTTGACAAGACCCGAATTGAGGCAGGTTGGGTGTCTAACTTTAAGTTGTTAAATATGATAATGATAATTTAAAACCTTGTAAAGAGGGCAAATATACTAAAAATAATCTTCTAATTTCAAGATTGAACTGGACCCCCCTCAGGCAGAAGCGCATATATGGATTCAAAAACTGTCAAAAACCACAGCCCATATAGCTGTCATCTCTTTAGTTTACAGATATAATCCCACTTAGGCCCTTAAAATTAAAAACTTCTAAATCCTCCTAGCTAAGAAATTTTTTTATACGCGTAATTTTGAAGGGAAAAATATGAAATTTAAATCTACCCTACATTTTTGCTTAAAATTACTCTTCCGAAATATTACACGCCTTCATATTTTAAGTTAATTACAGGTTTTGATGGGAAAAAAAAAAATTAGAAAGAAACGTTCCATTTTCCTTCAAAAATTAGGGTACACGAGGGAATAAGCTTAAACCCTAGTCTTAAAATATTTTAAATACAAAAATAATAATAAATGCAAAAAATCTACTAAATGAAAGATTCGTTTTTCATAACCTACTTTACTATTTAACAAATTTCGTTTAGATCTAGATTACTTTACAATGTAATGAAAGTATGGGCGTATTTATAAACAATGATAAACCCTAAATTTAACACGCTTGAACAAGAAACATAATCGAACAAATAGAAAAAGAAATAAATTATTCAAATAATATTTTATTCCTATTAAAGCGAGAGTATTTGTTAATTAAAGGGAGAATGAAACCTATTAAGTATTTTTTATCGATTCCTTATCGATCGAAATTAGTCTACCGGGAATTATTTTTACAAACAAAAACTAGAAATTAATTTTGAAACTTATCCAGAAAATTGGCTTCATCGACAAATAAAATAATATTGGAAGTCTCATGGAGATCTCGCCTTAACGAGGGGCCTTCGTTCATTGGTCGTTGACCCATCAATACGAACAAATTCAGGATCTCCATGAATCCAGCTAAGCCTATTTTCGGGAAGTTTTAATTTTATTTCTAGTTTAATACTTGTTCGTAATTGTTTTTGCTGGTGGACGTTGCATCCTCCCTTTAATACACTTCTATTAATTGCAAAATAATCTAATACTAAAATAAGTTCATCTCAGTTTTAAATTTCAGTACGTATATAATAATATGCCTACCATTATTTCTAATCTAATCTTATGGATTTAAATGTGCTAACCACTTAAACCGACGTGGACATTAAGAAAGTTAAGTAATCGAGGACAAGATCACTTGGCACCATAGTTACAGGCATCGTGTGATTAAATTTATATACCTACACATTATACTAAAACAGGTACAGTTTAGTATTTTATACCTTTCATAATACTGCAAAGTCAAAAGGGTTATAAAGGTATATATTTAAAATTCAGTAACCCGTGGTTCCTTCTCGAAGTTAATTTTAAAATAAAGTTTTCAATACAAAGTAGGGCTTTCTTCGAATTAAGCTTGCGTTTTGATAGTTAGTGTTCATGAAGAACAGGCTTAATTCTCGCTAACGATTACAAATGGGATGGACCAGTCTATTCTATAAATGGATGCACACTCAAAAACCGGTAAGATGTTTTAGGGTAGATAAACTCAACCATGCGTGAACCATATAACTAAAAAAAAAAAAAAATATTCGGTTTGTAAAAAAAAAATTCATTTTTGCAACCAAAAATGAAACTTTTTTCAATAAGATTTTTTTAATTTCAAATGTTGATAGTATTCTAACGATGATTGTATTATTTAAACAATGACCTTAAAGGTCATCCAACTTTAACTTTAAGAAGCTTTACCTTAATGCAAAAGTATTCAAAATTAAATGCGTTCTTACTTTTACATTACTTTTAGATCTTAATTATTATTAAATTTGTATTCGTTAATTGTAATTTTAACTAATTACAGTTTTAGGTAACGTTATTACTCTGTTACGTAATCACTTTAGTACAGTCAAACCAACAGGCTCTACACCGTGGTAATTTGGTTTGCTCTGGTAAAATTACAAAATTGGTAATTAATAATTTGAAATTTTTCAATTAAAAAATTGCTAAAATATATCAAAGTTTAAGTTTAATTATTTAAATCTTCTACAAGTCTTGACGGCGTTAAGGACATGTCAAAGTCACTTTGCCATATTGAGGCAAAGTCAATGCTATGGATACTACGAATGTTGGGTTGTTTAGTCAGAAATAAGAATTTTGAAGTGTTTGAAAGAGTAATTCTGCCGAAATTCGAATACCGGTAAATTAAATTACAAAAAAAAAAAAAACTATAATTTTAGAATCCTATTAATGACTCCAATTTATATAGATATATGTTATTTTTAACTCCTTATTCTTATTGCGGGTTTCAGACATTATTATTAATTAACAATGACACACTGCACTTGCAAATGCTAAATATATTTACTTAAATACTACTTTTCAAAGCAATCAGACATTCGTGAACTCAGGTGTACAAAATTTTTGAACTCTTTGACTATCAAAGCTGAACTCGGCGAATTCAAGAATGTCTGACCCCTCGGGTCAAAACTAGATCTAAAAAAAAAATATAGTTTTGATTTGAAGATGAAGCGATTCTTGCTTTGAAACATAAATATGTTTAGCATTTAGAAGCGCAGCGTGTCCTTGTGAATTTAATTATTAATATAAATATTTCATTTTTCATGATATGAATCTAATTCAAATTCCAAAACAGTATTTGACCTTTGAACTCTATTATAGGAAAACTTTGCACCCTTGAACTTCGCCGACAAGTTTGGCGAATAGTTTATGAGTGGTATTAATTTTATAAAAAGAAATTTTGAAAGTCCCGAAAATATTTTCCGCTTAAATATATACGAACACAGAGTCACCATCAATCAAAATATTTGACCTTTACGAGTCTTTAAGTTAAGCAAATGTTATCCGGTTCTTCTCTGTTGGTTATTGCAACCTAAGAAGGCACAAGGTTGTCAACAAGAACCTGGTTTATTCAAAGGAATTCCCAGTATTTCAACAAATAATAATCCGGACAGTATATTTTAGGAATTTTATTTCACCAAGTAACACACGATGCAAGATGTTCAGATATCCTTTAATAAGGATTTATAAATATGTCCCTTGATTTCTTTAATTTGCGTAAGAAATAAATTGCAAATGCATCCCTGAATCAGATAACAATAAAGCGTTACTTAACCTTGCTAGAACTGATATTAACTTGTACAACAATTAAGCTATAACGAAACCACGTAATTATATCAATTTGTAACGCTAAATTACGTAATCAATTTAGTACAGTAATAGCTACAGGCTTGTACACCAATTACGTGAAGAAATCTAATCATTGATATTGGATTGTTAATTTTTTAAATTATACCTAATTATAAACAGTTCCTACAACTAATCTCACGTTAAATATTAATTACTGAAATTAATTATAATCTCGATATATTATGTTCATTAAAGGGAGAGTGAAATAAAACATGTTTGCGTAAGACAAAATTTATCTAATTGTACGAAAAAATCGGAAACCTAATTTTGGCATTAATTTTAAAAGTAAGTCTCATAGAGATCTCGCCTTAACGACGAGCCTTTGCTCATTGGTCGTTGACTCTTCGAATAAATTCAAGATCTCCAGCTAAACCTATCTTCCAAGTAAGTTTTAAATTTATTTCTAGTTTAATATTCGTTTGTAAATTATTTTTACTGGACTATTTAAACGATAAGGAATCGAATAGATCAGTTGTTAGGTTTCATTCTACCTTTAATAAACATTCCACAGCACACCTCAAACAAAAACCAACTAATTTCATCACAAACAAGGATAAACTGTCATCAAACTCCATTAGCAACAAACACTTGACAAATTCAGTAATAGACTGAAAATAAAACTAACATAAACCATACCCTCATCGTAAAAATATTTCAAGGAAATGTGTAAATTATTTAAATTTATAATTCCTATATTTTATATTTGTTCGCGTAAAGAAAACCAGTTTTATATAGACGTAAGGGTCCTTATTTTAGGAAGTTTTTAAGTAAATGTTTACTCGAGGTGGTTAATAATAAGAATATTGTAAAGTAGAAATAGTAGGGGTCCAAAAGAAACGGGTGTCTCCCGCAGAATACCAGAATTTACACTTCCATAAAACACTCCCCTAGTTATTTAGGTAAAAAAGCTACGTAACCTAGAATCAACCATACATTAATTTACTTCTATACTCTAACCCACTCCTTTTTAAATCCTTAATGAAAGAAATTAGGCAACATTTATGTCCAAAATTTATGAACTTAAGCAACCTACGCGATGAAAATGGTTTGCGAAATTAATCCTAAATAAATTTTTGGGGATAGTAATTTAGATTTTTGACAAACTTCATTGAATTCGGGTCGTCTTTTCTGTAAAATAACCTAATCCAGGGAGTCAAAATAATATTTTTCGGACATTAATCCATTTATAGAATACCAGAAGCCGATGAAACCCTACTTTGAAGTCTACTACTTCAATGTTCCATATAGCGCTCCTCTCTGTATGGGTAAAATTCCCAATTTTACGAGATCGGAGGGGTCCTACTTCATACCCCCCCTGTCTACGGAAAATTGGAAATTCTCTCTCTCCACAAACGACGACGTTTTTTGGACGAACTCCGAGGCTGCTAGAGATATTCGCTCGACGAGCTCCCGCTCCGAAAACATCTACCGTTAGGAGGCGTACGGATCGCGCCTTTTGAGAATAACCCATACAGAGAGGGGTAGACAAGACCCGGGAGTAATAGACTTCAAAGGAGGGTTTCATCGGCTTCTGAGAATACTAGTCCAAAACGGTTTCTACCCAACCATGGAAATAGCAGTTTCATTAATTAAATTAATATATTATAAGTTATTCACCATGGCCAATAAATTTTGTAGAAACCCCAAAATTATTTCAAAGCTTTCAATAACATCATAAATTTATATACTAACCAGTAATATAATTAAGCCCTAATTCTGTTTGACGTCACGATACAATTCAACGCTCCATATTCCACGCTCTAGGAACTTTCGCGATGTTTGGCCATGCACAACGATTCAACGACTCACGGGAAGATAGACCCCTCATTATGAACTAGGGTCAAGGGTCTCTCGATAATATACCCCCCTCCTTATCATCAAAAATAATATAGAAAATAGAATGAAGTGTAATTTGAAAGATTCCCATAATAGAAATAATGTTTTTTTCCCTCTGGGATCATTTTTAAGTCCTTAACCTAAATATTTTAACAAAGATACCATCGAGATGGTATTATAACATCGTCAATATCGACACCTCGGGCTACAAGGAGGTCTAAGCCCTTTCTAAAAGAAAATAAGGGAAATAATTTGTAACGAAGATTTTTATATTCAGTTTTTATAACTTTTAGAATTTTTTTTTTATCATCGTGAAGTGGTATTTATTTTTAAAGGGGCCATGACTTTACGTAAATATATGAATGGTCTTTCGTATATACTTAAAGATATTTTCTTTAATCGATTCATTATCGTTTATATAGGCCTAATATATTAGAAATTTAAAATTTACCACGAAAATAGGCTTAGTTAATTCATGGAGATTCTGAATATCTTCGCATTAATGGATCAAACCAATCTCATGGAGATCTCGCCTTAACGACAAGCTCATTGGTCGCCGATCCATGAATCCCGCTAAGCCTAATTTCCGGGTAAGTTCTAAATATATTTAATATTTGTTCCTAAATTTTTATCACTAGCGGATTAGGCCTATTTAAACAATAAAGAAGCGATAAAAAAATTTGTAAGGTTTCACTCTCCCTTTAAATAGTCCAATATAATAAAAAATAATAATAGAAAAACAGGGATGGTTCGTACGAGCTTTTGATTTACTAAAAAGCAATCTCGAGAGTAAATTTCACCTGTCACGCGAATCCTAAAGAGTTAAGACTGAGAAGATTCAGCTTATGAAAGCAATTTCCATGGAAATTTCCACAAGGTTTTCGGTTTTTCTCGATTCCCCCCCCCCCTCCCTGGCGTCGCTAGTAATACCATTCTGCTCTATTTATGCGCATAAATTTATGACAGTTTTATTTACCGTACTGTCAAAGTGTAAACAAAATACCCGGATAGAAAAGCTTTTAGGGTTCACTGCACCTCTTTTTCAAAAAGTTCGGGGTCGAATTATACAACCTATTTCAGCAACGCGGCAGGTGGTTCATGAAATGTTACAAATATCATGCCCTCTTACATAATTCCGCGTAATTAAATTATAATTTTAAAGGCGAAAGGTTCGTTAATAATTTATTTAGTTAATTCTATCGTGTTAGGTTTTGAGATTTAAAAGTATATAACATCAGAGGTATATAACAACCCCCTTCGGGAGGAAGTATGAAAGGTAGGCAAAATCGACGAACAACGAGTGCCCGGCGTAAATCGCGGCGGATCGACACACCGCTTTACTCCCAAAAAATAGTTACACCATTTTGAACCTCACTAAATTTTCCCTACGCGCGCTTCCGGAACTCGCGAGCTGAAGTCAACCTTCGACTCCAATTTAACAGACAGCCTGACTCCCGAGACGGGAAGTTCTAAACACAAATCGAGCCGTCTTGTTTATACAAAGAGCATTTACTAGAGTAGCGACATTGAGAAGTCCAGCGCGAGCTAGTGGCCTAGATAGTCAGCAGCGGGCTCTTGTTGTTCGTGATTTTTAGCATTGGTAGTATAGGGGCTTTCATACTTCCCCCCGAAGGGGGTTATTATATACCTCTGATAACATCTAATTTTAATATAAAATATTTTTTGAAATGTTGCGCTAATATTTTAAGGTGGTGTGGCTTTTGCGAAGCCCATAGTTAATTCTACAGCTTTCTGACACGTGATATGGTTGCTTTCGCGGAGTCTTTTTCGTAAAAGTACTTAATCCTGAAAGTTTTACAATTCGTATCAAAATTTGCGTTTATTGGGGAAAAATATATTTAAAATTTTCATAAATTTTTAAGTTTCTTAAGAACCAGTTAACCCAGAGGTATAAAATTTTAAATATGGCGTTTTAATAAAATAACAGGTTTTTAAAGGTTACAGAAAACTAAAAGCGGACGAATTTTGGCTAGAAAGTACGCGAGTATGGTATCCCTCAGTTCTTACGTCCATAAATGTGTTCTTGATACGTTATTTTATAATATTTTAGTTCCTGACACTCGTTTAAATACCTCCCTGTAGTATTAACTTTTGAATAACGCTTCCTCATACCGTAATGAATAATAATAAATGAATTCAAAATTTCCAACTAAATATAAAATAAATTTAAAACATCTCGACGAGTCAATCTGGTTTGATCTAGGTCTCGTAGTCTAGATAAAGACCCTAGAGGCGTTAGCTTGGAATGGATGGAACGTTTTTTTTTTTTATCATTTTTAGGAAATCAATGTCAAGAATTAAAATGGCTTCATAATTATAATCCCTTTCAATAATTTACTGATAAAAAATAAAATTAAGTTAATTTTTGTAAAGAAAAAAAAAAAAACCTTATTTATATCTTAAAGCGCCTCTGTTTCCATTTTTTTTTCGAAAGTATGTGCATAGTATTTTTAGTTTATTCATTATTTTTTAAGGTTTTGGTAATTTAGGCTTAACTTATTGTCCAAATTAAGCCTAACTAATTATATATCAGATAATCCCCTCTTGTTAATATAGTTTTAAATTAAAAAAATTCCAAGTTAGGCTTAGGGAAATATTGTTTTTTTGATTGATTATAAAAGATTTCCCCATGTTCTAGATAAAATTGTTTTTTCCCCACACAACTGGAGGGTTAAAGTTCTAGGTTATAACATTAAATTACTATTAAAAGTAATTGAAGTTTCACGAAAATAAAAATATAAATAAAAGTCATAAACATACCATGAAAAACTATCGGTTGTTATTGTTAACGAAGAAAGATGTTAACAAGGAAAACATTCATGAAACCTTCAATTACATTACTTAATGATATTAACATCAATTTAATATAGTTTCTTTCGAAATTAGCATCTAGTTATGACAAAGAGGAAGAAAACTGGCATAAATTTCAACGGAGCAAATAACTGCCGCGCCTACAAACGGATACCCATTAAAAAATATACCTAATTCCAGATTAAAATGGTATCAATATTTTGACCTATAAAATTTGAGCCTAGAGCTTGAATTTTTTAAAACATTATTGGTAGACTTAGCAAGCGTGTTGAAAGTGACTAATAAAAAAAAACCCTACAATAAGATTACAAAGAAACATCGTCTGCTAAAGTGTAATATTAGTATTAGCAGACGATCGTTCGGTGGCGAATGGCAAGAACTTTAATGTGACGTCATTATATCTGGGTTCAAGAAGTCATTAAAATCGGACTAATAATTCAAAGGTTTCTACTTGGCTTAACAACGGATAAGTTAAACTGTAGAGATAAAACACAGTCGTCACGTGACCCTACCTACACGTTGTTCTTGTCCCCCCACTCGTTTTATAATAATTCTGACTATGACGTGAGAATCATTGGATCTTCACGGTGTACGCCGTATTAGCATACCTTAATGCTTCGAACATAAAGGAGGAAAGGATTAAGCCTTTACCAAAAAGGTCTGACAAACATTTTAACACGCATCAGAGAACTTTCATTAAGGACCCTTTTGGAAGTAACAATTAATAGAAAAATTTTGAAATTACAATTTCCTTTTGATTTTCAAAAATAAAATGATTTTATAATAAAAAGGGGGAAATGGTTTCGCGTTAATTACGAAATAAGTTTACTGGATTCCGTTTCAAATCAGGATAAAAATACCCCAATACTTTTCAAAGTATAAAAAAAAAAAAAAAAAAAGATCATTGAACTTACGAGATAGTCGTCCAATCTTCTTTCGTAAGCCGTTGTGTAATTGTAACTGCGGTGTAACTTGGTGGCGTTTAACCCGTGGGCAATATGCAGGGCACTGGCGTCGAACCGTCCAGCCAAAGACTCTCGATGTCTAGTATGATCGCCGTCGTGGACTCTAGGCGTCGCTAGGGCCGTCTTGATGGGCAAGGCGTCAACGTCGAAAGTACCCTTACCGAAACCGCGTATCTGATCGTTCACCAAATGGTTCATCTTGGGCACATTCAAGGCGGCTTTAATACCGACAGACGCGCCATCCAGATGGCCAGGTCCGGTTTTAGGCACGTGGCCGTGACAGTAAACCTCCTTGTCATCCTGGTCTTGTTGATTATTGTAATAAGTCTTCAAAGTTAGTTTCGAACCGCACACTAAACATTTGAAACACCCTTGATGAAAGAAGGTAAAGTCTTTTAAAGGTCCCACCTTGTCCACTTGGTATACAGTCTGACCGCAACGCAAACAGGTGTTTTCGTAAATGTTGGCTCCGAATCTGTGAGACATGGCGATTAACGAAAGTAAAATTTATCACCGAAGTTTTATCTTTTTACACTTTCTAATAAAATTAATCCCGTTAAATCATTATTTGTAACGGGTATCGCGCTTCTACGATAACCGGTGACACCAACATACCAGACGGGACGTTTCTGGTTCTAATCTCTACCGTATGACGCGCGCGCAGCCTTGGCTACCGCCATCTTGGCCCTACGCGATAGGGTGTTATCCTGACGAAGATTTTTTGGCCATAGAAAGCCACGGATTAAGCGATGGTCGATCCTAATACCCGCCAAAAAAACGTGCCGCGTGGTAATACGTCATTACTAGTATCACGGCTTTGTCGGAATAAGGGGAAAATAATTCGACGAGGTACTCCGGCTTTGCTCGGGTGAATAACGAACAGACGGGGGCTAAACATAAAACGTGCAGGGGCGTACAATGTCGACTTTAATACACGCCTTAACTTTCCAACAGGTAGAGGAAACTACCGGAAAACGACCGTCTTAGGCCTACTTTTAACTTAACTTGTCGAAGGCTCAAAACCTCTCTTCGTTTATTTTTTGCACCAAACTAGTTCTGACCGACGATTTTATATAAAAATCTATGACGTAGCGATCTACCCCTCATCTACAATTTCATCCCCTGCAGGTTGTTTTATTTTGGCCGTATTATATTAGGTTGAAGTCTGTCAAGCGTGAATTGAACAGCCTTTGGTGGAGTAAATCTCGCCCAAGCTTCTGACCAAATGTTATTGCACCTTGCATTCGAAAGATTTGCTCGCTCTAAGCAAGCGTGATCTTAGTAAAATAAAAATAACTCAAAAAATTGAATTTAAAACAAACTTACAGTAAAATCTGCACATAACTTTGTTTAAACGCTTAATTATATTGACCTTTATCAACCTTTATTAATTTCTACGCTTTGAATTTAACGCGCTAGTTATTTCGCTGGACAACAGTCCAGCACTGCCATAACACTAACATAACCTAGACTGTGATTTAGTACGCTTGGCTTTAAGGAAGTTGAACGAAATTAACTCTCAATCGTGACCCTTGACCCAGAGCTCAATAATTATAATTTAACTTCTTTTTAATTAAGGGAGTTAACCACCCAATCTCTCTCTCAAATTTATACTTAAAAGCATTGTACTAATTTCTAAAAGTTAAATAATTTTAAAATTTATTTGCCCTTTTTTAACTACCTTGTTTTCGACGAAAAGAATCGTTGTCTTGGTGGTTGAAAGCGTAGGCTTGTAAGGCAGTTAACGCGGAGGTGTTTCGTAATAGTACCGTTACCATTTTTGGTGATGGAAATCAAGTAAAAAACTGTCTTACATTCGAAGGAATGTTTCCTTAATTTAGGGCCAAACCTTTGATTTATGTAACACCGCCTGTTTTTAAACCCGATTCGCAAAAAATATGTTTTTTATTTCAAGTTGTTTTTCAATAAACTAAAACTTTAGGTCGTAAAAAATTATAAAATATTATTTGATCAAATAATTATATACGAGATGAATTACGACTGTAAAGATTGAAATCTTTTACAGTAGGCCAATTAATCAATAATATTATGAAAATTTGGCCTAATTCGTGTTTTTCCAAGATAAACTAAACTGGCGATTACGATAAAGTGTGATGATGTCAAAGATATCTATTTGATTTAATACGTTATTCTCCCAGGATTGGGAAAATCGGGTTAGGTTAAAAGTGACATCTAGCGGTGATAATGAAACAAGTTAAACTTTTTTAAATTTTTGTTATTAATTTTCCATTATTTAAATGCACTTAATAACTCTTGATTTTTTAAGACAATTGTAATTAATTAATTTTAATTATGATATATAATATAAACAAAGGTGTCAGCACGTACTTTTCCCCATATTTTTCCTAAAAACCTTAGTCTGTAGTCTCAATTGGTTGCGAAATACTGACGTGTTATTTACACATAATTTAAAAAACCCAGTGTAAAATTTACCTAAATTAAGAAATCGTTGGTCTTAAAAATCTCCCAGAATCCCCCCCCCCCCCCCCAAAGAAAAACCCACATTTCTAAATACCTTGAAAAGTTGAAATCAATAAAAGCAAGAGCCCTATCCCCTCCGGCTAAGATCGATACAATGCCTAACGATTTCTTGAAAAATACCAAATCTTATTCGAAAGGACTATACTATTCATAGCCTCTTGGTACTTGAGAAGCTCACAGACCAAAACATAGATAATACATTTTTTAGATAAGGATAGGTATAGGCAGAATGAATGTGGAATTCAAATTTTCTAAAGGTAAAAGCAGGGTCCTTTTACTAGGGTTTCGATTCGAGGAGGAGACTCGAAAATATATCTACTTCAGCGCCCAAAATGACGAATTGTTTAGGCCTAAATACCAGATTTCGGGTACCTTTTCATTGCAGGGTTACAAGGAGCTTGTGAGAACAGTTAAGAGCAGATTAGTTCCAAAACTGACTGCTAGGCTTTCTCCGCTTCAGTTTGTGCTCGCAAATCATTAAAGGCTTAAACAAAATAAATCTAAACTCCAAAATTTTATATAGAATCTCAGTTATTTTCCGGGGTACGCTTTTCTAAAGGTAATATTTTCGAAGCTTCATCTCGTGTCCCAACCCGAGTGAACGGACCCTGGGTAAATAAGTTATTTCATAGCGCATGCGCAATCTTTCCTTTCCATCAAACACGCAATCGGAACCATAGCGGCAGTGCATTTTGAGGACGGGTCTAGTCTATGCTAGAGACCGGGCTTTCTCCCAAAAATTCCCAAGAATAAGATGCTAAATTATATCCAAAAAGTTTAATTCTTAAACTAATTTTCAATAGACATAGCTAAACGTTAACATTCTACCGTTAATCTAGTAAAAACACTAGTAAGCCACGTACATTTAGTATAAACACAAATTAACATGGAGGTAAGTAATTTAATTATTATAGCGTTATTGAACCCCTTGACCTTAATGAACCTTTACAATTATAGGTACAAATTGTCCAATCAGGTAGCGGCAAAGCAGTAGCCACGCTCAAGGAAGTAGGTGTTTAGTTTTAACGCCAAATTTGAATATAATAATTTTTGTTAAACATATTTATATGCTAATTTATAATTATCAGTTACAACCTTCTTCTACCATACTCGATGTCAAAAAGCAAATCCAGAAAATAAGTATGACACTTGTTGTGTTTAAATACTTATTTTGTTTCAAATTTCAATTCCTATATAATTTTGCTCATTATAAATATCAAATTAACTTTACAGAATCATTAAGCTCGCATAGACAACTACTTAGATTAGAACCGAGTAAGTTTGATACTTTATATTGATGAGGTAGTTATAAACTATAATGAGTCTAATTATTTTTCATAGAGGGTAAAGCTTTAAAAGACGAAGCTGTTTTGAAAGAGTTAAATATTTCAAACGGTACCCAAATCTACCTCAAAGACTTGGGACCTCAAGTTTCGTGGAAAGGGGTGAGTCGGGAATTAAATACTGAAGTTTTGTTTTAAAAGGGACTAAAACAGTTTGTTTAAATAGTTCCAATTTAAGATTTTAACCCTTAATAATGATTTTCTACGTCTAAAAATATATTTATAGGTATTTTTGACGGAGTATTTTGGACCTTTGGCCCTGTATCTGATCACATATACTCGCCCTGCACTTTTTTACGGTGCCAATGCTGCTTCTAAACCAATGCACCCTGTAGTACAGTAAGTTCAATCTTGCAAAACAATTACTTACAGGAAAACTTGTATTAAAAAGGTTTTTCCTCGTTAAATTTCGAAATAACACTACCTCTACATAGCCTTAAAACATAATTTAAAGCTTATAAAATATAAAGAAACTTATTTTCTATTCAAATATCGAATATTTCGAATCAAACTAATTTATCTTTATATATTGGTAATTTTTTTCACGAATAATAGCATCGCCGCTGCTTGCTGGACATTCCATTATGGCAAACGATTATTGGAAACCTTGTTTGTCCATCGTTTTTCACACGCAACAATGCCATACACTAATCTCTTCAAGGTAAAATTAATCTAATTATACTTAAAAAGTTCAATCCTTTTTTAATTAATGAATTAATAACTTCTTTAATATCTCTTAGAACTCATCTTACTACTGGTTGTTCGGACTCTACATTGGTTACTACGTTAATCATCCATTATACACGCCACCAAGTAAGCTTAACTATTATTAATTAGTTTTAATTAACTATTAATATATATTTTCCTTGCAGCTTTTGGAAATACCCAAATTTATCTGAGTTTGGCTCTTTTCATTGTAAGCTCGCATTACTTATGAAATATAATTAAAGCATTAATTACCTTTAAATCGTCTGTTTCGCTAGATTTACGAACTTGGAAATCTCAGCATTCATTTGCTTCTGAGGAATTTGAGACCACCAGGTAAGAATCTGTTAATTTAAAATGAAAGTTTTTATTAAAATCTGGTTTGTTTAATTTTAGAAACCAAGGAACGTAAGATTCCAAGACCCAATGGCAATCCACTAACAATGCTTTACCATTTGGTTTCGTGTCCTAATTACACTTACGAGGTTCTGTCTTGGGTCACTTTCTCCACTATGACTCAATGCTTACCAGGTATTTTTTAAGATTAAATTTAAAAAGAAAATGCATGCAAAGTGTAGTACACTAAGCCTTTTTTCTATGTTTTTTTATTTGGGATGCTAAGCCTTTTTCTCAGTTAATTTTTAAAGTAATTGAATTAAAGTTTAAAGGTTAATTTGAAGGGTGAGAAGCTAAGCCTTTTTTGAGATAATTGATTTCAAAAGGTTAAAGGTTAGAAAGCTAAGCCTTTTTTGAGATAATTGATTTCAAAAGGTTAAAGGTTAGAAAGCTAAGCCTTTTTTCGATATCAAAATTCATTTAAAATTGACTTATTTCATTCAATATTTACCAGATATTTTAAGTTTAAAAATGTCTGAATACTTTAGCTGCCTCTTTATTACAAAAGTAAATATACTAACTTTATTTCAGCTGGAATATTTGCTTTAGTTGGATTTGGTCAAATGTCAATTTGGGCTTTGGGCAAACATCGCAACTACAAGAAAGAATTCCCCAATTATCCTAAAAGAAGGAAGGCCATTGTTCCCTACTTGCTTTAATTAAAAATTTAACCTAATCTGGATCAAAAAACTTTACATTCCTTTTTTTTTTTTCGTTTGTTTTCTGGTTTTCAATAAGTTTGCCATGATGTAACAAGAGTGATGGATCATTTACAAATAAAAGGTTTTTTTTCCTAGTAATTTCTTAATTCATTATGCTTTAACTAGGAAAAAGATACTGAGACTCTGATTAAGTTATTTTAATTAAACCTTAAAATATGGGCAAAAACCCTTGTCAAAACTCAAATATTTAGTGTTAATTAACAGCATTAATCTACCTGGACTCGCTAAGCCTAAATTTTGAAATTAAACTAAATCCTCATGTTGTGTTTATCTATTTTTAGGGCTAAAATACTTTAAAAAAATAATAAATGGATTTAAATGTGGACCTTACCAGCCGAAACTTACGGCCGAAAACTTGTGTTTGAAGTTGATCAGAGAAGGAATCGTCATCACCCTTTCACTCTTAAATAACCTATTATTCCAATTGTATTCTGGGGCCCGGCGCTGCTGGGCACAATAGAGCAAAGGCAAGGCAAACTAATCGGAGGGAGATGCTTCCTCATTCACGGCGGCGGCTCGTTAGATCGCGCGCGCGGGCATTACGTAGTTTTTATAGCTCCGGTGAGATTTCAGGCGACAATAATTCGACCAATCAAATTGCTACGACAGAGAAAATTAAACCTCGAAGCCCCGCCTCTTCTCTTGTTCTTAACACAAATAGAGACTCCGCGAAAAAAAGGGCGAGAGAAAAGGCGGGAAAACCCAAAACACTAGCCTGTTTACTCGGTCTTAAAATAAAACTCGCGACAATTGCAGATAAACGCAAACCCTAAACACAGCTAACATTAGGCCTGGATTTTAACTTTTTACAAGTACATTACTAGTTTTTTATTGGCAATTTCCATGTGGCCGAATTATAATATTGATACAAAACAACATAGCCTGGAAAACGCCTACACAATTTTATAAGGCCCGGCATAGGCTATAGAAGTGTTTTTTTAAATAAGAAAATCTTAAATCAAACCTTTTCGTCCTAAAAACTAGATTTCAAAACAAGCGAAATTACTCTACATATTTTAATAGCTAATCAATTCATGAGCCTTTTTCGTTATCCCCTTAAGCTAAGCCTATAATTTTGGTCTGGTTAGAAGGAAAAAGTCAATTAGTATAAAATTAGTTATACCCAAAGTTCGTCTGCTAAAACTAGGCCTATATCTTCATAAAAATGTCACTGGCTATAACGAAAATGTCAAGGATGCGGGAAATTTCGTTATATCCAAAGTTCGTCTGCTAAAACTAGGCCTATCTCTTCTTAAAAATGTTACTGGCTATAACGAAAATGTGAAGAATTCGGGTAAAAAAATTGTATTTACACGTAATTTTTTTAATTCCTCTCATAAATTATTGTACAATTAAAAAGACAAGAGAAAAATGTGGCATAAAATTGAAGCTCAAGCTATTTTAGGGTCATTGATACGAACAATTTTTAAAGTTATAATACTATTTCATGATCCCATTAAACATTTAATTATAGATTATTTTAAATATATTAAAAATAAATTTAATCTTTTTTTGCGCGAGATTGCGGGAATGTTAATTAATCTAAAATATCAGATTCTTTATTTTAGAATGAACAAAATTTTGCAGAGAATAATTTTTTTCTACAAGAATTTCGAATCATTCTTAGGGACTGTTAATTGACTATACCATAAGGTTTTTTAGAGATAATTTAACGGGAGTTAGTAAGGAGTTCGTTGACTGATGTTTACAATGTCGTGAGTACTGGAAAAAAAATGTGAACGAGATAGGAAAAATGACCCAAAAATATACTTAAAATGAAATGCTTGCGTTAAATCATGTTTGGTTTATTGAAGATTCAAATTAAATGAACTATGACCTTCAAAATTAGATCAAATTGACCAAGAATGGAATTTTCATATATTTCTATGTTTGGTTTATTTAAGATTCAAATCAAATGAGCTATGACCTTCAAAATTAGATCAAATTGACACAGAATGAAATTTTAAAATATTTTTAAGTTAACCCCAACATTGTTAGTTTACTTTGCAGAGCGGCTAAGCTTCTAGTCTGCTTGACTTTAACAGAAGTAGAGTTCAAATTATTTGACCTACCAAAACTGAGTCAAAATTCAGATTACGTAGATACTCCAAGGAATTATTGAAAATACGGTATTTTAGTTACCTAGAAATGAAATATGCACTTTTGGATGTTTTAAAGTCATAGAGGGATCCCCGTAACTTTGTTAATTAACTGTAAATTATTTTTTTTATCGAATATTTGAACACTCCCCAATCCCAATCAATTAAAAATGTATCTCGTCTTCATTATCCCTTTAAAATTTATCTTTAAACTATTTTCCCAGTGCTAATTATTATATTTCTGTTATTAAGATTAATGGAAAAGCTAGGTAACGAGTTTTCTTAACCCCTCGTTTTTTTTCTACGTAATTTGCAAAAGAATTGCCAAAAATATTACAAAACGTCAAGACCTATTCTTTGAGGGGTACATTTCAAATCTAACGTGATTTAATTTTGGAGTAGTATTTGAATCTTTAACTACCAAAGTGTGAATTTTAACTGTACATAAATTAAAAGAAAAGAAAAAACTTGTTTGATCGCAAAATTGTCCGCTACAATTATGACAAAATTAATCTAACGTCGCAGGGGTTCTCAACCTGGTACTTTCGGAATCACCCGAACTACTAGGGGTTGACTGCCAGCCGTATCGCCTTTAAAATGAAACACATATCGAATCAAGATCAGATTTTTAACTCAAAGGGAGAATGCGACACAAACAACGAGTAATTTTCAATCAATTCCTTATCGTTTAAATACACCTAATTTAAAAATTAAGCTAGAAAATCTATTTTGAACTTTGCTGGAAAGTAGGCTTAACAAGGATCCATTGAGAGTTTGATATCTTACTGTTAATGAGTCTCCCTCAAATCAAAAAGAGTTATTCTGACATTAAAAGGGTTAAGGCTTTCACTCCATGACCAGAGACTCGTTAACGATGAGATCATGGATCCAGGCTTAACAAGGATTCATTGAGAGTTTGATATCTTACTGTTAATGAGTCTCCCTCAAATCAGAAAGAGTTACTCTAACATTAAAGGGCTTAAGAGGCACTTGTTTCACTCGTTAACGACGAGATCATGGATCCCAGTTAAGCCTACTTTCTAAGTCAATCGATTTCTATCTTATTATTCTCATTTTTTTTAACAAACGGGTTAAGCCTATTTAAACGATAAAGAATCGATAGAAAATCACCCGTGGTCACGCTGCATTATCCATTTAATTTAAAAGAAAAATCCCGCAAAAAATGAAAGATCCATAAATAAAAAGACAGTCACGTTTTTCCAAAAGGGATAACAACAGCGTAGCGCAAGTCACCACAAAGAGATACAGATTTATATAATAATTATAAAGAAAAAAAATCTCTAGCCATAGATAGAAATATTAAAATACCATCGTATCTTTGGTTGAGAACCTCTGGTTGTTTAAGGTTTTGGATTGAATTTTTTCTCAAAGAATCGTAAATTTTGTTTAAGATGTACTGGTTCCCGGTACATGGTTAAATACTAGTGCTTTGAATTAACCTCACTTTGAGCTTCATTATAAGACAAATTATGTCAAAACACAGCAAAGAAATGCGTTTCTTTTATGAATATATTAAAACGACTATTCTGCGCTCCTTAGAGTCGCTTAGCAGACGACATTGCCCATAAAATTCTGCTCTCAAAGCTAGGTTGTACGTATAATGGAAGATGATTTTCAAGGGGCAAATTTTTGAGCAGATAAGGCATTTAAAGGTAAAATATGCCTAATTCACTAGAAAAATTTATAACAAACACCGAGAGGCCAAAATCCGTAGAGTTAAGCTTAAATTAAAAATCTCTATAGAAAATTAACATCTAAACCGCAAAAATCTCTCCCAAAAGTGCCTTTAAAATCTCAAAATAACCTACAAAAAACTGTAGCAAGTGTCCACTCCCTCAATACACACTTCTGTTAGGAAATATTGTAATTTAACAATACCAATGCCAAGTTTTACCCATAACTCGCAAACGCAACAATCTGGTCGATAAATTAATTGGAACGAAAACCCTTTCTTTGGACAGAGGAATTGAAAATACTTGATTGTCCCCTCAAAATATATTCGTTACTTCCTTAAAAATCAACGCGTAAGACTTTATTCTCCCTTTAAACTATCTATAATAATAATAAAGCTCGAATTTATAATTTAGAAACATCTAACGACGCGGGTGATATTTTAACATCAATTTTACGTTATAAGAGAATGCTTTTGTGATTTTGATCTATTTATCAAATTAAATATTCATCACGTGATTATTTCGGAAGGATACCTAAAATAAAATTACGTATTTTTATACAAAAACAATTGGTTTTGTTAAATTTATTTAAAGAGACAATGAACAAGTGATTTTCTATTGATTCTTTAAATTTTAGATCCGCTTATAAAATGTTTACAAACAAATATTAATCTAGAAATCAGGCTTAACAAGGATCCACGGAGAGTTTGATATCTCGTCATTAACGGCGATTAACTCAAGGTTTATAAGAGGCGCTCACTTTAGCTCAATGGCCAGATTCCGTATAAGGAGAGTGAAGAGGAAAATGAAGCGTTTTTTTTATAGATTTGACAAGTAAACAGACTTTTTTGCGTATTAAAACATTAGTGAAATGACTCAAATTGTTCAAAAAATAAGATTCAGATTTCGGCATTCAATTAAAGGTGTATTCCCGTCTTTAGGCTTCATAAAATATCAGCAATACGGGCTATTGTACACGTGAGAATAATCCAAAAGTGTACTGCAGCACGTGTCGCCATGATTTTATTCAACCAAAGGTATAAGTGGGTTCTTTTGATTGGTCTAAAGTTCTCCTATTGAAAGTCAAAATCAGGTTTCCTATTTTTTGTGTACAATTCAGACACTTTCTAGATTTTCTTCTATGCAAACGTGTCTTATTTTTAAAAGAATTAATTAATAACTTCATTTTCCACCTCACCCTCCCTTTAATGACGAGTTAATGAACTTTTAATTGATCATTGCTAAGAGTACTTTCCGAGGAAGATAAAAAACGATTTATAAGGCTTAATATTTGTTTGTAAAAATTTTGAAAGTGTTTTACGTAATAAGGGATAGAAAATCACTCGTTATTGGGTTGCATTCTCCCTTTAAAATTATTTAATTTTAATTTTGAGTTAGCAGCTATCACTCGCATGCCACAAAATACTATCGCAACTTTCTTTTCAGGATCAAATTACAAATGATTAAGAGTTTGGTAACAAAACCCGCATTATTTTATAATAAAAAACACGTTAATCAATCCTCAAAAATCAAAATATTAGTCTAATAGTTAAATATCATTATTGAACAAAAGCATTCTCTCTTAAATCACGTAATTCTTTGAGATAAAATGTTTAAGAAGAGCGTTTATTTAGAACGAAAGCGAAGATGTTAGCGAAAGCGACGATAGATAGAAATCAATAAGTAGGTTATGAAATTTTTTTTAGAAAAATAAACAAACTCTGAAGAAACAGTCGAGAGTTACGACGCGATGATTAAACAAACGTGTAGAAAAAAACTAAAAGAATAATTCTTACCTTCGTCCAAATTTGTTATGAATAACTAGAAAGACAAAGGCTAGCAACAAGCAAATGGTGCCAACGACGATGTAGGCGATTCCCAAGAAAGGATTACGTCCGCCTAGCCACGAAGTGTTTGATAAAATCATGCGTTTCGTTCCTTGGAAAGAAATCACCGGATATTCTGATTATATAAAACTAAGGAAATAACTTTAAACGTATCAACTTTTTAGGAGAAGATGGATAACGAGTTAAAAACCATCTTCAAGCTTAATATTTCTTAATTTCTTTTATTCTTAAAAGGATACGATAAGTTACTTCAAGCTGGTAATCTCCTTTGGGCAAATTATTCTTGTAACCAGCTTGATTATGATCGATTCTACGATAAAGTTTTCGAAAGGTTGGTAAAGCCGCGGTTCGCATCCAAACTATCAAATCTTCGTCGGTATAGTTTTGTTTTTCGCTCTGCCAGTTCGGGGGTTTAACCGTATTGCTAAAATCTCCATCTGATTACGAATGAAAATGTCAAATTATTATTCTCGCGGGTTTAAATTGGTTAACTTACTCGGTGGGTTGACATATTTCACGCTATCGGTTGGCCACGTTATTCCAGTTTTTACCAGAGGCACGATAACCCAATCATTATTCTCTTTGTACTTTAAAACAAGCGTGTCTAGGATATTATCGTTAAAATAATTGAAGAGAAAGTTTTTAACTTTGAGAGTTGAGAAAAAAAAAACTAATTACCATTAAAAAGACTGTTAGCAATCGCGCCACACGGAGCTATAGGTAAAATTCTCCCATCAGGGGCCTTTCCAGACGAAAAAGGTTCGCATTCGGAGAGAGAGCTGATGGGAAGATTTTTTCCCAATAGTTGCTGATCGCTTCTAGATTTCACGTAACGCCGATGGTTTTGATAATAGTTTGTTAAGCCGTAATACATGTAAACTTGTTCCTAAAGCGATATTTTAACTATTTTAACGCAAATCAATTTTTAAAGAAAAAATTCTTACCTTATACGATTCATCGAGAGTAAAGTTAACTTTGCAATAGCAAGTTTCATTGGGAAAATCTCTCAAATACAAATCGCAGGTGTAATTAGAGTGATTAGTGCTGTTACACGAAGTGTAATCTATCTGCCTTTCTTTAACCTATACGAGATCGCAACCATTGTTAATTTCACAAGATATTTAAGAAAAACGTGTGGGATAAACTTCTTTTACTTCATTAGACGATACTAGTAATCCAATTCCAATTGGTATGAACGCTAATCCAATAACGAAGAAAGTAGGTAATACAGTTCCCGCAGTTAAAATTGGTTGCCAGGCTGGAAGCCGTTGCTGTTTGAAGGCACTATCTGCAAGATAAATGTTAGGATAACTAATGCCAGCCTTAATGCTGACTACAGAATGTAATTACTTGATGGTTTTTTCGTTTTAAGTTGTGGTTCCTCAATTGGGGTTGCCATGATGATCCTTTTGAATTCTTTATTAAACCTGTAAAAAAACAAGCCTCTTTTGATTTTTTTGAAAGCGACGTATCTTGGTTTAATTTGTATAAAGTACCTACGGCCATTTAATAATAATTATTCCTTATTAATATAACTAATACAATACAACTTACTCCTTCCTTTCCTGTCCTTGAGGCCGTTGACTTGGTTGGTAACTTGATTGCTCAACTCACAAAGGCCTAACTCCTTTGCCTAAAATTGCCTGGCTACTGGCTAGTTTTGTAGTACAGATACAGACTGAATACTACAGTTCAAATTTTCTTTAGAGTTTCGACGTTTACTTATTTTTATTTTATTTTAGTTTAGGTAAGTAATATTTTTATATTCAAGATCTTTTATTTAAATTCTCAGGAAACGGCCTACACACTCTTACCCATTGTAACATTGAGATTGATAATAGTACTTCACAAAATTATCACAGAAAGCCTTTCTGAGAAAGGGCCGGAAATAAGTCAAATAATATTTCCAAATATTCCGTAACATTTCGTATTTAAAGGGACTATCTGCTATTTTCAAATCCCCTTTAAAGTCGACTAAGCGGACGACGTTGTACAAAACAAATTGTACAGCCAAAGCTAAGCTTCGTGTGTAAGGGAAGAGCATTTTAAAGGGGCAAGTTTCAGAGCAGATAAGATTGGTACAAGAAATCTTATAAATTTTTAATTTGAATTTGTGAAGAGGGGTTACAAATACGTTATCTATATTTAAAGTGATTGAAAAGTCATACTTGAAACCAATTGTACACCAATTAGTTTCATGGACTAATTTTTTGACACGTAACCATGAACAGAGGTAATTAGGGGTTAACGCGTGTTCATTTGGTACCTGGTAGGTAAGGTGTGATTTAATTTTCGTTTAATTAAGGAAGTGGGCCGATCCTGGAGGTAATGCAATACCAGGCCAACCCGTGGCGGAGGTGGAGCAAGCCCCGAACTCTCCGCCGCCGTTCAAAAATAAGTTTAATATCTTGGGCCCCGATGGGACCCGTATCAGATATTAAGCTGATAAGAACAGATACTGAATTTGTTTATTAGAAGTATCAGAGTCAAATACAATCAAAATAAAACATACGGGATATTAAATAACTTAACGTAAGTTTTAAATTTATACATTTCTACCGGTAACAAAAAAAATTGATTTTGTTTTCCTTTTTTCTTTCTTCCCTCGTTATCAGGTTCATGTTCTTAATATTACATTTTATTTTCAGGTTCGTATTTTTAATTTCCCATTCTCTTTTCAGGTTCGCGTTTTTAATTTTACGTTTATTTTCAGGTTCCCGTTTTTAATTCTACATTTAATTTTCAGGTTCGCGTTTTTTAATTTTACGCTTATTTTCAGATTCTCGTTTATAATTCTACATTTTATTTTCAGGTTCGCGTTTTTAATTTCCCATTTTCTTTTCAGGTTCACCTTAGTTTTCCTTTTCAGGTTCGCGTTATTTTTCTTTTCAGGTTCGCGTTATTTTTCTTTTCAGGTTCGCGTTAACTTTTCTTTTCAGGTTCGCGTTAATTTTTCTTTTCAGGTTCGCGTTAATTTTTCTTTTCAGGTTCACCTTAATTTTCCTTTTCAGGTTCGCGTTAATTTTTCTTTCCAGTTTCGCGTTAGTTTTTCTTTTCAGGTTCGCGTTTACAATTTTTCGTTTCAGATTCGCATCTTCAGTTTTTCTTTACAGGTTCGCGCTGTTGGTCTGGTTTTTTCACATATTTGGCTATAAATTTTCTAAAAACATTACAACATCGTATAACTAGTTTTCTTATTAAAAACACGGCAATAAGCTTTAAGGAACTTCTAAAACATTAAATATTTACACAAATCTAAAAAAAAATTGTAAAACTAAAAGTTTAAAATATACAGATTTTGAGTCACCAAAAATCTAAATAATCTTAAATTAAACAAGGTTTTTTGCCAATTCATAACATAAGTAACAGTTCAGCTTCGCGTCTCCTTATGACCGGAGTGGCGGAATCACACCAGCGCGATTCAAAAAGTTCGGGTTCAAGTCGATTAAAGTCCGCCTGTGCACGGAAAAGGATTTGGCTGCGGAGTCGATCCCTTATGATGCTGGCAGATTCGAACTTGTGATCAAACGTCATCCTGTTACGCGTTTTCCAGACTTGAAATTTTAATTCCGCTAAAATGATGTTAAAGACGTAAAAAAGAGCGCTCTTAACCGGAAGGGGCTGATGGAAGAGAACAGTTGATAGGCTAATATGCTTTAGACCGAAAAACAGTCTGATGTGGTTGCGTAACAAAGTCGGCGTGGTACACTCGTAGAATGCATGTGGCAACGATTCTGTTTTAATGCAGAATGGGCAAGACGGTGTGCAGCTTATTCCTCGCGATGCCAGGGCTTGTCTCAAAGGCAAGGCGTCATGGGCGATTTTCCAAATCAGGTCGCGGCGACGACCGTCCACATAATTGGACCCGAGCATTTTCCATGCAAAGGCCCAGTCAATGTTCGGATGTAGTTTTTCAATCCGCGGAATACGTTTCTTTAGTGACAGTTTTATGATCTGTCGAACCGAGATTGTGTCCAGCTGATTCTGTGGCTCCAATATAGGGATGAGTTTCTTTGCGAAGGTGACGAACGCTGAATACTGCTGTGAGACGTTATGTCGATGCGGCGTACTGTTGGTCCATGGTAAACCAAAAACTGTCTTCAAAGTGGTTGAAAGTGAAAAACTCGTCATTAAAGACATAGGATGTTCGGATTGTCGTAGGAGGTTCATTGTTCGGGTGAATGAAATAGCCCCGAAGAGCAACGTTAAATCAGTCAAGTTCAATCCCCCTTTAGAGGATGGTAAAGCGACTGTCGTCCTGGCAATCGTTTCTTGCTTCTTGGACCACAGGAACGTAAACAACTTTCTTTCCCAGCGGGAAATATCCAACGAGCTTGCTGACGCTACCGGTAAGTAGTAGGTGAACCCCGGTAAGATCTTTGTCAATATAATTTGAGCCTTAGCTCTTAGCGAAATGTCTTCGTAGTGGGGGTTGAGACTAACCCCCTCGAGAGACACATCGAAATTTGTATGATTTTTGTTGGATACTCCTAGGTAGTCGAACCATATCCCTAGGAGTTTCAGTGGTCCTTTGGTCGGTTTAGGTAAGTAAGGTGGTAAGTGTTCTTTGTGTCCTTTGCCAATAAGGAGGATTTTCGTTTTGGCCACATTTAATCGTGCTCCTGTTGCTTCGCAATATCCCTTCGCGGTGTCGAACACGGCCGACACCGAGTCGACATCAGGAACGAAGATGTTATTGTCGTCCGAGTGCTGCAATAGTCGGTCCCTTGAAGCGATGGGTAACGGCATGGTTTTAATCCTTTGGCATCTCTTTATCTGACAAGCAAAGACTTCCGATACTACAGAAAACAAGGCTGGAGAGAGGGGGCACCCTTGCCGCACCCCTTGCTCGATCGTGAAGGGGTCCGTCAGGTGGCCGTTAACCATCACTCGGCTAATCCCGCCTTTATAGAGGATCTTGATCAAATTTATAAAAGGCTCCGGGAAGCCCATTGCTTGAAGTGTGCCGAACAGGAATTGGTGGTTAACGCGATCGAAGGCCTTTGATTGGTCGAGTGCTACCAAGTAGCCCGGACTGGAGCGTTCATTACAGTAGAGAATAACGTCTCTGATAAAGAGGAGGTTCGCATGGATACTTCTTTTACGTACCCCACCCGTTTGAGTTGGGCTTATAATAGAGGGCAGATACTCCGCCAGCCTATTGTCTATAACTTTAGCCAATATCTTGCGGTCCGTGTTCAATAGGGAAATTGGTCTCAGTGAGCTTAAGCTCTCCGTGTCGTGTGGGTCCTTCGGAATAAGAGATACTACTCCTTCATTAAAGTTTCCGTGCAGTTGGCCGTTGTCGAGGCTATAGTTCAGCGCCGCTAAAAACAGGGGTCCAAGTTTGGCCCAGAACCGGAGGTAGAAAGCGACAGGCAAGCCGTCGATTCCTGGAGCTTTCGAAGGGCCCATGGATTGAAGGGCTCGTTTGGTTTCCTGCAACGAGATGGTGCCATTCAGAGGATACGAATCCTTTAGTGCGACTGTCTTTACTTGCGTCCAAAAGTTGGGCCACTGGCGTTCGTCGACTTCCGTAGCAGAGTATAGTCCTTGGTAGAAGTTCAATACCGTATTCTCGATCTCCTCTTGTCCTTCAATGGTTACACCATTCTCGGTAATACGTGTCAATACCGGACGCGCTTGCCTTGCTTTGAGACTCCGATAGAAGTGGCCAGAGAACGCTTCCTCGCCACTAATTCTCATGCCTTCTTTCTTGAAAGTAGCATGGTTAAACTTTGCAGTCAAGAGAGCGCTCAATTTTTCTTGCAAATCATCGATGGCGGCTACCGTGTACTCTGTTGGTGGGCGTGCGCGGCGCAGAAGTCTTATTGTATTACGAAGGTTGTTAGCGACTCGTCTTTGTTCATGGATAAGTTTCTTTGATTCGTTTCGTACGTAGGTTGCTATGTCTTTCTTCAGGAGCGCCCAGGACTGATCCGGAGGTAAGTCATCAAATCTTAAGGTAAGTATGTCTAATTTTGCTTCGATTTTTTTACAGGTTTCTTGGTTCTCCAGAAGGGAAGTATTCAGCCTCCAAATTCCTGGACCAAAGGTGGTTCCAGCCAGCATTGAGGTCTCGAGAAGCACAGCCAGATGGTCAGAGACTTCCTTCGCTTTGCAGCCGAGTTTCAGAATTTCGCAGCGGGACGGACGTTTCATCCAGTTTGAGGGTATGTAAAATCGGTCAAGTCTGGATTTTACACCCTGCGACTCCCAAGTAAATTCAACCATGTCCGGGGAGAGTGTGCGCCAGACGTCAATTAGTTCAAAGGTGTCCGTGAACTTTGTCAAGTTTGGTATACTACTATCGGGATAAGTCCTTCCCGTAGAGTGACGGTCCAGAACCGGGTCTAATACGCAATTGAAATCCCCAGCGAGTAAGAGATCATCGAAGGGCCCTTCCAAAAACCTGTCCAGATGACGGAAGAAAAGGGATCTTTGTTTCGGAATGTTCGGTGCATAAATGTTCATTAGGCGAAGCCTTCGCCCTAGTAAAGATACGTCCAGGCTAACATGTCTCCCTTCTTCGTCTGTTCTAAAAGAACAGGGGATTCCCGTGAAGGATGGTAACAGAAAAGTAGCCACTCCGCAACTATACGATAAGAACAGATACGATAAGAACAGATACTACACTTTGATCTTAGCCAAAAGGCCGAGAAGCGATACCTTAAATTTGAGAGCCACGATCACTTATACCAGCCAATGTTAGGAGTATATTGAGCCTGGTACTCATTACCATTCGGAACCCTAAGAAAATCAGATAATAGCTAAATATAAATAACTTCATTAAATCCTAATCTAATCCCATATATATAACTGCGAAAAAATAATACTAACGAATGATTGAATTAAAGAGAATAAACCAAATTAAAGATTGGTTTTGTAGAAAATTGATCGGCCCTAGTGGAAAGAACGAGCAAATTTATTCGTAAAGATTAGAAAATAATTAAAAAAAAATTGTATTGCATTTCTTAGTACCGGAATAAAAATGCATCATCTAGGAGATAATTTTAGTAAATAATTACATTGCGTTTGGTACAGTTAATCTAAATAAATTTACGGTTGATATTGAGCAAAAGTAGATGGCAATACTTTCATAGCAAATGTGAGAAAATTTATGGTTAAAGATGGTCTCAAACTCGTTCCGCAACAGAGACTTCGAGGTTAATAGTGATATATTCCCTAGCATTGTTGTTTTGTCCGAATTAATTTAATTTTAATCTTAATTTTGTATTGCTCCGCCAGCGAGCAGCCCACAGAAAAAACGTTATTAGTCAAATGTTAAACGTAGTTGCTACCAACACCTATTAAAGTTAGGAGCTGGAAATCTATGGTCGTGTTCAGCGACTCATACAAAGAAGCCATTAGGCTACCACTTGATATTTAACACTTGTCATCATAAACATGTGGAATTCATAGATATATGAAAAATGAACTAGATCCACAACTTGAGACCTTGTAATATTAAACTACTGTCATATCCTTCAACAGTTGTCGGCTCATTGGTCTTGTGTCACCCGCGCGAATTTAAATTAGTCTTAACTATCGCTAATTTCACGGGCTATGAAACTAGGAGAAAAAGGGGGAAACAGGATTTAGGCGCTTCCCACAAGCGGGCGCCAGTGTTTGGTGGCCTCGATGCTTTCTAAAGTCAGAGATTGATCTCTCTCTGCCAGGGAAATTCAAAACATAGCGCATTGGGTCGTCAGAAGGCAAAGACAAAAATTTACTTTTTAACTATAATTTTATCTCCCCGAAAACGCATGCATTCTGAAGTTTATTTTTATTTCCCGCTAGTGACGTCATTTTTATGGGTCACCAATTTAGAATTTACCAGAGAAAAAATAGAATTGAACAGCAGACGAGCGTTATTCGGGTCGGTTTATTCTTGTGGAGCGATATAGTAAAGTTTTGACAACGTTTCGGAACAAAATAATAATTAATTTTTAAGTTGTAATAGTGTTTGTGATAAACATTCTCGACATGACAACCGCCGCTACACCCGTGGCTATTTGTTCACCATGCCGGGCTCCAAATACATATAGGTAAGTTCCAGTTAACAGTTAAAGGAGTCAAAAGGGCAGTGTTGAGTAATAACAAAAAAGTTAGAAAACAAAACTTTTGTTTCTTTTTTTGGTAATAATCCATGTATTGGCTTCTCTACCTGACACGCGTATAATTGTAGGAAAGCTTCCACATGGGCTATTAGTGGAGTAGGAAGGGGAGAGCTACAGGAGTACAATGTACCCCCAGGGTTATTTTGAAGGGCGCCAAATACACAGTTTTCATTAAAGGGGATAAATACCGATCCCCCAGTGTTGCTAACCATTTGTGAGTGCAAACTGAAGCAGAGAAAAAAGGCTAGCAGTTAAGTTTTGGAACTGATCTGCTTTGAACTGCACTCACAAGCTCCTGGCAACCCTGCAATGAAAGTAAAGGTGCGCCAGGAGCCTATCAACGATGTAGGGAAAAATTGCTTAAAACACGTATTCAGAAAATTGAATTTTCTTACGTGGTTGAGATCTTAAAGATTTAACAATAAATTACCTTTAAACAATTAAAATATTAATAAAAAATGACCCTCAAAATCCAAATTTGAATTATTTCAATATAATACTTTTTGATAAAAAATAAAAAACGATAAAATTTCAAAAAGGGGTTCGATAAACTAACCCCTCTTGACTAACAATTGAATTGGTTCAATTCAAATAAAAGAGGCATCTTTGGCTCTTATGATTTAATCCAAGAACCAAAATTCTTAGTTTAGATTTGTATATTTCTTAGAATCTCTAAATTCGAGAGAATGACCTAGATAGCGTTTCACGGTCATATCACGCTAAGATAAATCGCTATAAAAATTCAGAATCAGTCTGAAATTTCAGCAAGTTTGAACTAACGAATCCCTGTTTTCTTTCGATTGGTTTCTTGAAATAAGAGACTAGGTTTAGTTTTTATAAGATCTGAAAGCTCAATTTGATTCGCTTGTATTTTCTCGAAAAATTTAGATTTACGTGACAATTTTATCAAATAGACTAATTATTACAATTTGTAATGATAGGATTATCCAATCAAATGTTATTTAAAATCCGAAAATGACGTTACCACGCGCGATTTTATAAGGATTCTAATTCCTGTGGAAATTTCGACACTAATTCCGAAATAGCGGTTATAGAGCTAAATTTAAAATCTATGTAAATCACGTTGATATTCAATTTTAACGCCATGTTGAAACTACCGCATTTCCTGTTTAATGTCAGTGTTGAATTTTCACAGGAAGGAAATAGAAAATGAATCAGGTTCTTTTTAATGCGCAGGAAATATTTAAAGGAAAACTCCAAGATAAGACATTTTTAATTTAGATTCAGAAACTGCGAGCAAAAATATCGAAATAAAACGGGCAAAATGGTAGCCCACTTCATAAGGCGCGGCAAAAAGTATTCTGATTGGCCCGATTATTAATTTCATTGAGATTCAAACCTAACTAAACTTTTAGAAATATTTAAACATCAGATTGATTTTAAATTAATTTACGAGACTGTTAATTCATGGTTAAGAAAAAATAACCTGTTTTTCTTAACCATGAAATAGCGGTTTAATTCTTTAAGTTAATCACCATGATTAATAAATTTTGTTTCGTTTTAACCTAATATAACTACTCAAATACACTCAGAATCAATAAAACAAAAAAAAGGCAAAAAAAAAACATGCATTGTGAAGGGAGTTTTAAACCCAGCAATCCTACCTTAGTCACCAGTCAACACTTAAGATGATTTGATTCAAAGCTTATAAAATAGTCACATCACCTGTCCATTATTATTCGTTATCGTTCCACGTTATTCTGTTATAATTATCATTATAAAGATAATTAAATAAGGGCACCATTATCATTATTCCATTTAATTTAGTTTCATTGCGAAGCTGAAGCTGGTAAACAGACTTTTTTTAATAATAAAAAAGTCAGAGAAAAGTTTATAGTTAATTTGGCATTATAGTTATAGTTATTTCGCGCACACACGGTTAACACGAACTTCACTTGAAAATACAGTGCACAAAACCAGTTAAATGGGAGTCAGTTCATCATGGCAAATGACTGGAAGAGATGATAAAACTTTTACAATTTTTATCACTTAAAATCACAGCTTTTTCTTTCTAAGAATTGATTTTAAATTAAATAATGAATTAAAATAAATATATTTAAAATTTAACGAATATGGCTTCTGAAAACGAGGCCCTATGAAACGCATAAACTTTAGGACTAGAATTTTCAACCTGTCCTCTTGAAAAAGTCTTGGCCTACTTTTGACGACGTCTTCAGTCTTTTTACCTCCCCGACTGAACTTTAGTTCAGGGGGAGGTGTTACACTGATCGTGTCTGTGTGTCTGTGTGTGTGTCACTTCTCACTTCCTGTGTAAACGGAAGTCACGTGACCTGGCTCGTGGAGCCAAAAGTCTAGAGACGTAATCATACCAGCTTATCGTTCAATTCCGGGGAATTACCTCCTTTAAGCGTGGCTGCCACATAGAGTTTCAGGTGTCGTGCAAAGACATACAACAGGACGTCTCCCATTGTACATCATCGCCTTCCACCATCCACTTTATGGTCGAACCTCGATGCTGAACAGGCGAAGGCGATTACAAGCAGTGGGACGTCTCCCACTGTCATAATCACCTCCGACCATCCCCACAACAAGGTCCAACCTCCAGTTTCCGATCTCAGCGTTCCACACTAGCGAGGCGTCCCCCACTAGTACAGTTCACATCAACCTTCCACTGACTCCAAACATCGCCCCACCAATGGGTAAATTGCGTCGCCAAGCGCCTAGAGATCAAGAATCAGCAAGACATTGAAAGGGGGGGGTTTTCCCCCTAACTTCATGGCCACCACGCACGGTTACTTCAATTAATATAAGCCTTCGAACGGTTTATATAGCATCTTTTTGGAACGAATGCAAATTAGCCTCATGGTGTGATATCGATAGGGAAATGAAACGCAATATTAATTTATATTATAAATAAAAATATCGGGATGGTTAAATTTAACCTAATTAATAAGAAAGTCGAAAAATTAATTTAAAATTCGAGATAGTTTAGAAGTTATTTGAGAATTTGTGCAAAAATTTAAAGAAATTTGACCGATTAATGGCAGTTTGAGTTGGCAGCATGCGCCTAAGCTATTTTCCATATATATCATTTACTCGAAAAAGCAAAGGTATAACGGGTAGTATAGGCTTATCTCTGGTGCAAACTTAGGGTGGATTGAAGAATATAAATAAAGGTGCGTTTACACGGGTATGGAAGATTGAAATGACATAATTTAGATAAGCGATAAAGGCGCATTCACAGGGATAAATTTATGATTATAAGGAAATTGGAAATTGTTATTAATATATTTTTGGTTCATTTCGATTGAATTATAAGGGAATCAGCTTTATTTACCGGGATAAACTGTTTTCTTCTAGCGAAGTTGGAAACAGTATGTAGGAACTTGGCTATAAAAAGAAGTTTCTAGCTCGCATTTTCAATTAAAGTTTTTCAATTTCTCGCCCGTTTCCGATACTGCATAAAGCACTAAAACTTCGTTAATGAGTTCGATTTCTCGCTCATTTGCGAAAATGTCGCGTGTACGTGAGGGTATAATTCACGAGAAACGCTGGATTTGCAGTAAATTCTTCATTAATGTTTGTAATTTCTCGCCAGTAAATGTCTAAGTGACTTTCTTGCCTCTATCTGTTCATTAGTATGCGCAAAATAAAATCGCTTAATCTGATTGGATATGTCATAAATTCGCGCCAGACTTTTATTTTGACGTTTAATTTCGACCTTTAGAGTATACTTAAAAACGAGGCAAATGGTGAGGCAGGGTTAAAATTCTAATTAATTGATTGGAACTTAATAAGAGCTTCGATTTTACTCGATTCAACTTTAACCAGTTCAAGGGGAATTGCAATACACCATGGTGTATAAGATTTAAAGGTGAGGCTGATTGATACAAAATGTTAAACCACTTAAGAAAAATTATAGTCGTGAAACCCTTTTCCCAAGAATATCAAAATCGCTTTGATATTCTTGGGAGAATCAGCTTTATGTATGGGGAATTACTGTAATCTTTGGCAAACTTGCGAACAGTAGCGTAAGAATTGGTTTTAAGAACTAGCACGGTCTTTCAAATTATTTTGTAGAATTCTCGCGCGTGTGCAGATCGAACCAGGTAATTCGTGCCATAATTTACAGTTGACGAACTTTCTTAAACCGGATTGACATTGAAATTTCTCGTGTTTTATTTGGTATATCTGATATGGTTGACCATAGAGTGAAATGTAGAAAGAGTGGGGAAGAGAGTCATGTGATTGGATCTCTTAATAAGTTTTAACTAAATTTCATACATTTCTGCACATGAATTTAATGTTAATCTCAGTAGAACACGGCTTTTAAGGCCTACTGTCGTGTATTTCCGGGAACGTTTTAGCTAGTGTGGAGTCACGTAAAATGACATTTGTTTCACAACTTGGTATATTTTTACTCAGGTCCACCCTGTCAGAAAAAAATTATAAAAAATTGATGGTGGGGCCAAAAAAGAGACATCCCTTCCTCACTCAAAGCATTATACCTCAAAAACATGCGTTTTAAGACGTGGGCTTATAAGGTATCTGTAGGTCGTGTAGCACCAAAAAGCGAAATTGTACGTCACAGTCCGTAGTATAGCGTGTTATGCTGAATGCTAATTCGTTAATTGTTTTTTATTGAATGTGTTTACTTATTGTTATTTAGGCGATACCGAGGTAAAACTTGATTTTGATCAAACATTTTGCCTAATAGCGTTACTTGGGCGACAAATACTCTAGTTTTCTAAACGGCGATATGTTTTTACTGGAAGACCTTGACCTTGCTTATCTAAATTTAAATTTATTGAACGTTAAATCGTTTCATTTTTTTTTTTGAAATCTTCGACTAAGCTT
Organism: Odiellus spinosus; assembly: GCA_963920705.1. Classification (NCBI taxonomy): domain Eukaryota; kingdom Metazoa; phylum Arthropoda; class Arachnida; order Opiliones; family Phalangiidae; genus Odiellus; species Odiellus spinosus. The sequence continues at coordinate 14,691,450 of OY987237.1, read as the reverse complement.
GTTCTCTCGAGATTTTGCTGGTTGAAATTTTAAACTGAGTTTCATTGGTTTGAATACGATTTATTGGTAAGAAAAAATTTTGAATTTGAATTATTTGTTTGATGCGTTTATTGTTGGTTTGAAATATTGTTATTTGGACATTTTTGGTATATTTTCATTGACTCAAATTATAATTCTATTTTATTAATGAGTTGTGAAAGAAATATTTGTTTGAAAATCTAAAGGTTTTTACTGATTCGTTTCTCTGTAGTTATATTTTATTGAACTTAAATTTACTTCATTCTTTTGAAATCTTTGACGAAACTAGTTGTCTAGAAATTTGGCTCGATGATTTTAAATGAAGTTTGAATCGTTTGAATGCAATTTTATTGGTAAGGTAGTAATTTGAAATTTGAATTATTTGTTTGATGAGTTCATTATTTTTAGTTTAACCTGATATACGGAAAGCCAATGCGTTAGTTGTTTATTGATAGGTTTATTAGGGTTGTGTTGTATACTGAAGCCATGTATAGGTTCAATGTGATATAACATTTTGCCTTTTCACGTTACTTGGTCTACAAATACTCTACAACCGTCAAAATTCTGATATGGTTTTAAAAGAAGAACCTTGACCTTGTGTATTTAATCTCATATCGAGATTAAATGTTTTTCGCATCTAATTTTGATTGGTTTATCAATATGTTATTTGTATATATATTTTTTTAAGATTTTATATTTTTTAGATTAAAATAAATTTATTATTCAGGAAGATTTTGTAGAATCTAGGTCTCAGGATTACCGGTGTTGAAAATTTATTTTGCTAATGTTATCTTGATGTCTGTGTTTTCTGCCCGCTATTTGGTAGTGGTAAGATTAATATTTTTCATTTTAATTAATTGACTTATTTGTCGTTTATTTGATAATTTGCTTTACTTAAATTGTTCGTGTAAGGGCTATTTTACATATTACCAAAGATTGCTAATTTCAGTTGTCTTAATTCTGATTTTTTTGTTTTAATACTGAATTATGGACTGGATTATTTATCTTAATCTATGTGGTTATATCTTATTTATTTTCCTTTTTTTCTCTAGTTAGGTTTGGTTTTAAGTAGAGAATTATTTAGGGTTTTGTTGGTATACTGAAGAAATGCATATAGGTTCAATGTGATATAATGTTTTGCCTATTGGCGTTACTTGGTCTGCAAATACTCTAGAGCCTTCAAAATTATTATATGGTTTTAAAAGAAGAACCTTGACCTTGCTTATTTTACTCGATACGCATTTATATTAAAATTAATTCATTATTCAGCAATAAAATTTCTGACTCTGGTTCTCAAAATTTTATTTTGAATTAAGTTTGATTCTTTTGCATTCAAATTCATCTTGATAAGAAGTATATTTTTGACCTGAATTATTGGTTTAATATATTTAGTGTTTAATTGAGATATTATTTTTTTTTTTTTTTTTGCTTTCAATCTTCGTCTTCCACAAATGCCATAAATTTTAATATTTTAGGTAAGGTTAGGTTAGTTAACATCACGTGGTTGTCGGGGAGGTATTATTTTGGTTTCCCAACTTGTTAGATTTGACTTTGAGAAAAAGTACTCCCAGTTCGATTTTTCCACATTATTCTAACCCTAACCCATTATGGTCAATGACAGTTTTCAGAGTAGGCTGAAAGCTAAGTCCCCTTCTTTACCTATGTAAAAATCTCGTAGACAATAGTACAGCGGTAAGCTTGGAGGCATTGCAACCTAACACTCTGCAAAAAACCTAGTAACCAAAAATAACCTTGAAAGATTTATTAGAAACCCCAACTATAACCTAAACCATAAAGCTCGTCCCCCATTTCCCCTTTTCACAAACAAATGAGGATAAACCCCTTAATTTCTCTATTCTTATAATCCATCTCACTACGAGAATACATACAAGCAAGTAGTTACGACTTGTATTGCATTTGTGAAAAGTACACTTTGCTGTATTTAAACTATCTACCTATTGCTGCCTTAGTTTGGGATCAACCCATTTTAACAGGATTGAAAATTTTCCACAAATATTTTTGGTTTACTAACTGAATAAACTGAAGAGTCAATAGAGTAAAGGGTGGAGATACGTGAAATTGGGTTGTAGTTTAGTGGCTTTTGTATCTGTTCCCCTACTTATATATATTAGTTTCAAATAGGTGGATGAACTACAGTCAAACAAAACCGTATTTCAATAAAAACAAAGCTACAGTTTTATGGATGTTGCTTGAAAATTTTCGAAGTTAACTCGCCATTGAGTTTGGAAGTTAAAATGGCCGATGAATATACGTATAAAGGCAAGACACTGACGTCACGCGCAAACCATATTTTTTGAATTCACGAGTGATCGAAAATATTAACTTTGCACGTGTTGAAAACTCAATCTGACATTGATATATATATTTCACTATCTATCCATTCATGTGACTTAATGTTCACTTATAGCAGGGAGAATGAGATACGGGGTAACAAAGTCATTATACGATTTTCGTTCATCCTGCCTTTTATTCTAATAAATCTTTGAAATTGGATGGATTAAAGATTGCACCGTTTTCTACCTAAAATATTATTTGAAAACGGGAAGTTTTTCAAAGATATTTTATATTAAATTTATTAACAAGGGGATTTAAATAGTTTAAATTAATTTCAGGAGCAATCCCCCCCTCCCCTCGGCTAACACCAATACAAAGTTGTTCTTTAGTCTCTGTAAGTCGACGATTTAAAAGGGGGCATGCGCACATTGGAATACTAAAATCGCTTATTAATGATCAATTTCGAATGAACGATAGGACCAAGGTCTTTCCAAATTAAGTACATTCACGAAAGCGACAACGTGAAAGCTAACCAAACGATTATTAAGAATATCGTTGAATAGTATGGAATCGACGTGTCGATTTATGAAATAGCAGGAGTAAATAATTTTACTTCACAATTCCGACTTTGCCATTGTCATCTTAGTATTCCGATGACCAACTAAGCATATAGACTCAAATTATGGACGTTTTTGAGACTTAGGGTATCGGCTTTCTAGTAGTTTGCCCAATTTGAGGGGACCCAAACTCTTGAAGATATTTCAGTTTGGGTTCAACCTTAACAGAGAATTGAGTTCACCATGGTACCGCAAAATTGAGTACACCAAGTTCTCAAGCGTCTGATCCCTCCTTCAAAATATAGACAGGCCTCGATTGAGTGTACTCCTGATAAACTTAAAATTGGAAACGAACACAAATACTTCTTCTACCTCAATAGACATGTATAGGTAAAAGCAAGAATCCATTAAGGTTCCATAAGAATATGGGAGCATAGCTTTAGCCTCTGGTACCATCCTCCCAAACTTTGTAACAAAAGTTCGTCCGCAATTTTCGCAACATTTGTACGCTTAGATCTTTTTTCAGTCGGCTCCATTTTTATTACCCAAAATATTATGTCAAGGTCGTTAGTGGCGCGGGTTAATAATAGATATCAGGAGCGATTTACTTGAAAAATCGATTCGAAGCGGACGAACTTTTGCTACAAAGTTTGGGAGGATGGTTATTGAATCGCGGCCCTCCCATATTCTTATGGAACCTGAATGGATTCTTGGTAAAAGGGATTTAGTTAAGTAAAACTGCAATTGGGAATCGTGCCCAAGTATATTTATACAAATCTCATTCACGCAGACTGCGGAGCTTACAATCGCATGCACTCTAAACTCAGTCCCTATAGCAACATCCAGCTGTTTTTAATCGCGGCACCCTTTTCATTATTCTTTTTTTGATTACGTAGGAGTATTGTGTCAGCTGATCTGATGGAGGACGTCGTATTTAGGGACTGTAGTGACCAACAGATGTCGAATATGTTGCGAAACGGCCATACTAAAATGGCTGCCGGTGACAGCGACGATGAGGTAAGAGACCTTTTAAAAAGCGTAGATCAGATTTCTCTCTTTTTATAAACCGGAAGTGTGTTTGTACTACGCTCTCTTTAACATTTATATTTCGTTCTGGAGATAAAATTTAGCCGGAATATCTCCCTTAGTCTCCTACCGGCTTCGTTTACTGTAAATTACGTCCGATAAGGTCGCGTAAGCCACCAGGCGAGAGCGCTAAGCTAGATTTTCAATCGATTAACTATGGTGTAGGAGTAGATACTCATTCCTAATATAACGCTTCGCTAAGCCTTTTTCAATCAATAGTTTTTGTGGAAAATATTAAATTAGGCTTAAATAAATTTATTTATTATATACAAACGTATTAAACTGTAAGCCTAATTTATTAAAAATATACATTTGTATAATTATAGACGTTCGAAGACGCAGTGGAGGGTTATGCGCTGTAAGTGTCATATCGAGCCTCTACTTTAAATTGGCGCATATTTCCCGCCAAAATTAAAAGTTGCATTTTTTTAGGCCTTCTGATAAGGGATCTTGCCCGGGGTTGGATGCATCTATCGAAGCTGCCGCTAAAGCCCTAGATTTGTTCTTAAATAATCATTTTAATGAAGCTATGTCTCTAATGAAGCAATGGTAATTTATATAAATGTTATAATTTTGTTCAAAAGGAATATTTCTAGTCCACATGATACATTAAACCACCTCATTTTAACCATTTCATTTTTTTTCTTTTTGAATTATTTAAATTTACATCGATTTATTTCCAAATTTGGGTTTTTCAAACTCATTAAATTAATTTTCATCTGTTTTAAATGGTTTTTTATTACTTTTAGTTTGGTTGTTAAGATGACATTAGTTAATTAAACTATTTAAATTAAACATCCTGGAATTCATCGAATCATAATATATTGGTGTGATATTAAAGATAAGTCATTATCAGTCTAATTGTATAGCGAGCACAAACCTAGTCTCCTTTTTATCTCAATGATTTTGAAGCTTAGAGATATGGAACCCTGTAGGTTCATACCTGCTCTAAATTTAGGGTAATATTTAACAATATATCGTTTGCACATTCTTGTTTTAAATATTACAATAAAAGTATTAAGGGAGTTGGCATATACTACTTTATTCTCTATGAAGTTTAACATTGTGTATCAATCCGCTTCGACTTATTCTATTATGTCAAACCCTCTTGAATAAAATCAATATTATCAGGAATTTAATATAAAGATATTTTTATGATTCCTGATATTATTAAACAGTTTAAATTAAAAATATATTGAATATAATAATAGGGGTCGTGTATATTATGACCAATATACAAATAACACACTTAAAGGGATAATGAAAGCAAACAAGCGATTTCCACTAGTGAAAAAATTAAACATATTAAACTAGAAATAAATATAAAACTTAATTGGAAAATAGGCTTAGCGGGATTCATGGAGATCCTGATTTCCTCGCGTATAAGGTTCTAGCGACCTTCATGGAGATCTCGCGAGCTCATTGGTAACTAAACCTTACATGGAGGCAATTAAGAACCTCCATGAATCCCGCTAAGCCAATTTTCAAGGAAAGTTTTAAATTTATTTCTAGTTTAATATTTGTTTTGTAAACTTTTTATCAGTGGATTAGACTTATTTAAACGATAAAAAAAAAAAAAAATCACTTGTTATTAGGTTGCATTCTCCCTTTAAATTAGGTCGAAATTAACCTATTTTCTTTTCGGACACTAGAAGTTATTTCCCATATTAGAACCAACAATAAATTAAATGTCTTATGGACAGGAATCATGAATATAAAAGCTATAAATAATTTATAAATTTATTTCCAGGTCTCACGTTAGCATGTACCACGCATTAGGAAAAGGAACTGTTCTTTTTATGCAAGCTGTATTAACTCTAGAAGTTGTAAGTTCAAAATTATTTTTAATAAATATATCAATTACGATGATTTGGGTCCACTTGATCGACTCCCAAATGATCGACAAGAGGTCCACTTGATCGACACCCAAATGATCGACTCACAATTGATAGACTCCCAAATGATCGACAAAAGGTCCACTTGATCGACTCCCAAATGATCGACAAAGGGTGCATTTGATCGTTTCCCAATTGGTCAACTTCGTAATAACGATTATAAATAGATTACCCAACCTAACCTAACCATAATTTAATTTATATACCATAATTTAGCCTTTAATAGTTTCTTGCAAAAAAACTTTGACCTATACTCGTTACTCGCTAAAAAACTGGGTTGTCGATCAATTGGAATGGCTTGTCGATCAAATGGGAGTCGATCAAACGGTAGTCGATCAAACGGACTCCTTGTCGATCAATTGGAAGTCGAGCAAATGAACCTAAGCCATTACGATTGGTGTCAATTGATAATGGGCCTAGCATAAACTGTTAAAAATGGAAGGACAAGGGCGCTAGAGTTTCTCTAAGCAGACGACTTTGATTAATCCTTGAATCGTAAATATCGTCCGCTTATATGGCCTAGAGGCGGAAATGTTAGATTACGTCCCAATTGTACCTTAATCAAAATAGAACAAGATAATTTTTTCTTCGTTAGTTTGATCTATATTTTCATCACTAAACGAGACTTACACGAAATAAATTAAGGCAGTAACAAAATTGCACTTTTTCCACCTAATTTTACGACCTTATCTCGAACTGGGTACCAGTCCTACGAGGTCAAGATTATTACGAAATAAATATAACCTCGATGATTGGCTTATCTATCAATTATCTTTTATCAGCTTTTATGGCTTAGGGGTCTAATATTTTCATTTTTTATTGGAGTAGTAGAGACATATGTTAAAGATAAAGCCGACACCCACTTTGGTTCCAAAATAATATCTAGGCTTTTAATAAATTAGAAGAATACCCTACCCAAGATTTACAAGAAATAAAATATTGAATTCAAGATAATTATTTTAAAAGGGATACTGAAGTGTTTAAATATAGATAAAAACATTGTCAAAACTCGGCAAAGATTTCGTGATAATTAATATTAAAGTTCCCAAAATTATAATTTATAAATTAAATTTCTACGAGTCTATAGGAGTTGTCTTTTAAATGGGGCTTTCCAATATAAATAGCTTGCGCTTTAGTGTTAAAATGCAGGTTCTGGAGCCATTTTACGCGATATTTCATTGGTATCAGCTAGAAGGAGTTTTCTCGGTAATTTTTAGTCTAAACTTTATGGTCGATCGATTAAGGGTTAGCGAGTCTAGTTCGCGACTTTGACAATTAACTGTTAATTACCACGAAACCTCAGTTGAATTTTGACATAGTTTTTAAGCATATTTTAACAGTAAAATCATTTAAAAATGACTTTTCAAAAATTAGAACCCTTTGAACACATTTACATATCTGATAATATTAAATATAGCCCTATGAAATAGACAAAAAACCTTTTACATAGACGTATTTTAGACTAGTATATGGGGGAAATGAAAAGCTACGCAGAAAATGGTTAAATTGAAACCATATTGTCCATTGTAAATAAAATTTATATCCTTCATAAAGATCTTAACTCAATTTTATTTACGCAGAATTGTTGGTAAATTAATAATCATAAACGCGGAAAAGTTCTGGTAAAGGAAGGGTGATGAGGAAAATTATTCTGTTTCTGAAATGCATTCAATTAAAAGGAAAACCTCCAACTAATCAAAAGATACCCCACTATTGGTTTAATAAAATCCCCACGACACGTGCGGCGGCACACTCTGAATCGCGCCAAATCTTGTTCTTGATCATCTTCACGCGCACAATCGCGAGCACAATCGCGAGCACAATCGCGAGCACAATCGCGAGCACAATCGCGAGCACAATCGCGCGTACAATCACGAGCACAATCGCGAGCACAATCGCGCGCACAATCGCGCGCACAATCGCGCGCACAATCGCGAGCACAATCGCGCGTTTCGCGGTTGTTTTACAAAGCCAAAGGTGGTGTAAGAGTCTTTTTAAAAAGACCATCGTCTCATCAATAGAATGCCAAAATCTGAATCTTTTTCGACTTAGTCTTATTTTATTGCAGAATTGTTAAAAAAGACTTGATTTTCCTCTTCACCTTCACTTTGAAAAGATAAGCCCTTTACCACAATCTGACAGAACAAATAATAATAATTTAGGACACTTCCTGCAATAACTCTGCTCATTATGACTTTTCAATATTACGTTTTTTTTGCAGAGTGATATCGAATCAGCGTTAGAATCTTTACACCAAGCGGTTGACGTTTGTAACAGTAGGAGGCGCAGGAACGCCATGGCTTACGTAACTCGTTTAATTCGCGGGGTCGATTTCAACTGCTATTCCGAAGGTATAAACCCATCAATTTATTATAACAATTTTTTCATTAAAAATGTGGGGCTGATTACTATACTAGATCTGTATACAAGCTCGTAGCTATGAGTTAACTAAAATAATTGCGTAAATTAGTACGTTTTTATCATTATTAAAGACCGTAATCGGTTCCTTAATCGCGTAACAGGTAGATATGTTTACGGAAGTGGTTAAGCTTTCGGTTTTAAAGACTCAAAACATAGGGTGGATCAAATAATTGACAATTTTAGTATTCCAATTTGCGAATTCCCGCGTTTGAAACGCAGACACGCGTGCAAAAATTACTTAACATTGATGAAAGGAGGGGGCCGGAAGTTGTTACGCTTTAGGAAAAATCTGTATTTTATCCAGACGTCCGCTATTGCGCCATCGTGGTAATGCTAAAATGGTATATAAAGACTACCCTGCGAACTTGATGCCTAAGTCTTCTATGAATATTAACAATACCTACACTTATCTTAATCAAGAAGGATCAGATAAGGAGAGGAAATGTGGGAACGGCGCGGCTCCTACTGCGTCGGCCTAAACTCCCACTCTGGGAGAACGGGGGACAGACGGGGGTAGAGATGCTTCCTGGTAAATTGTTGTCACGTGGGTAAAACGAATCCTTTATGAGACGCGCTAGCTAGTGACCACGTGACAACAGTTTACCTCGAGAATTTCCTATCCCCCCTTTCCACCCGAGTGGGAGGTTGGCTCTTCTCTCTCTAACTCAACGCAGCCCCACTTTTCCTCTCCTTTTCTGATCCTTCTTGTCTTAATAAAGATTAATTCCAAAACCTTGGTGTTCAAAAGCGTCCTCTAACGGCAAACAGTGTAAATAAAAGTAGGAATTGACAAAAACCACTTCCTCTTCTATCTATTCCCAAGAATAGAGGACTTGTAAATCTGGTCCAAAGGGGCAGACACTCGAGAACTCAGGTGTACAAAATTTTTGAACTCTTTCAACTATCAAAGCTGAACTCAAAGTTCATAAGGGTTCTAACTCATTGTACTGTCAAAGCTGAAATAAGTGAACTCAGGTGTACAGCATCTTATTTTTGCTCGCCCCTAGGGGAGCGTGACGTCAATGACAGTAGAACGTGGTATTATATGATTTACATATTAAAGTTAGTTCTGGTTACTTTAGGACAATCTTAAATTCATTGATAGTGTAATGAGTTCAAGTATTTGATAAAGTTTCTGCCTCTTGCGTTGAAATACAAGTTTTTGCTTGTGTTTATACTCGCTCTAACGAAACTGAACAATATCCAAAAACAAAAACAAAAAAAACACCCAAAACTGTCCTCAAAACACATAGTTGCAATTTATCTGGGTATTTTCTTTCAAGTGAGAGATTATTTACCCGTTAGAGAAGATTTAAACGCATTTCTTTTTTAAGAAAAAAAAAAAAACACCCCAACCTTGATTTTTGGCCCATTTTTTTTTTTTTGGTATCATTTACATTACGCTTACTATTTCCTGCTTTTGTAAAGCGCTTTTTCCCTTCACGGAAGTTAAACGTTGAAAATTTATATATTTTAGACTTAGTAGGGAAATGCGAGGTATATTTTTTTTTGTCACCGAATATATTTAACAGTTGAATGATTTTGAATTAGTTGAAAGAGTTGGTATACGCCTGAACAACCGTAGTCGGACATTTTTAATTTTTGCATGCAATGATCAAATCACGTTAAAATTTTATATTTCCTCTATTTTAAATTCATAGAATTTGTTTTGTATTATAATATCAAAACAATAGAATATTTTATCATTTAAAATTAGATTTAATTTAAATAGTTAAAGCCTGGAAATGAATTAAAACCTTTTAAAGGGAAAATGCAACCTAATAACTGATTTTTTATCGATTCCTTATCATTTAAATAGGCCTAATCCACCGATTAAATGTTTACAAAACAAATATTAAACTAGAAATAAAATAGGCTAGAAATAAAATAAATAGGCATGGAGATCAGCTGAATTGTTTCCGTGTAATGTCTAACGACCAATGAGCATAGGCTAATCGTTCACGCGAGATCTCCAGGTGACTTAAAATCGCGTTCGCTTGGTCGCTCGACCTTATACGCGAGGAAATTAGAATCTCCATGAATTCCGCTAAGCCTATTTTCCGGGTAAGTTTTAAATTTATTTCTAGTTTAATATTTATTTCACTAGTGCTTTTAAGCCTATTTAAACAATAAGTAATCGAAAAAAAAGAAAAATAAATAATTTGGCAGTAACTATGCTAGATTCGGCTTAATTTAAATCATTAAAAGATAAAATTAAATTTTCCTAAGCTTTTTCAAGGCTGTATTTTCTAATAGAACCCGTTATGAATCGGTAAAAAGTTATTTACAACTGTAAATAGTATTTCAAAAACCCTACCCACCAAATATTCTCGTTAAATGCAGAAGCCGATGAAACCCTCCTTTGAAGTCTACTACTCTAATGTTCCATATAGCGCTCCTCTCTGTATGGCTTAAATTCCCAAATTTGCGAGATCGGAGGGGTCCTACTTCATCCCCCCTGTCTACGGAAAATTGGAAATTCTCTCTTTCCACAAACGACGACGTTTTTTGGACGAACTCCAAGGCTGCTAGAGATATTCGCTCGACGAACTCCCGCTCCTAAAATATCTACCGTTTGAAACTAACCCATACAGAGAGGGGTAGACAAGACCCGGGAGTAATAGAGGGTTTCATCGGCTTCTGTTAAATGTTATATAACAGACTCCACCCATTAACTATTTCGAATGAAATTAATTACCTATCAACTTATAAGGAAAGGTTTTTAATTTATCCAAATATTTCTTTTTCTTCTTTTTCTTATAGAGGAAGTTCACGCGGAACTTTGTTACGCCGAATGTCTTTTACTAATAGCCCTTTTGACATTCGTTTCCGACCAAAGTTTGGTCAGTTTCGTAAAAGGAGGATTGAGGATACGTTCCTGTTATAACTCTTACAAGTATGACCCAAAAACCTCACTCTTTCATTCGTTCAATTTTGCTTTCCTTATTTTTCTATACTTAGTAAAAGATTCAAATTATTTAAAGGGAAACTTTGAGCTAAAAATGGAACACCTTTTGAATTAATTTTCGGAATCACCGTGACAAAGAACGTATTTGAGAATTTTTTCAGAATTTTTAGACACGCTTTTGGTGTTTAATTTCTAAAGTTTGGCAAAATTTCTATTAAAGTAAAATATAAATTCGGACCAATCATATTATTTCAGCCTTTAACAGTGATTGAAAGCTAAAAGTTTCCCTATAAAGTGAGGGTGGCACGTATTTTTCTAGAGCTCCAAATGAAATTTGAGTAGCATTTTCAGAAAGATCGTTAAAAATCAATATATTACATTATTATTTAAATTAACGTAATATTTTATAATTGTCACCTTCGAACTATTTTTAAAACTAATTTCCCTCAATCCAACATCATTACTATGGTCACGTGTTTTGGCACGTGATTAAGTTGCTTTCGCGCCGTCTTTCACGTGAAAGTACTTAATCTAGAAAGATTTACCTTCCATAACCAAACTAGTTAGATAATTCCATGCCCTGACCTTTTATGAATATTTTCTACTATAGTATACCATTCTGTCTTCCATATTGCATAATTTGGAACCTGTTATCTTTACAGGCATACCAAATTTCTTGACACCTAACGTAACCTAAAAATAATTTCAAATTTCGTATTTTTCCTAAAAAATACTATTTTCCCTTTGTTTCATAATATCATTAGGCAAAAACCATTTATTTAATGATTGGTGCCAAAATTCCTTGACCTTTAGGTCGATTTTTAAAAGTTCCTAACCTTTGAACCAATCAAATTCTAAATTGTAAGTTTTTTCCTGGTCTGTGGCAACTTTGTACTTAATAACAATGTAAAATATTACAGTGCTTTCCGTTGCGTAATTTCAGTCATTAAAAGGGGATATACCTCTATTTTTTTAAGAATTAGGAAGAGATTTGAAATATTTAAAAACGAGTAACAATAAAATTTCCTCGTTTAAATTTAAGTAAAGTCAATCATCATACTTTAAAACCTATCCATTTCACGAGAATCATAAGAACTAAATTTAGGTTTATACAGAAACAAATTTAACCCGTTTTTAATTTGTTACAATCGTTGGAATGTCCCGAAATTTTCATATTTAAACCTGTTTTTCTATTGAAATTTATGTCAATTTTAAGGCTGTATCAAAATATTTATTCAATTTCAATTCAACCTAGAATTGGTAGCACCATAAAAACTATAGCTTCATTTATTTCCAATGTAAATTTATGATAGAAATACGTTTGAACACACTGCCAACTTGAGATAAAATTAGAAATTTTATTTCAAATATTTTCTTATAGGTTATCCTATAAAATTATGTAAATTAATATTAATATCTTAATATTTTTATTACGCCGAAAAACAGAGAATGCATGCTGATATTAGAAGCTCGAAACTGGGAAAATGCCTGGAGAAAAATGCATTTTGAGAGTGGAGTTAAAATGGGAGTTGGGGCATTCAATCTGGTAATTATTATTATTATATCATTTACGCTTGTAGATTCGCGCCATTTTTTCCCGCCAATTTATATGAAACGAAGCAATATTATGGAAATACCTATAGCTATCTGTATTCAATTAAATTCTTATTGATATACCAGAAGCCGATGAAACCCTCCTTTGAAGTCTATTACTCCCGGGTCTTGTCTACCCCTCTCTGTATGGGTTAGTTTCAAAAAGCGCGATTCGTACGCCTCCTAACGGTAGATATTTTCGGAGCGGGAGTTCGTCGAGCGAATATCTCTAGCAGCCTCGGAGTTCGTTAAAAAAACGTCGTCGTTTGTGGAGAGAGAGAATTTCCAATTTTCCGTATACAGGGGGGTATGAAGTAGGACCCCTCCGATATCGTAAAATAGGGAATTTTACCCATACAGAGAGGAGCGCTATATGGAACATTAGAGTAGTAGACTTCAAAGGAGGGTTTCATCGGCTTCTGGATATACCTATAATTATTTATGGTATTAATTGTGCATTTTATTCTATATAAATATAATTTAAGCCTTATTGTGATATCTTTAAAGCTAAATTTGATTTGAATAACGGAAAAGGCGAGGCGTGTTTTTATTTCCATTCATTGTTTAATCTACGTCCCGTTTCCTTCCAAATAAAGTGTAATAATACAGTTTTATTATAATTTTTCCATAGATGATTTCGCAACTGCCGACTCGAATTCTTAAACTATTAGAATTTATTGGATTTTCTGGAAATAGGGTATAGCCTCATTTTTTTTATCATTTTTTTACGCTAAGCCTATTTGAGAGTCAATGGACTTGTGGCTTCAAATACACACAATTTATAAGGTTATTATTTTTGATGCTCGTTATTAAACATCGGGAATATGTACTCAAGCTAAGCCTATTAATAATTGACACTAGATATGAATAACAAATCCTGGCATTCATGAGCGTCCTCTACTGGCAAACAGTGCAGGCAAAAGTAGGAACTAACAGAAACAAGTGCTCGTCTATACCTATTCTTGTTCTATAGCAGTCACACAAGAGGTTTTGTTACTTTTGCTACTGTTTGACGTTAGAGGACGCTTAAACTAACGCCAGGTTGTGTTATTCAAACTTCTGTATTTGAAAATCGCGAGATACATAAAAAATGTTCTTTGCCTCCTAAATCACCGTCAAAAACAATTAAAACTTGTCGGCTCATTACTCGATCTGCAGGCTCCGATCATAAACCCTATCTCTCACTAGCTCAACATCAATTTCATAACTATTTTCCCATTTTTTTCTTATTTCGCAGACGTTAGGCTTAAAAGATTTAGAAGAAGGATACAGTTTAAAAGATGGTGTCAGGTCACCGCTCTGCGCTCTGATATTAGTAGCCTATCACACAATGGTCACGTACATAATCGGTACGCTAGTTTTGGTTTTATTATTATCACTATCTGAAGTAATACTTTTAAAAGAAATTAAAGTAGAGAATAGTATTTAATAAATAATTAATTTAGGTAATGGTGACGGTGATATCAAAGGGTCTGAACAAATCTTAAGGGAAATGTTACCTAGATATCCAAAGGTACTTTAAAACTTAATTATTACGCAAATTATAGACGTTTTATGTAATTACTATTTTGATTTATATCTAGGGTGCATTATGGCTATTCTTTCATGGAAGATTAAAGCAAATTCAAGGAAACATTGACAGTGTAAGTCTTATAACCTTTAATCGTTAACATTTGCGCTAATCCTACTTTTAATCGTTAAAATTTGCGCTAATCCTACTTTTAATCGTTAAAATTTGCGCTAATCCTACTTTTAATCGTTAAAATTTGCGCTAATCCTACTTTTAATCGTTAAAATTTGCGCTAATCCTACTTTTAATCGTTAAAATTTGCGCTAATCCTACTTTTAATCGTTAAAATTTGCGCTAATCCTACTTTTAATCGTTAAAATTTGCGCTAATCCTACTTTTAATCGTTAAAATTTGCGCTAATCCTACTTTTAATCGTTAAAATTTGCGCTAATCCTACTTTTAATCGTTAAAATTTGCGCTAATCCTACTTTTAATCGTTAAAATTTGCGCTAATCCTACTTTTAATCGTTAAAATTTGCGCTAATCCTACTTTTAATCGTTAAAATTTGCGCTAATCCTACTTTTAATCGTTAAAATTTGCGCTAATCCTACTTTTAATCGTTAAAATTTGCGCTAATCCTACTTTTAATCGTTAAAATTTGCGCTAATCCTACTTTTAATCGTTAAAATTTGCGCTAATCCTACTTTTAATCGTTAAAATTTGCGCTAATCCTACTTTTAATCGTTAAAATTTGCGCTAATCCTACTTTTAATCGTTAAAATTTGCGCTAATCCTACTTTTAATCGTTAAAATTTGCGCTAATCCTACTTTTAATCGTTAAAATTTGCGCTAATCCTACTTTTAATCGTTAAAATTTGCGCTAATCCTACTTTTAATCGTTAAAATTTGCGCTAATCCTACTTTTAATCGTTAAAATTTGCGCTAATCCTACTTTTAATCGTTAAAATTTGCGCTAATCCTACTTTTAATCGTTAAAATTTGCGCTAATCCTACTTTTAATCGTTAAAATTTGCGCTAATCCTACTTTTAATCGTTAAAATTTGCGCTAATCCTACTTTTAATCGTTAAAATTTGCGCTAAGCCTACTTTTAATCGTTAAAATTTGCGCTAATCCTACTTTTAATCGATAACATTTACGCTAAGCCTACTTTTAATTGTTAACATTTGCTGTAAAAACGTTTTAATCGTTTACAACCTATTTTGAATTATTATTTCTATAGGCAATTACGACCTTTCATCAATCTATCAATACTCAGTCCGAATGGCGCCAATTTCACTACCTATGTCATTGGGAATTGTTGTGGTGTTATAGGTATGATTTTCCAAAGATTTCAACATTCATAAACGATTTCAATAAACTATTATATTTGTAGCTTTAAGTGCGATTGGTATAACTCTGGTAAAAGTTCGGACAATCTTCGAAAAGAGTGTCGATGGTCACCGGCAGTTTACACCTACGTCTATGGTTCAATGTTGTACATGCAGGCCATTGACGGTAAACCGGAACTCATGGACGAAATAGACACGTTATTTAAGTAAGTTTCAACCCTTTCGTCATTAACTTCCAAGTAACTAATTTTAACTATAAATTTTAATTATATCGTTTTAGGAGAGTACCTACTTTGAAACAAAGGCTAGCTGGAAAGTCCTTACCGATAGAAAAATTTGTATGCAGAAAAACTAACAAATTCTACGCTCAGGACCATAGACTAATCTTTCCAGCTCTGGTACGTAAATTTAAATTAGATTTGTATTTTTTCAATAGTAGTACAGAGCGATTATATTTAAGCTACGGTCACACTAACATTTCCTAATCGATTTGAAACGGTAAAAATCAAACTGATATTGAAATCCCCGGGAATAGTCAAGGGTCACGTGTTCAGGCGCATTATCTTTATAAATCGATTTATTGAAGCTTCATCTATCGGTTGTTGAAACCGAATCTGTACGAAACTGGTTCCCGAAGCGGTTTCGACAAATCAAATCGTGACAGCATCACTTGGAAAATTAAATTTTTCCAAAAGGGGTTAAATATATTCATATATTTATGATAGAAGTTATAAAGAACTCAAAAAGTGCGTTTGAAAACACACTTACATTGGTAACTGGTGCGAAACCAGTTTTAGAAATAAAAAGGTTCCCGATATTTTAAAATATCTTTTTTTATAAGAGCTTACTTGTTTCAAGTATGAAGAGACTATGAATCGTACAATGCTCTTTTATAAGTATGTTGATTATATATTAGAGTTCAAGAATAGTTTGCAACATACAGCGAGTTAACGCGCATTAATATACAAAGTTAAATTGTGATAAAATAGTTTCGCCAAATTTCAAGGAAGATAAGGTTCTCAAGTCTTTTTTATATCAATAGCAAATCAAAATTGGGCATTACAAATACATCTATTGTTGAAAAAAATAAAAAAATAAAACGCGTAACTCGGTCAGAACTCAGTACTTGATTCCTTCGAGGCAATTTAGTCAAAATTAATTTTCACACACAGGCACAGATATAAATTCAGTACAATGCTTTCAGTACGAAGTTTCATTACTTGGTTTGAGTATTATTATTGGTTGAATATTTAATTAGAAAAACTAGGCTTAATATCCGTAAATGAAATTAGGACGATTTTCATTAAAATTCGATTGTATTTTAAACTATTTTATTTGGAATCAAAGAAATATCGTTGTTTTCAATAATTATTATCTCGGCGTAATATCTTAAAGGGAGGGTGAAGAGAAAACTTAAGCGGTTACTTTATCAATTCTAATTTTAAAAATAAAACTTGTTCGTGCAGATTGGAAAATATATAGATTTTGGCATAAATTTAAAAGGAGAACCTCCAACCAATCAAAAGACTCCCCCACCTTTGGATTCTTGAAGTATCCGCGACACGCCCTGTTGTACGCACAATTTTACGCATCAAAAATGAGATTTAGCGCGATTTAAAGAGCGTGCCACAGCACGTGTCGCGGGAAATTTTTTAAGTCTTCTGATTAGTCAGAGGTTCTCCTTTTAATTTAATGCCAAAATCAGGTTTCCGATTTTACGTACAATCAGATGTATATAATAACCCCCTTCGGGGGGGAAGTATGAAAGCCCCTATACTACCAATGCTAAAAATCACGAACAACGAGAGCCCGCTGCTGACTATCTAGGACACTAGCTCGCGATGGACTTCTCAATGTCGCTACTCTAGTAAATGGTCTTTGTATAAACAAGACGGCTCGATTTGTGTTTAGAACTTCCTGTCTCGGGAGTCAGGCTGTCTGTTAAAATGGAGTCGAAGGTTGACTTCAGCTCGCGAGTTCCGGAAGTGCGCGTAGGGAAAATTTAGTGAGGTTCAAAATGGTGTAACTATTTTTTGGGAGTAAAGCGGTGTGTCGATCCGCCGCGATTTACGCCGGGCACTCGTTGTTCGTCGATTTTGCCTACCTTTCATACTTCCCCCCGAAGGGGGTTATTATATACCTCTGGTACAATTCAGAAACGGTTTCAAAATGTTTTACTACTGAAACATGGCTAATTATTTTGAGAAACAGAATATTTTTTTTTCCTTTTCACCTTTCCTTTAATTCAATCACGTTTTGATTTTAAGTTTGTACACGAAAGAATTAAAATGTGTAGTCGTTGTTTGACCATTTCAATTAGGCTTTTTCATTGAAAAGAGTCGGTTTCTTGTCCGATTATAATAGAGTCATTATATTCTTGGAGTTAATAAAAAGAGGTACATCTTTCCAACCGACTGTACTAACATTATTCTACCATAATGTTTCATTAAATTATAATATTATTCAAAAATCTAACCTTTTAGATTCCAATTAGCTAGAGATTAAATCGTAAAATTCTTCCTCATTAATCTTTTCCTCTAAATTCTAGATTTGTCCTTGATTCCCAAAAAAAAAACAAAATCAATGCCATTGGTAATTTAAAAATACCATTTTCTAATTTCCCCAGGAATTGATGTACGTGTGGAACAGTTTTCCAATGATCGGAAACGCGCCGGACCTTATCAAGAAGATCCTAAAATTGGTAGACACGACCATATCCACCGAAGGACAAGAACGTGAGTGAATTAACAATTATTTCACATTTTAAACTGGTTTCAAGGTTTTTATTTAATGGGTAGCACGCGAGTAAGATTTCAAAAGATAATGTAAATTTTTTCCCTCTCAATGTGTAAGATTAAGTAATTGTTAACCTTTCCTCGTTATTGATAACTATTAAGATGTATTTGAGTGATTATAGTGAACTTGAATTTTACTATATACTTAATTTAAATACAGACGATTTTTATTTATATGAAATTGTAATAAGAGTCTGACATTATAAGAGTCTGAAAATTACAGCCAAGTTGCAATAAACCTAATTGTCATTAACCTAATTATCCCACATTTAATAAACATTCGGGGAGTTAATTTTGACCTTTAGTATTGCCCGCTGCTCCTATATCTTAATTTTAATTTTGCAGGAGGTTTTATTATAGTTCCAAACGTATATAAAATAAGTAACTCATTATAGGCAAATATTATATTTATCTAAAAATGATTTAAACTTATATCAACTTTATTCAATCGAGAAAATATAATTTCGGACCACAATAGATTCCATTAGGACATGGTTTTTTATAACCAAAACGAGATTTATAAATTAATTGTATTCTCCCTATTTTATTTGCAACAATATATATTTAATTTCACCTCGATTTGGCAGCACCTACAAAGGTTGGCAACCTGTTATATCTATGTTATATTGAGGTACAGATAGATTGAGAATAGTTTTGGGTGTGTTGCAAACTATAGGAGGAATTGATTGTAGTTTGTTCCGTTTCGAAACTATAGACAATGTTTTAAAACCGGAATGTTTTCTTATTTTTGAACGCGTTGCATTCCTGATTGTGGACTAACTTTTCAATTTATTTCAATATAGCTACAGAAGAAAATGTGGAAGATTTCTGTCTGGCTCTATTATTAAGAGGAATGTGTTTAAAACACTTGCAAAACGTTCCGAAAGCCCAAACTTGTTTCAAAACAATTATATCGAAGTAAGCCAACATTTTCCTATACATCTATACCTTTATCAGAAGCCGATGAAACCCTCCTTTGAAGTCTACTACTCTAATGTTCGATATAGCGCTCCTCTCTGTATGGGTAAAATTTCCAATTTTACTAGATCGGAGGGGTCCTACTTCATACCCCCTGTCTACGGAAAATTGGAAATTCTCTCTCTCCACAAACGACGACGTTTTTTTGACGAACTCCGAGGCTGCTAGAGATATTCGCTCGACGAACTCCCGCTCCGAAAATATCTACCGTTAGGAGGCGTACGAATCGCTCTTTTTAAAACTAACCCATACAGAGAGGGGTAAACAAGACCCGAGAGTAATAGACTTCAAAGGAGGGTTTCATCGGCTTCTGCCTTTATTTAAATTATTTCCCCCCTCTTGGGATTAAAAATAAACTCTGTGTTATTAAATAAATTACAATCTATCTTTCTTCGTGTTGCAAACTTTGAAAAGTATCACGGTCTTTTTAATGTTATTTAAGTCATTATTTTTTCCCGTTACACGCGTAATAAGGAAACGTTATTTGACATTTTTATATATCATAATAAGCTTTATTTTTTGTTACAATTTCATCTGCAAATTAATAGAAACCCTGAGGGGTTAAAAATAATTTCATATTCTCAAATAAACATCGAACAATATTTTCCTCGTTACACCCACATGAGATGGATTAGGATTAAAGATGATAAAAATCTAAACCTAAATCTTTCCTCACAGCGCGAGTATAAACTATTAAAGGAAGGGTGAAGAAGAAAATTAAGTGATTTTTAATGAATTAAGATATTTTCGGCACACTCTTTGAATCGGGGGTACAACAGCGCGTGTCACGAAGTTGTGGAGTCTTGATTAGTCGAAGGTTCCCTCTTTGAATGCCAAAATCTGAATCTTTTACAATTTTTTGCACAATTCAGAGAATCTTTTCGAATATTTCAATAGTAAAATAGATAAAAAAATATTTTCCTTTTCATCCTTCCTTTAAATGTTTTTTGCCTATAACTAAATATAACTTAATTTTATAGCGAAAAAATGATTGAAGATGACATGTATCTAGTTCCTTTTGCCATGTTTGAACTCGGGTTAATAGACTTAGAGGAAGGACGCTTACAGGAAGCCAGAATCTTATTGGATAATTCCAGGTAAAAATGTATTTTTAAATATCACGCGAGTATTGCCAGAATTCTTTAAAGGGAAAATGAAACACGACAAGTGATTTAATATAATTGCATATCGTTTCATTAGACTTAATCCGTAAACCAATATTAATTTACTCTGAAGCCGCGTTCATACTAGGCCTTGGACTGGACTCGTGTGAACAGGATACCGTCTTTTCTCGAATCGATTTGATTCGATTTCTCGAAACTGCTTCGGGAACCAGTTTCGTACCGATTCGGTTTCAAAAACCGATAGATGAAGCTACAATAAATCGATTTATAATGTGTGAACACGTGACGCTTAAAGTGATTCCTGGCGATTTGAATATTGGTTTGATTTTACCGTTTCAAATCGATTAAGAAATACTAGTGTGACCGTAGCTATTATCTTTATAAATCGATTTATTGTAGCTTCAACTATCGGTTGTTGAAACCAAATCGGTATGAAACTTGTTCCCGAAGCAGTTTCAAGAAATCGAAAGCGAAACGTGAACGCAGAGAGTTCACCGTGAAGTAATTAAAATTATAACCTATTTCAGGCATAACTATCACGGATATCCGTTAGAAACGATACTACACTTCAGAGTTCATTCTGCCATGCGTCAAGTAAAGGGCAAAGGTGGAGATTCAACCCCATCCACCCCAGTTCATGCCATGGATCACAATGATCCTTTCGCTGAACTTAAAATCGGCGAATAGAAGCCAAAGATTTAGAATTATATCAATCAAATTAGAGTAAAATTAAAATGTGATCAAATATGAAACAAGAGCCACATACCAGACTTATTATTAAACGTAATTGTTATGATAATTTTAAGTTAAAAAACAACTTAACGTAAAAAAAAGTACAATATCCTAATTAGAAGCGAAACGTCGAATATTAATTTAAGATTTTCGACTTAATTTTATGTCCCTGAATAACTTCATGGTTGTTATTTTATTACGTAAATGTTGGTTGAACTTTATATACATTTAAGTTTATGTTAACTATATGTTTAACCTCAGTTAACCTTTAAAGTATTATACCCTTAACCAAAATAACCTATAGCGTCTGTTAAAAGGTCTTCCTACATATATGTAATCTTTAAACTTTCCAAATAACCTTCAAATTTTCACCATTTTCCAAGAGCCAGTAAAATAATTTTAAAGCTTGTCTATGACCCATCATTCAACCAATCAGGTCGAGAGCTTATAAAATATTAGCGACATCTAGCGCCCTAAATCTAAACCAAAAGCAAGGCTTAGATTTAAACTTTTCAAATTTAATTGCGTTTTAACTTACAATAACGGCTCTTTGCCACGTATTAGTCTACAGTTTGTCCTAAGTTATTGCCACATGTATTTCTTAAGCTGGTTTTCATTGGGAGAAAATAAAAA
The DNA here is from genome assembly GCA_963920705.1 of Odiellus spinosus. Classification (NCBI taxonomy): domain Eukaryota; kingdom Metazoa; phylum Arthropoda; class Arachnida; order Opiliones; family Phalangiidae; genus Odiellus; species Odiellus spinosus. The sequence goes on along the minus strand of OY987237.1, from coordinate 14,669,554 downwards.
ATACCCTTCGAACCGTCTGAAAAGCAACAAGGCGAAGAAATAAATTTGCTCATAATTTTAAAAATAATTCGAATAAAATAAAAATGCTTTCCGTTATCGTAGTGAACACAAATGAGTATTTTGGGATAGATACCCGGTCTGGATACATTTTGAAAATGCGCTAAGCCTTGGCTACGACTTAATCGTAAAAATAACTATTTGAGCAATGACTTATATGAACAAGCTGAACATTAAATTATTTAATAGTGCCTAGACATTATTAATTAATCCATGCATTAACTAAAGTCTTTCCAGATTCTTTAAATACTTTGAAAAATTATTTTATAAAATCCAAAAAGGGTAATCTTTTCTTCATCTATAAAAACACTTCTATACGTAAAAATGTCAAGGAAAAACTTGAAATCGAGCGAGGAAATCGTTGAAAACGACAAGTTTTTGAATAATTTTCAAAATAATATTGTGTTAAGTGAAATTAAAACACTCGAATATTTACGTGAGATGGAATTTATGGAAACAAAATAAAAACCTAACATTTCGGGCATTTACAGTCAAAAATCAATCTACCTTCGTTCGATGGGTTTTATTTTGTATTTGCAGAAGCCGATGAAACCCTCCTTTGAAGTCTACTACTCTAATGTTCCATATAGCGCTTCTCTCTGTATGGGTAAAATTCACAATTTTACGAGATCGGGGGGGGGGGGGGGTCCTACTTCATACCCCCTGTCTACGGAAAATTGTAAATTCTCCCTCTCCACAAACGACGACGTTTTTTTGACGAACTCCAAGGCTGCTAGAGATATTCGCTCGACGAACTCTCGCTCCGAAAATATCTTCCGTTAGGAGGCGTACGAATCGCGCTTTTTGAAACTAACCCATACAGAGAGGGGTAGACAAGACCCGGGAGTAATAGACTTCAAAGGAGGGTTTCATCGGCTTCTGGTATTTGTAATAGATCATTAAGACTAACTGGCCTGGAAAACTTGCGCTAAAAGTGATACAACAGTAGTTTAAAATTTATGCATTGTTAAGATATAGCGAAGCTCAAGATAATATTTTTAACTTAATATATATATGCGTGGGAAAAAAAAATCTCCATTGTATTGCAAAAGAGCGTGAATAGATCTATTCTTGCAAAGAGTGATAATATGATATTGTGCTTTAAATAAAGGGGGAAAAGGTTTAAAACGGGTAGATATTAAGGTCATAATTTGATTACCATTATCTGTTTCCATAAGAAATGTAGAATTTTCAAATTCCAAAGGTTTTTGTACTTAGATGTAAATAGAAATGTAAAAATAATTAAGGTCAATTTCGGATATTATGTCTTTGAAATACGTGAAGTTAACAATCACATCTCTACTTTACTTTTAGATATAAAAAAAGTTAATATTTGTACCTGATGCCAAATATATTTTGACTCAGGGTTTTGGAATAAATTAACTTCAAGGTTTAATTAAATGCATTAATTAGTATGATAGTGATTAAATTCTTTATACTGCTGATATTTTATTAGAAATACTACGCAATTGGTGGTAAAAATATCACAATTATTATTAAAATTATAATTAATATTAATTCAATTGATTTAGTATCCAAAATTGACCAATTTCAACATTTCTAAATGGATTGTAATCTGCGTGGCATTCTTTACGAAATATCCCTATAACGAGTCACAAACCAGCGCTAAAATTCGCAAACATTTGAACGAAATGGATCATACTTTCTTTAAAAGTAGGGTGAATAGAAGTTATTTTTTTATCGAGTCTACTATTACAAATAAGATTTTTTGCGGTATTAAAAAGATTAAGGGATATGTCTTCGAATTGTGCAAAAAGTTGAAAAATATTCAGATTGTGGGATTAATAGGAGATCCTCCGTCTAATCAAATGACTCCCATAACCTTTGGCTTCATAAAATATCCGGGACACTCGCTGTTGTACGCACGATTGTGCGAGTGAATATAATCAAGATTCAAAGAGCGTGCCGCAGCGCGTGTCACGGGGATTTTATATATCCAAAGGTGTTGCGTCTTTTGATTAGTCGGAGGTTCTCCTTTTAATTAAATGCCAAGATCATAAGGTTTCCAAATTTTTGTACAATTCAGAGACACGTCCTGAATGTTTTATTACTCAAACATGTCTTATTTTTAGAAGCAGAATTTGTAAAAATTCTCATCACCCTTCCTTTAAAACTAATTTAGTTTTGCAGTGGAAAAGTCCGGTAAGATTTGGTCATACGTAACACGACACTGTTTCTATTATGAAAAGTATTAACTTACAGGCGAAATTCAAACGAAATTAAGTCAATTGTGGTTCGATTATATTTAAAGAAAATAAAGCAGCACGTTATTAAAATGATATTTTAAATAATGGCAGATCTAATGGGTATCTAATTTGCCTAACTTATAAGTAATTAAATATATAATATAGCTGTTAAACGTATTTTGGTGATTATGTAAATATAATGAAAAGATTTATAAATAATAACAAAAAAGATTTTTAAAATATTTGAGATAGTTCTAATTGAAGTAAAGATTATATATACATCTTTTAGCACAGAAAAATTAAAATATTTTGTTGAAATTTTGCAAAAGAATAAATAAAAATAACTAAAAATACTACTATAATTAAGTATAATTTAATTAAAATAATTGTCATTCCAAGAAAGCCAATTTTATCAACCGAACAAGTTAATTAAATAGGTTTAGCTATAATTAATAATTAATTATTGTAACGGGACTTAATTATTATAACTACTATACCAGTAGTGTCGTTCGATGTAAATCTTTGTAATATTTTATTCTAATAAGGTCAGTCGAGATAATTTCTCGAATTATCTGTTATTAAACAAAAAGAAAAAATCGTGTACTATAGAAAAAATAAATATAAAAACGTTTAATATTGCGTCTAATTGTTTTGTTTTTTAAAACGGGGCTTAAAGGTCTTATCTGCTCTGAAATTTACCAATCTCTCTCACGCACAGCCTTGCTTTGACTGTACAATTTGTTACGGTTAACGTCGTCTGCTAAGCAAGAACAGAAGTTATCCTAGATTAATTTAAAGGGGAATGACTTCTACCTGTCACCCTGGAAACAAACTCACCCTCCATGCTTTCTCTTCCCTCACTATCCAATAGGAAGCTCAGAATGCGAGTCCACTTCCAGTAAAACAGGCAGAAGAAATCCTAGGCCTTTTAAGTATTCATAATCCAACAGACAAATTAATTAAACTAGAAATAAATTAGGCTTAGCATATTCGTGGAGATCCTAAATTTCGTCGCATTGAAGGGTCAGCGACCAATCAGCGAAGACCCATCATTAAGACGAGATCTCCATGAAACTACCAATAACATTTGATTGGTATCTGACCCATCAATGCGAAAAAATTCAGGATCTCCATGAATCCAGCTAAGTTTTAAATTTATTTCTAGTTTAATATTTGTTTAACTTTTTTTTTTCTACTTAAAAAAAGAAAGTTCTCTTGGAAAAGAAAAAGCTTGATAAACGTTGAAGAAACACGAAGACAGAAAAATATTTGTTAGATAATTTAGCTGTAAAAGAATTTGCGTGTGTTAATAAAGAAGACTAGTGGGTTATTAGAAGAAACTTCTATTCACAAGCTTTTTATTTGATTTCTCATGGGAGGTTCGTTTTATTGAAATCACGCGACATGACGTGCGGGAGTTTCAACAACTCAAAAACTTTCAACTATTTGTTATATATATTATTTAATAATTATTATTTGTAACTACTTAAATACTTTTTTTATCATTTAAAACTCTTAAATGGAAAAGGGAAAAACATCTCCGCGTGTTAAAAACGTTTTCATATTTCCGCGAAATTGAAAATAAAGATGATATGTATTCAACAACGAGTTTTAAATAAATTCATAATTTTTTTTGGTATCGAAAAAAGAATCTACAATTTATTTTGTCCACGATGTGATATCAGTCAAAGCGCTTGGTAGAGTTCTTCTTGAGAGATCATACCGTCACCTGATTAAGGTTAAGGTCAAGGAAAATAAATATGGAAGAGTTAGTGTGTTAGTTAAAAGATTAAGAAACAGTGGTAAAGAGCTTTTAAAATAGTGTTTCAAACTGTACAAAAGTAGACATTCTATGATTAGAATTAATTTAATTTAGGTCATGTTTCATGAATGACATGCAACATTGATTTTAAATTTGGCACCTTTTTTAAACAACTAACTTAATGAATCATGGACTTTCTAAATAAAATATTTAAAACTAAGTTAAAAGTAATTTCAAAGCCAAAACTAAATTGTAAATTAGTTTATGGTGTAACTGAATAATGTTAACTGTAACTAAATTTATAATTAACACTTTTTCGCTAGTCTAAATTAATGACTTGGTCATCTGTAAGGTGTTTATCCCCGTGTGTAGCCATGCTTAAACCCAACACAATAGGTTTTTGACAACTAGCGACCGACAGAACGGCACGATTATGAGTATATATTTTTGTCTATAGACCGTACGTCGTCTGCTTAGTATTACTGCAGAATAAATTTTGTTTCGCTGAACTTTAACCTCTAGATTAGAATATGGTCAAGGCGAGGCTTGCTGGTGTCATGATATTAAAGTAAAATTCTGATAAATGCTGACACTCAGAACAATGATCTATCAATTATCAAACGAGAAGGAAGACTCCTGTCGTCTGTCTGATGAGGGACAGAAACTGGACATCGTCCAGTAAAATTTACAAACGTCATATAACTTATTTTCGAGTGAGGGTTCCTAAATCTTTATCCGATAAGAAAAAGTACTAGTAGAGGAAATCAGGCCACGTCTGATAATTTTAAAAATGTCCAATAATTTTGAATTTGTTAAGTTTGTCACTGGACAACTGTCCAATAATAAAATATATTTACGTCCCCGTTTTATAAAATTTAACTATGTCGTACAAACGTAGATAAGAATTGTTTAAAATCAAACTATCCTTAAATAATTTAAACCATTTACAAATGGACAGTTTGAAACACGTCACAAGATTGTGTATGTTCTAATATACAGATTAGATATGCTTTAGAATTGTTAGTATTTAAGCGAGTAAAAAAGATTAGAAGAAATGAAAAAGTTTCACTTTCGAAAATTCATCGAAAAACCTTAAAAAGATATAAACCAGTACAGCCCTTATTATTGATTAATGGTCAGAGGATTTACCCTTGTGGTCAGTTGCCAAGGTCAATGGTCAATATTTTACCCAGCTGGTATTACCACCGCCCAACTTTTCTCAAGAACCCTCTCTTCTTCGTTTTTATATATATTTTTTTTCCAACAAAGTGTCATTGCGAAGGACTGATAATGGCGCCTGGGATTAAGGGATTTAAACACATTTTCCCCACAATTGAGACAACATCTCCCCCCCCCCCCCGCCCCCCTTAAAAAACTGCTCTTAACTTTTTCTACCAGCTCACTCTCTATATATATAGTCATATAACTTTCTCAAACTGTCAGTTGGTGCTACGTAACTTAAGTTCTCTGGATTAGAAGCAATAACGCGAAAGGTTACGGGGTCATATGGGAGAAAGACGTGAGAGTGGTAATACATATTTAGGGTTATTTCCTTCTCGGCGGGTTTTACTTCATTGTGTCTAAAATGGTGGACAGAATTCAGCATCGAAAAGGAGCAAACTCCCTTTGGCACATCGACCCAGCAGGTTGACAATTATCTAGTTCTATTAAAAATAGTCCCATCGGGGAAAAAACAGGGATTATGACTGCGGGGATCCAATCTCGTCGGTGTTTTTCCAATAAATATTGAATATAGTTTTAGTTGTGAGATGGGGTTATGTTATGTTATGAAAAAGGCCGTGGAGTTGACGCCTTATATTTTAGATTTAAAGGGAGAATGAAACCTAACAACTGATTTTTTTTTATCGATTTCTTATTTAAATTTATTTCTAATTTAATATTTGTTTATAATATTTTTTTAATGTTGGATTAAGACTACTTAAACGAAAAGGAGTCGATAAATCACTTGTTGCTAGGTTGCATTCTCCCTTAAGGACCTAAAATGTTAATATATTATCTCCAAGGTGTTGTTTTCATATTTTAAATTGTATTTGAAATTTCGAAGATTATCAAAATATTCTCTATGACGTCTTAACATTGTCAGAATTAAGATATTTTATGTTTTTCTTTATAATTAAACCTACGTTGATGACTAAAAGATTTCTCGAGTGCCTGACCACTTCGAAGTTCGAACTAAAAATGGTTCAATGTCACTTGATGCGCGATTAAAAAGTTTTTTAACAGTTCGTGACACTTCGCCTTAAAATAATATCTAAATATTTCATTCGTAAACCCCCTCCAATGTTTCGTAGACCTTACCCAATGTTTCGTGACATATTAATCACCATTCACGTAAAAGCTTCAATCGATCAACAAGTTATATCGAAACTAAAGAGGCATTCACACTTGAGACTTCAAAACCGTTTTAGAAAGGTCAAGCAGTAAAGTTTTGGGGTCAAAAGTAGAGGCCTTTTGTAGAGAATAATAAAAATATCGACTTGAAAAGTTGATTTTAACATTCAAAATGGTTTCAACGAACTTAGTGTGAACCTAGCTTAAGAAAACGAAACTAAAGGGGCATTCACACTTGAAACTTCACAACCGTTTTAGAAAGGTCAAACAGTAAAGTTTTGGGGTCAAATGAATAGGCCTTTGGTCAGAAAAAGTATATTTACATTCAAAATGGTTTCAATATACTGAGTGTGAACCTAGCTTAAGAAAACAAAAACTGATAGAATTCTCAAGGATCCAAGATTGATTCTTCCCCTCAATAGAGTTTAGATACTGATTACCGAGCGAAAACGTTTCAGAATTTTATACCAAGGAGTCCGTTCAAAAAGAAAAGGGGCGTTAGTTATTCCGATCTTTCTTTATACTCTCTTTATACTGTATTGACGTAACCCCCCCCCCCTTTTTTTTGGAGATTTTTGTCACCAAATGGCTTTTAAAAAGATTGAAGGTGGAAAAATAAACTCACCGTTGACATCTACGGCCTTTTCAACGATCAGTTTAGCCAAGGCCGGACTTCGAGTGACTTGCTCCGCTAGCCACGAGGCGGGAATTGCCCTGGAGGTAGGTGACAAATGACCGAATCAATGGAGATGAATCACCATCGTGGGCAAAAAAGAGGATGGAAGAATTGGAGAGAGAGAAAAAAAAAAGAGAAAAAAAAAATTGGGATTAAATAATGCAAAAGGTTACGGAAAAAAGATTTTTAAGCTTCAAAGGTTAAAATTATTTCCTTAAAATGAAACTGTCAACGTTTTATCAATCAATCCATATATAATTTCATAAGAATTTTCGGATAAATTATTTAAAATAATTAAATATGTTCCATATACAAAATTGAATACAATTAAAAGCTGTAAACCTATTGCACATAATATACAGTCTAGTTCCTTCCTTTTTCCCCATCATCAATGAGTACTCACACATCCCAAAAGGCCCTACAACCTTAGGCGGATTAATACACAATGTTAACCTCCATGTGAGGAAAATAGTACTTGTAAACTTCGATTAAACAAGAGTACAAATGAAGCCCATCCAATGAAAGTGGCTTCAGCTAAAGTTTACGTCCAATCGGAGTTATCACCGTTCCTAAACCTAACGCGGATTGATCCACTATGTTAAACTTCGTATGATAAAAATAGTTAATGTCAACTTAAATTACAATATTATAGTCAGGGAGCATCAAATTCTGAATTATTCAGCTCAAGGAAAACGATTCCATCAAAATTTAGATCCAAAGGCTTGTTTATTAATTTAAAATGAAATCAGTTTTAATAATTCAACGTCCAAAAGGGGGGGGGGGAATCGAGCCGTTAAAGGCAATTAGAATTTAACAGAGACGTGTACGGAGTGTGGAAATTAATATTTTGCCAATCCGCGGGCCTAATCTGCTTAAAATGGGAGACATCCTAAATAGTTAGGACGTGCGATAATGATATCTATATATTCAAATTAGACAAGATATATTCGAGATATATTGGGGGGAAGGAGGGATACGGGGAAGTAGTGCCGAGTTGGATATGTATAAACCATACCCTAAAGGCTTACCAAAGACATTATATTGACCATATCCAGAAGCCGATGAAACCCTCCTTTGAAGTCTATTACCCCCGGGTCTTGTCTACCCCTCTCTGTATGGGTTATTCTCAAAAGGCGCGATTCGTACGCCTCCTAACGGTAGATGTTTTCGGAGCGGGAATATCTCTAGCAGCCTTGGAGTTCGTCCAAAAAACGTCGTCGTTTGTGGAGAGAGAATTTCCAATTTTCCGTAGACAGGGGGGATGAAGTAGGACCCCTTCTAACTCGTAAAATTGGGAATTTTACCCATACAGAGAGGAGCGCTATATGGAACATTGGAGTAGTAGACTTCAAAAGAAGGTTTCATCGGCTTCTGCATAAGTCAATAGACTTCTGCTAGTACTTTGATTGGGATAGGTGTGGCTGCAATGGATAGGCAGACCCCAACGTGGTTTGCTTAGTTACTACGTTTGTCCGCACTGTCAGCCGTTAGAGGACGCTTATGAACACCAATTTTTGTTATTCCTCTAAATCAATTAAGAATTGTGTCCGTGATATGACGCTTCCGTGGTTTTTTCCTCTGTAGGAAGTTTTGGAATCTGTTTACAGACTTGGATATAAATTGGATATAATTTCTGGTTAACTGCTTAGCAAGCAATAATTAACTTAGAAATACAATCGCTTTACACAATTTTCCTCCGTACGTATACATTTATTTTATCGTTTAAATATAATTGGATTTGAAAAGTCGGAAAAGCTCGCGTCTTGAAATTAATTGGCACGTCATTTCGGATTGAATTTTGAAAGCGTCGATCAAAATGGGTTCTCAAGATCTTAAATAACGCGATAAAAGCGTAACGGGCATGGACAAGTTTCGAGGCAATTTAAATTTCGTGCATCAAAATGCCTTCCATTTCAAAGAATTTTTACAAAAATAGATCTAATAGGATGTCTATAGAAGACGGGGGGAACCAAATCCGAATTGTATGATAATTTGGCTAATGGAAACTGTTACGCAGATTACAACTTTAGTTGTAAACTCTAAATCGAGTAAATTACACCTAAAATGTCCCGAACCAATTATCTTAAACAAAGACATTATATGTCTTGGACGATTCTAACCTTAATCTAGAAATTTTAGACGGTTTAATAAAATTGGCCAGATTTTTTTACTGACATATTTTAAAGTGATGCTGTGACCACTTATGTATTTAGTTTTATTCTGATACTAAAACGCCATATTCAAAATTTTATACCTCTGAGTTTACGCGTTCTTAACGAAAGGTAGAACTTTCTGGATTAAGTACTTTTACGAGAAAGACTGCGCGAAAGATACCTTATCACGTGCCAAAACGCGCGAGAATCAACTGCAGGCTCTACAAAAGGCAGGCAACCACAGTAATGACGTAGTATTAAGGTAATTATTAATACAATTATGATAAATATACATTTCAAATCGTTTTTTAACTAAATTTCCGAAAATTCTACTCATTTTCCATATGGAATTCATGAAAAAAAAAAACGTAACAGCCTCTGGCAGAAGCCGATGAAACCCTCCTTTGAAGTCTACTACTCCAATGTTCCATATAGCGCTCCTCTCTGTATGGGTAAAATTCACAATTTTACGAGATCAGAGGGGTCCTACTTCATCCCCCCTGTCTACGGAAAATTGGAAATTCTCTCTCTCCACAAACGACGACGTTTTTTGGACGAACTCCAAGGCTGCTAGAGATATTCGCTCGACGAGCTCCCGCTCCGAAAACATCTACCGTTAGGAGGCGTACGGATCGCGCCTTTTGAGAATAACCCATACAGAGAGGGGTAGACAAGACCCGGGAGTAATAGACTTCAAAGGAGGGTTTCATCGGCTTCTGGTACCGGGCGATACTTGTTTAAAATGTAGGCAAACATCTTAACTGAAGGACATATCTTAATAACAGTTCGTAGTTACTTGTACTAAATAATAGGGCATAATTATGGTATGCAATTACTCGAGGAACATATCAGGACTTTACTATTATGAAAAAATGTAGGGCATATAGGAATCATCTTCAAATTTAAGCGCGAAGGGTAAATCATTGCAAAAGTACAACTAACCTGTTGCTGTTATCAAAATTTTCAAACGGTAGTTCTCCTAAGAGTTCAGCAGCGGCTGGAGACAAAGAACCGGACGATACCCTTTTGCCGAAACCTCGAGCAGTCGATAAAGCTTGATTTCGGAAACCTCGTTTTTGTCTGACGATGCTTTGCGCGCTGTTTGGAACCCCAGATCCGTCAACCTATAATTTTCGTAAGAAAAAGAGAAACAAAACCACCATTAAACGTTAAAATAATACCCGTATCGAAATAATCCATTAGATTAATACAATGTATTAATGTATAATTAAACTAAAAGGAATTCAATCGAGCGAAGGATTACCTGTATACTCTGTACAACAGCGACAACGGCTAGGGCCAAAATCAACATTAATAGACTTGCAGTGACGGAACCCCCGTTATTTCTGAGAGTGTTCATTGTGTTGTTTTTTGTCGTCGTGTCGAATCGACTTCTCCTTACAATTAAAACGTTGAAAATAATAGACGAAATGAAGAGGGAGCTAGTGGTTGATTATCTGTTGAAAGAGAAAGAAAAAAAAATACAATTTTTGATTAAGCAAACATTGGAAATAGATGTGGGTACCGTGTCTACTATTTTCATAAAAAATAGGCGATTAAAAAAATGTGTATTAACTTGGAATAAAACCTTATTTTTCCCCAATTAAAGAATTCTTATCAAAAATTTAAAGAAGGACAATGATATTATTCTCTGAGTCTGCGCATTAAAATAAAATAATATTTATTTTGAAGCGATATTTTGGGGGTTAGGTTTGAATTTCAGCTTTGGATGCATATGATTGGTTCGATTTTATCCTTCACCAGAAGCCGATGAAACCCTCCTTTGAAGTCTATTACTCCCGGGTCTTGTCTACCCCTCTCTGTATGCGTTATTCTCAAAAGGCGCGATTCGTACGCCTCCTAACGGTGGATGTTTTCGGAGCGGGAGCTCGTCGAGCGAATATCTCTAGCAGCCTCGGAGTTCGTCCAAAAAACGTCGTCGTTTGTGGAGAGAGAGAATTTCCAATTTTCCGTAGACAGGGGGGGGGGGATGAAGTAGGACCCCTTCTAACTCGTAAAATTGGGAATTTTACCCATACAGAGAGGAGCGCTATATGGAACATTGGAGTAGTAGACTTCAAAGGAGGGTTTCATCGGCTTCTGCCTTCACTTACATTCAAAATTTAGAAAAACCCATGAAAAACGTTACCAATTTAGTTGGTTAATTGATTTTCTTAATCAACTTTCGATTGAAATGGTTCAGTTTAAATATATTTAAACTGAAGTTAAGTAGCTAGGGAAATCAAGCCCGGATTCCAAACAATCACGTGGCTTTGCAGACGTCTGTTTAACCTGACTCTTTACTAACCTTTAGCTGTACGCGATTACGTAACAAAGTAGGTATTTAACATTATCAAAGGCAGTAACTAGCTATACGCGAACTGACATTGGAAAAAATAGATCCCAATCATGGTGAAGAATAGTGACCCGATTTAAACAAGGTTTTCGACGAAACAAAACCTACTTCAATCTGAATATTTCGAAAGAGAAGATCATTATAATGTTTAGAAACAAACCACTAGATTTAAAGCTAGATTTCTCCATCTCTGCTGATCTTAGAAAAATATTTAAAACTGAATTTATATTCCATTTTAGTTTCAATACAATAAAAAGCTAAGACGGATTTATACTAAGTGTTAAACCTGATACGGATTGAAAGTAGTTTTGTAAATTCTTGGTGAACGACTGCCAACAAAAACAATAATAAAGATGAAACCAACCCTTATTTTTTCAAACACACTGTGTACCTGATGTCTGGAGCAATGCTAATAGAAGCTGCGAAGACCTATCATATAGATCTAGTAGGTTAAAGTATAATACCATCGTTAAAAATGTATTCTATTGTATCTGCCTTAATCTGCAATTTGACAATGAAAAAACAAATCCTTCATATTTGCATTTCTTTGGAATAAATTGCGACATATCGTCAAGATTAATAGAAGCACTAAAAAAAGGTTTTTCTTGTAATATTCTAACCCTTCTTCGAGCCTTTCACTTCATTACATCACTGTTCTAAAACAAATGTACTTATGGTAAACAATAAGAATAATATCAACAGTTGAAACGACCGGAGAGGTTTTGGTTTTAAAGGTAAGAATGAAAGGAACATTAATTTTTAATATTTTAAATTTGGAGAGTTTTAAAAATGTTTTAGACATATTTTAACATTGATAATCAATTAAAAATACACTCTTAGATGTCCCCTTTTGAATTAGTATTAGAAATGCAGTGAATTTACATTTTTCTTTTCACATTCCCTTTGTAAGGTACGAATTTAACCCAATTCCCCCAAGAGACATACTTGAAACCATCTAAAGTATAGTATTGGTTGAATTTACAATTAAAACAATAGTACTTCCGGGCATATAGCTAAGGTTTTTACGTTTACACCGTGTCTGATCTTTTTATATTTGTTGCATATTCAGGTTGTAGTTTAAGTTCAATGAAAGTAAGCATAGCGTATGCTTCCAAGAATTATTGAGGTATTGCAATTTCAGCTTGAAATTCAAAAGTACCCAACTAAAATGAAATTTTTACGATTTTTACCGAAGTTCAAAACTGCTTTTTCTCAATGCATTCGTATAGATTTTTACAGAGACCGTTGATTTTTTTACCAAATGGTCCGTGATCTGTTGGGTTCTATCTGCCATAAGATAGTATTTGAATTAAATTGGTAGAACTAAATTACTTTCCATGTTTTTTTCATTTTTCTATTAAATTTCTTAGAACTTTTTAGGTTTAATATATTCCGTGTTCATGATAGGGTTAACTACAGTTGGTATTACCAGAGGTATATAATAACCCCCTTCGGGGGGAAGTATGAAAGGTAGGCAAAATCGACGAACAACAAGTGCCCGGGATAAATCGCGGCGGATCGACACACCGCTTTACTCCCAAAAAATTGTTACACCATTTTGAACCACACTAAATTTTCCCTACGCGCACTTCCGGAACTCGGGAGCTGAAGTCAACCTTCGACTCCATTTTAACAGACAGCCTGACTCCCGAGACAGGAAGTTCTAAACACAAATCGAGCCGTCTTGTTTATACAAAGACCATTTACTAGAGTAGCGACATTGAGAAGTCCAGAGCGAGCTAGTGGCCTAGATAGTCAGCAGCGGGCTCTTGTTGTTCGTGATTTTTAGCATTGGTAATATAGGGTCTTTCATACTTCCCCCCGAAGGGGGTTATTATATACCTCTGGTATTACGATATTTGATAGAAAAAAAATCTGTTAGTTTGGATATATGTGGCTACGAAAATATTCTGATTTTTATATATTTGGTTCAAAAAAATATTAAAAAATTTATACCTCAAGAAAATTCGAAATTAAAATGTTAAAAATATATAGGTTCCTATTTCTGGATCTTCAGAATGAAGTACTTTTACGAAAAAGACCGCACGAAAGCGACTTTATCATTGGTGTCAAAACGCGTGAGAATCAACTCTAGGCTCCATACAATAGTGAAATCACGCGACCATAGTGATGAGGTAGTATTGCGGGGAATTTAAATATTTTTTAATCATTAAAGTTAATTACTTTACACCCTATATAATTGTGTTAATTGATATATTATTAAATATGTTCATTAATAATTTAGATAATATTCAAAACTTACGTGGAACAAACTCATTTCTCGCTTTAGATTAATAAAAGCGATTTAACCTTGTAACTTTTCGTAATAAAGGTGCCCCGTCTTTAATAAATGATAATTGATGGCTATCATTTTAGGGTTACAGTTTGCGTGACTACTTAAAATTACTCAGTTTATTTTTAGGCTCTTTCTAAAGATGATAAAAGATCAAAAGGTTTGTTAACTTTATTTTTAGAGGTTGTCATTTCTAACATGTTGAAGGTTGAAATAATATGATTGGCTAGAATTTATATTTACTTTTATAGAAATTGTACCAAACTTTAGAAATTAATTGAAACATCAAAAAAGTATCAACAAATACTGAAAAACATCTCTAATACGTTGCCACAGTTTTTTCAAATTCAAATTCCCTGACTTTTCCAGGTTTTTCCCTGATCTTTTCCAACGATGTTCCCTGACCATTTCGGCTAATACTACCCAATATTTAACCTTTTATTTTTTATATAATCGCGTTCGGCAAACTTTGTTGCAGGCGTATCTTTGTTATAATCTATACAACTGACACGCCGTCAGCTAAGAATCTTTTCTGCAGATAATGATTGTAATTTCCTGGCTTCTTGAAAGATCTTTAAATTCCCAGACTTTTTTTAAAATATCTTAAAATTCCTAGACTTTTTTTGGTTCATTTTCAAATTCATTGACTTTTCCCTGATCTGTGGCAACCCTGAATAAATTCAAATGCTGTTTCCCTTTAAGCAAAGACCTTCGACAAAATTGTGCCAGCCTAACTTTAACACTGCACCTTGATACGAAGTCCTGCAAAAGTAATTACGTACGAAGAACGGAAGAAAATAGAGGAAACTAATTATGTAGAGTCATGAGTGGGCCCTCTATATTCTAAGCTCGGAGGGTTGTAATTTTCGAAATCAGCAGAGCTTGAAATACTTTGAAAAATATTAAAAGCAAAATGTCACGTTAGATACGTCTAGTCGTGTTATATGCGAAGATTATATTATAATCTTTGGTCTCTGAAAAGTTCAGGATTACAATAAATATCTAGTGACATAAAGGTGTTGAAGGAGAAGACTACCATGATTAAATGTGTATGGTTAATTAAATTATAATTCAATTTATTAAGAAATATCACAGCTAATGAATCATCTGCCTTCTGCGCCACTATTTTATTTTTTTCGGTAACTTCGATGATCACTAGCTGTACTTAGACCCTAGGGATGACGTTTTGAACTACATTCACACTGACAGAGTCTTCTAAAGTTTTCCCCCGAGCCCTTAGGTCATTAAATTTCACAACATAGTATTTCTAATACCATAAACCAAACCAAAAACTAACTTCAGTTAGGTTAGTAATTATAGACAACGACCTATTCGAGCGCTTCCGGTTCCGAGTACATATGTACAGCTAATTAACCAATAAGTAGTTTTAAAAGTTTCATTTAAAAGGCATGTTCACCATTTTTCTTCTATCACTTCGGTTATTTCATTTCGACATGTAAATTAAACGTGATTAGTAAAATTTACCATTAAACCATTCGCAGAAGTAAATGAAACCCTCCTTTGAAGTCCAGTACTCTAATGTTCGATATAGCGCTCCTCTCTGAATGGGTAAAATTGGAAATTCTCTCTCTCTCCGCAAACGACGACGTTTTTTGACGAACTCCGAGGCTGCTAGAGATATTCGCTCGACGAACTCCCGCTCCGAAAATATCTACCGTTAGGAGGCGTACGAATCGCGCTTTTTGAAACTAACCCATACAGAGAGGGGTAAACAAGACCCGGGAGTAATAGACTTCCAAGGAGGGTTTTATCGGCTTCTGCCATTCGCTATAAACGCTAAAAAAGTTTAATTTAAACTTAATACTAACCATATGATCTTCTAATTCACTACAAATCGTTAAAAAGTACTGAAAAAACTAAGAAATTTCGACTTCAATTTGTGTCAATGAATTTGAAGCGATAGTGTATAAACGGTATGAAGGCAAACATATCCGTAATGATGTCATTAAGGGTCTATCTCATTCGCTACTGCATTCCTTACTATTACATTACACACAGAGATTACATAATATAAGAAGAATTTAATGGAATAAAGGTTGGAGCTGGAAGTCGTTATAACGGCTAAGTTCTGGGCGATACCAGAATCGTTAGCGCTTGCCCGGGGCATAGAAAGAACCATGTAGAACTATACTAGTACAAGTAAAATGGGTGCTAGACGCAACTAGCGAAATTAAGCTCAAACCGACGCTACCGGAATCTCGGATGGTACAATTCCCAGAGGAATAAACCTGAAACTGATGAAAGCGACGAATCCACGTGAATCCCTCTTATAACCCTAACGTAATCGGAAAACCATTTGAACTTTCAGAACGTACAGAGGCGCTGAAACAATGACCGCTTCCCATTGTAATTTGTCTAATTCTTTCGAAGCAATCCAGTCAGAGGTGGGATAAGAAAGACTCAATGGTAGAGTTTACATACCCGTATCTCCTCTAAGACAGTGGTCGAAATACAACTCTATATATACTAACCGGACTAGAGTCATCTGACCCTAGAGGGAAAGGTTAAAAGACAGCCTTGTAGTTGATAGTGGGTTGAGACGAGAGACAATCGTTAAGGGACTTGTTAAAAGAGGAAGACCAATAAAGGAAAGAGATCTCATTATTAGTCAGAGCGCGAAGGGAAAAGGTGTCCGGGTGGTAATTGAATTGGTCTCCTGATACGATTATAGGATCGGGTTAACTTTGCACTAGGTTTTAAGTATGTTTAACCCCTGTTTAATTACGTTCGGCATTGTATTAATATAACATATATTATGGTGTAAAGTTCGTGTGAAAATGATTTTAGTTCGTTTCATTTGGCGCGTTCACTGTTCAGAGGAAACTAATCTTACAGCCCCACTGACTTGGAATTGGTTTCACCATTTCACGATAGATTGGGTTGCATTTTATACTTGGAATATCGCTTAAAAATGCCCTTCGTATCAGTTAGCTCCCTAAGGACGTTACTCTCGACCCATTTTACCAGATTCTTTGGGTTTTACGTCGACCATCGTACCCCCTGGACTTCCAATACGGCCGTCATCCATTTCAGGAGGTTAAGGCCGAAAGAACAATTGTAAAGGAAACCGAGATTATACAGTTGAAGCTCGCTAGAGTTAATGATAAACGAAAAGTTCGATTTTGACGCAAAAGCTTAAATTCTTAGCCAAGTTAAATAACTCGTGGCAATATAAATATATATATTTTCTGGTAACCAACCTTTTTAATCAAGGTTAAATACACTTTAAAGCTTTTTACTTCAAATGATCATTTAAGGAGCTACATAATTAAGAGGGAAAGTTATCGTTTCGTGTAGAACACTCATTAAGCGAGACCCCAGGTGATTGCGACGTTTAAGTGCGACACGTCGAGGTTTAAAAGAGACGACTGATCTTTCCCAGAGATAATTGCGTAACATGTATATAGACAATAAAGAACTACAGCGGGTGTGTCGAATGCTTCGCGATTAACCCGTTGGGGATTTGGAGGAATCACGCGAAGGTTATGTTCATTATTTTTCAATATTTAATTTTTAAGTTTAATTTAGGCTTTAATCTATATATAACCTAGCTTGGGGTAAGATTTTGCGTATAGAATCGGCTATTTTCCCCCGTGTTAAAGTTAACCCGAAGAAAAATTTTATATATGACTGATTTAGGATAATTTAACATCATCTTTTAATCGATCAGAGAAATATTTTGGCAAGATTTTAGCAAATATGATTGAACGAACATGCAAATTTTTACGATCCATTTTAAGATCAACTTATCAGAATCAGACAGCTTTAATCCTCATGCAAAAAAAAAAACAAAACAAAATAAAAATAAAAAAATACCCAAAATATTTAGAAGAAATTTTGGTTTTTCTATGGGTGATTCCATATTGAAAAAATAAAAGTTTTTCAGATATGAAACCCAGTACTTTAAATGATTTTTTCCAATTAATTAATCTGGTATTTTTGTGGATATTTTTGCTGCTTTTTAAATTTCTTTTTTTTCTTGATCCTTTTTGTATTATTTTTCAACTGGCTTGACCTTTGACTCCTACTACCCCACTAATCAACTTCCACGGCTTTATCTCGACTACTGTGTTACTTTTCAGGACTACGAGTCCTACTTTTCTATTTCTTTGACTTTACTGAGCTATTGTCCAATTTTCCAAAGTTTTTGATTATTTTGCCCTGACCTTTCCTTGACCATTTTTGTCCTACTGTCCAGTTTCTTTTATATATTTTTGGACATTTCTTGTCCTACTTATCACCATTCTTGAAATTGTTTGTCCTACGTATCTTTTAACTTCGCAAACTTTCACATAACCCAAAATAAACACTACTAATTAAAATTACAATCTCTTTAAATCAAATAAATTTAAAAGTAGTATAAAAATAGGCTTAAAACGTTAAGGAAATGTTTTTAAAAGTCACCCTAAAGTAGAAACTAAAAAGTGCGAACAACTCCCTTCATTTACGATAAAATTTAAGAAAAATGAAAGTATAGTGAACTAAAGAAAGCCGACGACAAAAAGTGCACTTTACCTGCAGCAAAGCTTCTCAAACTGGGAAGAGCAAGAGCAGAGAGACGCGAAGAGAGTGAAAGAGAGAGAAAACTCTAAAGCTAACTTATTTATCCTCGTTAAAGAGCCGAGAAGGTAAAGAAAACCTAACTTTGATTTCTTCTCCGTAAAACTGTTGGACTATTAAAGAAAGGTCCAAGCAAAAGGGGGGCGATTTGTAGCTTTTCCAGTTATTTCGGTGACTCTAGAGTTTGGGTACCGCTCGCTCTGGATTTTATAGTCCTTCTAGTATCGATGTCGTCACGGAGCACAGTACCAACCTCGACTCTAATATCGAAAGTCCTTTTTGAAGGGAGATCTCGCGGACTCTCGACCAATCGCGACTCTCGCCCACTACTACAAACTCCGCCTCTTTTTACTTTCATACACGTTTTAGTTCTCATCCTTCGACCCACACTGGTTCACGAGGTTCGTTTCCGGTTTAGATTACAATAGATATTAAGTTTTAGACTCTAGGTTACCCGGTTCATTATATTTAAAAATAAGATAAGGCACGTTTGAAACTATCGTACGATTCGTATTGAGACGAATCTGTAATATCTTGAACTTCGGAAAAGAGTTTGCGAAACTATTTTTATTTTCAATTAGGTTTAACATGACGTATTTCTACGCCACACTTTTATCGGTATTGCAAACTGTATTATTGGATAAAAATATTGTTGGTTCATGAAATTAAGGCGAATGCATGCAGTTATAAAATATTTACTGAAGAATTTAAGTTTATGAAGTTGAAATAATTTCAATGTGAATATTGTATATTGATATATATGGGTACAATATAATGTTAAAATTAAGTACAATTAAATTAAATCCATAGATAAATCTAGTAAACAGAAACGTATAACCCCTTTACTACTACTACTACTACTACTACTACTACTACTACTTCATTCGCAGTTCCTCCTTGAACAGATAAAAGGATATTCGTGAAATAAAAACGAATGAAGATATGTTACGGGGGTATAATGATAGAAACGTGTAAGAATTACATTTTTTTACCCTTCAACTGCATTCAAATTTTAAATATGATCATACTACACAATCATATAGAGGCAGGTTCATCCCCGTGATATTAGTTTTAACCCCTTTTCCTAAGGTTAAAGGGGATCATGGGTGGAGGTCATCTTTTAACCCCTCCCCCTATTTTATACGCGCTTTTGAAATCCCACTACTATAATATTGGTGAGACATTATCCATCCCACTTTTTCATATTAACTTCATCAATTTTAGCGTTTAGGTTATTAAAGGGAGAATAAAATGGAAAAAGAATTTATTAGAATTTTTTAAAGTGATGTTGCAATATATTTCACGCGAAATTCAAACGGAATTCGAATTTTTTTAAAACTAAATCGATTCAAATTAACATCGTACTAGGCCTTCGAATCGATTTACCCCGTGTCAAAACGTTTCGCTAAAGTCGTGTGAACGAAAAACCGTCTTTTCTCGAATCGATTTGATTCGATTTTTCGAGACTGCTTCGGGAACAAGTTTCGTATCGATTCGGTCTCAACAACCGATGGATGAAGCTACGATAAATCGATTTATTAAGATAATGCGTGAACACGCTTAAAACGATTCCTGGCGATTTGAATGGTATCGTCCCAATTGATCGACTTTTAAGTGATCGAAACCAGTTTTTTGGATTAAATGATCGAAATATTTAGGTTAGGTTAGGTTAGGTTAGTTTTTTAACTCAATCGATCATATGAAATTCGATCATTTCGACCCAAATCATTTGAATAACGGTTTGATTTTACCGTTTCAGATCGATTAAGACCGCGGCTAATATGGTCCCATGGCTATTAAAGAGCTAATAATTGATTCTCGAGCATTATGTCACGTGATATGAAACTTGCTTTCGCGCCGACTTTTTCGCGAAAGTACTTTATCCAGAAAATCATATGAAAATTATCGTTAATTAAGTCTCAGAATAAAATTACCATTTTTATTTTGAAGTTTCTTAAAAACAAGTCAATAACGGTGTAAAATTTTGAATATTGGTTTCAATTAGTTGGAAATACTAGAAATCTTTCTCGTTCAATCGATAATTATGATGGAGTTGAGATTTTTACGATACACTTTCATCTTCCCTTTAAGAGAGTTAACGCGGGAGTTAAGAGATAGCTTGGGTGTAAGGTCCGCGACAAAGAAGCTTTTGCAATAAGAAACTTTTTATAGAGATTGGCACCAATTGCAATTTTTTTTATGAAATTTGAAGACACCAGAAAAGTTCCCATTTTAAGCTTTATCAGAAGCCGATAAAACCCTCCTTTGAAGTCTATTACTCCCGGGTCTTGTCTACCCCTCTCTGTATGGGTTATTCTCAAAAGGCGCGATTCGTACGCCTCCTAACGGTAGATGTTTTCGGAGCGGGAGCTCGTCGAGCGAATATCTCTAGCAGCCTTGGAGTTCGTCCAAAAAACGTCGTTTGTGGAGAGAGAGAATTTCCAATTTTCCGTAGACAGGGGGGATGAAGTAGGACCCCTTCTAACTCGTAAAATTGGGAATTTTACCCATACAGAGAGGAGCGCTATATGGAACATTGGAGTAGTAGACTTCAAAGGAGGGTTTCATCGGCTTCTGGATTTATTAATTTAAAATTTATATCATCTTCGATCTATTCTATCTTCGGATACGTTTTTGAAACTCTTCACGGATGATCGCGCAAAACTAGCGTGAGCATAGTTGGTCTCCCATAAAAATAGGCTTAGCTGTATTCACTGATATCCTGAATTTCTTCGCAATGAAGGTTCACTGACCAATGATTAAAGGCCTGTCGTTAAGGCGAGATCTCCATGAGACTTCCAATAACATTCGATTGGTAACTGACTCAACAATGAGAAGAAATTCAGGTGATTCAAAATCTGTTCAATTTTTAGCTCGAATTTTCCCTTTAACTTTTGTGAATAACTTTTAGACGAATTTAAAAGCATGGAATAAACGAAAATTTGAAATTCACTGGTTAATGATCATTTGATGACCAAGTAGTAATTAAAACGTCACTTCACCGATATCTGGAGAAACCAGCGATAAAATTAATGAATCGATTTTCCATACGCGACGCGATTTAAATTTTTTCTTTTTTAAAAGACTCCCGAAATTTTGATGAGTCTCCGAAAATAGTATAAACGCCAAGAGCGCGATTTCTTGGCGACAAAATCTTCACGATCTTTACCATTTTATCCTATATCTATGGAAATAGAAGTAATACAATGGAAGGTACGATATAGTGAGTTTCTAAGTTCAATCTAACCGGCTTAGCTATTGAAACAAACATTGTTATATTCGTAATAGTTCGTTGAATAATAAAAATAAAGTTGAATTCGCATTAGAAAAATATTAATTTTGGGGGGAATTTGTTAAAGGGGTAGTGAAATCATTCAAATGCCATATGGAATATATTTTTAGCTTTATCATAATCTAAATACTCCATATTTTATACTTAACGCGTTCAAAATGAAAATGTTCAAAATTTAGGTAACGTCATTAACAATAATTTTCATACGAACAAGAATAGATTTTTGATACGAGCGATAGGACTTTATTTATCGAGTACTTTTACGAAAAAGAACGCGCGAAAACGAACTTGTCACTCGTGCCAGACTGCGTGAGAATGAACTGTAACCTCTACAACAACCACGCGACCAAAGTGATGACGTAGTATTTCAAAAATAGATATAATAATATACGTATTTTTACTGTTGAAGTAATTTTTTTGTATGACATCTTTTGAATAGTTTTTTCACTATTTTTCAGAAAATGCAACTCAATTTTCATTTGAAGTAAATGGAAAATAGATGACAACTTCACTTTAAATTTTTTTTATCATTTCATCTCGAAAATTTTAAATTCAATTCTCAAACTAGATTGTTCTAAAATTCGTTTCCTTTTCTTGAACAGAACGTTTATTAAGACTGAGTTGTTAAAATAGTTTCTTTAAAAATGAGTCGTTTTCATTCCATTGTAATGACGCAATTACATTTTATTTGTACGAAACAAAGTTAAGTTGTCACAACTTTTTCGTAGGTATATGGATTATATTTTTATCTTTTTCATAACTATTAAAAACTAATATTCAAGTTTTTACATCTCTGGGTTGACGAGTTTATAAGAAAATTTAAATGTCAAAATAATATAAATTATTTTTTTTTCCACTCGATGACGTTTCGAATTCTGGATTAAGTACTTTCACGGAAAAAGACGGCCCGAAAGCTACCTTATCAGGTGTCAGAATGTTCGAGAATAATTTGTAGGCTCTACAATTGCCAAAGTTATGTAGTGTGGGGAATTTTTGCTTTAAAATATAATTCGAAAGAATTATTTTAACTTTATGATAATTTATTTTTCATATATGTATATTTAGAATGGTTTTTTATAAAAATTTTCGAAAATTGTACTGAAATTCCATTTAGAAAAACGCGTGACAGCTTCGCTTTAAAATAATTTCGAGATTCTAGGCATTGATTTGAAAATTAAGGATTATCATAGAGAGGTTGATTTTAAATTAACTTAAACTATTAAATACGTAATATTGCGCGTGCCACAGCACGTGTCGCGGGGAATTTTTTAAGTCTTCTGATTAGTCAGAGGTTCTCCTTTTAATTTAATGCCAAAATCAGGTTTCCGATTTTACCAGAAGCCGATGAAACCCTCCTTTGAAGTCTACTACTCCAATGTTCCATATAGCGCTCCTCTCTGTATGGGTAAAATTCCCAATTTTACGAGATCGGAGGGGTCCTACTTCATCCCCCCTGTCTACGGAAAATTGGAAATTCTCTCTCTCCACAAACGACGACGTTTTTTGGACGAACTCCAAGGCTGCTAGAGATATTCGCTGGACGAGCTCCCGCTCCGAAAACATCTACCGTTAGGAGGCATACGAATCGCGCCTTTTGAGAATAACCCATACAGAGAGGGGTAGACAAGACCCGGGAGTAATAGACTTCAAAGGAGGGTTTCATCGGCTTCTGATATTATAATACGTTCTGAATTTAGAATATATATTTCGCGATGAGAAATTAGTCCAACTATATAGGAGGAAATCTTAACTTTGCTCTTAAATGTAATTATCCGCCGTGTAATTCGCTAATTTCGAAATTTCAACCGGAAGACAAAGGTATTAATATCAATTATAAGCGAACATCGTGTCGTGGAAGCGAGTGAAATGTCACGCTTTTATCAAAATTGGGTACAGCGTGTGGAAAATATATAGAGATTTTCCAAGATTTCGAATTTTAGTTTCTAAATTATCTTTATAAGCGTAAATTTAACTTGTAGATTTAGTCCATCGCCTCTTGATCTTCCGGCTTAATTCCGAGATTAAATTCGAGCTAAGTCCAGTATCTAGATAGGTCATTGTTACACTAAAAACAATATTTGGCGTTGAGATAAAGGAAAATCTTAGCTTACATATTCAGTAATTAACTTTTACTATTTTTAGTAATTTAATAGAATTTTCTTTAGTTTCGCAAGAGCTCGGGTCATCTTAAAGGGAGGATGAAGAGGAAAATTAAGTAATTTTATGGATTCTATTATTAATAATAAGACTTGTAACAGAAGCCGATGAAACCCTCCTTTGAAGTCTACTACTCTAATGTTTCATATAGCGTTCCTCTCTGTATGGGTAAAATTCACAATTTTACGAGATCGGAGGGGTCCTACTTCATACCCCCCCTGTCTACGGAAAATTGGAAATTCTCTCTCTCCACAAACGACGACGTTTTTTTGACGAACTCCGAGGCTGCTAGAGATATTCGCTCGACGAACTCCCGCTCCGAAAATATCTACCGTTAGGAGGCGTACGAATCGCGCTTTTTGAAACTAACCCATACAGAGAGGGGTAGACAAGACCAGGGAGTAATAGACTTCAAAGGAGGGTTTCATCGGCTTCTGCTTGTAATTATAATAATAAAACTGACCTATGACTAAAAAGCTTCCAAATCAGGTGTACAAACTAAATAGAATCGATTTGGAGTCACGCGAATCGATTCGGAATCACGAGAATTGATTCGGAATCACGAGAATCAATGTGAATCGCGAATGATACTGGAATCAGGTGTACAAATTTTTCTAGCGTGGTTTGCACCTCGGCTTCAAACGTTTAATTACTACACATTTTACCTGAATTCAAATCAATTTTACTATTTACAAAAATAAAAGTTTTAGGAGCTCCCATAAGACTAAAACGTTTCCATGGAAAAATTTCTCACAATTTTATCGTTTTCACCTGTTGCAAAAGTCGTATTTCTGTCATATTGGAAAAAGCTGTTGGGTTGTAAACGCTATAAAAACTACATTACATTCGTTGTTTTTGAAACAATATTGCTTAAAGACAAAGAGAAAGAAGCACGAGCAGTTATGTTTGGTATCTTTTTTAACTCGCAAACTTTCAGAGTATCAGTTTCAAATTGACGAATAAACCTTAGGTTGCAGAAAAAAAATGCAAGGTGAAAAGATCTACTTCAACTCCAACACCAGTTTGCAAACTAAATAAAGCTGTCGCGCATTGATACACAATAAAATATACCGTTGCGTAGTAAATAACTCGTATATTCGTCGGTTGCTATCAGAATCAATTTGAAATTACAGCAGGAGTAAAAGTGGAAACACCCTAGTATCTCAATGGTTTGTTGTTCAACGATTAATGGTACCATATAGCCTTGTACATGCTGAATATTTAAATTGATCATGAACTGCAGACAACTTGGGGAAGAAAAAAAAAGTCTCATATTTACGTGGACTGTCAAGCCCCATTTACTTCGGACCCAACCAATCTTCTTTTGGTAATTTACCCAATATAGAGGGGTTATTGCGCAGTGCCCACTCGAAAACAAAAACATTATTTAGTACTTGTGAGAAGTGGATAAATTTCTTACGCAAAACATTTTTATCTTGATGATTAACTTAAAATATAATTAAATTAATTTGATTGAGGCTGTCAAGAATTTTTCATGAAATTATTCAAAATATAATATCGCCTAACTCTGAACACTATTCGATTGTACTTTTGAAGCGGACGCGGTTTTAAAGACGCCAGTAGCGGCTTCTAATTCTGAACGAACGATTCTAATTCTGAACACCCCTTGCTTCTGAATCTGAATAATTTTAATTTATGACAAAACAAAATATAATCCATAGAAATTTTAAGAAAAACCAGTTTATTAAATAAACTTTTATAAGAAATCTTTCGGACGAACTAGTCCAGTTTGTAACTGGAATGAAAAGGGACTGTGTCTTAAAGCTCTCCTAAAAGTTTATTTAATATACTGTTTTAATTAACCATTAAGTAGCAGTCTTGTAAATTAATTAAATTATTTAAAAAAAACTCTGCAAAAATTAAAACTAATTTAGTACAAATATTTTTAAATTTAAATAATTAAAAAATACTAAACCATAGCTCTAATCAAAGTTTTAACAACAGCTTTGACGACTTTAGTGAATTTCTCAAGCATAACTTGCTCAGAGCTGACTTATACCTATTCAATTAATATTATAAACCCCAATATAGTATACATAGACAAATTTGACATAGAAACAACACTTAATAATAATAATATAGTGTACAATAACGCCACAATGGTGACCCGAGAGATCATAGATTAGTTGTCTTCGGACGCTCAAGTATATTGCACTTGGACTGGCATTGAAATGACGTCACGTGTATCAACCTTATCTCCCCGTTATTTACAAGATATATAAGGTTCAATTTGGTAAGGAATATTTGAAATCCACCCAATAATTATAATTTAAGTAGTTAATTTAATTATGTGACGGATTCACATGGGACCAGATATTCTGTAGTAATCTTCATTGAATATGAAATTTCGTTATTCAAGTGACGTTGTCACGATTTAAATCATTTTTTTTTCGAATTTCTATAGATTATATTTATAGTTTTATCCCAAAATTTTATATCTCTGGATTAAAAGCGTTCTAAAAATCGTTTAAAATGAAAATGTCAACAATATACAAGTAATTTTTCTCCGATTTATGAATTAATTTATTTCTGGGACCTAATTAACGATAATTTTCGTATGAATCTGTAGGATTAAGTACTTATACGAGAAAAACCGCGCGAAAGATACCTTAACACCTGTTAGAACGCGTGAAAAAACACAATTCTCTTCTATAACGATCACAGCTGCTCGAAATAGTCAATTAAAAATATTTTAATAAACTTAAACGCTTGTTAAAGATAGAAAAAATATATAATCTCTCAGAAAACGATAAGCCTAATCCAAGGTTTAATAAATAAATCAAATTCAAAACTTAAACGCTT
Organism: Odiellus spinosus; assembly: GCA_963920705.1. NCBI lineage: Eukaryota > Metazoa > Arthropoda > Arachnida > Opiliones > Phalangiidae > Odiellus > Odiellus spinosus. Next base: position 14,642,845 of record OY987237.1, on the reverse strand, counting down.
GGAAATTAATTTCGGTATCAATTTGTTTTAACTTTACCGTTATTGTCAGACAGACGAAGACATAGAATAGATACGCCCAATTCAACGAAAATTAAAATGAATGTCATACTCCCTTTAATCCTCCATAAGATGTAGTTACGAGAGAGTTCTAGGAAAACACGTGTTAATAAATAAACAAGACTTAATCCCTTACGCGATCCCCACATGACCCATTCATTTTAATTGGAGATTTATCTATCATATCTAAAGATAATCATATCTCTATAGTATATATTTCATAAGGATTTGCTAGCGAAGGTAAAGCTGTTTACCCTCATCTATAAATACAACAAATCATGGAGATAACTTGTAGCCTAGCTTCGCGCGAGCTTTCAACTCCAGAAAGGTTGAACTGTAAAACTTAAATATTTTTAATTAAAAGTATCGTTTCAATAGGCCTAATCCGATCCTAATCTAAAAATAGGCCTAGCTGTATTCGTATAGATCCTGAATTTCTTCGCATTGAAGGGTCAACGACCAATCGAATGTTATTGTAAGTCTCACGTCGATATCGTCTTAACGACGGGCCTTTGCTCGTTGGTCGACGACCCTTAAACGCCAAGAAATTCAGGATCTCCATGAATCCTGCTAAGCCTATCTTTTAGGTTTTACTACAGAATCGAAAATGATATTATTCAAGCTATTAAAAATAAAAATGATTCGCTTTTACACTGGGAAGAGCTCAATTTGTTTGATTTTACGCTAAGCCTAATTCGGGACTAATTCCGTTTGAAAGAAAAGAACGTTGAAGGCGCGCGATTTTCGCGGGAACGTTGCCATGGTTACACTTTGACGAAAAGGGCTACTAGAGTGCGCGAGAATCGTTAATTGGCTGCAAATTGGATTTTAATGGTGATTGGATATTGAATTGCTTTTAAAATAGTTTTGAGATACAATTATTTCTTGATTTTGAGTGGCAAATATTGATTACTATAATATATTTGAATATTTAATTTAAATAACCTAGTTTAAGAGGGATTAGACATTTTAAAACAGGTTTCCTGGTCCCTTAAGATAAATAAGAAAAAAATATTCTTTAAATTCTGATATTTATGATATTAAATTATTTTTCTATAGTTTTCGTTTAACTTTTTTATTGAACCGATTTGTAATATTTTGATATTTTTCATTTCTTATAATATGGAATTTATATTAGAAATATTAAATACCGATCCAATAATGCAGAAACTAGGTTTCCCCGAATTTTTTTCTATCCATGGTTCAATCAAATGTCTACCATTCTTTCCAAATTTGGTATTCAAAATTAAAAGTAATTGGTTAAAAATGGTTTTAAAATTAAAAATAATTGGTTAAAAATTGTTTTAAAATTAAAAATAATTGGTTAAAAATATTTTAAAATTAAAAATAATTGGTTAAAAAAATATTAAAATTAAAAATAATTGGTTAAAAAAATATTAAAATTAAAAATAATTGGTTAAAAAATATTAAAATTAAAAATAATTGGTTAAAAAATATTAAAATTAAAAATAATTGGTTAAAAAATATTAAAATTAAAAATAATTGGTTAAAAAATATTAAAATTAAAAATAATTGGTTAAAAATATTTTAAAATTAAAAATAATTGGTTAAAAATATTTAAATTAAAAATAATTGGTTAAAAATATTTTAAAATTAAACATAATTGGTTAAAAATATTTTAAAATTAAACATAATTGGTTAAAAATATTTTAAAATTAAAAATAATTGGTTAAAAAAATATTAAAATTAAAAATAATTGGTTAAAAAAATATCAATATAATACAATTAAGTTTATATATTAAAATATAGTACAATTAAGTTGAAATATTAAAATGTAATACAATTAATTTAAAATATTGAAATATATTAATTTCGTATTTAGCTATAAAAACTATCTAATGATATCACTATTTAATATACTGAACTTGAAATCCCCTCTGTGGGTCATTTCCGGGTTGATTTAAGTAAAGCTTATAAAACTTAATACCCCAAAAACCTCGAGATGAGTTCGACCTCGAAATCTAAGGTCTACATATAGAATTATAGTATAGAGTTTAGCTCCATTTAATTACGGTAGATAATTATAAGTGCCAATAGTCTACTCCTTACGCATATTAACACAGATAGGACGCTCGCTTAGTAACAAGTCTATCAAGAGACAGGCGAGCATCCAAAGACTCTAGGCCAGAGGCCTGAGTCTAGGTCAACTCGAGTTTATTATACAAAATTAAATAAAAACAAGAATTGTTGCACAATTTTTAGACAATTTTTTCGTTTTTAAATTAATTCAAATGGTGAAGTTTGAATTTTTGTAATTATAAATTTGGGCCAATCATAATACTTCGGCCTTCAACAGCGCTTTTATCGTCTTACCAGAAGCCGATGAAACCCTCCTTTGAAGTCTATTACTCCCGGGTCTTGTTTACCCCTCTCTGTATGGGTTATTCTCAAAAGGCGCGATTCGTACGCCTCCTAACGGTAGATGTTTTCGGAGCGGGAGTTCGTCGAGCGAATATCTCTAGCAGCCTCGGAGTTCGTCAAAAAAACGTCGTCGTTTGTGGAGAGAGAGAATTTCCAATTTTCCGTAGACAGGGGGGATGAAGTAGGACCCCTTCTAACTCGTAAAATTGGGAATTTTACCCATACAGAGAGGAGCGCTATATGGAACATTGGAGTAGTAGACTTCAAAGGGGGGTTTCATCGGCTTCTGGTCTTACCATTAAGATACGCCGGCCTATTATTATAAAGTTAAGACGTTACAAGCGCTGTTGAAGGTTGAAATAATGATTGGTCGGAATCAGGGTTCGTACAAAATTTTGGAAGTTAATTTCCCTGACTTTTCCAGGTTTTCCCTGACCATTTCCAAATAATTTCCCAGACCAATTTTAATATATATATTTTTTTTTCATGAATATATTCTTACGAGCTTGAGCTGTTGGCAATTCCTACATTTTATTTGACATAGTTTATCAATCGGGGTCAGCTGATAGTTTACTCGGAATATGAGAAACAATTTGAATCTTTAGGCAAATATTTTCAGTTTATAATAATTACCTTACAGCTGATTGGTAAACTAATCATAAACAGTTCCTTGACACATACCAAAATATTTATTATCTCTGACCATTTGGGCTATTTTCAAATTCCTTGATTTTTCCCTGACCTTTGGGGCCACTTTCCAAATTCCCTGACTTTTTGGGCCAATTTCTAAATTCCCTGACTTTTACAAGTTTTCCAGGTCGTGTACGAACCCTGGGAAATTTATTTTTACAAAAATTCAAACGTAAAATAAATTCAAAAGCTGTTCTATTTTTAGCTCAATTTATAATTACCAAAATTAAAAATAATAATGGTATTGCGTGTTTTATAATGAAGTCTTTCTTGACCCACGAACTCCCTTTGCATAAATTGAAAGATCATTAAAAAAATTTGAAAATAACTATTTTTACCGACGTAAGAAATTTTAGCTTCAGAGAAAATGGAATGTCATAAGACACGTTTACAATTAAAGGATTTTATAGAAAAAACGCAATATTGCCATCAATAATGACGTCATTACACGTAACTTCCTCCTGCCTTTCACTTCATTACCTCTAATCCAGTGAATAGGAAATACAATTCCTTCTCAAGACTAAACCGAAATCACGCGTGATTGACCTAACACCGTTAAACCTTTACAGAATACGACGGAACTATACACTAAAAACTAACTAGATCGTTTTGCATAATTAATTAACCAACTCGGATTAGACGCAGTCATTTAAATAGATTCGGTTAACGTCTGTGTCTCAAAAGGGGAAGTGAAACGGTCCAATAATTCTGTACGAAAGGAAATTGACACCAAATGAATCGAGTGTTCAAGTTAAGTATTGATTTAACTAGTTACTTCCAGACTCGTAGCTACAGGAGACGCGGAGAGCGTCAAATCTAAATGTCGAGGGAGGAAACTGCTACGAAAGGTTTTCAAAAATTTGCCAGTAAAAAGGAATTGACACGAAGAATCCCTTAATTAAAATTCTAGAATTTAAAATGTTAAATTTGTTTCTGTTTCGATATACTTCAGATACCGTAAAGTAAAAGAACTATATGAATATTTATTTGGACAAGAATAATTAATGTAGGGTAACATCAAAAATTGAATTACAATGGCAAATTGTATACCACTTTCTTCCATTCTTGTGGAAGGGATTCAAGTGTGTGTGTGTGGGGGGTGGTAAAAATTTAAAATATATAGACAATAGTAAAATTCAAGAGTATCCCATTTCCGAAACATACGACTAGAGCTCTTGCAAACTGTCCACCCTGCAGTCCAAGTATGGCCAACAAAGGCTGACTTTTGCTATTGAAGGATTTGACGACGAGTCAAGTGAACCAATAACATTACGGACAACCAACCAACCAAAAGGAAGTATAATATTTCATAACCAAGGCTTAGTGATGTATCAATTATACCAGAGGTATATAATAACCCCCTTCGGGAGGAAGTATGAAAGGTAGGCAAAATCGACGAACAACGAGTGCCCGGCGTAAATCGCGGCGGATCGACACACCGCTTTACTCCCAAAAAATAGTTACACCATTTTGAACCTCGCTAAATTTTCCCTACGCGCACTTCCGGAACTCGCGAGCCGAAGTCAACCTTCGACTCCATTTTAACAGACATCCTGACTCCCGAGATAGGAAGTTCTAAACACAAATCAAGCCGTCTTGTTTATACAAAGACCATTTACTAGAGTAGCGACATTGAGAAGTCTAGCGCGAGCTAGTGGCCTAGATAGTCAGCAGCGGGCTCTTGTTGTTCGTGATTTTTAGCATTGGTAGTATAGGGGCTTTCATACTTCCCCCCGAAGGGGGTTATTATATACCTCTGTTTATACCGATCTAGATAATTGCATTTGCTTCTGGTGTCTTGGTCATGTTTTGGATTTTAGTTGTGAAGTATTTTGTAAATCTAGTGATCTAAACTAACTCCTCGGAAACATCTCAATCATAAACCTAATCAATGTCGAATCTTCGTTAAAAATAACGCGCTATTGACTAAGTAAACGAATTTTTCAACGAAAGAAAAATAAGTTAAAAGGATTTTCGAATTCATATTTGTCTTAACATAGGAGGTAGGACACTTTGCTAAATTTGCCTAGATTCCAAAGATTCTTCCAGACTATCGATTAGATCATAAAAGTTCCCAAAACTTTTCTCAGAGACAGATAGAGAATTTCAACCTTTAACCTTCGTACTTAGACTTTTAAACTTAGAATTTTTTTTTTTCTTAAATTAAATCAGGGTTGCCACAGTTTGTTCAGATTCAAATTCCCTGACTTTTCCAGGTTTTTCCCTGACCTTTTCCAACGATTTTCCCTGACCTTTTCAGCTAATACTACCCTATTTTTAACCTATTATTTTTTATATTACTCTCCTGGCTTCTTGAAAGATCTTTAAATTCCCTGACTTTTTAAAATATCTTTAAATTCCCTGACATTTTGGTTCATTTTCAAATTCCCTGACGTGTGGCAACCCCGTTAATATTCTGGTTTCTTATTAATTGCGAATTTAAGTAGCTCTTAATGAGTCAAAACAATCAAAGGGAAAATTGAAGTTAAAAATAAAAATCTAGTTTCGTTTATTTTCTAAAAAATGTATTCTTGTAGTTTCACAATTATTGGACCCTTTTATAAAGTTTCAATGTAAGTGAAGTGTAAAATGAGCCAGATGAACACGACCGCGTATCAACGATAAAGAGTCCCAACATATTCTGAAGGCATAATATCATCAATTTACCCTGATTTGACAATAAACGTAAACCTATCCAAGCTAACTAAAATATGGAAGAAAATTGGAAGCGTGTACCCAAAATCTCCGAACCAAGATTGATTTATAATTATACATATTTGAAATAAATTATCAAATTAACATATTAAGTAGGTGAGATTAATATCCAAACTGTGATAGAAACCCGCTCAGCGTAATTTCGTGGTCCTAATTCCGCCTGGTTTTCGGGTTCAATATCTGGTTTAAATTTATTTGAAAAGCAACAGGGCGAGGAAATAAACACGCCTTTAAACCTTTTTCCAGCTCGCCAAAACAGTGGAGTCAGGAAGAGTGCATTTTGGCGAGAACATAGATTTGACTGTATGACGTCCATTCCTAATGTCAGCTTCCATAGACGAATAAAATGGCCGAGAGAAAAAGGTTTATATATTTTAAAACGAAAAGTTAAAACCCTATGCAAATAACTCATCAAAAGTTTCATTCGAGTCCTTTGAGGAATATATACAGCGTTTTCACTGAACCCATATGGTAAGCTCTTATAATTCTAAAATCAATACGACAAACTACTTTCTCAATCTATGATGATTTACATTGGGTATTATTACGCCTCAGCTTTTAATAGTTTTTCTAACAGCTCTTGAACAAAAAAGTCACGTGAAAACGTTTTTGAAACCAGTGAGAAAAAGTATATAATGGATCTTAAAGAGAAGTTGAAAAATATAAGCAAATGGCTATTGTCACACTTTTACGAAGTATCAGAAGCCGATAAAACCCTCCTTTGAAGTCTATTACTACCGGGTCTTGTCTACCCCTCTCTGTATGGGTTAGTGTCAAAAATCGCGATTCGTACGCCTCCTAACGGTAGATATTTTCAGAGCGGGAGCTCGTCGAGCGAATATCTCTCTAGCAACCTTGGAGTTCGTCAACCAAACGTCGTCGCGTGTGGAGAGAGAGAATTTCCAATTTTCCGTAGACAGGGGGTACGAAGTAGGACCCCTCCGATCTCGTAAAATTGGGAATTTTACCCATACAGAGAGGAGCGCTATATCGAACATTAGAGTAATAGACTTCAAAGGAGGGTTTCATCGGCTTCTGGAAGTATAAGGGTGAAATTATAAAGCTTGATATTCGTATCGAACCTCCCTTTAACCGGGTCAGACAAAAGGGCCGAAAATTCATCACTTTTTCAATTAAGATGAAGACGTTAGGGATCTCGATAAATCACGTACGTAACTTCGATACTCGAGAAATTTATTTTAGGATCGATCATGGAGGAATCCTTGTTGGAATTTATACCATATCGATAGTCGACATTCTTGGAATCATATCGATCGCGTTAAAGCGATTCTCTCTTTATATATACAAGTAGCCACGTGACCATATTGATGACGTAGTATTGCGGAGGAAATTTACATTTCACTAATTTTATTAATTTTTAACGCACTCCTTCCTATTAATATATTGTATCAAATATTGTAATAAATCAAAGGGATAATGAAATATTATAAATGATATCGAAGGGGTAAAGAGGTTAGGTGATTGATTATGTATTTAACATTACCAAAGGATGGAACAAATATTAATGTATAATACGTGGAAAGTAGGCTTAACAAGGATCGAAAGATAGTTTGCAATCTAAAAGATATACGAACAGGTTCTATTTGTTGGTTCAAAGGATGGCAAAAGTATAGATAATCCTATACTTAATCCCAGCCTTGAAAAAGGCAACATTTACAATATAAAGGGGTGCTTTTTAACACTGTTTTTGCTGTTTCCAAGATTATTTTATAAAGCCAACTATAACATTAGGATGGATCTGAACCATTGAACCGATCTATTTGTTAAGCCAGAAGCCGATGAAACCCTCCTTTGAAGTCTACTACTCTAATGTTCCATATAGCGCTCCTCTCTGTATGGGTAAAATTCCCGATTTTACGAGTTAGAAGGGGTCCTACTTCATCCCCCCTGTCTACGGAAAATTGGAAATTCTCTCTCTCCACAAACGACGACGTTTTTTTTGACGAACTCCGAGGCTGCTAGAGATATTCGCTCGACGAACTCCCGCTCCGAAAATATCTACCGTTAGGAGGCGTACGAATCGCGCTTTTTGAAACTAACCCATACAGAGAGGGGTAGACAAGACCCGGGAGTAATAGACTTCAAAGGAGGGTTTCATCTACTTCTGTTAAAGCCTATAATTAAAATTTTATTTGTATCTTAATATTTGTAAATTATTTTACTATTGGATAAGGCTTATTTTAGTGTTCATTTCATTTTCCCTTAAACACTATATTAATATTACACCAAATTAAACTACAATGAAATCAAATTAAAAATAACCATTATTATTAAATTACTTTCTAAAAGAAATAAAAATAGGAAATGTTTCCCGAGACGGTATTAAAAATAATGATGTTTTTTATTAATAATTATGGCCGTATCTTACAAACTCGAATTAATAACCCCGAGACAAAGTTCTACAATGTTTATGTTTATCTAATGAAATATAATAAAAGCTACCTATTAATTACATCATTATTCGTTGAAGCGTAATGACCATAATTAATTCTTTTAGGAGTCCCTAAATAGAAACAAAAAAACATAACGAGGTCTTTCACTGCAGCCTTAAGAATTATTTCCCTAGGTATTTTGATTTTCTTTCACTATTATCTTTAATTTGCCAAGAGAAGTTCGTAAAAAAGCGGAACCTAACGCGTATTAATATATCGTGTTAAATGTCATAGGGTTTAAAAGTAGGTCACTTAATCACGAACAAAGGTTTAGTTCACGAGGGCGATAGTTGTAAAATCTTTCACGCGCTCATTTTAAATTAAACCGATTTTCCTCTAACTGTATAAGTACCTAAAGTAAAAACAGAATTAAAGGAGCGACGTATGCTGGTGTTAGGACTCTACGCGAAAAAACACGCTTAGAGGATCTATTTTATTTATGACATGCAGCTGCGTCGCTTTCTTCCTTTGATGCCTAAAAAGCATTTCTTGGTATTTTTGACTTGTTCAACGTTAAAAGTCTTCCCCTGGTTGGGTGGGATAAAGAGTCGAAAAAGTAGCGAGCCACCGTCGTAAAAAGAGGAGCCCCGAAGAAGGGTGACGACCCCCTATAATTGGGTGCATATTGTTGTAAAACTTTGGAAGTTCGGCCTCGCCCTACCAGGGAGAGAAAAATATCGTTTTCTAAGAAAATAAAGGCATATGCCGTTTATCTATATTCGTTGTAAAAGAAAAACCTCGGATAGTGGTGACAAAATTGCCCGGACTTACTCTTAACTTGGTACATTTCGAGAGAAGACCTAAAATATCCTAGCTCCCGATAGCCGGAGAAATTTAATTCAGTTTGCTTAAACTTAGTGTTTAATAAATTTGCGAAACCAAGTTTTATCAACGATCAGATACAAATAGGTATCCTTTTTGAAAGTCTCCCTACAAGTAGGGAGACGTGGTCGCCTCCAAAAGAGGTATTTTTGTCGCCTCCTCAAGAGGTATTTTTGTCGCCTCCTCAAGAGGTATTTTTGTCGCCTCCTCAAGAGGTATTTTTGTCGCCTCCTCAAGAGGTATTTTTGTCGCCTCCTCAAGAGGTATTTTGTCGCCTCCTCAAGAGGTATTTTTGTCGCCTCCTCAAGAGGTATTTTTGTCGCCTCCTCAAGAGGTATTTTTGTCGCCTCCTCAAGAGGTATTTTTGTCGCCTCCTCAAGAGGTATTTTTGTCGCCTCCTCAAGAGGTATTTCCATCGCCTCCAAACAAAAAAGGTGTTTGGTCTCCGAAAAAATAAACGATTCATAATTTCCTTAACCACTGGTTCCTTATTTCACTGGCTGATATCATCAATTACTCAAGACACGTTCACACTCCCAACATCTTAGTAGTAGTAAAGCTATTCCGTGACAATTTGGTGCCGAAACCCGGGATGTGACCGTGCCGCGGACTTGGATTACCGTTTCTCGTTCGCGTTAAACTAAAATTAAAGTTATCGCGACCGTCGAAAAGTAATGGCGGAATCAGACGAGTCCAGCGGAGATGAGGAAACATTAGCCACCATCCGAACCAAGGAGAGGAAAAGAAGCAAATCGTTACGGACTCTAATTGCTATACGGAACTCTGCTAGAGAAAGCGCGACATCAATTATTGGTGACCTGAAGGTCTTGGTTCAAGATATCACGCGCCCAACCGATGACATAGATGACAAAATAACACTCTTAAATCAACGTGAAGAGGAAATAATAATACTCGACCAAAAGATAAGGAGCCTAATCAGCGATATAGATGCCTTGACGAAAGACGTCGTCGACGCCCGAAAGGTACGAGATGACATCACTCTCGCTAGATTATCGTCCCGACGTAAACGACCACGTGATCCATCGCCTCCAGCGGCAAATAATGCTTCGGGTAGCGGGTCCGTTTCCGGATGTCACCAGGGTTCGTGTAGTGTCGGACGTAAAACGGGTACAAAATTACCGCGTTTAGAAATGCCAAAATTTAATGGTGATATTACGCTATTTAATTCATTTTGGAGTCGGTTCAAGGCGGCGGTAGACGATGACGAAGCTCTTCCAAAGGTAGAAAAATTTAATTATTTGGTTTCTTATCTGGTCGGTGACGCCAAGAGCGCTGTAGCGAGTTATAACGCCTCGGAAGAGGCTTATGACCAAATAGTTCAATTGTTAAAGGATAGATTCGGCAGGTCGGATTTAATTATGCTTACTCATATGAAAAATTTAGCTAATCTAAAACCTGTCGAGTCTTCTAGTGATATCCAGGCGCTGCGTCACCTACTTGATAAATGTGAGGTAAATTTGCGGGGTTTAAAGGGGTTGGGCATGGATACGGCCTCCAAAAATACGTGTTTATGCCCCTCTATACTGCAAAGTATCCCTGAGGTGATAAGATTGGAATACAGTCGCACACGCATCTCAGACGACGATTGGAACGCCGATACGTTAATAGACTTTCTTCGAAAAGAAGTGGAGTGCAGGGAGAGATCTAACGTCTTAGGGGCGCCATCCACGAGCAAAAACTCGGAAAAGGCTTCGGGGGATAAAAAGGCAAAGCTGAATTTTCATCAGAAAGGTCCGCATAAATATTTCAATCGTGAAGGAAATAGGGCTAACGTGCCCTCTGCATCGGCGTTATCTACGCAAGTTGGGAAATTTTCCAAATACTGCATTTTTTGCGAGAAGGAAGGGCATTTTCCGACACAATGTACTAATTATTCGTTGAAACGAAAAAGAGAAATGATTATGCAATCCAAGCGCTGTTTCAATTGTTTACGAATAGGTCATAACATTGAACAATGCTACGCTACCATAAAAAACTGTCCACTTTGCCAGGGAAAGCACAACAAGGCCATTTGCTATCAAAATCCGGTAAATAATAACACGGATTGGGCAAAGAAAACAAACGAATGGAGGAAGCCAGAGAGTAACACCAAAAAGGGTTCCCTCGCCAAGAAGGGGAGGGAGAAAGCGGCCGCCGGGTCTAGCTCGACAGTGGTTCAATCGGTATATTGTAACCGTAGCGTTTTACTGAAGACCGCCCAGGCCGTAGCGAGAAATCCCCTCATTTTAAAGGCGAATAGGGGGAAGCAAGTACGTTGCCTCTTAGACGACGGGAGCGAGGCTACCTTTATTCGGGAAGACGTCTCGCGCGCTTTAAACCTCCCCGTAGTGGGGGTAATGACTCTCAAGATAAGAAACTTCGGTAATGATAATCCCGAAGCTGTTAAAAGGAGAAAGGTTAGACTGACACTAGCAAATAAACACGACCCAAACAGTGCCATTGAAATTATAGCTATAGAAGTCCCTTATTTATGCCAAGCTATAACCACTATCAATTGCCAGGAAATAGAAAAGCACATGAAAAGTAAAGGATTAACACTCGCGGATGAACCGGAAGAATCCGCTAGGAGTGGCTCCGATATTGGAATATTAATCGGAAGCGACTTTTATTGGGAATTGGCTAATGGAAAGATCGAAAGAATAGGGAAGTCATTGGTAGCTCAGGAAACGAAGTTTGGGTGGGTTCTACAAGGTCCGCTCACCGTATCCGATTTCACTGTGAGCCGCTGCGAAGTAGTGTCCTTGAAAATTGGAATAACGGAGAAAAAGGTTTTCGATACAATAAAAAATTTCTGGGAATTAGAATCACTGGGGATAAATGCCAAACAAGATACTAATACGCAAAACGATGGAATTATGGCAGGATTTGAAAGCGACGTCATATTTAAAGGGCCGCGGTACCAAGTAAAATTACCATTCATAACAGAAAAGACGTCACTTCCTAACAACTTAAGCGTGGCTTTCAAACGAATGAAAGGCCTCGTGAAAAGATTTGAAAGAAACCCAGCGTTTTTCCAGGATTATAAAAGCATAATCAATGAACAACTACAGAATGGAATCGTAGAAAAAGTAGAAGCAATCGAATCAGTTCCAGGAACGTATTACTTACCTCACCAAGGTGTAGTACGGGAGTCTAGCGCAACAACGAAATTGCGCATCGTATTCGACGCTTCCTCGCATGTAAAGGGTGCTCCATCTCTAAATAATTGCTTATCTAGTGGGCCCAATTTAAACCCCGATTTAATGCTCCTGTTATTACGATTCAGGAAGCACAAGATCGCTATAACCGCGGATATCGAAAAAGCCTTTTTGCAGGTGGAAATGGAGCCGGAAGATAGAGACTCATTAAGATTTTTATGGATAAAGGAAGAAGGGAATGAGATAATCTCAACGGAATTCCAAGAATTACGCATGACTAGAGTGCCGTTTGGGGTCACGTCTTCACCCTTTCTGCTAGCGGCTACTATTAAAACACATTTGAAAAACTATGACGGTAGCAAAGAAGAAATAATAGCGTTAGAAAGGGACCTATACGTAGACGATTTAGTTAGCGGTTCAGACAATATACAGTCCGCCGTGGATCTAGCATCTAATTTGAAGCGTGTCATGAACGATGCCGGCATGAGGTTGCGTAAATGGAATACCAACTCTCAAGAATTAAAATTAAAGTGGAAACAAAACGAAGATTTCAGTAACGACGTTGCGGACGAAGGGGAGTCGAGAGGGAACGACTTGAAAATCCTTGGATTATTATGGAAACCGGAAGATGATTGTTTCACCTTTGATCTTGCTAAGCTGATTTCGTTTCTAAAAGATGTAAAGAAAAACAAGCGATTTATTTTGAGCGCGGTTGGTCAAATATTCGACCCCATAGGAATCCTGAGCCCGTACACTATTCGAGCGAAGTTTTTATTTCAATCCCTCTGGAAGCTCGGTCTAGGGTGGGATGAAACACTTCCATCCGAAATTGGGGAGAAATTCGGTCAGTGGTGTCAAGAGCTTCCTGATTTACGCGGGATAAAGCTTCCGCGATGCTATTTTGACGAATCGAGAGATGTTGTAGAGCAAGAACTACATTGTTTTTGCGATAGCAGCATCAAGGCTTACGCCTGCGTCATTTATGTTCGTTACATAACTACAGATCAGAAAATTAACGTTTCATTGGTAACAGCTAAAGCGAGAGTTGCCCCATTAAAAGTGTTGTCTCTACCAAGACTTGAGCTGATGGCCTGCCTATTAGGTGCCCGTCTAGTAAAAAATGTAAAGGACATATTTCTAACAGACCGATTAAAACTACATATGTGGACTGACTCTATGATAGCGTTACACTGGGTAAAAGGGTCAGCGAAAACATGGAAACCTTTCGTTTCTAATCGAGCGGCTGAATTACAAAAAATATCCGACCCTCAGGATTGGTCACATTGTCCAGGGGATGATAATCCCGCCGATCTGCCAACAAGAGGAGTATCGGCCGTAAATCTAATCAACGGTGAGCACTGGTGGCAAGGACCCACGTGGTTGAAGCGAGATAAAATACTTTGGCCAAAACAAACGCCTATATCCGTTCAGGAAGAAAGGGTGGAACTGGAAAGGAGAAGAACTGTTCTCAGAGTAGAATGCGAAGAAAAAATCTGTATACAGAACTTGATTGACCTACAAAGGTACCATAAATGGGATAAAGTTCTGCGAATTACGGCATGGATATATCGCTTTCTTAATAATTGTAATAAGAAAAGCGACAGCCGAGAAGGAACATTAACAGCGTTGGAATTAAGAACCGCCGAAAACAAATGGATTATCTCCATACAAATTGACGATTTCGAAAAAGAAATCACGGCGATTAAAAATAAAGCTGAAATCGGTAAAGGATCCAGCATATTAACTTTAAATCCATTTCTCAACGAAGATGGGATATTGTGCGTGGGTGGGAGATTGGAACAATCAAACTTAACGTTTGACGAGAAGCACCCCGCAATTGTCAGTAAAAAACAGCGTTTAGCGGAGCTTCTAATATGGAAAAGTCACGAAGAAGTTTTCCATAGCGGAACACAAGCTACGTTCACACAATTACGATCCCGTTTCTGGATTCCCGCGGGAAGACAATTAATAAAATCCCTCCTGAAAAAATGTTATCTTTGCAAAAGATTCAGTTGTAAGGGTGGGACACTGCCAACCGCACCCCTCCCAAGAGAAAGGATTGAAATAACGCCGCCATTTCAAGTCATAGGTATTGACTTTGCCGGCCCCCTTTACGTTAAAACCAGCAAAAAGGACGAGAAGGCGTACATCTGCTTATTTACGTGCGCCGTAACCCGAGCGCTTCATCTGGAACTCGTAGCCTCTCTGACTACTGAAGAATTTTTATTAGCCTTCAGAAGAATGGTGGGACGGCGTGGGCTACCAAGCGACGTTTACACGGATAATGCTAAAACATTTATAAAAGCCAACGCCGACTTAAAACTGATATGGGAGACAATAAATCACACCGAAGTAAAAGAATTTTTTGGACAAAAAGGAATCACCTGGAGATTTATAGCCGACAGAGCAGCATGGTGGGGAGGATTCTGGGAAAGAATGGTAAAAACTACGAAGAATATCTTAAAGAAGGCTCTCTGCCATTCATCCTGTAACTTTCAGGAATTACAGACGATTCTGATAGAAGTCGAAGCCGTTATCAATTCCAGACCCATTACATATGACTACGCTAACGTAAACGAACCTTCCCCGCTCACCCCCTCTCATCTGCTCATTGGAAAAAGAATCACCAGTCTACCATCACAGAGAGTAAACCTTAAAGATTGCGTAACGAGCGCCCAAAAAGAAACTGGTAAACGTCTGCGATACCGTTTAACGCTAATGGAACGCCTTAATAAAAGATGGAAAAACGAATATTTACTGGAATTGCGTTCAGCTCATCACAGCAAACTCGTAAAAAACGAAACTTCACTTAAAAAAGGGGACGTTGTACTAATACACGACGATAAAATTCAAAAGCAAATGTGGAAAACGGCTGTCGTAACGGAAACGCTGTTTGGTCGCGACGGAAAGGTTCGAGCTTGTATAGTGCGAACAGCAAATGGTAATCACCTCAGGAGGCCGGTCCAATTGCTTTACCCCTTAGAGATACCCAATTAGGTGAGGTGAGAACGCGCGCGTAAAAGAAAACTTTATGTACAATGAAAGACATTAGAAATACAAGTACAAACAATTTCGGATTTGAACAATTGTATTTCGCGGCGGAGTGTAAAATCTTTCACGCGCTCATTTTAAATTAAACCGATTTTCCTCTAACTGTATAAGTACCTAAAGTAAAAACAGAATTAAAGGAGCGACGTATGCTGGTGTTAGGACTCTACGCGAAAAAACACGCTTAGAGGATCTATTTTATTTATGACATGCAGCTGCGTCGCTTTCTTCCTTTGATGCCTAAAAAGCATTTCTTGGTATTTTTGACTTGTTCAACGTTAAAAGTCTTCCCCTGGTTGGGTGGGATAAAGAGTCGAAAAAGTAGCGAGCCACCGTCGTAAAAAGAGGAGCCCCGAAGAAGGGTGACGACCCCCTATAATTGGGTGCATATTGTTGTAAAACTTTGGAAGTTCGGCCTCGCCCTACCAGGGAGAGAAAAATATCGTTTTCTAAGAAAATAAAGGCATATGCCGTTTATCTATATTCGTTGTAAAAGAAAAACCTCGGATAGTGGTGACAAAATTGCCCGGACTTACTCTTAACTTGGTACATTTCGAGAGAAGACCTAAAATATCCTAGCTCCCGATAGCCGGAGAAATTTAATTCAGTTTGCTTAAACTTAGTGTTTAATAAATTTGCGAAACCAAGTTTTATCAACGATCAGATACAAATAGGTATCCTTTTTGAAAGTCTCCCTACAAGTAGGGAGACGTGGTCGCCTCCAAAAGAGGTATTTTTGTCGCCTCCTCAAGAGGTATTTTTGTCGCCTCCTCAAGAGGTATTTTTGTCGCCTCCTCAAGAGGTATTTTTGTCGCCTCCTCAAGAGGTATTTTTGTCGCCTCCTCAAGAGGTATTTTGTCGCCTCCTCAAGAGGTATTTTTGTCGCCTCCTCAAGAGGTATTTTTGTCGCCTCCTCAAGAGGTATTTTTGTCGCCTCCTCAAGAGGTATTTTTGTCGCCTCCTCAAGAGGTATTTTTGTCGCCTCCTCAAGAGGTATTTCCATCGCCTCCAAACAAAAAAGGTGTTTGGTCTCCGAAAAAATAAACGATTCATAATTTCCTTAACCACTGGTTCCTTATTTCACTGGCTGATATCATCAATTACTCAAGACACGTTCACACTCCCAACATCTTAGTAGTAGTAAAGCTATTCCGTGACAATAGTTGTTCAAACAAAAGAGAAATCTCTTCCCACGCTAAGCGGAAATGGATAAGATGGTTTCCGGTTAAGACCGGCGAAATTTTGACAAGTTTTTATACCGCTTTTGTTGTAATAAAGTCGAAAAAATCTTATAAAACAAAGATTTTGTGGTTTTATAATTATGGCTTTATAAGATGGTAAAGCGATGCTGTGACCATTATTTTCAAAGGGTTGGGGATACATAATATCAGAGTTATATAATAACCCCCTTCGGGGGGAAGTATGAAAGCCCCTATACTACCAATGCTAAAAATCACGAACAACGAGAGCCCGCTGCTGACTATCTAGGCCACTAGCTCGCGCTGGACTTCTCAATGTCGCTACTCTAGTAAATGGTCTTTGTATAAACAAGACAGCTCGATTTGTGTTTAGAACTTCCTGTCTCAGGAGTCAGGCTGTCTGTTAAATTGGAGTCGAAGGTTGACTTCGGCTCGCGAGTTCCGGAAGTGTGGGTAGGGAAAATTTAGTGAGGTTCAAAATGGTGTAACTATTTTTTGGGAGTAAAGCGGTGTGTCGATCCGCCGCGATTTACGCCGGGCACTCGTTGTTCGTGGATTTTGCCTACCTTTCATACTTCCCCCCGAAGGGTGCTATTATATACCTCTGCTATTATGGAAAGGTTTCGGACTATTCTTCTTCAAATTTCGAATTTATATAATCCAAAGACCTGCCCAAAAATGATGACAACTTCACTTTAAAGCGTACTTGAGACTTTTACAGGCCAGGGTGCGGGCCAAGTATCCTGTGTAAAGTTAGCGTAGAGTATGATATAATAAATACAATAGGGGTTCCATTTTGTCAACGTCTCAAAGCTCGCCTAGACTGCGGGTCGCCCTTAAGTCCTCAACGCTTAATTGCTGGCGGGTATTAATCCTTCTTGATCGAAACCGGCAATTCTTAAGATATCCCAAAACCCACCATGGGGTATAAAAGAAAGCAATAGGTCCCCACCATCAAGCGGGAATAATTCCGTTCGAGACTCAACTCAGTTACGCGAGATATTAGTAAAAACTACTTTAATTTCTATTGGAAATAACGTTGAGTATCAATCCACCCCAGATTTCTATCAATTACTAACTGATCCTGAATATAAACAGTAAACCCATTTCGACATCTAACTCCCAGCAGTTTTATTTTTGCCAAAAAAACAATAAAACCCTCATGTAGGAGATAGGACATCCAAAATACCCTTCGCTTCCCGTTCTTACGAGTGTCATTGCTTAAAGGGAGAGTGTAAAATAAAGGAAATTTAAAGGGGTTATGAAGTCCAGAGAAGTTCAAAATTATTAGAACTAAAGCTGATTGGTTGTAGGTTCTTATAAAATCAGTCACCATCCCTTTTTACGTTGTCGTTTTTACGTCTTGTAGGCCTACGTTTGAACAGTAAGAGTACATGTCCGCGGAGGTTGTTATACCACAGGTGATACTATAAAACCCTATAAACCTATTTTATAACCCATTCATTTTATTTCGGGACAATTTCATCGAGATTGCTACTACTAAAATGGTTTTATGTCTCATAGCAGGGCCAAAAAGTAAAAGAAAAAAATAAGAATCTTGTTATATTAGGAGCAGATTTGCTCCCGCTTTAATCTCATCTAAGTGGATAATTAGATAATTGGAGTATTTTGAGAATTATATAGTTTAAATGAAATTACAACAATTTATTACTTTTTCTTCGAAGAATTTACTTATAATTAAAGGTGGGTTTTCAATAAAAATATTTCTGCCCAAGAAATGACAATTTTACACCTTTAGATTGACGCGCTTAATTTTGTTTCGTTCAAGATGGCAACGACTTTTTTGGGACGTGACTATCACGATAAGTATATAATAAAATCAAAGGTAGGATTAAGCGTACTTAGTGGGCTTAACTATGCCAAACAATACGGATTCATAAAGAAAAATAATCCGAAATATCTCAAATCAGAAGCCGATGAAACCCTCCTTTGAAGTCTACTACTCCAATGTTCCATATAGCGCTCCTCTCAGTATGGGTAAAATTCCCAATTTTACGAGTTAGAAGGGGTCCTACTTCATCCCCCCGGTCTACGGAAAATTGGAAATTTTCTCTCTCCACAAACGACGACGTTTTTTGGACGAACTCCGAGGCTGCTAGAGATATTCGCTCGACGAGCTCTCGCTCCGAAAACATCTACCGTTAGGAGGCGTACGAATCGCGCCTTTTGAGAATAACCCATACAGAGAGGGGTAGACAAGACCCGGGAGTAATAGACTTCAAAGGAGGGTTTCATCGGCTTCTGCTCAAATTCTTGGGATTAAATTTTCCCGGGAAGATATCAGACGTTACACGCGAACATCATATTCCTTTCTAAAAGATGGAAAGAAAAACCGGTATAAACCCAAGAAATCAGGGCATATCAGTTACAAAATGCTTTTAAGCAATTCCAATTAAACGTTCTTATTAGGGGCAGCATCGATCCGAGGAAGATCTTATACGAAAGATAACAACAAACACATTTCATTGAGCGTCTGAATTTCCCACAGGCATCGCAACACGCAAATTGCGCGAGATCTTCCATGGATTGTATTTTTCGCTATACTTCATTAGGTTCTACTTGTCACTTCCATTTTAATTCTATCCATTAAAAAAGAACCAATAATGTCACAAGTGGTCCTTGTAGTAATTACTAAGCGCAATTTATGTTCCCATCGTTTATCGAATTGGTTCTACTCGCTTAAAACGAAAATCCAGTACCTTATCCACCCCGAAGTAAGGAGAATATTTTGCCATCTCAACCCTCGGGTTAAATACTTGTTTTCGTAAATACAGGATCATCGCAGATTGAGTGCCTTTACCTAGAACTCACATTTTCCACGCTTAAAGGGCAAGCGTAAGATTTTCTTCGCTGACAAGAGAAACGGGATTCCCTGGTTTTCCTAGCTATGAAATATTACAAATTCCTAACTTCATTAGTCCACAAAACCTGAGCTAACGCGAGTCCCATCTAAAATACTATTTCTTCACTGACAATCAAAAAATTGTAGACACAATATCGTGAAAATGATCTCTAAGAAATCCTGGCCTCAGGTTATATTATTTTTGTTTCATTTTCTAGTATAGGCTACTTCAATCAATGACAAAATGATAAATGCCAAGGCTAAAGGGACCAAGGCTTAGATATATATGTACCAAATTCCGTTTCAACAACAACGAGTAAAGGCGTGGAAACATTTTTGCGCAAGGTTGACAGGCAAACCCGATTGCCTGATCATTACCGTCAGTGCCAGGTGTTGCCATTCACGTTAGGTTTACCGTATACCAGTTGATGGGACATATTTACAAGTTATAGGGCAAAAAATCACGATGGAAGCTTTCCTAAACTGATAAACACTAACGACAGTCGATTTAAGATTGTTGAGAACAGTTAGAGAGATGGTAAGGGGTAAAAGTATTACGTTAGGCTTCCGTTTTATTCGGCTTCTAGATATGAAAAACTGTTTTCAGGTTATGGAACTATACAGGTAACAAAACAGAATGAAGATAAAAAGGCCCTAAAACCAATTCTAAAAGAAATCCAAGACTCAAAAACTTTTCACGTTTCGTGAACAAAGAACGACATCACCTATTATTAAAGGTCTTGCCAGTATAGCTAGCGTGCAAAGTGTACAACAATTTTCAGGGATCATCTAGTATAGACAAATCGAAGGCTTATAGCTGTTGCTTGCAAATTGGTCAAGAAGAAAAAATAACACGTTATAAGAACTATACTAAGGACAGTATAGAAGTCGATGATCGATAAAATTCTTACGACAAAGATTTTTGATCGCTTCTCGCTCTCAAACGATTTTAACCAAATTTTGCACACTCATATGTGCATAGTTTTAAATTTTGGAAATTACACGAGAAAATAAAAACGAAACAATTGTATCCCTTCAATTCTGAATGACATACAGCTTTGCAATGATTCTTATCAAGATACAAAGAGTATCTATGCAAAGTTAATTCAAATTAGTTAGGGGTGAGGAAGTAACTTTCTGTGTTAAAACATTTTCCTTTAAACAAGATTAATTAAATATTTCAAATGCAATCATTCATAGTTTAATTCATGTGATAAAAACGTTCGTTACGTCATTTCTGCGCATATATTAGTAGCTGATAATAAACAAGAAAGTGGTCTATACGATAAAGTCGATAAATTCACAAAGGCTATTTATCTAAACCTACAAAATAATATCAAATTATACATCAATTCATAATATCCCCTTTTATCCTGTAATAAATCTCGACCATCATTTTGAAAATTAAATATTAGTCCATATAAGGTACGCAAAAAAATGTCGACTCGGGGACGGGGTCTTCGAAAATTCAATATAAACCGCTTTACCAATAACAATTACTCCCCCAAACCCAAGTTTAATCGTTTCCAATACTTGATGAATGATATTTCGCTCGATAATCCTTATTACAATATTACTACGCTCAAGAGAAGTTGACAATGCCTACATTGATCAATATGAGATTTTCATATCCGACACAGCTTTGCACATGACGCAAACTCCTCGTGAATAGAAATATAATCCCAAATCCACCAACGCGAAACTAGTCCGTGATGAACCATGGTATTAAAACCGCATCACAAACTTGGCAAGATTATTAAAACCAAATTATATTAGTTACGATCGTTCACCTTGTCTAAACGAATACAATAGGTGGTCCAAATTGATGATGGTCATTTTAAAGAGAGAATGTAACCTAACAACGTGTGATTTTTTATCGATTCCTTATCGTTTAAATAGGCCTAATTACAAAAAAAAATATTAAACTAGGAGAAATAGGCTTAGCTGCTGGATTCATGGAGATTCTGAATTTCTTCGGGTTAAAAGGTCATCCAATCGAATGTTATTGGAAGTATCGCCTTAACTGATTGATTGCTGACACATCATGATCTTCATGAATCCAGCTAAGAATATTCAATTTTGACGTCTTATAACAAAATATTTGCACTTGATTTCTAAGAGAAGGAATGATAATTTTGAAGGGGACAAACACAAAAGCGTTTTTTTCGTCTCATTCTCCAAATTTTGACCATTATACAATAAAAACCAAATTAGGTCTAATCTTGATACGATATTTCATTTCACACTCCACTCTCACATTTTAGTCACGAAAAGTTTGCAATATTGCAAAGAACTACCGCGCATTAATACACAAAACTAAACCTCGGAGTATAAAGTAGTTTTGCAAACTGGTCTCGACAACTACTATAACACTACTGAATTCGGCGTATTTCCCTGAACAGAATATAGACGGTATAAAAATCAATATGTCTAAGCGTAGGGTCCTGTTGAATCAGTTCGCAGTACCCCCGTAAATGAACATTAAAGTCCATGTAAGGAAAGTAAGCCCAATTACCAAACTTCAGGACATTATACCTATCACGTATTAATCTTACCAAGGCGAATGAACTTTTACGAATAAGGGGGGGGGGGGGGTCACGTCCTTTTCATTATAACTAGGATATCATCGTCCCAAACAAAAGGACGCCATTAATTTAGAATATTTCCAACGCGTCAGTACCTCGGTGGTCAGTTAAAACTAAAAACAATGTCAACTGACATTGTTACTGAAGCCCAAAATAACCCTGTATGGCTAAGTACCAATTACAACCAGTCCCGAACCTAAAGGGAAAATCTTACAACACATAATTGGTTCACACCAGTTGCCTCGTTTAAATCCATGGGGTCTAACTCTCGAGTCCTTGTATGTACTTAGTATGAGTCTACAGTAGTTTGTCGAGGACAAGTAGTTGCCCTCGCAACGGGACGAGATGGAAAAGATTGTCATAAAGGACCAAACCGTTGCAGACATACAAAAACACTACCGGGGCAAGTTTGTAGCGATGGGGGACCAAATACCCACGACTACTGGTATGTCCATGGGCTTGGATCACTAATTAGAATACCCATACCAATTTCTAGCGGTTCCATCAAAAGTTTAATGAACCTGGCCCAGCTCCTTGGTCCGCGTGTTCCCGGGTTTGAGGGACCTGTGGTTCTAACAGTAACACCAGTTGAGAACACTTTCCCCAATATATTTACAAATTCCTACAAATACCAAGATGGTGAACTTGGAACTGTAATAAATTAAAGCCCTACAACTATAAACAGTATCAGAGGTATATAATAACCCCCTTCCGGGGGAAGTATGAAAGGTAGGCAAAATCGACGAACAACGCGGCGGATCGACACACCGCTTTACTCCCAAAAAATAGTTACACCATTTTGAACCTCGCTAAATTTTCCCTACGCGCACTTCCGGAACTCGCGAGCTGAAGTCAACCTTCGACTCCATTTTAACAGACAGCTTGACTCCCGAGACAGGAAGTTCTAAACACAAATCGAGCCGTCTTGTTTATACAAAGACCATTTACTAGAGTAGCGACATTGAGAAGTCCAGCGCGAGCTAGTGCCCTAGATAGTCAGCAGCGGGCTCTTGTTGTTCGTGATTTTTAGCATTGGTAGTATAGGGGCTTTCATACTTCCACCCGAAGGGGGTTATTATATACCTCTGACAGTATGTACTTGTCCTTAAAATATAACATTTCCCTGACGCACACCCAAACAACCAATACGAGCTTCACCCTTTCTGGCCTTTTAGCTGACTGGCTGACTCTTAAAAGCGTCTGTCAGTAAGTTCCTTGTTTATGAAAATAGTCTCCCAGGACCCTAAACCACACGGGGATTAAACAATAATAGCCAACGGAAAGACGAGGCGCGATGCGTGATGATATAAGTATGGGAACTGCAAACTTCGTTATCTTCATATCGCGACGGGTAGTCGAAGGCTCAATAATATAGAAGGGAGCTCAAAATAAGGATTAATTTCCGCCGTAATAGATTCGAAATCAAGGAGTTAATCCCTGCGGGCGAAAGGGACCATACCGCAAACCTAATACCAACGCAAAAATAAGTTTATTGCTCGTTTGATGGAACGTATATATGAACCTAGCAATAAGCTTAGTAAGCCTCATTTAAAATTGTATTGTTGACTTAATAGAAATTTCAATTCCCCCTTCGCTCAACTATACCCAAGTCTTATCGGAGTATATCACACGATTTTACGTTCATAGACTTGCTAAGAATGATACCAAAGGCGAACAATAAGAACTTTGAAATTAACGGATTTTGTTTAACTATAAACGACAGTTTGGTTTAAGGTGATACCGTATCACTCGTGATATGCAGTATGATCTAGGGACTATTAACAACGAACACCTATCTTAAAGGATGAAGAAGAATAAAAAATCTGGCGTTCATAAGCGTTCTTCAGTTCCAAATATATATTTTGACTTTTGATGCAGTTGCTTTCGCGCGATTTTATTAGCGAAAGTACTTGAAAGGAAAGCCTTCAACAGCGCTTGTAATGTTCTAGCATTAAAAGAATAGGCCGGCGTTTGACGACCAAGGTCTTAGGCGTCAGACGCCGGCCCATTCTTTTAATGTTAGGATAATACAAACGCCGTTGAAGGCTTAATATGATTGGTCCGAACTTATATTTACTTTTATTCAAATTTAATTTCCTTGATATTTCCCTGATTTTTGACAACAATCTAATTTCCTGATATTCCCATGGATTTCAGGTTTGCGCGAACCCTGAATTTACAAAACTAATTAAGCCTAAAGCGTATTAACGAATACTTTGAGCTATCATTAATTATATACAAAGATTTGTTCGTACAGTATTGCATTATTTACTTGACATGAACTTTAAACTGACCACGCAAATTTTGCGCCTAAGGTTAAGATAATAAGTTTAACCACCGCGAAACTTGGAAAATTACTAAGACTCTAATTATATACCTCTAACGGTTAATCGAGGCGAGATGATGATGGGAACTTTGCAAAGATTTCTAAGAAAACTTTAAGACCACGGGTCCGTTATCACGTAAGGAAAGGTTTATACCTTTTCTCATTTTATAGAAAGACTTTAACTTGGATATAATACAAAATTATGAATTGAAAAGGTAAAAATATTAATTTGTTGTTTACTCTGAGGTAAGAAAATTTAAAGCTGTCAGATTCAATTTATAACTAGTTTCCATTTAAAGGGAGAATGCAACCTAACAAGTGATTTTTTATCGATTCCTTTTCGTTAAAATAGGCCTAATCCACCAGTAAAACATAAATTACAAACTAATATTAAACTAGAAATAAGGACCATCGACCAATGTCATTGGTCGCTAGTCCTTATATGGGGAGTTCACGTGATCTCCAGGAGTCCAGCTAAGCCTATTTTTCGTGCAAGTTTTAAATTTATTTCTAGTTTAATATTTGTTTGTAATTTTTTTACTGTTGGATTAGGTCTATTTAAACGATAAGGAATCGATAAAAAAAATCACTGGTTGTTAGGTTGCATTCTCCCTTTAAATTGAGGTTGAAGACAACGAACATGTTACTTTTTATCAATTACAAATTGTAATATCAATTCGTTCGTTACAATTCTTATTTAAAGTCTCATTTTGCATGTTCTATTTTTTACTGGGCTATTTAGACATTTTAGAAAAAAGTTTTACCAATATATAATTCAATACTATAAACTCTGTTGCGGAGTTATCCCGATGGGCCAAATTACCCTTTATCATCATCTCCACTAACTTATTTTATGATTTCCCAAAAGTTTTCGGGCTGGAGATCAAATTTAATAAAATTCTACGCGATATTAAAGATGAATTTTCTTTATTTTTCTGGATTCAAACTATAAAAATTGAAAATGATGACGAATGACTTTAGATAATATTCTTTTGTTCTCTTATTTCAAATAGATGCAAATGGGTTAACCTTTTTTAAATAGAAAAAAGGGTTCGCTTAAAGGGAAAATGCAGCCTTTTTATCGATTCTTTATAGTTTAAATAAGCCTAATCCAACAACTTACCAAGAATATATGCTAAGCTGGATTCATGGAGATCACGTGAACTCCACGTATAACTAGTGACCAATGACAATGATCGATGGTTCTTTCATGGGGAATCCAGGATCTCCATCTTTTAACTCCTTACACGCGGAGTTAAAAGATATCTCCACGAATCCAGCTAAGCCTATTTTTAATGGTAAGTTTATGTACAAAAAAAATGGAAACCTTACGATTTTGGCATAGTATCTAAAGGATAAACCTCCAACTAATCAAATTACGCCCCTGTAGCTTTGTTTTATTAAAATCCCCGCGACACGTGCCGCGGTACAATCTTTGAAACGCGCTAAATCTCGTTTTTGATTATTTTCACGCGCACAATCGTGCGTACATCAGCTCGTGTCAAAGGTAGGGAATCTTTTGATTAGTCGGAGGTTCCCCTTTCAATTGAATTAGAATGTTTTAATCCATAGAGGCCTTGGTAATGATGCTGACCTCTTTAAAAGTTAAAATCAAAAATTGAGTACTTATAGAATCATCATTATCAACTTATGCAGTTTTCTCATCTTATTAAATCGTAGGATATCAAATTCAATTACTTCTTGGTATATTAATTTATAGCTTATGTTAATTAAATCGTTGATAGATTAGTGTTTATTTAAAATTAACTATAGAAACTATTAATCCAGTTACTGAAAATTCGGGCGATTCGAAACTATATTTACATAATACATTCACTGGTTTAAAAGCAACGAAGGCGAATAAACCGTGATACGATTAATACGAATATCACTTCATCCCTGCCTTTATTACATTGCCTCAAAAACCGTAGATGCTAATTAAATTAATTTTGAAGCCAATTATATGATTTTATGTACGCGTAAAAATCATTAATAACTTCAACCTTCTAAACTTCTAAAACTAATTTTAATTTTTGATAACTTAATTCAAACTTTAATTGATAATTCAATTAATAGTAATAATTTCAAGGTCGTTACCTAGCCTAGAATGCGCTTGACTTGGCTATACCGACATTTTGGACTGGTAGCCTGGTATTAGTAGACAAATTTAAAAATAAATTTAAAAAAACTATGTACTGAGTTAATCTTGATTTTGAACCATAGGTTTCAGATCACCTATCTGTGGCATACCGTGTAATAATAATAAAAAGCCCCAACCATTTTTATATTAGTTTTTCCCGGTTTAATCAAAAACTTGTTCAAGGGGGTAGTTGAGGTGGTCAAGGGTTAAAAAAAATCCGCTAATAAAATTTAGTTTCAACTACGATAAGGTATACCTAGAGTTTCACGTGGCCCGACCCATGTTATTTCTAAAATTTGTAATAACACCGAAATATTTTTTTTAACCAACTATTCCAACTACTCTGATTGGATAGGGAGTTGTTCGCTATCAAATTTATTTCCAAGCGACCAATTTTTAACCCGATTACGCGAGAGAGAATAAAAACAAAGCGAGCCTACCTAGAAAAAAAATAAAAAACGGGCAAGAAGAAATAATCTAGTTAATTTTTATATCGATTAAACACTCAGCAAGCTCCGCTGATGGCCAACAAAATATTACCATCTGTCCATGAAGCAAAACTGAATAGATTTTAAGATGCAATGGGATGGATTTATAAGCGTAGAATATTTTTTCTATTTTTCTTTTCCAAATTATTTAAAGGGAGAATGAATAAGATTGGTAATGACTTTTCAGGATTCCCAAAAAGGTTGTCATCTACTATCTTAAAGGCCTAAGATTTCTTCTGCCTGTCATCAGGGACGGAAATAAGCACAAGTCACTGGTCATTTGTCCGATAAATTTTCCAAATGTCCGATAACTTTATTTTTAAGAGGGGGTCACTGGACAAATGTCCGATAAAAAAAAGTACTTTTCAATACAGGAAATGTAGCATTGTCCGGTAATTTTGTTAAATGTCCATTAACTTTTGAATTTTTAAGGGGGGTTACTGGACATTTGTCCAATAAGAAAAATTTCTTATTTCCGTCCCTGCCTGTCACCAACCTGTTTCACTGGAAGTGGGCTCACCTTCTGAGCTTCCCCTGTGGGTAGCAAGGCGAGAGAAAGCCCTGAGGGTGAGTTTGTTCCCAGGGTGACAGGCACAAGTAATCCTAGGCCTTTAACCAAACTACCTATAAGTAAAAGTTTACCAAAGTAACAATCATAGCTAACACCCAATTCGGTCTTGGTTCTAGAATATTTAATAGGTGCCTATTTTTATTAGTCTTAGATAAGAATAAAATTCTTATTATTCTGGATTAATTAGGTTTTTCACTTTCCCTTTGATTGAGTTTTTTTTTTTTTTTTTTTTTGGGACCAGACTACAACTCAGGAGATGAGGAGAAAAATTCTATTATGCAAACACTTATCAGGGATGGGTGAAAATTTCAAAAAAAAAAAAAAAATAGATTGTTGAGAGGACACAAAAGCTTACCACTTCATTAACGAGGGATTACAAATTTTTCCGAACCATTCTTGACGAATTTTTATAATATATTCAATTACAGTCTTAGAATTGCCAAAAAAAACCCAATTAAAATAACCTATTGTTTACGGAAATTTAGGTACCTTCCAAGATTGTATTCGAGTATTTTTTTGTTTATGTTACGCAACTTAAACCAATAAAAAAACAAATGAAACGGTTGGTTAAGTGTAAATTAAGAACAAAAAAATAACAACAAAAACTAATATTAAATCCTATCAGCTGGGTGGAAAAAAAATAATTAAAAATGAGCTTTGGGAATTGCTAAATTTTTCACGCTGACAATTTTGTTAATATGCAAATTTATCTGAATATTAAATACAGGAATTTATACCCGTTTATAGGAAAGATTATCATAGACAAAAACGATTTGGCTAAAAAAATAGCCATTCTAAGTTATTACGGGTAGGATTTTGCCAGTGAACGGTGCACAAGATGACTTCTGATTGCGGTAATATCTGAATATACGTCTCTGTAATCTGTTTCCTGTAAAAATTCTACACAGAAATCAGTTAACTTAAATAATAATAAAAATTTACATATTTACAGTTGGCGTTACTGTCGAATTTTCACGGGAAGTAGAATACAGTGACGTAATCTAACCTAATTTTTAATACTTTTGTTGAAAATCCCTGATTTTGCAAACCCTACTTTTAAATTTCATATAATAGGTAATTAAATGATATTATAAGGATATATACTTATATTAACTGAATATGGACTTATGACAGTATGTTAAAAATCAAAAATAGGGTTTGGCTATACCCAATTGTACGGAATAAAGGTAAGTGTATCCCAAGACTGCATTTCAAAACTATCCAATTCTTGCAATAGTCAGAAGCCGATGAAACCCTCCTTTGAAGTCTATTACTCCCGGGTCTTGTCTACCCCTCTCTGTATGGGTAATTGTCAAAAGGCGCGATTCGTACGCCTCCTAACGGTAGATATTTTCGGAGCGGGAGTTCGTGGAGCGAATATCTCTAGCAGCCTCGGAGTTCGTCCAAAAAACGTCGTCGTTTGTGGAGAGAGAGAATTTCTAATTTTCCGTAGACAGGGGGGATGAAGTAGGACCCCTTCTAACTCGCAAAATTGGGAAATTTACCCATACAGAGAGGAGCGCCATATGGAACATTGGACTAGTAGACTTCAAAGGAGGGTTTCATCGGCTTCTGCAATAGTGTAAAAGGGGAATTTAGAACATTTTTTAAAGCACCTATATTTTCTCGGAGAATTTCATCATTCGAAATCAATTTATCCCGTTTATAAGAAACTATCTTTAGCCTTTAATACTGGATATTACCGGCTTAACATCATCTCCGGCTTTAAATCGAGAAAAACACATTCCGTAAATCTCGATGTTTCCACTTTCGCTAAAGACAAGGGCAGAAATTCAATCAAAAACGATTTTTAAATTTGTCAAGGAGTTGTTTGATATACTTAAGTTCTATTCTTTTATTTATTTTTGATAATACTAGTATATATTCAACATTTACTAGCTAAGCCTTTTTCCTTCCGTAATATCAAATATTTAATATCTTCATTTAAAATTAGAAGACTAGCGTAAAGTCGAGATTAATTAGGCTAAAAATAAAGAAAATTTAAAATCTTTAAAAGGTTAGAAATTGTTCATGAAATTCCTCGAAATTGAAATTGAATTATTATTGACGTAGGTGTTTTAATAGTACGGTTAAAATGGCTATATTTTTTTCTAAAACTCTTTCAGATTTATTGAATTTCCCCCTTGAGAATATTTGTTCAAGATTTCATACATTGTAAGCCTTTTAGGTTTCCGATAACAATTAAGAAATCCTCTAGAATAAGAGTGTATTATTCTACCCTTTACCTAAAATGTGAGGAATAATATTATTGCCTAGAGATGGGATTACTCGTAGGACTTGGGAATTAATGCGTAATCCTTCCGTTACACAAAAATTATTTTTTTGAAAAATACATTCTAAAGTTCATGCTAAACTGATCACGAAACTAAGAATATTTAAAGTGAGGCTGTCACGGATTAATGATGAACTCCAAATGAAAATTAGGGAAGTCGTTGTGATACGGTACGCTAATGATTTTATAAAAATTGTTATTCTATATTGTAAAGCAAAAACAATCTTGGCCACTCCTAATAATATTGATTGCTTTGGATAAAAATATCTCCGATAATTACCGTTCTTTGTTTCCGTATGTTGAAGGCAAAGAAAAGCAAAGCTCCAATAACTTTTACTTTTCATATTAAAATAAAATATATTCGAAAGCTTTTTTTTTTACGACTACCTACACCGATACCATATTTCAATAACAATAACCACCGCCACTGATACTTCTTTTTCAATTTCTAGAAGTAAATACTACCCAATATTCAAAAGTCATTGTAAAAACTCCCTAGTTTGATATTTTTTTGATAGAAATATGGTAAATTCCCCAATCCTGCATTTAGAAATAAGTTTCTCGGAGTACTTTACAACAGAAAAGAAAACGTATTCTTTTTCTGAACTTTCTCATTACTTCGAGATGTTAAAAAATATTTTAAAGTTTGATTATTCAAGATGGTTTCCATTGAGAACATGATCCAATGTTAGAAGTCAATGCGTACATAGGCGGTTGAGATTTGAACATTTACAACGAAAGATACCCATATATTTCTATGTAATTTCGCAAAAGTACGAGGGCCCAGCTTTGAGCTTATTAAAACCTCCAGTCAACTTATGATTATACTTGTAAAATCTTTAGAATGACCCAACGATTTTAAAACAACTGGTGCATGATAATTATCAAAGTATACGAAAGTAAAGTCATCTACTTATAAGAGCTCTTCAGTTCTAAAAGCATTATTATTATCATCGGTAACAATTCACCAACACCACCATATGATAACAACTTTGATGGTTAAAATTTAGCTTAATTTAGAAAACCAGAAAAAAAAATCTTACCTTTAATGATGATTCCCCCTCGTGAAGTCCTGGTCCTCGTGTGTTGTTAAGCCTTGGCCTTTAAAAAAACAAGTTTATTAGCTTTATGAAGCGAGAGTTCTGTTTGGTACACTATTAAATAAGAATATTATATCATACCAGTTCCTTGCGAGGTAATTCATGGTTATAGTTACGCGATAAGTAATTTGACTAAACTTTATTAAACACCGGTATAATTAACAATCCACGACTTAAGCCATTCCATGTGGCTTCTCAAGCAGCCGTCTGACGGTCTGAATCACAGACTGTCAGATCTAAGCGTGGGTACTGGTTAGCCTATGCTAGCATAGATGCTAGGGAATTTTCGCGAAAAAAATTGAACAGCAGACGACCTTGGCATCGCAAATAGTAAAATTAGCTGGATACATTGAGTAAAGGAGTGGGAAATAAGGAATACTAAATGTTTTTGGACATTAACCTTGATTGGTCCGAATTGTTTGAAAAGTGGGGGAATTTGAATTTGGGTAAATAATTGTGAATCGAAGGATATTTCTTGTAAAATAGTAATTATTAAAGTCCAAAAAACTATCCAAATTAGGAGTTACTAAATCGAAAGCAAAACTGATGAGTGTTTTTCGTATTTGCTTAGAAAAAAACCTGGTTTCCTTACTATTAAATGATCAAATAAAAACAGTTCGAAAGCAGTTCAAAAATTTATGATTCCTGGAAACCTGTTAAAACTTTAATATCGGAAGAAATAATTTAACTGAAAAGGAATCAGTCGAACAGGCATTCCTTTATTTTTAGAAACTAAACTTAGACATGATTTTCTGAGTTAGAAAGCTGGGAGCTTTTTTAGGTATATTTTTCCTAATCCAATAAAGAGACCATTTCTCACGTTCACCTCCTTATTGATAGAAGAAAAGGAACAAAATAAAAATCTAGGAACTAGCGGGCTTCGTTAAATCTTGGCAGTTTTCTCTCATACAATCTCAAAAAGACGGTGATACTTGTAGGAATGTTATATGATATATAAATTCCAAAACTAGGCTTATTTCTAGAGCGCAAGAAGGAAAACGAACGGCTGCTGCCTGCTACTAAAATCTATAACAATTTCTTTAGACACCTGCAGGAGGTCGTGTTACAAAAATTGAAACTTTTTCATTCAAACATTTCTTTTTTTCTTCAGGCTAGAACTATGTAAATCAAAACGAAGACTGAATTAAATTTACACCTAGCAATTTCTGTCAGTTATATCATAAGTTCATAACCCTCCTCTATCTGGCAGTGATAAAATGAGGTAGGGGCAAAGCAAGGGGTTATATTCGTTGGTGTAGAGCAAAGGGGGTGAATGCCAGCTGCATTCGTTTCTCTTAGGGAATGAGTCTTGATACTACAACAACAGTATGTCTTAGCAAGGAGTTTTTACGCCCAAATGAGATTGAACGTTAAAAGAAAACATACATTACTGGGACTATAAACGATTTTTTGTTCAATTTTATGAAAATTGAGAAGTAGGAAAAAAAGGGTGTGGGAGTGTAAGTGTATTTGGTACATAGCAAGGTACTAAGATATCCCCTTTTACGAAATGTCACAGTAAACAGAAGTAACGATGCCAATCAGTGCCAAAGTCTGTTTCCCGAACCCAGGGAAGGGGGGAAGACACAACGGGGACAAAAAATGGAAGTAATGGTCTTTTCTAGTTCTACCCATTAAGGTTCGTAAAAATCCCATCGAATGAAAAGGTGTACGAGATACGCTACCTAATATGTTTAAAAAAATATATGTCCGGATATATCTTGATATCGACGTAACCTTAAACCATTAAAAAGGCTAGAAATATCATTGTCATAATACGGACCTTAACCGTTGACATTGATACGATGTGTACTTTATTTAGTTTCCGATTCAGTTTATTCGAGTTTTGGTAACAACCCTATACGCTGAATGGTTGTCGTGGGTAGTGTAGTTTTTTCCCCGACATTTATTTCCATTGAAATGGAATTTTGTCCATTTACTAACTCTATGAACGTCTACAAAGAATTTTAATGGGTACTATGCTATTATATTGTATGGTCTAGATACGAACCCAACTGCAGGTAATGGCATGGTTTGCGATAAAAGGAACGCAACGATTGCCAACTTGTCTGATAGCCACGGAGCAGTAAACGCCAAAGGGCCGATTTCCATTATCTATTTTTCTTTAAATGAGTACTGAATAAGATGGCAGAAATAATTGCGGAACTGTTAAACCCGTTAATATTGGTTATATTAATGGCGTCGGCCACTTGAATTATGAATTACCTCTTTATTTATACCCACACTTGAGTCGGTTGCTTCAAACTTGATGCGGTTGGTTTTATATTGTTTCTGTATATATTTTCCAGCTCCTAGACTTATTTTTACGTTTAAAAATTAATATTAATCAACATTTAAAATTTACTTATATTTGGTAGCAAAATCAAAATACGAAGTTCTAGTTTTTTTTCTTCCCAAGCAATCGTATATAATATAACCCTATCAATTAAAAAAAAACTAAAACACTTTATTTTATATCAATTAGAAGTAAT
This sequence comes from Odiellus spinosus, assembly GCA_963920705.1. Classification (NCBI taxonomy): domain Eukaryota; kingdom Metazoa; phylum Arthropoda; class Arachnida; order Opiliones; family Phalangiidae; genus Odiellus; species Odiellus spinosus. The sequence goes on along the minus strand of OY987237.1, from coordinate 14,609,463 downwards.
TTTGAATCCATACCTTAAGATTTAGCGTTATATGAAACAAAACTTTGTAACATATTGAAATATATACTTGAATTCAGCCTTGCTATGTTTTAAATTTCATAGAGAAAAGGTTTTTTTCCTTGTTAAATTTGTCACTTTGTAAGGTTGAATTCTAATATATTACACTTCATCTTTGTGAAAAACTAAGATTTAAATAAAAAAGGTTATTTTTGTTTCCACGGAAAATGAAACTTTATCCTTTCAGGATAGAGTTTCAGAAACAAAGGTGATTGTATGACGGGAATGATATTATGCAAATATATTTTCTTCAACTTTATTGTTTAAAGAGGCGCTCTCATCACCATGTAAGCCAAGTTTCCACGGAAATCATTTCGAAATGAAATGGTTTTATCACTCCTTGGCTCTTCGCTATCGTTGTTCAGCAAGACTCCACATTATCATTGGTCAAATCCAGATCCAAAAGTGGCTAACTGTGTGAACGAGGCTCTTATTGAAATCAACTTTTAGAGATGCGTCTATAAAGTTTAAAGTCACAAAATATTCCGCATTTTAAGTCTAGAAAGTTTTGGAAAATCAATTGTTCGGTGATTAATGTACCGAGTGAAACGTGACTAAGTCTTCAACTGTCAAAATCAGCGCATCATTCACACAGTTAACTTATAAATAGCAGCTTTCAAAGACAGAAAAAAATGGGCGATAGAATATATCGCTTCTATCAAAAATTAAAGAACCGAAAGTCTAAAACACCTTAAAAGACACGTGATATACCCAACCAATAACAATCAATTTTGATGAGGAAATCTAACCCCTTCACTGTATATTGTTCTTAAGCATCCTCTAACGGCAAATAGTACAGTTAGTTTCAAAAGTAGGAACTAGTATTTCGTTTGCCACTGTTAGCTGTTAGAGGTTTTGTTACTCATCTTTATCTATAAGTGTCAATTGTTGATAGTCCACTCCTAAGTGACACTTGCACTTCAAAAAAACCGTCCACGAACTCGCTAGAGGTTATTGTAACAGATGCGAATGAGTCCCCATTGTCCACGACGATTTCGTTCTCTAGAAGAAGAGTGTTTCGTAACGTAATCAAGTGGGGTGACAATAAAAGAATAACTGCAGGTTGCTGAGGGAAGGAAGTCGCTCTTCAACAAGGAAACGACGCAGTTGTCCGAACGTGACTTAACTGCAAAGATATGTCGCTGTTTTGGCGCCATTACTACACGAGTTTCGAGCCTTTACTACTTCAGTAGTAAATTCAATTACAATACTAGGCCATTTAACACAAAGGACACTGTAGTTTATAACGACGCAAGAAACTTGAGGAATACAAATCTAACTTTGATTTTTTTTATTTTAAAAATTGAATTTTATATATTTTCTAATACATAAAGACTATTTACATTTCTACCTATTAAAAATGGCGCTTAATGACTAAAACAATAACCCCCCCCCCCCCCCTTCCCGTTCAAGCACAGGAAGGAATTACATGTCTGCAATAAGTGTGATAGATTTTCGTGTTTGCCATGTTTGGGAGACCCCATTACCAAAATATAAATTGTCCAATGGTTTAGAAACAAAAGAGTGAAAACCAAATAGAAAGAGATACTCGCAATGACGCCATTACACGTTTTCGCGAGTCCTTATGGGAAATAATTATTAAATTAAGTACTAAGCTTTTTAAAACGAACTACGTTTTCTGATTTAGCTTTTCTAAGTTTTCTTGTTCGGTTGAAATAAGTACGCAACTCTTGTTGCAGAGAAGCTTAACGACTGTATCACTATCATCGTTAACCTGGAAATTATTTATCCCAAATAAATCACCATTTCAATATTGGATAGAGTGCAAATGATCCAAAAATAACACCGTTATTTTCTACTAACCAATCCATTCAAACCAGTGCAATATTTAAGTCATTTCCTTATCATATTAGGGTGCCTTAAAGGGAGAATGCAACCTAATTACAAGTGATTTTTTATCGATTCCTTATCGTTTAAATAGGCCTAATCCACCGATAAAAAGTTTACAATACAAATATTAAACTAGAAATAAATTTAAAACTTACCCTGAAAATAGGCTTAGCGGGATTCATGGAGAACCTGAATTGCCCCCGTGTAAGGTCTAGCGACCAATGAGCAAAGGCCCGTCGTTCACGCGAGATCTCCACGAGACTTACGTCGCGCGCGATTGGTCGCTAGACCTTACACACGCGAGGAAATCAGGAGCTCCATGAATCCCACTAAGCCTATTTTCAGGGTAAGTTTTAAATTTATTTCTAGTTTAATATTTGTTTGTAAATTTTTTAAATAGTGGATTAGGCCTATTTAAACAATAAGGAATCGATAAAAAATCACTTGTTGTTAGGTTGCATCCTCCCTTTAATCATATCAAAAATCACCGTTATCACCGTTCACATAGTACACCACCACCGTTCACACACCTAGAGTTTTTTTAACAATAGACACCTATATGAAAACAAAACATGGCGTTTGTAAGTGTTCTCTAACGGCAAAGATTGGTAAAAGTATAAACTAACCAAACCTCGGGCGTTGCTGCTATCGATAAATAATAGGCAGAAACGCGCTTGGTTTTGTTAGTTACTACATTTGCCTATGTTTGCCGTTAGAGGACGCTTATTTTGCTATTTTTATCTATTAAGATAAGTGTAGATTGTTAATAGTCCTTGCACACAGTGCACCACCACTGTTAGACAATAAAGTTAAACTCTCACCTCTTCTTGTAGACAGGAACCAACTACTAAATGGCTGAACAGCGATTCGTCAATGGACTTTTCTAAAATAAGAAGATAAGTTTAAATATATTTTAAACTAGGTGCCAACGGAATTATTAATACCTGGTGTTGTAAGATAAGAAACAATTACTCCTATAATTAACGTCGAAAAGAATCCAATAGGAGAGGACCAAGCGAATGATATTTTGTACAATGGAAATACGTCATCACTACGTAGTTCAAATTTATTACGCCGCTATTCAATGAAGAAATGGAATGGACAAAAGGAAGTATATAATTACTTGGGTGTTTTGTTCGCAACTCGCTTCATTTTCAAGGAATCCGCGGTTGCGTTCGCGATGTGAAAATAGTGTAATTTGTTCGTAGAATTGTCAACATCGAACCAATCATCTAATTCATTGTACGCGGTTTGATTCAATTCGCAGCCCTCTACGGATAACGGCAATTTTGCAACTGGCGTGTGAGTTAACTTGTTTCCAACGGCAATCCACATCCCAAAGGATACTGAGATAACTAACGCGATTAAGGCAGCCTAAAAGCGCAATGAAACTTAAAACCTAGTAGCATTCTCACCAAATTAACGAGTTTTTCAACTAAGCTAGTTATATTCTATAACTAATCGTTATAGAATAGCCTAAGCCTAACGAGTCGCAAAGCGTACCTTGGTATTAGCTCGTCTGAAGAAAATCCCAAGAAAAAATACGCCAGTGAGTGGTCCACCGAAAACACCGATTACTGTGGTAACTATGGGCGTTGCGCGACCAATGTATGGTACCACTAGAGCAATCGCGGTACATACACCGCCATAAACGACAGCTGGAAATTAACTATTAATATACAGTTAATATCCAGACACGCGTAACTTTGTAACTTACTGAGTATTCGACAGAGAATTATTCTTGTTTTGGTTCCCAGTTTTCGGTTAGTGTTGGGGATGATAAGATCCTGAATAGTAATTGTAGCGAATGTGTTGATGTACGATGACAATGAGCTGAGAGACCCACTGAAAATTCCGGCAGTTGCTAGTCCAGCCAAGCCAGGATATTTACTTAGCACCGTTGATATGTAGTAAACTACAATCTAATCATCAGAGTAATAACACCAGGCAACGGTTTCAAGTTTTAACATCGAAAAAAACTTCTATGGGCATTAATTACTTGATCCTCTGTTGCAATTCCAGTTTCGTGACTTCTTAAAGTTGGTTCGCAATTATAGTAATTAGCGTAAATGACAACGGCAGCCACTGAAGTTAGGATTGAGAAGAAAGTGAAACACAAGGCGCCACCAATCATACTTCTGATAGTTTTGCAATCAATACACTCAACGTTAAAAATTTACTTTTAGATAAGTAATAACAAGGATATTTGAAGAAGGATATGTCAGGAGTGTTATTTCGTTACTATGTACGAGTCTCTTCTATTCTAACCTTCAAATAACCTTGAATTTACAGCCTTAATCTTATAACCTTCGACCCTCAGTTGGACCTCTAACGCTAAGTATACGTTGAACGCCAGCTTGACTGGTTCCGAGAGTGTTAAGTCCGTTAACTAATCCTCCAAACATCATGGCCCAAATCGTGTAACGATGCGTTGAACTTTCAACCAAGCTAAAAACAGTGGTAAAGACATCACCCACCAGTCTTAGGTATGGTAATCAGTTATAAGTCTACATAAATTATCTTTCTAACGTCTAAAAATTTAATTCTTCGTTAAAAATAGCAATAAAATCCCGGAATATTATCAGTGATAAACTGTATTCTTGGCATATCAGCGATACATACTAAAGTCCACCTATTCTTTGACCATCTAAACCGATCTCCCAAACTTTCCAGAATCCTCCCGCATCCAAAAATCCTTTGATGACGATTGATAAGACGCAACAGATCATTAAAACTGCTTGGAGAACATCCGTAGCTACTACAGCTTTCATGCCACCCTGTACCATGGTTATGACGTTACACCTCCGAGGTTTGAAGTAATTATTAACAGTTATCAGCATCAGATACTTGGCCACATTTTCAATAAACTGTAAAGAACTAACATCGAGACTACCCCCTCCAATCAAACTAGCTTAAAACAACGTTAAATTGGTTTAGAACTCGCCTACATTTTACACAACATGCCAACAAGTATCTGCGCTGATATATAATGAAGACAATAACCTACCACGGAAGAATACGCTGTGCAAAAGACGCTAAAGGTTAAGAGCGTCGACCAATAGGGCAATCTTGTTATAACGGCCAATGATATGGCAGGAACGTACATAACCACACTAATGTAAAGTATCTAAATGAAATAAATTATAGTAAAAGTAATACTGTATTTCTATTTTTTTTAACGCGGTGAAGAATAGAGATTTAATGGAAAGGCATAATGTAATTGTATCGGGGGCATTGTGTTTTAAAACGGGATTTGCGAAAGATTTAGTTTAGAAAATAAATTCATTACATCTGTATTCTTTTTGCTATTCTAGGTTAAAATACTACCTGTTGTAAGATGTAGGTGATAACGTATGCGGTTCGCAGGTGTTTGTTGAATCGTTTTTCCACATACTATATTCACACAAGGGAAATAAAAATCGTTAAGATTACAGTTACAAGTCCTTGCAAAACATTTGACTACGAGTAACAATATATTTAACCAGGAATTCATAAAGAATTAATATTTAACTTCATGCCTTCTCTGTATTCCGACTCGTAGCTCAAGGAAAAGATCCACCCCTCAACGCCTATCAAAACTTTATATCTTATTGGCCTAAGCCAATCAATTGGACAAAAGATCATTTGGATCTATACCTCTAAGAGCAACATAGGTTTTAAAATATATTAAACTGTAAAAATTGTGTACCTCATAAAGGCTGACGTACGGCGTTTTAAAGAAAATGGGAACGATGGTGTAGGCCACAAAAAGTCCACCAATTCCGTAAAAGATGTTGTATAAACAGTATCCCAAGCCGTACATGTACATTTCACCGACCATGGCCGTCATGCCAAATCCTTCATTGTACAATATACAAATTCACGTATATATTTAAACTCCAACGTATAAAGCTCGTTCGAATTACGTAGCTTAGTTAATCAACTCTTGAAAATACTTTGACTCGAAGAGTTAAAGCAATAAGTTTATATAACACGAACAAAAGCTTTTTAAAGGAAAGGTGCAGGTTAAATAACACAATTTAAAGGGAGATGCAACCTAAGAAGTGATTTTTTATCGATTCCTTATCGTTTAAATTGGCCTTATCCAGCAGTAAAAAAATTGCAAACAAATATTAAAAAATCAGTGAATTTTGAACTTACCAGGAAACTTGGCTTATCTGGATTCATGGAGATCCTGAATTTCTTCGCATTGACGAGTCATCGACCAATGAGCAAAGACCTGTCGTTAAGGCGAGATCTCCATGAGACTACCAATAACCTTCGAATGATCGTTGACCCTTCAATACTAAGAAATTCAGGATCTCCTTGAATCCAGTTAAGTATTATCCTGGCCTATATATAAAAGATAAGGAATCGATTAAGCAAAAAAAAAACACTTTTTGTTAAGTTGCATTCTCCCTTTAACCAGTTAACGAAAGTTCGTATAAATGACTACTTCATTTATGAAATTTTCATGTTCTTTAAACCTAAATTTCCATTCCTTTAAAACATACCGGAATAACACGTAGCGAAGATGGACATAGCGGCCGGAAATACAGCTATACTCCTATTAGCCAGTGCAAAACTTTCTAAGGTACCATGGGTTAACCCTTTCCGACAGTAATAGAACCCAAGTACGACGCATAATACTTGAGTCGTAAGCAATATCACGTAATCCGTAATCCCAAAACTTGATCCTTCAATCGCGACCATTTTTAATTAAAATATTTAAGTTTATCAACTGATATTCATAATACAATATAATACTAAAAAATAAATAAACTGAATGTCTTCGAAGTTCGACTCTGTTAGAAGGCAAAAACTAAATGGCAAAACTATTTATACTCGTAAAAGTTTTAGTGCTCCTTTGTGAAGCCAGCTTTAGGAGGGGGCGGGGTTAAACATAAGTCACATACCGCTAACTTTACTACAAGGTGTAAATAAAATAACGTATGGTTAGTTTTCTATGAAGTTATAATAACAACGAATCACTGAACTGTGGCCTGGGTTAACTGCGATATAAATTAGAAGCCATACATAATACTATTTACAATTTTAAAGCGTAACGTTTTTAACAATCTAATTTCATAAGGTGATTAAGTTATTTTTTGGCTTGCAGTTAGTTCTACCAGAGGTATATAATAACCCCCTTCGGGAGGAAGTATGAAAGGTAGGCAAAATCGACGAACAACGAGTGCCCGGCGTAAATCGCGGCGGATCGACACACCGCTTTACTCCCAAAAAATAGTTACACCATTTTGAACCTCACTAAATTTTCCCTACGCGCACTTCCGGAACTCGCGAGCTGAAGTCAACCTTCGACTCCATTTTAACAGACAGCCTGACTCCTGAGACAGGAAGTTCTAAACACAAATCGAGCCGTCTTGTTTATACAAAGACCATTTACTAGAGTAGCGACATTGAGAAGTCCAGCGCGAGCTAGTGGCCTAGATAGTCAGCAGCGGGCTCTTGTTGTTCGTGATATTTAGCATTGGTAGTATAGGGGCTTTCATACTTCCCCCCGAAGGGGGTTATTATATACCTCTGGTTCTACTCAATTCCCGTATGATTGCGTAATAGCTTAGCCTTAGAAAAGATTATAAAGGAAAGACTATTTAAATCAAACTAATTTTGTTTGTATTAAACTTACCAGGAAAATAGGCTTAGTTTTCTTAGCATTGATGAGTCAGCGACCAATCGGATAATATTGGAAGTGTCATAGAGATCTCGCCATAACGACGGGCATTTGTTTATTGGTTGCTGACCCTTCAATGGAAAGAAAATCATGATCTCCATGAATCCAGCTAAGAGCATTTTTCGTATAAGTTTTAAATTAACCTGCTAATTTTTTTTCCTGGTGGCTTCGGTGTATTTAAACGATAAGGAATCGATAAGAAAACCACGTTTTGTTAGGTTGCATTGCATTCTCCCTTTAACGTAATTTTAACTTAAAGAAAAATATGATTATGATTGGTCGGACGCTGATTTTTTGCTGTCACTACCATACTTCTGATTAAATTTGAGAAACGACTAAACACAATTAAGCCGCGTTCACACTACAGACTTTGAAACCGTTTTTAACAGTTTTGGAAAGGTCAAATTATAAAATTTTGGGGTCCCCCGTATGGACTTCTGATCAAGAAATAAAATTAATATCTTATCAAGTGTGAACGTAGCTTTAGTTAGTCTTAACTGATCTTTTTCGGGTTACAAAACCGGATTTATAATATTTATTTTTATTATTTATACGTTAATTTTGTCTTAGGCAAAATGAGATAAAATTCGAACGGGTTAAATTAAAAATAAACAAGGCTGGTAACCTTCATTAAACTCGCCTTTCAAAACAGAATAACAATCCACAAATAGTCCTAACAATATAAACGAATTAGTTACAGAACCATGCGGGTTAAATGATTTTACAGGGTTATTTTTTTGTTTTTCAACTTTCTCTCGTTAAAAACGAGTGGAATAAAAATATCATTCTAAAATAAAGGTACACCCACAAAAAAAATCTTAGATTTCACGCATAATATAAATTGTAATAAGAAACCTTTCTAATTGCATTTATTATTGCAAATATAAAGATACTCATTATTTTTCATAAAAGCAAATCATTAGAGATAAACCTCCAAGCTTTGTGGGTACTGTAAAGTGAAATTGATATACTGACAGATAGCTTATTAGTAGCGAATTACCTTACAAACTGACGTCAATACTAGCAGTACCTGATGACCTTTTTACCAGCTAAAAACTCAAATTATTTACCAAATTAAAAGGCGTTTCGGAAGAGGTAATACTATAACACAGTTAATGACCGAATAATATTTCAATACATAGTTTTCACTAAAGGGGGTTAATGCCATTCCACCTGTGTTGCCAATCACTTGTGAGCGCAAACTGAAGCTCATAAGCTAAAAATAAGACGGCTTTGGAATTAATTTTCAGAAACTGAGTAAAAAATTGTATTTCTACAATTTTCAGGCGGCATTTTAGGGTTTATAAAACTAATGGAGGTAGTTTCTTTCCAGATTTGTAACCTTTTTACTCAATAGACGGTAAAATAAATTCTGACTTCGTCCCAACCTTGAAAAAAGGCAACATCTTCAGTAGAAACGGGTTCTATTTAACGTCTATTTTTCTTAGTTTCAAGGTTGGCAAAAGTATAGAAAATCCTATCCTTTGTATCAACCTTGAAAAAGGCAAAATCTTCAATAAAAACCCGTGCTTTATAACGACTCTTTTATCCGTTTCCAAGGCTATTTTATAAAAAGGTCTATTCCGTGTGAATATATTTAAGCGTACAAACTGATACACTTGTGATTAAAATATAATTTTTTTCTCAAATCTCGTATCATTGGGGTTATTCAAAAAACAACCAGTAAAAATAGGTACAAGTTATTTTTATATTCAATAGCTCCAGGTATTTAGATAACGACTTGAAATTAACAAGTCTAGGTCAAACAACCCGTATTTCTGATACTTTCACGTAATACACTCTTCAGACGCGGCGTAATTAGCCGTGGTTTAATCATATTTAACCGAGGTTAATTGAGATTAAACCGGCTAGTTACGCCTCGTCTGAAAAGGGTATAATCCCCTTAACAGTATATCCTGGTTAGTAGAGGTAACACGATTTTAAATGACCTCGCAAAATAAAAACTAACGCTAAAAGGTTTTCCTACCAAATTCATGGCCTACCTCATAGACGCTGACGTACGGAGCTCTGAAGAAAATTGGAACAATAGCGTAGGCGACAAAAAATCCTGCGCAGCCGAAAAATACGTTGAATACCATGTAACCCAAACCATGCATGTACATTTCACCCACCATGGCAGTCATTCCAAAACCTATAATTTAACAAAAGTATTTAAAAAATCTAAAATTTTATACTCATTTAGAGACAATCAATAGATTAAGACAATTCAAGTCCTTGTTTCCAAGGTCCATTTTCTCGGGTTGGGACCTAACATATCCCCATTACTTCAGCGCCAAAATTGCGAATTGATTTAGGCCTTGTATTTTGGGTGCAACAGCTCAACCTGCCTTTAATAAGCGTCCTCTAATGGCAAAGAGTGTATGCAAAAGTAGAAACTAACAAAAACTAGTGAGTGTCTGCTATGGATAATAATTGGCAGACGAGCAGGTGGAATTTTTAGTTACTACTTTTGCCACTGTTTGCAATTAGAGGACGCTTATATATACTTCAAGGTCAACTTAGCCCCTTCTTATCCTAGTAAATACTATAAGCCTAATTTTGCGTACAAGTAATAGTGTTACCACTATCTTGAAATTATGAATATCACTGACCCGAGTAGCATGTTGCGAAGATAGACAAGGATGCTGGTAATGTTGATATCTTTCTATTAGCCAAAGCGAAACCTTCCAAAGTACCACTGGTCAGTCCTTTTCTGCCGTAATAAAACCCAACAACCAAACACAAAACTTGGGAACCAACCAATATGGAAAAATCGGTTATTCCGAAATTGGCTCGCTGATCAGCCATTATTAAAATATTTCAAGCCTGAAAAAAATGAAAAGCAATTAAACTGTGGCTAAAACAATTTAAATAACGAAGGGTAAAAATCACTGACATTAAGGGCGAACCCCTAGGCGAAAATAAAATATATCGCCAAGGGGTGGGTTTGTACCACTGAGCTCCCCGTGTGACTATCCCTTGACATCTATGAAAGGGCTGGGAAATCACAATGAAATATAGATCAAGTATCAAAGAGAAGTCAAGTGATATGACGTCACCTTAGTTAGAATGTTTCTCAAAATAAACGACAGAAATGGATCAACGCCTGGGATGAAAAACAGGAGTTCAACAGGCAATGGTCACTTAATCCGATTACTAGGTCTATATTTCACTCTGAGGAAAATGAAAGTTCGTAATGACGTCACTACGCCTAAAACATTCTCCACACCTTTTACTCTATTGCCAACAAGTAGAGAAGTTAGTTAATGGGAGATGGTTTACACCCGTCTGTTCCGCCGAATTTGGATTAATTTAATTTTAATATCTTAGACTAATCTATGGAGATATTAAAATGGCAGATTTCTTAACCTATATAGCTCAAAGTATTATCTAAGCTTCGAACCGGCTCATCAGATGTTCTATGTCACTAATAATTGGCATTATCGCCCATAATCTAACAGAGCCAATAAAAAAATGTAGCTGTATTTAAAGAAATTAAAGTCTAATTACGATTCATAGTTAGCATCGTCTACAACTTTTATTTCCTACTATGATGTGCTAATTATGGCATTAGTTCTTTCTGGCTCTACCCAAATTATAGGACCCAGACCCGATGACAATTGATTTCTTCGATGCACCCGTGAAATATATATTACTAGTGATCATGGCCAATGATATACATCGAAAAGATTGATCTTCTGGTCGAAAAAAATTATAATTTATAGTTTTCGCAAAATTGTTTTTGAATAAAATTCGTGTTTCAAAATATACCTAGAATGTTAAATTTTGGAAGCAGGATATGCTTAATTTAATAAATTTTTTAACTCTTATGCACGAGCATAATCGCCTATCATTATAATTAATACACATCCTTAATAAAAATATATTTAGCAGATTTATCTTTGATAAGGAGCACATTTACTCACTCTCCAATTATTGTTAAAAATTTAAAGAATAATTAAGGATGTTATTATGTCAATTATTATCGAAATTAACGAGTGACATAAATTCATCCATTTCAAAATAAAATTAAAAAGACAGATCAATACCTGTGAATAACGGTTCCAACTCCAAGACATTACCATTATAAAAATATACAGACTTACGATTCAATTCGATCTAAACCAAATACTGGCAAAAACAAAAAAGTTTGCATCGAAATTTCATTAACTATAATGTTACATAAAAAAAAAAAAAACTAGAATTTTTCGAGGTCAAATTTCAGATATGTTTGACACCAGATGCGTTCTCCTTCTTATAATATAAAAAAAAAAAAAAATATGCTAACCTAAATTCTATCTTTATTTAGAACAAATTATACTACGAGAAACATTTACCATAGAGCTATAAACTATGATTATTTTAATATCTACATAAAACGAAATGAGCCAATGACGTGCGAAACTTAACTCTCCCATAAATAGTCTAGTTAATTTCGAGGGAGAACTCGTGTTTGATACATTTTAGAAGTATTTGCACTATTAAGCTGAATTCAAGGGTTCGAATTCAAAACAATGTCGAAGTTGATGAACTCAGGTGTGCAGAGAATTCTTGCATGAATTGATTCATACCCCCATGAATAAATTCATGCTTCTTGGAAAAATAATATCCTTCCAAAGCTACTATTTCAATGGCGCGCTAACAAGATGGGCAAGCCCATAGTATAGCTACACCTCTTACGGTTGTAAACGCCTAAAGTTGAGTAGTATCCTCGTTCAGTAACAAATAACATTATTAATTTTAACTATCTTTAATTAGTTTTATAATTAAAGAAATATTTTAAACAAAGAAATTATAGAGGAAACACACATTCACTTTCGCGTTTTCAGGGTGTGGCGGAGAGGCAGGTGGATTCCCTTCATGTCAGTGGTTCAATCACAATCTAGGCAATTGTGGTCTGGTCTGGAAATACCAGCAGTTAGCCAAATTAAAGTGTCAACATCGAATAATAGGATAATTCCCCTTCCTATAAGAGTTTTGAGGACAACCCCAGTTTTTTGAAGGGAGGGTAAATCTCTATAGAGACCGCGAAAACAGTATAATCCATTCTACAGTAAAAACTAATAAGCACAAGACATGGTGTCCATAATGGGGTTGAATCAATCCCCTTCCAGGAAATACTTAAAAACATGAAAACACCTCGCTTAGTTTGAAGTTTTATTGCATAAGATTCTTTAATAAAAAATACATTTGTCTTAAAACGCTGATTTAAGCTACTTTAGGCTTTGCTCGAGTGCCTAAAGCGTGTCGAAAATTAATAAAAAAAATCGATTTTTTGATAAATGATAAAACAAATCTCTGAACTATGATTCCTCGTCCGAATTCTTTGTGGCATAAATGGATTGATTTCTTCTTTTGAAAGTTATTTTTCCCAATGGGGTACTTTGTTCTGAACAACTACTAACGGACACGGCCAATGGGCTGCGATTTTCTGCGCACAATCGTTTCACCGAAGTGTCAGATTCATCCTGGGCGGTAGTGTCGGTACTGACGTCACCTCCTGTACTAGCGTCGTCTTGAACGTGAATAGGTGCTGGCAAAAACATGCTCATCCTTTTAAATGGGGTGGATGATGTAGGTTTTCGGTCTATGATGAAGAGTTTGAGGTCACCATCCGGGGAAAGGTCATTGTCGCTATCCAAATCTTCAGTTTCTTCCTTTGTCTCGTCTGGTACGCAGCTCAAAGCTACATTTTCATCCTATATTCGTAATTATTGACCTTTAATTTAGGCCTAATGTCCAAACTTTACCCGATTGTAATTAGGCTTAACAAAATATGGTTTCCAAAAGTACAAAAAATAAAAATATGATTTCCAAAAGTACAAAAAGAAAACACGTACTCCAACCTCATCGCTTTCAAGGTCAATTTCATCGGGGTTTCTGGATGATCCTTCAACATATTCCTGATCGGTTATTGAATCATCCATACCGGAAACGGAACTTATCGTCAGTCTACTGTAGGAATCGTCTTGATACATTTCAATAAGTTTTTGAGCGGGGTCCGTGATGTTTAGAGCTTGGCATAGTTTCGTAGTTTGAGCATTTGGACTCAATATTGGTGGGGGTATATTGCATTTCTTGGCTTTTGTGCCCGTAAATGGTGGAGTTGATATTTGAAATTCGGTCGAAATTTCCAAAGTGGCGTTTAGATTTTCGATATTCGCGTCCTTTTCTTCAAGGTCATTGCCCGACTTTGATATTAAATCAGAGTTTTTCAATAGTTGTAATATTTCCTTACATTTTGTACCGATTCTAAAACAAAATTGTTTTAACCAAATCTCAGGCGGATTATAAACCAATTTAGAAGTCTAGGATTTTTAAGGGTGTCTACTAACTATTATGGAATATAAAGGAATTATAAATTTAAGGGCAACTTACTCTTGAAAAAAAGTAGTAAAGGCATTTGTTTCGGGTAGAAAAGTGTAGTTTCTGGTGAAATTTGATAAGGAATCTGTCTCTCTTAGAATAGCTAACCATTCTAAATCAAAACAGATTTTGAAAGGGGGTGAAGTTGAGGTTTCAATGTCAACGAGTTGTAAGAATTTGCGGTGAGGCAGACATTTATCCAAAGCCAAAAACTTGGTGGATCGTCCATCCTTCGAGATATTAAGAAAATGTTTTATAAAAAATTACGGTACTTAAATTACAGAAAAAATAATTTACAACAAACAATGGCTTATAACCAAATTAAAAAAATATATATATTACTCCCACCTGACATAAAAGCTTAAAACCTAACATTCTGACTCTCGTATATGCCTAGTTTTAGCGGACGAACTTCGCTATTAACGAAATTTCGGTTAATTCTTGAATTAACTAGTTATCCTTTTTAAGCCTAAGTTATAAGGATGTTCAATTTTTCATTAAAACCAATGACCTTGAGTCTTTAACCAAATACTTCCAAAGTTTGCAAAGCCAAGCCCTAGCAACTATAAAGAAATGGGTTCCCTCCGCCCTCAGAATTTTTTTTACGAGGTTTTACCTTAAAATATGGATGTTATACGATTAATTGAATAAATTGATAATGATATATGAATTAGTTTAAAATTATGATTGGTTTTGAATTGGTATTAATGAATTAATTTTGTGTTTTTAAAAGAAAGCATCGCGTCCTTTACAACCCCGTCCCAACTAGACTTACTTTATGATTAACTAAAGCGGCGAATTTGCAATGTAAATGAGCGGCGAACCAATATTTGGGTTTTAGCGTATTTAGAAGTTTCTCAGCAGGCGGGCTACCGAGAGAGCCATTGTCAATTTCGTCCTTAAAAAACGGTTTTTTACGCAAGAGTTGGTTAGAGTCTCCGTGATTATAAATTCCTCTCGGCCAATCGTGAGACAACATTACGTCTACGGGCTCTTTAAGAAGACCCAGTCTGTAAACTTCTAAATTTCTAACGTGATACACCGTGCGTAAAGAATTCTTATCGTACGGAGGGATTTCGTAAACACCTGCGGAACGTGGACACAATGTTTTTCTATAATTCCTTTCACTTTTTGAAGTTCCAAACACTAAAATCTATGTACCTTTTAAATAAGAATTTCCATTATATATTCCAGATAAACCAGCTATTCGTAAACCTCCGACATTCACCACCCCCGCTTTGCCTTGAAAAATTTATATTTGAACGTATGAATGTGTTGTTTATAATTATTGATTATTACCAATAATTTCTTATCTAATAAACGTACGCAATGATACAATCTTAAAAACGATTCATAGATATTATAATTACCTAGGTAAAATATGTTTGGACAAACCCAACCTCCGTAATTAAGCTCGGAAAGATAGTTGGATGCCTCGTGATTTCCCCCAACAAATATAGTTAGAATTGGGGCAATTTTTTCACCAGAATAGTATCTAAAACATTTGACATTTACTTACAGAGTTTTAGAAAGACGAGAGAGAGCGAAAAATTCAAAGGGTTCTTACTTGTAAAAGCTTTGCATGTGTCGATAACAAACTGGTACTGCCATACATTCCAAATCTGTTTCATTTCGAACTGATTGGAAATCACCGCAAATGAGTAACAAATCGACCTATGAAACGAAATATGTTTAGTTAATATGGTGATTAAGATTTCTGTAACCACATTCCAACAGTTCCACGCTCCACTTACTTTAATTTTATTTTCTTGTTCTAAATGCGCTATAACGTCATAAATTTTATCTAGTTCACCATGAGCGCATCCTTCTACGGCTATTTTCATGATTACTTGGATAATAAATGAACTAATTAATAGTAATTAAAAGTTAAAACCGTTTCAAAAGGTCTAAAAGTCACAAGTCTTATCACGACTGGGTCTAACTTCAATAGCAGACGATTACTGAAGAATATAAAATCCATATTAACGGTGGCGTAACCTTGTGGTGAGATTGCGAATCAATTTGAATTAAAACCGCCATGTGCTTTTCAGTTGCCAACGCTTCCCACAACCAAAATAAATTTAACCAACAAAAAAAATCGAGAAAAATGCTCTGTTGCGTCCTTGTAAATATGTTGCCTATGATTTTATGTAACCTAAACCAGATATAAATGTACAATGATATACTAATACTTGGATATTATAAATTAGTTTCTGTCAACATACAAGCATTTACGTTTACTTTGTATTGTTATGTTAAAAACACCTGCAAACGATTTACACCTCTTCTTCTATAGTCAATTCATCTCGGAAACAAATGGGGCATTTAATTTTTCTACTTTCTTCAATCAATCTAAAAATGATGACAATGGTTGGATCGAAGCCCAAGTTCCACTTTCCAAGTCTTTTGATTTTCATACTAAACCGATGAAGGTGTACGGTTTAGTAACTGTTATTTACGGGGTAACCCTGCAGCTGCTATTATTAAACAGTAGCCATGGGGCACCAAACGCGGTAAGTATTTGTAACTGTACTTGAACTCTGTAAAGGAATAAATTTATAAGTTCGGTACAGAAATCTTCTTTAGAAACTATAGAAAATAAACCTAGTGGAGAAATTTCTTCTCCTAATTTTCCATCGGTTTACCAGAAGGGTGACTCTTGCGTTTGGTTGTTTAAGGTAATTTATCTATTAACTAAGAAGTTCACAAGTAAAACCTACGATTTCCCAAGCTTAAAGACGCGGAAGAAGTTCAAGTTACCTTCGACGCGTTTATGCTAGAAGCCAGTAATTTTTGTCTCAATGCATTTGTTGAAATTATGCCCAACTCCTTGACGAGTCAAAAGGGAAAAAAGTAATTGTTTTTGTCTGATTGGTTTCTTTTTAATGTTTGAAAGAAAGTGATTACAATGGCTAAGTTCTAGATTATGCGGTAAACGGGACCCTTTCACAGTCACTTTAAAAGGACCTCAAAGTTCTATCAAATTTATATCAAACAGTGAAACTGGCTATCCTGGTTTTCACGCCAAGTTTGAAGTTGTCAAACAATCGTTAGCATCTAACGGTAATGCTAATGGCATCTATCGTGTTCACAAATATTTAAAATTGTTCTAAACATAGCTTTAACGCTGAAAAGCGTGGGACAACTGAAATCAAACGTGCTATCTTTGGCTAAAAACGATACTTGCAAATGTGGACAATCTAGTCGACAAGATAAACGCATTGTTGGTGGCAGTGCCAGTGACTTGAACGAATACCCTTGGCTGGTAGTCTTAGTCGTAAGAGAATCCTCGACATCTGCCCATTGCGGAGCGGCTTTGATTACGACTAAGCACGTAATTACCGCTAGTCATTGTACCAACCAGTAAGTTACTCGTCATTAGACTAGTTTTTTGGCATAATATCTGACTTTGATTTACTCTTTTCTTGGGCAGTCAAGAAGCCGGCAACTTCTTGGCCCTTTTGGGAGCGCATAACTTGTTGTCTCGGGGATCCGAGACTGTGGTCAGAAACATCATTGAGATACATCGTCACGAGAATTACAACAGGACCAACGAATCCAATGACATAGCTATCTTAGTAATGGACCACGAAGTTACGCTCAATAACGCTGTCCAACCCATTTGCCTACCGCCATTGGATGAAATGTTCATTGGGGAAAATGCTGTTGCCGCCGGTTGGGGGAAAACTGACTATGGTAAGATGATACTTATCCTGGTTTAACATTGTGTAAACTATGATATAACGTTAGGTGGTAAGAACAGCGACATACCATTGGAAGTCCGTATGCCTGTTGTTGATAATAAGAAGTGTCAGGAGAAATTCTCCGCAACTAAAGCGATCATAACTGAGCAGAATCTCTGCGCTGGTGTCTTGAACGGCGAAAAAGACGCTTGTCAAGTAATAAATGTTGAAAAAAGTTTCAAGGTTTTTAGGATAGTATGACAAGATATACCACAATATACCTACATGTGATGATCTTAGGAACAATAGCTGTTGATTGCGCGTATCAGAAGTTTTATAAACCTTTTTGTATTCGACTTTAGGGTGATTCCGGTGGTCCTTTAATGTGGCAGAATCGAACGACCAATCAATGGCATTTAATTGGCGTAGTATCGTTCGGTGTCAAATGCGCTACTCCCGGATTTTATGGAGTCTACACCAGAGTCAACAAGTACACCGATTGGATCGTGAACGTCACTAATGAAATAAATTGCCAAAATTAATATTTGCGATAAATTAAAGCGTATTATTTCATCAAAATAACTTTTGTTTTATCTTCTGCGCTTCCTTACAGACAAGTTTTTCACTTCACTGAGGATATCTCAACTTTTTTTTAACGTACAAGATCTATAAAATTTATACAATATTTTAATTTTTTTGCGTATTTGTTATCTTTTTTCTTTTTTTTTTCTGTAAATATGTAAAAGGCCTATGTTTTTATCATTTTACAGGAATGCGAGTCACGCAAAGAAGAAAGGTCCATTTCTTTCCCCTTGCACATTTTAAACATTTTACACACTTTTTTTCGAAGATTTTATACCTTTTTTTTTAAACGCGATTTCAAAGGTTATTCGGTCGATATCGAAAGGACGGATGGGTTGCAACCGACATTTTTCGCGTTCAAAATGGAAGTTTGTATTTAATTATTAAGTTCGTGGAAAGATAAAAGAAAAACCAACACATTTTCAGGTGCCAGAATTTAACATTGAACGTTAAATTTAACCGATGCTAGGAACAAACATTAGAAACATTTAAAAAAATAAGTTCGTGGAATACGAATGAGCTTTGAAAAATAAAATAAATCAACTCGAGGAATGTTTAAGTTTGTAAAATAGACTGGACGGAGTTGTTTTGTTAGAAAAAAGAAAAAAAAAATAATTCAATTTTAAATCAATATATCTTTAACTGGAATCGTCAAAACTTTTGATTAATGGTCACTAAAAAAAAAAAATCACGATTGTTTCAACAGTCTGTGCATTTAAAAATATTTAACCACATTCAAACAGGGCCAGCCCCCAAAAATTAATAAAAAAAATAAAAATTTCATTGCGGTTTCACTGCGTTTTTTCTACAGTTTAAAGCAATTAACCAAAGGGAACTTAAGAATTTGCGGAAAAGATATATTCAATAAAGCCTATTTTTTTTTTTTTTTTTTTTTTTTTAAGAAAATTGTATCTTTACAATCGCTGGGAGAAGTTCGGGGTTTTTGATTTTGGGACCTTATTTAAATTTGAAACATTAAAAATGGGGAACCTATAGTGTAATAATTTAGTAAATTTGGGACTTCATATATATATGTACATCGTACACATGTGCTGGTATATAAAAATTTGTCAGAACTTTACTCTTAAAGTTATTCGTTTTCTTTTCTTTTTTTGTTTTGTTTTTTGGGAAGATTCACTTGTCTAAAGTTGAAGAAATTAATATTTTTGTTCGAGTTTTCATTATTTTTTCCCCACACGCTTTTTTCTTTCGTCGAGAACAAAATGTGTATAAATTTGTTTGGGGTAAAAATATCACTACTCAAAAAATGTTTATTTTGTTTCGTACGTACGTAATTTAATTTTCAAATACCGCTACGTCAGCATTCCGATTTGTCCTCCTCGACCAGTTGTTGCGTATCTTTGTCCGTATCGACGGATGTTGGGTCGAGCGCGGTTTGACGTAAGGGGGACACGCCTTGAGATGATCTATGAATGATTGAAGACGGCGTTAACACCGCTGAACCCGTCGGATGTTTGGTTTTTCCGTTGCTCTCTGAGATTCCCGATGCTGCCAAGGAATCCTTTTTCTCGACTATGTGCGAAGGAACTTCGTACAAACCTCCACCGCCCGCGGAACCACTCTTAGTCTCCATATGTCCGATGGCATCGTACATCGGGTTACTAAAATCAGTCGGTTTAGCCGCTTCGCCTAAGTTAAATTCGACGTCTAAAGGTTCCTGGAACAATTTAAAACATAACCAAGTTTAAATAATTGAAAAAATAAAAAAAACATTCTAATAAAACATGGGTAATACCAATTACTTACTGGTATTGGTCCAGAAGCGTCCTGTGGTCCATTTCTCATGAATGCTGGTGAAAATTCAACATTAGTTCCACTACGGAAGGATACGCTTTGATTGCTTCCTCCTAAGGCTCCACCAAGTTTACTAAGAACATACCGATAATTCTTTACTATGTGTACCAAAAAAAACGAAGTAAAACTATTTTAAAGTGATTAAGACTTACAGTTGATGTCGTTTATAAAATAGGAAAATGCCCAAAATGGCGACGATGATAAGAAGGGCTACCAAGATTGGAATGACAATTGCCGCTACACCTTCGTATTTTACAATCCAATTCAATATTACAAAACGTGGTAAATAAAATATTAAAGAATAAAACTTACCAGCCGAAGAAAGGCCTGGTTCAACGCGAGTTCGCGATATGAAATTCTCGCATTTGCTACCAGAAACATCTTCAGGACATTTACATATGATTTGATCGTTAGGGCCATCGACGCATAACCCTCCGTTTTTGCAAGGGCATCGATGAGGTTGAGGTTTAGGCACTTCAAACGCTTTAAAAGAAATAGCAAAACTTAAAACCAACGATGCACAGGATGGTATAAAAATGTATATCGAGATCATCTTACCAGACGCGCAAGATGATAGACTGGCTCCTTGTAGAACTCCACCATCAGGACACGCGCAACGATGTCCTTTAGGAATCAGGAGACACAAATGGGAGCAACCAGCGTTCTTGCATCTGTTTTCTACTGATACGTTGTACTTCGACTCTTGATAGATTTTAATGTCGCCGGGTGAGACGACATGACGTTTAACCCTAACATGGACACCTCGGCCAAATTTGTCTTGACGGAAAATATCACCAGTGTTTCGGTTTATCCAATAAACGTTGCTCTCGAAGATATCCAAGGTCAGAGGATGCGATAACTCTTTTTTAACTATGGTAAATCGTCCTGTACCATCTTGGTTGATAGTTTCAATAGTATTGAGTTTACTATCGCACCAATACACGCGATGAGCGGTTCCCTCGTAATCGATGGTCAAACCGCTGGGCGTTCCCAATTTCTCAGTCACTAGTACTTGTCGTTTGGTACCATCCATCCAAGCTGATTCGATTTTAGGCGTAGCACCCGCGTCACTCCAGAACATGTAACCAAATTCGGGATCCAATGATACCGAGGTTGGTTGCGAAAGACCTTGAGAAACGATAGCTCTTCTATATCGACCATCCATGGTGCTGATAAAAATCCTTCCCTTCGGAGCGGATCCTGATAGTTCAAGGTCCATCCAGTAAAGATTTCTGTTTAATTTGAAATGAGAAATAATTTTACGATACTGCCACGGCGTTGTTAATAATTTTTTAATAAAAAGACATACTTAGCCACCCAGTCAATGGCAATATCCACTGGCTTCGTCAATCCTTTAAGATCCAAACTCTGCGCGTAACCAATCTCAACATCATTCGCGGTTGATTGTAATGGAATGAAAGATCGTTTAATGGTCTTCTCGTGAATGTCGGTCCAGTATATCATTTCTAATTTTTAGTTTCATTAAAGTTAATTACATTCCTTTTTATTAAGCAAGATGGCAACAATAGCAACTTACTTGTTTCTGGATCGTAATCAATGGCTTGCACTCGCGACTCTCCAATGATAACGGAACCTTCCTTCTCATTTTTAATATCCAATGAGTGAACTTCAGGACCATCGGCGTATAAGACTATCGGTGGGTCACCTTTAACGGCGCATACGGCACCATACGAGACGTAACCTTTACGGCAACTGCACTCGTGCGTTCCTTTCATGTTTGTGCATATTTGCGCGCAATGGTGATCGAAAGTTTTACACTCGTCAATGTCTGAAATTATCGTTATAAATTTTTGTTCCGCTAAACACGTATTTTTTTTAAAAACATACCATCGCATATCTTTGGATTGTCGTCATTAATTTTATAGCCTTGAGGGCAGACACATATATAACCGTTATCTTTCAACGTGGTACAGTTATGTTGGCAACCACCTCGTGTTTCTGCGTCGCAAGTTCCAGTATCTAATGAAAGGATGTCTTTAAGTAATGGTAATCTTAGTACTAAGTACGTGATATTGTAATACTTACGGCAACCGATTTCATCCGAGCCATCATCGCAATCTTTTTCGTGATTGCATACTTTAAGGTGAGGAAGACATTTTTTACCGTCCGCACACTTAAATTCGGTTAGCCTACATATGGCGTTATGCTTTCTACAGAGAGTATGATTGTTTTCGTCCGAACCATCGCCGCAATCGTCTTCCGAGTTACATTGCTGCCATAATGGAATGCATTTGCGATTAAGGCACTTGAATTTGCGAGAAGTGTCGCATTCAAAGTTACCTGAAATTGGATATAAGTCAGATTCGCGAGAGTTTAAACTACTTCACATTTTAAAAAACTTACTGCATACGCTGGGTGCTTCGTCCGACGCGTCACCGCAATCGTCATCTCCATCGCACATGAAGTCCGGTCGAATACAAACCGTGTTATTGCACTGGAACATGTTTTCCAGGCAGTATTTACCATCAGGGTACCGTGTAGGACAATTGAGTTCGTCCGAGAAGTCTTGACAGTCTTTGTTACCGTCACACCTAAGTTTCTTGGCGATGCAATGGCCACTAGAACATTTAAACTGATCTTCCTTGCATTGATAATTGACGCATTCTTTCTCGTCACTACCGTCGTCGCAATCTTCATCGTGGTCGCAACGCCATCTTAATGGGATACATTTTTTCATACCGCACTGGAATTCGCTCTCGGAACATTCTCGGTACAGTTCCGCTAGATTTTTTCATGAAAAATTAGAATTAGATTTGGTCCTCATTATGAATGAATTAGTTTACTTACTGCATAGACTAGATTCTTCGTCGGAATTATCTCCGCAGTCATCCTCAAAGTCGCATCTCCAACGTAACGGAATACAGCGATTATTTTTACACCTAAAATCGCCGGTTGAATGGCATTGTGGGCAATATTCGGGGTTTGTTTCGTCCGATCTATCGCGGCAATCGTCACGACCATCGCAGAATAACCAAGATGGAATGCATCGGTAGTTGTTGACTGAAGGACATTTCTGCCAACCGTGAGTGCAATTGCGATTGCGGCAACGATGGGCGGGTTCGTCCGAATTATCCCCGCAATCGTCGTCGAAATCGCAGAACCAGAGCTTGGGTATACATTTGCCGTTGTTACATCTGAATTGAGTTTCAGTGTCGCATTCTTTTCGAACTGATAGTTAAAATGTCGTTAGATAGTTACGACCTATTTTATAGTAGGAATTAACTCGAATACTTACTACAAAGATCGTTATCTTCGTCCGAACCGTCGGTGCAATCCTTATCACCGTCGCAATGCCAAGCGATAGGAACGCAACGACCAGTATTACGACATTTGAAACTATGTTCGCCGCAAGGTAGATCTAGAATTGCGGGAAAATCAAAACAGCGTCCCAATAAGACACGAACAAATTTATCAAAAAAAAAAAAAAAATTATTTACCGCAATTGCCTTCGTCAGAACCATCGGTACAATCTTTAGTTCCGTCACAAATTCGAACGCGAGATACGCAAGATTGGTTATTAGTACATTGGAACTGGCCCGGTTTGCAAGAGAAAGGTCCGCAACCGGCTTCGTCCGAGCCGTCTTTACAATCCTTTTCACCATCACATTTCCAGTAAACGGGAATACAACGGTCATCGTTACCTCCGCATCGATGTTGACCTCGTGTACAGTTAGCGATACAAGTTTTGTTATCAGCCAATAGGACAAAGTCGTTAGGACAAGCGCAAGTCGAGTTTTCGCCTCCGAGTTTTATTAAACATAAATGGGAACAACCTCCGTTGTTATTTTCGCAAGGGTTGGTGTCTGATGGATAAAAATTACGGTTATGCGGATCTAAGACTCGCGCGAAAATTTGTACTTACAAGGTAATTGTCTTAAAGGATGGTAAACGTGGATGTCATAGGGTCTGTGAGATGTATTTCGTAGAATTTCAATGTTGGCACCAGTAAGTTTGTGCGCGCGATAAATTCCCTTCAGATTCCAATCGGTCCAGTAAATATGGTCGTCGAAAACTGACATGGCAAAGACATGAGGAACTAACGCTCCGTGTAGTACTTGGTGACGATGTTTTCCATCCAAATCGGCGAATCTGTTAAGATTTCAATCAGTTAAATAATTCCAAACGTATTCTTCAGTAAACGTACTCGATATAATCCAAATGAGCGTCGGCCCAAAATATTTTATCACTGAAATAATCAATGGCCAACGCATTAGGCCACACAAGTTTATCTTCGTATAATACAACTCTGCTGAAGTTGGATCCGTCCATTCCCATTCGACCAATGAAAGCGTGGTGTCCCCAGTCGGTGAAAAAGACGTATCCTTTACCCGGATGTACCACTATGGCTCTCGGATCGGTAATACCAGTACTTAATAACGTCTTTCTATTGGTACCGTTTAATTCTGCCACGTCGAGTCTTTTGTTTGTGCGATCGAGCCAGTAAAGTTTTCTGGCCACCCAATCGAGGGCTAAGCCTTCCAATCCGTGGGCTTCTTGATTAATGACGTTTTCGTCTCCAGTTCCGTTGAGGAAAATTCTACTGATGGTTTTGTTTCCGACGTCGCAAAAGTACAAACGATCTTCGCGGTAATCAAAATCTAAGGCGACAACGTTACGCAAATCCATTTTGACTAGATTGTAGATTGTTCCATCGAGACTGATGTTACGAATGTAATAACGGTTGCTAACCACGATCCATGGTGTTGTATCTATTATTCAATTAAAAACGCTATTATTGCAAATACTTACGGAAATATTATATTATTGAGTCAACAATAACTAGCCTAATCTTGGTTAAGACTTGCTCAATACAAAATGAAAAATTTGAAAGATTAAGCCCTACCTTCTTTTCTTTTACAGGTCTTTCCATCCAGTTCCCGTTCGTAATAAGTATCGTTACATTTGCAATAGTACGATCCAGGAGTGTTAAAACAGTACTGGGAACAAACTTCCGGTTTTTCATTACATTCATCCACGTCCCGACAAGCTTTACCATCGGGCATAAGTTCGTAGCCTCGGTTGCAATTACAATGGAAACTGGTTAACGTGTTAATGCACTTATGTTCGCATTGGTTAGTTTCGACTTTGGCACATTCATCGACGTTACAATGACCCGGTTCGTCGGAGCCATCAGGACAATCAATTTTCTTATTGCAAACTAATTGGAAGTCTATGCAAGTACCGTTTTTATCGGAACATTTGAAATTTTCACCGGGACACGTAGTGTTCGATTTATTACAGTTCGCTTCGTCACTACTATCACCACAATCGTCCTCTCCGTCGCACCTATAAACTTTCTTGATGCATTTAGCGTTGCGGCATTGGAATTCGTCTTTGGTACAGTTTCTGAAAGCTGAGAAGGGCCCCAATGGATTAGTATAAAATAGGATCTAGCTGGGAGCAAAAAGGTACTTACTGCAATTTCTGTCCTCATCCGATCCATCCCCGCAATCATTATCATGGTCACATTTCCATTCATTGTTAATACAACGCCCATTGGTACACTGGAACTGATTTTCTTCGCAGGCTTCGGGTTTTGGACAACTATGCAAGGTAGAGTTCTCATCGGCCCCATCAACGCAATCCGGATCACCGTCACACACCCAACGTTTGGGTATACACTGAGCTCGGCCCCATTGTTTATTTTGTTTGCAAGTAAACTCCCGTTCTGGGTCGCAAACTCTACTATCTGATATACCCAAACAGTTTTAGGTCTAATACGGGTAATTTAAAACATATTGATCGTTAAATTTGACTTACTACATTGGTGTCTCGAGTCTTCGTCTGAATTATCCAAGCAATCATTATCACCGTCGCAGATGTATATACGCGGGATACAGTTTCCATTGTCACAAGTGAACAAGTCACCGAAACAAGTCTTCTTCCCGCTTTTACAATATTCTTCGGGTTCGTCCGCGCCATCTCCGCAATCATCATCGCCATCGCAATACCACGTGGCTGGAATACAGCGATGATTGGTGCATCGGAAACTACTGGATGGGCAAGTTCTTTCTTGACACTGAAGACCATTTTCGTCCGAGTTATCACCACAATCGTTATCGCCGTCGCATAACCAGAATGGTTCGACGCAAATATTAGTGGTTTTGCATTTAAGATGGTTTCCGGGACAAGTACGATTGGTTTGGCCGCACTGTTCTAAGCTTTCGTCCGAGGTTTTGTTGTCCTTACAATCATTGACTCCGTTACAAACTTGGGACATTGGGATACAGCGCGAATTGTTGCAAGTAAATTCACCCTCAGCGCATTTGGGATAAGCTAAAATCAGTGTATATGGTTTTTATTGGAAGGCATTGTGGAAAAACTAATTTAATTTTAGTACTTACTGCATTCTTGTTCGTCAGTACCATCTCCGCAATCATTTTCGTGATCGCATCTCCAAGTTTTGAAAATGCAACGACCATTACCACATCTGAATTCGGTACTACTGCACGTATGAAGAGCTGAAATAGATTATCGAATTTAGAAAAACTTTTAATATAATTTAATAATATTTAAACTGACCACAAAACTTGGGGTCATCGTCAGAATTGTCACCACAATCGTCATCACCATCGCAAGCCCATAATCGTGGTATACATTTTCCATTGGAACAAGCGAATTTATTGGCATCGCACGTGACATTATCAGCTACAATTAAAAAGGTTTATAAAGATAAATATTTTAGTTTCGAAATTAATTCGATGAAAGCAAAGTAGATTATACTTACGAATGCACATTCTACCCTCGTTGGCAACTTTAAACTTAACGCTGCAAGTGCATTCGACAGTTCCATTGGGCGCTTGATGACAAGATTGAGCGCAACCGCCATTATTTGTACCACAGAGGTTTTTAGAACATTTTTGTCTATCGGGCGAGTACACTTGAATATCCCTGGGTGATTCATCCAATCGTTTTACCATTTCAATCATTCCGGCACCAGTATGTTTCTCGGCTCTATAAACTCCACCTAATAACGTCACGTGAGAATTAGGCCTACTCCACATTTACCGTTTTAAATATAAATATACGAAGTAACTTACGTAGTTGCAAATCAGTCCAATATATAAATCTACCATAAACCGTTATGGCGAATGGATAGATGGTTGCCGCGACCAGAACCTCGCGATTTCCTCCATGCAAGTCCGATCGTTCGATCTTTTCCCTTAGGGCGTCGGTCCAATATAGTTTTTTTTCGTCGTAATCAATCGCCAAGCCACTGGGTTGCGTTAAGTTTGATTTGACGATGGCTTCCTTTTGATTTCCAGCCATGGTAGCCCTGTAGATTTTACCAGCGTTTCCAAAACGTCCCCAGTCGGTATAATACATATAACCTTCGCAAGGGTCTAGAACAATAGCTCTCGGACGTTCGACTCGGGTGATCATGACTAATTGAGATCCGTCCATGTTGACAGCGTATATGCTTCGATTTCCGGAGTCAGTCCAGTAAATTTTTTTACTGGTCCAATCGTAAGCGATACCTTCGGGGTTTATTCCTGTATTGACGACTGTATGGGCTTCGTTCATATTACTAAGAGACACCCACGATATGCTTCCATCTGGTCGTATTTCTGTCAAAAAAGTGTTAAGTACGCAA
Organism: Odiellus spinosus; assembly: GCA_963920705.1. Taxonomy (NCBI): domain Eukaryota; kingdom Metazoa; phylum Arthropoda; class Arachnida; order Opiliones; family Phalangiidae; genus Odiellus; species Odiellus spinosus. The sequence continues at coordinate 14,581,820 of OY987237.1, read as the reverse complement.
ATTTTAATTTGAAATCAAGTAACTTACGAGTATAGAATAGTCGATTATCAGCTTGATCGAAATCAAGACCAACTACGTTAGTCAGATTGGTTTTGGGACTGAATGGTAGACCAGAAATTTTAGGATCTAAATGAACGCTACGAATCTCTCGTCTGGTTGTAAATACGAGATATTCCCTAGAATCTAAAACATTTTCATTAATTTAAGCGTTAATCTTACCACCGTTTTAATTTATTTAAAGATACATACTTTCGCAAACTTTTCCGTCTGAGCCAAGAACCCCTGAAGCGCAACCGCATTTCAAGTTTCCCATGGTGTACTCCTTAGGCATAGAGAAGCATAGCTGCTGACAGTAACCATTTCCTGGCCTGGTACACTGAATGTTACCCGCTTCTGGTAAAGGTTGATTTTCTTCGGCAAAAATAGCAATATCTCTCAAGGAATCAATATCCGACTTAAAAGTTTCTGGAAGCGTTTTGTTATTTTCCTCTTTGGACGCGCGGAAAATTGTCCTTAAGTTACGATCGACCCAGTACACTTGATCCCTGTAGATAGCCAAACCCATTGGGTTCGGAAGGTTACCGCGGATAACAATCGGTCTATTCGCGCCATCAAAGGGGACCCTTTTGATGGCGTCTTCGTGAGAATCGGCCCAGTAAATGTCGTGTGTCTTAAAATCAATGGTCAAATCTCGAGGACTACTAATTCCCGTCGAGACGATGGACTTTTTGTTGCTACCGTCTAAGAAAGCTCGTTCGATTTTTGGTACTTGTCCGTAATCGATCCAATATAGGTATCTCTTGACAGGATTAACGGCTATTTCTCGCGGGGAGTCGGTATTGGTCTTAATTAATACCATTCGGTTCGTGCCATCGAGCCAACAAACTTCGACGTACGTTTCATGTGGGAAAACGTTGGTAAAATAGATATTTTCTAGATTAAACAAATTCAAACGTTAGGACTAACTCTTTTTTTTGTTGCTTCAAGTACGTTAACTTACCAGCAACCCAGTCAATGGCTAAGCCTCTAATACCGTTGCTTCCGATGCCTTCCGAAATTATATGACTTAGATCGGATCCATCGGGTTTAATTCGATATATTCCGTTCTTATCACCCTGGTTAAACTCGACCCAGTATATATGGTTCTTAGCAACGTGGATGTCCAAGTGCAATATATTGTGACCTGGTCCAGCAATTGGGGTCATGGCTTCGCCATGATCTTGCAAACTAAAACCGCGTGCTTTTTCTAACTGCGATACGATAGCGAAGGATCGATACGACTTGCATCTAATATCGCCATCCGTTGTAAAACCTGAACCGCACAAGCATTTTCGAGTGCTACCACCAAGTGGTACGCATATCTGTTCGCAGTTACCATTGGCTGCTCTACAAGGGTGACTTTCAGTGCCTAAAAGATGGGGGAAACGATTTTAAGAAATAAGCCTTTTTAGAATCATTAAATGTACTCTTACCCGGTTGTTTCCTGTACATTTTGATGTTAACTAAACCGTTCGCGTTGTCTTCGATGGTTATGCTATTGTCACCATTTGGTACATTAACCCGAACTATTTTTTCTAATAGACTGTCCAAATAGTAAAGTCTGTTCTGGTACACTGCTAAACCTTGAGGTTTTGCTAGACCCACGGAATCAGGAACAATCATCTTTCTTTCTTTACCCTCGTATGAAATACTTTCAATCTAATTACGCGATAATCGTAAAAAAAAAACTTAGTCTTTACTTAAGAATGTGTCAAATCGCAACTTACACTTCCACTAAACGTTTGACTGAAATACACTCTGGAGTTGGTTGAATCTAGGGTTAGAGTTTCTAGGGTTAGAAGGTTGTTTTTAAGTAAGACTAATGAGTTGGATCCATCCATATCAGCTCTAGCCAACTTCTTTGGTACCCGAACACCACCTTCATCGAGCCAGAACACTTTTCTGAAGAATTTTGACATTTAGTGCCAATTATTATTCTAGCAAAATATTTTTAAAACTTACCCTTTTTCAGGATCAACCGCGATTGACTTGGGTTTACCAACGCCGGTTTCCTTGCCATCATTAGCTAATATAGTTCTTCGGAAATTACTTTTACCATCGACCTTAATTACTTCGATGTTGGAGGCTTTTCGGTTACCGACAAACAAATTTCTGCCCAACCAATCAAAAGCGACTGTGTAAGGAGCTCCCACAAATCCCGATTCACCGAATTTGGTTTGATTACCGCCACTGAACTTAACCCGGTATAATGTACCCTTAAAAATTGAACATGCGAGGTTATTGATCAATGAAACCTAACAAAAAAGACAAAAGATCGCGTCTTACATTTTCTTTGTCTTGTTCGTTCAACTGGATCCAGTAAATCATACTTTCTTGCTTATCGTAATCAAAATCGTAACCATTTTCAATTCCAATGATAGGGGTGATAAATCCCGTTGTCTTATCACTGGGGTTTAAGTTTAAGTCGACTAGTTGAGTTTGTTTCATGAGAAGTAAGAATGCGCTATCGCTTTGGACGCATTTTCCTTCACGCGATGATTTGTCCATCGCGAAACCCGGTGGACATCGACACGCGTATCCCGTTGATGTTGAAGGGGACAATAGACACAAGTGACTACACGGAGCCCGTTCGCACGAATTATTAGCTAAGATTTGTACACAAATACATCGTCATCAACTGGGGAGTCGAAATTTTAACTAAAGAATAATTGACTTACATTTGGGTTGAAGTAAAGGATGGTTGACGTGAATACCGAGAGGTTGACTGACCAAGTGAGACACCACGGTTTGATTGGCTCCTCGGAATTTGTGACAAGACAGAACTCGGTTTAACTGACGATCGGTCCAATACAGCGTGTCTTCAAAAATCGCCAGGGAATGAGGATGAAGTAGGTAATGATTATGCGATAGTACTTGTTGCCTTCCCGTTCCGTCATAGTTGCAGAAGTCAATATAATCGAGTTTACTATCGGCGAAGTACACCCTCTTGTTAGGAATGTCTAAAGTAAGTCCATTGGGCCAATAGATTTTTGTACTAATAATGATCTTTCTCATGGTTCCGTCTAAACCAATGCTTTCGATTCTAGCGTCTTCCCCCCAGTCGGACCAGAATAGAACTCGAGCTCTACGATATTTTACAACAATTACTTTAACCCGAAACAAGATGGTCTCCAGTTAAAGATTCGACTTACCCGTCTCTAGGATCCAACGCCAAACCACGTGGTTGACTAACATTCTCCCCGATTAATACAATATGATGAAGACCTTCTAGAGTCGACACTTCGATAGTTTTGAGGCGAGAATCAACCCAATAGAGATTCTTAGCGACCCAATCGACCGCTAAACCTTCGACCAGATCTAATCCGCTGCTAATTACTACTTGCGGGTCGCTACCTTTGGCCATCTTGAATATCTTCTTCAACGTCATGTCAGACCAGTATATGGTACCAGTTGCCATATCGGACGCGGTGGCTACTACATTTTCTACCCTGACGGGAACGCGTTCTAAATTGGTCGTGTTTAAGTTAGCGACGAGTATGGAGCGACGGTTAGATATAACGAGGAAGGCCGCGGTACGATCTATTAGATCGTAGTATTAGTTAGGTACCTATCATTAAAACCTTGAATATGACTAAAGAGTTGCTAAGTACTTACTATCAGCTTTGCAAGACATGTCTGCCGATACGGAGTAACCATCGTCACAAGTGCATTTGAAAGAACCTTTGGTATTTTCGCAAGATTGACTGCAATATCCCGGTGTGGCACACTCGTCGAAATCTAAAAATAGATTTTTTAAGTACTTGAAGAATGGGAAAATGTTCATGTTTAACAATTCTTACCAACGCAAGTCGTAGTATCATTAAGTACTTCCCCTTTAGGACAGGTACAGAGAGGACCATAAGGTGTTTGAGTACAATTGTTACTACAACCCATACTGATGGTTGAACAAGATTCCAGAGCTAAAAATTATGCTTATTGAAAGATATTCTTGCGCGAGGATAATTATCGATAAGTGTGATAACTTACTGCAAGTGGGGCCTTCATCGGCATCATTAGGGCAGTCAATTTTCCCATCGCAAACTTTACTTAAGCTGATGCATCGGTCCGTGACGTTAGGACATTGCCATTCGCCGGGTTGACAAGCGAATGGTGGTTTTACTAGTGAAATTTAGTTCATTAGTCCCGTCTTTACCTGGTTTTAACGGTTATCAAACTTACCACAAGCGTGTCGAACATCTTCGTCAGAATTATCACCGCAATCGTCGGCGCCATCGCACACCCACGATTTAAGAATACATTTGGCGTTATCACAGCGGAAGTGCTTATCGGGGCAGGAATGGGAAGTGCAAATTGACGAAGATTCGTCACTTTTGTCTTCGCAATCGGCATTGCCATCGCATTTCCACGAAGCGGGAATACAAATTCTGGACATAACACATTGGAATGTCTTTTTGGTATCACATTGGTTCGGAGCCAGGGTAGCTGTGAATGATTCTCGTTGTTTAGTTTAGAAGTATAGATCCAATTTACACAATTCTACTTACGACAATCAACCTCGTCGGAACCGTCTTGACAGTCTTTGACTCCGTCGCATCGGTAACTCTCGTGTATGCATTGTTTCTTATTGGAACATTGGAATTGGGATGATGTACATACTATAGGAGGGCAGCTTTGCTCGTCTGCCTGATCAAAGCAATCGTTGTCGCCGTCACAAACCCAACTTTGGGGAATACAGTGGCCCGATCCGGGACAAGTAAATTGGTAGTACGCGCAAGATTTCTCTTCTATAAAAAATTATACATTGGTTTTCAGTGCAGCCCTAAGTAGACTTAAAATTTCTAGAGCAACAATTGGCTATACGGAAGTTTAAATAAACATTATTAGTTTATCTTTCTATGTTCGTATGGATATAGTATGGTTCACGGCAAGATTGTAAAAGAAAAAAAAAAAAAAAAATATTTGGTACATACTGCAAGAATCTTCCTCGTCAGAACCATCACCACAATCGTTTTCAGAGTCGCAACGCCAAGATTGGGGAATGCACCGTCCATTGGTGCAATGAAACTCGGTACTCTCGCAAGTGATATTACCGCAGCCAGTTTCGTCCGAATAATCTCCGCAATCATTGTCAGAATCGCACTTAAATGACAATGGAATACACCTACCGCCATTACATCTGAACTCTCGGCTACTACAAGTCGTTTCTTCATAAAAAACGATTCAAATAATTAGATTCCAGCCCTAGAAGTTTCGACGTTTTGCAAAACAAAACATCTTACTGGTACAGTTCTGTTTTTCGTCAGATCCATCCAAACAATCGTCGTCACCGTCGCAAACCCAAGTTTTGGGGATGCATCTTTGATTAGTACAAGTGAAATCCCAGGCGTTGGGGCAAGCTTGTAAAGGCGGTTCGGCGTTCGGATCGGAAACGCAAGTTCTTTTATCGTCCGATAGTCGTTCTCCGTAAGGACAACCGCATCTGGCTACTAAACCAGAACCGGTAACACCATCGCTGGTAGCATTCGAAGGAACGGGGAAGCAAAACTTTTGACAATTTCCGTTATTGATCTGACAAGGATGTCTCGCTGGATAGTAGCAGGAAATATTTTTACGGTTATGTACTGGCGTTAAGGTACTATCACCTCCAAACGGTATAACACTCTTGAAACGTATCAATTTCCCAATAAGCAAAACACGTTTTCTTTGGGGGAAATCGATTCATTTCGAGATTGTGACAAATACTTACTATCGATCTTTTGATTTTCTCTGCTGTACACTTTGATGCCGTAAAGACGACTACCCTCCTCGACATTAGCCACTATAATTTCGTTTTCCCCTGTCAGCTTATTCATTCTCAATATCGCGTCGAGTCTCCAGTCCGTAACGTATAACCATTCTATAAGCGCGGAAGGAAATACAAGTCGTTAAGGCTTTCCCACCAACAATCTAGAGGACGAGAAATGGAACGCATTTTGTTCCCGGCTAAGTTTCTAAATACGTCGTCGGTTCTCGCCACGCGTACGCTTAATGTTAAGACTAGATTACTAGTGTATGATTGAATGACAGAGTTGTCCGCGTACCATTTCCTGTTCTCTTAAAACGAAAGTAAAGTCACGGTTGCCGGTCAATCTGTTTAAAGAGGACGAGAAATGGAACGTATTTTGTTCCCAGATAATTTTCGTAATACGTCGTCTTTATCGCCACGCGTAACTCTAACGTTAAGATCGTGTTGGGCGACAGGTGGTTTCAAGAGTAGCATTTCCCGTTCCCTTTAACTGATATAACGCCACGTTTCCCAGTAATCCCGGTTTTAGAAAATAAAGGGGGGAAAAATATAAGCCATGGCTTACCGTTATGTACGACGAGTGAGAAAGGATGTTTAATACGAGGGGTGTTGATCGTTTTAACGTCGCTACCGTCCAAGTTCGCGTGCTGAATGTGATCTAAGAGAGCGTCGCACCAATATAATCTATCCAGGTCAAAATCAATACTCAAACCATTGGGCCATCCGAGTAAGACCCCGCGGAAAACCATTACGTTGGTGCCGTCCAGATAGGCTCGACTGATATTGGCCGGTCGATCCCATTCCGAATAGAAAACGTAACTGCCGTAATAAATACAACCCCAAACATAACGTAAGTTACGAGATTTCGAAAATTGTTGATAAAAAAAAAAAGGATGCAATCGTAAAAACGGGGTACTTACCCTCTGTTCGGATGTACCACGATGGCTCTGGGTCTTTTCAAATTCTTTAGTAATACTCTACGATATGAAAAAATTCGGGTGCTTATGACGTTAAGGGTTCCTTTACGACTATCGATGTAGTACAAGTTATTGGAGACCCAATCGAAAGCTAAGCCTTCTACGCCTTCGTTTTGAGAGGCTAGAACATTTTCGCGTCCTAAAATTTAGAAAATGACTTTAGATGATGTCGACAATATTCCCGGGTTGAAGACGTAGTCTTACCCGTTCCATCCACGCGTATTCTGTAAACTACGTCTAAAATCACGTCAGAATAGTAGATGAAGTTTTGTCTGGCGTCGTAATCTAATCCCACGAAACGCGCCGATTTGCTGACAATAGGTACCATGGCGTCAATCGGGTTACTTAAGGACGAATTGAGGAGAACACCACGGACGAATTTTTGTTGAGAATAAACTAGGAACTCTTCTACCTCTGTAAAGTAACGAAGATGGACTTTGTAAAATCTAGAAACTTTACTATATTAACGTGTCCCACGATTAAGATTGGTAATAACAGCAAACCGCATTGCTTAACTTTAGTTTTGGATCCCATTGTTAATTATGAAAGCGAGCCTCGTTCTATCGTTGATTGAAACCGACTATATTTACAAAACATTGTAGGCCTAAACAAAACAAACGAACTTATCCTAGTTGACTTACTTGAACACGTGCGTCCATTTGGTGCCAACTCGTAACCAATATTACAAACGCAAGTATACCCCAAATTATCACTCTCAGCTACCCTGGTAACGCAGCACATGTGCTGGCATCCACCATTATTAACGCCGCATGGATTTGTCACTGCAAAGATTTGTTTTCCGTAAATATCACAAAAAGAACTCCATATTTTTTGTTTATTGTCTTAGTGGAGAAGTAAAATGATCTAACAAGTACTAATGATACAAGATCGTATCTCTAACTCTAGCTTTTTCCGCAAAAACAACCCATAGTCTTTATATTACGATTACTACAAATCTAAGTTAACTTTAGCCGCTAAGCCAAGAAATTAAAAGTCGTCGCGCTGAAAACTAATACCGATTTGGATTATGGAATCTATTCGATTTGTTAAAGGCAATCGAGTGATATAAGTGTATTAGAAAGACCGGAAAACGGGTATTTAAACAACCCACCCCTCTAGATTCGTACGCTTTAACGCAAACAAGAAGAACGGATTGTTTAGGAGACTAAGCGATATTAATAGTCGAGCTACGAACAACGGGAAAAAAAAAAAAATGTCTTACCAGATGGTTGCCTCAACGGATGGAACGCTTTGATGGCCCTGGGTTCCTTCATATGATTTGGGTCGCGATAAATTCGGTCCGTCGCTTCGGTCAGGTTATAAAGATTGGTTTTGACGACCCCTTGCCTGGTGGCGTCCGTCCAATAAACCATGTTTTCAAACATGGTTATGCGACTAGGAGAAGGAACCTTAGTGCTGCCTCGAATGATCGATTGTCTTGAAACGAGCAAAATAATCGTAACTCGATTAGCGAAATGATTTATTTAAGCAACAACACGAGAGAAGCGCCGATCTTAAAGACACGGTTTGATGGCATCTTATATAGTAATTGATTACGTATAAATGAAATTAGGCCGGAATAACCCTTTAAAGCATCGAGCTAAGAGGCGTTTTATTCGATAGTAAGAGTCTTTTGAGTAAGTCATTTTAGTCACAAGTGAAAATAAAAGTTGTCGAAAGAAAAGAAATTTATTGCGTATCTCTCGAATATACCCAAATGGGTAATGACTTTAATAAAAGATATGATTCTAAGGAAGGTTTGAAAATTTGCAGCGCTGTAGTATGTAGGGTTAATAAAACAAAATTTATTCAAATAATACTATTATATTAACAATGGACAAAGGTATCTCAATGGAGAAAGATTATTAACAAAACTTGGCGCTCTTATAAGCGTCCTCTAATGGCAAACAATGTCAAAAGTAGGAACTAACAAAATGTACGTGATTTTGTTAGACTCTACTTTTACCTGTACCCATTATGATAGGTGTCCTTTGTTAATATTCCTAGCAAAGACGATAATACAATAGGAATGCCTGTAGAAGTTACATTACACCATGGATGTCAGATGAACCACGCCTCTAATAGCTTTTTATTGTTTATATACCATAAAAATCCCGCGTGTTGATCGATAGGCGGTTATTATAAGTAGAAAAAAATTCCATTTACGTATCAAGATATCTTTCAACAAACGCGATATAAATATTATATTAAAAAATCTGTATTAACAGTTTCACTGTCCCTTTAGGATCCCAGCGTCAGATCAGGGAATCGGAGGAAAGTGTGGTATTAGTTGGACCAACAAAGCTCTTTCTCTTACCGTTTCTTTCCCTCATAGTCGACGGCTACAATTTGATCTAATTGGGAATCGCACCAAATTAGTCTTTTGTTTACAAAATCGATGGTTAGTCCGGACGCTTTGTAAATGAAGGTCGAAACTATGGTGATACGGTGAGTGCCGTCCATAAAGGCCCTGTCGATGTTGTCGGAATCGCTTACGAACAGGTATCTGTGAACGGAAGCTAATTTAGTTAAATGGACGGGGAGGCGCCGCTACGACCTGATTAGCCTAAAACCATCTCTAGGGACTTGACAAAAGCTACGACGATTGGGACGGACGTTTAGATAGCTTCCTCTTATTGTACGGGGATCGCTAATTGTACGTCCGTGTTTATAGCAAATTAGTCAAAGATCTTAGAAACAAATCGAATTAATCGCGTTAACTTCATTAATTTTAAGAGAAATTAAGTTAAGTAACTTCTCTTTTCAAGGGAAAAATGTTCAAGACCCAAAAATCATATCATAAGATGAATTTTCCCTTTTTTTTGACACCTCGCTTTGTGAGATAGTACTATAGCCAGAAGCCGATGAAACCCTCCTTTGAAGTCTACTACTCCAATGTTCCATATAGCGCTCTTCTCTGTATGGGTAAAATTCCCAATTTCACGAGTTGGAAGGGGTCCTACTTCATCCCCCCTGTCTACGGAAAATTGGAAATTCTCTCTCTCCACAAACGACGACGTTTTTTGGACGAACTCCGAGGCTGCTAGAGATATTCGCTCGACGAAATCCCGCTCCGAAAATATCTACCGTTAGGAGGCGTACGAATCGCGCCTTTTGAGAATAACCCATACAGAGAGGGGTAGACAAGACCCGGGAGTAATAGACTTCAAAGGAGGGTTTCATCGGCTTCTGCTATAGCTTATTCCATAGGCATAGTTTTTAGTCTTTAAATCTAATATCTAACACAAAAACATACAACAGAAACGTTCATATCCTATTTAAAATATAGTACGAAAAAGGTTTGAGTTTTCAATACATAAAGGCTATAAGTTCTACACGCTGAAATCTGAAACTGACTTACTATACTTCCTACATTTCGTGGTAAATTATATATTGGTCTGATCTGGGGAAAATCTCCACATTTAATAGATATTTTGGGGGCGATACCTATAGATATCCACATACAAAAGTTACATACAAGTCTTGTATTGAAGGGTGGGTGAAGAAGAAAATGAATCGATTTTTTATGGATTCTACATTTAAAACTATAACTTATTTGCGTATTTAAAAATTCTGGAAATGTCTCTGAATTGTGCAAACACTTTAGAGACACTTCCTGAATGTTTTACACCTCAAACGTGTATTTATTTTAGAAGAATCAACAAAAAACAAATCACTTCAATTTTCTCTTCGCTCTCCCTTTAAAGTAAATAAATCCAACAGAATAGAATACGAAAAGGTATAGGGGTGCCATTAACGTTTGGGTATAACAATGAGAAATATATCAGAGGGGCTTACCCTTCTTGGGGGTCAAGAGCGATATCCGAAGGCGATGACAAATTCCGGCTGATGAGAACAGCGTGCCTCGATCCGTCCAATTCCAAAAGATCAATTTTCTGTCCCAGCGCGTCGCAAACGTACAGTTTGTTACCGACCCAATCAACGGCGATGGATACTGGACTCCAAGGGAAAGCCACGCTAATAACCTGAGTTGATGGCGTATCGGAAACCACGCGAGGTTCCCTCTGAGCGTCTAAACTCATCGAGAAAATCTAAAAGATTAGAAAAGAAAAGGGTCCAATCGAAGTAAGTCTCGAATCTGAGAGTAAATAATTCATAATGAAGGATGGTGAGACTATAGAAGCGGCTTACTTTTCTAGTTTCCAAGTCTGACCAATATAATAAACCTTTTCCAATATGAAAATCGAGCCCGCTCGAAGATGTAGTATTGGCGACAGTATCCACAAATATTCCTTCAGAATCAATCTTCAAAATGACATTGTAGTAGGCGAAATACAGTCTCATATTGGTACCTAAAGGTTATAAATGGATTACGCGTTTAATTAAAACCTAAGGAAAAAATGTGATGAAGATACAATTGTTCGTTATTTAAACATTTTGATTATAGAATTTAATTACTAATTAAGAAACTTAATGATCACTAATCCCTGTATCGTGACTCCGAGAACCGCGTAGTTGTAGGTCAAACTTTTAAATTTTAAACTTTGAATTGTTCTCAATATTTAAATATGAAATTTAACAATTATAGTTATATATTATTATTTGGAGTAAAATTACTACAACATTAAAAATATTTTATAGCGTATTCTGTTACTTGAAATAGTTTAGTTTCACGCAGTCTCTTTCTTGAAAGTACTTAATCAAAAATTCCTACGTTTCTTTTGAACAAAATGTGAACTTATCGTTACTCACGCTACAGAAACATTCAACGTCATCAAGTAAATAAAAAAATATATATTTTTGTCATTATAAACGCGAAGTTTCTTTTGAACACATTAACCCAGAGATGTAAAATTTGTAATGTACGTTTTTAATAGTAAGAAAAAGGCTTAAATAATAATAAAATCCATACAAATTCGAAGCAAAATAGTGATAGGTTCACTTTTTGCATCGCGTCTCGAAATAACGTAAAAGAAACAAAAATAACTTACTGTTTTCAGCGCGACAATGTCTGGGTGATACGAAAGTGTAACCGGATTCGCACGAGCATTGGAAACTTCCGGGCGAGTTGACGCATTTTTGGTCGCACGAACCCCATTCGGAACACTCGTCTAAATCTCGACAAGATCTTTTATTTTCTTCGTCTATTTTCATTCCTTCTTGACAGTAGCATTCCCCGCCTTCTAACGACGATCGACACGCGTGTTCGCAGGACAATGTCGTGCACAAACTAGACGCTATATATATACATACATAACCGACAAGATGATGATGATGGAACAGTTTTAGGAGTTTTACCACCATATGTTTTTCATCTTTTGAAAGACTAATACTTACAGCAAGCTTCTTTTTCGTCGGCACCATCGGAGCAATCTTTGTGATTGTTGCATAATTTCGATTTGTCAATGCATTGTTTCTCAACTGGACACAGAAATTTGTTTTCCGGACATATAATAAGAGCTGTGTGTTTTTTTTTTTTTGGATGAAAGTTAGGTTACTTATTTCTCGGGAAATAAAAAGGGGTTTCTGTATTCCAAACAAATATTACGTACTGCAATTGTTTTCATCCGATCTGTCCGTACAATCATCGTGTCCGTCGCATTTCCATCTTTCAGGGATACAAATGGCGTTGGCGCAACGAAACTGACCACCGTGACAAGCCGGGAAATCTTTACAATTGATAGTAATTGAAATGGTTTCATTCTCTATCGGTACGTGTCTTCTCGGATGTAAATATAACAAGAACTCTGAACTTACTGCAATTGGCTTCGTCGGAACCATCTTCGCAATCGTTCATGTGATCACATTTCTTACTTTCGTCAATACACGTCGTTGAATTGGCACATCGATATTGATTCAGTTGGCAGGCTGTTCCATCTAATAAAATAATTTAGGATTTCTTGAAATTATGATTTCGGACACGAGTAACTATGGACAGACGCGCTAACTCTTAAACTTTGAAACTTGAGGAAAGCTTGGAGCAAAGAAAAATTTAGAACACCATTCCCTACTGGTTTGAAAGATTTTTGTGAATATTTATCTTTAAAGATATACGTAAATGGATCTAATAGCTGTCCTCCCAATGGACCGACAGTTCCGTTCGACAGACTCGAATACCGCCAAACTGATAAAAAAACTAGCCCGAAGGCGCTTTTCCCAATGGACCGAAAACCGCCAAACGGATAAAAGAAACTAGCCCGAAGTCGCTTTTCCCAATGGACCGAAAACCGCTTAAACGAAAAAGGGAACCGGCGTTTTCCCCCATAAATAATATGTTGTGAATAAAGCCTTACGGTTTTCTCTATCTTATTTCCCTATGTATTGTTAGTTAGGTTAGGTTAGGTTAGGTTAGGTCAATTAATTTGAGGGCGTTTTCGGCAATAATTTGTCTACTAGGGCTATCGACAAATAGGAATACATTTTTTGAACTTTACACTTTTGTGAAATTTCATTTTTTAATAATAGTTTATTAAAAAAATGTTTATTTAACATTTTTAATTCAATCTCGGCAAATATGAGCAAGTTCCAGTCCCAATCGACCGACCGTCCCAATGGACCGACAAAAACCCGCACTTCGTGCGGGTTTTTGTCGGTCCATTGGGAAGGTCGGTCGATTGGGACTGTCGGTCCAATGGGCCGGCAGCGATTTAATAATTTATTTTCAGAAACGCAAACAAATTGGTAATACTGGACACTGATAGAAGTTCAAGACAATATTATTTTAGTCCATTTTTTTCCCTATTTAAGCGAATACCTTTGGATACCTTTTAACTTTACCGATACGAACTCCAAAGTAACGAGTGAACCTAAGTAACCCTTATATGGCTTAAAGTTATACCCTGTAGCGAAGAAATTGACGTAATTTATCGTTAACAGGAAGATTTTTTCATAAAAATTAAATTATTTTTCGCTTTAACTATCCATTCGTAAGAGAGACTTCTGAAGGAGGCATAACTTTTAACAAGATAATTGCGTTAACCTTGGGCACTAAAACAATTTTTCAAGGTACTTTTTTTTTATTCTGATCGTCTACCGTGGAGTTTAATAAAACTAAGTAATTAAGGAAGCTTTAGCCACGCGCACGTTTTAAGGAAAACCTGGGAGTTTACTCGTATGGTTTAAAATCTCTTCCAAAGTTTTGATGGGAGAAAAGTTGGGTAAGTTTTATAACTGACTTGGCCTCTTAAAGATTCAGTATCACGTGTGTGGTTCAACTTAGATGTCGAAATCGTCACAAAACTGCCAATATGATTCAAATCACTCTTAGATATAAAGTAGTATAACCGGTAATTGGAATGACAAAAATATTTTCTTCATCATGACCTCAATATGACAAATTAATTATCATTTCTGAATACTTTAGTAGAGAAAATACATAATTTGTATATCTTGACGCCCTGTTGATATTATTAAATAAAATTTAACAATCAAGAAGTCATTGTGGCACAAAATATCATTTCTGACGTCAGTATCCCACAAATTATCATTTCTGACGTCATTATCCCACAAATTATCATTTCTGACGTCATTATCCCACAAATTATCATTTCTGACGTCATTATCCCACAAATTATCATTTCTGACGTCATTATCCCACAAATTATCATTTCTGACGTCATTATCCCACAAATTATAATTTCTGACGTCATTATCCCACAAATTATCATTTCTGACGTCATTATCCCACAAATTATCATTTCTGACGTCATTATCCCACAAATTATCATTTCTGACGTCATTATCCCACAAATTATCATTTCTGATGTCATTATCCCACAAATTATCATTTCTGACGTCATTATCCCACAAATTATCATTTCTGACGTCATTATCCCACAAATTATCATTTCTGACGTCATTATCCCACAAATTATCATTTCTGACGTCATTATCCCACAAATTATCATTTCTGACGTCATTATCCCACAAATTATCATTTCTGACGTCATTATCCCACAAATTATCATTTCTGACGTCATTATCCCACAAATTATCATTTCTGACGTCATTATCCCACAATATTTAATAATTGAAATAATAAAATATATAATCAACTTGACATCAGGACGGAAATAATGTAATTTTCAAAGAATATATCAATTTAAGCATTTTAAATATGTAAATCAAATGTTTTCTGACACTCGCCCTTTAAGTTAAATTGGATGCTGGGAAACTTGACAGAAAGCTTTAAACTTAGGTAAGTTTTAGAGTAAGTTATAGGTAAGTTTTAGAGGAAGTTATAGGTAACTATCGTACGTAGGCATGGAATTTTACTAAAATATTATACGGCCAATTTATTTTAATGGTGTTAATTTAAAATAATGGTTGCACCGCTAAGTTTGGTGGCTTTCAGAAAGGAGGCGATTTCGGGTATATATAGTCTGGCTTGTGTTAACGGGGGTTTGTTTGGGATATGGTTTTGAGGGTTTGCTTTATATTTAAATCTTCCCCTTTAGCCATATATAGGGAGGTTGTAGCAAGCCGTTAAATCCTACGCTTAAACATAAACACGCATCCGCTATTTCGCTTATGATATTTTAATATTTTTACTCGTGTTTTATGAATAAGAAATTAAGGTTTTTAGGTAGATATTACTAGTACCAGAGGTATATAATAACCCCCTTCGGGGGGAAGTATGAAAGGTAGGCAAAATCGACGAACAACGAGTGCCCGGCGTAAATCGCGGCGGATCGACACACCGCTTTACTCCCAAAAAATAGTTACACCATTTTGAACCTCACTAAATTTTCCCTACGCGCACTTCCGGAACTCGCGAGCCGAAGTCAACCTTCGACTCCAATTTAACAGACAGCCTGACTCCCGAGACAGGAAGTTCTAAACACAAATCGAGCCGTCTCGTTTATACAACGACCATTTACTAGAGTAGCGACATTGAGAAGTCCAGCGCGAACTAGTGGCCTAGATAGTCAGCAGCGGGCTCTTGTTGTTCGTGATTTTTAGCATTGGTAGTATAGGGGCTTTCATACTTCCCCCCGAAGGGGGTTATTATATACCTCTGCTAGTACATACTACGCGAAATTTTATTAGTACTTCGATTAAATGTCCTAAACTGGGGCTTTTCTTTTGTCTCAAACAGGAATCTTAAAAACTGACAGCCCCAATTGGCTGATACCGGGAACTCGTGTCCACCTACAGCCTCCTTAATCCGCCTTCGTCTTAAATTGAAACCAACAACGATGGGACCATGAGATCTAACGCGCTGATATTGGACCAAGCAGGCTTGTGGCTAGTTATTTAATAAACACCCCATACTTCCTAAAAACCAATTAAAATATTATACGTACTGTGAGCGCAATCCAGCTCGTCCGTTCTATTCCTGCAATCGAAATAACCATCGCATTTTTTAGAAGCAGGTACGCAGACTAACGCGTTGCACCGGATGTCATCGGAGTGACAGGACCTATAATCTATTACGAAAAATCTTTGTTAAAATAATTTATTCTTAGGAACAAATTGCGCAATTATATAAGATGGATTAGACATTTCCCCGAGTGGCTGTCCATTTGAGTGTACGCGTAATCTTTAAAATCCCCGCGTTAAACAGTGCTAAAATGATTACGCGTAATCCGTAATCGGTGTTAGGGGAATTAGCCCCTCGCATTTATGTGGGAAAGGATTCAATTTTCACTTACTGCAAGATTCGCCTTCATCGGTACCATCAACGCAATCTACTTCTCCGTCACATCTCCAATGCCTAGGTATGCAATACGTTTGATTGAATACGTAATGTGAGCAGGCAAACTGATTGGCACTGCACTGCGGAGGAGCTACATCGCATTTCAGAAAAGGAAAAAAAAAAAAACATCTTTAATATTAAATTATTAAGAGCAAAAGTATTTCCATTTTGAGCTCAAGGTTTGCCTTTGTTGAATTTAGATATTATATAATTTTAAAATTATTAATATTGTATATATAATTAATATCAGAAGCTGATGAAACCCTCCTTTGAAGTCTACTACTCCAATGTTCCATATAGCGCTCTTCTCTGTATGGGTAAAATTCACAATTTTACGAGTTGGAAGGGGTCCTACTTCATCCCCCCTGTCTACGGAAAATTGGAAATTCTCTCTCTCCACAAACGACGACGTTTTTTGGACGAACTCCAAGGCTGCTAGAGATATTCGCTGGACGAGCTCCCGCTCCGAAAACATCTACCGTTAGGAGGCGTACGGATCGCGCCTTTTGAGAATAACCCATACAGAGAGGGGTAGACAAGACCCGGGAGTAATAGACTTCAAAGGAGGGTTTCATCGGCTTCTGTTAATATATTATACTATACATAATTATAGATAACAAAATAATTTGTTATAGGCTGAGTTGTCACGAAAAAAAATCATAAAATGGTTATTATTTACTCTAAACTTTCGACTGTTTAATGTAAAATAAAGACTTTACCCCCTTCGACAACTCGGTATTCGAATGAAACTACGTTACTTCAACCTTTAAACAGACTAAAGTTTATGATTTAATTTTTATTTTTATAAATTAATTCATAGAAATTGAATAAAAACTGATTGTAATCTTAAATTAAAATGGTTTTACTTCTAATCAATTCAAAAAGAAATTATATGCAATTGTGTGTTCCCAGTCCCTAAAACATTCCTTTAGTTAGGAGATATATTAAAATTAGAAATTGATTTTTAACGAGTATAATATTTATGAAAAGCTGTTCCCACTGTTTTTCATGGTCATAACTATAATAAAGAGGTTTTTCGTGACCTCGATGATTGCCTCATTTATATTTTTAATACTAAATTAAAGAGACAAAAGAACAATATATACGCTTGCTATAATCCTTGGTTTCTTTAAAAGGAGAGTGAAGATGATTGTTTATTGATTCTGCTTTTAAAAATTGGTCTAAGACTTGTTTGCGTGGTTAAACATTCAGGAAGCTCCGACTAACTAAAATAAGCCCCTAGTACCTTTGGCTTCATAAAATCCTTTTGACACGTGCTGCGGCACACTCTTAGTACTTATCGCGCTAAATCTGGTTCTTGATTATTTTTCCCACAAATCGGAGACACTCACAGTTTGTTTCCCACAAATCAGAGACATTTTCCATTATTTTTCCGACCCAAATCAGAGATATTTTCCGACACATATCAGAGACATTTCCCAATTTTTTCCTAAAAAATCAGAGACATTTCCCAATTTTTTCCTAAAAATCAGAGACATTTCCCAATTTTTTCCTAAAAATCAGAGACATTTCCCAATTTTTTTCCTAAAAATCAGAGACATTTCCCAATTTTTTCCTAAAAATCAGAGACATTTCCCAATTTTTTCCTAAAAATCAGAGACATTTCCCAATTTTTTCCTAAAAATCAGAGACATTTCCCAATTTTTTCCTAAAAATCAGAGACATTTCCCAATTTTTTCCCACAAATCAGAGACATTTCCCAATTTTTTCCCACAAATCAGAGACATTTACCAATTTTTTCCCACAAATCAGAGACATGTGCTAATTCGCGAACATCTGAACAAGTCTTATATTTAATAGCAAAATCGATAAAAAAAAAATCGATTGTTTATCCACTTCACCCTCTATTTAAAAAAAAGCTTAGTAATGAAATTACCTTGTAACTTTACAACCACAAATTAGGAACGTCTATCAAAATGTAATTTAGTATTTTCATTGAATTTGGAATTTTTTGGTAATTTAATCCTTTATTTTACCGAGGACGTAGATTAATGACATTTTTAATAGCAATTCTAAATCACAATCTTTCGTGCGCTGTTTATAAATTCAATATTAATTATGAAGCGAATTTTTGATACGTTGTATTGGTGGAAGGGTAGAAAACATGAATTAAAAAATATATTTTTGATGTTTATTTATTTTCTAAAGTTTAAATGTAATTTTAAATCGAACCAATCAGAGTTTCCCTTTGATTAATTTTTTCTCCAGCGCTTGGTGACTATTAGCAGACCGGTTACTAAGTTGTAATTAATTTTTTTTGAAATAATCTTAATAAAATTTCTAAATTTTGTACGGTGCTAGTTTTGCACTTCGATTTCGAAAACTAAGACGCCTTCGACCATGACATGTATTTTTTCCCAGAGCTTCGGTGCCTATTCACCTTGTTGGCGGGTTCCTAGGATATTTAATTGTCCATACAGTTATTTATTATATCAAAATTCCTACGCATAATAATGTATATTAAACGAACATAAATATTTCACAATTTCCTTAAAAATTTGTCTACGAAATTCTAATCATTTCGAGTTTAAAAAAAAAAACTGGTTTTTACGTTCAAATCTCTATAGGGCTAGGCAAATGAATTGTAAAAATATTCCAACAAAAACACCAAAAAAGAAAAAAATCTAGTATTTGCCTTGAGCTTTGCCTCATAACTAATCTTTACGCCTGAGAGATATCCACAGGACCGTTTTCTGCTAGACAGTTTTTGGGAAATCAGTTTTCAAAGTAAAGAAAATAGTGCAGCGGAATAATACTTAGAATACATAGAATATAATTCTCGAGTACAGACTTGGTCGGAAATATATCAATAGCTACGGTCGCACTAGCATTTCTTAATCGATTTGAAACGGTAAAATCAAACCGATATTCAAATCGCCAGGAATAGTTTTTAGCGTCACGTGTCAACGTATTATCTTTAAAAATCGATTTATCGTAGCTTCATCTATCGGTTGTTGAAGCCGATTCGGTATGTAACTGGTTCCCGAAGCAGTTTCGAGAAATCGATTCAAATCGATTGGATACACGACTAAAGCGAAACGTTTTGGAACTATTTAAATCGATTCATAGGCCTAATATGAACGCAGCCAGAAGCCGATGAAACCCTCCTTTGAAGTCTATTACTCCCGGGTCTTGTCTACGCCTCTCTGTATGGGTTATTCTCAAAAGGCGCGATTCTTACGCCTCCTAACGGTAGATATTTTCGGAGCGGGAGTTCGTCGAGCGAATATCTCTAGCAGCCTTGGAGTTCGTCAAAAAAACGTCGTCGTTTGTGGAGAGAGAGAATTTCCAATTTTCCGTAGACAGGGGGTATGAAGTAGGACCCCTCCGATCTCGGAAAATTGTGAATTTTACCCATACAGAGAGGAGCGCTATTTGGAACATTAGAGTAGTAGACTTCAAAGGAGGGTTTCATCGGCTTCTGACGCAGCTCATGTAAATTCGAGTTTTATCTCAAATAATTTGAACGAACTAAAAGTAAGAATGTTCCGGAATCAAGGGCATTCACATTTTAATTACCAATATAACAGGAACCGCGGGAAAGAAATCTCGCTACCGACACGTCTCGGTCTACCTACACGTTAAAATCAGTATGACAGAATTACGCAGATCGTTTTTAAAACCCGTTAACCTTTTCATATAACTGTTATTAATTAAAGTGTTTAAAAATGTGTTAAAAATAAAAATAGCCCGAAAACCGTCAAAATTCTTGTTTTAAATTATAAATATCATTCGAAAGATATAATTAAAATTTAGTTTTGGGTTTTTTTCTTTGCAGTAATTAAATAGTTTGATTATTTATACTATAAGACAATTTCCATTGATTAATTGAGTGTTCTAGGTATTAACTGACCATTAACCCAGAGTTCTTAAATGGAAAATAAGCTATATAACTATGTTTACATTCACAATTAGTCTAGGAAAAGTTTTGATGTATATTTCTTTACCAAGATTAAATCTATAATCCCGATTTATTTAGGTTTAGCGATAAACTATATTTGGCGATATTAATTCGATCATTCTGCTCGCGATTCTGGTCAGTTTCACCCGATGGGGATTAGGTTTATGATATAATTATATTCAACGTTTCCTACAACCACTACAGAAGGCTAAGAAGACCATTTTCATTCCAATCTCCTAGTCTCGGGTAACGTTTCTACGCTGTTATAATCCCTCAAAACCAACTGCATTCGAGCAAAATAAGCGATGCCTTTAAATGGAGAATGCAACCTAACAACAAGTGATTTTTTTATCGATTCCTTATTGTTTAAATAGGTATATAATCCACTAGTGAAAAAAATTAAAACTTACCATCAAAATAGGCTTAGCGGGATTCATGGAGATCCTGATTTCCTCGCCGTATAAGGTCTAGCGACCAATCGAACGCGATTACAAGTCACGCGGAGATCTCGTGGGAACGGCGCGGCTCCTACTGCGTCGGCCTAAACTCCCACTCTGGGAGAACGGGGGACAGACGGGGGTAGAGATGCTTCGTGGTAAATTGTTGTCACGTGGGTAAAACGAATCCTTTATGAGACGCGCTAGCTAGCGACCACGTGACAACAGTTTACCTCGAGAATTTCCTATCCCCCCTTTCCACCCGAGTGGGAGGTTGGCTCTTCTCTCTCTAACTCAACGGAACCCCACTTTTCCTCTCCTTATCTGATCCTTCTTGTAAGTATTAAATTTATTTCTAGTTTAATATTTGTTTCGTAAACTTTTTATCGATGGATTAGGCCTATTTAAACGATAAATAAATCACTTGTTATTAGGTTGCATTCTCCCTTTAACAAGCGTCTCTAGAGCAATTTCACAGCTTCCTTTTCTATACTTTACGTCGATTGTCTTTGGATCTTTAGGGATAGCGCGATGGATAAAACGGCTTTTATTATAGGTTTTCTACCCTTCAATTGTTGGGAAGACGTAACAGCTGCGGGTTTTTCGTAATAGGCAGACATATCGCCGCGTTCGATTTCAATAACAGTTTGCAACGCGAAACGGTTTCGAGATATACTTTGTAACAAGGGTAATAGTATTGAATACTACGATTCGAATCTTTTATTAGTGAGAAGGAAAATTCGGGAGAAAAACAGCGATGTATTTACCGCATGACTGGTGCTCATCTTCTCCGTCATCACAATCGCGTTGATAATCGCAGACCCACCGCCTTGGTATGCACTTTCCATTGTTGCACTTAAAATCTTGCGGTGAACATGATATTTCTTCTGCAAAAAACACAAAGGATAGAAAGAGAAATGTGTTAAAAAATGAATTCATTTCGGTTTCATTGATTTTATAAATTTTTAAACACGTTAAATTAAAAAATTAGAAAGTTATTAATTGTTATTAATTGCTTTCGAATAAATCGTCCGCTAATTTTGGTCGGTTTTAATTGAGAAAATTGAAGGAAAAGTCGAGGTAAAATATATAAATCAAATGAAGTTACGCGTGGAAAAAAAATTTGGGTCATGGTTAGTCAAAAATAAAATTACTGTTGAAATTTAAATTGGTTGCCTAGGCAAATTTGTTAAAACTTTTAATTAAACTCTTAATTAACTTGGAAATTTGTTTAGTTAAGTTAATAATGATAATAATTTAACATAAGAATAATTCATTATTCAATATAAATGTTTTTTTATAACATCTGACATCACGGAAAATTTAAAGCAAAATTAAAAAAAGTCTTATGGCACGAAAATATAATCTTTAAACATAATTTATTCACTATATCTCCATCAATCTCGCATTTGTAAATGTCTTAAATAAAAACAACAGAAATCAAAAGGGTTTTTACCAGGATAAAACCGAAAAACGTAAAGGAAAATTAAATTATATCTAATTCTGCATGTTTGAAGAACTACTTTATCGTATATTAGATATAACAAGGTGTATTCATTCGCCTCAACTCTTCCCTATAGTGTAAAAAAAAATAAACTCTTGAACAAAACTAAAAATAAATTGCTTTTCACACTCCCTTTAAACGGAAAATCCCATTGAAAGTTAAGGTCTATCGCGTAAGATTAGTTGACATACTTATTAATTATATATAATTAACACATTTAGTTATTATAACTTAAATTTAACGTTTAAGAATTAAACTTTTAGATATCGTAATTTATTTCCGGAAAGTAATTAACGATACGAAAGGTAGGACTTTCAGGATTAAGTACTTTTACGAAAAAGATCGCGCGAAAGCGATCTTTTCACTCGAGTCAGAACGCGCTAGAATCAACTGTAGGCTCTACAATAGCGAAATCACGCAACCATAGTGATGACGTAGTCATGCGGGGAATAGCCCACAAGACTTAGGAAACTTAAGTCTGAATAAAACATACACGAGGGTTTTTGAGCAAAAAACAATAAAATGCAAAAAGATTTATTTGTTCAAGTATTATGATTCAACCGACCGTGAAATAAAATATACTAGACTCAAATTTGGGATCACTTTTCATTTTATTTCTTACGGAACTATTTTACACCCTAGCAGTTTTAACATCGTGTAATAATCCGCCGCAGGTTCGGCTTTAGTTTAAAATGTTCTTAAACTAAAAGTATTACCTTAGACAACGGGGTAAACCCTTTTTCCATAGAAATTGAAAGCTAATAGGAAAAAACATAGCGGAGAATTCGTATATAGCAGACGATTTTATATATCGTTAGCGTGATGGTTTCCTATAGTAACTTTCATTCTTTATGTTCAGTAAAGTAGAAAACTAAGTCTAGCTTATTTCTATTGGTGATTTGGTATCACATAAATGGGACTATAGTATTGAACGTACTGAAAACTAGTTGCTATTACTCTTGACATCTTGAAGAATCCTAGATTTCCTGAAAATGCTTCAAGGGATTGTGAAATCACAAACTATAGCTATTTTAAATTCATTGTTTATCATAAAAATAGGCTTAGTTCATAATTAGCAATAATATTAAATAATATATTCAATTTAAAAAAATCAAATTATTACATATTTAGAACGTAGGTTTTTAAACGCGTTCTCTGATTGGCTGGGGTTCTTCCTCAGCATGGGTGTTTTATCCTAGCTAAAAATAATATACATTATCAGAGGTATATAATAAGCCCCTTCGGGGGGAAGTATGAAAGGTAGGCAAAATCGACGAACAACGAGTGCCCGGCGTAAATCGCGGCGGATCGACACACCGCTTTACTCCCAAAAAATAGTTACACCATTTTGAACCTCACTAAATTTTCCCTACGCGCGCTTCCGGAACTCGCGAGCTGAAGTCAATCTTCGACTCCATTTTAACAGACAGCCTGACTCCTGAGACAGGAAGTTCTAAACACAAATCGAGCCGTCTTGTTTATACAAAGACCATTTACTAGAGTAGCGACATTGAGAAGTCCAGCGCGAGCTAGTGGCCTAGATAGTCAGCAGCGGGCTCTTGTTGTTCGTGATTTTTAGCATTGGTAGTATAGGGGCTTTCATACTTCCCCCCGAAGGGGGTTATTATATACCTCTGACATTATTAATTATTTTCCTTTTCAACCGGCCTTTAAGCTATTCTAGTTTTTATGATGGTCAGATCTTTCTCGAGTTACCGGCGCGGAAACCTTTTCGGGAGCTTTTCTTTTTATTTTGGGGGACTTTGTGATATTCTCCATTGAGCAGAAACGTAATACGAGTCTAATACGAGTGATACAACGAAAATATAGAAAAGATAACGCCACTCTGTCTTTTATTCCAGTTATATAGAAAAGTTCCGTCTTTTTGTAGGATAAGTACTTTCATAGTTTCACAAAGAAAGAGTTTTACGAAATAATGGCTTAGCGAGAAAAGGGTCGCTTTTACTGTCTTATAAAGGGAAAGTGCTTAGCCTATTTTATTCAACATTTCCAAGCCTAATCGTAAAAAATAAAAAAAAATACAAACATTCCAAGTTTACAAAACCAGAAAGACTCTGGCTAAGCCTAATTGCAAACCATTTGTATTCTGTATTTTAATGAGATAAAAATCCTGTTTTTAAGTCATTTATTATATTACACTAAGCCTAATTTATTCTTTTCAAAGTTGATAAATATTTTCTAAGCCTAATTTGAATCTTGATATTATCTTTCGAAGCCTAATTTGAATCCTGATATTATCTTTCTAAGCCTAATTCGAAAATTGATATTATCTTTCTAAGCCTAATTTGAAATTTTATATAATCTTTCTAAGCCTAAATTGAAATTTTATATAATCTTTCTAAGCCTAATTCGAAAATTGATATTATCTTTCTAAGCCTAATTTGAAATTTTATATAATCTTTCTAAGCCTAAATTGAAATTTGATTATAACGTTTTAAGCCTAATTTTAAACTTAATCCTTCTGAGCTTAAATTTAAACTATCTTTCTAATTTAAAACTTATTTTCATTCTTTATTAAACTTTTATAATCTTGCTAAGCCTAATTTGAAACCTGTTACACCCCTGATGAGCATAAATCAAATATAAACAATTTTAATACGTTTGCTAAGCCTATTTTATCCGATTTTTAAACCTAGAAACTTTGAAATATTGAGTGCTTCTCAGTATTATTTGAAACAGATTAATGTCTGAGATACGATATCAGAAATTATTTAAAAAATTCTAAATCTCTCGTTTATCGGTTTATGGACATTTCTTATCGATTAATGACTTAGTATTACTTTAAGCCGATATTGAGTTTCACTGTCCCTTCAAACATCGAATAAGACCAGCATCTCCATTTGTCAAAAACACAAATCGTGGAAATTGAAAAAATGAAAATTGAGAAAAGTAAGACAAATTTTGTAGGAGGGAAATTGGCCAGAAGTTAAATTCGTCCTTTTGCTCGTAAATAAATCGGTAACTCGCCACTTATGAAGAGATTTATGATCTTATAATGGCGCCGACAAATCGAATCTCCTTATTTTATTTCGCTAACGGAACGAACGAATTTAACACGAGAAACATTAAGAGCAACGTTATTCAAAATCCTTTCGCTTTGGTATAAATTTAAATAATTTCAAAGAATTCTAAGGATGGGAAACTTAGTAAAGCGGTGGTCGGGGTAAAGACTAAGAGGTTGATAAATTAATCTTTCATTAAAAGTTAAATAATTAAGTTAAAAATAATTCGTTTAAATTATATATAATCTTGGGGAGAAAGGTTCGGTTCGTTTACGGGGAAATTAAAATTCCATTACTTTTCTAAATTTAAATTTAATAAAGACGTAGAGCCAACGCTCTCTCTTACAAATTGATGAACTTGGAATGAATGCACGAAGGATTTATCTCCAACTTAATTAATCGTTTATTTTTAAAGTGATGATGACACTATTTTCAATTAAAAATGGAAAACCAATTAAGCTCCGATTTTTACCATGATTTTACTATTTTAATATTATATATAAAAACTCCATCAAACTAAGCCGAGAGAAAAATCTTCTAATCAGGTAAATAAAACCAGAAGCCGATGAAACCCTCCTTTGAAGTCTATTACTCCCGGGTCTAGTCTACCCCTCTCTGTATGGGTTATTCTCAAAAGGCGCGATCCGTACGCCTCCTAACGGTAGATGTTTTCGGAGCGGGAGTTCGTCGAGCGAATATCTCTAGCAGCCTCGGAGTTCGTCAAAAAAACGTCGTCGTTTGTGGAGAGAGAGAATTTCCAATTTTCCGTAGACAGGGGGGAGGAAGTAGGACCCTTTCTAACTCGTAAAACTAGGAATTTTACCCATACAGAGAGGAGCGCTATATGGAACATTGGAGTAGTAGACTTCAAAGGAGGGTTTCATCGGCTTCTGATAAAATCGATAAGTTGACCTTGGACATGGTTCATACAACATTTAGATAGCGAAATTTTTCCAGGTTTGAGCTGATCCAACTGCTCACGGGGAAATGCAAAATACATTGGGTCAATGGCTTTCGTAGTGCTCCGGGAGTGCTCGGAGCAGTCCATATAAAAACGCCATTAGTGCCATTGACCATAACAAGAAGTGTATGTAGAAGTACTCGTACTTAGAATTTTTCCCTGACTTCACTGATTTATGCCTAGTTTTTAGAATTTTCCTGATATTTCCAAGTTTCTGCCATTTCCCCTTAAATATAAATTAATTTAATTTACCGGGGTTAATTTAGAAGACCTCAAGATTAAAGAATTAATCAAAACTGATGAAGAGATTTTACGGTATACTTTAATTTAATTTAATAATTAATTTGCAGGATCCGAGTTATCTAGGCTTCGCTTCCTACGTTAATTAGTCTCATTTGCTGGCTTTTTATTCTGGCGTCACTAATTTAGCACGATTAAGATATTAAAGAGGAGAAAATGGGTCCATGATTGTGGGCCCTAATGATGCGTAGGTTCTTGATTGCGAGTCAGGCGAGACCACGCTTAAGCCATGTCCTTTAAAGGACAATTCTCACAAAGATTGGTTTCGGTTTTGCCTAAGGAAAATAATACCCGCTTTCTCTATCCTAGGCCCTCCGAAAACAGGTGGTAGTGAACTGAATCACACTCAATAAAGACAGACAAATATTACGTCTATATTTACAAATAAAATCATACTTAAATGGAACTAGTAATGAATTTATGGTAATATCATAAGTATTTATTTCGTTGGTAAGATTTTTACTTTAGGTTAAAGCTTATACCAACCGGTATCCGTAGCGCGCGATAAGTCAATTTGAAGCAACAAGAAATGTCTAACCATCCCAACGCTGCGTTTGATCCCTAATTGACCTATCGATTATCGCGGTTCGCGATGAGGTCAACCGTTTAAACTCTTTCCCCTCCCCCGCGCACACATTCTATTTTCTAAGGCTAGAATTAATATATCTTTTATTTGGTTTATATATAGAGTCATCCGCCTCATTTTCGCGCGCTGCCTTTATTTATTTAACCCTAAAAATTGTTATCGTTATTTTCCTTTGTTATTTTAAGGTCCGCGTTTAGCTAGCTGCCCAGGATTTAATGAGGGTTCTGTTTGCAAAAGGATTTGTTATTAATGGTTAAAGTTATTGTAGGACTTTCAAAACATTACGTCGTTAGCTCCCCTATAAATATAACAAGAAAATTAAGTTTTTCTTTGGAAATAATTCTTTAAAAGTTTTTCTTCGTAAGCTCAATTTTTTCTACGAAAATTATGGAATTTATCCTTAAAGGGAGAATGCAACCTAATTACAAGTGATTTTTTATCGATTCCTTATTGTTCAAATAGGCCTAATCCACCGATAAAAAGTTTGCAATACAAATATTAAACTAGAAATAAATTTCAGGGTAAGTTTTAAATTTATTTCTAGTTTAATATTTGTTTGTAAATTTTTTAAATAGTGGATTAGGCCTATTTAAACAATAAGGAATCGATAAAAAATCACTTGTTGTTAGGTTGCATCCTCCCTTTAAGAATTTATAGTAACTTTTCCTTTGAAAATAATTGTTTTTTTCTTTGTATGACCATTTTTTTTTATGGAATCATTTTTCGAGAAGCCTTGGATTGGATGTCACCGAGAATTTATAAATAGTAATGGAATATTGGACATATTATTTCGACTAATAGCAAAAGCAAGAGGTCAACCCTTCAACTCGTAATAAATCTTTATCAAATTGAGGTTGCTGACGGGAGTGGCAAAGAAAAACATATTTGGTTTCCCTGATTACGTCCCCAGTTACACAGAAAATAAATAAGACTCGCAAAAATATTTAGAACGATTTTTAAAAGTTTAGGTAATAAAAACTCATCTACGATGTTTAACAGAACACAATTTTAATTTGTATCTTGATGGTACCAGGCACGTATAGAGAAATATTAGAATATCTCGTAATTTAAAAATAAAAAAAATATATATTGTGTATTGGCAACTATAAACCCCATAATGGCTTTAGTTTGTAGGCATCCATTAGGGTGTTGTTAAAATAGAGAGTTTTATTCTGAACCGGTTGTTGGAGATTAGTAATGCGGGTATAGATTAAAAAAAAAGTATCCATGCTTCCGTGAAACGAAAGTGAAATTATTTCCAGATTGATTTTTTTTTAACAAACTTTAAGAGCGTTCATTATACTTCAAGAGCTTAAAAATCCCATACTAAAATAGCATAAGCAGCCTTGCTTTGAGTACAATTTAACAAGGATTTAACAGGTTCTTTAAGGAGTATTTTTCGCCAATGCAGACCAGTTGTTAATTTTTTTTCAAACGAAATTCAAAGGACGATTAGTACTTGAAATTTCTTTGGATTAAATTCGCGAGCTTGGAGGTTTGGCAAGGCCTTAATTGAGTCAGATTTTATGTCTAAGTTCTTTAACCAGGCACCCGTGATATAAATTAACTCAAGCACATTCATGTTGCTATGAAACTAGATTGAAATTAGATTCGAGGAATCAGTCTGAAATTGCGTAAAATTTTCCCATGAGAATTGTAAATTCGATCGCAGCCTCGTAATAGATCAAAACTACAACTGGAAAACATGTTTTACTATGAAAAATTCGTTTCATTTCAATATTGTAAGGATATTTCGAACGTTTGAAGTCAATTTAGACACTTTTGAATAGGATATATTAATGTCGTAACAACTTCAAACAAAATTCAACCCACCTCCTTTACCTAAATGATTTTAAAAGATCCCTTTGATGTGAAATTGAAAGAGAAATTAGTATTACGCGCTAAAAGATAAAAGGGGTTGAAAATTAGGACATAGTTTCCCTTACATTCTCGATTAAACTTTAATAGGAGGTGACGATGGGAATATTTTTTGCTTAAATAAATATGGTATTCAATATTATCAAAATTGATTTAGGGGCGTTTAAAGAATATTGAGAGAGAAATCGGATACCTGTATTGACAAAAATAAAGTTATACTTTATCTATTGGTATTAAAAAAATTATAAAATATATTATCACGTGACATCACGTACTATAGCTTCAAATGGGAACGAATTGCCACACACAAAAATATTTAATTACTATACCATAGAGGATTGAGTAACCAAGGTTTTTGGTGTCTAGACTCGATAAGCTTCGTTATATTCCACGATTCAATTCGCAACAATTTCGTTACTTTAAACTGATTGCCTTGATACGAAACAAGTATTTTATGCCTCTGAGTTGACAGAATGACAAAAATATTTCGGTAATTTTCTAATATATGACGAAGTTTATTTCTTGAAGGTAATTAACGATAATTTTAACACTAAAGGTAGGACTTTCTTGATTTAAGTACTTTAACGAAAAAACTGCGCGAGTCAACTGAAAGGCTACACAATAGACACGTGACCCTAGTGATGACGTAGTATTGCTGGAATTATAATTTCAAAAATTTCGAAAATGGCGATTATAAAATTTGTATCATTACTGACATTGAAGTAGTTTTTTTCTTGGAACACATGTATATATAATAATTTATTTATAATATTCATGGAGAAACTCTTTTACACGTGACAGCGAGTCCTTACAAATCGTACGTCTCAATTTAATACAATACCAACTTTCATTCCCAAGATCAAAGACATAGAAATAATTTCAATATAAATTCTCCCCGACCGCATCATTTTTTGTTTTAGATAAGTTATCTTTCTATAAAAAAATATACCCATCATGCACCCGGGGGCTCTCAGTTATGATATCCCCTAGAACCAACTTTCTTATCTCGATCTAAACCTACAGCCATTATATAATAATGTAAAAACGAATTGCCACCGTATCCACACCACCACCAAAGTCTTCGGAGTCACGAGACTCACCACACATACCGTCGCCTCGGGGGAAAAGATGGAGATGAGACATGAAAAAAAGTCCTACCTCTTATTTTCTACAGTAATAGGTAGTGGATATCATTACTGGCGTGGTGCAGTCATTGTACAGTACCTTTCTTAAAGCCAATGGGTAACAAACGCGCGAAGTTCGGAAATTTTACACTTTCTAACAACATTGACATCATTGTCGCAATTACGTTGAATGTTAACGTTGTGATAAAACTGATGAAGGTGGGAGTAAATGGTGCCAGATATAGGTAGTGCCACCCTTCTCATACGCGATTCGCACCTGAGGGGGTTCTGGACTATAAAAGTACTTGCCATGGAAGCTGGATACCTTACTTTATCAAGAAACTTTTAAGCCAAACAGGGGAGAGCTAGAGAAGAATGGTAAAAATACTTGTAGACTGATGATCGTGCGAGTTAATATAATACTATGCCTACAACCAAGCAAGTGAAGATGATACGTTTCAAATGACGCGACTGTGTATGCTTTATCCATAGAAAAGGGTGGGAAATAACGGACTTATTTAAAAAGTACCCATGACCAACAATCCCCCAGGCTTGGAATAAACTGGTTTATGACCATAGACCAGAGTATGTCGTCTGCTAGGCTAAAGAAGTGTTTTTTGTTTTTTTTTTTTTGAAATACACAGAGTCATAATTTCACAAAGACTAATAAATTGGCTCTCAATGACTATAAAATTTGAAGCTCCAAACTTCCAAATATTCAAGAATCAAGAAACGTTATGGATAATCCACGAATTTTCCTAGTGGTACACCAAGTGGACCACTACCCCCTCGAGGACAATTTTAAAATAAATCATATGCCCATTACCATCACCATATTTCCCATGATGGCCTCGCACGAAGTTTCGTTAGTTCTTACTGTTTGCCATTAGAGGACGCTTACGATTGTCAGGTTTCGTTATTCATCTCTTATCTATAAAGATACCCGTGCCCATTGTTAATAGTCCCACATAAACTTCATCGAAAAATTTCCAATATCACATGTCACGTGTACTATTCTTTGGTCGAATGTATATTTCGGGATACCCAGAGGCTCGATGAACTGAGATGGGTGGATAGAGGGTTGAAGGAGTGCGTGCGCGATTCTTCTACGGGTCTACCGGGTATATAATATTTACAAGGCGGTGAGGGCTCAGACACTCAAAATATAAACGGTATAAGGCTAGCGGCGAGGGTAATGAACCGTCAAAATATCTCGTCGTTGCCACTGTCTCGTTTCTCTCCCTCAGCAGCTCCCCCTTCATCCCCCTGATTACCTCGGGCGGTAATTAATGAACATTTTCAGTCCTTGGTAACGTAGATCGCGCGACCCCCGAAGCCGATTTTCAAGACATCTTCGAAACTATTGTCAATTTCATCCTATTTTGATAACTGGAACGAAGCCGACCTACTGGTTTATCTCGACGCGATTTGGAAAAATGATTTCGGTGCGTTATTTTTAAGATGGTTAAGATGGTTATCTCCAAACAAACAACTCGGTAAAAATGTTTTTCATTTTAACATTGGACAGGGTTTAGTGAGTGTCCGACACAGTTCTATGGGTGAGGAGTCAAAATAGGAGGCAACCCATTCAATTTTCAGATTGAAAAACACGCTAGGCAAGTTGTATTTAAATTTCAAATGATTTTAAAATTTATTTCTAGGAAAACTATTCAGTACCCCTTTAAATATAGCCTACCCTCGCGCGTGCATTCAATTCAAAGTGAAATTTATCGTATTCCCTTTTCCTCGATGCATAGTTTTGGAAACTTAGGATCGATCAGAAAATACTGGATGCAGGCTCAAAGGTATAAGTTGTTTTCTCTAGTTGTTTGTTTAAATAAGAGATAGAGGTAGATCTATCTTTCTACATGGTGATATTTTGAACTGATTTTGGATCTATAAACGCCCTATTACACCTAAAATTAGATTTCTCAGAAATTACGCGATGATATGGGAAAATCGAAATAAGACTGGATATTTTTCACTATTTATTAGAGGTAATAGATATGTATAGCAGGGTGTAAAGAAAACCAGGTAGGAACGTTAGTAAGTACTGTAGCTTTCCCTCTGTTGCTCACAAATTAATGACAAAACGTTACGCTGTTGTATATAGAAGACGATTTGTGTTTGGAAAAATCGAAGCAATGGAAGGAAAGGTTAGGATGAGAGTTTAGAGCTAGAGAGGGATGAGACTGGAGAGTTTTTGAACTTATTGGTTCACATTCGGTGAACACTGTAGTTCGGATAGATAAATTATTTACAGTTCATTGAAATTAAAGTAATCTACGAATTCAAGATAGTTTGAAAGAACTATTTTAATCCCTATGAAGATAAACATTGTGTATTATTCCGCCTCAGGGTTGGCCTTTTGCAAATTTCTTTTGTACACGAACAAGAATTGCTCTGGGTCGTGATTAACAAGGAAAACGTTTTATAAAGTTGCTGGGGTTGCAATAACTTGGTTTAATTCTAATTAAATTAGTGGCAAATTCCACTTTTATTAAATTAGAGTTTATCTGCTAACAGTATTCAACGAACTCACGGTTTGATTTCCTACCTTGTAAGTGGACATAATACTTTAAACTAATCACGATTTAAATACAAACTTAATTTTTATTTAAAGAACGGGATAGAAAAAAAATGAATCCATTTAACTTCAAGGCAATCTTAGAATTTTGGATCTAGTGTTATTTTTAGAACGAATTTATTTTTTATATCGGAAATAAAATGGAATGCATTAGCATAGAAATTTGGGAACAAGAAGCCACGTTCCTTAAATTAGATTTATTCTATGGTCCAACAGAAAAAGTCCCTTGGGTTTTTTATCCGTGTAAACTATGCTCTAGGGTTTCTTACTTTAAAGGTTAACTGTAAGTTTAAAATCAAATCTTTTACACTTTACAGAATCATCTATAGAATCAAATACTAATTTTAAACGTTATTAATTTAATTTTTCGAAGCAAAAACGATTATTATAAGCATTAAATATAATTAATTATTTGTAGAAATTAAGTTTTAAAGGGATAATGTATTGTTAATTTTTAAAATTAAATATTCATTTAAATCTCTTTAAAATCAATGGCGGGACCTAGTTAATAAAAACAACAATAATCTAGGTTTAATTTTATAACATATGAACTTAAAGGTCTAGGCTTTCTTCTACCTGTTACCAGGCGTCTCTTGTGATATAGAAACGATTTAGAAGTTTCCAAAATATGTTCCCCTAAGCCTTAATTACAGGAGAGCTACCAGGAAAGTATCTACACAATGAGCTGACAAGTGAAAGAAAATTAGGCTTAAGGATCTAAGTTAATTCCTTAGACAAAGAATCAATTCAACAAATTAATAAACTAAATACAAAAGTCTATTAATTTAAACGAGAAACCCCTTGGGTAGAAAGCTTATATACATATTAAAGTGTCAAAAATAATTAACATCAGTAACACGTGACAAAAATGTAAGGAGTAAAATTTGACGCCGTTTCCTAAAATTCTTAATTAAAAGCTCCTCCTGTTTCTAATCCCCAGTCATAACATCATCCCCAATTCCCATTTCACACGGTGCCAAAATTAATCAAGTGGTTTTTAAAAAACCAAAATTTCCCTCTTTTTTTTTTAATTATGTCAAAATTCGTTTGAGTTTATCCATGAAGAGAGAACGAATACTATTTATTCTTTACCTGCTAGTTAATCCTTTCTTTGAATATGCCTTAATTCAGCGCGTGTTAAATGTACAATCAACGAGTCCATTTCATTAATTTTGAGAGACTGACCCGCGTGTCATCAATGATAATCCTTTAATTAAAGATTTCAGAAGGGCTGAAATTATAAGCGTCGCATCTTAGAAAATTCCCCTAACACGGTATTTCATTCGTTCTTTCGACGAACAGACTATAAAAGATTCATCTCCGAAAGCCACTCTTTCCTATTTTACCGTTTTACGCTCGAAGAATTACCGAAAAAGGGGGTTAAAAAGGGATCTAGATTTCCCACGAGAATCTTTATGGATATCATTTTGACGGAGCCAACTAGGGTTTAAAAGGGGCAAAACCTGGGAAGAAACACTAAACCCTTTCCAGAACTCGTCTTAAGACTTCTCTAGCGTTACTGTCGAAAGAAAAGGACTTCTTTTTCGAGACAAATAGCTTTCGAGGAAGATATCTTTTCTTTATTGTTCCCTAATTTATGTCCGCACCACGCGCGGCTCGCGAGCAGCGGCTACTTTGTTCGCCTTCTCAACGATCCTCATCCCACACACCAGATCTTCGCGTAATTGAAATAAAACGGAATCAGGTAAAAACCCCATTCTTTACACTCTATATATGAAGACAGAAGCCGATGAAACCCTCCTTTGAAGTCTACTACTCCAATGTTCCATATAGCGCTCCTCTCTATATGGGTAAAATTCCCAATTTTACGAGTTAGAAGGGGTCCTATTTCATCCCCCCTGTCTACGGAAAATTGGAAATTCTCTCTCTCCACAAACGACGACGTTTTTTGGACGAACTCCGAGGCTGCTAGAGATATTCGCTCGACGAGCTCCCGCTCCGAAAACATCTACCGTTAGGAGGCGTACGGATCGCGCCTTTTGAGAATAACCCATACAGAGAGGGTTAGACAAGACCCGGGAGTAATAGACTTCAAAGGAGGGTTTCATCGGCTTCTGATAAAGAGTAGAGTTGAGTGGAGCCGAGCGAAGCAGAGACCCTGTTCGACTAAAGCTAGGTCGGATTTATACTCGACTCTAATAAGAAATAAAGTAGTTCTGGGAAATGAAGTGTTCTTGAACTATAGTTTTGTATGTCCTCGGCAACCAAATGGGGTTAAGTAACTTAAGTCAATGACAGAGTGTCATTAATTAGGAACTAAATGAGTTTGCAAATTGATTTATGGTATGTGAAATATAGTGAGCTATAGTAACACCACGTGTATTCTTCAAATAGATTCCTAGTGCCGCGTTCAAAGGTACTAAGAGCTAATATTACATTATTTACAGGACATAATAAAACGACCATGTCTTCGGAGTTTATTCTAAATTCCTAGGATTCTAGTAATGAATTTAGAATAAAAATCTCAAGAATGGTTCAGTTCATTCCAAGGTTTGGTAACCAATGCAGCTAGTGCCTCGAATCAAAATCTGCTGGCACTTTGCTGACAGTGTTAAGCTACGTGGCGTTTGTTTACTTTTATGGGATAAAGTTAGAGACTTTTGGTA
The DNA here is from genome assembly GCA_963920705.1 of Odiellus spinosus. NCBI lineage: Eukaryota > Metazoa > Arthropoda > Arachnida > Opiliones > Phalangiidae > Odiellus > Odiellus spinosus. The sequence goes on along the minus strand of OY987237.1, from coordinate 14,546,451 downwards.
GGAACTATCTTCGGGTGCGATGAAAAAAAAGTGTCCCCACAAAAGAAAAGACAGAATGAGCCTTCCGCGCCAACGGGCAAAGACAAAACCTTAGTTCCCTTCTGATCCTTTAGACACATACACTACAACGTTCAAATTGAAGTGTGAAAAACCCGGTAATCTTTCGTGTTCCTTCACCGAAATTTCATTGGAGTAGACGTGGATCCTCGATAAAAACCCCCACTGTTTCCGGTCTAGATAAAACAACATCCAGGGCTTGATCGTCTATAGCAATTTTACTATTCAATGGTTTAGAGACTCTGGGAGAAGGCGCAGATCCGATTCTGTTCTGATGCAACGAATTTTGGGGTCAATCTGACTCGAAATGAAAAGGGAATTAAATAGTTTGTTGAGAGAGTTACGAGGGTTTAATTTATGCACCCTTTTCATCAGGATAAATTTTAACGTATACGAAATTTTACTATAAATATTTATTAAAGAGGTTCTGTTTGTATATAAGCATTACGTGTGACCAGAGGTAATTCGACATTTCAATTAACGCTTTACGCGTAAATAGTTTATTTATTAACTGGTTCTGTAACGAAAACTAAGCATGTTTAAAATTAAACAATTATTTAAATTTTTTCTACACCTACTAAAAGTTGATATTTTTTTCAAGTAGCGAAACGATCCCCTCACCATAGAGCCTGAAGTTGTTTAAACATAGAAATTCGAAGAATAATTCTAGAGTAGGGAGGGAGAAGGGTCCCAAATTACCGTCCTCGAGGGAAGAGTCCCCAAATTACCGTCCTCGAGGGAAGAGTCCCCAAATTACCCTCGTCGAGGAAGAGTCCCCAAATTACCCTCGTCGAGGAAGAGTCCCCAAATTACCCTCGTCGAGGAAGAGTCCCCTAATTACCCTCGTCGAGAAAAAGTCCCCCAAATTACCCTCGTCGAGGAAGAGTCCCCCAAATTACCCTCGTCGAGTAAGAGTCCCCTAATTACCCTCGTCGAGGAAGAGTCCCCAAATTACCCTCGTCGAGGAAGAGTCCCCAAATTACCCTCGTCGAGGAAGAGTCCCCAAATTACCCTCGTCGAGGAAGAGTCCCCCAAATTACCCTCGTCGAGGAAGAGTCCCCCAAATTACCCTCGTCGAGGAAGAGTCCCCCAAATTACCCTCGTCGAGGAAGAGTCCCCCAAATTACCCTCGTCGAGGAAGAGTCCCCCAAATTACCATCGTCGAGGAAGAGTCCCCCAAATTACCCTCGTCGAGGAAGAGTCCCCCAAATTACCCTCGTCGAGGAAGAGTCCCCCAAATTACCCTCGTCGAGGAAGAGTCCCCCAAATTACCCTCGTCGAGGAAGAGTCCCCCAAATTACCCTCGTCGAGGAAGAGTCCCCCAAATTACCCTCGTCGAGGAAGAGTCCCCCAAATTACCCTCGTCGAGGAAAAGTCCCCAAATTTCCCTCGTCGAGGAAGAGTCCCAAATTACCCTCGTCGAGGAAGAGTCCCAAATTACCCTCGTCGAGGAAGATTAACTGGGTTGGTAGCTTATTTTTGCTTTAACGACTGCTCGAGTGTGACGTAAGTGTTTTGGTTCAATTCTGATGACGTTAAACTTCAAGACGTCAACTATTTTTGCAGATACTCTATAGGCTGTATAATTAAACGAAATTTAAACTAGAATCATAGTCTTCAAATCGGGGTCAATCTTCAACTTCTGGTTTTGAAACCTTTTTTTCAATCAATCAATAAGTTTTTTTTTTTTGTTAAGCGTTGACCTTGATTTCGTAATTGGTGGGTCCTCATTTCATCGAAGCTTGAGTTTAAACAGTTTTATAATAGACTGTAGTTTTTTTATATATATATTTTTTCAATTTATATTATCTAGGCGGCACGAACCTTATATAACAAATTGCAAAATCAATGAGAGCTTCCTCCGTGCCATCTGACAATAAATCAACTCGTCCGGGTCTTTCCCTCTACACCGTATAAAAATTGGGCAAAAAAATATCAAAACCAACAATGCTCGAATAGAAAAACAAAGAACATTCCAGAGGAGTACCGTTCCGCTAGAACGCCTTCCTCGCGCGGATTTTCTATTCCACGTCCGTCAGTTCCGTTTCCGGTTAACTTTCACGACTGTTTACGTCCACTATTGTTTCTCCCAACCAAAAAAAAGTCGATTGTCACAGAAAAAGAAAAATTCTGGGGAAATGGTAACCCAGAATGAATTTGGTCCTACCAATAAAATTCCCATTTGTAATTATTTATATAGATATCAAATGAGGTCCAAACATCGAGTGATTTATGTTAATGTCCACATTCGAAACATGATGGCCAAGATAAATAGTTATTTGAAACTGAACAAAACCCAAAAAGCCTCGAAACCCTCCCAAAACTCCACCCCCTTTTAATTTAATCCTGGTGTAATTTGTCAGCAATTTGAAAGAGATTAATAGTAGCTTCATTTAAAGAAAGCCAGAGAATGAGTAAATTAATCGAAAACCAGAAAAGACCCAGGCTTTACGCTGATGGGAATTACAGAGGGAAAATTCAAAAAGGATCAACTTTGTATACGCGACGAAGATTAACCCTTTCTTTTCCCTTGACGTTAATCTTTAAGCATAATCCCCAGTAGAGATCTAATCTAAGCTCGCGACCCTAAGCTTAAACCCTTAAGCCTAGTTTCCACCAGCTCTTAAAGACTACTAGCGCCAAAATTCTCAACTTTGACAATACTTGCAATGTTTTTGCGTGCGTAATTAAAACTATTATATGGAACCACAATATATATTAGGATGGTCAAGAAACATAGATGCCATAAGCATACAATATTAATTTACTTTTAGTTCAAAAAGTATGGCACCGTACCGTTAAGAACTCATCTTTTTCACTATTTAACGAAGTTTAAAGGTTATTTAAAAATTAAGTAAAACCGTAATGAAAAATGTAACCCTGTGAAGTTATATAGAATATTTTCTAGTTTCCTAATCAAGTAATTTCATATTTATTTGGTTTATAGCTTTGAAGACGAGAGCTTGCAATATAAAAACGTTAAACGGTTCAAAAATTGATAAAAGGGCAAGTTATAAGACTACATCTATTTGAACATCACTTGAATAGTCAATTTTCCCCTCTCCTTGGAAAACCAATACTACTGCTGGAAAGCAAACATGTAGGGGATTTTAAAAGTGTATGGAATAGGTTTAAAAAAATGTTAGGTTTATCTCTTGATAAGAAAATAAAAAACATTTACTTATTGAATCCATCATATATAATCCTATAAAGTTTTGTAAGGCGCTGACCTTTTGAACTGTTCACGAATTGAAATTATATAAGAATCGAAATGACGGCGATATCTTCTAGGACAATCGTGAATAAATGAATATATAATTTCAGCGGGTGTTTATGAAGAGGACGAGGTCTTCTTCGAATAATTCCAACATCTAAAATTCCTCGCACGTACGTGTAAGTCATTATTGAGTTTTATTTCTCTATGGCATAAGTTTGTTTGAAATAGATAGAAAGCTAAGACGAATGAATACCCATAGTTAAATTTCAAAGGGGATAGAAATAGTTTCGCAAAACGGAAACAGTTTTAAATGAGAGTAGATATTCTTGAAGGAAATCTCGACAGAACAGATATTGAATTAAAATAAATCCAGTTGGTTTCCCGTGGAAATTGTCGAGTGGGGATACGGGGAATATGGGATTAACATCTCCTGGCTGATGGCCCGACGAGCATTTGCACCGGGGATTACAGTTTAATGTGTTCAACCGACTTTCCTACGTATTCCTGACTCTTGTTCGGATATCGATAAAGATATATATACCTTTAGCTCGGTTGGACTCGTTGGGTTCTTGACGTTATTATTGGAACCAGAAGCCGATGAATCCCTCCTTTGAAGCCTATTACTCCCGGGTCTTGTTTACCCCTCTCTGTACGGGTTAGTTTCAAAAAGCGCGATTCGTACGCCTCCTAACGGTAGATATTTTCGGAGCGGGAGTTCGTCGAGCGAATATCTCTAGTAGCCTCGGAGTTCGTGAAAAAAACGTCGTCGTTTGTGGAGAGAGAGAATTTCCAATTTTCCGTAGACAGGGGGTATGAAGTAGCACCCCTCCGATCTCGTAAAATTGGGAATTTTACCCATACAGAGAGGAGCGCTATATGGAACATTAGAGTAGTAGACTTCAAAGGAGGGTTTCATCGGCTTCTGTTGGAACTATAAAGCCAATTTCATTTTCAAATTTATTATAGGGTTAGTGGCCATATCGGGCACTGTAAAATTAAATTTCTATACTGTTTCATTAATGAAACTCACGTGGAAGATTTTACAGTTATAATTTTTGAATTTAAATAATAATTAGTGTCGTTAATTTGAATCCGTCAAAAATGTAGGTAATTTTTTTCCGATATAAGACGTAGTTTATTTTAAAATATAAAAAACATATGATACTATCTTTGTCAGAATTCATTCTTCCTTTAAAAAAGAATCCTTCGGTTAGTGTCGGTTAATTTGGTTCTATGTAAAACCTTGTAATACCTCGAAATTCCAACTTCTAGTATTTTTTTTAAAACAAAAGGGGTGTCGTTTTCTTTGGGAAGTAAGCTCCCTTTATCCATTAATGGAGACCTTTAGGGGACGGTGGCGGAAATTCCTTGTTTTCTATATCATATACATCTCAGTGCAGTCCCTTGCAAGCTTAGAAACACATTTTAAAACGGCTGTTATTATACTAAAAACCTTTTAAAAACGTACACTCATTTAAGATTGGAAGAAACTATAGAGAATGGAAGAATTTTTCTCCTCCAGCTCTGGCCAGTTCAAGTGTCGCGTTTCAGACTCTACTTTGGATCTTTGGAAAGTCCATTAAAAGCGGAAAAACAGAGCTAAGCCTAAAAACCTTTTTATTTGACCCTCTCTCTTTCTCCCGCTCTTTAAACCTTGATATAAAATTAATTGAGGATCTTGAGATTTGGAGACGGAAGGAATGAGTAAAGAAGGCGAAGGATCTGTTTTGTCTCGAGGGCAAGGGGTTTGTTTTCGTTCGTTGTTAGTATAAGGCTTCGACAAAGACCCTTAAACCCAATACCGCGCCACTTTTGAAACGATTGAACGCTTTTTCCAAGTTAAAGGGTCCGTCCTTTTAGTATCGATGCTCATTTCTAACAAATTTGGAAAGAATCTTAAGTGGATTTAACAATTTTTTAAAGACCCGTCACCTTCTAGGCTTCCCCTTACATTGGGGTTTTCCTCAAAACAGGTCGTTGCTTAACCTTCGCCAAAAACCGGTTTTAAGGAAAGCCTAAATGCAAACCGGAAGCCTAGAAGGTTGAGTTTATTTCTAGGGTTAGGAAGAAATTCTAGGCCTTTAAAGAAAGGGTATGAAATAAATATTTGTTTTGAGAATTTTATTAAACTAGAAGCCGATGAAACCCTCCTTTGAAGTCTATTACTCCCGGGTCTTGTCTACCCCTCTCTGTTTGGGTTATTCTCAAAAGGCGCGATTCGTACGCCTCCTAACGGTAGATGTTTTCGGAGCGGGAGCTCGTCGAGCGAATATCTCTAGCAGCCTCGGAGTTCGTCAAAAAAACGTCGTCGTTTGTGGAGAGAGAGAATTTCCAATTTTCCGTAGACAGGGGGTATGAAGTAGGACCCCTTCTAACTCGTAAAATTGGGAATTTTACCCATACAGAGAGGAGCGCTATATGGAACATTGGAGTAGTAGACTTCAAAGGAGGGTTTCATCGCCTTTTGCTTTTACTAACGCAATTGTTTCCGTTTCATTCACCCTTTAGATCTCTACAATTTCCTACAAGCGTTTTGAGAAGCGTTATATATATATATATTCATTAACGTAGCTCTGTGATGCTCGCGACGAAATCACTTTGGGGATTAAACTTCGATAACTATAGCATTTTTGGTTTCTTTTTTTTTAATTCCCTAACTACGTTGGAATTTTCTGTAAAAATCGTTCCGAACCTCTTAGATTGGATTCTTACTACAGTAATCTTTGCTAAAATGTCTAGGAGTTAAAAAAAAAAAAAGGAAATTCTATTCGAGTTTAAAATGCCATTAGTACACCCTCAAGATTGGATAGAGTTTAAGCTTTTGAATGCTTAATGGAATCCAATTTAATTTTTTTCCTCCTAAGCCTTAATTTTTTTCTTTTTTTTTTTTTTTTGGTTTTTCAAAATTGAGATAATGATGGAATTTCTTGTTTAAAAACTTTCTAGCGTCGTAATGTACTAATTAGGCTAAAATTACCCTGTTTATTTAAGGTTATTTTTATTTAAGAATGGTTGCGTCAGTATAGCATCAAATCATCTTCTTAATTGTTCAATTAAATTTTGTAAAATATCTTTTAACTTCAAATAAGAAATTTAAACTAATCAAATTAAATACTACTTGCTCAAAGTGACACAAAAAGCCAATAGGTCAACAGGAAATGCTTCAGCGATTTAAATAAAAAATTTGTAATATAGGAAATATAGGAGAATTACTAATAAAATTAGAGGAAAATATAGGAGAATTATTACGGAAATTAGAGGGAAATATAGGAGAATTACTACTGAAATTAGAGGAAAATATAGAATTACTACGGAAATTAGAGGGAAATATAGGAGAATTACTACTGAAATTAGAGGGAAATATAGGAGAATTACTACTGAAATTAGAGGAAAATATAGGAGAATTACTACTGAAATTAGAGGAAAATATAGGAGAATTACTACTGAAATTAGAGGAAAATATAGGAGAATTACTGAAATTAGAGGGAAATATAGAAGAATTACTACTGAAATTAGAGGAAAATATAGGAGAATTACTACTTATTGGAATATTTAGGTTTGAAATATGTTTTTACAAAATACTTTGGCTTAATAACTAAATCTTGAAAAAAGGAAATATTAAAATGATCTTATAGGAACTTCTAGGAAGGCATTGAAAAAACAGGAAATTTTATAATGTGGCCACCATGCGTAAGCAATCATCATTAAGTATATATTATTTAACCAATCAATTATCCAGTTTATAACAAACCGCCTTAATGAGCAAGAGCTCGTTCAAATCAAGGTTCTTGGGGCATCCGAAACTAATTAAATTCGTCTCTTGAACAAATCGAAGGGTGTTCGACATCATTAACTACGCAATTTGCCAGCCGCCAACCCCAGTGAAAGTCTTACTTTCGTCATTTACTTTAGGAAACTCGAGTCTATAAGATTTATTTTTCTTTTCAACTCCAAATTTTTCCTAAGCCTAACAGGGTTGTAATAGTTTTTAAATCGCCTCTGAATAGCAGCGTCCGCGTAGTTGTATATGGTACATTCTTACGATGAAAATGATAAATGTACGTAACAAAGGCTTAGCGATAAATTCCTACCGTTTATCCATTTGTGGCCGGTTAAGAAAAAAAAAAACTAAAAGTACCCTTTCTTCGAGTTAGAAAATGATTTTCTAAGTCGCCGATTAGGGAACTTTCCCCAAAATCTTTCTGTTACATACCATTAAGACAAACGACCTTTTTTTCTTACGGATAATTTACCACCTAGACCTAAGTTGACCCTTATTGTCCATTCAAATTCATACAAATTTACGTGGACGCCGATAAAACGAATGTAAGAGTTCCCCCCACAATGGAGGGTGGCTAAAAACTGGTTTATACAATGACAAATTTAATATCTACTAAAATTATAAAATTTTTAAAGTTTTTCAATGAAAACGCTTCCCTTTTATTGTAATCTAAACATGAAATAGGGTGGAATTCGTAAAATTTACAAATTGTAGGGGCGGAACTAGAAATCACTCTGGCGTTATGCTTAAAAGCTAAAATAAGCTTTATCTTACAAACACGGTTAACAAAAACTATTTTTTTTAATATGAGATTTAACACGATGTATTAATCCGCTACAGTTTATGCCATTTTGCAAACTATTCTTGTATAAAATATACCTTCAACAACAGTCAAAGATAACAATAAGTACAAAGCGAGATATCTCTCAATATCTTTTGGTTTTCTTACAAGTTTAATGTACGTAGCCTGAATATTTTTACTGGCGTCTCACTCATTCCTACCAAACTATATACACTCACTGTCGCGTGGGTTTCTTCTTGATGGAAATAAAAGTTCAAGAAATGCCTGAGATCATTCAAAGCGTATAAGAACACCGGAGAAAAAAGGGACCCCCCCAAAAAAAAAAAAAAAAAAAAAACGAAGCAAAAAGCAGGAAAAATACTTTTAAAAATGAGAGAAATACTCCAAAGAGAAAAGTTTCTTGCGTGGAATAATCGGCTTTCACTCTTGGCCAGGGAAAGCTACGCTATGCACGATGCTTTCAAATTCTGAATCGCTTGACGTTAGGTAACTTTAAGGTAATACCTTTTGTCTCGAGACTATAGGGTTTGAAATTTTGGACAGGGGAGTTTCCTTACCGTACCACTTCTAAGATTCAACGAGTACTTAGTTAGAAACCTATTCTTGCTGAAATATTGAACTTTTTTCAACCAGGAAAAAAATCGGACCTTGAGGAATTCGAAGAACTACGCTTTCGAAATCAGTTGCAACGCGTTTTCAGTTCGAATATAACAGAGAGTGGTGTAAGAATCCTAGCACGAAGATGAGACTATAACGTACCAGAAGCCGATGAAACCCTCCTTTGAAGTCTACTACTCCAATGTTCCATATAGCGCTCCTCTCTGTATGGGTAAAATTCCCAATTTTACGAGTTAGAAGGGGTCCTACTTCATCCCCCCTGTCTACAGAAAATTGGAAATTCTCTCTCTCCACAAACGACGACGATTTTTGGACGAACTCCGAGGCTGCTAGAGATATTCGCTCGACGAGCTCTCGCTCCGAAAACATTTACCGTTAGGAGGCGTACGAATCGCGCCTTTTCAGAATAACTCATACAGAGAGGGGTAGACAAGACCCGGGAGTAATAGACTTCAAAGGAGGGTTTCATCGGCTTCTGAACGTACTTATAACTCTACAGACAACTCTTTTGAAATGAACCTCTGAGGGAGAAATTTCAAAATTCGAGGCCAACGTTTCACTGACTGCGGGGCTAACATTCTCTACAACAGTATCCCAACAATGCATCCATTGCATTTATGGAATTGGAACTATTATTACGTAAAGTTGGGATTAGAAATAGCTACGATGCTTAAACGTTAAATAGTGACACAGTTAAGCCTTGGACAACATTGCGTGTACATTATCGAACTGCTTGGCTTTCACCACGACCTTCGTGGGAAACTTTCCATCAAACTATTCAATAAATTGAAAACAATATCGTTTAAAGGTGGCTTAAAGAAACTAAAAGCTTCACGTTTTAAGTAGAGTATGTTATGATATATATTGCTTTAAAATGCTCGAACTGAAAATGAAGCGAGAGTGAAATGGGATAGAATGTTTCATTCATCAGTTCAATTTGACGTGAAAAGAGCGAGAGGCTGAAAACCCAAGCGAAAGTAGAATTGAGGTTGCGTTCTTATTACGAGCTTACAAATAAGCCACTTAAAACCTTTCTAAATGTTCGACAGATTATATTCGAAGAGAGTTACAGTTTTTAATTTCAACCAATGAAAAAAGTTGGTTAATCCTTTTCTATTTTAAGGTCATTGAATTTACGAAACAATTTAGATAAAAATCTTCCAGGCCACTCACCCCCTTTTTTGGAAAATAAACTTTTTTGAGGCATTGAATATAGAGTTTTGATGTTAGAGGCATTCCTTTGAATATCTCTATACATTAGCTATAACGACCTGTCAATTGCAGCGGTATTGTAGGTCTACTGGATGTAAGACAGGCATTGTCATAATATTGTTTAAGGTTCGTTCGTATTCGCTGATAAAAGTGTAAAGGTCATGAAAGTATTTTTGTCGAGACCTTATCGGAAAGTTTAGATATATATAAACATCACTAGGGAATCCAACAAGTTTCAAGAAAAAGGAGCATTCCTAGCGCAATCTTATGGAATTTATTCGAACGAACTAACAAACTCCACGGTCGAGGTAAAATTATTTGAACCATCCTCCAAGTTTGGACCACACAAGTTTAAACCAAACCCTTAAGTAGTGGTCGCATTCCCATTATACAAAATATTTAAACAAAATTCCAAGATCTGTCGTCTCTAAAAGAATTCAATTAGTGTCGTTTCTTGACGTCAAACCAACTTATATTTTAAAATGTATTAACAATTTAAATGAGGTTAAGTTATCTCACAAATATATTCGTTAAAGAATCCTTTTATCTTATTCTTGAAAGGTATTTATAATTTTACATATTTAACAAGAGTTTCTAAGCGGGATACCATACCAAAGCTCCATTCAAATTTAAGCATTTTCGGGCAAATATCTAGTCCTTTTAAGGCCGAAGTCTCGTAGAAGAAATGTAAAGATATAGGTATATTCAATAGCATAATGAAATCTAATTATATGGAGGACTTTCAAATTTCAGACAAAAACAAACCAGACGGTATAAATTTGCAGATGATATATTTAAAGGGAAACTAACAGCTGAAATTTAAATAATGTTTAAAATTCGATTACTTAATTAGCCAATTACCCTTGAAAACGTTTAAAGTTTACGTCGCTATACCTTATACCAGAAGCCGATGAAACCCTCCTTTGAAGTCTATTACTCCCGGGTCTTGTCTACCCCTCTCTGTATGGGTTAGTTTAAAAAAAGCGCGATTCGTACGCCTCCTAACGGTAGATATTTTCGGAGCGAGAGTTCGTCGAGCGAATATCTCTAGCGGCCTTAGAGTTCGTCAAAAAAAAACGTCGTCGTTTGTGGAGAGAGAGAATATTCAATTTTCCGTAGGCAGGGGGGTATGAAGTAGGACCCCTCCGATCTCGTAATATTGGGAATTTTACCCATACAGAGAGGAGCGCTATATGGAACATTAGAGTAGTAGACTTCAAAGGAGGGTTTCATCGGCTTCTGCTTATACGCGAGGAAATCAGGTTCTATATGAATCCCGCTAAGCCTATTTTCTGGGTAAGTTTTAAATTTATTTCTAGTTAAGGAATCTATAAAAAATCTGTTAAATTTGCAATAAAATCTTTCTAGTTTCCCTTTAAATTGCGGCGGCATTGGTTGGTTTCGTTTTCGCAAAACATAACTCCCCTTTCGTCGTGTCAATACTCAAAATGTATACCGTTTACAGAGAGGGAGAGGAACCTTACTATAGTGGTGTAAATATAATTCCTAAGCATCGGCCAGCCGTTCCATCGCGTGATCTGTACAAGGCTCTATATCACGTAACTGTCTGGGAATTTAGTCTGATACAGATATACACGGGGGTGTTGGGTTGCCAGCTCGGCCACGTCGCGCGTGTGCAAGGGGCGACTAGACCAGAAATCACTTCCGTTGGCCTTTAGATCCAACCACCAATTCCCCTTACCCCTCCACCAAATATTTCGCAATTAATAATCGTATACAGTTGACTGTTTCGCGATGTTTGCTTATCAAAACACCGACCCAATTATAATCGCCAGATTCCCTACCTTCTGTTAAACCAGACGAATACGTACATACAATGTATCTATCTATAATAATTACACTGACAATTTTTGAGCTAGCACGGTCTCTCTTACGAGATCTCTTTTCTAGCTGCCACGCGAAAGCCTTACCAATAACTGCGTCCACCCTTGACTCTATATACAGCTACGGTCACACTAGCAGTAAAATGAAACCGACTTAAGCGTCTCGCGTTCTTTATAAATCGATTTATCGTAGCTTCATTTACCGGTTGTTGAAAATGAATCGGTTTGAAACTAGTTCCCGAAGCAGTTTCGAGAAAAGACGGTTTACCGTTCCCACGACTCTAGCGAAATCTTTTTGAAATTGTTTAAATCGATCCTGAGGCCTAATATAAACGCAGCTTCTTTGAAACCGTTTTCAAATCGTTTCGAATCTTCAAATCGACTCTATACGAGATATTAATTGGATGACCCCAAAATCTTTTAATTTGACCTTTCCAATACGGTTCAAAACGGTTTCAAAGTGTGAACGCGGCTTAAATGACCGACAATGCAAGCAAAAAATAGATAATAGAGTAGTGGGAGCTATAAATTAACGTTGATAGAAGTGGCGGGTAGTCGTTTAGGCCCGGCTAATTACTCGAGTGTCTGTTATAGATAATGAACCTATTTGGTTAAAACCACGTACCTTTTTTCATCGTAGCTAAAAGCGTAAAGTATACAGAATCAAATAAATCTTTTTTTGCTGGACTCGCAATTGCATTAATGCGCGCAATTGGGTCTTCAAAGGCAGTTTACACAAACTACTTTCAATCCTTTTGAAGTTTAACATCGTGTAATATTGCGCCTATGATTATTCTAGTGTGAAAACGGTTACAGATATAATTAGTGACTGCATTCAATCGTTTGAGTCTATTAAGTATAAGCTAACAATAACAATAAGCTGACAAGATAACTCCGTTCGTGCGAATGAACGTGTCTCAGTTGACACTGCGCGTGAAGTCTAAAAATGAATTAATACCTTTGAACGTATTAAAAAATGTGAGTTCACACTATAATTATATCACACCCTATAGGCTTGAGAAGAGAAAAAAAAGCTGGTTCCATCACTGATAAAAATATAGAAGTCATCATCATTAGCTTTCTTTCATAAAATATATAGAAGTACGTATAGTAATTTAATTTTACAAATAAATTTAGGGCCAAATTGGTAAGGTTTCACGAAGAAGCTAACAAAATCCCTTGATTCGACTATTCAGAATTTATATAGATATAGGAGTTGTTAGTCTGAAAAACGTCTAAAAGTTTCAAAATTCACTGAACCTTTTTACGCAATCTAAGATTGCAATATCTTTCAACGCTATAGCGAAGTGATACCTTATGTATTAAAAAGTAGTGCTCATATATTTTATTTCGATCCAAAATATCAAACTGAACCTAAAGCATTGACTTGTCAGTACGCGCAAAGCTAGGCTTCCTCTATCTCAATTAAACAAATCATAGTAATAAGGGTTATCTATAAGCTTTGAATGTACTGCCAAATTAAGGTGGAATTTATGTAGCTGTTCGTGAAGAATTTCTCTCTGCAAATTGGTTTGGACATAAATATATAAAATCAGTGCATCTCTAAACAAGGGTTTATCGAATTAACTAGTAGCAAAAATATTCTCCATCAGAATGGGAACGAAACTCTTCAGGGGAATGAATCCACGGATTAATGCAACGAAATTAAGTCGACTCACGTCCAAGGACGTGTCACCGCCAACTAGTTTCCTACATTTGAAACCCCTAAAACTGTACCACGAGGAGCTTGTTGGTCCAAACAATAAAAAAATAAAATAAAAATAAAAACAATATCGAAAGAGAACATCTCTAAACCGTAAATTCGTTTACTGCAAATTTTCGGATACAACCTTGGTATGGCTTCAAATTTGGTAAAGACTCGCCATGCAATTTAGCTATGGACAACGGCAGAAGCCGATGAAACCCTCCTTTGAAGTCTACTACTCCCGGGTCTTGTCTACCCCTCTCTATATGGGTTATTCTCAAAAGGAGCGATTCGTACGCCTCCTAACGGTAGATATTTTCGGAGCGGGAGTTCGTCGAGCGAATATCTCTAGCAGCCTCGGAGTTTGTCCAAAAAAACGTCGTCGTTTATGGAGAGAGAGAATTTCCAATTTTCCGTAGACAGGGGGGTATGAAGTAGGACCCCTTCTAACTCGTAAAATTGGGAATTTTACCCATACAGAGAGGAGCGCTATATGGAACATTGGAGTAGTAGACTTCAAAGGAGGGTTTCATCGGCTTCTGACAACGGCTAGAATAGGTTAAAGTTTTAAAGGAGGGATATTTATGTTTTGACGGGATATATAGTATACAGTCTAAAGAAGAGCAAAACCTAAACTTTGCGGAATTTGGTGGAACATCCTAGTTTACTACGCTCAACGCTCAACGAAATATACTTGCGCAGGGGTTGATTCTCTTTTGACTACAAAGTAGGCATCTATATACAAATTCGGGAAAGTGTATCTATAAGAGAAGGAACAAAACACATATACTACGCGCAAACATCCGGTCTAGGAAATAAACTCAAGAATTTTTAAAAATTTAAATTCTACAATGTTATCTTCCTTCATAAATATTTTGTTTCTAGAGCATTGCGGGCCAAATAATAACAAAAAAGCGAGGTTTTCTGTCAAACGTTTTAAGTTAATTTTATTTCAAGAGTATTTGAAATCCCTCCCTAAAAATATCGGTCTGTTATGATTGGTGTAGACAGATTCATAAATTGAGTAAGAATAAAAATTTCAACAGGCAACTATTTCTAATTTGCCTATTCTTTATCAATAGAACCAGAAGCCGATGAAACCCTCCTTTGAAGTCTATTACTCCCTGGTCTTGTCTACCCCTCTCTGTATGGGTTATTCTCAAAAGGCGCGATTCGTACGCCTCCTAACGGTAGATGTTTTCGGAGCGGGAGCTCGTCGAGCGAATATCTCTAGCAGCCTTGGAATTCGTCCAAAAAACGTCGTCGTTTGTGGAGAGAGAGAATTTCCAATTTTCCGTAGACATGGGGGATGAAGTAGGACCCCTTCTAATTCGTAAAATTGGGAATTTTACCCATACAGAGAGGAGCGCTATATGGAACATTGGAGTAGTAGACTTCAAAGGAGGGTTCTTCGGCTTCTGATAGAACGTGGTTTTGTCAGTTCTTTGACCAAACTGTTTTGCCGTTAGAGGACGCTTATGAAAGCCAACTTTTTGTTATTTATCTTTATATATTATGATATGCGTCCAAGCTTAAAAGAAAGTTGTACAAAACTGAGCTTCTGACAAGAAAATACAACAAGATACGACCCAAGGGTTAATTTTAAAATCGATGTGCGAGGTTGTTAATCCGATTAATAAGTTTACCATTTCTATTGACCCCTTATGACCCTTTTTTAAATTCAGGGGCCTTGATACATCAATGATAATTTATTAAGGATGGTTAAATCTTAACGCGCACAAAATCCTTACGCAAGAAAAAAAAAAAAATAAATAAATAAAAACGGATACAAATTATCTCAATATTACGAAACATTCATTCCAAGAGTTTGACCTCTTATGACCCTTCAAAATGAATTATTCTTTAAATTCGATATACTCCCATAATCAAAACATCAGGAAAAATATGACAAATAGTATAGATTTGACCTTTCATAACCTTTTAAATTTAAGAACTAATTTCGCTGTGGTCGTGAAATTTCCTTTAAATTTCAAACCTTCTTAGGTCGACCGAAAAATGCATCATATTTAGAACTTGCGTATACACTTCTTCTACCAATTTCAACTTAGAATATTACGAATGAACCATTTCCTAACTTCAAAAAAAAAAAATCCCTGAGGCTGAATTTTATTCGCGCAAAGACATAATTTTTTTTATTTTTTTCCTTCCGGCTTTAAAAATTAAAGAGCGACATTTGACCCCCCAAAGTATTTTATGTATTTTTTTTTTGGTATGTTACCATTGTCGGAGAATGTAGTTATTTCACCCTGATTTTACAGCACGAGAAAAGCTAGGCGCCATTAAAAACTATTATGTAACTAATGTTAGATATACCGAGTAACGTATAAGCAAATCATGGTTTTAAAAGAACTTACAAATCATTTCGGGGAAGGAATTTCATTATTCCTATCATTATTGATGTTGATTCAACTAAAAAAAGGGAAAGTCTTACGTACGCATTAAGTACTTTCACGAAAAAGATCGCGCGAAAGCAACCGTATCACGTGTCAAAAGTGCGTGAATTAACATCTGGTTTATTTCGTCGATATTTTGTAGATTTTTTTATATGACATATTAAAACTTTTCACGTGAGTCTAAGGCTTTCCCTTTTAGTTTCATTTCGTATATTCCATGGAATGTAAAAATAACGGGGGAATATAATGGGCGATGTTAAAAAAATAACTCTTTATAGCGTTAAACTCTATTAATCGGGTCAAGTCGAATATAGTATGGTATCCCTTCAAACTGCTTTGTCGTACAAAATAAATGATGTTTAAAGCTGCCTGGTAGAACTCTAGCGCGTGTAAAACGCTTACATAAAATGAAAATTAATGTTGTTCAATAAGCTTATTTCCAGCTCCCCTTCTCAAAACGGAAAAGGCGGGAAATTCGCGCCAAAATAGTGCTTTTATGCCTTAAATATTTTACTCTTATATTTCTTGAAAGGAAAACTTGTCTCATAAATAACGTTTTCGTTGATATAAGAGTGCATAAAACATACTAATATAAAAATTTATTTATACAACGGGAGTTGACAGAGTCTACTTTCTTTTCTATATGATTTAATATTATATATTAATACGCCTTAGAAACAATACGTAGACTTCCCCTTCAACAGTAGTGGGTATAATAAATAGTAAAATATGCCTCCACGATAGTTGAATTTAATAAAAAAAATTTAGTTAGTTTTTTAAAACTATTTAGAAATACAAAAATGCTATACCAGTTTCAATTTTTAATTTTATGATAATAGCGTGAAATTATAATTAAATCGTAACCCAATTTATTTTTTAGCATCAATTGTTTTTGCAAAGGCTTAATAAATATTTCGTACGTACTATACACGTTGCCCAATAGTATTACCTATCCATGGTTAAATTGAAAGGGAAACTTGGAAAGTATTCTGAGAATTTTATAGAAGGGCAATAAGTCGCTAGATGACTTGGTCCCTTCCCGCTCAAACAAATGCTAATAACTGAAATAAATTGAATTTGAAATTTTACCAAACTCTAGAAATTAATTTAAAGACGCAAAAAAGTGTCTAAAAATTGTGAAAATTCCAAAAATAAATTCAAAATCTATTCCATTTTAAGCTCCAAGTTTTCCTTTAAGGGATCTTAAACAAGCTACTGGTCCTAATTTAGAATATGAGCCTAAGATGTTACCCAACGGGATGAAGCTAGTTTCAAGTTTTCAACCTATTTAGGAAACTTCAAGGCGGTGCTAATCATATTTAACCAAATGGCTGTAAAAGGGTGACTCTGTCGTACTTGGAATATATAAATTCAAAGTCCTCTTCCTATAATTATCTTCTTGAATTCTATTTGAACTACATAATTTCATCTTGATTTGACAGCGCGCGTGAAGCAAGGATCATATAAGTTGGGATCCGAAGAGGTAGCTTTTCCATCAAACGCTAGTAATTCAGAACCTCTGAAGACGCTGACGTTTCGGTTTCCCGAAGGACAAATTCTGTATTTTAAAATGGCCAAGGCTTAGTTAAGTTCTTGAAAATTTAATTCACGTGTTTGGCGCGAGCTCAATTTGACGAGGCCCGAATTGAGTCAAGGAGGATTAGACAAGGAGAGGAAATGTGGGGCTGCGTTGAGTTAGAGAGAGAAGAGCCAACCTCCCACTCGGGTGGAAAGGGGGGATAGGAAATTCTCGAGGTAAACTGTTGTCACGTGGTCGCTAGCTAGCGCGTCTCATAAAGGATTCGTTTTACTCACGCGACAACATTTTACCACGAAACGTCTCTACCCCCGTTCTCCCAGAGTGGGAGTTTAGGCCGACGCAGTAGGAACCGCGCCGTCCCCACATTTCTTCTCCTTGTCTAATCCTCCTTGATTGAGTTAATCTTTGTTTAAACTGGCGTGTAGGAGACCTTTGACCTTTACAAAATCGAAACTACCGCGCGTGATTCAAGCGAATCGAAGCAGTCCTTTCTCGCCCTTCTCACTTATTGGATCCTTGCGTAAAGATTTATTTTATTCGTTATTTACTTTTGGTATCACCTATATTATTAGTAAAATCGAAGCTAAATTAACTTCTAGATATTTTTAGTACAACGGATAAAATTTTAATTGTATAATATATGGTAATAATTATAATTATAGATTACACTTAAATTGCAAAACTTGTAAGAAAATGAACTCCACCTTTTGAGCAGTAAAACTTAGTCATAATAGAGAATAAAAATTAACGCGTTACCGCTTGGTAAAAATGCATCCCAAACTTGGTTAAAATAAATTAAACAAGAATTATTAAACCTCATTTAAAAATTTCATGGGCAGAAAGCTTTTAAAGTTTTTTTTTTTTTTTTTTTTTTCTTATCTATGAATCTGGGTTACAGGGATGTAACATTGAAATAATTTACAATTTAGGTTGCTTATCGAAAGTATGTATTTTCCTACAAAATTTGCTCTTAAAGGGCAGGTGAATTTATTTTAATATTTTTTTTATTATTATTTAGTGAGGTAATTTATTATTTTAGTTTCATTGCCATCAGCGAAGATTTTACAGTCTAAATGTTCTTAGAAATAAATTTAGGCTTAGCGACTTTGATAATTACGTTTGATGAGTTTTGGTAAGGTTTAATTTACGTTTAAATTAATTTCGGTTAAAAAACTAATTCATTAACCAATCGCTTTTAATTTAAAACTTGGAAATTGATCTCTAAAGGATTAATCAATCGTAAGCTGTATAACTTTCGTCCGCTTATAAACCATTATAACCACTGTAAGTATTTCACCTTCCCTTTAAACGAGTAAGAGTCGCGTGATATTAAATTCTATCCAGCCACAAACTATATACCAACTATCAAATTCGCGTATAATTCCATTAATACATTATTCAAGGACCTCATATACTCTGATCAGAACCAGAAGAATTGAGGGTTCTCGGATTTCACGGCGACGACGGATAAAAAAAAAATGAATTAATAAAAGTCATTGACGGTCAAGTTCATGGGAGTATGTGATCCGATTCGCTCGGCTGCTCGCCTTAATAACGACTTATAGGTGGGGGAAAAGGGGGATTAAGAACAGGAGGAGATTCATTTTTATGCCATCGCGTCTCGACGATTACGATTCGTTTCATAATGAAGACGCGGCGGTGTCTTCCAAAGGTTCGACTCTATTTGATATTTGAATATTATTTGTAACGCCCTATAGCTAATCCTCAATTTTATCATTTCTGTACGTTTAAAGTTTTTCCAATTAATTTTGAATTTTTTCAGTCTTCAAGTATCTAAGCCTAACTTACTTTTGAAGAAGGACCACTGGATTGCCTTCCAGCCAATCAACAGTCTTATCATGACGTTGTCAAAGCAAGAAGGATCAGACAAGGAGAGGAAAAGTAGGGCTGCGTTGGGTTAGAGAGAGAAGAGCCAACCTCCCACTCGGGTGGAAAGGAGGATAGGAAATTCTCGAGGTAAACTGTTGTCACGTGGTCACTAGCGTCGTTGGCTAGTGGCTACTACGAAGCTGATAAAGGATCCGTTTTACCCACGTGACAACATTTTACCACGAAACATCTATACCCCCGTTCTCCCAGAGTGGGAGTTTAGGCCGACGCAGTAGGAACTGCGCCGTCCCCACTTTTCCTCTCCTTATCTGATCCTTCTTGGTCAAAGACACTGACTGAATGAAGAGTTAAATTCGAATTACTATTTTTTCTTGAATAATTTTAAAATTCTAAATTATTTTTGGGTAGCTTTATTATCCCTTTAAAAATTAAAATTTAAATAACTATGGTGATCTACAATCTCGCTTAAAGTTTTTAACAAAAGAATAACCGGCTGGGGTTCGATATGGAAATGTTTACTCTAAGGAAGGTAATTCTGGAATAGTATTCTTTTCACAATCTATTTGTGATCGTTGTTTGTAACAATAGAGTCAGTGTTCCAATTTCATCTATCAGATTAATTCAACAAAGAAGCTTTAATTTCGTAGCTCCAACCTTCATATCCCCTTAATTCTAAAAGGTTCAATCGTGATAGAAAAACAATCATAGACAATAGATATCTTTGACATTGAAATTAAGTTACAGCGGTTGAATATCAGCGTGAATATTTATATCAAACAAAACTTAAAGACGTGCCGATTATGATTATATTTTGCAGTTAATGCTTCAGTTCATCCGTTGATGATAATTAATCTTAAAATAAATGGAAGTTGAATAGTTATTCATCATCTTTTTTTTTTTTCGAATGATAAGGGATTATATTTTAAGTTTAATAATAATATTAAAAAATCATATCCAAAATACCAGAAGTAGATGAAACCCTCCTTTGAAGTCTACTACTCTAATGTTCGATATAGCGCTCCTCTCTGTATGGGTAAAAATTCCCAATTTTACGAGTTAGAAGGGGTCCTACTTCATCCCCCCTGTCTACGGAAAATTGGAAATTCTCTCTCTCCACAAACGACGACGTTTTTTGGACGAACTTCAAGGCTGCTAGAGATATTCGCTCGACGAACTCCCGCTCCTAAAATATCTACCGTTAGGAGGCGTACGAATCGCGCCTTTTGAGAATAACCCATACAGAGAGGGGTAGACAAGACCCGGGAGTAATAGACTTCAAAGGAGGGTTTCATCTACTTCTGAAAATACTATATTTTTTTGGGAATTTTAATTTTTAAGTTTCTTAAAAATGAATCATCCCAGAGGTTTAAACTTTTGAATATGACTTTATAAGAATATGAAAAAACTGTAAATATAATCCACGGGCTTTTTAAAAAGATGGTGATAGCCTCAATTTAGAAAACATGAATTTTCTTACAACAATAACCCAAGGAATGAAAACTCAGTTGAATTTTATATGAATCGTTTTCCCATAGCTCTCGAGTTTAAATTTTTCGAAAATGCATTTTTGCGAACATATCTCCGATCCCAAAAGTGCTCTTTATATTCTTTTATGGCCATATATATATATTTTTTTTTCTATTCGTAAGAAATTTGCCTTCCCTTTCCGCGTGGTTTTTTTCATCTCCTCCCACGATATATTTTAGAGCTTTGGGGGATTAAAAAACGTCAAACGAAAGACGGTCTTTCGGATGTCTCTTCTGGGAGAAGTAAGAAAAATTTAAAAATTTCATCTTTCAAGATCGACTTCCATAAAGAGAACTGGTTAAGAATTCAACCAGTTTTGCTAAAAATTATTTTTTAACTCTCGTGATTTAACATTACGTATAGATAAGCGCGTCTTATAGCTTTTTGTATTTTGCAAAGCGTTCTTGCTCTACTTTTTCCACTTCCTATATACATTATACCTTGAAATAAAGCTTGATTTATCGGTGATTTGTATATTTGAAAAGATAATACTTAAATCTATATCGCGTCTTCGCAGAAACCTCCCAAAATTCCTTTTTATGCTAATTTACACGACTGTTTATCGGATTTGCGAATTTTACTGGGGGGAGCGTCTATAAATTACGTCACGTAAACATACTATCAAGGTGGGGTAGTGATCAAGTCGAAAGCTTATGAAATATTAGAAGTTTTACACTTCTGGGTTGAAATGATTTTTTAAGAAACCTCGGAAATGCACCCCGATCTTGGGTTGTTTTTTTTTTTTTATATTTTTCTTGATATCTCATGAGATAAGAAAAATATTGACGCAATCTTTGTTCACCAGAAATGTAAGGTTTAAGTAAAACCTCAACATGACTTAACTTAACCAAGAAGGATCAGACAAGGAGAGGAAAAGTGGGGACGGCGCGGTTCCTACTGCGTCGGCCTAAACTCCCACTCTGGGAGAACGGGGGTAGAGATGTTTCATGGTAAATTTTTGTCACGTGGGTAATTTTAACGGATCCTTTATCAGCTTCGTAGTAGTCGACGACGCTAGTGACCACGTGACAACAGTTTACCTCGAGAATTTCCTATCCCCCTTTTCCACCCGAGTGGGAGGTTGGCTCTTCTCTCTCTAACTCAACGCAGCCCCACTTTTCCTCTCCTTGTCTGATCCTTCTTGACCTAACCTGATTTATTTCCAGCAAAATAGTTTCACTTCATATTTCTTATCCAATAAGATTTTTCCTGAAAATCTATTCACTATTTATTTTTACTCCGACCCCTTTTTGAACCAGCGATGTGGGAAGATAAGCATAGCTTCAGAAAATCAAGTGTTTCGTTGCCAGACCCTTGACTAGAGTTTCCAATTTAGAAATACCTTCTTTTCTGCTTTTGCATTAAGTGGAGGTACGTTTACGAAAATATCTCCTCGTTTATCAACTCGAGTATTCAATAAATACAAAGGTATACCACCTTATAAATCTTAGAAACGAAACGATAGAGAAAGAATCGACCTTATCTTTGATTAATATTGACTTTTAGAGATGAAAGTCGAAAAACAATCGTCGCCTAGCGCAGTAAATTTGGGGGAGAAAAAAAAAAAGGTAATTTAGAAGACGAATCGAAATACGGAGGACTTTGAATGATGAAGAAGAAGAATGGGGGTTACTTACGCTTATACCGATGTAAAGTGGAAATGCAATATAAATGCTAATGCATCCTCTTCCTATCAACCCTAACTTCCGATCTTGATGATCGAAACCTTTAATTATGCTTTGACATTTGATTAAAAAGGGTTGTTCACAACTATATTATAATCCTACACCCAGACTTGACACAAGATAGTTTTTTTTTTGGTTTAATACTCATATAGCGAGGCTGCCACGAATTTTTCGTGAACTCCAAATGGATTATGAGTAGCATTTTCGGAAAAATCGTTGAAAAACGATTTTAAATACGTGTCTTAGAAAATAATAGTAAAAATTCATATTTTATAATATCCATTTTCGAAATTTTTAAAGCAACGCGAGATAAATATATCTTCAACGAAACGTTCGAATCATTCCATCATTTCAATGTATTTTCTGATGGGCGCCTGTAAAAGTGTTCTACTAGCAACGCATCCTTGTTCCGGGGAAAGCTCTCAAATAGGAGTAATTTAAACCGAGAAAATTATATCTGCATATTCGTAATTTTTGGATACTTTAGAAACATTCTACGACTCATTCTGTCACGTGATAGGTCTGCTTTCCGGTGGCTTTTTTCGCGTAAGTATTTAAGAGTTCATTTTTTTGCAAGTTAAAAGGGAAACTACCAGCTAAAAACTTAACACCTTTTTAATTTAAGTTCATGACAAAATTATTTACGAAACATTTTAGTGTTTAATTTAAATTTTGAAGTTTAAATTTCTTTAAAGAAATTCCAACATTTGTAATATTTAAAATGAATTCAAATTTAGGCCAAATATTAATCATTGCTCATTAAAAGAGATTTATTAAAATAAAATTTAAGTTTCAAATTTCATCAAATTGAGTCAGATGGTTCTAGTTTCTAATAATAATAAAAAATATATATATAGTTTTTTTTAAGGGCTTCAGGGGTAATTTCCGTACAAAGAACCTCTTGAAAATAGGGGAGCCATGAAACGTAACACTTTTCCGCCTGTACAGACACTTCATAATTTAGTAAATCAAAAAGTAAATGAGGCGCGAGCAAATTTACCGTCCACCACCAGTGAAAAAGTACCTTATTTTAATTTAAGGCTGCGAAATTTTTTTTTTACTCATAGCATCTCCCTCTCGTATCTCAGCGGGGTTTGAGGCGAAGTCGCCTTTCGAGGGGAAAGATTCAATATGGATAAAAAAACTCTTCACTGGCAATATTTTCTCGGCTCTCGCATGCACAGAAAAAGAAGGAAAAAAAAAAAAAAATAACTCCCGGTTAGTTCGCTTTTGATTTCAGACGGCTCTTATATCGTCATCAAATATAGATCAAGAAAAACGAGAAGATACCAGCAAAGTTTACAAGCTTAGAAAAATGCAAATTCCTTATTACGAAACAGGTTTTAAGAATCAATTGTTGAATTGTACCCAATACATTTTTTTTTTCAAAGTTTCCAACAGTGAATACCTTCTAATCTAGAATTTCAGGTAAAAGATGCATTGAACTTAAACTTAGCTCCAGCGCGGGGAAAAAAATGGATAAATTATAATTTAACTAAATTAAAGGGGAAGAAAATCACACAAAAATCAAGTCGTTTAAGTGACAATTAGATTTCTGCTTCCATTACCACTGCTCGGACATCGTAATTTTTAATATAATCAGAGGTATATAATAACCCCCTTCGGGGGGAAGTATGAAAGGTAGGCAAAATCGACGAACAACGAGTGCCCGGCGTAAATTGCGGCGGATCGACACACCGCTTTACTCCCAAAAAATAGTTACACCATTTTGAACCTCACTAAATTTTCCCTACGCGCGCTTCCGGAACTCGCGAGCCGAAGTCAACCTTCGACTCCATTTTAACAGACAGCCTGACTCCCGAGACAGGAAGTTCTAAACACAAATCGAGCCGTCTTGTTTATAAAAAGACCATTTACTAGAGTAGCGACATTGAGAAGTCCAGCGCGAGCTAGTGGCCTAGATAGTCAGCAGCGGGCTCTTGTTGTTCGTGATTTTTAGCATTGATAGTATAGGGGCTTCATACTTCCCCCCGAAGGGGGTTATTATATACCTCAGATATAATGTATCAATTTAGCTTAATTTGCGAAGTCTTTCAAAACCAGAATATATTAATTATATAGTTTCATGGATTTGAAGAAGCAAGTTAACGTAAACTACGGCGGATAAATACACAATATTAAGCCTCATAGGAATAGAAATAGTCACGAATTCGCAATTATAATTCGTGTTTCAAGTATTAAGAATCTACCTTAATAACAACGAGCTTATCCTTGTATTTGCTGCAAACCTTTTCAGTACAGTTGAAGGTCGATTTCACTCGAAAAAAAATCACTTAAATTTATGGTTACGTCACGATACTCATTCATACGTTAAAAAGGATTGTTGACTATGGTCTAGCGCAATCTGAGGGTGAAATTAACGTTGCAAGCTGAGCTTTTCCTTTTCTGTAAAACGTTTTCACCGTAAACCTTCCCTTATTTTTAAAAAATACTTATAAATTTCGGGTAGCCCTTTCGCGTGATGAACACTTTTTGATGGCTTAGAAAAATGTAAACTTGATGCTTAACCTCGCTATGTTTAAATCGATCGTTGGTTCGTTTCCTACACGCGAGTGCTTGCTTGCTCGCTTGCTTGTTGAAGAAGTGTGTTAATAGTTCTAGTTTTCAGCGCGTATAAATCTAATCATTGCCTCTATTTCCAATAATCTTCTAGAGTCTAATGAAAACTCAAATGATTAAATTTACGCATTAAACTTATTGAAATGATACTGTAATCTGGTTAAAGGGAGAATGCAACCTAACAAATAGTTATTTTTTATCGATTCCTTATAGTTTAAATAACCCTAATCCAACAGTAAAAAAATAACAAATAAATATTTAACTATAAATAAACTTAAAACTTACCATCAAAATAGGCTTAGCTGGATTCATGGAGATATCCTGAACTTCCTGTCTAAGGACTAACGACCAATGACATTCATCGATGGCTCTTATATGAGGAATGCCGGATCTCCATGATCAATGTCATTGGTCGCTAGTCCTTATACGGGGAGTTAAAGGATATCTACATGAATCCAGCTAAGCCTATTTATTTATATCGAGTTCATTTTTCATGAATCCAGCTAAGTTTTACTTCGAGTTAATTTTTTACTGCTAACTTCGAATATGAAAGAGACTTTTCTCCGTGACAGCTACACTTTAAAATATCAAATTACTATTCGTTCCAGTTACATTATTTTTACAACTCATTCTAAACCAAAATTAAAAAATTACGATTTCAACATCTAGGTTTAATACAAAAAAAAAAGCCAGCTCAGGAAATTGTATAAATTGTCTCTTTGTAAGAATAATAAATTTTCAATTGGAAAACCGGTTTTTCTAGGGATATATAAATCCTTTTCAAGACTATAACTCGAATTAAAAATTCGTACGAGAAATTTCATATTTTACAAACCTGTTTGATATTATTTTTAAAATTTAATATTATTGTATATTTTAAATTTTCGCCATAACTTTCCATCGCTTGTTTCTAGAATCTCAAAGATTGAAATTGTCGGTAGGTTTCTTTTTTACCCTTGCAATATCGTCTAAAATGAAATATATATATCTGTGGAAAGTGTCACATATTCGAAACGAATGTGTTCTTGAAATAGAATTTCAATTTTTTATTTATATTCTATTCTATTCTGTGTTTTTTTTTGCAGAATTTGCTTCCATCGTAAAGAGGTGTTCTTCTATCTCTGTAGACTTTTTTTTCCTTCAGTAAAAACGATTTGCAGCCCTATGGTATTTTTTTTTTGGATGAAAAACAAACTATTTTTTAGATCCATCCACGTTATTGACTGCTCATTTTCAAAATAAAATTGATACAAACCCAGTTGTAGTTACATTTTCAATTAAGTAATGTATATTTAAAGGGAAACTAAGAGCTATAAATTGAATCCAACAGTAAAAATATTTACAAACAAATATTAAACTAGAAATTGAAAAAACTTCACAGCATTTCTTTGCTGTGAATTTACTGAGAAGCAACTTGTACCAAAGACTCAACTTGTTTGCCAGAATTTCTAGCGTTTAAAATCAGACTTTTGTTGGTGAGCTAGAGTGTTTGGGGGCAGGGGCGTCGGAAGCGGGGGGGGCAAGGTGGGCTCAAGCCCCCTCGACCGTCGGACCTGGGGTAACCGAGCCCCATATAATTTGACCTTAGCCAACTTGTTCAGCCCACCCACTTAGTAATAACTTCCGACGCCCCTGTTTGGGGGTACCTGTAGATACGTTTTTATAGAAATGACGCGCGCCAACGCAGTTATACACCCCTGAATTTGACGCTCCCGTAAATTACGAGGAGTTTAGTCGACTTCTCTTTATATCTTTCTTTAAAGATATGCATAGTCCACCAGTAAAAAGGTTTACAAACAAATATTAAACTAGAAATAAATTAAAAACTTACCCCATAAAATAGGCTTAGTGGGATTCATGGAGATCCTGATTTTCTTCGCAATGAAGGGTCAACGACCAATCGAAGGTTATTGGAAATCTCACGGAGATCTCGCCTTAACACGGGCGATTTTCTCATTGGTCGCTGACCCATCAATTTGAAGAAATTCAGGATCTCCATAAATCCAGCTAAGCCTATTTTTAAAGTAGTTTTTAAATTTATTTCTTGTTGGTAAAAATATTTATTGGTGGATTAGGTTTATTTAAAAGATGAGGAGCCGATAAAAATCTCTTGCAATTAGGTTTCATTCTCCCTTTAAATGATTTCGAGTGCAAAATAGTTTTTTTTAGAAACTCATACGTCTAAGAGAAAGCTTTCCAATTAAATGTCAAAACCATTCATCAAAAATTGTTTTGTATAAATTCATTGCAAGGCCCAATAAGAGAATAAATATTAAAACCAAATCAAAATTCATTCCGGAAATATTGGGCGTTTTTATTTCATTTCTTTAAGGCGTTTATCTCTTCTTGTTGTAGGATTTCCCTATTGTCACGCCTTGGAATATATTAAAAAGCAACGCGTGGGTTAT
Source organism: Odiellus spinosus (assembly GCA_963920705.1). Taxonomy (NCBI): domain Eukaryota; kingdom Metazoa; phylum Arthropoda; class Arachnida; order Opiliones; family Phalangiidae; genus Odiellus; species Odiellus spinosus. Next base: position 14,519,210 of record OY987237.1, on the reverse strand, counting down.
CCAGTATACAAGAAGGACTCGTCAACCGAGTGTACTGAAAAACGTGGCAAATTTAAAGCCCACACTTAAGCTAATATATATATTTTATTAGACTGTCAGGCAATATCAATGACCGATAATAATCAATATTATTTTCAATGTTAAAGGGATGATGACATATTTAATAAATCTTTGATAAAAAAAATATGGAAATATTTAATTTGTTTAATAAAGTTTTAAATGTATTTCAAGTTTAATATTTGTTCGTAAATTATTTCACTAGTGGATTAGGCCTATTTAAACAATAAGGAATCACGATTAAAAAATTACTTGTTGTTAGGTTGCATTCTCCCTTTAATATATATAATAAAAAATGTTCTGATAAGTTTAAATGATGGTTTAATTCAATTTATTAATTCAATTGATTCCGATATATCTCCATTTAAACTATATCTCAGAAATAATTAAACTCTGTATATGAACTTAACTTTAATCTACATGTTTACCATCACTTATTAGACTTGCAAATTGATTTAGGCATAGATCAGCCTGTATAATCAAAGCCGCGTTCACACTAGAGACTTTATAACCCTTTTCAAACCATTTCGAATATTCAAATCAACTTTTCAGGTTAAGTAATTTTAATTTCTAACCCTAGATATTTACAATTAACCTCAAAATTTTACAATTTGATATTTTCAAAACGGGTTAATGTGTTTTCTAAGTATGTAGTGTGAACGTAGATATAGTTTAGACAGATCGTTGACGTCTTTAGTATATTATAATGCGCGGCGATAATAATAAATGCGCATATTAAAAATTATTCGTAAAATTTTGGGCATAAAGTTATTATTTTGAGGGGGGGGGGGGGGACTAAAAGCAAATAATATTGAAATTTCTCTGAGGCAAAGACTCTTAATAAGATTAGAGATCCCTATTGAAAAGAGATCCAGCCGTGTGTGATATTTTTTCCTAGATTATTATAGACGCCCTCTCCCTTTTTTCTATTCGACGTTTCATGAACCCTGAACTCGCTCCCCCCTCCTTCTGTACCCGAGTTGAATGGGAAACCGCTGGGCTCTTTCAAAGCAAGACCCGAGGAATATAGACTATTTGGTAGAATCGTTAGAGCATGATTTTCACGCTAGAAAAACTTCTGCTCGTACTTATATTTTTCCAGATTACTTCGTTTCAAGCCGACAGTACAACGAAAACACGTTAAAGGGAGGCTCGAATCAACTGATCGTTATTTTTATTTACTAATTATTAGACTTATTAAAGCTATTTTTCTAGACTGAAATTTAATCAAACTTGGCTTAGCAAGATTTGAATATTTAATAATACAAACTAGGCTTAGCAAGATTTGAATATTTAAGAAACTAGGCTTAGCAAGATTTGAATATTTAAGAAACTAGGCTTAGCAAGATTTGAATATTTAAGAAACTAGGCTTAGCAAGATTTGAATATTTAAGAAACTAGGCTTAGCAAGATTTGAATATTTAAGAAACTAGGCTTAGCAAGATTTGAATATTTAAGAAACTAGGCTTAGCAAGATTTGAATATTTAAGAAACTAGGCTTAGCAAGATTGGAATATTTAAGAAACTAGGCTTAGCAAGATTTGAATATTTAAGAAACTAGGCTTAGCAAGATTTGAATATTTAAGAAACTAGGCTTAGCAAGATTTTATTACAAAACATGGCCTAAAATTAAAATATTGTTAAGCCTAAAATTAAAAAGTTGTTAAGCCTAAAATTAAAATCTTGTTAAGCCTAGTTTAGATTATATCAAAAATCCAAATTTTGCTAAGCCTAATTTCGGATTATACATAGTTTATATTGCGAAATATTGGTATCTCATTGTTGATGATTAACCTGGATTGAATATTTCCTTTTCCATCCTACCTTTAATCTCATATTATATAACTTCAATAATCTTATTCAATACCACTTTGCAAACTAGGGAAAACCGTTAGCGGTTTAATACATTATGTTAAACCTTATTGGGATAAAAGTAGGCTTAGTAAACTGATCTTTAACGCCAGTATATCGTCATAACCTCGTTTAATTTTTCATTTACTGTAAACTACCTATGGGATGATCTGTAGAAAAGGATCAGGGGTTCTATGATCTCTCACCCCCTTACTTCCAAGGAATTTTACAACTTTCAGCGCGAAAACGAAGTTAATTTAGTCGAGAGATATTTGGAGATACATGCTTTTGGATATTAAGTGAAAGGCTTGGGTTGAAAACCACAAAAAAAAAAAAAAAAAAAAAAAAAAAAAAAAAAAAATTGTAAAACATTTATGTAGGAAGTTTTTATGCCTCTTCGGAATTGGTAAACCGCTAGAGATGTCAATCGGTTCTCTGAACAAGATTTCTACAACGAACTAATAGTTAATCTTCCACAAAGTACTTTTCAAAAGACACGTCAGAGTTATTTAAAGTGGATCATCTTCAAGAACAGTTTAAAAACTAAATAAATATTGTTTAGTACGGCATTTTTATTTTTGCAATATTTTTTAAGCCAATAAAACGAATTGCATTCCAGAAACCCTTTAATTTCAAACTAAATTTTGTAAGTTTGACTTAAATTTGCATTTCAACGAAATCGCACGGTTATTGATATTAAAAAAATCATCTTGTTTAAATAAAATTTAGAATATGAATAAAATTATTAATTAATTTAATTAGTTTGACTCATTTAACATCTTTAACGAAGTAGAAGCATTTTTTAAAGGGTGAATTAAGTCTAATTAAGTTAAACGAAGAAATCATGGTAATTAAATATTTATTGTAAACGAAGTTACCAGATAATTAGTCATATTTAATGATAATAAATCCATAAATGAGTGACTTTAATTAAGAAGGAATGAAGGGATGAAGAAATAGAAATCATTGAATCGTAACTTCAGACACTACAGGTCTAGATATAATCTCTTCGTTATCTTTCTAACAATAAAAGAAGACCTCCGAAAATAGGTTAGGCGAACATTAAGGTCCTTTGTTCGGAATATTTGTATTAAAAAGGTTAAGACATTGTTTTAACTCCCTTGCCGACCATTCTTACATAGTTAAGAATTAAGAAAAAATAATAATAAAAATAATAAAAACCACTAATTACGAAATAAAGAAATAAAAACTATCCATTATAAAAATCGTGTAATGTATCAAAGATTCAAAGGGCTTGCATAAATATTTAATTAAAAGTCTCAGAGGAAATATAAGCGTAAAGAGAAAATATTAATTTCTGGAACGATAATTTTTATATGAAAAGCGGGACTTTCTAGATAAGTACTTTTACAAAAAAGAAAGCGCGAAAGCGACCTTATTACTTGCGAAAAGGCTCGAGAATAAACTGTAGAACACGCGACCATAGTGGTGACGTATTATTATGTATACATAGTTTTCACTAAAGGGGGTAAGTGCCGTTCCCCCCGTGTTGCCAACCACTCGTGAGTGCAGAGGGAAAGGCTAGCAGTTCAGTTTTTAAACTGATCTGTTTTGAACTACACTCACAAGCTCCTGGCAACCTGGCAATGAAAGCAAAGCTGGGTAAGAGGGGTGGAATTTTCTTTTGCCCCTTTAATGAAAACTATGTATATATATATATTTATAATAATTTTTCAACGATCTTTTAGAAAATGCTACTCAATTTCCATTTTGAGTTCTTTAAAAAGTCGTGTTGTTTATCGTGTAGAAAGACATTTTGAATAAACATTATCTATAACACTCTGAAAGACTGGATTTAATTGGCCGAATTCCTCAAATCAGAAGCCGATGAAACCCTCCTTTGAAGTCTATTACTCCCTGGTCTTGTCTACCCCTCTCTGTATGGGTTAGTTTCAAAAAGCGCGATTCGTACGCCTCCTAACGGTAGATATTTTCGGATCGGGAGTTCGTCGAGCGAATATCTCTAGCAGCCTTGGAGTTCGTCAAAAAAACATCGTCGTTTGTGGAGAGAGAGAATTTCCAATTTTCCGTAGACAGGGGGTATGAAGTAGGACCCCTCCGATCTCGTAAAATTGGGAATTTTACCCATACAGAGAGGAGCGCTATATCGAACATTAGAGTAGTAGACTTCAAAGGAGGGTTTCATCTACTTCTGCTCAAATATATAAAAATTAACGCAAATTTGTTTAAAAATTAAACTTAATACCATAAAATTAAAATTATCAAAGTAATTTTCCAGACTAACTTATAATAACAACCTATTTGCGATTTTCTACTAACAACTTTAATTATCATCATTTAATTATCATTACTGACATTACACTTTCCCTTTAGAACAAATATATGCAGCAAGAAACGAGTAATTCCATATAGTACTCGTTCTAATTAAAACGCGTTTCAAAGAAGTTTTAGTAGTTTCGCGTTACTAGGGTTATTTTATTTTTTTTTATTTTTTTGTCGAACTTAATTGTTCGTAAAGTTTTGTTTCCTAGCGCTCTCCCTCTCTCCTCATCCGGGACTCCAATAAAGCAATTAAAATTAAATAAATGACGGGACGGACCTGGCATAAAAATTCGTATCCTTTCTTTTATTTTTCTTGAACTAAAATAAAATGATCTCTCCTGGGTTCTCGACATTAAATTTACTTTAATTTATAATATCCCCAAGCTACGTTTTTCTCGGATTTATGAGATAAATAATTCAACGTCGTCTAAAGTATTTTAATTTCTCTAAAATAACAATTGTTACGAATCCATTATCCTAGTTTTATTTTAAACGAAAATATACGACCTAAAATTTAGAAATTATCTCGAATATAATATGATAAAATTAATTGTTTTGAATACTCGTTTTTGTTAATAAACTTTGAAACCTATGTCAGGTTTCGTGGAAAATTTTGTAAGATAATTTCTCAGACTTTTTCAGATTTTCCTTAACTAAATAATTTCCCTGACCAATTTTAATATTGTTACATGAGAGCAAGGCAATTCCCACTTTCATTTGACATATTTTATCAATCAGTGTCGATAATTTATTCAGAATATGAGAAAATTTTGAATCTTAAGGCAAATATCTTGACTTTAAAATAATTATGTTATAATTGATTGGTCAACCAATCATAAACAGTTCCTTGACACGTACCTCTGACCATTTAGGCTCATATTCAAATTTCCTAACATATCCCTGACTTTTGAGCCAATTTCCAAATGCCCTGTTTTCCCTGACCTTTTGGGCCAATTTCCAAATTCCTTGAGTTTTCCCTGACCTTTTGGACCAATTTCCAAATTCCTTGAGTTTTCCCTGACCTTTTGGGCCAATTTCCAAATCCCCGGACTTTTCCCTGACCTTCTGAGCCAATTTACAAATCCCCTGACGTTTCTCTGTCCTTTTGGGCCAATTTCCAAATCCCCTGACTTTCCCCTGACCTTCTGAGCCAATTTTCAAATTCCCTTACTTTTCCCAGACCTTTTGGGATAATTTCCCTGACTTCTCCAGGTCATATACGAACACTTATGTCATCTGAAATAGTTTTTTACAGTTCAAAGAATATTTTAACTAATTTACTGATTTTTCCAGGTTTTTTTCTCTGATATATAAAGGTGCACTAACGTTTGAACAACCCAAATAAAAACTAAGTATTTAGCTGATTAAAAATCGTACTAACTTAGTGTTATTTAAGTTTTTAATCAATTAACTTGATTTATAACAACATTCATTCTTAATAATTTAGGCTTAATAAGAGACTTATTTCATCTCCCCTTTAAAATTCAATTCCTATATTGGTTTTCTGTAATAAATTGTAAACGTACATACAAAATCTATATCGTAATTCTCATCTCCGAAAGATGCGTGTTCCCTAATCTCTATTCAACGATTCTTGAAAGATAAAGAGCGCGCGTAAAGCTGAGGCTGAATAATACACAATATTATTTAACACAGAGATAAACGTTTTTGAAAGAATGCTTTTCGATATGGCGTATAAATGTATTGGAACAATCCAAAAATATTCAGATATCTGTGAAGCGTGAAACAAATCAACAGTAAACTGCAAACGATTTATGCATAGTCAACATAAACGAAATCAGCTTTAAGTTTCTACCGGGTACAAACCTACAGGTTCCCTTCTTTCTCTGAGAATCAAAATCATACAGATAGATGCGAGGCTAAGATCGCACACGCTCTAAACTTATTTTGGAAAAAAAATTCAAGTTAAAAGTTGCCCTCAAACAAATCGTGAAGGAGAAAAAAGTAACTTTCTGGTCATTTTAGATGCGTAGCAATACAACAGTATCTACTTTATCCCCTGGAGAGGCCTAAAACTTTTCCCAGATATATAAATATAGCAAATTTCTACGTATTGCACACGATGCTAAGCCCTGGCCATCTTTCCCTATCTTCTCAATGCTCATTTAGTTTGGGATGAACGCCTATCCATTGATAATGAGACTTAACTTGAAAACCATATCAAAAATGCTTTGTAGTATCATTTAATCTTGGTAGTACGTTAAAAAGCAGGACTGCCTACCGCCACGCTGTCAAGATAGATTGAATAAAAAAGGCAAAGGATATCTAAGGCAAAAAGCAACATCAAAATCACATCGACAATGCAGGGAAGAAGTTATGTTACGGGGAAATTTTACTGCATTGAAGATAGAAGTGTCGATGTGTTATGCATTTTTCAACAGCAATTCATAGTGAAACTCCTAGGCATACAAACCAAGAGAAATTGCATTAAAAATGCATGATACTATCCTTCGTAACTAGTGCAAACTTTCGTTGAAATAACTTGGTAAGATTTTTACGCCAATACTATAATCTTTTCAAACGTTAGATTAGACTATCAGTAACATCTAAGTTTAAGCAATAATCTATCACATTCGAAATATACAGTCTATGCCTTCAGTTTCATTGCCAATTTATCATGAAATATATTGCGCGGGTGTTACAGTATTTTTCCATAGTTAGATTATACTACAATTCAAACTGTATATAAACAATACCGATTGCGTTAAAATAACGTAATATCCAGTAGCGTCTGAACTTGAAAAATTCATTTTTGCTGGCATGGGAGATGATAGGAAGACATTTGGGGCTGATCGTTCGCAGCTGATGCAACTTTTCTCTCGATAGAAATTTTCAACTTGCTTAGGCAATGTGTATAAAGTTAGGGTACCTTTATACCTAGGTAAACAAAAAGGTAAAACCTTCGGGAAGCCTGCCTTTGTACGTTGGGACGAACAAAGATGAAGTATACTAAATATCAGATGGAGACTTCGACAGTTAGAGAAAACAAAGTAAAAGAAAGAGCTTTAATACGCTAGACGAATTCTTAACGCGCCATGTGCATGCACCAGATGAAAACTTAGTATTATGCCCTTGGTTTAGCCCCCAAAAATGCCTTCAGAAAAGGGTGGTAGATTTCTTTGTTGTTGTGTGAAATTGCGTCTTCGCAGAAAACTGAGAAAGTGGGGATGATATAAGAAATATCAGAAGCCGATGAAACCCTCCCTTTGAAGTCTATTACTCCCGGGTCTTGTCTACCCCTCTCTGTATGGGTTAGTTTCAAAAAGCGCGATTCGTACGCCTCCTAACGGTAAATATTTTCGGAGCGGGAGTTCGTCGAGCTAATATCTCTAGCAGCCTCGGAGTTCGTCAAAAAAACGTCGTCGTTTGTGGAGAGAGAGAATTTCCAATTTTCCGTAGACAGGGGGGATGAAGTAGGACCCCTCCGATCTCGTAAAATTGGGAATTTTACCCATACAGAGATGAGCGCTATATGGAACATTGGAGTAGTAGACTTCAAAGGAGGGTTTCATCGGCTTCTGGAAATATATTGCCGTTTTACTATAACAAAAACTTGTCGGGATAGGGTTATTTGTTTTATTTAAAGGGTATTAGGATTAGCTATTTAATCTACACACAGTAAGCCTTAAAGCGATTATAGAATACAATCATGAAAATATTGAGCGATTCGGTCGAGTCGCTGTTATAGTATGGTTCAGATACAATGCAGACGACATAATAAAGGCGCCAAAAATTAAATTTAACCTCCACGGTAAATCAAACGCCATCTCTCAGATGAAACCAATAATATTTAAGAGATTTTCGGCCGCAACGTCAGGTTCAAAATAGGTTTTACATAGATTATTAGATTTTTAAGTTTCACAAGTTCTTAAGCCTGTATTCGGAACACCGCAAATATGTTAATTCCACTAACTATCATCCATCTATTAAATAATACTGAAGATATTAAATATTGTATACTGAAGATACAGTTCCAAACTTTCACTTAAAGTGCGAATGAAAAGGAATTAAATTACCCGAACATCTGATCTTTAATTAAGCCTATCACCGTTTCGTCCCGCATATTGGAAAATCGATCAATTGGACAAAACTCCTAGTCGATCATTTGTAAATCGATCACTCGGATCTTCATACCCTATATAAGAACCTGGGACCAACCAAAATGGCAATTTTATTTTAAATTCTAACTCAACTAAGGCCTCACTATGAATGTTTGTTGTTGGTTCAAAGTGAAAATGATGTCGAAATGAATCAGGTTTGAAAGTTAAGTATCTTTTTCACCCACACTTTAAGTCAGTAATATTATAATCACGTAGGATATACTCTCGGGAAGGAGATTAAATTCGCGCCAAACTTGCCGCGCAAGATTTTAAATTCCAATGCCGTGATTATACATCTAAGCCATAAGCAGTAGAATGTCTTTGGAGTGACTTATCGAGAATGACTCAAGAGCTAAAGTTCGTACTCTAGCTTTAATATCATAAAGAGAGAGCCTATAAGGTGAAAAGTAAAGCTTGGCTACATGAAGTAATAGAGGGCACCTCTTCCTGGAAATTCTAGTTTTCCAAAAATTCGAAGATGATGATTATATAATATCAGAGGTATATAATAAACCCCTTCGGGGGGGAAGTATGAAAGCCCCTATACTACCAATGCTAAAAATCACGAACAACAAGAGCCCGCTGCTGACTATCTAGGCCACTAGCTCGCGCTGGACTTCTCAATGTCGCTACTCTAGTAAATGGTCTTTGTATAAACAAGACGGCTCGATTAGTGTTTAGAACTTCCTGTCTCGGGAGTCAGGCTGTCTGTTAAAATGGAGTCGAAGGTTGACTTCGGCTCGTGAGTTCCGGAAGTGCGCGTAGGGAAAATTTAGCGAGGTTCAAAATGGTGTAACTATTTTTTGGGAGTAAAGCGGTGTGTCGATCCGCCGCGATTTACGCCGGGCACTCGTTGTTCGTCGATTTTGCCTACCTTTCATACTTCCCCCCGAAGGAGGTTATTATATACCTCTGATAATATTAATTTTTACTGTACTGTTAATTTTTTATATGATCTTTCAAATTATATTTGCAGTTTGTAAAAAATCAGTGACAGCCTCACTTTAAAAATGGACGCGATATAAAAATAGTAAAAGTATTTAAGTATCTCTTCGTCCGATAAAAGCTTTAGAAAGGTTAGATAGGTGATTCTATGGTGAAAGTTAAGTGTAAAAAGGTTTGGTCGCTTTAACACGAAAAGTGCATTTTGGTTCAGACGTCGTTAATACGGTTAAAGGCTGTTTGCCTCTACGTAGTTACAACCTTAAAAGGTACATAAAATTCCGTCTAAAACCCCTCTTTTCCAACGCGAATTTACACTACTTCTATACTTAAAACCTTATAAAAATTTTATTTAGTACCCTTTACATTACGCTACTAATTTACCACTCAAGATATTCTCCGCTATGGATTCGCAATCATGACGAAATGTGTTCCTACACGAGTCACAATTTAATCTCGAAATATATTCGAGAATTTTGAGATATAATATTAAGCCATAGAAAGATGAACCCAAACGTACCATAAAATTTACCAATAAATTTTAATAATTTTTCGTTCGATCAAAAAATATTTTAAATTTGGAAGGCTTGATAGGTTTAAATACCATTTAAATTTAACCGGCCTAAATTATAGATAACACTTCAAACTAATCGTTTCTAAGGCTTATTTTAAAGGGAGAATGCAACCTAATACCAAGTGATTTTTTATCGACTCCTTATCGTTTAAATAACCCTAATCCACCAATTAAAAGTTTACAAAACAAATATAAAACTAGAAATAAATTTAAAACTTACCCTGAAAATAGGCTTAGCGGGATTCATGGAGATCCTGATTTCCTCGAGTGTGTAAGGCCTATTGACCAATCGAACGCGATTGTAAGTCTCATTGGTCGCTAGACCTTACACGGAGGCAATTCAGCTGATCTCCATGAATCCCTCGAAGACTATTTTCCGTGCAAGTTTTAAATTTATTTCTAGTTTAATATTTGTTTTGTAAACTTTTTATTGGTGGATTAGGCCTATTTAAACGATAATGAATCCATAAAAAAAAAAGGCTTGTTATTAGGTCGCATTCTCCATTTAATGAACTATGTTTTTTTAACATATCTTTTGCAAATTCCAATGGGACGTTTGGGTTCTTCCTTTGATACATACAGTTTCTAAAAGTAATTTCCTCCTCTACTAGGTTTAAGTAAACTCTACAAGGCGCTGGTTTCAAACTTTTCCAAAGTCATTATTGAATTCCCGAATATTTCTGAAGTTTGTACGTATAAGTAGTTCGAGAGCGGAGAATTTTATTTTTTATTTTTATTTCAAATATATCGCCAGAGGAATCTTTAAAATCTTTAAGGCGAGGAATTTTAAGAGATCAGCCGCATTGAGAAGAGAACCCCTTTTGTCACGCGAATAGGGGTTTGAATTTTTATTAATCTTAAGCAAAAGCACGCGAAAGCTTTCTAAGGAATCTTTATATTATATTAGAGGTTTGAAAGTTTTTCAAACGATGAAATTATGTTTGAATAAAAATATTTGGGAGGATACAAATTTCAATTTTATATTAAAATTGATTTTAATCAGGTTAAATCAAAGATATTTTACTTAAATTTGATTTTAAATCGAATTCCAAGACATTTCACTTAAATTTAATTTAAAATTGATTTAAATCAAAGGATTTCAAGTTAATTTAAATCTAAGACATTCCTCTAAAATTTAATTTTAATATTTTTAAAGACTTTTTCCTTAAATTTAATTTTTTAAATCAATTTAAAATCAAAGGCTTTAGTATTAAAATTAGATTTGAAATTAATTTAATTTCAAGGTGAAATATATTTGTGTAAAAATGAAATTATTAACCCTGAAACGGTATAACAGGCAATATTTTCCCCCAATAAAAATGCTCATTTTGTCTAGAAAAGGATTACAAAAATGCATTTTTTTCGGATGTCACAGACAGTGTTTACAAGAATACCGGCAAAGTAACCAGTCTGGTAAAGACTCCCCAACAAAAGACTTCATTTTTTTTCCGTATTCCAAAAACAGGCTTGACTGGTCATACAAAAAAATTAAAATATTCAGAAATAAAAAAAAAAGCGAGCGAGCGAGTTTCTAGAAAAAGTGACGAACCAAGTTTCCTGGTTTGGTCTCGGTTGCGTGGTTCACTAAAGCACACCTCGCAGTTATTTACCTCTTACGAATACAGGTACCCAACTCGAGAGTTTACTAACATTACAGGTTTTAAATTTTTTTCGGGGGTGGGGGAGTAGAAGTTAAGTTTTAAAACTAGTTCAAGTTTGTAATACAATTAATGTTCCAACTTATATTAAGATTAATTTAACAAAGAAGCCGATAAAAAATTGTTTTTAGGACTATTTAGTGAAACTAGCGCGTTTCAAAGGGATGATAAATTAATTAGATGATATTACTTTACTGTAACAAAAATGTAAATTATTTTCAAAATCTTATATGGCTAAATAATAAAATGATTAAGTGATATCAGAGGTATATAATAACCCCCTTCGGGGGGAAGTATGAAAGGTAGGCAAAATCGACGAACAACGAGTGCCCGGCGTAAATCGCGACGGATCGACACACCGCTTTACTCCCAAAAAATAGTTACACCATTTTGAACCTCATTAAACTTTCCCTACGCGCACTTCCGGAACTCGCGAGCTGAAGTCAACCTTCGACTCCATTTTAACAGACAGCCTGACTCCCGAGACAGGAAGTTCTAAACACAAATCGAGCCGTCTTGTTTATACAAAGACCATTTACTACAGTAGCGACGTTGAGAAGTCCAGCGCGAGCTAGTGGCCTAGATAGTCAGCAGCGGGCTCTCGTTGTTCGTGATTTTTAGCATTGGTAGTATAGGGGCTTTCATACTTCCCCCCAAAGGGGTTTATTATATACCTCTGGTGATATATAATATCAGTTTTGGTTATTAGGCTCTTACAAGTAGATAAGTCACAATTCCAGTTTCTATGGATGACGTAGAATTTTGCGGGGAATGTTTTAATTTTAAAAAGGGTAATAGCTAGTACGAAAATAATTCACTACCCCTTTAAGATTTTTTTTTTTTCGTAATTTTGGAACTAAAAGGGTGCGCCCTTGTTAATAGGAGGGAGTCTTTTCAAGTATTTGTTTCGTTTTCCTCAAAAGATTCGCACGGTAATAAGCCTAATTCCCGTTCGCTTTTTCCTTCCAATTCAGGCCATCTCCCATCAGAATTGATGATAACAACCGAGAAGACTTTTGTTCGAAAGGGATATACGAGAGTAAAAATATTCGCGAAACCCAGAATTGGCGCCGCGCATTGAGACACATAGACGTCAGGAAGAAATACATTTTTAACCTAGAACTAATTACGCAAAAAGCTTTCTTCAAAGTATCTATGACTCACTTATTTTTTTGCTCGTGAAATTCAGTTTAATTTGATTTTGATAGAAGCGGTAATAAAATTGTTTAGGTACGAATAATTCTGATGTTAAGCCTTATCTTAGATCACATAAAATGTAAAGATTTAGCGAAATATTTTGGGGTAATTATAGAAAAAAAAAAATTGATCTAACCAGAAGCCGATGAAACCCTCCTTTGAAGTCTACTACTCCAATGTTCCATATAGCGCTCCTCTCTGTATGGGTAAAATTCACAATTTTACGAGTTAGAAGGGGTCCTACTTCATCCCCCCCTGTCTACGGAAAATTTGAAATTCTCTCTCTCCACAAACGACGTCGTTTTTTGGACGAACTCCAAGGCTGCTAGAGATATTCCCGCTCCGAAAACATCTACCGTTAGGAGGCGTACGAATCGCGCCTTTTGAGAATAACCCATACAGAGAGGGGTAGACAAGACCCGGGAGTGATAGACTTCAAAGGAGGGTTTCATCGGCTTCTGATCTTACGCTAATCGTTCTGTCGATGGCAATAAAATATACTGGCGTATTAATTATCATTTATTGGCTAACCTCAACGAGGATAAAAACAGTCAATGAATAATATTTAATGGAATTGGGCGAATCAAGCCGGTATTTGAATATCATCAAACCGACCTTGGGTTTTTCCAAATTGCGTAACTCAAAAACGTAGAAATGGATTTAGAAGGGAATTTTTACATAATCTTAAAGAGTTAAAAGAGGTATAGTGGTATTGTAAAGATATAAGAACGTGTTGAGATTAAGTATTAGGAAAAATTTAATTCAAGGTTACGATTCACCTGGTTTTACGCGAAAAATATTGCAAGCTCGAGTAATAAACTGTTACGGAACGATTTTAATGGTTCTGTCTTACATTTGAAACTCGTTGAATAGTTTAAATAGGGGGAATGAAGTCTAAGACATCGGAGTTAAGATTTTATTTTAGGTTGATTTTGGTAAAAACATTTTTGCCCCATATTTTTAATAATTTTTGTTTTCCTATCTAATAACTTTGTAACATCCGCGGCACTGATCAGACAGAAGCTATTTCTCACAGTTAAATTTTTGTCTATACTTCCCCTAGAAACTGTAGCCAACGTGCTGTCGTTGGATGTCAAACCTATCCATTGAAATACGTTTCATTTTACCAAAAACATTTGAAAGTTGTTTTCGGAATTACGCCTAAATCGGGCCACAAATAGCTTCCCTAACAAAAGCTATTAACTAAATATTGATCCTGTAGAAATAAAAGTTAAAACTTTTCGTCATCTATTAAGATTGTTCAATCGAGTACAAATTCTTACTTCGAAGTTATAGACCCTTCATCAAATTCCAGGAGAGTCATTAATTTTTTTTTTGATCGAAGTGAATTGGTGCTAATAGCCGAAGTCCCTGGGTATAACGCTGCTAAGTTTTATAAATTGTTTTCTGAAGGAAAAATGGCCCCCCATAGTCCCCAAAAACTAATACTCTTCAGAACACAACGCTCTCCTTCACTATAGTTGGATCGGGTGTGTCGGCCACCAAAAATAGAGCATCAATCATTGGAGCTATCACACGCGGCTTATTATATAGATATAAATTGTCTATCCACAGAGTTGAACCGAATGTTGTGGAAGCTTAAGGTATTTTTTTTTTTTTTTTTTTTTAAATCTTCTCAAATATTCTTTAGAACAACCACACGCGATTAAGACTGGATAGGTTTAGGTGATTTAATTAATACACGTGTCTCACCAGAGGTATATAATAACCCCCTTCGGGGGAAGTATGAAAGGTAGGCAAAATCGACGAACAACGAGTGCCCGGCGTAAATCGCGGCGGATCGACACACCGCTTTACTCCCAAAAAATAGTTACACCATTTTGAACCTCGCTAAATTTTCCCTACGCGCACTTCCGGAACTCGCGAGCCGAAGTCAACCTTCGACTCCATTTTAACAGACAGCCTGACTCCTGAGACGGGAAGTTCTAAACACAAATCGAGCCGTCTTGTTTATACAAAGACCATTTACTAGAGTAGCGACATTGAGAAGTCCAGCGCGAGCTAGTGGCCTAGATAGTCAGCAGCGGGCTCTTGTTGTTCGTGATTTTTAGCATTGGTAGTACAGGGGCTTTCATACTTCCCCCCCGAAGGGGTTTTTTATATACCTCTGGTCTCACTGATCGAGAAACAAAAATTCAATATATACGAGACTTTCCCTTTAATATCTGGAATAAAAATTAATATTTTTGCAAAGCTATACTCTTGAAACCGAACAGGCCTCAGAAATAAGTAATCTGTTCTGGTATTTAGGGTTGTACTAGTTTTAAGGAATACGGACGGTTGGACGTATCTTGACCAGGAAAGAAAAGCTACGCGTAATTAATAGGCTTAGCGAAAATCGTGGGAAGACAGTTAAGAGAGAGAGAGGGGTGAAACTATTATTTGGTATAGTAAAGGAGGATATACAGAGGAAAGCAACAATGGACAGACATATAGTAAAAGGGGGCAAATGGAATGACGCTAAAAATAGATGATAGCCCAATATAAGGTCGTTTGTCACGTGCTTTTATTTCCATTGTTCTTTTTATCGGTACCCTTCTCTATTAACCCTAAAACAGGGAGAGAAATGAATCGAGATTGCGAACGAAGTATGCAATAAAGAGAGAGGTATGATCCGTGCAACATACAAGAGTTAGAATTACTTTTTAAGATTTCTTGAAATCAGGGCATGTGTATCTAAATGATTTTTAAGATATTCCTACACGTCAGCACGTAATAATAAAGTTTCACTATGTGATACTATCTGAATTAAACTTTATATCTCAAAATAAGAAGCCGATGAAACCCTCCTTTGAAGTCTACTACTCCATTGTTCCATATAGCGCTCCTCTCTGTATGGGTAAAATTCCCAATTTTACGAGTTAGAAGGGGTCCTACTTCATCCCCCCTGTCTACGGAAAATTGGAAATTCTCTCTCTCCACAAACGACGACGTTTTTTGGACGAACTCCGAGGCTGCTAGAGATATTCGCTCGACGAGCTCCCGCTCCGAAAACATCTACCGTTAGGAGGCGTACGAATCGCGCCTTTTGAGAATAACCCATACAGAGAGGGGTAGACAAGACCCGGGAGTAATAGACTTCAAAGGCTCTGTTTCATCGGCTTCTGCTCAAAATAAGAAGGCTTCTGGTCCTATAGTCGAATTGAAGAATTTACACTTTTAAAATTAATGTGTTATCAAACTTGGCCATAGATTATTCACAGCGCATGTCTAATATATCTAATGTTATATAAAGTTTACGATTTGATAATTATTCTAACGTTTGAAACTCTTAAAACACTTAAACTGGCTCATTGTTTAGGTGATTTCCAAGTCAACAAGTCATACAAGTTAAAGTAATTTATAAACTTTTTTTTTCTGTAGGAGCATATCACCAAGTACTGATAAAACACACGCAGAAAGATGGTTGAGAGGAATTTAAGGAGATTATATCGGTCATTAGGTCAGAAAAGACGTTATACGTATATAAGAAGTCTCCAGAGAAAACAAAAATGATTTTTTTTTTCTTTCTTTTTCTTAGGAGAGTTCTCCCTCCCTCTTGAATGATTATAAACTGTCCATTCGTTACTGGACCAACCATGAAAGTTAAACCAGAAGACCTAATTTCAACCCTAAACCACACACCCTGTTAAGCCTTCAACACGGAATCAACACTATCCACTGTCTCAACTCGAACAAATTTTAAAACTAAACAATCAACTTTATCTTCTTTCAGTCAATGGGGGTATTAGAGCCAGGGTGGCTAAGAACTTACGAGTTTTAAGGGTTAGTTGGTTTCTAAACTATTCTGGGTCACTTTTGTAGCTCGATATGTACCTTAAACTAACGTCTAGCGTGGGCTTAAACTACTTGATAATATTAGTCCTGTTAAAATTAGTTTCAAGAACCAACACGAGTTGAAATAGAATTTAGTATCATTTATATCAACATCATTTTTTGAGATAACGTAAAAATTATGCACCTAGCCCTTTGATTCCAAAAACCAACAAAAGGGGGCCTCGGATGGGTGAAAAAAGAACAATTTGCTGGCCATTCTATCTAGGACAGCTTCTATAGAGAAAAGGTCTGTCCGAAAATGAACGCAATAATGGAAAGGATCTTGGACCTCGTAAACATAAATTGTAAACACCATCTCAACTCGAAATCTTAATGTACTATTTTTCTCTTTGGAGTTTAACATTATGAACCAATCCGCCGTATTATATTTAGTACTGTGTATAGTGTACAAGTCTTTCACAAAACCCTCTCATTCATACCATTCGTTTTTCTGATCGAAGTAAAAAAAAAAAAAAAGTAAAGACAATGGACATTCAGTTCCTTGGCGAAATGTTTTTTTCCTGTCATTTATTTTTATTTTTTTCTCGGACGATATTCCAAGTTTTCTTTGTTTCGTGTCTTTTTCAAGGTTTGTATTATTTTGTTTGAAGTTAAAAGATTGAGCGTAAAGTTGGAATAAAATTAATTATATTAAAATGTATTCCTGTATTTTAAATATTAGTGTTACTATTCCTTTACAAATATAATTTCTTTCAAGGATTTTACGCGTGATACACGCGGGAAGGAAGTCCGTAATTCGTGAATCTATTTAAAGATTACTTGAAATTATCGGAATCAAAAAATATCGATCATTATCTATTATTATTATTATTTATACGAATTCGTGATAACCCAAAGGGGACAGGATATCAATGGACAATTTACATCTAATTATTTGCAGTGAAAGAGATATCGTATATCCGTTCAATTTTAGACACGGAGATAAAAGGAAATAATTATAATAATGATAATAAGATTTTATTTCTTATTTTATAATAAATTTCCTAAAGGTTTGTCAGTAGCTCAAATTTAAATTAATTTAAATGTACTTTAAAGAGAGGATGTAGAAAAAATCAAGTGACATTTTACTGATTTCGCTTCCTAGAAAAACCTAAGTGTCTTTAAATTGACAAAAAAATGGGAAACGGAGATTTTGATATTCAATTAAAATGAGAACCTCCGACTAATCAAAAGACGTTCTACCTTTGGTTTAATAAAATCCCGGCGACAAACTCTTTGAATCGAGCTAAATATCGTTCTTGATTATTTTCACGCGCACAATCGTGCGTACAACGACACGTGTCCAGGATACTTTATGTAGCCAAAGGTATAGATGCTTTTGATTAGTAGGAGGTTCTTTCCATTTAATTTGAATCTTTACGCTGATTTTTGGCATGAAATTTCTAGGTTTTCCCATAAATATTTTGCTGTAATTTTCAGGTCCAAGACAAAACTATACCCAATGCTGTCAATAAAATCAGAAGCCGATGAAACCCTCCTTTGAAGTCTATTACTCCCTGGTCTTGTCTACCCCTCTCTGTATGGGTTAGATTCAAAAAGCGCGATTCGTACGCCTCCTAACGGTAGATATTTTCGGAGCGGGAGTTCGTCGAGCGAATATCTCTAGCAGCCTCGGAGTTCGTCAAAAAAAACGTCGTCGTTTGTGGAGAGAGAGAATTTCCAATTTTCCGTAGACAGGGGGGATGAAGTAGGACCCTTCTAACTCGTAAAATTGGGAATTTTACCCATACAGAGAGGAGCGCTATATCGAACATTAGAGTAGTAGACTTCAAAGGAGGGTTTCATCGGCTTCTGATAAAATGTAGTAATAACATTGGGACACAATGGAGTGGTTTTTAGTCTATTTGGTAAAACAACCCAAACCTCAATTTTCCCTGATTTTCAAATATTTTTCCATTTCCCTGATATTTCCCTGAACTTTTAGCCTTTAATTTATTTCCCTGAGATTTCCAGGTTCGTATTAACACTGCCATAATTCATGGGAGTCTCCTGAATGTTTTAATTCACGAACAAGTCTTTTTTTTTTTACAGTAAACTCGATAAAAAAATCCATTTTCCTTTTCACCCTCTCTAAAAGACTTAAATATTCCTATAATTCTATCAATTTTGACAGGATTTATATACACTAAGAGTTCCATTTATTTATTAATTAATATATTGGTGTTAAATATTTTATCTCTTAAAATTTAAAACCACAAGGGTGTACTAAAGATTTTTAGATAAGAAAACTCCTACACCTAAACACGTCGTTATAATTTCACGAATTATTAAATAACCCATTAAGTTAAGTATTCATTAGCAAATTCCCGAGGTGTCGTAAAAAAAACTTTGAAAAAAAAAAAAAAAAACGTTTAGCAGCGCCATTAAAAGTTCCCAAAAACATTCCGTAATGGCGTCGAGATAGTCTCATGGCCTTCTTATCTCGGGAACGAAAAGGAGGAAGAGTTGTCCATTGTTTCCCCCCTCTATTACGGTCACGATTGAATAAACCAGGTTGCAAAGACGGTCGTTTTTAGGAACCCATCGTAGAACTAAAGACGGTCATAGATGGAGAGATTTAACGTTGATATTTTAAAAAACCGAAATTTCAACTCGCGTTTTGAATCCCGGCGACTGTTTAGACAAACATTTCAATTTTCAGAAAATGCGTAGAAATAAACGGGGCTTAACTCGAAAAGAGAGTCTAATTTTGTTTATTAATTTAAAATTTTTACGAAAACGCTAGGCAAATATCAAAGAATGCCAGTCTAAATTGTTTGGGAGAGGATCTTAGTTTTGAGATTTAACCAGAAGCCGATGAAACCCTCCTTTGAAGTCTATTACTCCCGGGTCTTGTCTACCCCTCTCTGTATGGGTTATTCTCAAAAGGCGCGATTCGTACGCCTCCTAACGGTAGATGTTTTCGGAGCGGGAGTTCGTCGAGCGAATATCTCTAGCAGCCTCGGAGTTCGTCCAAAAAACGGCGTAGTTTGTGGAGAGAGAGAATTTCTAATTTTCCGTAGACAGGGGGGATGAAGTAGGACCCTTTCTAACTCGTAAAATTGGGAATTTTACCCATACAGAGAGGAGCGCTATATGGAACATTGGAGTAGTAGACTTCAAAGGAGGGTTTCATCGGCTTCTGATTTAACTTAATAAATTTCACACGAAATTGGTATTGGTTTAAAACTTTTAAATCGAGCCATTTAACGAATTAAAAGTACTAAAATTAATTTTTCTTGAATAGTTTTTAACGCTGTTAATTCCCCGTTAAGCCTCCGTACCTTTTTTTCGGAAATAATCAGGTAACATTGTCAATGACGTCACCATCTCGGGGGGTTAACAAATGTATCTGACGACGATGTTATTTGCTTTCCTCATTAGGGTGTAGGTAATGAAATGATATTTTTTTAAAAAATGTAGGGGACTCCGACGGGCAATTTACAGTCCCTTTAATATATTTAAAACACGTTATACGTTTTCATTATCCCTTTAAAAGAGTTCAAACTGTAAAGCTGTTCAGAACTTCGGAGTAGGATGGCAAGAGAGAATGATGGGGGCCAATATTGTTTTTTCTCACCCCATGTCGCGGTTGGTACATAAGTCACTTCCTGCCCATTTGGTGTCAATGACAGGTCACGTGGTTTCATATATATAAATACTGTATCAATCTCCTGTTACAGCTGGGTGTTTTTTCTTACTTTTAAACAACGTGGGTTTAATAAGGTGGAGTTTTTTCCCCTTCTTTATAGATCCCTAGTCGCTAGTCTAATGCATCGATGGTTTCCTCGGATATTTCTTAAAACACATTCCAACGGAGGAAGGAATTTGACATTGAAGCCACTCCAAAGATCGTTTAACATAAACTCTGAGGATTAGCAACAAATTTTTTTTATTGATTCCTTATCGTTTAAATGGGCCTAGTCCACCAGTAAAAAAAAATTACAAACACATTAAATAAAATTCAAACTACCCGCGTGTTTGGGCCGTATTCAACCGGCGTTTGCTAAAAATATATCATATTGCATCTAGCTTTGCGTGTACTTTTTAGTGTTCCCCACAGACAGACAGACAGACAGAAAATAGTACTAGATCATTATATTTTCATATATGATTTATATTTTGAGCCCTGGGCCTAGAAACTTTGAGCAATAAGAGTGAAGAAATAAAACAATGACCAGAGGTATATAATAACCCCCTTCGGGGGGAAGTATGAAAGCCCCCTATACTACCAATGCTAAAAATCACGAACAACAAGAGCCCGCTGCTGACTATCTAGGCCACTAGCTCGCGCTGGACTTCTCAATGTCGCTACTCTAGTAAATGGTCTTTGTATAAACAAGACGGCTCGATTTGTGTTTAGAACTTCCTGTCTCGGGAGTCAGGCTGTCTGTTAAAATGGAGTCGAAGGTTGACTTCAGCTCGCGAGTTCCGGAAGTGCGCGTAGGGAAAATTTAGTGAGGTTCCAAATGGTGTAACTATTTTTTGGGAGTAAAGCAGTGTGTCGATCCGCCGCGATTTACGCCGGGCACTCGTTGTTCGTCGATTTTGCCTACCTTTCATACTTCCCCCCGAAGGGGGTTATTATATACCTCTGCGTTACACCATATTACTTCCAAAGTCTAAATCAATAGTCGGGATAGAGCGTCTAAATATTATAGGTTTAATATTAAGACTTAAAAGGATGACCCTTGAACCTTAAAGTTGTAATATTTTCCCCGCAAAATAAGTCTTTACTCAAACTAATAAATTCTAACCGCGAGGTTATTAAGTGGTCTTATCCGTGCAAGGAAAGAAGTCGACTCTAAGGTGGTCATTAATAAATCCCAGCTATAACCCAAACTGAACCTTATCTCTATAAGGGTGTCTCTATATAAAGTTTCCAAGAGACAGCCTCGGCTGACTCTGGTTTACAAGTAAAATTAATCGAGGTCGAGATAGAAGTCAGTTGAGACGCTCAAGGGAGTATAAGCTATAGAGCAAATATTTACTGACCACTGGCCGAAATTTTCACCGAGGTGTAAGGTCCGATAAGAATACACCAAAAGTTCCCTAAGCTTCTAGGAAAGAATCTGTTGACCTTGTCACCTAAGTCTAATACTTTTTCAGTCTCTGGTTACGTCTTGATTGTGGTAAATTTTTTTTTAAGTGATATTCCGTATTCGTGAGAAATTAAATTTAGCTACGGTCATACGTAATTCTTTAAGCTAACAAGCGGGTTTTAATTTTCCATGAATACTATTTTTGGACCAAAATTAGAATTTTATTTCAGATTTGTCAGCAATTCTGTCTTATAGGCTCGTTCTTTTCAAAGCGATTTGAACCGAAATGACTCGGCAGAATGAAGAAAGCAATTATAATATTGACCAGAAGCCGATGAAACCCTCCTTTGAAGTCTATTACTCCCGGGTCTTGTCTACCCCTCTCTGTATGGGTTAGTTTCAAAAGGCGCGATTCGTACGCCTCCTAACGGTAGATATTTTCGGAGCGGGAGTTCGTCGAGCGAATATCTCTAGCAGCCTCGGAATTCGTTCAAAAAACGTCGTCGTTTGTGGAGAGAGAGAATTTCCAATTTTCCGTAGACAGGGGGTATGAAGTAGGACCCCTCCGATCTCGTAAAATTGGGAATTTTACCCATACAGAGAGGAGCGCTATATCGCACATTAGAGTAGTAGACTTCAAAGGAGGGTTTCATCTACTTCTGTATTGACTTAAAAACCAGTTTTGGACTAACTAAAAACATGCCTCGGCGGTAAACATAATATTTGATGAACTAATGATCTCGTATCTCTGGAACCTGACTAGATAGACACTTGGTTCTCAGAAACCTTTTCGAAAACTACCCTGAATATACTATATTTAGAAACCAACCAATAATTTAAAAAACTGCTTCTAACAGTAAGTAGGTAGCTCAATATACCCCCTTATAACTTTGTAAGAATTGCTTCAATCATTGAAACAGAAAATCCAGGGGACATGGACAGTGAAAAAATACTTTATGTAACCTAAGAAAAATAACCTGAATTTTTAAATTTTTTTTATTTTCAATGTAAGTTTAGACTTTTGTCTAAAGGTATGGACTATGTTATTTTAAGGTAAGCTTCTTTTAACACTACTTAGCCTATAAACGCGGTAAAATTTGATTTTGAAAAATAAAACGTACTTTATTAAGTTCACTTACGAGTTATCGTTTTTCTGTCAAAAATGTCATATTTTTCCCAAAGAGATTTTCCATTTGAAAAAAAATTTTTTTTTTTTTTTTTTTTTTTTGCAGATAGGGTTCTTTTAAATTAAATTGGGATATTACGGCTATAAACTATACAGTTTACAAAATGGAGGTATCAAACATTGCTAGTTTTCAAACCGTTTGCAAAATAAATTTAAAACTCACCTGGAAAATAGGCTTAGCGGGATTCACGGAGATCACCTGAATTGCCTCCGTGTAAAGTCTAGCGACCAATGAGCATAGGCTAATCGTTCAGGAGAGACCTCCACGAGACTTACAATCGCGTTCGATTGGTCGCTAGACCTTATACGCGAGGAAATCAGAATCTCCATGAATCCAGCTAAGCCTATTTTCCAGGTAAGTTTTAAATTTATTTCTAGTTTAATATTTGTTTTGTAAACTTTTTATTGGTGGATTAGGCTTATTTAAACGATAAGGAATCGATAAAAAATAACTTGCTTCGTAAACCTTAGTTAAATCTGATTAAACCAGTTAATTACGCCTCGTCTGAAAAGGTTATCTTTCCGAAAACGTTACTATTTTAATTTCGTTAGAATTTGGTGACGTATCTCTTTAAATTCTATGGAAACTTTCAATCCTTAACACTGGGTTTTTTACGTAAAAATTAAAATATTCCCATATAAACCTCTTATATTTGTGTGTTCTTATACGGTTCGCAGATCGAAGTAACAAATTTTAAATCAAGTAAGGTAGGCGTAAAGATTAAACTCGAAATCAAGTTCGCCTGGTGAGAAAAATACAAAGTTGTTAATTTAAAATCCTTGTCATTTTTTTTTTTTTTTTTAGTCTGTGTAGTAGCGAATCTTAATATTCGCCGTGTCAACGTCATAATTTGAATATTATTACACTTTCCCTGTACCTTAATTTTGAGGACAAAAATGACATTCAAGAAAAACTCACCTTCAACTATCTGTCTTTATAAAACTAAGAGAAAATTTATAAGACGTAGATGGCAAAGGGATAATGATAGTACGCTAAACGTTTTAATTTAATGATTGCAAAAGCTACTAAGCCTAATATTGAATGCTTGTAGAGAAATAATTAAGTCTACTATCACTAATATCAAGGAGGATCAGAGAAGGAGAGGAAATGTGGGGCTTCGTTGAGTTAGAGAGAGAAGAGCCAACCTCCCACTCGGGTGGAAAGGGGGGATAGGAAATTCTCGAGGTAAACTGTTGTCACGTGGTCGCTAGCTAGCGCGTCTCATAAAGGATTCGTTTTACCCACGCGACAACATTTTACCACGAAACGTCTCTACCCCCGTTCTCCCAGAGTGGGAGTTTAGGCCGACGCAGTAGGAACCGCGCCGTCCCCACATTTCCTCTCGTTCTCTGATCCTCCTTGCTAATATCCACGAATAGGGAACTACAAATTGACATTGAGTAGCATTTTCAGAAAGATTGGCAAAAAACGGTTCAAATTATATATACATATGTCGTGTAAAATATTACCGCAACAGTAAAATTCTAATAATCCCCATTTTCGATGCGGTTTCTTTCGCGCGGTCTTTCTCGTAAAAGTACTTAAGTCTAACTCCTCATGTGTTTGGAAGTAAAGTTTAACATATTGTAACTAGGTTTGCGTGTAAATTTTTCCCCACGGTCAGAGACAGAAACACCTAAATAATTATGTATTCTGATGATAATTAAGCTACTTAATTAAAGTTTGCACGATTGAGACAAAAGTAACGGGAGTTTATTTGGCTTTCCATTAGACCTTTAAAAACTAAAAAAAAAAATCCAAGGTATAATAGAGGCAGGAAATTTGAATTTCACAGTAACGAGAGAGGTATAAGAAACCAAAAAAATAAAAAAAAAACTCTTTCGCAACCGTTTATTTCACGAATTTCTTATTTGTGATCCGCCAACGTAGAGTTTCTGTCAGTTTTAGTTAGTAGCGCGTATAAACCTAGGCACCTTTTATCTTTAGGAAGCCGAAGACAACTGAAACAGAGAGGTAAAAGGATAAGGGGGGGGAGGCCCTCCAAAAAGAAGTTTATTTTCTAATAAAAAAATTGTTTAAAAAGGCGGAAACCAGTCGAACAACTTTGAGAGAATAATTCTTGCAGAGCCTGGCTGTACGCATGCTCAATACCTAATTATTTTTGGTTATATTTAGATTTATATAACTCCCTAGAATTTGGGTTTAATATCATATTGGATCACATTTTTTTTTTTTTTTGGAGTTTATGCAAAATACTATATATTTAATATTTTATAAATTTAAAGGGATAATGAAACTAATAGTATAATGAAATTATTTTTATCTATATTAAACCAATATTATAAAGTGAGGCTGTAACGGATATTTCATGGATGCCGAGTTAGAGGAATAAACGTTCCGTTAATTTATTTCGAATAATAAAATTATGCCTCGCCACTAGATACAAATTGAGCGAAAATCCTAAAATGACCCCATCTTTAAATGGCCGTAACTTTTCACTACGATCTCCTAGACCAAAACTGATTGCATCGTTAGAAAGTAGACATCTATTTCATTAATTTCGAACAATAAAAATCTGCCTCGCCACTCGAAAAGGATGCCTCGCCACTAGATACAAATTGAGCTTTAGTCCAAAAATTATCAATACCATTTTTCCTTTTATTAAGTCTAAAACTAATGAATTATAATAAGAGTCCTGACATAAGTCTAAAATTTTATAGAAAACGTCCTATACAATCCTATAATTTCATTGAAAACGTCCTATACAATCCTATAATTTCATAGAAAAGGTCCTATACAATCCTAGATTATTTTATTTATTGTGAAAAGAACTAAAACAATTTTAATTTTTATTTTAGTTTCTCGAGAAATTATTTTTTAAGGTTTCATCTTCCCTTTAATAATTATAGAAGATTTTATATAAGAAGCCTTGAATCGAATAGAAATTAGCCTCGTAATTGGAGAAATAAAGCTTACGGACCACGTACTATATTTGATCAGGTTTCATTCCAGATAAGTTTCCTAAAGCACAAACAAAACCATTTTTTTTTGCCAACGTCAATGCTGTAACAATGGTTTATTTGGACAGTTTTAGAATTTTAAGGGTAATGGTAGAAGTTATCTTAACATAAAAAAAAATTATTTGAACGAAAATTTCAATAGGAATTATAACCCCAGAAATATTTATCATAGAACTTAGAATCCAATTAATATTAAATTTCATTAGTTTAATTTTAAATCTGATTGGAAAGATAGTTTCAACCAAATTAACCTCAAAACTTGATTTTAAAAATCAAATTTTTATCTAATAAGTATCGAAGAAAATATATATTAATTTAACCTTCCAAATATAGTCCTGGTCGATTTGCCGGAAATGGGCCCTTGTCTCGTAGCCGCGCCGCCATCTTTTTGTAGTAACAGGCTGCCAGACTATTTCTAATTTTATTTCCCACAAACCAAATTCAAGTTGTTAGTCCAACGCTTCCTATATGATAAAGTATAGGAGGCGTTGGTTAGTCTGTAGCTATTTTCACACTACAAAAAGATGGCGGACGATCACGTGACAAAAAGTTTTCCCCGCCAAAATTTTCGCGAGGTTCTCTAGACTTCCGGTTTTGGAAATCGACCAGGTCTATAGGCAGATTATGTTTTAGAAAAAATTAAATTTTCTCTATCTATTTCTTACCCTAATTAAAATTAATTTCGTGAAATTATAAATTTTTAAATAAGTTCCTAAGGTCTAATTTCACGCATACAGTATATAATTATTTAATTAGTTTTTAGTTAATTAAAATTGCCGATAAACAAACAACTATTTACGACCTATATAGAATAGAATTTTTATTTATAATATTAGCGAAGCTAGTGCTATTAAACAGTATCATCTTAGACAATTAAATTTAGATTGAATAAATTTTAAAATTATTTTAGCCGCTGTCAATATCGGCAATCTTTAAACATCTGCACGACAAACCAGGTCGTTAATCGCGAAACAATGCCTCAAATCATTCTTATTTTACAGAACACGATTTAGTTCGAGATGGGACACCTTAAAAGGGATAATGAAGTGTAACCGATCGATATGAAAAATAATTAATTTGTAAATTAAAAAACATGAGTTTTTTCAACCGATTTTCATCGAACACGTCTCCAGATGACCTCAAGATGGGAAACTACTTATGTCCATATCAGACCAGATTAATTAGAAAGTTTTAATCAGATTTAACCGAGAACTGAGAAGGATATGCTAACCTTTCTTTGCCTATTTCATAAATGGATCTGTTAAGCCTTTTTTAAGAATTGTTAATTTCAATTAGTTTTGAAATAATTAAGGCACTTTATCTTAATTTCGGTTGGAATAAAATAAATTATATTTCATAATCCCTTGAAAAATAACGCGGCTTTGGGTTCGGTAAAAATATGAGACTAATTTTCCACTAAATCCATCCAGTATTACATCATCGAACTAAGAAAATCCCTCGAAAAGAACGTGTTGAAAATAACACAATCGGCTAGTTAGATCGCGACAGGTTACGATTAAAGCGTAGTTTAAAGGCGGGATAGATGGTCAGTTCGGACGGGTATATTCTAACAGGTTAGCTAGAGGTACCCCATTTAGAAAAGAAGCCTTTCGTGGACGTAGTTTTTTTTTTTTTTCTGTCCTATTTAAGTAACGATAATTTGCCATAGTAGCTTCGGCACTTATTTTCCGTTTCCACAATATCTCGGGGCTCACTTGGACGGGATAAGGAAAAATAACGTATCACCTGACCCTGAATTTTCTTATCACCCCTCTTCCACCCCTCCCTGCGTCTTTTCTATCCACGATTAGACCCGCTTTTATACTATAACCAAACCCACAAGTCTTGTTCGGATTAATATTAAAGTTTTGAAATACATCAATTGCAACTTAATTTCAAATTAAATAATTTTTATTATCAAGAGTAATTTTAATTTTCAACTTATGGCTGTACTATCTTAGATAATTACTGTATTTGATCTATATTACAAGGCGTAACAGCAAAATTACGCCATGAAACTGGGCGGATTAACACGCGTCTTTACTAGCGTGAACTATTTTCTGGGTATACCTATTCTGAGTCGCGACTGACAGCGAGAGGTTAGGCCTTTTTACTAGGATTCGGACAACAAATTATAGTAGATCAAGTTAGTGTCATAGACATATCAGGGTATAACCTTGTCGTTACTGAGTTTTAACGTTGCTTGTAATGAAATATTTCGTACTTGCCCCGCCCCCTCCCAAACAAACTCCTGCTTTCACCAAAAAACCTACAAATGCTTCTACAGGTTTTACACGAGGTCGAAAAGTCTTTTTTAAACCCCCTAACTAATGAAGTTATAATAGAGTAGTGTCGCTCCATAGCATTAACCATGGCGGTCATTTTGGCGGCAACGTTTTTCTTATAGGAAATAGCGTGGGTGACGTGGCGTCACGTCACACCGATATTACTCTATTCGACACATTTAGGCTTAGTACAAATTGTAATAACTGAATCTACGGATAAAAAAGCTGTTATAAATTAATTTTTGGTTTAAAGTGTCTAGAAAATATATTCTTGATATTGATTCTTCATACTAAATCAAATATGCAAATTCAATCTTTGATCAAATGATTAAATGTTTTTTTTATCAAAATTGGTTTATAAATTATGTCTAAAATATTAATACTCTCTAGAGTGTCATTTGGAAACAGATGGTTTATCTAAAAAAATCTTCAAGGTTTCCATTGATCGTACAAAAAATATTTTATCACTAAACTTAGATTCTGACTAAATACCGGCAAAATGTAAAGTAGACCACCCCCCCTCCCCTAACCAAGAATGTTCTGAAAAATACCTGGCAATTATAATACTTCGAAGGATTGAAAACATATTTTTGCGGTACTTTCTCAAACAATATCAACAGCAAATGTTCCAGCTGATCAAATAAAACTATTCGAAGAATACACTACACTAATCTTAGCAAATGTTGACCACCGATATACCCAAAAACATGGTTGGAAACTTTTTTGAAGTGCGAACGTTACCTTAACCAAAGAACCCCACCATTTCACTGGCACTTGCCAAAGTAACCAAACTAATATATACTGCACCAGGCAAGCTGTAGGGAAGGTCAAGAAAGGGAGGTGGTTTTTTTTTCCTTAAGAAAAAATTCCAAGAAACGAGATATACTCCATACAAAACATGGGAGTTGCCGAAAATACCGAACGGGTCCGTAGTAAACTTGGAACCATTCATTTTTCAAGAAGCTAAATTTCGCCAATAAATTTCACTCGTATTAACGTAAACGGTTCCAATTTTGATTAGTTACCGAGTTATTAACTGTTCAAAGAACTTTAAAATATTTAAAGTAAAATTATATCCCTTCCCGGTTCGGTTTGCCCAACATAAATACTATTCAATTGTATTAATCGTTTGAATTACGCAATTCCAGGTAGAAGTAATTTAAAATCCTTAAAATACCCAAGTATTCTCACTATTCTGAATCTTAAAGGACTCCGTAACACGTTATTCAATGGGGGTATTAAAAAATAAGGTCGATGAACTTATACGCGCCCAGAAAAAAAAATCATGGCGTTAAAGGTTTTACACTAAGGAAAATGTATCACCATTTCCCAACTGACAGAGAAAAAAATTAAAATTGACAATTAACAAACCTGATTTTCATAAAAAAAAAACACACGATTCAATATTTTTAGGCTTACTTAAAATTAGTTAGTTGAAAAACCGATTTAGGTAACTTTTCGTAAAGTTTTCCGCTAGTATTTAGGCTTAGCGGTTTAAGATGTCGGGGAAAACTTTAGCCAAGGCTTAAGTATTCAAAAAAGGGGAAAAAACACCATTGATTTGATTCAATTACGTATCTAAAAGACTACCCGGATCAAACCAACGTATGGTCCTTGAAATGACGATTAAAATTAAATCAAATTTAACTCCGTAATTAAAATTGACACTGATTTTGATGTCAATTTAAGTCTGTTGAATGAAACATCGATTCAAGTAGAGGCTTCAAATTCAGCCCCACGCAATCTTTAAGTCCCCAGAAAAATTGCCCAAGAATAATGAAATTTTTTACAACTCACCAACTTCCGCCGTTGTTTTATTGGCCGTAGTTTCTCGTGCAAAGGTCACCAGCACAATTATTAGGCAAATTAATCGCGTCACCACCGAACTCGAAGAATTAATCCATCTTAAACGAACCATGGTAGTTGTTTTCTCAGTTTGAAATTTCGGGTATCGTTGGCCTTTACGACGACATGATTTTTCCCGAGTTTACCTATTTTAAACGCAAAATACGAACGCGTAAATTAGAATCAAATCCTCAAAAATAGTTTTCTTCGCAAGTTTTGCGTTCGCGAATTCGCGGCCCGAAACTATCCGAATGATAGGGGATTGTTTTAGACTTTGGAAGAGATGAGAAAAACAGGTTTTTGAAACTGACGCCGTGTCATGTATAGGAGAGAGAATAGGGACGCCGGTTATCAGTGGCGGCGCTTTACGAAATATACCAAGTTTAGTCGCGGGAAATTTCCAGCGCCTGAAACGACGAGAACCCTCTAGATGCCACCTAGCGGTTTTTAGGCCTAACTAACGAGCACAAACACACCGTCCGCGGCGCACCTGTTCGGCGCAACTATAGAGGCCCTGGAACCAGCGTTGTTTAAAAGATATATAATACTATAATACGACAGCGTTACTCATTCTACTTCAAATGTTATAATAAATATTCTTGGGATGAGCCAAAGCAACTCACAATGGGACTCTTACTTTCATTGTTCTTTAAAAATTGTTAGCATTTCTATTTTAATTTTAATTCGACACGTAATCTGTCTCATACTGAAATTTCGGAACATTTTTGGACCATTAAAGCTTTAGAAGGCGCTGTGAACAATTTCTAATATAAAAATAAAGGCTAGATTTCGAAATTATCCAAACTACATTTTTATCTATGAGGTTCAGTCAAGTGTTGTGTATCATTTCGGCTAAACTTAGACAATGTTAATGTGTTGAATTTTCTCAGGAACTAGTATACAATGACGTCATCATCTCTTAAATCCCTTGGCAAAACTGGATTTTTAATAATCTAACACGAATTAAATTTGAACAAATCCTAAAAAATGAATTAAATTTATTTATGGTTTTACTAAATTCAAAATAACTTTCGAAATATTCTGTGAGATATGCCCTTATAAGGATAAAACCCACAATATGTATTGCATTTCGAGTTTGACTACCTTCACAAGGAAGGAAATTCTTTCAAAAAAAAATTAGAACTGAACAAGAGAATTTGAGACGTAGGGGGAGGGGATTAGCAAGGGAACATTTACTTTAATCTTTACAATGGGAGAGGTAATGAAATTTAGAAAGGGGGGTAGAAATTTTAACGAATTTTCACATAAAGACCCCTACCTGAATATAACACGATAGTATTTGCATAATTTCGCTACTGAAAGACTAAATTGGTGGGAAAAAAGCGCGCGAACTTTGCGCCAATATTTCTTTACACACGTACGTAAGCTATTAAAATGGTTTTATACGCAGAGTTTTATATCAAAATGTTAATCTAATTTCATATTTATTGTAGCAAAGATTTTACCTACTAATAATTATTATAATATCACTAGATATTAACCGTCAAATATGAAAAATGATGTGATATTTGTTTCAGAATTTAAATTAGTCGCGAGTTCTCAACGAATACCGTAAGAAAACTCAATTGGTTGTCTCAAATTCTCGGCTCTTCAACTTACATTTGATCCCAGCTAAGCCTACTATTTTTTGTGAAGTAGATAGAAGAGTTTTGTAAATATTTTTCATTGGGGCAAATTTTTTTTTAGTCTAAATCATTTTCAAATATCAGCGAATATAAAGCTAGAATTGTTTTTTAACAATATCAAAGCTTAGTAAAAAGGGGGTCCACGGTTTTGAGTTTTCTGAAAATTCTGGGTGTTTCTAACTGTAACCTCTAGGGTCAAACCATTCGCGTATACTTTAGTTTTTCTGGACCTAAATTCGCTTTCAAAGTTTCAACGCAACTTGAGAGTAAAAGAAAGGATATCTAAGGGTCTTTTATACTTCGATAGTGGTTTTGGATTGTAAGTGGTTATAAGATAATGATACGGGTCCAGCCAACTCTGGGAATTGTCCGAAATATATATAGAATTGCATAATATGACGATGTTTTACGAGAAAAAATATCTTTATAATATATAAACCAATACAAGATAAGTTAACAATTACTGTTTTATATTACGAGGTTTAACACCGCGTATCAATCCGCCTAGCTTTATAGCTACTCTTTGTACTTAACTTGATGTTTAGCTTGAATAAGCTAATCTACGAATTTTCCCTATTCTGTTTGTTTAGAGATATCATAGAAGCTTTTAGACACAGAGAGAGCAGAGTAATGGTTCTTACGAATAATTTCATTTTGGATTGGTAGCAGTTACAAAGCTAAGATTCCCGTATCTCTAAGCTTTATTTGCTTGGAGATAAATGGACCCTGAGTCTGTGTACGCGCTGCCAAATCGATCTGAGATGTGATAATAGTTATTCCCTATGCATATATCGTTTTGTTTCGGACTAAACATGGATTAGATAAAGGGTATGTTGGATACGCATGATTGATTGCAATTCGTTTTGACAATAATTAAGTATAGTAATTAAGTTATATCTCAATTAAATTATCATTTCGTGAAAAAATATGAATTTTAATACTTTTTCTCTACCATTTTGAATCGTTTTTTTAACGATCTTTCCGAAAATGCTAGTCATTTTCAATTTGGAAGTCATGAAAAATCCCTGACAGCCCCACTTTAAGTTTTCATAAGACATCTAAATTCAAGAATTGAACAAAAATGAGGGATTATATTATAATGAGATTAAATATACTAATCCTTGGAGTATCACGATTAGAGGCCATAACTAAGCGAGATACGGGAGAGTAACGAAAACCAAAATTTCAATAAAAGATAATTTAACCAAAAACAGGCTATGAATTTTTTGGGTAAAATACCGGTTACTAAATACGATGAGTTTACGAACAAGCCTATAACTCGTATTCAAGTGTACGTAGATAAAACTACTTATATCCCTATGAGCTTCAATATAATGTATTAATCCGCCTAAGCTTTCGATAGTCTGTAAACTCATCACAAACTTAAAGGGTTAAAGACACAAGTTTCTGAAAATTAAATTGGGGAAAAAACAATTACCCAATTAGGCTTAACTGAACCTCATTAATTTGCTTTACTCAGAAATAAGGAACATTGAAGAAGACACGATAACAATGATGTTACGTCACCAAATTTAAATTTATAACGAAGATACCGTAACATTTATACATAGTTTCCACTAAAGTGGATAGGAATGTTCCCATTACATTTGTGGGTCAAGACTGGAGCGTCCAATTGGAACTGATCCGAACAGAACTCGACTCACAGAGGTTCTGTCAACAATGCAATGAAACCAAACTTAAAATCAACGAAGCTATAAATAATTTCCACTCAAGGGTTGGATAAAATTTCACCTGTTTCATCTTCATTGCAAGTGATGAGCCAGAATTGAACTAAACCAGACAAACTGAACTGAATTGCTACCTTTTCTCTTTGTTTCAAGTTCGTCTCATAATGAAATAGGCAACATTGAGGGGGGAGGTTATTTGCCACCTTTTGTAAAAATAATCAGATACTAACACTTTAAACATTATCAACAATTGCGTATTCCCTAAAAAAGTTATTTTTCTCTCTAAATTAAATTTTTTTAAATAAATAAAAAATTTCTTTCGCTGATCGCAACGTGGATCGTCGTACTGTTGAAATCGGAAAATTTGTTTTAAAGTACGCTCGTTCTGGGGCCTCGCCAGGTACCGACTGACACGGAATACGAGGGGAAACGCGTAGGGGGGAGCCGACGATTTCTTGAAAATAAAGGGGAGGGTCTGGACATAAGTCTCAAGACGTGGTGCATGCCGCTGCCGGCCCGGGTTCCAACTTCCAAGACAGAATAAGACGAAGGTAAAGTGAAAGAGGGAGGCTCGCAATCGCGTTTCAGCCTGAGATTTCCGCCCCTAAGAATCTACGCAACCATCTTACTAAACGAATTACAAAAATTAAAGGGCAAATCTCTCCAGAAAATTGGTGCACATATAAACATTGACGTATCCTAAATAATCCACATGTGAAAATGCCTGTTTTGCTACCACAGTTTGGGTTTTCAAATAGTTTTCATACAAGGGTGATATTGTAGTTCTCCTATAGTATTGGTAGTGCAAAAAACCTATTTGCGCTATGTGACAAATCGGTGGCGTTTAGGTGGGCATGGGTGGGGTTTTATTAAATCCCTCACCTTAATTTTTACCCTTTGCTGGGCGCGTTTTTAATATTGAGTCCTATAGGTCCAAGACTCCGCCTAGATGGGGACGAAATTAGTGACTTCTAGTCACGTGGTTTAATTTCCTCAATCCCTTTAGTGATAACTGTGTATATTTGGTATAAAATATTCATTATTCTTCCAAGTTAATTGAGCTAACCTTTTCACACTAAATCTTAAATAAAGTCTATGTTTCTCAATTTCTCGTTTCTTGAGACTTATACTTTGAGGCAAGAGGGTTCTTTAAGTTTGTACGCGCTGAAATTATATCTTGAAACGAACTAAAGCCGGGTGACCTCGCCAACAGGCGAGAACCGAATGGGAAGTGGTATAGCCACTGAACATCTTTGCTTGGTGGAGTAATGGTAAGACGTGTTTCCAAACCGTCCTTTTGAAAGAGAACGCACCCTGGCGCCACCTGATGGTATAGAATAGGGGTTGTTCGTCTACAGTACGCGGTACCAAGCTTTTAAAAAATTTACAAAAGCTTATTCATTTCTGAAAAGGGGGGGAAAAGTACCATTGTTGAAAAAGGTTTATGGTTCTTGAATGGTTTCCCCGATCTTTCTAATTGAACCTGTTATTTCTGATATGATTTACAGCTGTATTTACTTAGAATTCGGCTATTTTTAGGATCTTGAATTCTTGGTACCCTTCCCTTATAGCAGAAGCCGATGAAACCCTCCTTTGAAGTCTACTACTCCAATGTTCCATATAGCGCTCCTCTCTGTATGGGTAAAATTCACAATTTTACGAGTTAGAAGGGGTCCTACTTCATCCCCCCCCTGTCTACGGAAAATTGGAAATTCTCTCTCTCCACAAACGACGACGTTTTTTTGACGAACTCCGAGGCTGCTAGAGATATTCGCTCGACGAGCTTCCGCTCCGAAAACATCTACCGTTAGGAGGCGTACGAATCGCGCCTTTTGAGAATAACCCATACAGAGAGGGGTAGACAAGACCCGGGAGTAATAGACTTCAAAGGAGGGTTTCATCGGCTTCTGCTTATAGTAATTGAAAGTGATTGAGGGTGCAGGAATTTTTTAAAGAAAACGTATGAATATGTCAGCTCCCATAGAGCAAAGAATGGATAATTTTAATTTAGTTTTTGCGTAACTAAATACTAAAAAGCTCAAATTGAACGACTTTCGGCTATTTTTAGGCAAGGATGATATTTATTTTATATACTACATAATTACCCGTGAAAACCACCCAGTTCAATCAAATCCGAAGTAATTGCTTTTGCAATTTTGTTTATCTTAACTCTGTAGTCTGTACTTTTAGTAAACTTTGAATTATTTATTACCCTCTTCTATTCAAATCGTTAAACAAACTTTGAACTTTGCTTCCTGAAATATAATTAGGTACGTTTTCCACGAGTAAAAATTTATATATATTTACAAGTTCTTCAGAATCAAAAACAAGCTTTCACTTACGGCTAAAATTGAAATTGGTCTTAATCAAACTTGGAATAAATTGGTTAGCTGTCTCCATATACACAATTTCCAAGCAAAAATAGAATATCTAAAAATGACCTTTCTCCCCACGCTTCAAAGAGGTTTTATTTACTTATGCTAATAACAATCCAATAAAAATAACTCGAAAAAAATAAATTCCACAAACCCTTTACGACGCGCATTGTTTATCATTGAAAGTAATCCTAACCCTAATCCATTAACGAACAATTAAAATTTTAACAATGGATTTTGGTACGCTGGAATTCAAATAGTTTAAAAAGTGTGCATAATAATTTTGATTGATAACCCTGTCATTATTTTTCAAAATATTACGCTCAATAAAACTTGAAGAACAAAGTTCCAAGTTCCGTGGAACTTGAATTGATAAAATGTCCTACAAAATTGATAGCTTTCTTAATCTAGAAATTTCGCTTCAGGGTCTCTATAACTCGATCAGAGAAAGTTTAGAGCCCTTTTTTTTAAATCTCCCCGAAATAAAGTTGAATAAACTACAAAATTTAATAAAATTGAACTCAATCGGACCATTATATCCCGAAATTTGGCGGGAAAACATTAAAAAAGGTGAACGGTACTTCCTCTAACGGCAAAAGTAGGAAAGTTCAACTCTTGAGTGGCTGTAGACGCGAACGTGGTTTTGTTTCTTAATCCTTTTTGGCCGTTAAAGGAAGCTTATGAACGCCACGTTTTGTTGTTCATATATATTAAGAGTGGTTTCCATCCTTAAAAAACATTAGATGAAACAAAAGTTGTCACTAAGCCCTTATCTTCTTATAAAACAACTGTATTCACTCTGTCAACGGTGAATTCCTTATTCCTTGGGGGTGCTGATAGACATTCGTATATCTTATAACAGAAGCCGATGAAACCCTCCTTTGAAGTTTATTACTCCCGGGTCTTGTCTACCCTTCTCTGTATGGGTTATTCTCAAAAGGCGCGATTCGTACGCCTCCTAACGGTAGATGTTTTCGGAGCGTGAATATCTCTAGCAGCCTTGGAGTTCGTCCAAAAAACGTCGTCGTTTGTGGAGAGAGAGAATTTCCAATTTTCCGTAGACAGGGGGGATGAAGTAGGACCCCTTCTAACTCGTAAAATTGGGAATTTTACCCATACAGAGAGGAGCGCTATATGGAACATTGGAGTAGTAGATTTCAAAGGAGGGTTTCATCGGCTTCTGCTTATAAGAAAAAACGAAAAAACTTAGGTAAAATGTAAATCATTCCATTCAACTCCCTTAAAGGGTGGCTTTGTAGTATTGCACGAATAGATTTTCCTAAGGGAAAATAGGGTATTCGAATTCTGAAGATAAAAAAACTTAAAGGCAGGATGTTGACTAGGGAATTTCTTTAGTCTCGCAAAAGAAGAAACACTAAAAATATATGTTAAATTTATAGAGTTACTGTTTTTCCATCGAGACAGGAATTGAATGGTGATTTTTATCTACTGAATTTTATTTTATTTTTTTTGTAAAACTGACATGGCGAGTGCTTCTCAGCGCCTTTATCATTATTGAAATAAAACACTGCTGATGCGAATTCGTTGTTCTTAGGACAACAATTCAAAGCTTTTCTTTTAACTACTTCTATTCTATTCAACATTATCTACACGTAATTTAGAACGTATAAGTTGAGTTTTAAAAAAAATTAAAACCCACTAATAATCAAACTTTTACCACTATACACATCAAGGCGCATCTTGGATCCCCCAATATCTTGTGGATAGACGAGGACATCATTCATTATTAAGTCTGATAAGGGGAAGGGGGGCACGCGATTGGCGCGTTTCGGTCGGGATTTGACCGATCCCTTAATATAATGAAGATATAATAACCTCCGGGGATATATCTCAGAACCCTCCATTTTCTATAGCTTCTTCTTCATCTTCTGAAAAAAAAAAAGGTCGCTAAACCGTGGCACGCGGGTCTGGCCTCGCCCTATCATCCTTTATTTCTTCTTTATCACCCAAAGGATTGAACCAACTGCGACTATACCGCGAACAGCTTGTACAAAAACGGACGTTAAGGAAGAAAAATAAAAGGCTTAACTTAAAACTTTGGGGTGAATAGACAACGTGTTGATTGCCCTGAGAAATTTATTGTTAAATTATAACTCTTGATAGATAATAGAATGACGAAAGTTTTGATTATTAATTAAAATTGGTTGCAATTTAAAGTTCGAGCATGATGGGCATAGGAGTTTCCATGGACTACTTTTTTTCAAATCAGTTCGCTTCGGCTTTGCTCATTTTAGTAAAATCGCGTGCAAACTTAAGAGTTCTCGACTGACAGACAAACAGACAGACATACGTGCATAGAAAATTATATATATATATATTGATTTTGAGGCTTAAGCCCTGTTTAAGTTTGAGCAACAGAAAAGAACTGAAGCTAAAGTAAAAATACGAAGCAAAATGTATCAAGTAGACCACTTGATGTCGTGATTAATTGAGGAAAAACAAAATCGTATATGTATATCAAGCCACCATAGCAAAAACCCTATAAAAACAGTTTTCTCATGATTAATCTCAAGAGGGTAGTAGAGTTTTCCCATATAGTGTATGTAATATGTAAAATAATGGAACCACGGTTAGGATATAAAGCGGGGCGCTGAAGCGTCACCTACATCGTATAGAACCAAATTTGCTTTGCGCTTTTCAAAGCAACCTTATCCTCACCCAAAGTTTTCAGTTATTGTTATACTTTAAACTATATACCTCTAAGCGATAAAACCCTATATAGTTATATCCAGGACTAGGTTACTATATAATAGGGCTGAAATCCACCTCGGATTCGAGATGATGTACGAAGTAGAATCTCCCAAGTGTCACGCGCCGTGGCTCTTCAACAAACACCGAAGGTTTGCCCGCATATTCGGATAACGTACAGTTAGAATCATTTTCAATTTTCACCGAATAGAAAGTTAGGTTCATTCAGAATGAACAAGAACTAATTTACGAAACGCGAGAATGTGTTAGGAAGATATAATACACGAAGCATCGACTTGGTTGCGTGTCCCAAAAAAAGGTACACGACATTGTCTTCCAATAAGACTCGTCTATAATGACTGGGAGGTGATTTAGAATGTTTATTTTATCACTTACTCGCCTTCAAGAATTGTCTTCACCAGGGACGGAAATAAGCACAAGTCACTGGTCATTTGTCCGATAAATTTTCCAAATGTCCGATAACTTTTTATTTTTAAGAGGGGGTCACTGGACAAATGTCCGTTAAATAAAAAGTACTTTTCAATACAGGAAATGTAGCATTGTCCGGTAATTTTGGTAAATGTCCGATAACTTTTGAATTTTAAAGGGGGGGTTACTGGACATTTGTCCAATAAGAAAAATTTCTTATTTCCGTCCCTGGTCTTCACTCTTAGACCTTCAATACAATAGAGGGAAACCTACTATTTCGGTAGAAAACTTCCAAAAATCGAGGGTGATGTCTGATTCTCTTTTTGCAAATGGTTTACATCATGTTTTTTTTGTGAGGAAATGGAAACTAAACTTTGTCTACCTTGTCTTCTCACGCGAGAATGCACTCCGGCGTTTAAATTTCTTGTGTTAATTCCCTAAACTTAGGCTTGTACCGGTTTATAATATCTTGGCTCGCATCTTGATTGGTATACGAGTTCTTACTACAAGATACGGCAAAATTATGGCATTATCTATAGCACGAAAACGGTTTCCTACCACACGTTGAAGTTCCCAAGGAACAAATAATCTCCCAAACATCAACCTAATGTTCATCTTTTACGCTAATAGGTCGGCGCTTCTAACGCGGACATGCGCGTATTGGAACTCTACATTAATGGAGCCGTTCTCATAATTTCTTCTGTTGTACCTATTTTAGCAACAACCGCTTTAGACGGCACAAGGGTTCCACGTATTGAAAATTAAAACTGATCTTTTTGGAGCGAGTATAAAAAAAAAAAAAACTCTTTTTAGAAAACGCGCCACTTTTACACCTCTTGAGAATAAAAAAGGGAAAGAAAACTTCGCAGGGATGGGAATTCAGACCAACCTATACATCATTTTGCTTAGTTTTCCCGTTTTATTTCATTTTTTATATCACAAGGACCATGAATTCGGAGAAAATAAAAAATAGGT
The DNA here is from genome assembly GCA_963920705.1 of Odiellus spinosus. Taxonomy (NCBI): domain Eukaryota; kingdom Metazoa; phylum Arthropoda; class Arachnida; order Opiliones; family Phalangiidae; genus Odiellus; species Odiellus spinosus. The sequence goes on along the minus strand of OY987237.1, from coordinate 14,479,507 downwards.
ATAAAAATAGATAACTCTTAAAGTCTAGGCATTTTCCAATTGCATCCAAGTCTGATAGCAGTTCCGGTTGATGTTATATAATAGATAGAGAAACACGCGTCATATATTTAAACCAGGGATAGAGACTACTACACTAATTTTCAAGTGGGAGGCATACATATCAGAGTGGCAGTCCTGCTGACATCAGCGATCCTGGCCCACATGTGATACGTAAAATAAATATAGTGGCCCTTATTTTTAATTTGGAAAAGGTAGATATGGCCAGTATCAATCATTTTCACAGTAAAAAAAATTGTTATACCTAATATACGAAACCATTCCTTGGATCTCAGCTATATCGCGACGGTGAAACTGGGAACTACTATTAACCAAGTCTGGTTTTGGTCGGGTCATTTCTATCGTGCCAAAATATAGGAGCCTTTTTTTTTATATAAGAATACCAAGCTTTTGAACAAAATTCCCTGACCTAATAGTCTCGAGGTTTTTCCCGAAATGTGAAGATATCCGGTTCTCTGTCCGTGGGTTAAACGAAAAGTTTGATTTTAGCTTCACGATTGATCCTTGTCTAAGGATTAGGTTTGTACCTTGGAGTATCTTCAGCAAGGCGTGGTACCGTAAGTTTTACTACTGGTATAGGAACTGAATAAAGGGGTTAAAACGAAGAAAAGACGAGTGAAGACGCATTAGGAATAACCTTGAAACATGATCAATAAAGACGCGTCATTTCAGGGCTACAATAAAGCCTTACATTTTTTCATCTGTACCCGCGCGAGTACGATGGTGTATACAATTTAGTTTTTGCCTCCAAGTTCCAACTCGCTTGTCTGGGGGTTCTTTATACGCTCTCCCGCGTTTTATCCTCATTTATCAACCTAACGTGTGGTCGATATACTTAATCTATATAGTTTTCCCTCCACAATTCTCTAGAACATCGTAGCGGGGGCGTAAATATAAGGAAGATTCGTATATGACGAGAATGGCACCACCTTGGCCTATACCCATCTCGACACAACTTTTTCTCTCGCGTGCAATTTATCCCTAGGTGTACACTTAGAAGGTGTCTAGTAGACAGGAGAAAAATGGTACGAACAGAGTGTAGTGTTATCTAGAACCTGGATTAGTCCCTGTAGGAAACGTTTTTGAAATCCTGGAGGAATTTTACATAAAAATTATATTTGTAACTTATTTTATATTAAAAAATAAATAAATAAATGCAAAAGGTTTTTTTCGCGTCTTTACTAATTTGCGTTCTAAAGGGTAGATTATTTTTGAAGCTTTGAAGTAACCGATTTTGAAATACACTAATTAGCGAACTAAGTAGGGAACCAAGGCAGATTAAATGATTTGTTGGGCAGGTTTACCTGCCGTTCTTCTTGAAAGGTGGAAATGATTTAGGTTTTACTAGAAACAAGGCTTAATGATAATTTCTTCTCCTAATTCGTAGAACCAGAGGTATATAATAGCCCACTTCGGGGGGAAGTATGAAAGGTAGGCAAAATCGACGAACAACAAGTTCGTCGATTTTTACTCCCAAAAAATAGTTACACCATTTTGAACCTCACTAAATTTTCCCTACGCGCACTTCCGGAACTCGCGAGCTGAAGTCAACCTTCGACTCCATTTTAATAGACAGCCTGACTCCCGAGACAGGAAGTTCTAAACACAAATCGAGCCGTCTTGTTTATACAAAGACCATTTACTAGAGTAGCGACATTGAGAAGTCCAGCGCGAGCTAGTGGCCTAGATAGTCAGCAGCGGGCTCTTGTTGTTCGTGATTTTTAGCATTGGTAGTATAGGGGCTTTCATACTTCCCCCCGAAGGGGGTTATTGTATACCTCTGGTAGAACTAATTTAGAACTAATACTTCTCTTTCAGTTCCTCTATTTTTGTTACTCAATCAAAGAGAGAGTTGAACTAAAAATATTTTCTAACAATCTCTCTTTTATGATGTAGAAAAATTAAGTGAAAGGCAAGCCAAAATCTTTAAAGATGTTAAAAACTAAGAAAAATTATATAAATTCGACCTAGATATGACGATGTAATGGTAAAAATGTGGACAAATATTAATTCATCCATGCCTCGACTAATAGGTTGACAACGCCATTAGAGTGAGCTTTTAACAGAGCAATTTAATAGGTATAGCAAAATTAGCGCATAAACCTTGTTATTATAAGTGTATAACTTGTGCACCATAAGTATGATATCTGATCTTCACACTATGTCATGGAAATCACTGACGGAACAATGATGTCGTACTTCTAACCATTAGTATTTTAATTTAAGTTTAAAGTTTCGATTAAACAACTAAATCATTAAATAGATAAATTTTTCTAGTTTTAAATAATGAAAACTATTCATTTTTGCGTTACAAGTTTATAAAAACACTATGATTTCCGGATTAACCTCCAAACTATTACAACAGCCTTAAACGTTACGTCACTTATGGTACGCGAATTATAATCTTATGATATTACATATAAATATATTCCGAGAAAAATTCTAGCGTCTCTGCAAACAAAAAATATGTCGTTTCATTCTGTATACATTTATTGCAAAAACACCTAACTACGTTAATTCCCCATAGAGTATAAGTTGGTAGGGTGTTTGTTTCGTACGTAGAAAGGCAATAATATGACGTCATACGCAACTGTCTTTACTTTAAAAAACGTATACATGGCAAAAACTCGGGTCTCGGAGGGGAGGGTTTCGACTTTCGAAAGATTACAAAAGTCGGCTGCTCAAATAAAAATTGGTTTTTGAAATTGTTTGAGCAGCACTCCTTATTTTTCCAAAACTGTATATAACTATTTCCTGTTGGCGAAAAATACACCATTCTAGATGAGCAAATAGAAACCGAAGGATCCAGAAAAAATATGAACTAAACTATTATCAAATTATTGCGAAAGATTTGATTTTACAATTTCTTATAAATGAAAGTGTTCGAAGGGTGTTAGAGACAGCTACATTTTTTTTTACATTATGGGGTTTAATATTGTGTATTAATCCGCCCCAGTTTTACACACTACGCCAACTCATCTTGATCTAAAGTGTGGGTGTTTTCATTTTTGAAAACCCTTGCTCCCGAAAGAGTTCAAATTTGCAATTTTTTTTAAAGCTTTGGGGGAAAACTAGGATCCTTCATAGACCATCGTATCAAATAAGCGGACAATAGTGAAAGGAACTTGATCTTTTGAAAAAAAAATGTTGATTTCATTGAAAAACAATTAGGCCTAGCTACGCAAAAACTAGTGGGGGTTAAAAAAGCCCGCAAAAACTTTTTATTTTTCTGTAATTAAAGGCGGAAAAACTCTGAGAAGATTTTTAATCCGGCGGTTAGAATAATTCTCGCCGATTCAATGTGACGGAAAATAAATTTATTCACCCTTTCATCGGTAATACAAGGAGAGCTTAGTTCTATTTTAAAAATTAGCCTGCCCGAAATTCAATCGATCTAGACACGATAACGATGCTAACGCTAGCGATAAAAATATCGACGTAAGCTTATTCTCCGAAGCTGAAATGCTCGATCACAGTACGAAGGGCCACGAACGTCTTTTCCAATTCTATCATTATATCCGAGAAAAGACTAGTAACAATTGTCGATAGCGACCCTATTATCTCGTACGATTTTGTATCTTAGGGATAAATGGTACCTGATGAAATCTGGAACTGATTCAATTTAGATTGATCATTCCCCAATAAAATTATACGGAACAAAGTCCTAAGAATGTATATTTATAGTTATAAAAACTTGTGGAAAGAATTATTTTTCATATTTAAAGAGATGATGAAATGTATTTGATTTAAAAAGTGATTTTAAAAGATTTTTCATGAACTTCAAATATAAATTGAGTAGCATTTTCGGAAAGATCGTTAAAAAACGATTCAAAATATATATACGTATGTCATGGGAAAAAAATTACCGCGACAGTAAAAATACATATTTTATAATCGCCATTTTTGAAATTTTTAAAATAAAAATTTCCCGCAATTCTACGTCATCACTTCTTATTTCGCTGTCCCTTTAAATCTACGCAAGTTTTGCCACGAGAATTGTTATTGGGCAAAGTCTAAAAAGTAACACGGCTAAGAGACAAAAGACTTCTGGCAGTTAATTAGAAAATAAGGTACCGTTAATTAGCTTTTCATTGTCTAGCGACCGAACGTTGACGAGTTAAGAAAGCCACATTACTTTTTTTGCTTGCTTTTGGTGGCGAATTTATTTAAAGGAAATTCCTCATCAAAATAGGCTTAGAATTACCCATTACTCGTTTAAAATATAGTTTTTAATATTGTGCCAGAACAATTGACTATTTTTGGCAAAACTAAATATAAGTCTTAGGACTAGACGGACCGTCCAGCTTCCGTCCGTTTATAAAAAAAACTGGTTAAAGACAGGTGATAAAGCCAGCCAATAAAATCCATTTGCATAGAGTCTGAAGGCGGAGCGAGGAAAAACTATCTCTCTTCTCTCCGCACGCGCAGAAAATGTAATGGAAAATACGACAGCTTACCCTCGTGTGTTTCGTTGTAAATTTCCCGGCATGCATCGCGGCTAAGCCTAGCCCAAGCTTTAAGTGACACCTTGTAGTTGAAAAAGGTCTTGACTTCTGCCTTGGAGATGATTCCAATCGCCGTTTTGATGGCTCTACAATCGTACATCATTTTAGACGAGTGCGTATTGCGTATTGCGTCCACAATCCACAATAACGATTCTACTAAATAAAAACAAGAGGAACAAACCATATTATAATTTAATCTATTAATCTAAAAACGAGGTGGTACTTGCTCTTTAATTATGGAGGTTAATTTCTAGGTAGTAAAGAAAAAACTTCGACTGAAAAGCCTTCACCTTACAGAAGTGTGTCATTTAAAACTAAAAGACTTTAAAAGGACTTAACATTTTTAAGTAATGATTTTTTTTAAATAAATGTCTTTTCACAGCGGTTTCTCAAAAACAATTTAGCAACAACACCTTGTATTATTATCTAAGAGGATAAGCCAAGCTTATGTTTTCACTTTTTAAGTCTTGACTTAGAAATTTGTCAAAATAGGAGCTATGGGAAATTACCCATTTCTCGGTTCCTATGGTTCCTACACAAGATTCTTTCTCTAGAATTTTTTTGTTTATTAACCTTGGAACTTGGAAGAATATAACGAAAATATCAAAGCAGAAATAATTTAAAGGGAAAACCTCGCAAAATTTTTAAATTTAATTTAAGTACGATTGCAAACTTTTTACCTAGGTTTAATTAAAAATTCATAAAGAAGGTGTATTTGTCGGGCTTTGATTTCCCTATTGGAAGTAGGTAGGGAAGAGGAGGGGCTTATTTTCTTTAGGCAAAGCCGGGTCGTAACCAGGGCAACGAAATATGTTTTTTTGACCAATTTTTAGTTGTAATTTATCCAATTTTGAAGGTTATTTCGCGCGATTATATTCGTATTGTGGATAGCGATCTAATATAACAGTTGGGCAAGAGGGGACGTCAGCGAAACGTCACGCATTACCTCTGGGTACGTGTGGATATTGTAGTGTACCCAGAGTGGGATGACACTGAAGTAAGAGATAGATGGGTGTGACGTTGTAAGATCAACTCTGTTAGCTCCCTATATCGTGTAATTATTGAATTATAACGAGACATATCCTTTAAAAACTTAAACCGAATCATGGATCTCATAGTGTAAACATACTTTGCAAAAATAACTGGTTTTTCACGGAACTGAAATCGTATAAGTCTTATTTTTCTTTGTCGAGGATGGTTGAAATTTTGGTATTTCTCAGGAGAAATTACAACGAGCGAAAATACATATGTAAGAGATAAATTGGTAATACAATTTTTGCTTCCTACAATCTACAACAAAAAGTAGTCTGGACTATAGTAAACAAAGCACAAATAAATTCAGTAACGAAAGTAGACGAAATAACCGAGATAAGCCTAACCATGGCAAAAGTAGATTCAACATGGATTAAATAAATTAACTTCAAGCTTAAAGTAATTATTTAATCTAGGACCTGGAACTAATTTAAGTTAGTTCCATAGTCTACCAATTTCGATTTTAAAAACTTTGACGATACTCTACCGCCATCTAGACTAAACAATCTAATTAAAATTAGTTTTATATTAACGCGTTAATAAATTTAACTATTATTTAGTATTTATACATTATACATATAATTTAAAAAATTTTAATAAGTGAATAAATTAATTTGATCAATAGATGGCGCGATTTTGGAGGGATTTTTGAAAATTCTACCTATTATAATTTAGTTTTTGCATAATTAGATATGTAAATTAACACCTTAACCATAAGGTTACCTAAATTCCAAACAATGGGACATTAGTACACTATAAATAATTAATTTTTGTTTAATTTCAATTTCCTTTTAAACGAACTCAAAGCTAAAACGCCAGACCCAGTTTATAAAAAAAAAACAAACAAACCTGACGTGTCTGACCATATTCCTCGATCCTAACAAAGTTTAAACCTCATTAAATAAGCAATAAATTCATACTATAATTTATTGAACCATAACTTATATATATACATTATAAATAATGAAAGATTTTCACGTAAATTCATGAAATAAATTGGCCGAAAATAGAATCCAAATCTTATTTATTAGCAAATTGGGATGAAACCCAAGCCAAGCCCCATTTTAAATTAGTCAGCATGAATTTTAAAGCTTTAGTCCACTGTTCCTCGGTATTAAATTGGATCCTTAAATTATATTAATTAATATAACAAATAATTTAAATCAAAAAATGATAGAAGTTACACTGACAACGCTTATTATACCTAATTGTAGAATGATTTTAGAAAATAGACGGATACTTTTATTTTACTAGACGTCACGTGTTTAAACTGGCTTATCATCCGCTAATTAGCTGCTTAGCACCAAAGACTATCGATAGATATGTCAAAATATACAAGAAGTTACTTGGAATTGTTTTATTTCTGATTGCGAGGAAATATAAAGGCGTTATCGCAACGAGAAGTTATAATTAGATAGATTAAAGAATGAAATTTCTAACTTATACATTATTCGCCTTAATCTAGTTATTTTTAATTAAGCTTTGGCCACTGCGATGCGTTAGAATTTGAATAATAAAGACCACTCAATGAATAAAAGACGTTATTGATGATAGGCGTCGATGACGTTTCAAAACGTTTGCAAGCCACTCTCGCATTTAAAACCCGAATATGGCTAAAATTACGTCCCTTAAGCATTCCCAGTGTAACATCTATCTTTTCTTAATTAAATTAATTTCAATTTTAAAACTAACTTAATTGAAAACGAATTCCTTTTCGAAGTATCTTCGATCCTACCCTTTTCCATCCTAAAATCATTCCTCGTAAATTAAATTTAACATTTAATTTAATTAAGATTAGAGAGGAATTACCTATACGGTAAGCAAAATTGGGTATCACCCTTTTCAACTTCTTCTTTAAACTAAAGAATATTAATTTGTTTTAATTTGTTTCGGTAATTACTAAGCGTTTACGATATCAAAATTGATATACCTGTTGTAAGCAATCCAAAAATGCAACCATCGCTTGATCAAATCTTTACGCAAATAATTCAACATCAATATCCAATCATATTTAAAATAATAATTGAAATTAACTTCGTTAATTACTTTGTATCCCAAAAAAATTTGAATCCACCCGAACCGTACAACGGTAATTCCTTAGATTTATCCTCTAGGGACTCGAGAAACGAATGATTACCGTAAGGAACCAAACGATATCTGAATTACGATTTTTAAAGTTAATTAGCGATGGTTTCGAATTTATCAACATCGAGGTTTTAAAGATTTATCTGTTTTATACCTTTGAAAAGTTAGATTCATCTTTTTAGCTAATGAATGTAAAAGAAGTACGGTTTGACCCCAAGCGGAATTGATTTCCGACCAATCAACGGGACAGTTAGGTAATCGACCCAATCTGAAGTTATTGATGGTTCCAAAATGGCCACTGTGCCTGGAATACGGATTGGGGCAACGTATGATAAGGTTTCAAACGGAAGAGTGAATAAATTTAAAACCTTTCATACCATATATGAAAAGTAGCGTTGAAAACGTTAGTTTTCTTCAACTTTTCCAGTTGGGCTTGCGCGTATCTTAGTTGATTGTCAACACTAATTTATAACATACGGAATTAGGGAAAAGGTTTTGGTTCTGATAAGTAATTAATGAAATGGTATAGAACCTTCTTTGTTCATCTTCGCAGAGCAATATTTGTCTCTGAAGATCGGCGTAATCGTGCCAAAAGGAATCCTCCTCTCGTAACATTTTATCTTTTTCATCACCCAAAGCGATACATTCGTTCTCCAATTCTTTTTCGGTACTTTCCAATTCAGACAAATCATCCACCAGTTTTGTCTCCTCTTTTTTTAACTTCGCAGAGATTGAAATATCAATATAATTTCCCCAAAATAAAATTGCGGCTAACTAAAAGCTATAATTACGTTGTCCAATTCTTCTCGTAACTTATCCAAACCCTCTTCATCCTCTTGGGATTCTAAACGTTCCAAAAACTCCCTGAACGTACAAATTATGATTCAAACACTAAGATTTTACTAGCGCCTATCGATTTTAAACGTACTTATAATCTCTACATTCATCCTCCGCTATTCTTAATTGGTGGTCCATTTGATCTAACAACGCGTCGGTACATTCTTCGCATAAAGGTTGATCGATATCGGATTGATCAGATAATATGTCAAAAAGTCTGCTCCTGACCCACAAATGATGACCCAAACTATCGGCCGAACCCCCTTTAGTCAAATCGCCGACGAGCATAAACCCATTCCCACTTTCGGTTAATCTTAATTTACATAAAATGATTAGTGATACCCCAAATAAGGCTACAAAAGAATTAAAGGTTATTTACCTAACAGGTGGTACGAGTTTTCTCGATACGTAATAATCATCACTTATGTTATCTTGAAAATCGCTGTTCAGAACTTGAATGCTACTGCGTGAACTACTGATTAAAGTTCCTATGTATAAAAGTATAAAATGTTAATTAAAGTATGTAGGGGAGACTGTAATTAGTAACTATACCAGTTAAATCAGTGAACATTTGATCATCGAGGGAATCAAACGTTGTGTCAAGTTTTAAGGGTTGACAGCATCTTTGACAAACGAAGTTGACGCTCACTGTTCTTTCATTGCGATCAGTTCGATTGGAAGCCATTGTTCCAAGAAAGATCTTCGAAAATGTGAAGTACGCGAGCCGGTGCGCCAATTTGTTTTTGGTTTTTTTTTTTTCTTTTAATATCTCACGCGAATCCGATAAGAAAAATTATGACGTAAAATATTTTGGCCGGAAGTAAATAGTGTAAATTGTTAAATGCCGTTTTTCAATGGGCAAATATTATTGAAACCATGGAGCAATGAAAACCTGAGACTATTTAGATTCTAGGCGTAAATCATTTAAGGTTTCTATTTTTAATAGTTCTTTGTTTAAGTTTCTCATCAAAGGTGGACTACTTTAATTAACTGTAAACTTTTCACACTAGTTTAATAATTATTCTAGCTTCTTAAACTTTAAATTCGCGTTATTAAAATAAAACTTGGAAAATGTAATATGAATTTCCTAACCAAAGTAACCAGCTGCTTCCAAAAAACTGGACTTTGTCTTTTCGAAATTCCGATTAAACATTAGGCGACATAGCAGACGACTCTAAATATATTTCCCTGTAAGACCTGTGCATAAGTAAACTATTTTGTCTGTAATGTAGACATTTGGTAAATTTCGTAGCCTCAAGATTCAAATAGCGTAGATGTTTTTAAAATCCTCATTTATAAAGAATTTACAAAAATCCACCAATTGGTCATTAACGTTCAAGTTATTTATTAAAAATAAGTGAGGGTCACTGGTCCGAGGGACTATGCCTAGTTTATTAATTTAAATGTTCTTAAATGTTTTAAGTGAACACCACACAAAAATATGTATGAAATTTTTGCTTAAACTAACTTTGAACTAATCGAATAACATCACTCGTATTTATAATCTCCCCTCCCTCCTAATTTAAATTCCAATTTATCAATTATTTAACTAAAAATTATCCAGGTCATCGGTCCTAAGTTATTCAACCGCGCTAGACAAACAAACAACACCATACGCGTTTCGGGAGAAATTTTTTAAATTGCCAGTTGATATACTTTTATAAAAATTATTTCGGATCTCCGCTTGCTCGCTTCTTTGGTCAAGTCCTCATGGCGCAGGGAGTTTATTGTAATTGTCTGATGGGAGGGTCCGAATCGAGACGAGTGCCATGGACAAATGGCCTAAATTTTTATCGAAACTGGAGTACAATAGTTTTAAAATTAAAAAGCTAAAAATCCGGGCAGGTTTCCGTTTCGTAAATACGTGGATTAAAAAAATAAAAATAAAACAAAAGATTTTCGTACCCTCGTTACTCTTTTACAAATTGAAGAGTTATTCTATATACTTCGACCTGAGAATTCAATATATTCGAATAATACTAACTCTATAGCTTTAATTTTTGTGGGTGCATTAATCACATTGAAAATTACCAGATAATGCGCGCAACGGTTTGGTTATAGGTATAAGGAGATATAAAATACGTTTTTGGAGCGTTGCGTCAAGTGTTGCAGTTCATTTTGGCGAGTGACGTGTGGTATTGACTTCTTTGATAAGCTAGTTAAACTTTGATCAGCCAGAGCTACCCAAAGCTTCAAAACTGAGGCTTTAGATACACTTTACTAATGCTGTTTTAAATTGGGAAAAATAGTTTTGCAACCACAGTACGATAACAAGCGAAGATTTCTTAATATTAATTATTGTTTGGTTACCTTAGTCTACGGTTTTCATTGCATCTTGGTTGAGATAAAAATATTCCAATGAAAAACGGAATTAAATTGTAGTGTTGGGTATTTAATTTTTTGTTTGGTCGTACGTGTAATTTACACCTTAGCCCCTAGGACATTGAAATGTCCAGGGTGAATAATCTAATTAGTACTACAACTTTACGAGGAAATGAATTGTTCTAGAGCAATTTAGCGCGACTAGTGTCGACAACTTCAATGTCATCGTCCATTTGATTAGTATATTTTATCTCCGGAGTGTCAAATTTCAAAAAACGTGCTTTCCAATTCAAACAAAGTGGTCAATAAACTCATGGAAAATAAATTAAAAATATCTTTACAAATATAATGAAAAATAAGAGTATATTTGGGCGTTTATCCTATAGTTTATTATTCAGTTGATCAATTCACGAGCTACTGACTCATATCTATTTAAAATTTAAATATTATAAGTTTTTTTTTTTTTTTTTTTTTTTTTTTCAAATTTCATTCTAGTGCCATAAATACCGTCGTGTTTTGATACTATTTGTCGGAATCCTTTTATGAGTTTATCTGATAAATGGTTTTATTTTCTTCTGTTAGCGAGTACGTGACGGTTCAACCGAACAACCTGTTACTGATTTTAAATAAGTTTGTATCAAATAAAACTAATACAATACCATATCAGAAACAATGTGGTTTGTTGCTATTTTGATTGAAGTTTTAAACTTTAGACTAAAAATTAGATAAGAGGTGACTCTATTTTTAAACCTAGGTCATTTGTACCTGTTCTATGCACAGTTCTACTTAGAAATAATAGAGTGAAAAACATAGAGTAAGACATAAAGGAAATTATGTTATTACGACTGTTACAATTTACCCATTGGGTGGGTACATTGTAATATCAGAGGTATATAATAACCCCCTTCGGGGGGAAGTATGATAGGTAGGCAAAATCGACGAACAACGAGTGCCCGGCGTAAATCGCGGCGGATCGACACACCGCTTTACTCCCAAAAAATAGTTACACCATTTTTAACCTCACTAAATTTTCCCTACGCGCACTTCCGGAACTCGCGAGCTGAAGTCAACCTTCGACTCCATTTTAACAGACAGCCTGACTCCTGAGACAGGAAGTTCTAAACGCAAATCGAGCCGTCTTGTTTATACAAAGACCATTTACTAGAGTAGCGACATTGAGAAGCCCAGCGCGAGCTAGTGGCCTAGATAGTCAGCAGCGGGCTCTTGTTGTTCGTGATTTTTAGCATTGGTAGTATAGGGGCTTTCATACTTCCCCCCGAAGGGGGTTATTATATACCTCTGGTAATATCTATCATGTCCTAGCCACTCCGTTAATTTGGTGATTTAAGTCATCATAAATGTCTCCCTATCTTTAAATTCTATTGCATCTAAGTCAGAGGACAAATTATGAAACAAGTAACTAATATAAAGGTCAACTTTTTTGTATTTTGGATTCAGAACTTTATGAATTTGAAAAACATTTCGTTTCAAGCCCAACACACGATTTTTCTACCTATTTCATTATCGCAACGCCTATTTTAAGTTTTTCTAAAAATTTTAAGAAAGTTTCCTGACACCCACCCACGTAAGAAAATTTCCCACGCCTAAGAACTTAGGAAATTATCTGATAAATTACATCAAAACGACGAATTATTCACGCGTTACTTTCCCTTAAAGCTAATTAAAGGTAAACTCTCAATTGAAAGCAAGAAAGTTTCTAAAATCTTGTAAACAAATAATTTTAAGTTGACTAGTTTGAATTTTAGTCACGTCACTCACAAATGTGGGTAAAACTGACTGGCCAAAATTTTCCTTCATTGCGATAAATCTAGAATATTTTAAGTAACATCATCCCCCAGAAGGGAAACTGGATCTTGGAATGTATTTATTAGAATTAAATCATCCGAAATTTAACTTTAAGTTTATACTTTTCCTTTAAATCCCAACCCCCAAAAAACTTTCCAAGCAGACAGACCTAGTGTCCTACAAAGCGAAACACATGATCTTATCAAAATATAATTCGTACCTTCATATTTTGACCGTTTTTGTCTAAACTAAAACTTTCACCGGAGACACCCATAGTCGGTCATTAAGATTACAATTGTTTCCTAATCCAAAATTTTAATAAAAACAACCAACAGCTTTTAACACGCACATAGAATATTTCATCTCGAGATGATAGCGCTGGTGAAGGTTATAGCTTGTGATTTGTTGATTTAGATCTAAAAAGAACCTAACTTTGCTCGTGCTGCAAACACGAGTAAAAATAAACGAAACTGAATCAGAATCAGTTTCAACCTAACTATTTTTACTCCTTATTATAATAACATAGTGTATAAATACGCGTCATCTTCCACTTAGTTATTGAACTAAGCAAATTGTAGGAAGGAAATAAATACGATTATAAAAATGAAAAAAATAAAATATTACGAGCTAAAAATTTAACCCGCCGCCAAAATTTAACGACCCCCAAATAATTGTCAAGTTAAATCTAATGAGTATCTCTAAAAACAATTGTCTGGCTTCGTCTAATGCGGTGTATATTGAAATACAACTTCGACAGGGGCGTGATACCGCGTGATACGTTAGGGAGTTAATTTCAGAGTCACAAAACGGAAGCCAATGGGTTTGACGATACGCATCGATACATTACCAAATGCCATACCATCGACAATATTGCCATTTGTGGTTAAATATCGACCGACTAAGTTTCACAGTAATACCACAACGAAATGATCTGTCAATCGTAAATGTGTACTATTAAAACGACATTCAAAATTTTTTACATCTGGTTGATCGCGTGGCTATTGTAACGATTACATTTGATTCTCGCGCGTTATGGCACGTGATCAGATCGCTTTCGCGCGGTATTTTTCGCAAAAGTACTTAATCCAGAAAAACATACAATCCGTATGCAAATTATCGTTAATTGCGTTCCAGAAATAAACTACGTCATTAATTGTAAAAAAAAAATATCAAAATATTTTTGACATTTTCATTTTGAATTTTCGTAAAAACGCTTCAAGCCAGAGATGTTCAATTTTGAATATGGCATTTTAATTTTTATGATAAAACTAAAAATGTAATTCATAGGCATTGGAAAAAAATTGTGAAAGCTTCACTTTAACTTGATATTACATAAATCAGAAGCCGATGAAACCCTCCTTTGAAGTCTATTACTCCCGGGTCTTGTCTACCCCTCTCTGTATGCGTTATTCTCAAAAGGCGCGATTTGTACGCCTCCTAACGGTAGATGTTTTCGGAGCGGGAGTTCGTCGAGCGAATATCTCTAGCAGCCTTGGAGTTCGTCAAAAAAACGTCGTCGTTTGTGGAGAGAGAGAATTTCCAATTTTCCGTAGACATGGGGCATGAAGTAGGACCCCTCCGATCTCGTAAAATCGTGAATTTTACCCATACAGAGAGGAGCGCTATATGGAACATTAGAGTAGTAGACTTCAAAGGAGGGTTTCATTGGCTTCTGCATAAATTTCAAGGGAATTCTTCTCTGTAGGTAAATACTTTATAACATTCATTGGTCACGTGATGTTTGCTCTATATATTTATGTTACATAACTAAGGGGAGAAAGTAATATTTCTTCACAGTACCATTAATTCGACATTAATAAATCTGTATATAATGAATTTAATGTGTATTTAGCTTTCGAAAGCTTTATTCTTGAGAAATAAGTTTTATAACTTAAGGGATGATCTGCACCTTTAACTTTATGGTAAAAATATTAAAAATACCAGGCTGTAAATATTTAAACAAAGACATCTGTAAATCTATCCTTGGAAAAGAATCGTAATAATAAGAAAAATTAAACTCATTATAAATTATACGTAATTTTTCTTGTACCTGTACAGGAATATTAACACTAGTAGTCTTAGCCATTTGAACCTAAATCTTTACTTTAACTGTTACCATTAATAACACAACACAATTATCAAGGTAATTAGGTAAGTTTAGAATTATTTTACAAAAAACATCGCAGTTAAAATGCAGATCTACATAACGTTGTTGAAACACGGTACTATTTAATTCACAACCGTTCGTGTCAAAACCTATATATGAATAGGATAGTTTCACCTACAAAACGAGCTATCGTTTGAGGCTTCCTGTCAAACGAATGACAAAGGCGTATGGGGGAGGTGCACCAATTCGCAGGATGTACACATTTCAATCGGACGAACGGTGACCCGACCGCAGAAATTTTGGGGAATAGAATGACATATCAGACTAGCATTTAGCACCAAGGGAGAATCCGGAATCGAGTCTAAAATGTAAAGCAATCGTCATTTCTATCGGGTGTTTATTGAAGGACGGTTTGTAGATCGACTACCACCCTCTTTTGGCCAATTATCATCCCAGAGAATCGTTAATGAGCCTAGAAACGCCAGTTAAATGAAAGTCACGTTTAACCTTCGCGAGCAACGAGAGAAAGTGGACATTGTTTTAACTGTTTAATGATTTAAACGAGAATTGGACTCAGAAACAACTTCGGATTGTTTGTCCCAGCTGTTAATTTATTTATTTATTACAATATATGATTACGTGTGGTATTTATTTATTAACTTTTATTAAAAAAGGATTACGTCATGTTACGTTCTTGAGTTCGTGTTTGGATTTCTCTAATCGTCATTATTTCAAGTAAGATTGAAAAATAGTTAAATATTACGTGTTTCAAATTTTGCACTATATCTTGGAAGTGGTTCCTGGTACGAATTTAATATCTCAAATATGTAATTTTAATATTAATAATAGAGTTTTCTAATATTTCCACTTACTAATATCGTAGAAATTATTTAAACTCAAATTTTGCAATGCTAGATGTTGCACGGCTTGAACAGTTATCAAACAAATATTTATTTCATGGAATTTCATTGATTCTAGGCGCTTCACAACCTTACTTAACGTTCGATATAACATAGAAGAAAAAAACGTTTTCTAGAGAAGTTTTTGAGCTATTTACCATGAATTCAAATAGGGGAAAATTATTTATTTCCCATGAATTCAAATAAGTAAAATGATTATTTTCCTTCCAATTCAAATACCAAAAAATATTACTTTTTGCTTAAAATTTAATTAAACTTATTGTTTTTCCCATGAATTAAAATTAACTTAGTTCTTCCCAAGCATTAAAATAAATTTATTGTTTTTCCCCGTTAATTTATTTAAATATTAATTTTCCCATGAATTAATTTAAACTATTTTATTTCATCACGAATAAATTTAAAATTATTTCATTTGTAATCTGAACAAGCCCCGAAAATTTTCCTACTAGAATTGTATATAAAACTTCACCCTTTTTTGTAGCGAAAATGGAACGGACATGGTCCGCGATTTCCTCTCTGGAATATTGGCGCGCTGCCTTGTTATTTATTATTGTACAAGGTAAAAAAATGTACCTTTTCACTCATTCATTATCGTAGCCTATATCAATCCTCCCTCGTTATATCGAAAATGATCTAACACGTTTGTATATTAACATCCGACAGGGATTTTCAATCCCGGAACAACATTAGTTAAAGCTCAAAATTGTTTCGGAGGAATCGAAACCTTCGAAAAAACGGTCAACGGGGTTTTTGATTCGTCTATAATCCCAGCGCCGCTTTTGGAACAAAGAGATCAAGCCCTAATGAGGGATTGCGTAAATCTTTGCAAACAACAATCGCAATGCTCGGCGTTTGTCTTGGATTACGCCAATTTCCGATGCGACGCTTATCTCGTCAATTCTATCGGCAGAAGGGAATTGTTGAACAAGAAACCCAGGGTTAATTACTTGGAGAAAATATGTCTGAGAGGGGGTAAGACGTGGTATCATGACTCAATATATATTGAATACATCACGCGTAACGCGTTAGCTTTGATTTTTCTGTTGATCAAATCAGAACGGGTATAGACCGAGTGGGAAATGTAACGAGGTCATGTGACGTCAACACTAACTAGACTGTCACCACTAACTTGTAATCAAAGACAAGGCTTAACCTGGGATAAGGACTCAATTCGCGTAGTAAAAGCTGAAGAAATTGAAATAGGCAGAGTCACGTGACCCTATTTCGCGGTTTTTTCCTCATTCGGTCAGTACCCGCTCTAGAACAAATGTATTTAGTTGAGATGTACTTCCGCTGTCTGTAAATTATATTTTAAAAGGTAAAATCTTTCGTATAAAAACCAGTTGACAAAATGATGTACGATAACTTATGTCACGACCGACTATGGGCGTTTGAACGAGTGAAAGGTGCCTTTATGGAAGGTTTCCTGGATAAGGAGTCGAGCAACGTCCTGACAAAAGAAGACTGCGAAAGACAATGTCTGAGAGAACAGAGTTTCGTGTGTCGATCCGCGGATTACGACGAAGAGAGGCAAAAGTGTCGCATGAGTCGAGAGGATCGTCGATCTCAACCGCAAGCCTTCAGGGAATTGCCCGACAGCGGAAGAGACTATCTCGAGAACCAATGCGCCGCCGCGGGTACGATAACGACGTTATTTTATTTAGTAATGTCCTAATAATTCAATCGCTTAAATATCTAACAGCACCAACTTCTTGTCGCTACGAAATGAAAAAAGACGTGGCGCCAGTGTCAATGGACAAACTAGAATTCGCAACCACGTCGGATGACTGTCAAACGCAATGCGATCGTGAAACTACGTTCAACTGTCGGGCGTACGCCTTTTTGGATAATCGATGCTATCTTAGCGCCGATGATGCCTTCAGTTTAGGTCGAGAAGAACAAAATCGTTTGATGACCAAGATTGACTCGACATACGGGGAGAAGATTTGCGTCATTGGTAAATTAAGTTCAATCTATGGTCAGCTAAGTAGATAAATTAAGGACAATATAATTACGTTTGGCTTAGCTGGATTGATCAGTAGTTTTTTTCACTTAATAAAATCCTCCCAATCAACAGAGCAGTGTACCGGAGGAGTATTCACCTACGAGAAAATAACTGGCTTTGTTCTAAGAGGGGCTATGTACATTCCAATGGCTTTACCAGCACAAGCCGCGCAGCTTGGTACCACCTTGGAATGCCACGAGATTTGTCAGAAGGAAGGTTTAGATTGTCCGGCTTTCGTGGTCCACTACCAGAATAGTCGGTGCGACAAATTGGATCGAAATTCTCAAGGAAGAACACCGGATTTGCACCCCAGAGATGGAGAGAATTACTTCGAGAAAGTCTGTCTAAGAGGCGAGTACTTAGACATTTGTATCTTAGATATCGGTCCCATTATTAACCATTTTATATAGGTACCGGTATCGAGAATTGTAAAAACAAGGCCTGGGCTTTCGAAAGAGTCTTAGGATACCAAATGAAGCAACAATACTACCAAAAACACTACGATAATATAAACAGCAGGAGAGACTGCGAGGAGTATTGCTTAAACGAACGGAACTTCGTCTGTCGATCGGCTATGTACAATGACGATACGACCGAGTGCAGACTAAGCCCTTACGATCGAAGGACAGACCCAGAAGGGTTGGAGAAAGTTCAAACTTCGAGGATTAGTTACCTGGAAAACCAGTGCTTGTCAGGTGTGTTTTTAGTAATTATCTTATGGTTTTAAACTAAAATTTTCGCGAAATTTCCAAGCTATGACGCAATGTCCCTACGAAAGAACTCCGGGACACTATCCAACATACACGGACTTCGTTCAAACCATCGGTATCACGTCAGAAGACACTTGCAAACAATATTGTACCACTTTTCAGAGCTTGGTTTGTCGTTCCTTCGCCTATTATTCCAGCAACGGACAGTGTTTCATAAGCGGAGACGACAAGATTAGCGGCCGAGGTCAGATGGCTGTCATGAATCGACCGGGATTGGTTTACTACGAGCGTAATTGCCAGGCGGCAGGATCAACCACGACGTCCTCGTATCCGGTAACCTTATCTCCGACAACGTCACCTTTAACCCCATCACCAGGTAATTTGGAGGATCAAGATCGACCTCAAGGGACATCACGTAAGCAGTAACGAGGCTCCTCCAATATCAATTAAAGGCACTAGCCGTATTGGCTGGAGCATGCTGCACGCGCACTGATGGTGTCACTTCAGAGATCACTCGTTTTTATACACTTTTGATATGTTGTAGAATAGATAACGTACACTCAAATACACCTATCACGAAGTTAAACCTAAATTTTTAGGAAGGACTTTAATAGCTCACGTTGCTTATTTATTTTAAGGTAAGAGGTGTGGTACTGGGGAGAAATACGTATTCGATAAAATTACGGGTTATGACGTATATGGCGCCATAGCCATACCACTGTACCGAGCAGCTCCTAATGAATTAGGCATAACCAGCGAGTGCGTTCGACGTTGCGAAGATTCTAGCGAATGCAGTTCTTTCGTTGAGGATTACGTTCACCACGAATGTTTCAGTATTAAAATAAATACCATTCAAGGGTCCGCGGACCTTAGACCCTACATTGGTAAAAGTCTTTTCGAAGGATCTTGCCTACCAGGTGTTTAAATCAAAATTGAAGTCGAAATAAAGCAGGATCTAATGACAATGTATTATTTTGAACAGTTTCTATTAGTTGCGATAAAATGTGGGCCTACGAACGCGTACCAGACCATGAACTACGAGGAGCGACGCCCAGAGATATCTTACGTTCGGTATCGAGACTGGAATGCAAGAAAAAGTGCTTGGAAGAACGAGCTTTTCAGTGCAAGTCAATGAATTACTATCCACTACTGAGGGAATGTAGGCTATACATGGAAGATCGTTTGCACAACTTGGTACGTTTGCAGTACGCCGGTGGTGTGGAGTACTTGGAGAATCAATGCGGTATTGGTAAGTAATCAGTAAAGGGAAAATATAGACCGAAAATGAAACTTCATTTCAGAATCGGCATTACTTAAAACTTTAAAGAAAAGTTTTTCTCAATTTTTGGAGACATTTTTGATTATTTTTATATTATTGGGTGTAGATTCTGAACATAAATTCAAAATTCCGTTCATTTTCAACTCATAGTTTAATAGAAAAATTCAATTAAATTTAATTGAATAATATCAACAACGCAGATATCAGTGGCTGTCCGTACGCCCCGATCCAACGAAACGTTTACATGTTATACGTCACCAAAACACTTCTGGGAGCCACATCTACGTTTCAATGCGAACAAGAATGCTCCAAAACGAGGGATTTTAACTGTCGATCATTCACTTATCAAGATTACGGCGCCTTGGGTACGGGAAAATGTTTACTTAGTAGCGAAAGCCGGGCGACAGACCAAATCAAAGCTTTACAAGGAAGGCCCAGGGCCGTTTACGTTGAAAAAGATTGCAGTCGACAGAGCAGACAATCTTCAACGATATACCCACCAACTACCTACCCTTCTTCGTACCCCCAACCGTACCCAACCTCGTATCCTCAACCTTATCCAACATCATCGTACCCTCAACCCTACCCAACACCATCATACCCTCAACCGTACCCAACATCGTCGTACCCTCAACCGTACCCAACATCGTCTTATCCAGAACCTAACCCAACGCCTTATCCGAGACCAAAGACCACACCATTTCCTAGACCGTCTGATAGACCAGCCATATGTCGATACGATCAGTACACTTACGAAAAAACAAACGGATTCGATGTAAAAGCATTTAGAAGAGAAAGAATTCGAACGAGATCAACTGTGGGTATCGTTTCCGAATGTCTGGCAGAGTGTCAAAGAATTGGGGAAAGGTGCAAAGGCTTCGTTCTACAATACACAACGTTTCAAAGTTGTTACTGGCTGGACGGCAGCGTTGGGAATAACAATTCTTTTCTGGTACCCATCGCGGACTCCGCTTATTTTGAAAAGATATGTCTAAAAGGTAAAGTTTTCCATTGTACCACCGAAAATCATACGGAACATAGTAGGGTTAGTTTTAACAATTAGTTTTCCTAACAGAAAAACTATGCAACAAGTTATGGGCCTTCGAGAGATCCATTGGCTACGAAATGAATCGTAAACCCGAGAAGATTTTACCCGGAGTTCACGGTAGAAGTGATTGCGAAGATTTTTGCGTATCCGAAAAGCATTTTCCGTGTAGGTCCGCCATATACGACTACGACCTACGAGTGTGTCATTTGCACTCGGAAACTAAACGTACCAGTCCAGGGTCGTATCAGAAAAGTAGAAACAACGCGGACTACCTTGAAAATCAATGTACCCCAGGTAACTTGAAGGTATTAATCCACGAATATATTAGCACTAACTCTTCCACGTATCTTAGAGCCTTCAACGTGCCAGTATAGAGACTTTGCCGATCGTTTTTTTCCTCATATCGACCGGCTATCCCGAGCATTCTCGTTAGTCGACTGTCAACGCCAGTGCGACACAGAACGCCAATTCACTTGTAGGGGAGTTAATTTTGAAACAGTGGCTCATGACTGCGCTTTAACCAGCTCTGATACTAGTAACGTTGTAAAAGGAGAGAATGCGTTGGCATATAGAAGAAACTCTATATACAGCGAGAAAGGAACTTGCGAACAAGGTCAGTTACGATCATTTTGATGCGACTAAATGACCAAATAAAATTGGTTCTTACGCAACGAATTTGACTTTTAGTTAGCGTACAATGTAATCAACAAGATATGGTCCTAACATTGAACTTTGGAAACCCTTTCATTGGACGGGTCTATGCAAAAGGTAATCCCGCTCAATGTTATATGGTGGGAACGAGTCAGACCACTTTGCAGTTTGCCATATCCTTGGGAAGCCGTTGCGGTACCAGACAAGATGTAAGTAATATCATATATCGAAAAAAAAATTGCCATTTGAAGTTTCCTGTTAAATTAGGGACCAGGAAAATACATCAACGAAGTGGTGGTACAACAGCATCCAATCATAATGACTGACAATGATAAAAAGATACAAGTCATTTGCTCCTTTGATGCTTCGGATCGTACCGTAACCTTAGGGTCACCGGTTGGAATAGGTCCGCCAGGAGTCGATGTTTCGTAAGATCATTTTAGGCCTAGTTAAGCGTACGACTCAAAATACTTAATTATACCTAAATATTTTAAGAAGGTCACGGTTTGAGCCAACTATAGCTTCTATAGTGGCCAACACCGTCCCACCACCGCACGTAATTATGAGAATCACGGACAAGTTCGGCCGAGACGCGAAAGTTGTTGGGTTAGGAGACGAACTAACTTTACGAATCGAGCTTAAAGAGCAGCAAAGTACGTTAAGCTAAGCAAAAACTAGAAAAATATCAAAATTTAGGTTTAACAATATTTCACCCACACTTAGGTGTTTTTGCCATCGCCGCGAGAAACCTGTATGCCAGGAGTACCAACGGGGAATCCTTATTTTTGATTGACAACTCGGGGTAACTTAAAATAAAAATTAAAAAAAAAAAAAAATCATACATTTTCCTTATCTCGTAGCCAGTACAAATTGGGATTTCTTCTAATACCTTTAGCTCTAATCTTAAGAGAAATTGACTTTCAGTATAGTTTTAAAATAGGATTGCGTCATGCAGTCCAATATTATGCGCGTATAAAAAGCATCGGTGTTTTATTATTGTTCTCATAATGTAACAAATTTATATTCCGCAGCTGTCCAACTGACGCCACGATTTTCCCGGCATTACAAAGAGATCCGAGAGATAAGAGAAGCCTAACGTCCGAATTTAAAGCTTTTAGATTTCCGTCAACGGGAATGGTTAACTTCGAAGTTCAGATAAGATTCTGCCAAGAAAGATGCGAACCTGTAGGCGTTGACTTTAATCTTTAAGCGCTTCAATAAAAATAATATTATTTTCCATAAGGTACGATGCGCCGCTGGTATGGACTCGTACGGTCGACGTAGGAGGTCCGTCGACGAAGAACAAGATTCTTTCTCAACTGAATACGCTACTACAATATTACCGGACGCTCACACAACGGCTTATTCGGAGGCCAATCTTGATCAAACTGTCCCAATAATAGCTCCAAATGACGCTATCTTAATAAATGGACATCTCTACCAGAACAGAGTACCCGCTAATGTATCACAGCCTAATCAAGACATCCCTACAACGCCGAACGACAACGTATCCACTAACGATACCGTGGAAGATGAAGATGGTAATTTTACCAGAAGAGCCAAAGTCTCGCAGGAGCAGCAAGGTCATACCATTCCTCAACCTCAATCCTGGTACGGACCCCAACCAACGCCAGTAGACGGCTGGAGATATAGCCAGCACATCCCCAAAGAGATTGACGAACTTCCGCCATTGCCGGAAGGTGGTAAACATCCACCACTTGGCCTACCTAACACTCCAAACGTGTACAACCCCGGTGGCCAGCAACTCAACAAAACCATGGATGAATATCCCAACCTAATCAGAAGTTCACCTAAAAACTCATCAACGCAGTCAGACCCTTATACGTGGCATACGGTTCAAAGCGCAACATCTTTTGGTTCACACGAGCAGGGTCCCAAAAACAACCATCCTTTCCAAAATAACCCATTCCCGTACAACCCTAACCAACCTAACATAGTTCCATTACATAATTCAAATCCTTCCTCCGTGGGTTATAATCCAGGTTATTCCAACCCTTATAATCCTAACGGTCAAAGATCAGACACTCCTCAGTCGCACGCTTACCCATATCACAACAATAATCCTAATCATAATGATATGAGAGGTTCTGGTCCGAGTAACAGACCCCAGGAGTTTGATGGAGCCAACTACGGAGCTTATATACCCAAAGATACCAGTGAAAATCTTAACCCAGACCCAATTGGCGTGAGAAGCGATAGCAACCACAGACCTCAGGAATTTGGAGGGCAAAACTACCAGGGAAACTATCCACAGTCTCAACCCATGCCAGAAATATACGCTTCTACGGAGAAACCAATGCCGGATGAGATACCATTGTCTATGGCCATCATGGTGGGAGGCGACCAGCCCGAGGACTCTTCATGGAGCATTGAACGTATTCCTAGACCCGGTAAGATCAAAATATTCTACATCATAACGATCAGAAAAATGACCTGAAAAAATTATTTCTTTACAGTAACTGCAACAGAAAAACCGGAAGCCCTTTGTCCATCCCAAACGACAATCATTGTGACAGCGGTAACGGTGACACTAATACACATCGCCCTAATTACGGGTGCTATCAGTTGGTACCGTTGGCAGAAGAAAAAACAATTAAGAAAATCTGGAGACGACGAAATAACGTTTCCGGCAGTCACTTCCGTCGCGGCGGTCAGTCCAAGTACGTCCTCAAACCGGCAACCATTTTACGCTTCACCGGAAGTCACGTTTAGGAGTGTCTACGGCGTTTACGAATCCCCGCCCTGACGAGGATTTTATTCCGGTCAACTCTTCTACTGAACTGATCGTTAAATTATAAAACCTAATAACATTATAATTAGAAACCACGCATCATCAGTCATCTTCTAGTTTTTAAACTGTTCCAAAAAATAGCGAGAAATTCATAAGTACAATGACCAACGTCGACTTGAAATTAACTAAGCCTATAATGTTTACATCTTCCGTCGTCTTACTTAGTTCGGTCACGTGATAAAAAAGTCACTGAAAAACTGCCAAAGTAATAACTGTAACCAACTAACTTGTAAGTAGACGATGAATGTACAAACTTTGTACGTCAACTAATTAAATTTAAAGTAAGCGGACGACGGAATAAGGACATCTTCGGTAGTCATTGGCCTATAGACATTTTAATCTATTCATGTCGCGTTGGTAGACAGCGTTTACGCTAAAATAAGAGTCGTCAGGTACATGTTTGTATTTAATTTATAACTTAAAACTGGTTAACCATTTGTAAAATCGCACCATCTTTCTGTTTTAATCACGGCACATATAATTTGCATTCCGTTTATCGTGAAAATCCATGTTCTTATTTATGAATAAACTATAATGTTTTACATACAAACAATATTATTTCCCAAACAAAAACACCAGAATACTGTTCCAATCGAACAGTTCATTACCACTGCGCAAAACTGTAGTCAACGAGTCCCATATTTTCGTGAAAGACATTCCAAGGGTTAAGGATTGACACTGATACATTAGATTGAACAATTATCATTGAAGGCTTGAAGTTTACCTAGGTTAGAGCTCGCTAAACCCATATCTTTAGTAACCTCGCTCAGCAATTCGACTGTTAAATGTTTACCATCGTTTGCCGCTTTTTCCAATATTTCTTGGACAGCATAGTCGGGGAGGGCCTCAATACCGATAGAGTCCAACAGAGCCAAGTATCTGTCTTTAACTTCGTTGGGATGGGCTTCGATCCAAGATAGGACGATTTCAACTCGGTACTTTATAAGCGGGACACACCCTAACAGGTCAACGAAACTTGTTAAGACGTACGAAGTATCGACTTCCGGTGATTTTAAAAGCTTTAGAGTGTCTATAAGCAATTCGTAAGGAATACGGTTTACGCTCACGAGTCTGTGATCGAGGAATCGGTGAAAGATGTTGGTAGAATGACGATAACTTTCTTCGATCAAACGACTGAAAAGAAGGGCTTGTAGACGTTTTTGGGCGTCTAAGTGATCGAGTTTCTTAGCCAGAGGATACCATTCTACGCCGTTGTTGAATTGATCGACGTTATCCATGAATCTCTGACATTCTTTCATCAAGGAGTCCAAGCAAAGCATATCTGCTAAATGGTAAACGTGGTACGTCGTTTCGACTGACATCGTTTCAAAGTCAATTGTCCCTCCGTAAATGAAATCCAAGATAATCTTAAAATGCTTTTTAGAAACGTCCTTGAGTTGTATCTCTTTTTTCGTGGCTTCGGAGAAGGAACCATTCAACATTTTACGAAAAAAATCCGAAGCGTTGATTAGTAAACATTTGTGCGCGTTAAAACTTTCATTTTCAACTTTTATAACTATATCGCACGTTTCGTTATTTTCACGATCGATTCTTAAGCGATCCATTATAGCGGAACATCGATTTCGTTTCTCCTTTTTGCAAAATTTAGCCAGATTGTCCATATTTGCTAGCGACGTTAGCGTTCGAAATAATTATAGAAAACTAGCTCCGAAGTTGATAACTCGAAGGTCGTACATATACGCTAACTAGTTTTTAGTTGAAGGCGAGCCAGGGAAAATAAAAGATAAAAAAGAACACGCTATTTTTATTTTTATTTTTTCATTATCGCTTAAACGCGATTAAACGATATAATAATTTAAAGTTACAGTGCCACTATCTGAACAGAAAATTCATTGCGTTATTAACACTTAGAACGAGGTTAGTAAAGGCCTGATGTTAATCAGTATCCGGACGCTGGATAACCAATCATTTTTGAATGTGAATATATTGGTCAGCGGTAGAAAGTTGAGTCAAATATCAGGCTCCTGCCATTTCTGAATAAATGTGCTACAATCACTTTGATAAAAATCGAAAAGTTGATTTTTCTCTTCAAGTTATAGCTAGGGGCTATCCATCTTATCTATGGAAACTAAGTTCAATCGAGAGGTTTATCCCTGAACATTTATGAGTTTTACAATTTTCATTAAAACTTTATTAAGTGTTTGTTTGGCTGTACAAAATTATTTAGATACACTTCCTTCAAGGTTAATAAAAAGCAGGATTCGTCAATGGGACTGGCTAAGATATTATATGACGTCACATTTATACGAAAGGAGAAATATATTCAAAATCAAGTTCAATTAAAACTATTAAAATTTATTTCTTAAAATACAATAAAAATATACTCTTTGTTAGATAGAATAATAAAAATGAATTAAGATCAAATATATTACATATATTTAAAACCAATCTGTTTTATAATCTAAAAATATAATTAGTACACTAAATAATATAATTAAAATATTATTGAAACTTTAAATTTGATTATTAAAATTTCGGCGGACAATCTTTTACCAAGACTCAACATCTTTTGGATTATCCTATATCCAAAGCCAATTGGAATCTTCTCGAAACATACAAAATCCAACAAGTCCAAGTGACTTTGTCTCCCCAACAGTGGATTCGCTTCAATCCACTTCAGAACGATGTCAATGAGATGAAATACTAAAGGTCTCGAGTTTATTTCATAGTTTAAGGCGACATCCGGTGACTTGAAGACTTGCAGGGTATCGTAAAGCAACTCGTAGGGAAATTTACAGATGGATACTCGTTGGCGGTTAACGTCTCTGTTGTCTCTTAGTTCATGAACTAAAAAATTCCTACCATAAATTAGATGACTTAACACCGAAGCTTTCAAATCATCTTGAGCTTTATGACCGAGTTTCTTGGCAAGAACGTACCATTGTACTCCATTCTCGAACTGTTTTAAAGAATCCATGAATTCGTGGATTTCGTTGGTCAGAGCGTCCAGGCAAAACATGTCAGCCAGTTGATAAGCGTTGAACAGTTCCTTGTCCGACGTTTTCTCGTAAGCGATTCTGCCTCCGTAAATAAAGTCCAAGACGAAACTGAAGTCATCTTTGGTGATACCGGGTGGTAAATGTAACGCGATTTCGGATTTACTAGCTTCAGCAAAGCTTCCAGTAAACATTCTCGAGAAGTAATCCGACGCGGTAATTAAAACGCATTTGTGCGCGCTAAATGGGACATGGTCTACGATTAAAATTACATCGCAGCCTCTATTATCTTTCCTATCCGCTCTTAAACTGTCCATTATCGAATAACAGCGCCCGCGTTTACTACGTTCGCTAAATAACAAAACTGAATTCATTTTTAATTAGGGTTAAGTTTTAACTTTGCTACTATGATGGACGAAATGTCGAGAACTTTGCGTGACTAAAAGTTTCTAAACGATCCTTTATAAGCAAGCGGTTCATTTCTAAAGATAAGTATTGGTCAAACTTTCATGTTGATTTATTTGGAGAGTCAAAGGTGAACTTTACAAACGAGAAATTCTCTTATCGGTTGATAAATTTTTAGATTCCAATTGAATAGCTTTAATACGAATGAAAGTGTGTCTAATTTTCTTATCAGCAAACTTACCACTTTGATATTGTTGGTATGGTCAATTTTATACTACGGGTACTCGTACGATGACATGGTTACTTGTCAGTAAGTACAAGGGTAGGTTTTGTCGTATAAAAGTTACTGTTGGACCGTCAGACAGACCGACATTGTTACAAAGATAATTATACGTTTCGCTAAACCATTCTCAAATATAACACAAGAAATGTTTATTTAATTATGGTTAATTAATTCATGGACTAACTTGTTAATTCCCTAATTTATTTTAAATAATGATACGAATCATTTTTATTCCTTTTTTTTTCATGGAATCTACAAACCATTAACAACAAAATAATCACATTTCAATGGTTTTCGTAACAGTATCACCATTTTGATAATAAAAACACGTGGTATCCAAATATTTTGGCGGGATAAAAAAACCAAAAATCACTGTTCTTTAAAACAAATTATTTGTAAAACAAAATAGCTGCCTTATAAGCCTGGGTGTTCGGTAATAAAACGAAATAAACAATTGTTTTGTCCCACCCACATAAAAAAAATAAGATAAATATCTTAATTAATCTTAATTAACTCACGATTTGTTGCTGTGGCGCCCGGCACTCGTAAACTGTAAACTCTACGAGTTTACGAGTTAATTATAATAACATTAATGTATACCTAAAAATATTAATCCACCTAAAAGAGATCAGATTGAATTTATTAAGTACTTAATCCAAAATATTGTAAATTCGTTGATTTGATTAAATAAACCTTATTTTTTTTTTTACCGTAAATAATTTTGTAAGTAGCGTAACTGGGTTTTAGTTAATTTTAGGTTGAACTGTAAATTTATTTGTGATTAACTGAGATATAGTCAGCCAATAAAAATCTATTTCGATGAGGTAATCTTTCCCCCCGGGAATATTTCGAATATAAAGGTTCAAGGTTTATCATTGGTCTAGATCGAAGAAAAACCATCTCTCTCCTCTCCGCGCCTGAAAAACACGAACTATTCACAGAGGCCGTTTTTGGCCGTGCCCTAACTTTCTCTTGGATTATTTACTTTTCCCATGAATTAATTATCTAAGAAATAATGTTAATAGTGTAATTGATTAATAAAATAGTTACTTAACTTACGATATCATCTACGGAGGTTAATTTGTCAAAATTAATACCCCAAAATAAATTAACTACAAGGTAGTAAACTATACCTATTATAGTTTCAAGCACGTTTGAGCATAAATTTCATTGATACAAATTAAAAATATTAATTATCGTGACAAAACGTAAGTAAATTATATTTTTAAAGTTTACATACGTTTTCTTTAATTTAAAAAATCACAACAACCTAACACCGTCACGATATTATTAATTATTTCTATTTTAGCTGCCACAAAATTTCAATTAAATGAAATTTAAAATTAATAATAACGCTTAGTTATAAATCAAACGTTAATTGGACGGATTTTTTTTATCAAAACATCTTAGGGAGTTTCAATAACGAATTTTACGATTCAAATGAAGAGGAGGAAAAAGTTATTTACAAAAGGATGAATTAAAGGGTGAGTGAAACGAAAATTAAATTATTTTTTTGTGTGTGACAGGGAATTGAATACCTTCAGATTTTTTTCCATGCCAAAAGGGTTGTAAATTCTTCAATTTGATAGGTTACACTCCCTTTAAAATTAACTTTTCGAATGGTATTATATTTTGATTCAAAATAATTTAACTTCGAGCCTGTTTCGTGAATGTAAAATAATTCAAACCAATTCAAGGTAGTTTAATCTAGATTTCAAACTTTGCTAAGCCTTAGTTTAGATATTTATAAAATTATTACGCTAATTTCTAATGGCGTTTGAAATAAACTTTTATTACATTTAAAAAAAAAACTTTAATCTTCCATTTCACTCTCCCTTTAAAATTATCAATTAAATCATTAATTAAAAAAGACGCGCGCGCAAAATTCAAATCACGTATTTGGTTCGTGACGTGCCCCGAATAAGAGACACAAACGTTGCCACAGACACGACAGTTTTTGGAACACATTTGTCCTTTCATAGTTCCGGTATAAATTAGTTCGGTGAGCTTATGGAGAGTAATTAATTAAAGGTTAATTAATGATTTCGACAACGTTTTGTCGCGCGTTGAGCTTCGTTTAGTTCGTAATTAAATAATTTAAAAATCACTGTTAGCTCTTAAAGGGTAAAGCGGGACTCGATTTACGCGATCCTAAGATCGTCGAAATAACTGAGATTTGCTAGAAATAGAAGCCCGACTTCCGTCTATAGCGGAAGTAGTCTCGACTTTACGTCGAGATCTCCGGCCAATGACGAGTAGTAACAGACAGGAAGCGAAGAGAACCAATTGAAGGATTCCGGCCACTGAGGACACGATGTAAAAGATTGGTTTCGAGAAACATAGTCCTCTACCTGGCACGATGACTGGAGTGCTTAAATCTAAAAGATTTTACACAGATTAGTTTCATTATTTGGAAATAATGACGGGATTGAAGAGACGAAAACCATTGGAAAACCACCAATTCAAACCAAATGTGAAAAAAAAAATGATATCGGTTCGTGAAGACAAGGATGGACATTTTATGAAAATCCAAGCAAACTACTGAATTAAAATCCAAGCAAAAAACCTCAGGCAATTAGGGTTAAAATGAACCAAAAAACCATAGCCTCAATCATGGAAAACCCAAGAAAAACACCTCACACAATTTGGGTTCGAAATAAAATGAATGAAAACCCGAGCAAAACACCTCACCCAATTAGGGCTAGAATGAAAACCAAAAAACCATAGACTCAATGAAGGAAAACCCATGGAAAACATATCAAGCAAATTGGGTTAAAAATAAAATGAATGAAAACTCGAGGAAAAAACCTCAGTCAATTAGGGTTCAAATGAAAACATAAAAACCATGGACTCAATGATGGAAAAACCCAAGAAAAACACCTCAAAAATCAAAATCAATGAATGAAACCAAATGACATGCAATTATGATTCAAATTAAAACCCAAGCATATGAAGGATCATGTTAAAATTCGAAAAACATGTGGTCAAGACTCAAGATTAGACCAATTATTGTACGGGCAACCTAATGCCATACAAAAAGGGTTGGTCCGATCTTGACCACAACTAAACAGATATACCAATACAATAAACTTTCAAATCTATGGAATGTAATTACGCAAAACATTATTCACCTAAACAATTTATGAAAGAAATTAGAATATTTCGAATGTTAATGTGCCACGTAAAATTGCCCAGCTTGGTTAAACATTACTAACGTGAGAGATAATTCTAATACAAACAAGATAAATAATTCAAGAAATTGCGCAGAAAACCAAGCATCGCTCCATAAACCCAAAGAACCTATAGATAAGGTTCAAATTGAAAATAAAAAAACCCCAAAAACATATCCTTGAATCTATTAAAAAACACTTTCGAGGTAAATAGGGATTGCGAAAAACATTAATGTAAACTTTTAACTTTTGGGTCAATTGAAAAAGATCGCGGAGACAAACTCACTTGGCAGTATGAGAATCACGCTATCCAAACTAATCTAGCTCTTACAAATACACTACAGCGTTCGGAGGGGGTTCACCTGTCATCAGTTTGTCTTGTGGCTCGACGGTAAAAGACCGGTTTACTCGCTAAAATATTAAATTCCGTTTAAAAAAAGCCGCCTCGAACTTTGGAGGGCTGACCTTTTACAAAAATCGGGTGAGTTCGGGTGACAGCCAAACTTCGGAACCAGTCAATATCAAAATTTATTTATACGGTACCGTTATTTATTATCTTAAAGGGCAAGTCTGACGATTACGGGGGAAAATATTGTTCGTAGATAATTTCGGATTAATATTCAGCTCACTGCAGACGTAAAACGCGTGACAACTGCCAAAAAATTCACGATAAAGATTCCAGGTTTAAGTTTAACGTCATCCGCTTATTTAATCTGGCATTCATTCGTTATTTTGATGCCAAAGAGTAGATATAGGACTTGAGCTATTTATACAGCTTTTAACGGTATTCCATTGTCCTGACAGTCTAGATATCACGAGACCAAGTAATATCAAACACGCAGACGATGTCAAGTTTGTCAAATGTCTGTTCCACTATCTACGTTGGTTTTTAAATTAAATCTATGATTATATAAACCTTTTTTTTACGATAAGACTTGCCCTTCAACGAATTTGTAAGAAAGCTAAATAGCTATACAGTATTTATCGGAAAGCAATTTTTCTTTTCTCTCTAAAGACATGATCAACCTATTATGTGGGAAACTATAAATTTAATCTTTGGCGCGGTTAGGAGATATAACCACGAGATAAACATCGAAAATGTAAAATAGTCTGTACTACAGATAACATGATAAGACAAGCTAGCCACCTCGAGATTGGATATTAGAGAGATAGACGAGCTACCCATCCCCTCAAGAGTGAGTGTGTTACATCATGCTGGAGATAGAGAGAGAAATCTGACGAGGTCAATAGCATCACAGACCATTAAGATTAAAAAAAAAACTCATTTCCTGAATGTTAGATGGTCGAAAGATCGCATTCTGATATTCGAGATCCCCTCATCGGTAAAATACACGCACCCTAACAAAAATTGATTCCTAAACCAGGAAATGATCACGATGAACCACTTAAATTATTATTATTATTATTGACCTCTCGGATGTTTGTTGGGAGAGGGAGACATAAACAATAGTCTAGAACGAAAAGTGAGTGTCCTAGAAGAGGCGACACGAAGGGCTGTAGATTGATTGAAATAGTAATTTTGTCAAGAGCGTCGGAATTTTTTATCTGTTTGGACTGTTGGCCAACTAATGTCAATTCAACCGACAGGGTTGATAGTTTTTTCAGATCAAAATTTCTTGACTTTTCCAGGTTTTTCTCTGACCTTTTACAGCGATTTTCCCTGACCATTTGGGCTAATACTACCCAATTTATAACCTTTTATTTTTATATAATTGCGTTCGCCAAACCTTTTGCAGGCGTATCTTTGTTCTAATCTATACAACTGACAAGGTCAGCTGAGAATCTTTTCCGTAGATAATGATTGTAATTTCCTGGCTTCTTGAAAGATCTTTAAATTCGCTGACTTTTTAAAATATCTCAAAATTCCCTGATTTTTTTGGCTCATTTTCAAATTCCCTGACTTTTCCCTGTTTTCCCTGACCTGTGGCAACTTTGACTGAAGTTTGAGAACTGTGGGAATAAGTTGGTATGGGAAACCTTCTTGTCATGCCCTTTGATTGTTCTAAAATGGCTTTTCACTTTCATAAACCCACTGACCATAATAATTTTTGGGTATTTTGCTAAATAAATTTTCATTTATTTAAATTATGCCTTTAAGTCTTTTACCCGTTTTGTTTGAACTTTTGGTTTATTTCTAACATCTCCGAACAATCAAAAACAAATGGTTTCAAATTAAAAGTTAAATTTTGGTTATTTCATTTCGTTTTCTTAAGGGGAACATTTTAACTTAATTCCGAGAGAGATTAAAATTAAACCCAGTCAAAAATTATTCCTCAACCAAAAGTAGCAAGCTGTTATTTCTAAGAATTTCAAACCATTTGAAAGAATTGGAGAAAATTAAAGAAATACTAGAGACAAGAGATCACGCGAAGGTCGAAGGTCACTACAATACATATACACAATGTATCGGTCCTCTAAACACCCAAACAAGAGTCCAGGAAGAAGATTTAAAGCCGAGGGAAAGTAATTATCTTGTTTTTGGACGTGATAGGTGCGTTGTAAACAAAACTTAAATATATACCCCAAAAAATAAAAGTTCCGGTATCTTTTGGAATAAATAGATTCAGCCCCGAGGCTAAAAGATCGCCCATCTTCTAAAGTTATAGTTAACATTCTTCAAAGGAACAGTGCCCCTTATCGGAAGATCACTGTTCACTTTAATTAAAAAAATTCCGATTTTTTAAACTTAAAAATATCTTAATTTAGGTTTAAAGGTTTTTTTTTTTTTTATTATTACTCGAAATTGGTTAACTTCAGTATTTTTTTAAAGACGCGATGATTAAAACTAAATTTTGAGATAAAAAATGCATATTTCAAAAAACCCAATCAAGCGAGGTTGTCCACCTGTCAACCATTTCCTTCGAAGGCATTTATATAAGATATAGATTTCATATATTATTAAAAACCCATATAAAGATTATCGCCTGATGAAGTAGTACCACGGGCCAATCAACTTGTTCCTTACAGGATACGTCACGCAAGGGGGGGGGGGGGTTGCTTGCGGCCATTTGCAAACAGTTCAAAATATATTTTATATCGTTTTAAATAATTAAAATATAATTTTATGGATGGAATAATATTGTTTGAAAATGAATTTATAAAAAACTAATAGAATTTACCTCTAGGTATTTGTATTTTGTGATTTCATAAATTATTCATTGCTATTAACGAGATTATACCTTTAAAAACCCTTAGGTTAAAAATCAGAAATCGGCGAGTGCAAAGCTATAAATAGACCTCTCCTCTTATAAAGAATCTAAATTATAGACATAGAACTAGGCTTAGCTGTTTTGAGCGTTGAAAACGTAAACTTGATTAGGGGAGTTTGAAGAATACCCTCTTATTTCAAACCATCATCCCTAAAAACACGCTGAACTTCCAGCTTTTCCCCGCCTGGAACCCCTAAAGGTTAAGAAAAAAATAGGTGGGCGACGCTATCGAGTTTATAAAATACAACTAGAAACGACAATGACCTTTCGGCTAGCGAGAAAATTAAAGACTTATAAACTTAAATGAGAGTATCAACCAATTGATGGGCTTAAAACGAGGTTTATGGTTGAATATTCAACCAATGTTGAAGAAGAGCGTGACAAAGACATTACAAACGTGTCACGCGTGCGCGATAGGGTGCCAATTTACCGCTTAAAATGATCGTAGATATAGAAAATTGATATAAAAACTTACCTTCTGGTAATTCTAATTTTTGGCTTCCTTTTTCGCCGGTTGAGTGAGTTGGCTTGAGGCTCTTGACGACAAAAAGGGCGCTTTCCATCGTGACATCCGTCACAACGTCGCCAGATTGTAGTCCTAATTGATCAGTCGATCTTTTTCTTCTACCCAGAACAGCGTCTGTAGATTTGGTTTCGTTTTTACAGATTGCCTGCTGGTACATTTTGTTTGGGAATTTTAATTAGAGACATGATTAACTTTATCATCGTAATAAATACGTGAAATAATGAGGACTAGTGGGTTCTGATCATCCTTATCTATGTTTCTATACACATATTAATATGGAACTGACCCAAGACACTCTTGGGAAAAAATAGTTAGGCAATAAACCTAATCAAACTCTGTTTTGACAGATATTGTAAATAACGTTCTAAATGAAGGCCTAAATGCTTCGGTTAATCCTAGAAGCCGGTCAAACAAGGTAAGTTCCGTTTCCGGCGGTTGCGCTGAATACCTCTGAAGTCAAAGAAAACGCGTGACGTTTCAAATGACGTCATAATCTTTGAGGCCATTAGTTCGCCACCGGATCCGGAACATACCCAGTTTTAGGCGAGGAATTAATCTTAAAACTTTGTCTTTGAAATACCATCGACGCATACAATTCTGTTTCGTTATCATTTAAAAATCCCTGATAAGTGATTACCCTATGACGTCATTATTACGTATTATATTCGGGCCTTACCAAAATAAGGCATTTTTTTACACCAACCTGACTGCAACTGTCCAAGCAAAAAGAAACCGTCATTTGAAATTTAATCGTACTGTCCGAGGCAAACCGGAAGGCCTGGAATGGCGCGACCAATGATTTGGTACCTGGTTGCTGTTCTAAAGCCGGAAATACGGACGGTTCAATTGGACATCCGCTGTCATCTAATAATAAAACGGTTTCTGATCCTTCGCCGCTTCTGGCGAGTAAACCGCTACCGTAGATTCCGAAAACACCTACAAAAATAAACAATTCTTAAGTTAATCGAAAAATAACGACATTCTAGTTAGTACCAATAAATCAAAAAATGAAACACGAAAATATTAACGTCATAGGACACGATTACATCACGGTATATCGTGATAACACGCGAGTTCTTATAGGCATAAACATAATGCAAAGCAAATGGAAAACAATCACGCGATTCAAAGGCTTAGGTGTGAAAAATGATCACGACTACCCTTTAGAAAACTGAGTACCCTAAAGGAATAATGAAATCTTCACGAAATGTCCACGCAGATTTTTTTATCGATTCCTTATCGTTTAAATTGGCCTAATCCACAAACAAATTTTATTGCAAAGCAATATTAAATATACCCGGAAAATAGGCTTAGCAGGATTCATGGGGATCCTGCGAATTTCTTCGCATTGATGGTTCAGCGACCAGTCGAATGTTATTGGAAGTCTCACTGAGATCTAGCCTTAACGACGGACCTTTGCTCATTGGTCGATGACCCTTCAATGCAAAGGAATTTTAGGATCTCCATGAATTCAGCTAAGCCTATTTTCTTGGTAAGTTTTAAATTTATTTCTAGTTTAAATATTGGTTTGTTGCATTAGCCCTTTTAGAAGATCATGTAAAAACGTTAATTGTTATGCAGAATTGCACGTTTTAAAACCTAGAACATCATTTATGGACGCCAAAATCTCAGTATAAATATAATCGTACTCCACGATTGATTTTAAAAATAAATATAACCATACTAAGCCTAATTTTACTGGTTTAAAAATATGGAACGGCCCATAATAGGCTGCTACAAACTTAAAACTAATTATTTTAATAGTTTCTACACGTTGTGATCTATATTTAAATCAAATAAAAACATATATAGTTAAAAGTATAGCTCTTTTAATTCACGCTAAGCCTAATTTCAAGGTTTTAAAAGGTGTCACATACTATTTGGACAGTCATTTTTCGGTATAATTTCACATATAAGCATAGACAGAAGAATCAAAACATGATAATTGTGTTTCTTGTTTAATGATTTTAAACTAAGCTAGGCCTAATTTTGTTTTTCAAGACTCAACTTTTAATATTTCATTTCATTCTACCTTTAATATTTTATGGATATAGGCATATCTAAATTATTTAACGTCTTGAGGAGTTATGACGCGTGAAATAAGGGCTTGACGCGATTAAGTCCTAATCGTCCTAAAAAAAAACAAATTGGCCCATCAGCCACAAAAAATATTCTGATTTGTCTATCCTGAACAAAATTGTTATATTTTGATTCAATCTTAATTTGCAGCGATATTGAAATGAAACCCAACACGTTCTTAATGACCGTAAAAAATACATCAGGTAAGTTAAATAAAACAGCAAACTACGTTTGACTCCAAGCTACGTGATAAAAAAATGCCATAACAATCAAAACGTGATAGTTTTTTGAAAAGGCGGGTAATATAATGGCTTGAGAAAGCATACAGTTTTCAAACTAGCAAATATACTAGCGAACATTGTCAAAATCGTGTAATTTCTTAAAGAGATAATGTAACCAATCAACGAGTGATTTTAAATTGATTCCTTATCGTTTAAATAGGCCAAATCCACCAGTAAAGAAAATTACAGACAAATATTAAACTAGAAATAAATTTAAAACTTATCCTGAAAATAGGCTTAGCTGGATTCATGGAGATCCTGAATTTCTTCGCATTGAAGGGTCAGCAACCAATGAGCAAAGACCCGTCGTTAAGGGTCCAATAACATTCGATTTGTCATTGACCTTCCAATGGGAAGGAATTTTAGGATCTCCATGAATCCAGCTAAGCCTATTTTCCGTTTTATTTCTAGTCTAATATTTGTAAGGAATGGATTAAAAAAAATCACTTGTTGTTAGGTTGCATTCTCCCTTTAAATATATGTTTATATATATATATATTATCACACTTAGTTACTAGCGCGTGTAAAGCTAAGCCAGTGATTAGTTTCCCGACAGATTAAGATAGATACAAACTTCGTATCCGCTTCCAGCTTATATTGATTATAACTACACTGTAAGTCATTGGCCTAAGGTGATTATAATATGTCCAGGGTTCTATTACGGCGTGCTTTGACGCGCAAAGATATATGGTTTTAAATATAAGCTAGTGGCAAATTGTGGGAATTATTATAAGAACATGAGGATCGTCTATAATTTTAAGGTTGGTAAAAAATATAATGTAAGTTATGATACTATCTTCAATTTCTCATCCTTGCTTTTTTTTTTGGATTTAGTCGAATGAATATAGTAATTTTTAGGACCCAAATTATAAACATTCGCAGAAGCCGATGAAACCCTCCTTTGAAGTCTATTACTCCCTGGTCTGGTCTACCCCTCTCTGTATGGGTTAGTTTCAAAAAGCGCGATTCGTACGCCTCCTAACGGTAGATATTTTCGGAGCGGGAGTTCGTCGAGCGAATATCTCTAGCAGCCTCGGAGTTCGTCAAAAAAAACGTCGTCGTTTGTGGAGAGAGGGAATTTCCAATTTTCCGTAGACAGGGGGGTATGAAGTAGGACCCCTCCGATCTCGTAAAATTGGGAATTTTACCCATACAGAGAGGAGCGCTATATCGAACATTAGAGTAGTAGACTTCAAAGGAGGGTTTCATCTACTTCTGATGTTACTCTACTTAGTGTTTTAGACTGAAATTTCCAGCTCATTTTCATTTAATTACTTGACCATTTAACCCTAAATCTTACTGACAATTTAGACTTATTTGCTTTGCTTTCATAGCTTTCGATACATTGCTACTAGTATTTTACTTTCCCCGAAAAAAATATGGGTTATAATTTAAATTTAATTAAAATTAAAATAAAATCAATCATACTTTCATCGAGCATTTCCACTTTCAGCGTTAAAGGATCTCCGAGATCAGCTCCGGTCACATCTTGACCTGACGCGTCTAGAACTCGCAGACGTATAGGGGGCGTTGGTGCGAGACCTGTTACAACTTGGGTCAAAGTCTGCAACTCTCTGTAAATAAAAAAGTAAAGAAATGAATAAATTTTACGAGTAATACCCTCTCAGAAAAATTAAATTTTAGAAAAATAAATTTATTAAAGTTTTCCGATGGAATGAAATATTATAATTTAATAAAAATAATTTAAATATATTTAAAATAAAATAAAATATGTTTAGTGTCTAATTTAATTCATTACCCTAATTTAAACCAGTTTTAAATATCAGTAAAAATAATATTAAAGGGAAACTTAAAGCTTAAAATGGAACAGCTTTTGAAATAATATGATTGGTCCAAATTTAAACGTTTTTTGGCATGGTGATTCTAAAAATAAATTCAAAATATGTTCCATTTTTAGCTCCAAGTTTCCCTTTAAATTAAAACATGAAATAAGCGATGTATCTCCTTCACACGGTATATTTTTTTAAAGTTATAATAATGAGAACATAAAACGCGATCAAGTTGAAACAAATTGACATAACATATTTACAATTCTTCGTATTATCAGAAGCCGATGAAACCCTCCTTTGAAGTCTAGTACTCCAATGTTCCATATAGCGCTCCTCTCTGTATGGGTAAAATTCCCAATTTTACGAGTTAGAAGGGGTCCTACTTCATCCCCCCTGTCTACGGAAAATTGGAAATTCTCTCTCTCCACAAACGACGACGTTTTTCGGACGAACTCCGAGGCTGCTAGAGATATTCGCTCGACGAACTCCCGCTCCGAAAACATCTACCGTTAGGAGGCGTACGAATCGCGCCTTTTGAGAATAACCCATACAGAGAGGGGTAGACAAGACCCGGGAGTAATAGACTTCAAAGGAGGGTTTCATCGGCTTCTGGTATTATTAAAGAGAAAACATAAATTTTAAGGGGCCTCTTTTACGTGCTTGAAGATTTAATATTATAGGGTTTTAATGTTCTAGAATGAGCTTTATTATCTGGTTTCTTTTTCGATTGTTCGACTACCGATATTAAAAGTAAATTTCATCTCCAGAATACTAAACTGTATTTTTTCGACTTTTATATATATTTTAAACTTAAACCCATAACCATAGGCGATGTGGCAGTCGTTATAAGGAACCAACGTGGAAAGATGGATAGACTTAATTTAATATTTATTATTCGGGGGCCTCGTAAAAAGATATAAATTTAAGTTTGCCAAATTAAGAGGGCCTAAGATGGGGTCAGTATATTTATAATAACCGTGAACAGGTATTTATTATAATTTGTTACATTCCTGAACTACTATAAAGAAAAATACCACTTAACATTTAGTATTAAAAAGTTGAAAATCGAGTTATTTTTTAATTGGTTTTTTAATACATAGCCTTAAGTTTGAAACGAATGACCCTTTAAACCACTGACACGGCAAACTTATTAGTTATTTGATAGAAAGATAAGCTTAGACTTGTTTGAAATTAAAGTTATAATACTAAAATTTACTATCCTCTCTATATGAAGATGGACAAAATTTTATACACAAAATGTATCTGGTCTTAAAATGGTTAGAACTTATCCACGAACTTGCAGGGATAAATTAATTGGACCGAATCCAACTGATCGATAAGGGGTTTGGTTCAATTGATCGACAAGAGGTTTTGTGGAAGTGATCTACTTTCAACTGATCGATAAGGGGTTTTATCCAATTGATATAATTTCAACTGATCGATAATTAATTAGGGGTTTTGTCCAATTGATCAACTTTCAACTGATCAATAAGGGGTTATATCCAATTGATCGACTTTCAACTGATCGATAAGGGGTTTTATCCAATTTATCGACTTTAAAATGATCGATAAGGGGTTTTATTCAATTAATCGACTTTCAAATGATCTACAAGGGGTTTTTGCGGAAGTGATCGACTTTAAAATGATCGACAAGGGTTTTTTTGTGGAAGTGATCCACTTTAAAATGATCGATAAGGGGTTTTGTCCAATTGATCGATTTTCAAATGATCGAGAACGATTTAGGTAATTTCGGGTTTGTTTTTTAACTCAATCTATTCTCTAATTTTGATTTTGAAGAATGTCAAAGACCCCGACATTTTTTTTCCTTCTGTTGTGGTCATTTTTATTATATATTTTATTATATATATTTTTAACGATCTTTCTGAATATGCTACTAAAATTAAGTTTAATATTCGCGAGATATTGGTTTGATAATAACCACAAATGTCATTGGTCTCTCGTAATTTCGGCCATAACTTGACCATCTGAGGACGATTGTCTTAAATTCATTTATTGTTTCATAAACAACAAGTATATATATTTCCGTCGTGCATCCTAAACAAAAATCACGCATATCAAATTCGTAAAACTTTCCTGGTGGCCGAAATTATTTAAATGAGGTATTGTGTTTTATAATATTTAAAGTCCATCAATAATATTAAATTAGCCAAGTAGAATACTGATACCCAAGAAACAGAATACATTAAAATGTTCTTGACTCCTTTGCTGATTGACAACGGAAGAAATAACTTAAACTATCCCGCGAATCATATAATAAAGGTAGAATTCAACCCCAAGCCTAATAAACTAATAAACCAAATTTGCAAACAAATATTAATTTCTCCAAAAGTAGGCTTAACTAGAACCCACGGTGAGTTTAATATCTCGCCGTTAATGAGTCTCTGTCCAATTAGCGATTGAGAGACAATTTTAAGTCTTGTTTGAAACGTAGGAGACTCGTTAACCTTGAGATATCAAATTTTACTTGAATCCCTGTTAAGCCTACTTTCCGACTAC
Source organism: Odiellus spinosus (assembly GCA_963920705.1). Taxonomy (NCBI): domain Eukaryota; kingdom Metazoa; phylum Arthropoda; class Arachnida; order Opiliones; family Phalangiidae; genus Odiellus; species Odiellus spinosus. The sequence continues at coordinate 14,438,093 of OY987237.1, read as the reverse complement.
TTTGGTTTGTTAAAGATTTTTTTGACAATTCATTTTTTAACTAAACTCTTAGAAACAAAACATTAATTGAGAAAGGCGGGGAATATATTATAAATAAACTAAATTTCAATTAAATCTAAAAAAAATTGGAGGGTACAATCAACTTTTATAAATTTCTTGAAATCTTAAAACAAAAAAATGAAAAACCCCTTAGGGATGACTACAAACTAAATCTCAACTAAATTTCTCACTTTCACTCTCGGCGGTGCATGGTTTGCAAAGTTTTGCGCGATAGAGTGGAAAGAATCTCCTGTTATCAGGTACTGTCGTATTATTTTTAAGTGGATTATCTCGTAGCACCCCGGGGCCCGATCTCCCACCAGAGTCTTAATCGTATTATTAATGCATCTACATTTTTTTCTATCTTTGGATAAAAGTAAATCCAACATTTATGGTCAATGATCGCTCTCGGTTCGTTTAAAGCTTGGGTCCATTTGCTCGGGTTAGGACAAGAGAAGGAGCCCCGCTTCTTCAGCCTCAAAACATAGGCATTTTTCACCGTCGTTTTGGTACTACTGTAGCGGTAACCTCGTGTTCAAACCAGAGTAAACAACCCCTCTAATTACGTTGTTAAGGTAACTTCCGGTTCATCTAACTCTCATTAGTCGAGAGATAATACAGGCCCTCTACTTTAACGTCAAATTACCACTTCAATAGCGCCTTTTCCCTTGTAGTAGAGGCAATACTTTCAAAGCTCATTCTCGAGTCTCAACAAGAGTAAACGAACCATTTAATTACTATATGTTAAGGTGAGTTAAGGTTCAACTATCTCTCATTGGTTGAGACATATAATTTTAAGAAAAAGTCTACATAATGTTGACATCCTATACTTCAACCTAACAGTTGTTTTCACGCGAGACTGCAAGGTCTACTGAACGCTTAAATATCATTCGTTGTTATTATTAAAAAAAAAAAAAACTTACCCTTCTTCGACCTCTTTCCCAATTTTTAGCTTCTGGTGAACCTCCTCGTAATCGCACGCGACGTTTATCCGTCTATCAGTATTACGCAAAACAAAGGGATGGTGTTGAACCAGAATACTATTTGTGAAAGTACCATTTCCCTGCGAAAAACAAAACCAAACGAATTGTAAAGGCATATCCTTTGAAACGTCAAAGATTTCTCTTTCAAATCGAATGTCTTACCAAATTCCTACTACCGCATCGTCTTCCGTGTAAAGGCATGGTCAAACTGACCTCTCCTAGATCGGATACGGCGACGGCGTAACATTCGTAAGGATGTCCGAGGGCGTAAACGCGACCTCTGAAGGGCGTAGCCACTTTGACAACGGCGGTCATGCTGGTCGATTCGCAATGCATTTCGACTGAAAAATAAAAACGTAATAATTTTTAATAATACTATTCCTTTATGATTCTCGAAAGAAAATTCTCTGATCTGCCGCGAAAGATAAGGAAAGGGTATTACGGTAGCCATGTGTTTTCGAAACGATAGAAAATAATAGTTACGTTTCCATAGTTGTATATTGTCATTCAGCTAGAGGGTGGATTTACAATCAAATTTACGAATGGTTTATACTAAGCTTATTTTTTACGCCCTCGCAAAAACCCTTTCAAATGAGATTTTATCAAACAAAATAAGTATACCTATAACATCAAGCTACGTTTCGCTTTTATTACATTAATATTTATTCTTGTTCAAAGAAAGGTTTTACCAACTACCTTTTCCTTATGAGGTCAAGCATTTTGTATCAATCCGCCTAAACTTTGAGTTACTACTTATCATCTATGCTTAAAGGATTTAGGCTTAGCGTTCATGACGGAACCGTGTTATCAAAACGCCACTCTGACCCGTTAATTTGTAGATATTTAATTCCAAATAAACAATAACTCTAATAAAATGACTTACCAAAGCGAAATATATATTATTGTAGCTATTTCGGATAAAATAATTCACTTATACACTCGGAAAAATTATTTCTGCTTGATTTTACGTTAAGCCTAATTTGGGGCAATTTACGTTTGAAAGTAAAAAACGTGATTTTGGCGGGAACGTCGCCATGGTTACACTCGGATGGCGCGCGCATCTGGAGGGCGCGAGAATCTTTAATTGGCTGCAAACTCAGTTTTAATGGTGATTGGCCGTTGAATTATTATGAAATTTAAATAGATTAGAGATTTGTATTTATTGATTTTGAGGAGTAATATTGATAATTTTTTTAACAACCTTTTTCATGACAAATGGGAACTAAAAATAGGACTCAATTTTAATTTATTTTACTAATTAGAACATTTACTGGGGATAAAATTTTGTATTCTTAATTTGAGATGCAGACTATAGATCCATAAAATTAATTTCAAATTTTCAGATAATATATTTTTTAATTTTTAAATCCAACAAATTTTTGAAGATTATCTCCATATCGTCTTACCAGACGTCTGTAAACCACTTTAAATAAAATCCTTTGAATCCAGGTGCTTATACTCCATAAAACCAAACTTCCTAAACCTAGAGCAACACCCATAGATTTTGCGCAAGGTCTTTTTGTTATGCAAATTTTTGTAAATTAGAAACACGCGGCGGTGCAAGTTCACTCGCTCCCAAAACAGGCTCAGCTATAGCGTGGATAATTCTTGAAAGTGAAGATGGGTTTGTTTTGGGTAAGAATCGAATACGTATATATATATCTACATATATAAAGGAGATTCATAGTTATGTTTTTCTCGAAACGTGATTAAAATACATAAAATGTAAAAACGAGCCTGTCTCGTGGTCTCGACCTTGCACGAAATATCGACGTTAAACACGAGGCAACCATCTATCTGGTTAGTAAAGAAAAGGCCTAAGTTTAGTCTTGGCTTTCCTAGAAAATACTCTCAAGTAACGAATGATTTTTAAAAACACTTCCTGTACCCGAAAAATCATCGTTAGGGTCTCTCAACTTTCTTAGAAATCGGTTCGATTTGATTTGTATATAATAGCAAAAATTTATCACTTGTTCCATAAAAGTTAACAACTTAATACCATAGTCCTGGTCGATTTGCCGGAAATGGGCCCTTGTCTCATAGCCGCGCCGCCATCTTTTTGTAGTAACAGGTTGCCAGACTATTTCTAATTTTATTTCCCACAAACCAAATTCAAGTTGTTAGTCCTACGCTTCCTATATGATAAAGTATAGGAGGCGTTGGTTAGTCTGTAGCTATTTTCACACTACAAAAAGATGGCGGACGATCACGTGACAAAAAGTTTTCCCCGCCAAAATTTTCGCGAGGTTCTCTAGACTTCCGGTTTTGGAAATCGACCAGGACTATTAGCAAAGGACCAGTTATACGTCATAGCCCATCACTTCAAAGACTATTAATTATTACACATCTAAACCATTAGTGAGATACTCATGCAGTGTCTAACTTCTTTTATTATTTCCGTCTGGTTTTATTTTTAGATGTTAAAAGCCTAAATGATCAAAACAAATCTAGATCTATAGAGTCAAATTATATCCTGATTTTCAAGAACACCGATTTTACTTCCAATCATAAAAACCGACTTAATTTTACGTTTCGGATTACACGCATTGATGAAGGCTTTAAACGAAATGTCTGGTATAAAACCGTTAGAATTCTTTCGAACCATTTTTATCCAGCCTATTCGTCGTCCCTTAGATGATAAACGACGCTTAAAAAGACCACCAATCGAGAAATGTAAGGTTCGGCAGTCCGTAAAAACGTTCTTGTTGAATAAGAATAGGAATTTATACATCTATAAAAATATACAAGCTCAAACAAAAGATTTTTGGAGGCTCGCCGCTATAAATGTCGAAGGAAAACCAGGATAGTTAACTCCATAGAATAGCTACACCTCTCATGGTTGAAAAACGCCAAAAAAAAACCCAAGTTTTTCGCAAAGTGTTGAAATATAATCCTGGTTTGAATCCAGCCGCGATTAAAAAATTCCATGAATGGATAAAATCAGAAGCCGATGAAACCCTCCTTTGAAGTCTATTACTCCCGGGTCTTGTTTACCCCTCTCTGTATGGGTTAGTTTCAAAAAGCGCGATTCGTACGCCTCCTAACGGTAGATGTTTTCGGAGCGGGAGTTCGTCGAGCGAATATCTCTAGCAGCCTTGGAGTTCGTCAACCAAACGTCGTCGTTTGTGGAGAGAGAGAATTTCCAATTTTCCGTAGACAGGGGGGTATGAAGTAGGACCCCTCCGATCTCGTAAAATTGTGAATTTTACCCATACAGAGTAGTAGACTTCAAAGGAGGGTTTCATCGGCTTCTGATAAAATACAATTATACGAACTCGTTAATTTATTTTAAATTAATGAAATTAACCTTAATGTTTTTCGTCTGACTGTATAGCGATAGGTATCTCCGTTACACCAGCCGACTAATAACGACAGCAAAGACGAAATAAGACCCACAGCCACCCCCTTGGTACGAGGAGGTGTAGCTAAAAATGGGTCTAAAAAGACAAACGCCCGGGTGGGTTTTTAGAAAGAAAACTCGAGTGGTTTTGACGCGTAGGGGTCATTTTAAGAGTCAAACAAACGATTCGCTTTGAAGACGACCGAAATTACGGTCATACATGTTCTCTTAAGTGGTTGACCACTTTGATAAAATTCAAACACGCTTCATATATTGAGAGTTTAAAATAAAAAAACCATGGTGAATTTCTCAAAACAAGTTTCGAGTGTTCGATCGTATTAGTGCCGCTAAATTATACCTTCCTGCGTGTCGAGGGGCTAGTCATACGCGGGAAGGGGGATTACCTGAATTACGGAAAACTCGGTAATCACGAATAATTTTGGAGGAATTCAGAAATTGCAGGTAATTCCAAGATATCCCGGAAAAAAATCACGAGAAAATAAAATCCACGGACTCGCGAAGAATCACAACAAATCGTAAAAGAATTACGATAAATCGTAAAAGAAATTACGACAAATCGTAAAAGAAATTACAACAAATCTAATAAGAAATTACAAAAAATCGTAATGATTTTAAACAATTCTGTAATTTAGCATAACCAGTATGTTAATTCTAATTACCATCGTATATGAAACTGTCTCGTGGCTGCTTTGTTTCTTGGAACATAATAATTGGAATTAAGAATAGCGAGCAGAAAGCTTAGAGAGTTGAAAACTAGTAGTCAGTCTTTCGAAAATATAAGTGGGTTTTTAATGGTATACCCATTATTTTATATATTTTTTTCCTTTGCACATGTAGAGGTTTGAAGATGAGTACCTAGATATACTTGTCTATCATTATATATACAATACGAATTATATGTTCGGCCCTGATAATTACCCAACTAAAGTTATTTTTTTATAATGATCACCATTCCTTTATACTCGCTATAATACAGTGGTTCCCAACCTATGGTCCGCGAGATCGTTGCAAGTGCCTGAAAAGTACTTCAACTAAAACTCTAAGTAGATAAATATTTAACAAAGTCTTGTATCCCTCTAAAAATTACCCAATTTAGATTAGATAATCTAATTTCATCTAACTCCCCCCATGATGCTTAAATGTGTGTTAAGCTTCGTTCACACTAGGCCTTGAAATCGATTTAAACCGTCTTTTCTCGAATCGATTTGAATCGATTTCTCGAAACTGCTTCGGGAACCAGTTTCATACCGATTCGGTTTCAACAACCGAAAGATGAAGCTACGATAAATCGATTTATAAAGATAATGGGTGAACGCGTGAGGCTTAAAACGATTCCTGACGATTTTAATATCGGTTTGATTTTACCGTTTCGATGAAGAAATGCTAGTGTGACCGTAGCTATTGTTATTCAGAGCTCGCGGTTTTGTTTGCGCAGCTTATTGAAATTAAGTACTTAACAAATTTAACTTACTTCGAATTAAGTTTAAAATAAAATCGACTAATTCTCGAAGGATCGTGAAGGATATAATAATTCAAAATAATTTCGATCCACATGGTCAATAATAAATCTTTTAAACTATAAAGGAAACCTGGAGGGTGAAACACACTTATCTTCCAATCGAGATATATTACCAGAGAGCCTGATACAGTCAGAATTACTGTCAGTTACCAGCGGGTAAAAGCTGCGGATCTACCTCTATATCTAAGTAAAAAAATAATAGAGATAAAGCTAAGTCTGTAACTTCGTACACGCTGTAAACATAACTCGAAATGACTAAGTTATTGGGGCGATATATCAAGTATCGTGGCTTGATTTTTTTTTTCACCCAACACTATATCGTGATCTCTATATGAGGGCCCCCACGGGAAATAATTGACACATCATCGAAACGTGGATTTATGCGATTTCGGGTGTATCCCGCGTGTTTTTACAATATTTCAACACCTTATTACGTTTAAAATGATCTTGGAAAATTGAATTTAGATGAAATATGTCCTTACAAGAATATGAGAGACAATTACACTAAATAGAAATTCTCTATCTCAAGGAATTCGTCGTCGGTGGGGTTTTCTATCAAACTCGATAAAAAAAAATCACTTGTTGTTAGGTTGCATCAGAGGTATATAATAACCCCCTTCGGGGGGAAGTATGGAAGCCCCTATACTACCAATGCTAAAAATCACGAACAACAAGAGCCCGCTGCTGACTATCTAGGACACTAGCTCGCGCTGGACTTCTCAATGTCGCTACTCTAGTAAATGGTCTTTGTATAAACAAGACGGCTCGATTTGTGTTTAGAACTTCCTGTCTCGGGAGTCAGGCTGTCTGTTAAAATGGAGTCGAAGGTTGACTTCAGCTCGCGAGTTCCGGAAGTGCGCGAAGGGAAAATTTAGTGAGGTTCAAAATGGTGTAACTATTTTTTGGGAGTAAAGCGTTGTGTCGATCCGCCGCGATTTACGCCGGGCACTCGTTGTTCGTCGATTTTGCCTACCTTTCATACTTCCCTCCGAAGGGGGTTATTATATACCACTGGTTGCATTCTCCCTTTAAGGGTTAAAAATCATGGCCAGACTAGTTTTGACATACTAGCCCTTGCGTGAAACTAAAAACCAATTTTCTCACCGATCTTAAATTTCAAAAACTAAAGACATTGACTATTCAAATTAATACGTGCTTCGATGATTTTCTGATAGCTTCACTGTTTGTTTTTGTCTGTCTAAAGAATCATTCGCGTATGAAGGATAGGTTTCAGGTTCGATAAAAGTTAGTTGTTATAACTTATATTCTTTCCCATATGTCATTTTTGACAATCTTACATTACGAAGTGTTCGTGCTTTTCACGAGAATAATTACAAATAAATATTAAGCTATTTAAATCAATTTTAAATCACTCGGAAAATAGGCTTAACGAGGATCTAATTATAGTTTGATATCTCATTGACCAACGAGAAACAAAGCTTATTTCTTAAGCCTAGTTTGAAACGCTTGATTCCCCGAAGACTGTTTAACGACAAGATTTCAAACTCTCCGTGAATCCTTGTTAAGCCTTTTTTAAGAGCAAGTTAAATATTAATTTCTAGTGGCTTGTAATGTTTTAACTCGTGATTTAGGATAATTTTAACGATAATTTATCGATATAAAATCACTGGTTTACGGAATTTCATCGTGGGTCAAGTGCGAATAAAGCTTCGAAGATATTACATATATTCTCGGTATCGCCTAATTTCCGTGAATCTGGACGGTGAATATTAAGCTATAAACTACTGAAATTGTAGAAGGTTCGCGTGCTTATGTCTTGTTTGTCCCTATCAAGTTTCCATTACAACATACCACGTTAAGGGCCGATGATCCCTACTTCAATGGTTAGAGTATATTATCGGCAGTATTTAAGGTTAAAAAAAAAGGTTATTATTATTTCATTTTTGCGGTGGTTTCGAAGCCACCTAGTGAGAAAATATCAAGGGGTGTTTTGAGCCAAATATAAGTCTTCATGAGGGGTTTGTTCGGATCATGTCCGAAACAAACGAAGATCGATTAGCCAAGGTATCGGGCCAGTCGCCTTTTTACCTTAAAGTCAAAGTCTCGCGTATGATTAGGAATCGGATTAGGGTTAGCGTAAGTTTCAGTGATTGGCTCAAAATGGGACTATATAAATATAGGCCCACTAATAAATATATTTTGCTTTTTAAAGAAAATTTTAATTTACCGAAATTGGTTCGATGAATTAATTGCACCAAAAACAGTTTTTTCATAGAAGAAATTTAAACAAAACCCTTTTCCATGGAAGTAATTAAACCAAAACCCTTTTCCATGGAAGTAATTAAACCAAAACCCTTTTCCATGGAAGTAATTAAACCAAAATCCTTTTCCATGGAAGTAATTAAACCAAAACCCTTTTCCATGGAAGTAATTAAACCAAAACCCTTTTCCATGGAAGTAATTAAACCAAAACCCTTTTCCATGGAAGTAATTAAACCAAAATCCTTTTCCATGGAAGTAATTAAACCAAAACCCTTTTCCATGGAAGTAATTAAACCAAAACCCTTTTCCATGGAAGTTATTAAACCAAAACCCTTTTCCATGGAAGTAATTAAACCAAAACCCTTTTCCATGGAAGTAATTAAACCAAAACCCTTTTTAAAGGAATTAATTAAACCAAAACCCTTTTCCATTTAAGAAATTAAACCAAAACCCTTTTCCATGGAAGTAATTAAACCAAAACCCTTTTCCATGGAAGTTATTAAACCAAAACCCTTTTCCATGGAAGTAATTAAACCAAAACCCTTTTCCATGGAAGTAATTAAACCAAAACCCTTTTTAAAGGAATTAATTAAACCAAAACCCTTTTCCATTTAAGAAATTAAACCAAAACCCTTTTCCATGGAAGTAATTAAACCAAAACCCTTTTCCATGGAAGTAATTAAACCAAAACCCTTTTCCATGGAAGTAATTAAACCAAAACCCTTTTCCATGTAAGTAATTAAACCAAAACCCTTTTCCATGGAAGTAATTAAACCAAAACCCTTTTCCATAGAAAAAGTTAAACCAAAATCCTTTTCCATAGAAATAAATTCACCAAAGCCCTTTTTCCATGGAAGTAATTACATCAGAACACTTTATACACCAACATCAGATCTATAATCTGTTTCTTTAAAAGGTTTCAAATCTAATTTTGAAGCCCTTACTTACAATTCTACCGAAAACCATAACTTTCGTAAAACATTCATGACATATTCCCTTTAAATAAACTTTCCCAAAATTCGTGTGAAATATATATTAAGAGAGAACGAAAAAGGTTGGAATATATATAATTTTTTTTTTTTTTTGGAGAAAGGGGGAGAGCTGACCTTTACGTTCGTGGTCAGTCATTCATTAATATTAACACGTCATATCCCCTGCCTATACTCTAGTACTCTCCATTGAAGCGGAAGCTTCAATTCACGTAGAAAACAAACGAGTTGAACTTGATTGGTACGCCGCACGGTCGGTGGGTTGTACCACGTACTATCAGTTTAAAAAGGGGCCACTCAAAAATTTCTTTTTCTCGATTTTCTTCCTCATCCCTGATCTTATTCTCCAATCTTGAGTGGTTTTGGGTCCTAATTTAATTTGAAAGAGTATTTTTCCTAACCTAACCAAATCAGTATTTTACGAAAATTACAAAGCGTCTGCTTTGAGCTAGAAAATAGTTACGAGTAATTTACCGTCTCAGGGTAATTTAACGCCAAGAAATTCAGAATTTCCATAAATATTTTGCGTGAGTTTTAAATTGATTTATAAATTATTATTTGTTTTGAAAATATTTTTTACGATGAGTCATCGATAGAAAGATCAGATGTTGTTAGGTTGCATTCTCCCTTTAAGGGTTTGAAGTTCCTTAACTCTGGCAACTTGTTTGAAGTTAAACATCCGGTCGCTACTTAAAGTGTACAGTTTGCGAATTGTTTGGTTTTCTAAAATGAATTTCTTATTCCTTCCACGAAAACTTGGGAATTCTCTATCTTTCGATGTTCGCCAGGTAGCAGACCTTCCGGCTTTTAGGTCAGAAGCAACTAATTTTTTTGTTGTGAATGATTGGTCTATAACATTTTCATATTCTAAATTTTTGAATTTTAGGTTTAGCTTCTTAATAAGGTGTGTGATTTTGTTCTTGTAACCACAATCTAATACATAGTTCTCGATAAAGGGGCAAAAGAAAGTTCCAAGCTTTCCTTTCATTGCAGGATTGCCAGGAGCTTGTGAGTTCAGTTCAGAGCAAATCAGTTCCGAAACTGAACTGCTAGCCTTTCTCTCCGCTTCAGTTTGCGCTCTCAAGTGGTTGGCAACACTGTGGGAATAGCATTTAACCCCTTTAGTGAAAACTATAGGCTTTGCCTTTTGGTGTTACCAATAACTTTGATTATAAAATAAATATGATTATCAAAATTGCAAAAACGGAATTAATAATGAGAAGTGTATACTTTTTCGGGTTTAAGAATTTATATTTCTGCAGTGGTTCTTTTGAATTCAGTTTGTTCGGGTTAAAATCGCGCTTATTTCAGAAGCGACGGGAAATCACGATGGGGTCTACGTATTATAAGAATTATAGGGAAAAAAAAAATAAGGTTTCCAGCTGTTACTAGAGCTGGATAAAATTTATTCGCGCCAAATCTGACTTTCCCCTTTTATATCTACGTACGATTGATTAAATGGAAGTGCCGACTATAGATGGTAATTTGTTCTAAGACCGCGAGATAGAAGATCAATCAAGCTACGTAGCCAGCCCTTACAAATCGCTTTTCGCCACCCTCCCCCCTTTATAATATTAAACCAGTAATAATACAAAAACTATTAATAACGTTGTGAGAAAAAGAAATGCCGTTTCTTGACAACGAGAGACAAGCGCCAAACGGATAAAATCTTAAAGGGTTATTGAATGTAAAATGGTACCCTTTAAAGGGACAATGCAACCTAACCACAAATGATTTCTTCACAAACAGATATTAAACTAAAAATAAATTTAAAACTTTAATTCATGGACTATCAATAATTTGTCAATTTTACTTTTTTAAAATAGAAATTCCCCGCAATATTACGTCATCATTTTGGTCGCGTGGCTATTTAACCCTTGATATTTCATCATGCCTTTAAAGTCAGTGGCTAAACCGCGATATTTTTAAATGAAATCAAGTTTATAAAAAAATTTAGTCTTCTCTAAGTTCTCTGTACCTTCTAATCACACTCGAGAAAGGCAATCAATTTTAAAACCCGCAAACTATCAGGACTTTAATCTTATCTCTGTGGGGGAGTTCAAAGGGGTTGAACAAAAATCAAAGGACGACTGAAAATTGAATTCCAAAAATCCCAGATTTTGAGCTTTAAAGATAGTCGTTAGATATTTTTGGAAAGATTTAATATAACTTGGAAAATGAAATTTAATTATGTTTTTCTCCATTCTTTTTGAATTTATGTAATTACACTTCAAGGTCATATGGGGTAATTGAAGGCATACATTATACCAGAAGCCGATTAAACCCTCCTTTGAAGTCTACTACTCTAATGTTCGATATAGCGCTCCTCTCTGTATGGGTAAAATTCCCAATTTTACGAGATCGGAGGGGTCCTACTTCATAACCCCCTGTCTACGGAAAATTGGAAATTCTCTCTCTCCACAAACGACGACGTTTTTTTGACGAACTCCGAGGCTGCTAGAGATATTCGCTCGACGAACTCCCGCTCTGAAAATATCTACCGTTAGGAGGCGTACGAATCGCGCTTTTTGAAACTAACCCATACAGAGAGGGGTAGACAAGACCAGGGAGTAATAGACTTCAAAGGAGGGTTTCATCTACTTCTGATTATACTATTGAAATATTTTTGGGCAAATTAGCTACCGGAATAAAAGGGGGTATTGTTTTGAAATTTAATAATTTAAGTATTCGATTGTGATATTTTGACGAAGATGATTTAATTGGTACCTCGCCCATCCGCTTTCAATTGTAATTATATAATTATTTAGTTTAAACTAGCTTATAAGAGTTTATGTTAAGCATTGTTCGAATATATCCTGTGGCTTTTTCCAAGTATAGTTTAATTTCTCTGAATACTCTCAGTAAAGGGTTTAATAATAGAAAAGTTGCATAAATGTTTAACAATTAAAAAAAAACCCTAACCATTTCTTTGATTTTAAAACTTTCTTGAATTGTTTTTTAAATATAACCAAATTAATCTACATCATCAAGCGAATATTTTAATTTCTTAAAATAGCGTCTAACCAGAGATTTAAGATTTTAATCACGGTTATGTCACACTTTTTAGTGCTAAGCCTAATATAAGCCTAAAAAAGTGAATGACTCCATCGTGAATATACGGGTTAAACCGTGATTGGCTAAACGTCATAGTGATACAACTCATAGACTGCAAAAGTAACGTAGTGCATTGTCCTCCGTTGGTTGCAAACGCGTTGTTAAGGGCTTATTTTTATCATCGGCAGTTTAATGGTAATAACTACTTTTCTTCTCGAGATCATTTTTTCGAGAAATGATATCTTGTCATGCTTATTTGGCCACCAGATGAATGGGAGGGGAAAATATTTGGTGGGAAAAAAAAACGATAACGAGCTCCATATACCTTATGTATATTTACTTTTAGTTCAATAACAGTTTGCAAAATATCAAAACCTGTATGAGACCGATTAAAGGGAGAATGCAACCTAACAAAGAGTCAGTTTTTTATCGTTAAAGTCCAATTCACCAATTAAAAAATTTACAAACAAATATAAAACTAAAAATAAGTTTAAAATTTACCAGAAAAAAAAAATATGTATAAAGTTTAGTCGGGGAGGTAAAAAAAATTACAACTAGAATTGGGGTATTAACTCTTAAATTGAAAATTATCGATAATTATTGAAAATTACCAATAATTATTGAAAATTACCCATAATTATTAAAATTATCGATAATTATTGAAAATTATCGATAATTATTGAAAATTATCGATAATTATTGAAAATTATCGATAATTATTGAACATTATCGATAATTATTGAAAATTATCGATAATAATTGAAAATTACCGATAATTATTGAAAATTACCGATAATTATTGAAAATTACCGATAATTATGGAAAATTATCGATATTTATTAAAATTTACGGGATATTCGCGAACACCGGAAGTCTTAACAGACTTACAGACAGATACGATCAGTATAAAACCTCCCCCTGAACTAAAATTCAGTCGGGGAGGTAAAAATATGTTAAAATGTTGCACGCAAAATAGAGTGTAGGAATATTAGTAAGGATAAGCGCCATTTTCCGATTTTTTTCTACATCATTTAAGTCTCTCTCTTTCTCATATTTCAATGACCGTTCTATGGAATTTTCCGGGGATTACTATGCCTATACCGCCTTCAAAAATATCGTTATTGGAAAAAGTTTCTTTTTTGTAAGCTGTAAGATTGCGAAGAGTTTTTTATCACTGTTATTTCTACCTAAGAAAATTACTATTTTTTTTTCTTCAATAACTAGGTATGTAGATATTATCTCTTCTTGAAGTAACTTTCTTAAAATACTTTCCTCGTGTTTAAAAACAATTTCTCAACAAGCTTATTTTTTTTCCCCCGTGAAACATTTACCAAAAATTTTTAAGGATAATAAAACGCGTTCCTCGTGAACCCAAAACCAAAAAGTGGCAAAGAGATTCCGTGATAATAATCGTAATACGGTTCTTCCTAATAAAAATATCGCTTACCTAGATGGAGCCTATATCTAGTATAGTTTAAAGTTGTCGTCTTTATTAATTTTAAAGCGTTAATTAAAGTATACACGTAAACTGACTCGATTCGGGCCTAAAATTGATCTCGCGGCAAAGCTTTGGGTCCTTTCGACCGAATTCCCATTCGACCGAACCCAATCCCATTCGACCGAAAAACCCGCGCTTTGGCGGTTTTTGAAATTTTTGGGGTATTTCCAAGGTATAACCTAACCTAACCTAACCTAACCTTTCAAATAAATATTATTTAAAACTGCATTATTGTACTTTTTTTTACTACCGTTTACGATACGAAGAACCTAGCTTAGCAAAAGTTCCATTCAACGTATTACATATATAATTATGCGTATGCTTCTATTCGATTGAATTAAATTTTTGAATTTATTAGCCCATTCGGTCGAATGGAAAGAAACTTTTTTCCCAGCCCAATGGGCTAGAAATTGCAGCAATTCGGCCGAATGGGATTTCGTTCATATGGGAATTCGGTCGAAAGAGCATATACCGCGGCAAACACGAGAAGAATTTGGATTTCCAATGAGGTAAAAAACTGCCTAATTTGGTCTAAAATACTCCAAATTGGACAATTCCAACAGAATTCAATCTAGTAGACCCGAATTCAACAAAAAAGGACCAAAATTTGAAATACCTTGAACCCCATCACCTTAAGATTTATGGACAGATGATGTTAAGCTTGATTTAGACATTTCTGACCACTACGTATCATAATAATTGGTACATATAATTATATTTTCAATGATCTTTCTATTATCTAATAATTTACTACAAAAAAATCCTCTAAACTAATTAAATTTTAGATAGATAACCAGCCAAGTTACGAGTAACTTTATTGGTCTACGCGTGAAGTCCTTAAAAACACCGTGATTCAACTCATTGAGGAAACCCCAACATAGTTCAATAGAACTGATATGGATCGGAATACTATATTGAGTCATACTTGTACTCAAAAGATCGTGCAGAGACGTGGGTGGATAGTTTTTTTTTTTTTTTTTTATATAAAAATAATTTAAACCTCCTGGGAATAACCACGATAACTTGATTTAAAAACAAACCTTTTAAATTTCTATACCTATCACGTCCGAGACGTAACGTTTTAAGTAACAGGTTTTACGTAAGAAGCTGTTAAAAACCTAGACCAGTTCTAAATCGACAATTGTACGGTTTACTCTGGTAAAATTACTAACATTTTAATTTATAATTTAAATTCGCAGTTTAAAAGTGAACAAATTGCTAAAAGAGACAAATTTCAACGTTTATAATAGTCTATACGAGTATTTTTTAGTTAGTTATTCGGACATGGCGTCTTAATGTAATCTTTCACGTTTGACGAGCTTTGGCCCATCAATAGTCCTGGTCGATTTGCCGGAAATGGGCCCTTGTCTCGTAGCCGCGCCGCCATCTTTTTGTAGTAACAGGCTGCCAGACTATTTCTAATTTTATTTCCCACAAACCAAATTCAAGTTGTTAGTCCAACGCTTCCTATATGATAAAGTATAGGAGGCGTTGGTTAGTCTGTAGCTATTTTCACACTACAAAAAGATGGCGGACGATCACGTGACAAAAAGTTTTCCCCGCCAAAATTTTCGCGAGGTTCTCTAGACTTCCGGTTTTGGAAATCGACCAGGAGTATTCAAACTCAAAAGGTCAAGCATATAGTGAAAAACATCGCGTTTTTCACCATTGTAGATATTTTTAAGTCAGAAATACGAATTTAAAATTGCAGAAATGCAAGTACTAATCATTTTGCGAATACCGGTAAATTCCCTAGTAATTTAACTATTAAAACTTGGTTGTAAATAATTGCCCCAAAAGTAATGATTTGATGCAGGTCAGACAATACAGCCATTCAAAGAGTACCGGAAGCGGAAAATACCTAGTTTGACTCGTGGGCAAGATTTCCCTGAACTCGAAAAGCCCAGGGTAGTATATATTTTGTTTCAAGACCCCATTCCCTAGACGGCTAGAAGCTCGAGAGAGGTTGGTTCAAACATTTTAAAGGGGCTTCCTTACCCTCATTTGTAGACCCCTATCACATTACTATAAAACCATGACAACAGTTTGAACTGCATTAATTGCGTTAAGCTAAATTCGAACCCCTTTAAAATTTGAAAATGACGTATGTAGGACTTACCGTCTATGCAGGAACCTCGTCTGACGAATGTCCTGTTTTCCCTTTCTTTTAACGTTCCTTCTATTAAAGATTGACCATCATCGGGACTAATGAAACAGATTGACTCCGTCGAATCGAATTCAAACGATCGACACGTGAAATTCGAGTAAAAAACGCAAGATCTTTCGCATTCCTCCCTGGTCGTGGCTGTCACGTCTAGGACCATGTGTCCATGCACTACACTTTGGCCTTCCGTTGGGATAAATTGGCACTGGGTTGGCTCTGGAATTTTATAACCAAAAAAACTACAATTAAAGCAAAGACACTCGGAAAAATCTCCAGAAAAAACTAATTTTTCGCTCCAGGAACTTTTAGTTTTTTTTTTTTTTTTTTCTTTTCTAGCTACAGCGGCGCCCTAGTGGGCCCTTGAGCTCAGTTATGGTAACTAGCTACGCAGGGATGAGGACTGGGAATTGCCCAGGCGACGGAAGGAGATGAAGGACCATTCCGTCGCGGACCATTCGCAACACTCCCTATGGGTAAGGGACCTGCGATTCAAGCAGGACAACACCCAGACCTTGCCACTGAGACGCCAGTTTACAGGAGTGCGCCACCACTCCCGGCAGAAACTTTTAGTTCATTTAAATTAAGTTTTCTACATTCAAAATAACAAAACAAAAACTATTTGAAACAGACCCCTATAGTGGCGCCGCCTTACGGGGAAACTAGAAACTTTCACGAGGCAAATATCACCTTAAATTTGGTATCTACAAATTAACTCCCCAAAATTTTCAATAAAATTATATTTTTTGTAGGTTTGAAATTATTCTTTAAAAATCTACTTATGAAATACTTTCACGATAAACGGATGGAACTAGGGTTATTAACAATGGACACTTATCTTAATAGAGGAACAAGAATAACAATGGCAAACAGTGTGGACAAAAGTAGGAACTAACAAAGCCTCGTGGGCGTCTGCTTATTTTTTATCCAGAGGCAGCCAGTTAGTTCTACCTTTGTCTGAACAGTTTGCCGTTAGAGAACGCTTATGAACGCTAGGTTTTGTTATCCACTTGTATCCATTAAGATTGGTGTCCATTGTAGTCCTAGGATGAAGTATAAATTTAGTTACCTTGTATGCATTGACTCTCTAAGTAGTCAGTGTTGACTTGTGATTTTTTGAAGGCTTCAGGGGCCGTTCTACGATCGTAGCGACTTAGGACGCAGATTTCGCTGTCAGGTTCGTATCTGGCCGATCGACAGACGAAAGTACTTTCTTGGGCGCACGCTTCCAGGCATTTATCCCTCGTACGCAATCCTTGCAACGTCTTATCGTCGTAACCGAAAAGTTGAGAGCCCGAGACTCGATCGAATGCCCATTGTTTTTTACACGTCGTCATCGACGTTTCTGTCGAAAATAAAAAACAACGCGATATCCGTTATAGATACACTCTATTCCTCCAGAAGGTAGTTATATTGAAATCTAATTACCGTTTAAACAAAACTTCCTCTGGTATGTCCAACTGGGATTAGGCTTAACGTCCCTGAGTAAGGCTTCGGCGTTAAATTTTAAAAAGACGCAAGTTCTGTTTCGATGATCGACGAAAAAACTTTGACACCATTCTTCCTGGTTACAGTAATCGTAACATTCGGTTGGAGAAGCGTTGTCGAATCTCTCCAAGGGATACGGTGGATCTGTCTCGGGAATGCTCATTTCGATGCCCGCTGTGCGTTCGAATAGAGTCGCGCTTCCTGATGGACACCCTGGTGCAACGAAAGAAAAAGACATAAAATGTTATAAAAACAAATTGGTTATCATAAAGGTTTCGTTTCAAGAATACAAGTATAGTTGTAAGCGTTTTTCTGTAAACTAATTAAAGGGAGAATGCAACCTAACAACTCCGCATATAAGGTCTATCAACCAATGACATTGGTCGCTCTAGTCCTTATATAGGGAGTTCAGGATCTCCATGAATCCAGCTAAGCCTATTTTGATGGTAAGTTTTAAATTTATTTCTAGTTTAATATTTGTTTGTGTTTTTATTTACTGGTGCACTAAGCCTATTTAAACAATAAGGAATCGATAAAACATCACTTGGTGTTAAGGGGGAGAGTGTAAATAGTGTAGGTTAAGAAATATAATTTATTGATTATAATACATTACTTAATTAATTTTAATTGGTAAAAAATACGCGGATGACGTAAGGATACCATCTCCTGATTAATATTTCTGTCTGCCCCAAGTTTTTTGGCATGAAAAACGATTTATAGGTAATTTCGAACAATAGCTTAATTAAGAATTTTAATTCAATGCTTAATTAATTTAATTTGGCAACTTAAAATATTGGATCTCATGGTGCAATTCGTTATACATTCTATTAAATTATATCTCACGCGTGTACTTTATTGAGTCAACGTCAATTTCGTTTATACGGTCGTCTGATATGCTAAATCTTTGAAAGTTTAAAAAAAAAATGTTGAAAAAAGTTGAAAGACTTACTCGCCAGAACGAGGTCCATGGTTACGGTAGTGAGCCCGAGCAGCAAGGCTAGTTTCCCTAGAAAGAGAAAAATAGAAGAAAAATTTTATATAAAAATCACGCTTTACCGACATTTTCCACAAATCCGCTTAAGCAAATAAAAATCGAGTTAAAGTTTTTCCTTATGGGAATTATTTGAATATTTAAATATAAAAAACTGGTGGCCTCGCTACTTTTAAGTTCAATCGTATATCCTCGACGAAGACCTTGAATACTCGCTTGACATTACTGTTTCGTACGTAATCGTAAACCTGTCGCGAATTTTCATGCTTCGACGGAAGCGTCAAAATTCGGGATTTTTAACGCGTGTTTGGGTAACTCTCGAGGTAAATAGGTTTTGACTAAAAACACTCTGATATTCAAGAATATTTGGCAGGTTTTATACCGTTAAGGAGATTAAATGACCTAATGCACTCGCAAAGTTAAATATATTGAATTCGAAACGAATTCAATAACAAACAAGATCATTTGATTATATAAGCAGCACGTACTAACGTCTATTTTTTATGAATATTTATGAATATTTATAGTTTATTTATAGATTAATCATATTTTGTATGGTTATATATTCACAAATATTTTTATTTATTCATGGTACGTATTCATAAATATTCATAAATATTCATAAATATTCATAAATATTCATAAATATTCATAAATATTCATAAATATTCATAAATATTCATAAATATTCATAAATATTCATGGTACGTATTCATAAATATTCATGGTACGTATTCATAAATATTCATATTTATTCATGGTACGTATTCATAAATATTCATAAATATTCATGGTACGTATTCATAAATATTCATATTTATTCATGGTACGTATTCATAAATATTCATATTTATTCATGGTACGTATTCATAAATATTCATATTTATTCATGGTACGTATTCATAAATATTCATATTTATTCATGGTACGTATTCATAAATATTCATATTTATTCATGGTACGTATTCATAAATATTCATATTTATTCATATATTTTCATTGTTTATTTAAATTTATTCATTTATTTTCATTGTTTACTCAAATGTATTCATATATTTTCATTTGTTACTCATATTTATTCATGGTTGATTTATTAATTTATATGTACGCATGGTTTATTCATATTGTTTACTGAAATTTATTCATATATTTTCATCCTTTACCCATATAAATTCATATATTTCTCATATCTATTCATGAATTCCCCATATTTATTCATAAATTTCTCATATTTATTCATAAATTTCTCATATCTATTCATGAATTCCCATATTCATTCATATATTTCCCATATTTATTCATGAATTTCCCATATTTATTCATAAATTTCCCATATCTATTCATGAATTTCCCATATTTATTCATAAATTTCTCATATTTATTCATAAATTACCCATATTTATTCATGAATTACTCATATTTATTCATGAATTACTCACTTAAGGTTGTTAACTCAGCATTGTATGGTTTAATTTGCACTAGACTCGCTATTGTTAATTTTGTTTAATCTAATGAACAAGTGTATAATAAATTATATCCATTAAATCGATTATCATCTACAGTCTGTAATTTCACTCCCTATTATTTGGGAAATCGTTAAGATCTTAACCTTTAACCCGTGCTAGAAAACTTTCCCTACTACAACAAAAACGAAAATTACACGTAATCACGATTTTCATTTCAAAATCATTATTAATTGGAAGTGTATACATTTTGCGTCAAAATAAGCTCGCAAAATAGATATAGTTTCGACGGATTAATATTTAATATGAAACCTGGTAACAATAAAAGTAGTTCCTGCTAGTTTTTGAATATAAAGGTCAGCGTACTGTTAAAATAACTCGAACGATACCGAGCAGTTTTTCAAAAACAAAATTAATCTAATTATGATGATGATTATTATCGCCTAGCGGGGTAGTTTACAATATTAGCGTTAAGGGTCATTGACTAATTTAAAGCTTTTTTTGTACCTACCTATTTAATATTAAAAGTGGCGCGAGAAACACTGACTTTTACACTACATTTCACGCATGCGTGGAAAGTAAAATAAGCTAGGGATTTGAAATAAATGATCCGATAATAATTTACACTTAAGTAATGACTAGATTTTATCGTACGCTGTTTTATATTATGTATTAATACACCGTACCTTTGGTACCTATGTAAACTAATTTTAAATATAATTAAATATAAATTATGATGGTATGGTAAAAAAAAAATTAACTTTTATATAATATTGTTCAATCTGATTTGCAACAAGTTACTATATTTACGGCGGAGGAATACAATATTAAAATGCAATGATAAAACAAATAGTACGTATTTTTATCGCTTGTATTAAAGTATATAATCCAATATTTAATGACCCGTTTCAATGAGCTTTTGCTCAAAAACTTTTAGTTTCGAACTAAGAGGGTTTTTTTTGGTATTTTTTTTTTTATTTTTTATTGTGTGAAAAAATACTAAACTCAATTTAAAATCGCTATAGTGAGTAGCGCTCTTTCAAATCTGGAAAGTCTGCAATTCTTTTTGATTTCTATTGTAGCAAAAAATATATATTTTGAATTTATTTTTTTTTTTTTTTCAAACTTTCATTTTCAAGAATTCTGATCTAAGAAAGATACTGGAAGATTTTTTTTTATTGTGTATTATTCATTCTGTAAAAGGGTCCAGCGGGCAGTGTGTAAATGGAACATCTGGGAATAAGAAGAATTTTTCTATCCAAGTTTTTGTTTAAAATTAATGAAACTTTTTTTTAATTTTAAATTTAAAGTCAGGCTGACACCATTTTCTTTTTATTTATTTTTTTTTTTTTCGAATTCATATAGATTATTTTTGTTATTTTTATCATACTATTAAAACGCCATATTCAAATTTTTATACCTTTAGCTGGATTAACTTGTACTTAATCCCGCTAAGTCTATTTTCAGGGTAAGTTTTTAATTTATTTCTAGTTAAATATTTGTTTTGTAAACTTTTTATCGGTGGATTAAGGTTATTTAAACGATAAGGAATCGATAAAAAAATCACTTGTTATTAGGTTGCAATCTCCTTTTATAAGAAACTTCAAAACGAAAATGTCAAATATTTAGATTTTATTCCGATATATGTCGTGGTTTATTTCGAGTGTGTTCTCCTACTATTTAGAGGTTTGAAAAAGTGAATAGCAGACGAATTTTGGCTGCAAACTAAGCTATAATGGTACCAGAGAGTCATGCTGTATTCCCAGGTTCTTTCGTACTTGGCAATATCAGAAGCCGATGAAACCCTCCTTTGAAGTCTACTACTCCAATGTTCCATATAGCGCTCCTCTCTGTATGGGTAAAATTCCTAATTTGACGAGTTAGAAGGGGTCCTACTTCATCCCCCTGTCTACGAAAAATTAGAAATTCTCTCTCTCCACAAACGACGACGTTTTTGGACGAACTCCGAGGCTGCTAGAGATATTAGCTCGACGAACTCCCGCTTCGAAAACATCTACCGTTAGGAGGCGTACGAATCGCGCCTTTTGAGAATAACCCATACAGAGAGGGGTAGACAAGACCCGGGAGTAATAGACTTCAAAGGAGGGTTTCATCGGCTTCTGGCAATATAAATAACTTTGTTAAAAAAAAATACGCTAAATATATTATCGCTTGAAGGAAACGTATGTAACAACAAATAATTTCATACCTTAAGCCTATTATTACTAGTCTATTAACTATATACCTTATATATAATTTTTTATTCTACATTATTTTCTATATTACAACGCGAACTCATCAAAAATTGTAGAATGTCAGAGGATTCGTATAATTAATAGAAATAAAACATTACAAAAACTTTAATATAAAGAGTTTGGACCGTCATAAAGAAAGTCGAGAAAACCGTGCTATGTAATTTAGCACGCTTCTTTTACAAAATAGAAAACTGTAGGCAAATTCAAAAGTTGTTTTAAAAAAAAAAATCTTACGCATCCCATATCTTTACAATATGATAGCTAAGAGAAAACAGGATATCTTAGGTTTGTACGTGCTGCAACCTTAAACTGTTTCAAAATTATAATAAAATGATTTTAATATTATTCGAAATCATTTTTAAAATTCAGCGCGTAGATAGCAAGCTTCTCGGTATATTTTTTATTATATTAAAGGGAAAATGAAACCCGACGAAAGTCGCGTTCATACTAGGCCTTGGAATCGATTTAAACCGTTTCAAAACGTTTCGCTGGAGACGTATGAACGGGAAACCGTCTTTTATCAAATCGATTTTATTCGATTTCTCCAAACTGCTTCGGGAACCAGTTTCGTACCGATTCGATTTCAACAACCAATAGATGAAGCTACAATAAATCGATTTATAATTTTACGATTCCTGACGATTTGCATATCGTTTCTAGTAGCTAAATGAAATGCTAGTAGCTAAAAAGTGATATTCAAAATCGATTCCTTATCGTTTTAAAAAAACTCTACGGTCGCACTAGCATTGCTTAATCGATTTGAAACGGTAAAATTAAACCGATATTTAAATCGCCAAGAATTGTTTTAAGCGTCATGTTTTCACGCATTATCTTTACAAATCGATTTATCGTAGCTTCACCTTACAGTTGTTGAAATCGAATCGGTATGAAACTGGTTCCCGAAGCAGTTTCGAGAAATTAGCTACGTTCACACTTGACACTTTGGAACCGTTTTGAAATCGTTTCGAGTGTTCAAATCGACTTTTTAAGATATTAATTTTGTTTCTTGATCGAAGGTCTACACGGGTGACCCCAAAATTTTATAATTTGACCTTTCCAAAACGGTTTAAAACGGTTTCTAATTCTGTAGTGTGAACGCGACTATTGAATCAATACGATTCCAGAAAAGAGGTTTCCCGAATTCATTCTCACTTTAAAATATAATCATACATGCGTTCATCCAATGAAATCTTGGATTGGTATGGATTTAAAAATGGTTATACTGTCCGTAAAGGTCAGTTGTGTGGCCCGTGTTTGGTAAAGAAAACTCTGTCGGCTAAGATTAAAGAGATATACGATTTGAAAAGAAGAAATAGTACAAAAACTATGCTTTTTTTTTGACATCCCTTCTTGAAGTCGACATGAGCGATGAAAAATGAATTTTATATATTTTTTTTTGTATTATATCATTTGGGTCTGAAGCTGAACACGAAACAAATCCGAATAAAATCATATCTTTATAAAAGGAGAGTAAAATTTTCAGTTGATAAAAAAACCCTATAGAGAGATTAATTTTTTTCAATCGTTTTCTTAACTACCTTTTTTTTTTATCAATTTTAAACATTCATTATTCAGGGTTCGTACAAAATTTCCCTGACTTTTCCAGGTTTTCTCTGACCATTAACATTTATAAATAATTTCCCTGACCAATGTTAATCATTTACACGAATTTATTCTTACGAGCGAACTCTCGGCAATTCCCAGATCATTTGACAGAGGTCAGGATAGTTTCCTCAGAATATGAGAAAAAAAAAAATTATCTTAAGGCAAATATTTTTAGTTTAAAATAATTACGTTACAATTAATTGGTAATCCAATCATAAACAGTTCCTTGACACGTACCAAAATATTTAATTTCTCCGACCATTTGGGCTCGTTTTTAAATTGCCCGACTTTTTTCTAACCTTTTGTGCCAATTTCTATATCCCCTGACCTTTTTGGGTCAATTTACATATTTCCTGACCTTTTTGGGTCAATTTCCATATTACCTGACCTTTTTGGGTCAATTTCCATATTACCTGACCTTTTTGGGTCAATTTCCATATTACCTGACCTTTTTGGGTCAATTTCCATATTCCCTAACCTTTTGGGCCAATTTCCATATTCCCTGACCTTTATTTGGACCAATTTTCATATTCCCTGAGTTTTTTGGGCCAATTTTCATATTCTCCGAGCTTTTTGGGCCAATTCCCATATTACCTGACCTTTTTGGGTCAATTTCCATATTCCCCGAGTTTTTTGGGGTCAATTTCCATATTCCCTGACTTTTCCAGGTTGTCCAGGTCGTGTATTTATAACTTAATCTAATCACAGACGTATATTAGACTAATCTTATTCTTATTATTCTTGAGATTAGTAATGATAAGCTATAGTTTAAAAACAGCAATAATAAATGAATATATTTATATAGCCCCTATGACTAGCTTCACTAAAAACATACAAGTACGAAGGTTAGAACACTTTTACAGGGGCAATTTTTTAGTGTCAAATAAACATTCTACGCGCCATTTTGAATATTTACTGGTTTAATTAAATTAATCGAATACTTATTAAACTATAATACTTAAAACTTTTTAAATTTTCAAAATAAATATGAGATATTTAAAAACTCAGTACCTTTCTTAGAAAAATAAATTAGTTGAAACTTCTTTTAGCGTTTTAGTATTAGCCTTTTCTATTGGATCACAGTAGTTTTGACCAGACATTCAAAAAAATGTGTAATATATCAGAAGCCGATGAAACCCTCCTTTGAAGTCTACTACTCCAATGTTCCATATAGCGCTCCTCTCTGTATGGGTAAAATTCACAATTTTACGAGTTAGAAGGGGTCCTACTTCATCCCCCCTGTCTACGGAAAATTGGAAATTCTCTCTCTCCACAAACGACGACGTTTTTGGACGAACTCCAAGGCTGCTGGAGATATTCGCTCGACGAGCTCCCGCTCCGAAAACATCTACCGTTAGGAGGCGTACGGATCGCGCCTTTTGAGAATAACCCATACAGAGAGGGGTAGACAAGACCCGGGAATAATAGACTTCAAAGGAGGGTTTCATCGGCTTCTGAATATATGTACTACTATTAAAAGTTAATATGTTATAAAATCATTTTTTTAAAGACGGATTCACGGCAGGGAATTTTACGAGCGTTATTATGGTCAAAAGATTACGAATTCTTGAATAGATTTCATGCTAGTCTTCTATATATGATAGAGAAGAAGAAAAAAAAATCCCATCCCGCCTAAGTTGTTGTACAAACCACTCTCGAAGGCGAGGAAATATAGGGCTTATTTCTAGAAATGAAAAAAAAATATGTACTTTCCTCAAACGCATTTATTAAAAACGAGGGCTCTGTAATTTTCATAAAAAAAAATCAACCTTTGTTACGTTTATTTCTAAAGAAGAGTGCGTGAAATACGGAATGTCAAGGTTGGATCAAAAATTGCAATAAAAATAAATTAATAAACAGTCGAATTCAATGGAAGGAAGTATTAATATATAATTAATCTTATGGTAATTAAATGTTTATGTTAAAAGGGGTAATGAAGACGACGAATTTGTTATTTATAATCAATTAGAAAAGTTCATATACTCGCCATTCGTTAATTTATAGTTTATTAAAGGGAGAATGAAGAGAAAAAGGTTTTTTAATTCATTTTACATTTTAAAATAAGACTTCAAAGTTTTATTTTTAGAAGCACAATTAGTAAGAAAAGTTTCCTCTTCATCCTCCCCTTTATCAAAGTTAAATCAAAGTTAAGATTTCAGCGCGCTAAGCCTAAATCCATTTGGAGCTTGATAAAAATGACAGCCAATCAAATATCAAAACTTGAGGTCGCGTCAAATATTTAAAGACACTCTTTCAGTATCTGCAAATTTTCTAATATTTCCTATCAATCTAAAAATAGAGATAATTTCTTAATTAAATCCATTTTAATTGACCTGGCAAGTTAGTGTCAGGTTTAATTTGGTTGTTTGTACCAATATAAAGAGTAAAATCATGATTTCAAGCGTAGCTAATTATTAACTCAAAGATATCATTTAGTTAACAGTAAAACATTGACATTTGAGTTACAATTGTCAAAATTTATGAACTATATCATTTAAATATAATTAACATTTTGGTTTCAAATGGGAACTAAGTAGGCTGTAATTTGTTAAATAATTTAATAAGAAAATTAAATCTGGGTTAGAAATTAAAATGATTAGAAATTTATTATAATTTCTTCCGAAATTCGGGATATTTATCGATTTAAATAAAATAATTAATCATATTCGAGGTAACCTTATATTTTTCTCCGAATGAAAAATATAAATAAACGTGACCTCGGCGGCCGATCGTCCATAATTAAAGTATGGGGAGAAATATTTTAATTATATAATATGTATATATATATATCAGAGTCTCCGATTTCCGCATACCCATACTAAATTTACTCTGCAGGCTACGTATGGTCCCACCTTAATTATTTCTGCTTTCGCGCATCTAATTTGAATAACAGCTCGGAGCGAGCCATGTCCATGGAGTAGAGCTACGGGGGCGTGGTTTATGCCAATTATATCTTCGTTCATCCATGAAGGGATATACAAAAGTGACCATCTTTTTCCTTTTTCCGGTTTCAAATATTTTGGGGAAGGGGAGGGGGGTATATATTATTTTACAAGTTCTTTCATAAAAAAGATTAGGACGGGATGACCCCTAATGGGTGCGGTTCCATATAAGCTACCACGTCCGACAATTTAATTTTACCCCAAGGCGAGATTTAAAAAAAAAATCCCCTTTTGGCTACCGTAAAAAATTCAATATATTAGATTTCTTTGTGTGAAATAAATTCTTATTAAAGGGGATAAAAATAGGAAAAAATTGCCATGTAACTAATCAAAATATATAATTCTCTATGTGTGTCTGTGGGCCCATGGGTACAATAAAATGTATACGCAAAATTAGTTGTCGTTGCCGTTAGAAGCTAATTTTGAAAACTTGTTGTTTTAAATTACTTTTGTAAATTAAAAAAAATTGATATTGGAAACTTGGGACCCAACTGAATTAAGGCCTTTAAAACCAACACACCCTCTTCAGACGAGGCATAATTAATGATTATCAGGTTTAACTGAGGTTTATAGAACTGATAAACCTACGTAAACCTCAATTAAATCTAATTAAACCGGCTAATACGCCTTGTTTGAAGATGTTATCTATTCATACAAACTTAACCATCTTGTTAACACTAAATATTAGCTCTTCGATGTTTATTTAAATATATAAAAAGATACTTTAGCTCAATCAATAACTCCTAGGAATTTCAATAAAGCTTACTATTTATTAACTTCGTGAGTAATAAATAAGCGAAACAATATACGCAATAAATTCCTGTCCGAAATCTTTAAATCTAAAAAAAAACTTGAATCTACAAGCGAGGAACAATGCTGTAAATTAAAAGTACACGCGCGTTACGGCGCTATTTACCATAATCTCGAGATAAACAACTCGTTTTATTTAGTTTATCAACATTCTAACGCGAGATTAAGGATATTTTATGGCAAGTTCCTTCAGTAATTAGAATCCCTAGAGCCAGCGAAATATTTTTGTTCGATAATAAATACTATCTTTAAAGGGAGGATAAAATGTTTTTCTTTTTAGGAATGTCAGTGAATTATATTTTTAGTTTTTTCTCATACTATCAGAAGCCGATGAAACCCTCCTTTGAAGTCTATTACTCCCGGGTCTTGTCTACCCCTCTCTGTATGGGTTATTCTCAAAAGGCGCGATTCGTACGCCTCCTAACGGTAGATGTTTTCGGAGCGGGAGCTCGTCGAGCGAATATCTCTAGCAGCCTCGGAGTTCGTCAAAAAAACGTCGTCGTTTGTGGAGAGAGAGAATTTCCAATTTTCCGTAGACAGGGGGGATGAAGTAGGACCCCTTCTAACTCGTAAAATTGGGAATTTTACCCATACAGAGAGGAGCGCTATATGGAACATTGGAGTAGTAGACTTCAAAGGAGGGTTTCATCGGCTTCTGATACTATTAAACTCGTGTTGATGACTCTATAGAATTTTAAAAAACTTTAAAATTAAAACAAATACATATATATTTAATTTATTTAATATTATCTACGGTATTCTGAAACGTAATTAAAGATAATTTTCGAATTAAAGGTACTTTCACGAAAAAGACCGCGCGAAAACGATCTTATCACTGGTGCCAAAACGCGCGACCGACTGTAGCCTATAAAATAGCAAAGCGACCATAAATGATGACCTATTATTCCTTGAAATATTTTATTTCAAAATTTAAAATATGGCGATCATAAAATATTATTTTTTTCTACGTATATATTTTTTGAAATCTTTTTTTAACGATCTTTCCGAAAATGGTAATCAAATTCCAATTATAACTCTTGAAACATCATTGACAGTCTCACTATAAAACCCTTCAAAAATAGATAAATATATTTCACCTTCCCTTTAAAATAAAAAGTACAAGAAGCAATCTTTTGTACTTCTGTAAAGATTCCGATCGCAGACTGGATTTGTGTCTGGAAATTTTTCTAAACAGGTTTAACAGGCAAAGCTATATTTATATCTTTTGAAACTTTTCTCTGGTCGTAATTTTTACGGTTTAATTGCGAATAATCGATATTTTATTGGAAAATTATTTTCAGCCGCCAAAAAAAAGGATAATTGCTTTGAGATGCCACTCGCGAACAGGATATAAACTTTATACACTTCAATATAAAATATTAAGTACCGGGGATTTTTTTAATTGAAGACTTGTCTCCGAGAAGACGTAAATAACCACCAAATTTGTGGATCCTATTGAAGGTTTAATATTTATGCCTCCGGGAATAAAATTGGGATTAAGTGTCGAGCAAGTTAAGTACTTTTTGAAAATCTCAAGTGAATATAATTAATATTAAATACAGATCAATTTAAGTTACAAATAGGATCAAAACTATAGGACACTAATACCAAAGGAGTCTTTTAGAGATCAACATTAAATAAAGGAGGTAATTAATAAAACCACGCGAATGTCTGCCAAGTCTTAGAAAAAGGGAGACTGAAGAAGAAATTTAATTTTTTTATCGACTCTATTATTAAATATAAGACTTTAAACATTCGAGAAATATACCTTCGACTAATCAAAAGAGTTCCCTGTACCTTTGTATCAATTATTTAGGTTTTAAATAGGCCTAATCCACCAGTAAAAAACATTACAAAACGGATTTTAAATGTACTAACACTTTTTACAATTCTATTTAATTTTTCCAGCTCTTTCTTTTGAGTATAAAATATTTTATTTGGATTTTTCTGCGCGTCATCCTTTACGATGGGAGAAAATAATCATACATGAATTGTACTCCATTTTTTGTAGGTAAAAATAAAAACACGTAACTTTCTCTCAATGCAATCTTATAATCTTATTTCAAGTATACACCTTAAACTTTATTATTTAAATTATATCCCAGCTCCTTAAGCATTTTGAGAAGCTTAAATATATATAAATGTTGAATAACAGTAACCCAAAACTTTTTCCTAGCTCGTCGTGAGAAAGAATAAGGTTCCGAATACCTTGATCTTCTTATATAATAAAGCCTAAGAGATCTAAAAGCATTAAACTCAACAATGACGTTTACACGACAGAGCGTTAAGCCCCCGTGAAACAAATTTCACCGCGAGAACTCGTGATGGACGAAACTAAGCTATTTGTTAGATATTACCCGAATTACGAAACGTTGAAGCTCGCGCCTAACCGCGCATTAGCGGCCCTGATAACATCAAAATGAATACGTAAAGATTTTAAAACTACTTAGGCTTGCACAAGGAATAAAAAAATAATATACACTATATAAAGAATGATGGAAAAATAAGAATAGATTGTCAGCTTCACGGAGATTCTAGCGAATACTCACCCTCTATTGGAAACGGATTCGAATAATCAAAAGTCGCGTTCATACTAGACCGTTTCAAAATGTATCGTGTGAACGGGAAATCATCGTTTATCGAATCGATTCGATTCGATTTCTCGAAACTGTTTCGGGAACCAGTTTCATACCGATTCGGTTTCAACAACCGATAGATGAAGCTATAATAAATCGATTTATAAAGATAGTAAACTCTGTATTATAATGATAATATTAATTTTAAAACTTTACACAAGTTTTACTACCAGTCCTTGTTTTTATTTTTTAATTATATTTTACACTAATTATAATGTAAATTATGTAAAACTAATTGAATTAAATCAAGCTTAGATACAAATAATTTTAACTGCCAGCTTGGAAATAACTTTGACCCCTCGAAAGTTTATTTTTTTTTCTAATTTATGATACAATTTCGTTCAACACTATTTGCCGTAACTTTTAATACCCGATTGGTACCCGTTAACCATTCCAGTGTAAGAATAAGTAGCCGCGAAAGTACCCGAAAGCGTTCATTTACTGTCCCCGATTTGTACCCTCACGAAAACCAAAAATTACTAGTTCGCACACTAGTAAAGTATAAAAGCAATTTATATGCGGTATTTCTTTATCCCTTTAAAATAAATAAGCCGAGAAAAAACAATGCCATAAATCGTACTTAAACGTATGTCATTATCTTAATATTCGTTTTCGTAAAAATTTGGACATAAACTATAGTTTTTAATATTTTAGCAGGACGTACAAAGCTAAGGTCCCTTTCATCTCTAAGATTTAATCTCTTAGAGAAATGAGTGGGACGTCGCTTTGAACGTGCTAAAACATCAAACTGTAACGTTCAAGAGATCTCAAAGAGATTACCAAAAAAAAATTATTCTGGTTTAAATTGCTTTATTATCTCCATATGGTTGGGCAGACAAGACTGTATGTAGAGTAGGCTATTAGACCGGGAGAAAACAAAGGATTTAAAAGAAAATATTCCCATCATTCTATTTACATCTAAACCAAGAAAAAAAAAAAAAATAAACTAAAAATTTATTTTGTGGTTTTTTTTTATGACGAGAATTTATTTTTATTTTAAAAGTCGATCGTGCTGTCGTTGATCCCAAACCTCCGAAACCGAAAGACCCTCATACAGAAATTTCATTCGGATATTTTTATTACAGATACCAAACTTATCTTCCACATTTCTTTACGACCTTTTTTTTTTATTTTAAAGGGCGAGTCTTACTTAAGAGAAGTGAAAAAAAGCTCCACCATCCCTTGACAATGAGTTCAAATATGATTCGCGCAAGTTTTGGCACGTGATAAGGTCGTTTTCGCGCGGTCTCTTTCGTAAAGGTACTTAATTCAGAAAGATCTACGTATCTTTCGTATGAAAATTATCGTTAATTACGTTTCAAAAATATATATTTTTGATATTTTTATTTTGAAGTTTCTTAATTAAGAGATATAAAAATTTGAATATGGTGTTTTAATAGTATGATTATGATAGTACCAACTTAGTGGCATTGAAGTTCAATAAATTTCCCCTGATTTGTGTCAAATGTTTAAGAAATTCCCTGATTTTTCTCTGATTTTTTTGGCAACATTCAAATTACCTGATATTAATTAAAATTATCTTGCAGCTTTGGATTTAGAACCATCACTCAAAGTATGTACAAATCTGTATCTTTAATCGTACTAAAGTAGTTACGTAACTGATTACGTATTTAGCATTACCAAAGGCTGTAGTAACTTAGGTTTTCGCGTAAGAGATGTTGCCACAGTTTTTTCAGATTCAAATTCCCTGACTTTTCCAGGTTTTTCCCTGACCTTTTCCATCGATTTTCCCAGACCGTTTCAGCTAATACTACCCAATTTTTAACCTTTAATTTCTGTAGATAATGATTGTAATTTCCTGGCTTCTTGAAAGATCTTTAAATTCCCTGACTTTTCCCTGTTTTCCCTGACCTGTGGCAACCCTGTGTGTATGTAAGAGATTAAAAATATTTAAGAATTAATATCAACAAGTCACTAAAATCCCAGTGCTGAAGGATAGGTTCATATATTTAACAATTAAAGGCAGTGGTTATATTCGTAACCCTGTTCTGATTGGCTATGTTACCGCTTATTACTCTAAGCCACATGATTGAAAAGACTAATTATAAAGTGATATCTTCGTGTAAACGTACATTTTGATTATATTTGTCCTTTAAGAAGCCCCCGAGACGACCACCGCAACACGAAAGCCCTTATCAGCTTGCTTGAAAAATCCATAAAACAAAAATAATATATCTTTGCCGCGCGGGTTCACAAAATCACGACTTCAACCCCGACCGTGCGTATAGCGTGGCATCGTGGCATAGACACAAATATGCCGGATTTACGCATGAAATAAGATATGGAATATTATACAGAAGAAAAATAAAGAATGAGATATGAAAGTGAGAGTTAATTTACTCTCAACAATACAACAATCTTGATTTTCTACACTATATATAGGGGTAAAGCACGAATATTACATCAAATACTCGAGTACAAGCTACGAATGGATCCCAATACCTATTAGGAACTAAACAACTTAACGAGGAAAGGGTTCATTCCAAGGATGTAACCGATTATACTAGCAGTGTTCCCAGAAAAATTACTTATTGGTAAGTATCATACTCCAAAACATGGAGTACTTTTTCTCCAATGAGGTATTACACCGTGTATCAATCCGCTTCAACTTTGACTAGACTATTAAGGACAATCATTAAACAAAACGTCATGTTTTCCTGGAAACCACTTCGAATAGGCTATGCCTCTATGGTTTTCTTCAACTCTTAGATATAAATATTATCAGAAGCCGATGAAACCCTCCTTTGAAGTCTACTACTCCAATGTTCCATATAGCGCTCCTCTCTGTATGGGTAAAATTCACAATTTTACGAATTAGAAGGGGTCCTACTTCATCCCCCCTGTCTATGGAAAATTGGAAATTCTCTCTCTACACAAACGACGACGTTTTTGGACGAACTCCAATGCTGCTAGAGATATTCCCGCTCCGAAAACATCTATACCGTTAGGAGGCGTACGAATCGCGCCTTTTGAGAATAACCCATACAGAGAGGGGTAGACAAGACCCGGGAGTAATAGACTTCAAAGGAGGGTTTCATCGGCTTCTGATATTATTATTATATATTATTATTTTAATTTGCATTTATTAAAAATGTAATCAAAACCTTAACCTTGCGTTTTAGCCTTCTATTGTTTAATTATCTTATGTTTCATTGGAAGAACCCCCAAAAACATAGGTTTTCTGTACCATATCAGAAGAAAAGGCAGGTTCTCTCTATACAATCAGAAAAACCTCCAAAACCTTGGAAAATAATTGAACTGTCTCCCCAATAATTCTCAAGCTTTAATAATTTCCAAGCTTTAATTTACTTTAGCTTTTCCAAAAGAAACGTATATTAAATTCATTTAGATAGCCGCTTCTCTAACACTTGAAGAAACCCGTTAAAGGGAGAATGCAACCTAATTACAAGTGATTTTTTATCGATTCCTTATCGTTTAAATAGGCCTAATCCACCGATAAAAAGTTTACAATACAAATATTAAACTAGAAATAAATTTAAAACTTACCCTGAAAATAGGCTTAGAGGGATTCATGGAGATCCTGAATCGCGTCCGTGTAAGGTCTAGCGACCAATGAGCAAAGGCCCGTCGTTCACGCGAGATCTCCAAGAGACTTACGTCGCGCGCGATTGGTCGCTAACCTTACACGCGAGGAAATCAGGAGCTCCATGAATCCCACTAAGCCTATTTTCAGGGTAAGTTTTAAATTTATTTCTAGTTTAATATTTGTTTGTAAATTTTTTAAATAGTGGATTAGGCCTATTTAAACAATAAATAATCGATAAAAAATCACTTGTTGTTAGGTTGCATCCTCCCTTTAACTTGGATTAATTAAACGAAAAGCTCTAACTTTACAAGTTTTGACACCAAAGCTCCTTGGCTAACAAAAATCTCGATTGAAAACGCGCCTTTATACAGATTATTTTACAACTCAGATTCTGTACCATTTAAGTACTTAGTTCGGCCTTCAATTTGGCTATAGTATATCGCGTGCCATAATAACCACTACTCGTGAAAAAAAAAGGATTTCACATCAAACAGCGCCTAACGAATAAAATAAAATATGTATTTCCATTCCCGGTATCTATTTTTACGTTATAAAAGGATATCGTAATCACCATGACCTTTCACCCTGTCACCTAAACCGGCCTCTCCGGAGATGGCCATTTCCTCTTTTTTTTTTAAAAAATTTGGTTTTTATTTTCCGCCCAAGTAGCCACGCGATTTTACAATTCATAACGTATAAACACATCAATTTCACTTAAAAAAAAAAAATTGTCGAAAGCCTTATGAAAATCGTGGTCGACCGTTACGCCAGAAGCACACTTTCTAAATATTTTCCTGTATAAGATTACCTTTAGCTATAACCATAGTAAAATATATAAGAAACGGTCTGATTCTCTACCCGCTGATCTTTAACGAATAACTATAAGGATATATTTTTCACTTTAAAGGCTTTTATAATCTTTGCGGAAGAACCCAATAATTTTAAAGATAAGCCTCAAAAAGCCCAGTTTTAAATCAGTTTTTTAAAGGTTTTGTTTTAACTTATCCAAGAAAGTTTACGCATCAAATTCATTTAGATATATTTCACTTAAAGGGAGAATGCAACCTAACAACGAGTGATTTTTTAATCGATTCCTTATCGTTTAAATAGGCCAGGAAAAAAGAATTTAACTGGGAATAAATTTAAAACTTACCATCAAAATAGGCTTAGCTGGATTCTTAAGGATTATCGACTAATTTCATTGGTCTCTATTCATTATATAGGGAGTTTAGGATCTCCATGAATCCAGCTAAGCCTATTATGATGGTAAGTTTTAAATTTATTTCTAGTTTAATATTTGTTTGTAATTTTTTTACTCTTGGACTTATTTAAACGATAAGGAATAGATAAAAAATATCTTGTTGTTAGGTTTCATTCTCCCTTTAATGCCTGCCAGGTTAACTAAAAGCCTGATTTAAGCGATCACCTTTGATTTGAGGAAGAAGATTGACTCTTGGACAAAACATTTTTGATTGAAAAAACGCTTTAACGAACCACTAATCATTGGCCAAAATATTAATCTCAACAGAAGCCGATGAAACCCTCCTTTGAAGTCTACTACTCTAATGTTCCACATAGCGCTCCTCTGTGTATGGGTAAAATTCCCAATTTTACGAGATCATAGGGGTCCTACTTCATACCCCCCTGTCTACGGAAAATTGGAAATTCTCTCTCTCCACAAACGACGACGTTTTTTTGACGAACTCCAAGGCTGCTAGAGATATTCGCTGGACGAACTCCCGCTCCGAAAATATCTACCGTTAGGAGGCGTACGGATCGCGCCTTTTGAGAATAACCCATACAGAGAGGGGTAGACAAGACCAGGGAGTAATAGACTTCAAAGGAGGGTTTCATCGGCTTCTGATAGTAGTTATAGAAAAGTATTGCGCGTTAACGAGAAAATTCTCCACAAAGCAACGCTACTTGAAGAAGTTAAACTTTTAAAGGATATACTTTAAATACGTTTAAATATGCTATTTCAAAATGATTAAAATCTAGAACCCAACCCTTTTAACTCTTCTCTCGCCCAAGGTTAGTTGAAAAAACAATTTTTTTCCTACGAGGCTCAACATTACGTATACATCCGCGATAGTTTAAGCCAGCTAGAAAACTGTTTTCGAACAATTGTAGAAATACCTGAAGAATTCTTTTAATGCTCGGTAAAGGGTTGAACAATTTAATAGCATTTTGAATGTCAGAAAGAAAGTATACATTCATACATGATCAAGATGAATGCGTTAGATTAAAACTACAAAAATTTACTTTAATAGCAATCAAAAAAAGTTTAAACTGTATTTTATATACGCGTAATATACTTTGAAGTCATTGTTCTCTCTCAAATATATTCCATACGTATCATCTTACGCGTAATTAACAGAACATTGACACTGAAAAAGCCCGGTGCGGTACTATTATTATCAAGAATTCCACACCCCAATTTTAAGCAGATTTTGATTTTGAAACAGTTTTTAAATTCATATCATATTATAGCACAAATATCAAACATTGCCCTTTGTAGTATAGGCTTCAATCGCAACACAAATTCCCAAATATTTGGCACCCATGATAACCGATTCCCTAATCATTGGCACCCATGAAAATAAATTCCAAATAATCGACACATAAATACTCAAAATGATCGACACCTCGATGACAAATTCCCAAATGATCGACACGCTAGATAACCAATTAGTTAAAAATTATCGACACATGTGATAAACAATTCCCAAATGATTGAAACTCATGAAAACAAATTAACTAATGATCGACACCCACGAAAATAAATCTCCAAATGATCGACATCTCGATAACAAATTCCCAAATGATCGACACCTCGATATTAAATTCCCAAATGATCGACACCTCGATAACAAATTCCCAAATGATCGACATCTCGACGATAACAAATCCGAAATTATCGACATGCCTAATAACAAATTAATAAGTGATCGATACCTCGATACACAAATCCTGAAACGATCGACATCCACGACAACAAATTCATGAATGATCGACACTCACGATAACAAACTGATCAACACCCACGATAACAAACTGATCAACAGCCACGATAACAAACTGATCAACAGCCACGATAACAAACTGATCAACAGCCACGATAACAAACTGATCAACACCCACGATAACAAATGGAAAAATAATCAACACCCACGATAACCAAAAATAATTGTTAAAATACTGCGGCGAACACTGTAAACCTAATCAAACTCAGAAACGTGACACTTAATTACCATTAAAAAATGATTGCGGATCAATCGGTACTGAAAAATTACGCTTGTAGATAATTTCAGACGCGATCAAGTGATGTATCCCTTGTCTATCAATCGAGATTTGATCAAATACGCCTTTTTTTAAAGCACCAATATCTAACAAAATGAACGTTTCAGTTACATGGCGTGAAGATAAGGCCTTACGCAAATCGCTTTCTAGATTCGCCACGTTTCGGGGCGCTTGGGATTTTTTTTTTTTTTTTTTGGAAATAAGACATAAGATTTTCCGTCCATTTCTTTAGTATTTGTTATTCAAAGCGTGGTTCCTTTCGAACGCCATTCTACTTTAATGCTCCTCGTTATTTGGTAACTATCTTACGTACGTGTCGTGACGCCACTTCGTGAATATTTTTACAAAAGGAGAATACAATTCAAGATCGGCGTGTTCCAATTCAAAGAGTTTTACGAGATATGACCAAAAAAAAGGGTTAAATAGAGATTGAAAACGAAATTCAAATTACATTTCGTAATTCTTTAAGAATTTCTTTTCTAGCTTGCAAAATGGAATATATTAAATGTTTAATATTCAAAGAGCGGGGGTCATGAGTCATCTTTGCGTGGTTTTATTATTTTGAACGATAGCGACTGTAAACCCTAATGATATATATATATATATATATATATTGTCTATCATCTTAGACTATGGCTTTGAACTCTATTGTCTCTATCTAAAGAGTTTAGAAACTTGAAATATTATTGGAGGAGACCGGATACGCTTGAAGCTTTTTTGACCGTTTCATTTGAATTTAAATAATGTGATGAGTCTTAAACAATGGTTGATATGAGATAACGGATAAGCCAGAATTTGGTTCCCACTTGATTAACCGTTCAAATGATAAGATAAATGCGATTTCTCCGAATCGGTTCAACAAATCTTATGTATGTTTTGTTTTTGCGAGTTCAAGCCACGACCTTATACCATATGAACAATATAATAACAACCCACCATCCGAGTACAAAGGTTAAGGGGATAGGGGCATTATTTGACCTTAAATATGGCCCTGTAAAATTAATTTTAAAATTTTAAGAGCCCCTGAAATTATATTATACTTCAAAGTAGGGGCTCCAAAAGTCCGAAATGTCCTTTCAAAATTTAAGGGGTCCATGAAATTATATTTCAAGTAAGGCACTCCATAATTGAACAATTTTAACTACTACAACCAGAAGCCGATGAAACCCTCCTTTGAAGTCTATTACTCCCGGGTCTTGTCTACCCCTCTCTGTATGGGTTATTCTCAAAAGGCGCGATCCGTACGCCTCCTAACGGTAGATGTTTTCGGAGCGGGAGCTCGTCGAGCGAATATCTCTAGCAGCCTTGGAGTTCGTCCAAAAAACGTCGTCGTTTGTGGAGAGAGAGAATTTCCAATTTTCCGTAGACAGGGGGGGATGAAGTAGGACCCTTTCTAACTCGTAAAATTGTGAATTTTACCCATACAGAGAGGAGCGCTATATGGAACATTGGAGTAGTAGACTTCAAAGGAGGGTTTCATCGGCTTCTGCTACAACGAATACAAAATGTTGCGCAACCAATTTCAAAATATATCTCTGTCATAAAGTTTATCCGTAATTTCATTGTATTGGTATTATATATTAAATTATATCTTCAATGGTCAAACAAAGATATTTGTAATTGACTTATTATTTTAACAAGATCACATTTCCGGAATGAACGAGGAAAAAAGTTAAAAATAAAACCAGAGAATTATGAAATTCGAGTCGACAAGTGTCAGTTAGAAACGAAGTTTTGGATCAGTGACGATCATGGCTAGTTATATTTAATGACTTTCAGTCGAAAGTTATAGGAGTTTCAAATTGCACGCGACAATTTTCCCAATATCTTCCAAACCCTATTTTGTACCTCGTACAGAAAAAAATACGTTTAATTGATTGAAACTTGAAAAAAAAAAAAATAATAATGAAAATTATTAAAATGTCTCTTCGACCACTTCCTTTAGCGGATAAAAATGATTATGATTCGACAAAGGGAAGATGAAATGAAAATCAAATGAATTTAAATCGATTCCCACGACATATACAACGTTTTGGTCAAATAAATTGAAATTTAAACATGATTTCGATAGTTTTAGGCTTAGCAGCTAGAGATTAAGGTTGGTAATTTGTTTTTTCCCCGGTTTCATTGACTTTAAAGGGAGAATGAAAACAATTTCTATCGATACCTTACATTGTTATAATAAGCCTTAATCAATTTTAACTGACTCTGAAATTGGGCTTAACAAGGATCAAGGATCAAAAGCGCGCACCACTTAAGCCTAGTTTGAAACATTGGAGAAAGTATGGGGGATTTTACTCAGCCTCTTTTAAATTAACTTTTCCAACAAAACATTTGGAAAAAAACATTTCCAGGGCCAATATCTACCGTTTTCACCGTGTTTAAGAATTTCAGGGTTCTTGCAGCTTATCGGCTAGTTTTAAACTCGCAGTGAATCCTCGTTAAGCCTACTTTCCGAGTCAGTTAATAATAATTGCAAATCGTAGACACGCT
Organism: Odiellus spinosus; assembly: GCA_963920705.1. Lineage (NCBI taxonomy): Eukaryota > Metazoa > Arthropoda > Arachnida > Opiliones > Phalangiidae > Odiellus > Odiellus spinosus. The sequence continues at coordinate 14,398,715 of OY987237.1, read as the reverse complement.
ACGTGTAATTATTGTTAAGTTGAACTAAAAGCTGTAACATCTAACAATTACATTTGAGCCCAATTGTTAAGCCTACTTTCTGAGTTAGTCAAGAATAATTATATCTAGCTTAATATTTGTTTGACTTAAGTGTATATAAATTTGATGAAAAATCAAGTATGCAAATTAACTCGTGGAAAAACTACGAGTGCAATTAATTGTTAAGTTGAACAACAAAAATTAAAAACATTTACGACCATTTCCTTCGCGAATTTACGTGATAAAAACGAAAAACTGAAAAACCGATTACGATTCGTTAAGCAGATTGGAAAAATAGCGGATAAAGAGAAAAATAGAGAGAAAATTACGGTAATTTATAAAGAAAAACATCAGGGCCCCCCATTTTTCCACTTTTCGATAAAAACGTGGAGTTTTTATTTTATTTTTTATTTTCATTTAACAAAAAGTTACGACTTCGCGACCGAGCCGGAAACATTCCCAAATACATAAAAATAAAATGAATAAAACGGTCAAAAATTGCTTAAAACACGACGTTTTTCATCGAAAAAAAAACAAAAAAAAAAGTGTGATTTTATGTACATTCCCCCAAAAAACATTATTCGGTCGGATATTCTAGGTAATTCTGGATGTCTAAAAAAAATGGGCCCCTAATAGTACTTATATATTTAATACCACAATGAAATTTCAATACCATCAAAACTAACTAAGCATAATCACGAATGGAGGCAGGGTTTGAATGTAACCAGAAGCCAATGAAACCCTCCTTTGAAGTCTATTACTCCCGGGTCTTGTCTACCCCTCTCTGTATGGGTTAGTTTCAAAAAGCGCGATTCGTACGCCTCCTAACGGTAGATATTTTCGGAGCGGGAGTTCGTCGAGCGAATATCTCTAGCTACCTCGGAGTTCGTCAAAAAACGTCGTCGTTTGTGGAGAGAGAGAATTTCCAATTTTCCGTAGACAGGGGGGTACGAAGTAGGACCCCTCCGATCTCGTAAAATTGGGAATTTTACCCATACAGAGAGGAGCGCTATATGGAACATTAGAGTAGTAGACTTCAAAGGAGGGTTTCATCGGCTTCTGATGTAACATAAGCGATGAAACATTTTCCTAGAATTTACTGAAATTGTAAACCACACAGAGATCTCGTAAAATTACTGAAGAATCGCTAGCGAAAGTGATTTGAAGCTTAGATAACAATGAAAACTATGATTGGTGTACAACATCAGACCTCGGTTAAGCATAAAACGTGTATTTTTTTTTACAAGTTGAAATCAGAAGTGGTATAAATTTAGGGAGGGTGAAATTATATTTTTTTTTTTTTCTCTTTCTGACCAATTTTTTTCAATATACTATCTGAAATTTACGGTTGGGCGGTCAAGCTAAGCGTATATCCATATAAGATAGGCGTCCATTATCATTCTACGAGTCAGTTTAAATATACCGTGGATACAAAGATATAATTCGGTCTATATCTTCAAGAGGATGGTTACTTTCGAAACAAAAAAATTATATCTTTCTATCTATTGAAATTTCCGACTGATTCTAGTCTATAACATTTTGTTTACTAGTTTTGTTATAATAGAGTTTAATGGCAGTGGAAAATAAATAAACTCATAAGGAATTCATTACGCGTATCTCTTTTCACCCAACGTCGTGATATATTGCTTCTAAAACGTTGGACAAATGATAGATAGCTCTTGTCATAATACAAGAACATAAATCGTTACAAATATTGTTAAGAAATTACTTCGTTAATGTAAATGAACACGCGAATGATGTGTGAGACGAACCTTGTCCAGTGGCCATTTCATAAAAGAGTAATTTTAAATCGTCAGGGGCGAATTTTTAAATTTTATTCATTTTCTTAAATTAAAACGGACTCCAATTAAAGTATAACAAGAAGCCGATGAAACCCTCCTTTGAAGTCTATTACTCCCGGGTCTCGTCTACCCCTCTCTGTATGGGTTAGTTTCAAAAAGCGCGATTCGTACGCCTCCTAACGGTAGATATTTTCGGAGCGGGAGTTCGTCGAGCGAATATCTCTAGCAGCCTTGGAGTTCGTCAAAAGAACGTCGTCGTTTGTGGAGAGAGGGAATTTCCAATTTTACGTATGAAGTAGGACCCCTCCGATCTCGTAAAATTGTGAATTTTACCCATACAGAGAGGAGCGCTATATGGAACATTAGAGTAGTAGACTTCAAAGGAGGGTTTCATCGGCTTCTGGTATAACTCATTCACGACATAGCAAAGAAATTTTTTAATTAATAATTCTGCCGAAATTATAATTCAGAAGTCAATAATTTGCAGAAATTAGAGAAAAACCTCCATAACTTTTACTGTTTCGTAAAACTGCTCTTGAATAAAGAATAGATTATTGGTTTATTATATTTTTTAAATATTTAATTTTATATACGATCTGATTGGTCAAGGAGTCTAATCTTTTAAAATAAAAATTCCTAGCAATACAACGTCATCAATATGGTCGCGTGGTTATTTTAGAACCCACAGATTATTCTCGCGCTTTGGTACCAGTGATAAGATCGCTTTCGCGCGGTCATTTTCGTAAAAGTACTAATTAATCCAGAAAGAAATTATCGTACGAAAATTATCGTTAATTATGTTCTATTTTCATTTTGAATTTTCTTAAGAACTCTCCAATTTTATATATGTCGTGTTAATAGTATGAAAAAACCTAAACCAGTTGAAAAATAATTTTAACACTCTTAACTTTAAATGTAAAATAAAAATGATGTGAAACCAAGAAGGATCAGACAAGGAGAGGAAAAGTAGGGCTGCGTTGAGTTAGAGAGAGAAGAGCCAACCTCCCACTCGGGTGGAAAGGGGGATAGGAAATTCTCGAGGTAAACTGTTGTCACGTGGTCACTAGCGTCGTTGGCTCCTACGAAGCTGATAAAGGATCCGTTTTACCCACGTGACAACATTTTACCACGAAACATCTCTACCCCCGTTCTCCCAGAGTGGGAGTTTAGGCCGACGCAGTAAGAACTGCGCCGTCCCCACTTTTCCTCTCCTTGTCTGATCCTTCTTGGTGAAACTAAGAGGAAGGTAGCTTTGAACGCGCTGCCAACTCCGACTGATCCTAATAACAGCGATGATGAGAAGTCTGTTTTCTTTTTATTTTATTTAATGAGTGTTTCTCACTTAAGCGGACGTTAGCCAGGCGAAACTACCCTTTTCATTAACAATCGAAAGTGAAGTTCCACTTTCGAAGGTCACGGTAATAAGGTCAGACACCCCTTTTTTTTCTAGTTCTCTCGGCTTAATAGTTGAAAAGATCTAGCCAAAATAGTTTTTTTTTTTTTTTTTTTTTATTATTATTATTTTTCTGGCCGCTTTTGTAACAAAGATTCGCTTTTGATTCTTATTTTTGAAGGGAGCATTATTTCGTCACGATTCTCGGACTGTTTATGCTTAATGGAAAAGAGGAGCTATAAGCGTAATTTTAAATAAAAATCATATTGTTAAAGGATCATTCTCGCGTAACTTATGATCATGGTTACTAGGATATTGGAATAGAGCTCAATAAAATCTTTTAAATTAGACAAATTACTTCAAAATCGGTTCGTAATTAAACATGAATGAAGTTGGGTGGCCTCATTTCAGATCTTAAAATGCAATATATTCTTTTTATGAACGGACTCATATGCTTAGGGATAATCCTTATATATGTAAGATCCCTATGTATTTAGGGATAATCCCTTTATATTTAGTATCATTATTTAGATGTAGGGATGATTTACATATATTTAGGGATGACTTCCATATATTTAGGGAAGATTTCAATATATTTAGGGATGATTTCAATATATTTGGGGATATTTCCATATATTTAGGGATGATTTCAATATATTTAGGGATGAGTTTCATATATATAGGAATGATGTCCATATAATAATTAATAATTTCCATATATTTAGGAATAATTTCCATATATTTAGGAATAATTTCCATATATTTAGGGATAATTTCCATATATTTAGGGATAATTTCCATATATTTAGGAATAATTTCCATATATTTAGGGATAACTTCTATATATTTAGGAATAATTTCCATATATTTAGGAATAATTTCCATATATTTAGGGATAATTTCTATATATTTAGGAATAATTTCCATATATTTAGGGATAATTTCCATATATTTAGGGATAATCCCCATATATATAGGGATGATCCTCATACAGATAGGAATGACTATATATACTAACTAGTTAAATTGAATATCGTAAAAACGACGGGCATTAATTATTCCGTCTTACTTTTAGCTAATTTTCAAACTAACTAATATTTAAAAAAGTGTGTTCATCGTCATGTAATTAAACCTCGGAGAAAACAAAACATTAAAACACTCCAACCCTAAAATTAAATTAAATTTGACGTTACGCCGCTGGTATATATTAACGTGTTATAATTTTGGGGTAAACCAACTACGAGCCTTGTAATTAAGGGCGCCAAAAGTAACAATCACATCTTCAAAACAACGAATTCAAGTTTTTAAAAATAAATCAAGTTCAAAGTGTCATCGCCAGTAGCGGATACAAATAAATAATGAAAAACATTCACGATATAAAATATACCCTATAGCGAAAAAAGGTTGGAATAATGCTAGCTCAAAATTATGTTTAAAATTTAAAGTTCACGTGAAATCTAATATTTCTATTAACGTCAAAAATAGGGTTTGGGAGGGTCAATAAATGTTATCAAAAGTAGATGAAACCCTCCTTTGAAGTCTACTACTCTAATGTTCGATATAGCGCTCCTCTCTGTATGGGTAAAATTCACAATTTTACGAGATCGGAGGGGTCCTACTTCATCCCCCCTGTATACGGAAAATTGGAAATTCTCTCTCTCCACAAACGACGACGTTTTTTGGACGAACTCCAAGGCTGCTAGAGATATTCGCTCGACGAACTCCCGCTCCGAAAATATCTACCGTTAGGAGGCGTACGAATCGCGCTTTTTGAAACTAACCCATACAGAGAGGGGTAGACAAGATCCGGGAATAATAGACTTCAAAGGAGGGTTTCATCGGCTTCTGATGTTATATGTTTTGAATATTTTTAAGATTTATCGGTAAAGCACCATAAAAATAAGCTTTCAAAATATAATATAATAATAATAATTTCAAATTTTCGTTACATGCAGCTTATCCGTTTAGGAATGGTTAAATGCGTTTAATGCTTTAGGTTTCTTTTTTATTACAATCCAGTTCAATCTGTTTTCAATCTTAGACGGGTCTATTAGAATTTTCGTGAAAAAAACTAGTCCTTTGGGTGGAAAACCTTTTTTTTTATTTAATACCTTCTTATATCAATCTCAAAACCAGCTATTTTAATCGATTTGGACCAAAATCGAGGGGGTTGACTCTTGAATTCGTTGCAAAGCTGAGTTTACTGAGTTTTCAGCTTTAACAATGAATTGAATTTGAACTCTGACTTTATCTTTGGTAGTTCTGGAAATGTTTACATTTACAGGGTTGTCACAGATTTTTCAAATTCCTTATATTTTCCAGATTTTTCCCTGACCTTTTCCAACGATTTTCCCTGAAGGTTTCTGCTAATTTTTAACCTTTTATTTTTTATATAATCGCGTTCGCCAAACTTTTAGCACGCGTATCTTTATTCTAATCTATACAACTGACACGGTCAGCTTCAAATATTTTCTGCATATAATGATTGTAATTTCCTGGCTTCTTGAAAGATCTTTAAATTCCCAGACTTTTTAAAATATTTAAATAAATTTGGTTCATTTTCAAATTCCCTGACTTTTCCCTGTTATCCCTGACCTGTGGCAACCCTGTAAGACCAGAAGCCGATGAAACCCTCCTTTGAAGTCTATTACTCCCGGGTCTTGTCTACCCCTCTCTGTATGGGTTATTCTCAAAAGGCGCGATCCGTACGCCTCCTAACGGTAGATGTTTTCGGAGCGGGAGTTCGTCGAGCGAATATCTCTAGCAGCCTCGGAGTTCGTCCAAAAAACGTCGCCGTTTGTGGAGAGAAAGAATTTCCAATTTTCCGTAGACAGGGGTGATGAAGTAGGACCCCTTCTAACTCGTAAAATTGGGAATTTTACCCATACAGAGAGGAGCGCTATATGGAACATTGGAGTAGTAGACTTCAAAGGAGGGTTTCATCGGCTTCTGGTAAGACTTAGTTCAGCTATTTCTAAAATATATCTTTTGGTTGAACGACTAAATTTTAATTTCGATCAGAATATATGCCTATATTTAATTCAATTAAAATTATCTTCGAATCGAATAAAGTAAATTTGATAGTTAACCGCGAATGATGGAAGTAATTAAACAAATTATAACTGGTCGCAATCGATTAAAAAAAATCTAAATGCTTTTAAAGTTTAGTATCTCATTAAAAAAATTACAGTCCCATAAAATCTTTCGCTTCAACTTTAAAAACCGCTCTCGAGGATGACCTATGTTGATATCAACATTAATATATATTAAATGGTACATATAAGGCGGCAATTTAAAAAAAAAAATAAAACTTGCCCAAAGGTAAACCTACACTCAAAAGACATATTTCCTGGTTTACCAAAAAAACAGTATTAAATTTTTTAACACTCTATAGCTACCGTAATGTCACCCCTATGCATCTGTACAAGTTTTTTTAAATGACAATGAAATACCGTTATTTGCAAACACACATTCTATATAAATATATATATATATATATATATATAAAGATTATAGTTGGATTTTACACCTCTAAGCCCCTAAGACACGTATTTCGAGTACGTTGTAGACCAAAGATATTTCTTTAACATTAACCCGTTACGTAATTACATATTTCAGTCGACGCGCGCAAAAGTGAACTTAAGGAACTTTAAGGTTCCCGAGGAGAGCGAAGAGACTTCGAGTTTTTTTGAAAAACACGCATTACGGGTTTGTGCGAGTGAGATTAGCGAATTCAGAGATAGGGTAGATGTACACTGGATTTAAGATCATCCCGCCTTTCACTTTATTAAATATTAATCCTTGGATAGATATAATAAAGGGTTAGTTTAATTTTTTTCATTGAAACTTATCAAAATTCAACTTAATACCACTTTTTTCTATATGGAATATTCGCAAAAATCACTTCAGAAATTGAGCGAAAGAGTTCAGATATATAGCGAAAGGCTCCAAAAATATAGCCAGAAGCCGATGAAACCCTCCTTTGAAGTCTACTACTCCAATGTTCCATATAGCGCTCCTCTCTGTATGGGTAAAATTCACAATTTTACGAGTTAGAAGGGGTCCTACTTCATCCCCCCTGTCTACGGAAAATTGGAAATTCTCTCTCTCCACAAACGACGACGTTTTTTGGAGGAACTCCGAGGCTGCTAGAGATATTCGCTCGACGAACTCCCGCTCCGAAAATATCTACCGTTAGGAGGCGTACGAATCGCCCCTTTTGAAACTAACCCATACAGGGGTAGACAAGACCCGGGAGTAATAGACTTCAAAGGAGGGTTTCATCGGCTTCTGATATAGCTAAAGAGTTCAGAAATATAGCGAAAGACATTTTGGGATATAACTGTTCAATTTCAATAACTTTTCCAAGTATTCCAGGACTTCCAAATAAAATTGAGAAATCAATCATGTTTACTATAAATATCTCAAGTAATTTAGGCGCAACTAACTCTTGAAAGTTTGTACAAGGAAGATATCCGAATAATGTTAAGTATATCTTCGTAATATGATAAAATTATATTGCAACAGTAGACCGCCGTAATCTATAGCTTCTAGCGTATTCGCGAACAGCTTGTTGGATCACGAAGAATATTTTTTTATCGTCGCTAACGATGATTTTGCCCAAAGGGGAAGAATTCAAGAATACTTTATGCCGGTATATGTTTTGAAAGTTTTTGGGGAAGAAATTTTGTCTAGTTCCGCCTTTGGTCCTTTAAGCCATATTTTTATTCGAACTACGCTTAGCTTATGTCTAACCCTTCCTTAAATTATTTTTTGTTGAAGGATTTTTTAGTTTTAAACTTTTTTTTTTTTTTTTGTATTATCCAAAAACTGAGAATTTAGAGCCTAAAGGGTTCTCTACAACTATAGCATGATTATATTTCATATTTATAGAGTTTTAGGGTCATTTTTACTTAAAATTTATGTTTTAGAACAGTAACTAATCATTTAGAAGAGGGTCATTAAATTTTATTATTTAAGTGGCTGATTTTTTTGTTTCGATATTTTTTTTTTTTTTTTTTTGGAGGAAAAAGCTGCATAATATTTTATATAAGTTAAAATTAATAAATTCTAGTTAATTTATTCACCATTTTGCATATGGATTATTTTTTTAGATTATATCATAGTATTAAAACACCATATTCAAAATTTTATACCTCTGGGTTTTTATGAAACTTCAAAACTAAAATATCAAAAATTTATTGGTAATGTCTTTCCCAACCTAATTAACGATAATTTTCATACGAAAGCTATTTGAATTAATCTGAATTAAGTACTTTTACGAAAAAGACGGCGCGAAAGCGACCTGATCACGTGCCAAAACGCCTGAGAATCACGCGACCGTAATGATGACGTAGTGCTGGAGTTCATGAAAAATACATTACAACCTCGTCTGTTTGGATGTGGTAAGGATAAACTATTTAAAGGCGGGTTTTGAGCAAAATTTTTAAATTGTTCCACGCACGATACATAAAGATTCTTTCAAATCGACGTATAGCACGCTTATTTATATAAAAAAATTATCCTTTAAAGGGAATATAAAATGATTATTTAATGTTTTTAATGTACTGTTAATTTATTTACCCTCCAAAACTTTTTCTTTCGCTTTTTCAAGAGAAACTTTTACCAAGATCATTTAGAAATTTGCTTCTCTGCTAGTCGAAGCCTTTAAACCTAATAACAAGTGATTTTTTTATCGATTCCTTATCGCGGGTGGACCAGGAAAAAAAAAAAAAACTTGAAATTTTATAGGAAATTCTACTTTTATTTGAAAATGAATAACCTTATAACCGAAAAAAGTGTAAAAAAATACGAAAATATAGGAGAAAACTTTCAATTATAGGAATTTATAGGAATGCATTGAAAAAAATAGGAAAATCCTTTAAATAGGCCTAGTCCCCCAGTAAAAACAACAATACAAACAAATATTAAACTAGAAATAAATTTAAAACTTAACCGGAAAATAGGCTTAGCTGGATTCACGGAGATCCCAAATTTCTTCGCATTCAGCGACCAATCGAATATCGGAGATCTCGCCTTTGTTCATTGGTCGCGGAGCCATCAATACGAACAAATTCAGGATCTCCATGAATCCAGCGGGTAAGTTTTAAGTTTTTTTCTAATTTAATATAATTTGTTTTTACTGCGGGTCTATTTAAATGATAAGGAATCGATAAAAAAATTACTCGTTATGTTGCAGTTTCCCTTTAAATTTGTATTGTCTTTTAAATCACTTTGATATAATGTCACCCTCTCTTTAGAATATTTTATTAACTGGGCTTCAAATAATAAATAAGAATATTTATCCATCGCTTAACAGAAAAGTATTAAGCATTTACTTCAAAATAAAAAAAAATCATTGAAATTTTTATGGTGATGAATTCGTGGGCTTATTATAGAAGAGGACTAGTTTTATGGTCATGTGATTTAAGTGAAATGAAGCGTTGTTCGCTCGCTTTTACAAAAATTGAAGCCACGTATTTTTTAAAGAATTTTACCCCAAACAAACGAGCTAAATTTATGATGTTAAATTTATATTCATTAAAAATTAATTTTAGTACCAGTAAATAAAGTAAGAAAATTTATGCGAAACGAATTTAATGTTCGCTTAAAAAGAATTGATTTAAGACCTTTAATTTAAGGGAGAAAAATCAGAATAATCTCAACCTAGATTTCTAGAAAATCTTTATATCTTTCATATCCTCAACAAATATTCAAATAAATATCTAGCAAATCTTCAAATTCGGAACAAACCTTCAAATCCTGAATAAATCTTCAAATACTGAACATATCTTTACACACTAGCTGATCAAATCTACAAACCCTAGCTCAACAAATCTTCAAACCCTAGAAGAACAAATCTACAAACCCAAGCTGAACATATCTTCAAACCCTAGCTCAACAAATCTTAAACCCTAGCTCAACAAATCTTCAAACCCTAGCTCAACAAATCTTCAAACCCTAGCAGGAAAAATCTTCCAAACCCTAGCAGGAAAAATCTTCAAACCCTAGCTTAATAAATCTACAAACCCTAGCTCAACAAATCTTCAAACCCTAGCCTAACAAATCTTCAAACCCTAGCAGGAAAAATCTTCAAACCCTAGCAGGTAAAATCTTCAAACCCTAGCAGGTAAAATCTTCAAACCCTAGCAGGAAAAATCTTCAAACCCTAGCAGGAAAAATCTTCAAACCCTAACAGGAAAAATCTTCAAACCCTAGCAGGAAAAATCTTCAAACCCTAGCAGAAAAAATCTTTAAACCCTAGCTGAATAAATCTACAAACCCAAGCTGAACAAATCTTCAAACCCTAGCTCAACAAATCTTCAAACCCTAGCTCAACAAATCTTCAAACCCTAGCCTAACAAATCTTCAAACCCTAGCAGGAAAAATCTTCAAACCCTAGCTGAATAAATCTACAAACCCAAGCTGAACATATCTTCAAACCCTAGAAGAACAAATCTTCAAACCATAGCAGAACAAATCTTCAAACCCTAGCAGAACCAATCTTTAAATCCCAACAAATCTTTAAATCCCAACAAATCCTCAAATCAAAAACAAATCTTTACATCCCAAACAAAATTTTAAATCCAAATGTTCAAATCTTTAAATCGCGAATAAATCGTCAAATTGTTAAGATTTCAAATCTCTATAACACAATATTTTCGATATAGTTTAGGACCCCTCAGACAGGTTATGATAAACCGACTCAGCGGGTATTAGGGTTAATTTCAAATGACCTCTGTTTCGGGAATCTAGAGAGCTCCATTATCTTAATTTGAACCGTTGGAAGCTTTAATATCGTTCATAATAACTTCAAATTAAGTAACTACTTAATTAATTGGGTAGAAAATCATTGGAACTAATTTTCATTCGATCGATTTAAAAAGCAATGGTTCTAGTTTAATCGAAGCGCATTCGTTTGAGTCTAGTATTAATCCAATAAGTAAATCCCCTATTAAAATACGTTAATTTTGATAGCTTTACTTCTACAAAAACATAATTGGATGAGCGCTAGAAATTTCTAGAAGCCTATCTATACGCGCAAATAATTTTCTGATTTAAAAATTTATGCGATGCAAAATAATTTGTTCCAATTTGACCTTGAACTCCGTGACCAACGAAGGTCAAGGTCAAGTTTGCTATTCTAAGAGCCGTGCATGAAGGTAAAGGTTACCCGCACGCCTCAATTATATAAATCAATAAGCTCAACAATCTCCAAAAGTAATTTCATTTATCTAATCGGTAAATTAGGTTTAATATCATAAATTAAGCTTATCTCGTTAATTATTATAATTTAATTACTGTAAATTAAATTAAAACAGCAAAATCTAGATAATTTAGATAAGTGGTCTTTCTCTAATATAAAGAGATAATCCTAAAACTTGTTCAGATTAGATTTAAATTTATACTCTGATGAATCACTCTTGGCTTTGCTTTATTGCATTACGTCATTAATTCCCAACAAAATGTTTCCAATATTTCAAGGGGTTAACCACTTCCGTAAAATCTGTACGCGATAAAGTAACTGATTACAGCCATTGGTAATGCTAAATACGTAGTCAGTTACCAAATCACTTCCAGACTTATATATCGATTTCATGGAATAATCATCCCCTCAAAAGATTCTAGTATGAACTAGACTAAACCTCATTAATAATACCTCGATAATTAATTAAAAAAAAATATATAAAAACAATTTCTTACCCGCCATGGCTGCTAACAGGCTTCCTTCGAAATTTCCCTTTAGGTCCCGCGATTCTGATTAAGTCTTCTTTTGATTACAAAAATGGCACAAAATCACGTCAATATTCGCGAGCGAATCGGTAAATTTGGTTTCAGGTGATCACGAATCAAGAACAGCTCGGAAATACTCGCCGGTTCAGCGGCGATTGTTTTAAAAACGAATTTCCTTTTTTCAAAGTTCGACACGGAAAACGCGCGAAGTTTTTCCCGCGAATTCACCTCGGCCTGCCCTAACTATAGAAACGTTAGGCCTAACTTCTAAATAACGCGGTGTGGCTAGAGATCGAAGAAGCCACTTTCCCCATATTACTCCGGCAAAAACTTTGGCAGTTTTGTACCTAGATTGGCTCCTAGGAAGTCTTCACGGTTTTCTTTATTGAGTCTGGTACTCGACTGGAGTCAATTTGGCTGCGATCCCGTAGGCGCGCTCGAAGCGAGAGAGTCTGGAAATCCTCCTTGGACGTTCTGTCTTGCCCCCCCCCCTCCCTTTCGATGGACCGGCGGATTGAAATGCTTTTTTTTTTTTGTTTCTTTTTTTCTTTCAAGCAGATAATTTTTCCTCTTTGCTTCCACAGGTTTCCAGTTTCCCATTTTTACCCCGATGGCTCGTTTCCACTTTTTCCGCGGGTCACGTGACATCTTTCGTATAGCCCGAAGCGGGGAAACCCGATTTAGTACAGTTCTCGTACACCAGGGCGATCTGGATTAAAAAAGAAATTAAAAAAAAAAAAAAGATTGATCAAATGATGAAGAGAGAAAAATATACCTTGCTTATATTAAATTTATTTTATTCGTTTATAATTACTTTACGAAATAATAACGAATTTCCGTTTTAACGAACGGATGGTGTTGGCCCGATTTTTAAAGGGGAGTTGAAAGGGAAAATACGAAATTGTTGTTTAAGTTTTTCTGGAATTAAAGGGCAAGTGTACAGGTGAAGGGGAAGATAAATATGAAATTATTTGAGTAGCATTTTTGGGAGTTCAAAAACCTGGGTCCCTGTGGGTGTCGCCATTATACGTCAGAGCACACACCAGTCTCATTGGCTCGAAGTACACGATACCAAAGATGTCTGGCATTATTATAGATGTATATTAAATATTTACGAATGCCCTAGCGCCCTTTGTCTACGAAATGTGGTCAATCAGTGATTAATTAAATATGGCTACTTCCTCCCGAGAAGGTGGTTCCACATAAGTTGAATTCATTAATTTTATTTCTAGTTTAATATTTGTTTTTAATTTTTTTTTTACTGTTGTATTAGGCCTATTTAAACGACAAGGAATAGTTAAAAAACACTTGTTTTTATGTTGCATTATCCCTTTAAAGTCTTGAAGGTTTTAAAGGATTCGAGATAATACGACGCTGGTTAATTGGAAAATAATTATTATTTTGCAACCGCTGCTATTGATCGACTAATCGTGATGGATTATGGCTGGTCAAGTTCAAGTTGTACGGTTAGATATTGGTTACGAAAAAAAAAATATATAATAAAGGATTTTAAAGAAACGAAGGTTGTTTTAATTAATATCGGACGGACAACCGTGAGATAAATTATAACGTGTCTGCCGAATAAAAACGTGTTTAACAACTTTGGCCACTTTGAGACGGCAAAGTTTCTTAAATGTTCGGATGACATTTACAAATTGCGCTTATGTATATTTTGATAAATAATCTATAAGTTTATAGATTATGGCTGCTATAAGTCTGTTTCCCCTTTCTTCACAATGAAGAAAGGAAATCAACATTCCAAAATGTTCAAATTCTACAGAACTTGTCCTACGAGGGTTAAATTAAGTAAGATTAACTATGGCGAAATTTTTTAATTATACACGTACTAGGATATGAGTTTAAATGTATAGTATATTTTTAAAATATTCTCCAAAATAATTTATATTATACGGATATCATTTTAGTTGAGAATATAATGGTCTAAAAGTTATGGAAATTAAGAAAATGAGGCTAAAAATGTGGAATTAAAGATATTGGGTTAAAATGTCATGTAATTTGAAATATTGGGTTAAAATGTCATGTAATTTGAAAATATTGGGTTAAAATGTCATGTAATTTGAAAATATTGGGTTAAAATATCATGTAATTTGAAAATATTGGGTTAAAATATCATGTAATTTGAAAATATTGGGTTAAAATGTCATGTAATTTGAAAATATTGGGTTAAAATGTAACGTTATTTGAAAACATGTTTAAAATGTCATGGAATTTGAAAATATCGTGTTAAAATATCATGGGTTAAAATATCATGTAATTTGAAAATATTGGGTTAAAATGTCATGTAATTTGAAAATATTGGGTTAAAATGTAACGTTATTTGAAAACATGTTTAAAATGTCATGGAATTTGAAAATATCGTGTTAAAATATCATGGGTTAAAATATCATGTAATTTGAAAATATTGGGTTAAAATGTCATGTAATTTGAAAATATTGGGTTAAAATGTAACGTTATTTGAAAACATGTTTAAAATGTCATGGAATTTGAAAATATCGTGTTAAAATATCATGGATTTTTAAATTACAGTGTTAAAATGTACTAGAATTTGAAAACTGTTAAAAAGGTCATGGAATTTGAAAATATAGTGTTAAAAATGTCATGGTATTTGAAAATAGCGTTAAAAATGTCATGGAATTACAAAATATGGAGCAAAAAATAACAGAATTTGAAAATATATTCGGAGAAACACGCGACAATAATGGCAAATTAAATATCATTATTTTACATTGCAGTTATTGGGTTGAACTTTAACCCACTTTTAAAATATTAATAATAATAATAGTAATATTTATCTCGCGCGATTAAAATGCAAGCGACCACGGAGACAAAGACTATTAAGTGGTGGTCGGCTGAAACATGGGTCATGGGGAAAAAATGAATGACTACAAATCTTGTTTATATAGAGAATGAAAATATAATATAGCATTGCGAGAAATAAGCCGGAAATAATTACGACCAAAAAGACTTAAGAAATAACCTAAAAATTCTTCTATAGTTTCGAACAAAAACATCTTTTGGTCATCAGCGTCTGGGGTAACGGATTTTTGCAAAAGGTTCTTTCTTATTAGTTTGCAAAGAAGCAAAAACTATTGGCGAAGTAATACAAAGTGTTAATATAGACTGGTATGAAAATAGTTCATCGTAAATTGCTTTAAAACTGGATTATATCATTTTTCATTTATAAAGGAAAAAAGAAAAAAAAAATCAACTCGTTCCTCTTTTGACCCGTTTGAACAAAATGGTTGAGTTCAAAACGTTTTTAATAATAATAAAAAAAAAAAGGTTTAAGACCAGGCTGGGATATTACCTCGGGCATTTATAGAATTAGAAATATAATACAATAATAATAATGGATATAAAACATTGAAATAACGTTTAAAGTGAGGCTGTCATTGAATTGGAACTAGAAATTGAAAAGCATTTTCGGTAAGATCATTAATATATATATATATATATATATATATATATATATATATATATATATATATATATATATATATTCATATCGAGAGGGACGTCACTCTTGATTTTCTTGTACACCTGAGTTCACGCAAGTTCAGCTTTGGGGAAATTAGGATATTCAGACCCCCCTCTTAACAACAATGGGTATGGATTAATTTGGACCTGGGGAGTTCAGAAAAAATACTTTAAAAACTTTCAAATCCCCATGTTAAAATCTCATAGGTTGTGGTACGCTAGGATAGGATAGGATAGGTTAGGTAAGATTAGGCACTTTATGGGATTTGAATATGAGAATTTGAAAATATCTGCTGCTCATAGATTTTTTTAAGTATTTCCCTGTGTCCTAATTAGTCCATAACCATCGTTATTAAGTGGGGGGGGGGGGGGTCTGAATATCGTAATCTATCATTCTTATAATTTGAAATTATTCAGGGAAGTCTATGATAAATGTAATGTAAATCGCGAATATTTAGCTCATTATTATTCATAAATAACTGATTAACCAAATATTTATGGATTATCTTGTGAAAACGCCGACCTCTACTCATACCTTTCATTCGAAGTTAAGTACGTTTCACAATCATACAACGTCATCAATAGGAAAAAATATATATCTATATAAATTTTTGAATATACGTTTTTAAAAATATTACGCGTAAATATTTCAAAAAAGGCAAATGGTGACAATCTCACTTTAAATAATGATTTTTTTTTTTTTTTTTTTTTTTTTTTTTTGTATGTGAAGACTATTATATAAAAAAAAAAAAAAAAAAACTCCAGCATGCAAGTTCGAAGGTGATGTCTTTCTTCCAAGTAGCCTTTCTAAACTTTTGCGTGGCTTCGAGCTTTGCCTTATTATTTGGTCATTGTTACAATTCGCATTAGCTTTGAGGCACCACTCGATCCAGGAAGAGTTTGCCAAAAAAAAAAAAAAAGGGGGATTCCGAGAATAATAATAAAATTGCAGAAAGGATATGTTTGTAGGGCAAAGATTATATTCCGTTAGATTATTTTCAAGTTCAACTTCTTAATTTCGAGGAATTTTAAATTATATATTTGTGAATTTTACGAAATTTTATTAAAGGTGTAATGAAATATATTTAATTTAAAATTTAATATTAATTTAACGATATGAGTTGTTAATTAGCGAGTACAATGAGTACAAGTCTTGGGCGCGCTTACGTCCCCTCGATTAATACTTAATATTTAAATTAAATCATGATTTAAATTAAAACAAAAATGATTAATACGACCTATGTGCTTTCAATCAGAATTACTCTGCCTAATAGCTAATATAAAGAATTCTTGGCCGTGGTTAGAATATTTCTCATCGTTTAGAAAAATAATTTATATTTAATTGTTTGAATTTATTTTGAACATTAAATACATCATTGTTTCTATATGATTAATTAATCAATTTTAATTGTTCTTTATTGCGTCCACCACTGATAAGCTTTGCCTCTGTGGTCAACAGGAATTCTAGTCGCGAAATAAAATTATCTTTCGTACAATCTAAATCAAAATCAGAATTTCAACTAATTATCGTTTGAGCCAGAAGCCGATGAAACCCTCCTTTGAAGTCTATTACTCCATGGTCTTGTCTACCCCTCTCTGTATGGGTTAGTTTCAAAAAGCGCGATTCGTACGCCTCCTAACGGTAGATGTTTTCGGAGCGGGAGTTCGTCGAGCGAATATCTCTAGCAGCCTCGGAGTTCGTCCAAAAACGTCGTCGTTTGTGGAGAGAGAGAATTTCCAATTTTCCGTAGACAGGGGGGATGAAGTAGGACCCCTTCTAACTCGTAAAATTGGGAATTTTACCCATACAGAGAGGAGCGCTATATGGAACATTGGAGTAGTAGACTTCAAAGGAGGGTTTCATCGGTTTCTGTTTGAGCGTAGCATCGCCATATGCGTGCCTAAAATTCTAATATGATCAATGTGATAAGAAATATTACACGGTTACTTTGATTCGTGATTAAGAGACGCTATCGTAAAGAGAAATTCACACGGAACACTCGTTTTAACTCTCAACCGGATACGCGATGTCATAAAGAGGGGGATTCAAATTCGTTGATTGTCAATGTCTTATACTTTCACCCTGTGGCGTCGCGCAATTATCGAGTAAAAGGGCAAACATAATTCTGATCGTATTATATCACGCAATAATGGACGAGAAAACCATAAAGATTTTCTCAAAAACTATAAAACAATGTAGGGAAATAAATAATTCGCGCTCAAACCAAAGAGGTCAAAGGGCGAAGCTAACATCATTAGATTACTGTTTAGTTCTCAAGTCCGTATCAAATTTAGATTTCAGGCCGTACTAGAATCGCTCTAATTAAGACCCAAGTTTATTTCGTTGGGCATATTCTATTTACATAGTTTTTATTCAAGGGGGCTAGAGAGAATTCCGATAAAAATACATTTCCAGACAACATCATTTCCACGAATTTAATTATCTGGTATTTATTTTAAAAATATTAAAAAATTAAAATTCGTGATAAAATAATTAAAATGTTGATGTATGCTTTTATATGGTAAAAATACTTTCGCCGCGTTTCATTTGTCGCCGCGTTTCATCTGTCGCCGCGTTTCATTTGTCGCCGCGTTTCATTTGTCGCCGCGTATCATTTGTCGCCGCGTTTCATTTGTCGCCGCGTTTCATCTGTCGCCGCGTTTCATTTGTCGTCGCGTTTCATTTGTCGTCGCGTTTCATTTGTCGCCGCGTTTCATCTGTCGCCGCGTTTCATTTGTGATTTTTATTATTTTTAATTATTGACAATGCATTTTTTACTAATATATATACAAATGTATATTTTACTTCTCATTTGTGGACGCGTTTTACTTTCGCCGCGATTCATTTGTCGCCGCGTTTCATTTGTCGTTGCGTTTCATCTGTCGCCGCGTTTCATTTGTCGCCGCGTTTCATTTGTCGCCGCGTATCATTTGTCGCCGTGTTTCATTTGTCGCCGCGTTTCATCTGTCGCCGCGTTTCATTTGTCGTCGCGTTTCATTTGTCGTCGCGTTTCATTTGTCGTCGCGTTTCATTTGTCGCCGCGTTTCATCTGTCGCCGCGATTCATTTGTCGTCGCGTTTCATTTGTCGTCGCGTTACATCTGTGGCTGCGTTACATTTGTCGCCGCGTTTCATTTGTCGTTGCGTTTCATCTGTCGCAGCGTTTCATTTGTCGCCGCGTTTCATTTGTCGCCGCGTTTCATTTGTGATTTTTATTATTTTTAATTATTGGCAATGTATTTTTTACTATATTTTAATAAAGAGTATAATAATTTCCTTTAAGCTAGGTTCTCTGGCTACTGTAGGAAAGACAGGTAATGTCAGGGGTGTAGCTATTACTATGGGCTTCCCCATCTTGTTAGCGCCTTAAATTAGGTAGGACAGAAGATGTAGCTATTCTATTATATTAAATTGTGATTTTTATTATTTTTAATTATTGACAATGTATTTTTTACTAATATATATACTAATGTATATTTTACTTCTCATTTGTGGACGCGTTTTACTTTCGCCGCGATTCATTTGTCGCCGCGTTTCATTTGTCGTTGCGTTTCATCTGTCGCCGCGTTTCATTTGTCGCCGCGTTTCATTTGTCGCCGCGTATCATTTGTCGCCGTGTTTCATTTGTCGCCGCGTTTCATCTGTCGCCGCGTTTCATTTGTCGTCGCGTTTCATTTGTCGTCGCGTTTCATTTGTCGTCGCGTTTCATTTGTCGCCACGTTTCATTTGTCGTCGCGTTTCATTTGTCGCCGCGTTTCATCTGTCGCCGCGATTCATTTGTCGTCGCGTTTCATTTGTCGTCGCGTTTCATCTGTGGCTGCGTTACATTTGTCGCCGCGTTTCATTTGTCGTTGCGTTTCATCTGTCGCCGCGTTTCATTTGTCGCCGCGTTTCATTTGTGATTTTTATTATTTTTAATTATTGGCAATGTATTTTTTACTATATTTTAATAAAGAGTATAATAATTTCCTTTAAGCTAGGTTCTCTGGCTACTGAAGATAGGAAAGACAGGTAATGTCAGGGGTGTAGCTATTACTATGGGCTTCCCCATCTTGTTAGCGCCTTAAATTAGGTAGGACAGAAGATGTAGCTATTCTATTATATTAAATTGTGATTTTTATTATTTTTAATTATTGACAATGTATTTTTTACTAATATATATACTAATGTATATTTAACTTCTCATTTGTGGACGCGTTTTACTTTCGCCGCGATTCATTTGTCGCCGCGTTTCATTTGTCGTTGCGTTTCATCTGTCGCCGCGTTTCATTTGTCGCCGCGTTTCATTTGTCGCCGCGTATCATTTGTCGCCGTGTTTCATTTGTCGCCGCGTTTCATCTGTCGCCGCGTTTCATTTGTCGTCGCGTATCATTTGTCGCCGTGTTTCATTTGTCGTCGCGATTCATTTGTCGCCGCGTTTCATTTGTCGTTGCGTTTCATCTGTCGCCGCGTTTCATCTGTCGCCGCGTATCATTTGTCGTCGCGTTTCATTTGTCGTCGCGTTTCATCTGTGGCTGCGTTACATTTGTCGCCGCGTTTCATTTGTCGTTGCGTTTCATCTGTCGCCGCGTTTCATTTGTCGCCGCGTTTCATTTGTGATTTTTATTATTTTTAATTATTGGCAATGTATTTTTTACTATATTTTAATAAAGAGTATAATAATTTCCTTTAAGCTAGGTTCTCTGGCTACTGAAGATAGGAAAGACAGGTAATGTCAGGGGTGTAGCTATTACTATGGGCTTCCCCATCTTGTTAGCGCCTTAAATTAGGTAGGACAGAAGATGTAGCTATTCTATTATATTAAATTGTGATTTTTATTATTTTTAATTATTGACAATGTATTTTTTACTAATATATATACTAATGTATATTTTACTTCTCATTTGTGGACGCGTTTTACTTTCGCCGCGATTCATTTGTCGCCGCGTTTCATTTGTCGTTGCGTTTCATCTGTCGCCGCGTTTCATTTGTCGCCGCGTATCATTTGTCGCCGTGTTTCATTTGTCGCCGCGTTTCATCTGTCGCCGCGTTTCATTTGTCGTCGCGTTTCATTTGTCGTCGCGTTTCATTTGTCGTCGCGTTTCATTTGTCGCCGCGATTCATTTGTCGTCGCGTTTCATTTGTCGCCGCGTTTCATCTGTCGCCGCGATTCATTTGTCGTCGCGTTTCATTTGTCGTCGCGATTCATTTGTCGCCGCGTTTCATTTGTCGTTGCGTTTCATCTGTCGCCGCGTTTCATTTGTCGCCGCGTATCATTTGTCGCCGTGTTTCATTTGTCGCCGCGTTTCATCTGTCGCCGCGTTTCATTTGTCGTCGCGTTTCATTTGTCGTCGCGTTTCATTTGTCGTCGCGTTTCATTTGTCGCCGCGTTTCATTTGTCGTCGCGTTTCATTTGTCGCCGCGTTTCATCTGTCGCCGCGATTCATTTGTCGCCGCGTTTCATTTGTCGTCGCGTTTCATTTGTCGCCGCGTTTCATTTGTCGCCGCGTTTCATTTGTGATTTTTATTATTTTTAATTATTGGCAATGTATTTTTTACTATATTTTAATAAAGAGTATAATAATTTCCTTTAAGCTAGGTTCTCTGGCTACTGAAGATAGGAAAGACAGGAAATGTCAGGGGTGTAGCTATTACTATGGGCTTCCCCATCTTGTTAGCGCCTTAAATTAGGTAGGACAGAAGATGTAGCTATTCTATTATATTAAATTGTGATTTTTATTATTTTTAATTATTGACAATGTATTTTTTACTAATATATATACTAATGTATATTTTACTTCTCATTTGTCCACGCGTTTTACTTTCGCCGCGATTCATTTGTCGCCGCGTTTCATTTGTCGTTGCGTTTCATCTGTCGCCGCGTTTCATTTGTCGCCGCGTATCATTTGTCGCCGTGTTTCATTTGTCGCCGCGTTTCATCTGTCGCCGCGTTTCATTTGTCGTCGCGTTTCATTTGTCGCCGCGTATCATTTGTCGCCGTGTTTCATTTGTCGCCGCGTTTCATCTGTCGCCGCGTTTCATTTGTCGTCGCGTTTCATTTGTCGTCGCGTTTCATTTGTCGTCGCGTTTCATTTGTCGCCGCGATTCATTTGTCGTCGCGTTTCATTTGTCGCCGCGTTTCATCTGTCGCCGCGATTCATTTGTCGTCGCGTTTCATTTGTCGTCGCGATTCATTTGTCGCCGCGTTTCATTTGTCGTTGCGTTTCATCTGTCGCCGCGTTTCATTTGTCGCCGCGTATCATTTGTCGCCGTGTTTCATTTGTCGCCGCGTTTCATCTGTCGCCGCGTTTCATTTGTCGTCGCGTTTCATTTGTCGTCGCGTTTCATTTGTCGTCGCGTTTCATTTGTCGCCGCGTTTCATTTGTCGTCGCGTTTCATTTGTCGCCGCGTTTCATCTGTCGCCGCGATTCATTTGTCGCCGCGTTTCATTTGTCGTCGCGTTTCATTTGTCGCCGCGTTTCATTTGTCGCCGCGTTTCATTTGTGATTTTTATTATTTTTAATTATTGGCAATGTATTTTTTACTATATTTTAATAAAGAGTATAATAATTTCCTTTAAGCTAGGTTCTCTGGCTACTGAAGATAGGAAAGACAGGAAATGTCAGGGGTGTAGCTATTACTATGGGCTTCCCCATCTTGTTAGCGCCTTAAATTAGGTAGGACAGAAGATGTAGCTATTCTATTATATTAAATTGTGATTTTTATTATTTTTAATTATTGACAATGTATTTTTTACTAATATATATACTAATGTATATTTTACTTCTCATTTGTGGACGCGTTTTACTTTCGCCGCGATTCATTTGTCGCCGCGTTTCATTTGTCGTTGCGTTTCATCTGTCGCCGCGTTTCATTTGTCGCCGCGTATCATTTGTCGCCGTGTTTCATTTGTCGCCGCGTTTCATCTGTCGCCGCGTTTCATTTGTCGTCGCGTTTCATCTGTCGCCGCGTTTCATTTGTCGTCGCGTTTCATTTGTCGCCGCGATTCATTTGTCGTTGCGTTTCATTTGTCGCCGCGTTTCATCTGTCGCCGCGATTCATTTGTCGCCGCGTTTCATCTGTCGCTGCGATTCATTTGTCGCCGCGTTTCATTTGTCGTCGCGTTTCATCTGTCGCCGCGTTTCATTTGTCGCCGCGTATCATTTGTGATTTTTATTATTTTTAATTATTGGCAATGTATTTTTTACTATATTTTAATAAAGAGTATAATAATTTCCTTTAAGCTAGGTTCTCTGGCTACTGAAGATAGGAAAGACAGGAAATGTCAGGGGTGTAGCTATTACTATGGGCTTCCCCATCTTGTTAGCGCCTTAAATTAGGTAGGACAGAAGATGTAGCTATTCTATTATATTAAATTGTGATTTTTATTATTTTTAATTATTGACAATGTATTTTTTACTAATATATATACTAATGTATATTTTACTTCTCATTTGTGGACGCGTTTTACTTTCGCCGCGATTCATTTGTCGCCGCGTTTCATTTGTCGTTGCGTTTCATCTGTCGCCGCGTTTCATTTGTCGCCGCGTATCATTTGTCGCCGTGTTTCATTTGTCGCCGCGTTTCATCTGTCGCCGCGTTTCATTTGTCGTCGCGTTTCATTTGTCGTCGCGTTTCATTTGTCGTCGCGTTTCATTTGTCGCCGCGATTCATTTGTCGTTGCGTTTCATTTGTCGCCGCGTTTCCTCTGTCGCCGCGATTCATTTGTCGTCGCGTTTCATTTGTCGTCGCGATTCATTTGTCGCCGCGTTTCATTTGTCGTTGCGTTTCATCTGTCGCCGCGTTTCATTTGTCGCCGCGTATCATTTGTCGCCGTGTTTCATTTGTCGCCGCGTTTCATCTGTCGCCGCGTTTCATTTGTCGTCGCGTTTCATTTGTCGTCGCGTTTCATTTGTCGTCGCGTTTCATTTGTCGCCGCGTTTCATTTGTCGTCGCGTTTCATTTGTCGCCGCGTTTCATCTGTCGCCGCGATTCATTTGTCGCCGCGTTTCATTTGTCGTCGCGTTTCATTTGTCGCCGCGTTTCATTTGTCGCCGCGTTTCATTTGTCGCCGCGTTTCATTTGTGATTTTTATTATTTTTAATTATTGGCAATGTATTTTTTACTATATTTTAATAAAGAGTATAATAATTTCCTTTAAGCTAGGTTCTCTGGCTACTGAAGATAGGAAACACAGGAAATGTCAGGGGTGTAGCTATTACTATGGGCTTCCCCATCTTGTTAGCGCCTTAAATTAGGTAGGACAGAAGATGTAGCTATTCTATTATATTAAATTGTGATTTTTATTATTTTTAATTATTGACAATGTATTTTTTACTAATATATATACTAATGTATATTTTTGTGTTTCATTTGTCGCCGCGTTTCATCTGTCGCCGCGTTTCATTTGTCGTCGCGTTTCATCTGTCGCCGCGTTTCATTTGTCGCCGCGTATCATTTGTCGCCGTGTTTCATTTGTCGCCGCGTTTCATCTGTCGCCGCGTTTCATTTGTCGTCGCGTTTCATTTGTCGTCGCGTTTCATTTGTCGTCGCGTTTCATTTGTCGTCGCGATTCATTTGTCGCCGCGTTTCATTTGTCGTTGCGTTTCATCTGTCGCCGCGTTTCATTTGTCGCCGCGTATCATTTGTCGCCGTGTTTCATTTGTCGCCGCGTTTCATCTGTCGCCGCGATTCATTTGTCGCCGCGTTTCATTCGTCGTCGCGTTTCATTTTTCGCCGCGTTTCATTTGTCGCCGCGTTTCATTTGTGATTTTTATTATTTTTAATTATTGGCAATGTATTTTTTACTATATTTTAATAAAGAGTATAATAATTTCCTTTAAGCTAGGTTCTCTGGCTACTGAAGATAGGAAAGACAGGAAATGTCAGGGGTGTAGCTATTACTATGGGCTTCCCCATCTTGTTAGCGCCTTAAATTAGGTAGGACAGAAGATGTAGCTATTCTATTATATTAAATTGTGATTTTTATTATTTTTAATTATTGACAATGTATTTTTTACTAATATATATACTAATGTATATTTTTGTGTTTCATTTGTCGCCGCGTATCATTTGTCGCCGTGTTTCATTTGTCGCCGCGTTTCATCTGTCGCCGCGTTTCATTTGTCGTCGCGTTTCATTTGTCGTCGCGTTTCATTTGTCGTCGCGTTTCATTTGTCGCCGCGTTTCATTTGTCGTCGCGTTTCATTTGTCGCCGCGTTTCATCTGTCGCCGCGATTCATTTGTCGCCGCGTTTCATTTGTCGTCGCGTTTCATTTGTCGCCGCGTTTCATTTGTCGCCGCGTTTCATTTGTGATTTTTATTATTTTTAATTATTGGCAATGTATTTTTTACTATATTTTAATAAAGAGTATAATAATTTCCTTTAAGCTAGGTTCTCTGGCTACTGAAGATAGGAAAGACAGGAAATGTCAGGGGTGTAGCTATTACTATGGGCTTCCCCATCTTGTTAGCGCCTTAAATTAGGTAGGACAGAAGATGTAGCTATTCTATTATATTAAATTGTGATTTTTATTATTTTTAATTATTGACAATGTATTTTTTACTAATATATATACTAATGTATATTTTACTTCTCATTTGTGGACGCGTTTTACTTTCGCCGCGATTCATTTGTCGCCGCGTTTCATTTGTCGTTGCGTTTCATCTGTCGCCGCGTTTCATTTATCGCCGCGTATCATTTGTCGCCGTGTTTCATTTGTCGCCGCGTTTCATCTGTCGCCGCGTTTCATTTGTCGTCGCGTTTCATTGGTCGTCGCGTTTCATTTGTCGTCGCGTTTCATTTGTCGCCGCGTTTCATTTGTCGTCGCGTTTCATTTGTCGCCGCGTTTCATCTGTCGCCGCGATTCATTTGTCGCCGCGTTTCATTTGTCGCCGCGTTTCATTTGTGATTTTTATTATTTTTAATTATTGGCAATGTATTTTTTACTATATTTTAATAAAGAGTATAATAATTTCCTTTAAGCTAGGTTCTCTGGCTACTGAAGATAGGAAAGACAGGAAATGTCAGGGGTGTAGCTATTACTATGGGCTTCCCCATCTTGTTAGCGCCTTAAATTAGGTAGGACAGAAGATGTAGCTATTCTATTATATTAAATTGTGATTTTTATTATTTTTAATTATTGACAATGTATTTTTTACTAATATATATACTAATGTATATTTTTGTGTTTCATTTGTCGCCGCGTATCATTTGTCGCCGTGTTTTATTTGTCGCCGCGTTTCATCTGTCGCCGCGTTTCATTTGTCGTCGCGTTTCATTTGTCGTCGCGTTTCATTTGTCGTCGCGTTTCATTTGTCGCCGCGTTTCATTTGTCGTCGCGTTTCATTTGTCGCCGCGTTTCATCTGTCGCCGCGATTCATTTGTCGCCGCGTTTCATTTGTCGCCGCGTTTCATTTGTCGCCGCGTTTCATTTGTGATTTTTATTATTTTTAATTATTGGCAATGTATTTTTTACTATATTTTAATAAAGAGTATAATAATTTCCTTTAAGCTAGGTTCTCTGGCTACTGAAGATAGGAAAGACAGGAAATGTCAGGGGTGTAGCTATTACTATGGGCTTCCCCATCTTGTTAGCGCCTTAAATAAGGTAGGACAGAAGATGTAGCTATTCTATTATATTAAATTGTGATTTTTATTATTTTTAATTATTGACAATGTATTTTTTACTAATATATATACTAATGTATATTTTTGTGTTTCATTTGTCGCCGCGTTTCATCTGTCGCCGCGTTTCATTTGTCGTCGCGTTTCATCTGTCGCCGCGATTCATTTGTCGCCGCGTTTCATTTGTCGTCGCGTTTCATTTGTCGCCGCGTTTCATTTGTCGCCGCGTTTCATTTGTGATTTTTATTATTTTTAATTATTGGCAATGTATTTTTTACTATATTTTAATAAAGAGTATAATAATTTCCTTTAAGCTAGGTTCTCTGGCTACTGAAGATAGGAAAGACAGGAAATGTCAGGGGTGTAGCTATTACTATGGGCTTCCCCATCTTGTTAGCGCCTTAAATTAGGTAGGACAGAAGATGTAGCTATTCTATTATATTAAATTGTGATTTTTATTATTTTTAATTATTGACAATGTATTTTTTACTAATATATATACTAATGTATATTTTACTTCTCATTTGTGGACGCGTTTTACTTTCGCCGCGATTCATTTGTCGCCGCGTTTCATTTGTCGTTGCGTTTCATCTGTCGCCGCGTTTCATTTGTCGCCGCGTATCATTTGTCGCCGTGTTTCATTTGTCGCCGCGTTTCATCTGTCGCCGCGTTTCATTTGTCGTCGCGTTTCATTTGTCGTCGCGTTTCATTTGTCGTCGCGTTTCATTTGTCGCCGCGATTCATTTGTCGTTGCGTTTCATTTGTCGCCGCGTTTCCTCTGTCGCCGCGATTCATTTGTCGTCGCGTTTCATTTGTCGTCGCGATTCATTTGTCGCCGCGTTTCATTTGTCGTTGCGTTTCATCTGTCGCCGCGTTTCATTTGTCGCCGCGTATCATTTGTCGCCGTGTTTCATTTGTCGCCGCGTTTCATCTGTCGCCGCGTTTCATTTGTCGTCGCGTTTCATTTGTCGTCGCGTTTCATTTGTCGTCGCGTTTCATTTGTCGCCGCGTTTCATTTGTCGTCGCGTTTCATTTGTCGCCGCGTTTCATCTGTCGCCGCGATTCATTTGTCGCCGCGTTTCATTTGTCGTCGCGTTTCATTTGTCGCCGCGTTTCATTTGTCGCCGCGTTTCATTTGTGATTTTTATTATTTTTAATTATTGGCAATGTATTTTTTACTATATTTTAATAAAGAGTATAATAATTTCCTTTAAGCTAGGTTCTCTGGCTACTGAAGATAGGAAAGACAGGAAATGTCAGGGGTGTAGCTATTACTATGGGCTTCCCCATCTTGTTAGCGCCTTAAATTAGGTAGGACAGAAGATGTAGCTATTCTATTATATTAAATTGTGATTTTTATTATTTTTAATTATTGACAATGTATTTTTTACTAATATATATACTAATGTATATTTTTGTGTTTCATTTGTCGCCGCGTTTCATCTGTCGCCGCGTTTCATTTGTCGTCGCGTTTCATCTGTCGCCGCGTTTCATTTGTCGTCGCGTTTCATCTGTCGCCGCGATTCATTTGTCGCCGCGTTTCATTTGTCGTCGCGTTTCATTTGTCGCCGCGTTTCATTTGTCGCCGCGTTTCATTTGTGATTTTTATTATTTTTAATTATTGGCAATGTATTTTTTACTATATTTTAATAAAGAGTATAATAATTTCCTTTAAGCTAGGTTCTCTGGCTACTGAAGATAGGAAAGACAGGAAATGTCAGGGGTGTAGCTATTACTATGGGCTTCCCCATCTTGTTAGCGCCTTAAATTAGGTAGGACAGAAGATGTAGCTATTCTATTATATTAAATTGTGATTTTTATTATTTTTAATTATTGACAATGTATTTTTTACTAATATATATACTAATGTATATTTTTGTGTTTCATTTGTCGCCGCGTTTCATCTGTCGCCGCGTTTCATTTGTCGTCGCGTTTCATCTGTCGCCGCGTTTCATTTGTCGCCGCGTATCATTTGTCGCCGTGTTTCATTTGTCGCCGCGTTTCATCTGTCGCCGCGTTTCATTTGTCGTCGCGTTTCATTTGTCGTCGCGTTTCATTTGTCGTCGCGTTTCATTTGTCGTCGCGATTCATTTGTCGCCGCGTTTCATTTGTCGTTGCGTTTCATCTGTCGCCGCGTTTCATTTGTCGCCGCGTATCATTTGTCGCCGTGTTTCATTTGTCGCCGCGTTTCATCTGTCGCCGCGATTCATTTGTCGCCGCGTTTCATTTGTCGTCGCGTTTCATTTGTCGCCGCGTTTCATTTGTCGCCGCGTTTCATTTGTGATTTTTATTATTTTTAATTATTGGCAATGTATTTTTTACTATATTTTAATAAAGAGTATAATAATTTCCTTTAAGCTAGGTTCTCTGGCTACTGAATATAGGAAAGACAGGAAATGTCAGGGGTGTAGCTATTACTATGGGCTTCCCCATCTTGTTAGCGCCTTAAATTAGGTAGGACAGAAGATGTAGCTATTCTATTATATTAAATTGTGATTTTTATTATTTTTAATTATTGACAATGTATTTTTTACTAATATATATACTAATGTATATTTTTGTGTTTCATTTGTCGCCGCGTATCATTTGTCGCCGTGTTTCATTTGTCGCCGCGTTTCATCTGTCGCCGCGTTTCATTTGTCGTCGCGTTTCATTTGTCGTCGCGTTTCATTTGTCGTCGCGTTTCATTTGTCGTCGCGTTTCATTTGTCGCCGCGTTTCATTTGTCGTCGCGTTTCATTTGTCGCCGCGTTTCATCTGTCGCCGCGATTCATTTGTCGCCGCGTTTCATTTGTCGCCGCGTTTCATTTGTCGCCGCGTTTCATTTGTGATTTTTATTATTTTTAATTATTGGCAATGTATTTTTTACTATATTTTAATAAAGAATATAATAATTTCCTTTAAGCTAGGTTCTCTGGCTACTGAAGATAGGAAAGACAGGAAATGTCAGGGGTGTAGCTATTACTATGGGCTTCCCCATCTTGTTAGCGCCTTAAATTAGGTAGGACAGAAGATGTAGCTATTCTATTATATTAAATTGTGATTTTTATTATTTTTAATTATTGACAAAGGTTTTTTTACTAATATATATACTAATGTATATTTTTGTGTTTCATTTGTCGCCGCGTTTCATCTGTCGCCGCGTTTCATTTGTCGTCGCGTTTCATCTGTCGCCGCGATTCATTTGTCGCCGCGTTTCATTTGTCGTCGCGTTTCATTTGTCGCCGCGTTTCATTTGTCGCCGCGTTTCATTTGTGATTTTTATTATTTTTAATTATTGGCAATGTATTTTTTACTATATTTTAATAAAGAGTATAATAATTTCCTTTAAGCTAGGTTCTCTGGCTACTGAAGATAGGAAAGACAGGAAATGTCAGGGGTGTAGCTATTACTATGGGCTTCCCCATCTTGTTAGCGCCTTAAATTAGGTAGGACAGAAGATGTAGCTATTCTATTATATTAAATTGTGATTTTTATTATTTTTAATTATTGACAATGTATTTTTTACTAATATATATACTAATGTATATTTTTGTGTTTCATTTGTCGCCGCGTTTCATCTGTCGCCGCGTTTCATTTGTCGTCGCGTTTCATCTGTCGCCGCGTTTCATTTGTCGCCGCGTATCATTTGTCGCCGTGTTTCATTTGTCGCCGCGTTTCATCTGTCGCCGCGTTTCATTTGTCGTCGCGTTTCATTTGTCGTCGCGTTTCATTTGTCGTCGCGTTTCATTTGTCGTCGCGATTCATTTGTCGCCGCGTTTCATTTGTCGTTGCGTTTCATCTGTCGCCGCGTTTCATTTGTCGCCGCGTATCATTTGTCGCCGTGTTTCATTTGTCGCCGCGTTTCATCTGTCGCCGCGATTCATTTGTCGCCGCGTTTCATTCGTCGTCGCGTTTCATTTGTCGCCGCGTTTCATTTGTCGCCGCGTTTCATTTGTGATTTTTATTATTTTTAATTATTGGCAATGTATTTTTTACTATATTTTAATAAAGAGTATAATAATTTCCTTTAAGCTAGGTTCTCTGGCTACTGAAGATAGGAAAGACAGGAAATGTCAGGGGTGTAGCTATTACTATGGGCTTCCCCATCTTGTTAGCGCCTTAAATTAGGTAGGACAGAAGATGTAGCTATTCTATTATATTAAATTGTGATTTTTATTATTTTTAATTATTGACAATGTATTTTTTACTAATATATATACTAATGTATATTTTTGTGTTTCATTTGTCGCCGCGTATCATTTGTCGCCGTGTTTCATTTGTCGCCGCGTTTCATCTGTCGCCGCGTTTCATTTGTCGTCGCGTTTCATTTGTCGTCGCGTTTCATTTGTCGTCGCGTTTCATTTGTCGCCGCGTTTCATTTGTCGTCGCGTTTCATTTGTCGCCGCGTTTCATCTGTCGCCGCGATTCATTTGTCGCCGCGTTTCATTTGTCGCCGCGTTTCATTTGTCGCCGCGTTTCATTTGTGATTTTTATTATTTTTAATTATTGGCAATGTATTTTTTACTATATTTTAATAAAGAGTATAATAATTTCCTTTAAGCTAGGTTCTCTGGCTACTGAAGATAGGAAAGACAGGAAATGTCAGGGGTGTAGCTATTACTATGGGCTTCCCCATCTTGTTAGCGCCTTAAATTAGGTAGGACAGAAGATGTAGCTATTCTATTATATTAAATTGTGATTTTTATTATTTTTAATTATTGACAATGTATTTTTTACTAATATATATACTAATGTATATTTTTGTGTTTCATTTGTCGCCGCGTTTCATCTGTCGCCGCGTTTCATTTGTCGTCGCGTTTCATCTGTCGCCGCGTTTCATTTGTCGCCGCGTATCATTTGTCGCCGTGTTTCATTTGTCGCCGCGTTTCATCTGTCGCCGCGTTTCATTTGTCGTCGCGTTTCATTTGTCGTCGCGTTTCATTTGTCGTCGCGTTTCATTTGTCGTCGCGATTCATTTGTCGCCGCGTTTCATTTGTCGTTGCGTTTCATCTGTCGCCGCGTTTCATTTGTCGCCGCGTATCATTTGTCGCCGTGTTTCATTTGTCGCCGCGTTTCATCTGTCGCCGCGATTCATTTGTCGCCGCGTTTCATTCGTCGTCGCGTTTCATTTGTCGCCGCGTTTCATTTGTGATTTTTATTATTTTTAATTATTGGCAATGTATTTTTCACTATATTTTAATAAAGAGTATAATAATTTCCTTTAAGCTAGGTTCTCTGGCTACTGAAGATAGGAAAGACAGGAAATGTCAGGGGTGTAGCTATTACTATGGGCTTCCCCATCTTGTTAGCGCCTTAAATTAGGTAGGACAGAAGATGTAGCTATTCTATTATATTAAATTGTGATTTTTATTATTTTTAATTATTGACAATGTATTTTTTACTAATATATATACTAATGTATATTTTTGTGTTTCATTTGTCGCCGCGTATCATTTGTCGCCGTGTTTCATTTGTCGCCGCGTTTCATCTGTCGCCGCGTTTCATTTGTCGTCGCGTTTCATTTGTCGTCGCGTTTCATTTGTCGTCGCGATTCATTTGTCGCCGCGTTTCATTTGTCGTTGCGTTTCATCTGTCGCCGCGTTTCATTTGTCGCCGCGTTTCATTTGTCGTCGCGTTTCATTTGTCGCCGCGATTCATTTGTCGTCGCGTTTCATTTGTCGTCGCGTTTCATCTGTGGCTGCGTTACATTTGTCGCCGCGTTTCATTTGTCGTTGCGTTTCATCTGTCGCCGCGTTTCATTTGTCGCCGCGTTTCATTTGTGATTTTTATTATTTTTAATTATTGGCAATGTATTTTTTACTATATTTTAATAAAGAGTATAATAATTTCCTTTAAGCTAGGTTCTCTGAAGATAGGAATGAAAGACAGGGGTGTAGCTATTACTATGGGCTTCCCCATCTTGTTAGCGCCTTAAATTAGGTAGGACAGAAGATGTAGCTATTCTATTATATTAAATTGTGATTTTTACCTCCCCGACTGAACTTTATTTCTGGCCCATGGGGGAGGTATTATACACTGGTCCTGTCTGTCTGTGTCACTTCCTGTGTAAGCGGATATCCTGTGTAAGCGGATATCACGTGACCGAGCTCGCGGAGCCAAAAGTCTAGAGACATTATCATACCAGCTTATCGTTCAATTCCGTTTAACGGGATTTACCTCCTTTAAGTGTGGCTGCCACATTAAATTTCAGGGGTCGTGCAATGATATGCAACAGGACGTCTCCAATTGCACCTTCCACCATCCACTTCACGGTCAAACCTCGATGCTGGACAGTTGAACGCGATTATATGCAATGGGACGTCTCCCACTGTTATAATCACCTCCGACCATCTCCACACCAAGGTCCAACCTCCAGTGTCCGATCTCAGCGGGCCATACTAGCGAGGCGTCCCTCACTAATATGGTCCACATCGATCTTCCACTCTCCAAACATCGCCCCACCAATGGGTAAATTAACACTGCGAACCAAGCGCCTAGAGATCAAGAATCGTCTAGACATTGAAGTGAGGGGGGTTTTCCTCCTAACTTCATGGCCACTTCGCTCGATTAATAAAGGATTTCGATCGGTTTATATACTACCTTTTTTGAGTGAATGCAAATGAGCCTTATGGTGTGATATCGTTTAGGGAAATGAAACGCAATATTAATTTATTTTATAATTAAAAATATCGAAATGGTTAAACTTAATCTAATTAATAATTCAGTTGAAAAATCAATTTAAAATTCAAGATAGTTTAGAAGATGTTTAAGAAATTGTCCAAAAGTTTTGTGAAATTTGACCGTTTAATACCAGCTTGAGTTGGCAACACGCGCTTAGCTGTTTTCCATATATCATTTAGTCCAAAAAGCAAAGGTATAACGGGCAGTATAGGCTAAGGCTTTCTGCAAACTTGGGGTGGATTGAAGAATCTAAATAAAGGTACGTTTACACGGGCATCCAAGATAGAAATGACATAAGATTTAAAGCTGAGGCGGATTGATACAAAATGTTAAACCTCTTAAGAAAAATGATAGTGGTGAAAACTCTCCTTGAACAAAAGTACAGTAGGTTTCCCGTGTTTAAAAAACAACAATTTTGAAGAAAAAATGGATATCTGATGTTGGAAAAAAAATAGGCTTCAGTTTTCTCCAATATAAAACCAAGAAACATTTCCGATTATTTTCATAATCGAAATAAGCCATGTACAGTGAACTTCGAGACCACGAGACGAGACGAGACGAGACGAGACGAACGAGAGGCGACGAGGCCAGACCAGACGAAAGAGAGCTATAATGACTTAAGAGAGATAATCAACCAGCATAGAATGTTATCACCATTTGAAGTCAACAGAGCAGCGACACGGCTTTCATTTATCACCAGAAAGAGACGGCCCGGCTACGAAGAATTGAAACGTGCAAGCAGTTAGTGTTTTCGGACTCGACATATGAGATACCTACAGTCAGTAAAAGCTCGGCCTCGTAATTGTAAACATAAAAGGAGCTATTCAAATATAAGTACTAACGGTATGGAAATTAGTCTACTTTCAGTCTTTTAAGATATTTTTTATCATAGGAGTGGAAGCTAACGTCTTGTAACCGGTTTGGAAAATAACCTCTCGACCAGCTCAATCCTTGGATTCTTCCAATGACTGGGATCACTTGTATGATGAAAATATCAGTAATGGTCCTCTATTAGCACGTCAAATCAAGAATTTCAGACGAAAATTGTACTGGAAGTAATTACCAATCATCTACCGACAATGGGTTGTAAATGGAACATTCAGTCTTCAATATTCCTTGGTTTGTCCAAGAGGAACTTGCTACCATATCTTCGTCGTTTTCATTCCTTGTCTTCCTTGCCATCCCAGACTAAATTCTTCGTCTTTATCAAATCAGTGGATTATCAAAGATAATCACACAGTACAGCCTATACTCAAGTGTTAATTTATATTACAAGAACTTGTATTTTACATATTTATTTAGAAAATAAACATTTGATTTGGTGTGTCTATTAAGAAATCTAGGCCTGCCGCATATAATTATGGGTAACGCAGGACATTTCATTTGGTGTGTATATTAAGAAGTCTACGCCCTGCCGCATATAATTATGGGTAATGCAGGACACTCATTTGCATTCTCTGAATCCTTGAGGTTAAGGGAAAAAACTTATACTCCGTAACATAAATGGGAAATAGAGAAGTGTGATTGAAATGGACGCTGTTTCTTCTACTCTTCCAATACTCTACATTTCTTCTCATCTTTTATTTTAGGTAAGGTTAGGTTAGGTTATGTTACCTTAACGTCGGGGTCGGGGAGGTTATATTTCGGTTTCCCAACTTGTAATTATTATATTACGCGAATTTTTCTCATACTAACACCCTGATAGTAAAAGACCTCCTACCCTAGAACAATAAATTCAATTTAGAACCGTAAATAACGTAATCCTAAAGATATAAACGCGTAAATTTTCAAATCCAAGTTCGACTTCGACATATAGCTCGTAAAATCAGGAATCTTAACCTCCTATCTTAGTAAACTCGGCTTCATATTAAAGACCCAATACTCACTCAACTAGCTTAATCTATGGCGAGAAATGGCCGCCGTAATTAAACGAAAATTCACCTTTCATTATACATTTATAAATCGGCCGAAAAAAAAATATAGGCATCTTCATCCAAAAAAGCTAGTTTACGTAAAACTGGCTTTGAGATACGAATTTTATCAAATATAAATATCATCGCGAGCAAAGGTAAAGTTTCCCATTTTCTCTAAGAATCGAGATCGTACTAATACACGATAGTCTATAGATATAGGCGATGAATACTTAAAATGGGACGGACGTTATAAAGACAGCTCATCTAGATTACGAAAGCGCGGAAGATCTTATTTTTTGAACCCAAGAAAAACCAGAAAAATTAAACCGAGCCAATGGGCATAAATAAGCCCTCTTTATGATAAAAGGCGATAAAGATTCAGTCTTAAAATGATCCGTAATTAACGTGGAAAACCAGTTTGATTTAATGGAAAACGAAGGTAAATCGAGTCGTATCTAAGATTGGAAAAATTGAGCAGAAAAAGACGCGTAATTTCGTTTTGAACGCATGAACGACCTTCTAACCTTGACCCTAGTTTATTACAATATTCAGTTTTTAAAGGGAGAATGAATATATATGAATTCAAATTTATGAATTTAGTTTAAACTTCAAATAAAATTATATTGACCCTTATTATCCCTTGGGTCAAACTAACACGCAATTTTTAGAGAAGAACATGATGGGCTACAAATTAAAATTGGCCGAAATTCTGAACTTGATATAGGTGACCTTTGGTCAAACGTGAATAAAGTTTAAAAATATAAAATAGGATCTTGAGAAATTTTGTTGAGCCCTATGGTCAATCTAACTAGGCAAATCTAAAATTGATATGCATCAGGTAATCACTAATGAGTCCCTCTCAACTAATTGGTCAAATAACTCCAACTATATGGTGAAACTAACGCCACTTTTTAGAGAGGAAATTCAAATGACCCACATATGGGGAGTTCAGCTGATCTCCATGAATCCAGCTAAGCCTATTTTGATGGTAAGTTTTAAAATTATTTCTAGTTTAATATTTGTTTTGTAACTGATGGATTAGGCCTATTTAAACGATAAGGATCGATAAAAAAATCACTTCTTGTTGCATTCTCCCTTTAAGGCAAAGGTGATTTTTTTTTATGTTTCGGCTTCCAAGAACCTAATCGAATCGGAAGAATTATAAAGAATTCCACGTATATTTTAGGCTCGCTCTTGAAAACCCCCTATATCGTCAGTCCCTCTCAAACTGTTACGTTGGAATTTTCTTTTTCATTGAGTGATGGATTGGCTGGAGTTTTCTCACCGCATCTTTCCAAATCACGCGTGCATGCCTGGTCTACTTTCCACAATACGTTTTTTTGTTGTTGTTAGAAATGATAGATACGCGTATAGTATGGTTCACCATGTAACAGGTTAGTGGAACGAAAGGCTGCGAGAATTATAATCGCTTTCTTACGGAGCCAATACTATATATACCAAAACCCACAAAGGTTATTTTTTAGTTCAAAGGTAAAATTCTTAAATTCTAAGAGAAGGAAAATCATATAAATTCTAAAACAAAAAAAATAAATCAAAAGAAACCCAAGAAAATAAACTACGTTCGATCGAATGAAACCCAAGGAAATAAAACTACGTTCGATCGAATGAAACCCAAGAAAATGAAATAGATTCGATCGAATGAAGCCCAAGAAAATGAAGTAGATTCGATCGAATGAAACCCAAGAAAATAAACTACGTTCGATCGAATGAAACCCAAGAAAATAAACTACGTTCGATCGAATGAAACCCAAGAAAATAAAGTAGGTTCGATCGAATGAACACAAAAAAAAGTTGGCACCCAAAATATCATAAATTAAATATAACAATGACATTTAAACAATGACTGACTTAAATACAATGGAAAGATAACACGATATAATCCAAAAAACAACCTGTTAAGCTTGAAACCCTCAAAAAAGTCAAATATAACCCAGACAATGACCTTTATTCCGATAGATCACGAGATTTAACGATTCAAATATATTGCCAGACAAGTTTGGTTAAAAAAGCATAAAGCTACGGAGTAATGGAGTATAAAATGAAATGAGAAAGGATTAAAAATTCCCTTTCTATTCTTTATCGAATATAATCCGATTACGCGGTCGGGAGTCTCGGCAGACGCGTCCCGAGGTGAAATTCTTCATCACCTCTTAAAATTTTCGCGGTGCTGTTAAGGTCAAAGAGGTCATTGGCTTTTTGGGCAGTGTAAAACGTTCGGAGTTGTAATCTCCGTTGACGGGACTGGCTTTTAACCTTGCCAGACCATATTTTAATAATAGAAAGGTTTTAACTTTAGCACGATTTTTGTTCAAAGAAAGTAATGGTTCGACAAATATATCTTAACACGCCAACGGATACGGATTTCAAAAACCTTTGATTGATAGAAACAAAAAAAGGCTTCAATCAAAAGTTAGATCTTCAATAATTTTCATTATATTCGATATACTCTACGTATACCCAGAAGTAGATGAAACCCTCCTTTGAAGTTTATTACTACCCCTCTCTGTATGGGTTAGTTTCAAAAAGCGCGATTCGTACGCCTCCTAACGGTACATATTTTCGGAGCGGGAGTTCGTCGAGCGAATATCTCTAGCAGCCTTGGAGTTCGTCAAAAAAACGTCGTCGTTTGTGGAGAGAGAGAATTTCCAATTTTCCGTAGACAGGGGGGTATGAAGTAGGACCCCTCCGATCTCGTAAAATTGGGAATTTTACCCATACAGAGAGGAGCGCTATATCGAACATTAGAGTAGTAGACTTCAAAGGAGGGTTTCATCGGCTTCTGGTATACCTAACAATTTGGAAAAACAAAGATTCATTTCCTGGTGTCAAATTTAGCCTTTTAAAATCGAACAAAGGAGAGGGTCATGAACTTTTCGAAGTTAAAACAAGCTTTAAAATCTCTTCTAACATCCTAAAATCTCGTACAAAGTAATGTAAAGTTTCCAACCCATTAATTAAATCTAATTTCATAATGTCATTATCCATCACCATCATTCAAATCGACGTTAATTTACTATCAATATCAAACTGCAATTAATTTTTGAATTCAACAATATTTCGAATTCGTTATAAATGTAAGAAAAAAACAAAAACATTCGAGACTTCCCGTCTGCTTCTTAAGACCTTAAACTTTTCATATCGTAAATAAAAATCTAGAAAGCACTGATCTAGTTCTGATCTTCAAGGTAAACTCGAGCAAGGATGCAGAGAGGAAGGGATAAAAACGCAAAGACATCTCTAATCAGATAACATCGAATTCAATACGTTTTAAGGCCAAGTTCCTTATAAATCTATATAAGATTTGGTCCGTTAATTTCTTCGATCAAAGCTTTGAACTTATTGAAAACTAATCCTGAAATGATTACGAATTATAACCGGCTTAGAATGAACTAAAATTTACATTTAAAAACGAGTTTCCAGATGTTAATTTTAAAATCATTTCAAGACTGTAACGAACTACAAACCCGAATAAATTTTAAAAGTCATTTGAATAATTCCCACGCATTATGGGTATATTTTTTTAGTTACTTTTTACAGTTATTTCACGCGTGGTTAGCGGATTATTTCTCAAACTATTTATAGCGCCAGTGAATTTAAATTTAAAACCCATCATTAAATAAAACTATCGTTATTCAACACATACTTTGTTATCAAATATCAAAAGGTAATTAGGTATTTTTGTGGATATTATTATCGTCGTTATTTGAACCCATAATGAAGGCGTATTTCTTTGTAAAGTACAAGTTCTATGTCCCTCATTTTAAAGGGTTTAGACATTGCGTGTAAATAACCTTTTATAACCCTTTGTAAATTATTAAAGTTTTCGAGGTGTATGCTTTGAAAATTCTGAATACGGCGTCTAGGACAATGACAATGAAAACAACTCGATAAAGACGGACTTCTAGCGGGAAATAGGGGCTAAATTGTATTTAACTAACAAAATACTAACGTGTTTGGCAAGTCTTAGTTAATAGCCAAGGCTTAGTGGCTTAATAAATGTTTAATAACCGTGATCGACTTATATTGGT
Source organism: Odiellus spinosus (assembly GCA_963920705.1). Lineage (NCBI taxonomy): Eukaryota > Metazoa > Arthropoda > Arachnida > Opiliones > Phalangiidae > Odiellus > Odiellus spinosus. The sequence continues at coordinate 14,360,041 of OY987237.1, read as the reverse complement.
TCAATCTAGGCTATTACCAAAAAAATTAAAACAAGGCTTAATAAGCGTCCTATAGCGGCAAACAGTGCGGGTAAAAGTAGTAACTAATTAACGAAACCAAGTCTACCCCATAGCAGCACTCACGTAGTTTTTATTGTTACTACTTTTTCCGTATTGTTTTCCGTTAGAGGACGCTTTCCAACGCTATATTTTGTAACTCATCTTTATATATTAAGATTGTTAAAAGTCTTAGGTAGAATCTTCTAAGATTTAATTATGTGAAAGATCACGTAAAAGTGGATGAAATGGCTATCAAACACTGGAAAAAACTTTCCACGAAATATCTTAAAATAGTATTGGATAAATATGTCGTGCCAATCTCGTTTTCCACTCAATTTGACATTACAAGAAGGGCTTGTCATAAATCACTGTTAAAATATGACGCGCAAACTCCTATAGGCCTAACGAGTAGCTCGTTATGGCCGCAAATGGAAAAATAATAATTGTCTTTTCTCCGAAAAAGTCCCTTCTGTATGTATTTTTCTTTCGGAAAATGGGCGTAAACTAGGGGTCATTAACGACCGCGAGTAAAAATCTTACAATTTATATTTCCATACAATTTCAGCGTGACAGCCCTTTCGTGACGTCTCGCCATCATATCATTTATACAGTTACGAATCAGTTGCGAATTGCAACAAGTATAACCACAAGCCTCGAGTAAAATAGATACATCTCAAAGGGATAATGGAAACACTTTTACTAGATATTAATAGCTATAAAATATTCTTTAAGCTGATCAATAATTTATCGTTAATATACAGGTAATTATCAAGCTAAGCCTAACTCTCTGTGTTAGAAAATATACGAGCGACAATTGATTTTACAAGAATGTAAGAGATAGTTTGATTGGCTGTAGATATACAGCAATTTTTACTAGTCTTAAAACTGGTGTTATGTTAGGCTTAACGAACACAAATTTAAACTTTGTCACGAGGAACGTTAGGGGGGGGGGGGGGTTAATGATGTTTTTACGTAAATACAGCTAAATAATATGATCAGTTCGACGTTCAGAAAAAAGAGTTTGTAAGAAATAGAGTCTTGGAACAATCAAATGTCAGTAAAAACCTGATATGGAAATAGGCTGGATTCTTTAATCTATTATTATTATTAATTTACACCGTATTCTTTACTCTTTGAGCAACTTTTAACATAAATTCGCCTTTTCCAAGTTTAAATTTGGCCTATAATGGGAAAGTAGCTTAAAGGGGTTTAAGCATAGCCAAATTACGACACATTTAAAACAATAAATCCTCGAGATAAAGAAAAATGTATTATAGGTTTATATTTATTGCATTCTAAGAGTGATTATATTTCAAAAAGGATTCCGGATGTCCGACGAATTCGGAGGTAAAAAAAAAAAAAAAAAAAAGAAACATAATGAATGAAGAAATATTGTAACAATGAAAGTTTGTAGACAAAAGTCGGTTGAGCGTTTCCAAAATCTCAACTTACGATCTTAAAAACACCATTGAATATCCCTTCTTATAAAGATAGAGCTAGAGTGATGGTAGAAATCTCTTCTCTTGAAAGAGTTGAATGGTTTAAAACGATAACAGGCCCCTTTTTACTACGATTTCAAAGTGACCATATCAGATTTCTAACGAAAACCAAATAGGTATAAAAAAATTGTAATCCAGACGTTCGAAAAAATGGTGACAGCATCGCATCAAATAGAAGAAAAATAAGAAAATCAAATTGCATTTTAATACGCTCATGAAGAACATTTCCCGAGGGGAGTTATATTTTCAGAGCGTTTTATTTTTGACTCGACAAACACGACTGAACTCAAATTATTTAAATTCTACTTGAGATACGTCATGAATTTGAAACATTTAAGCCGCGTTCATACTAGGCCTTGGAATCGATTTAAACCCTTTCAGAAGCTGATGAAACCCTCCTTTGAAGTCTACTACTCTAATGTTCCATATAGCGCTCCTCTCTGTATGGGTAAAATTCCCAATTTTACGAGATCGGAGGGGTCCTACTTCATCCCCCCGGTCTACGGAAAATTGGAAATTCTCTCTCTCCACAAACGACGACGTTTTTTTGACGAACTCCAAGGCTGCTAGAGATATTCGCTCGACGAACTCCCGCTCCGAAAATATCTACCGTTAGGAGGCGTACGAATCGCGCTTTTTGAAACTAACCCATACAGAGAGGGGTAGACAAGACCAGGGAGTAATAGACTTCAAAGGAGGGATTCATCGGCTTCTGGTTACACGCGGTTGAAACCAAATTTTAATATTTGAAGCGAGTTTATCTATATCGATTTCATCTATGTTCATAGTTCAAAATTCCTATAATGAATTAGGCATAGTAGTAGCGAAAGCTAAAAATCTGCGAAGCGATATAATGGAAGAAATTTCATATATACCAACACTAATGTAAAGACGTGAGTAGCCTACTAATGGCTAATTTAAAATACGGAATTCATGTTTTCGCGAGTTCGAGACCCAAAGCGGTAGGGTTCATTCCTTTATTATAGACTATAGAATACGCGTACACCTATACAATCAAGGTAAACGTATAAAAAGTACGTACAATATGAGAAGGAAGGAAAAAAGAAAATTCTATAGCGTACCGATTTTTCGGAAATCGATTATGTAGCGCTCGTAAGAACTGCCAAGAGAATTTCTCGGAATTTTTAAGAAATAATAAAAAAAATTTAGTACCCGTAAAATAGTTTCCTAGGAGATTTTATAGCCAAACACGATAGAATTTCAGTTTTTCACCCCCTGTAGTCTTTATGGAAAATTATATATTGTTTTGACGAACTCAAATAACCTTAGTTTTAAAATTCCGAAATAAAATTTAAAGGAAAAGCTTATCTTACATAAAAAGCCACATTTCAAATGAGTACGCTATATTTTTACGAGATCAACCCTTTAAAGAGAGGATGAAATATTTATTCAGGGTTGCCACGGTTTTTTCGGATTCAAATTTACTGACTTTTCCAGGTTTTTCCCTGACCTTTTCCAACGATTTTCCCTGACCTTTTCCAACGATTTTCCCTGACCATTTCAGCTAGCTAATACTACCCAATTTTTAACCTTTTATTTTTCATATAAGTGCGTTCGCCAAACGTTTTGCACGCGTATCTTTGTTCTAAACTATACAACTGACACGGTCAGCTTCAAAGATAATGATTGTAATTTCTTGGCTTCTTGAAAGATCTTTAAATTCCCTGACATTTCCCTGACTTTTAAAAATATCTTAAAATTCCCTGACGTTTTTTGGCTCATTTTCAAATTCCCTGACTTTTTTTGGTTCATTTTCAGATTCCCTGACCTGTGGCAACCCTGTAGGTGTTAATCAATAAATATTAATTGTCCAAATATAATGTGTGAATTTAAATTAACTTCGTGTTTAAATTAATAAAAACCAGTAGAAAAAACCCCATAAATATTTGTAATAATTTTGTAGCTTTAGTATACAATTCCAAACGTAGAAGTTCAAGGATACACCAGCGTTATTATCCGAATCAGGTTTACGTACACATTCAACTTGGTACAAGAAATATCTGCTTTAGATATAATTTTTTTTTATCAAATTTAATTTGCGGTATCATCATTTCCTGATATGAGACTATCATTATAAACCGAGAGAGTACGAATAGGGTCCGTATAAAGTCTACCTATATAATAATCAATTTGAGTATATTTATTAAGCCAATGGGAGGGGGATATGGATCTCGATATCAAAGACGTTGATGATCAGATAGCCGCGGGCAATAAAATATCACGTATCCAAGGGAGCGTGAAAGATTTTTAACGCGAGATTCTTCACTCAGTCTTTTAGATAGATTCAAAATTCAGTTACGTACACTGTAACTTTGATTAGAAATACGTTAAATTTGCACCTGATTAACTGTTCTATTACAAGTTTACAACCATTGACAAAACGGATAAAATATTCTAAAAATAAGTTTCCGCGTTTCGATGGCAAAATTGTTGATTAATGGTTGGGAGAAAAATCAATTACACGTACAGATATGGAAAGGTTGGGAAATGGTTGGAAAAAGTTGGTTAATTGTTCGTATAAAGGTTGGAAAAAAGTTGAAGATGATTGGGAAAGGGTTGAAAATTGTTGTAGATATAGTTAGAAAAAGTTGGGAAATTGTTGGAAAAGGTTGGAAAATTGTTGGAAAAGGTTGGAAAATTGTTGGAAAAAGTTGGGAAATTGTTGGAAAAGGTTGGAAAATTGTTGGAAAAGGTTGGAAAATTGTTGGAAAAAGTTGGAAAATTGTTGGAAAAGGTTGAAAAATTGTTGAAAAAGATGAGAAAATTGTTGAAAACAAGTTGAAGATGGATGGGAAAGAGTTGAATATGGTTGGATAATTATTGGTAAATTGTTAGGAGAAGGTTGGGATACAGTTGGAAAATGGTTGGAATATAGTTGGAAAATGGTTGGGATCTAGTTGGAAATTGATTGGGAACTAGTTTGAAATTGGTTGGGATTTAGTTTGATAGTTTGAAATTGGTTGGGATCTAGTTGGAAAATGATGGGAAATTTAAACTTCGCTATGCCTGTTATAAGTATTATAAAAAATCGTGTTTATGTTTTTATCAAATCAACAATAAGTTGTCCGTAATTTGAACGGTTGTTTGAGATTAAATTTATGGTTAAATGATTTAAATCTTTTAAAAAATAGGTCTAAACGTAAATTTCCTTTTCCCGTTCTCTTCGAGGATGATAAGTTCGACAGTGTCATCATCTTTTAATATCAAAAATCCCGCAGATTTTGAGTCCAGTTATAGCCATAAACATTTAGAGTATTCAATACGTATTAATACTAGGCAGTCATCTCGTTTCGTATATATACAGGGGAACCTAGCTTCGCACTCGCTGAAATCTCAATCTGACTGACCATTGTATAGAATTTTGCTTAAAACTCTCACGGCTATGGATATCGAGGGACTCTGAAGAAGCTAATATATACGTAGCTTTTGACCGAAGTTTGTCCATGAAGTAAGATTTAATAGAGTTGAAGGTTAGAACATGGTGGATTTAAAAGCGTAGGATTATTGGAGTTTTTATACCTCCCCTAAAGTCGCTTCATTCGTGTTTGATTCCCATACGAATAATCGTTAAAAATTACACGTATTGCTAGATTTCTTTCAATAAAAGGTCCGCGTTTAAAGGTCAAGTCTTAGAAATATTATCTAGTAGCGATGGACAAAATCTAGTAGGGATGGACAAAATCTAGTAGGAATGGACAAAATCTAGTAGGAATGGACAAAATCTAGTAGAGATGGACAAAATCTAGTAGGAATGGACAAAATCTAGTAAATAATGGACAAAATTTAGTAGGAATGGACAAAATCTAGTAGGAATGGACAAAATCTAGTAGGGATGGACAAAATCTAGTAGGAATGGACAAAATCTAGTAGGAATGGACAAAATCTAGTAGGAATGGACAAAATCTAGTAGGAATGGACAAAATCTAGTAGGGATGGACAAAATCTAGTAGGAATGGACAAAATCTAGTAGGAATGGACAAAATCTAGTAGGAATGGATACAAGCCTCGATCATTAGGAACAAAGATCAATCATTCATTAACGCGTATAATATGTCCATGGTTGAGATTAGTCCTTTAAAGGACCGCAACCACAAAAAAGGGTGATTATTTTTCAAATCTATACACGTTGAAAATCGTGACGAATTTCGAGGTATACCAATCGAATGGGGGCAAAATCTCATTTTTATTTTTTTCAATTACTTTTTTTCATTTTCTATAAACATAATCTTTTGTATCGATACGACCTGGAATTAATTTGCATTTATTTCCAAGTCATTGACTCGTTAAAACCCCGTTCATTCGTCAATATGTTTTGCTAAAAAAAAAGCCTTCGGCCTTAAGAAGTTATATTACAAACGAAGCAATTTTCATAACGGCTAAATGATCTAGAGAAAGTCATCGTTTTCTTTAATGACTTCAAAAGAAAGGGTTAATTTTAGAATTTAAAAAAATCCGGTTGTTTCACAGTTAATTAAATTTTTGAATACATTTTTCTCTGGTGAAGAGTGTATACGCGTTACTGTATCCATAAGTGTTATATTTCATAAATTATACTCGACGGAAAATAACCAGGAAACTTCATGTAAATTTACAGCATAAGTAATAAAATAGAGATAAGTGTCGCGATTAAAAACCTTTAAATCAGGGTTGGAAAAAATTCGGTATGGAAAAAGATGGTTTTAAGAGGTTAAACCAGAGATTAAAATCAGATTAGCCGTTCAAAAGGGTAGATTTTAATAGAAATTAATATTGAGACTGTTTTAAATTCGTTTTACAAACGTCAAATGGTAAAATTTTGGAGTTAACCTTTGCCCCCATGTTCTTAGTTGCATAAATGCGTTCTAAAAAAAATATGTTAATTTTTTTGAAACCTATTTTCATCATCTGACTTATCAGTTAGTGGTTAAAATGAAACTTAGTAGAAAGATTAAAAAAAGCTACCTAACCTTTGCCACCATGTTCTTAGTTACATAAATGCGTTGATAGTACAACGTTCGAAATAAAAAATACTTATTGGAAGGTTTAACTTTATGTTAATTTTGTTAAAACCTATTTTCATCACCAGACTTATCAGTTAGTGGTTAAAATGAAACATTAGTCGAAATATTAAAAAGCTACCTAACCTTTGCCCCCATTGTTCTTATTTACATAAATGCGTTCTTGATAGTACAACGTCCGAAATAAAAAATACTTATTGGAAGGTTTAACTTTATGTTAATTTTGTTAAAACCTATTTTCATCACCAGACTTATCAGTTAGTGGTTAAAATGAAACATTAGTCGAAATATTAAAAAGCTACCTAACCTTTGCCCCCATGTTCTTAGTTACATAAATGCGTTCTTGATAGTACAACGTCCGAAATAAAAAATACTTATTGGAAGGTTTAACTTTATGTTAATTTTGTTGAAACCTATTTTCATCACCAGAGACTTATCAGTTAGTGGTTAAAATGAAACTTTAGTTGAAAGATTAAAAAAGCTACCTAACCTTTGCCCCCATGTTCTTAGTTACATAAATGCGTTCTTGATAGTACAACGTCCGAAATAAAAAAATACTTATTGGAAGGTTTAACTTTATGTTAATTTTGTTGAAACCTATTTTCATCACCAGAGACTTATCAGTTAGTGGTTAAAATGAAACTTAGTAGAAAGATTAAAAAAGCTACCTAACCTTTGCCCCCATGTTCTTAGTTACATAAATGCGTTCTTGATAGTACAACGTTCGAAATAAAAAATACTTATTGGAAGGTTTAACTTTATGTTAATTTTGTTAAAACCTATTTTCATCATCAGACTTATCCGTTAGTGGTTAAAATGAAACATTAGTCGAAAAATTAAAAAAGCTACCTAACCTTTGCCCCCATGTTCTTAGTTACATAAATGCGTTCTTGATAGTACAACGTCCGAAAAAATACTTATTGGAAGGTTTAACTTTATGTTAATTTTGTTGAAACCTATTTTCATCATCAGACTTATCAGTTAGTGGTTAAAATGAAACTTTAGTTGAAAGATATATCTTATATCTAGATAATCTGGGGTTTTTTTTTAATAAGGAAAGGAAATGATAATCGTGGTAGCTCGGTTATTCTACTACACGAGTCTCACGATCGGGTTTCACTGCACGGTTTAACTCAAAAATCGACCAAGCACGAAAATCCGCCATTTTATATTTTACATTTTCTAACTCACTCTATTGTTATTTAAATTCCAATCTAAATACTTTCAAAGTGAAACTAAAGATTCCAGACCGTAACCGTTTTCTTAAAGTGAAGTTGTCGCAATTGTTTTTTTTTTTTTTTCAAGGGCATATGGATTACATTTTAGTTTTGTCATACTGTTAGTAAACCCACAGGTAAATCATGTTTCAAGTTTACAATAATACATTACGATTGGTACGTGGTTCTGAAACTTTTGTCGTCAGAGCTTTCGCCCGAGGAGAAAGAAAAAAATTCAAAAACTCTAATCAGTCGAGATACGGAATTCGAAATTGTCCTCTCTAACGTTTGAGATTGGAACTAAGTAGGCGGTGCTAATATTGTACTGAACATTCTAGACGTTTACAGGGGGGGGGGGGGGGAATGTATCAACGGAAAACAAAGCGGATGAGATCATTTAAATGTAAACCTATTTTTACTTTTTAATCCAATCAAGATTTAAATTTTCCTGATAGTATTACCTACGTGGGCGTTGTTTAGTTTTATGGATTAATATGAAAGACTTGATCTGATCTATAATCCTTTCATTATCCCTTTAAAATCAGATGTAAAAAGAACCTACTATAAAGCTTGACCATCATGCAGGCATGTCTTATAGACGACGGACCTGCATTTTTTGGGTGAGTGATCTTACGAGGTCCGCGAGTTTCTCTCGCTTCACGAATCACGCGTGGTAAGAATTACTTTCTCGTGGCACGACGCCCCAAACTCGTAGCATGCACTGGGTCATTGTCTTTCAACCCTACCCCTAAGCGAGGTAACTCTTCACCTGGCCTTTCCCCTATCGGCTAATCATAATTTTCCCCGAGTGATGCTCCATAAGTTTTTCCGAAATCATCTCTTTTCTGATTGAGTTCTTATTCAAATGAATACACGACGAAGAAGCCAATCAGTGTCGAGTTTTCAGCACGTACCAGAAGCCGATGAAACCCTCCTATGAAGTCTACTACTCTAATGTTCCATATAGCGCTCCTCTCTGTATGGGTAAAATTCCCAATTTTACGAGTTAGAAGGGGTCCTACTTCATCCCCCCTGTCTACGGAAAATTGTAAATTCTCTCTCTCTACAAACGACGACGTTTTTTGGACGAATTCCAAGGCTGCTAGAGATATTCGCTCGACGAACTCCCGCTCCGAAAATATCTACCGTTAGGAGGCGTACGAATCGCGCTTTTTGAAACTAACCCATACAGAGAGGGGTAGACAAGACCAGGGAGTGTAGACTTCAAAGGAGGGTTTCATCGGCTTCTGCACGTACGATATATAGCCTGGTTCTCGGAATCTACCACGAATGAAACACTTAAGGGATATGAAAGGGTGAAAGCTTTGAACGAACTGAATACTCAAGTGATTATCTACTTTAGAATGCGGGTTTTCTTTCAAGTATATTTGGACGCCAAAAAACCTCTTTAATTCCTCATCCGTCACAATTAGTTGCCAATTGGCCCGATTGAATTTTAAGAAAGCGTGAAAGACTTGAAAATATAATTGCGACTGAACAACGTTTCTTTACAAAAACAAGCCAATTTTCGCCGCTATGGAAATTAGTATCGCGTCAATCTTCGAAAGAGGTGAAAATTATTATTATTTGGCCATCAATTTATTTTATGGCTAAGCGAATACCTTGTCAAGAATATAAACCGTGTTAACATATTGGTAAAATAACGGCCACTGGTCAGAACATGTTCCTAAATCTAAATTGATTTCTTGACCTAATATTAAATCCTTCTTAACCGTATTCTAAGTGGTCAAACTTCACGTTAATTAAGAAGAGAAAAATCAAATCACTTTATTTCGAAATTTAGGCTTAGCGGAGCTCTGAATTAAAAGTGCGTGTGAATTTCGTTGGTTTGGTTTGGACAAATAATTTAGGTTAACTTTTAGTATTGGCAGAAGCCGATGAAACCCTCCTTTGAAGTCTATTACTCCCGGGTCTTGTCTACCCCTCACTGTATGGGTTATTCTGAAAAGGCGCGATTCGTACGCCTCCTAACGGTAGATATTTTCGGAGAGGGAGTTCGTCGAGCGAATATCTCTAGCAGCCTTGGAGTTCGTCCAAAAAACGTCGTCGTTTGTGGAGAGAGAGAATTTCCAATTTTCCGTAGACAGGGGGGATGAAGTAGGACCCCTTCTAACTCGTAAAATTGTGAATTTTACCCATACAGAGAGGAGCGCTATATGGAACATTGGAGTAGTAGACTTCAAAGGAGGGTTTCATCGGCTTCTGGTATTGGATTTGGAAAAGTTAGGCAATAGTTTGCGGATTAAGATCCAAATTCATTAACACACGGCGAATTTGTGTCAAAGGCAAAAAAAATCTTTTGGGTAACAATACAATTTTTGCGCCGTGTTTATCAATTTGGCTCTAAAATTGCAAGAACTAGGTTGATTTTTTGAAAGTTGGGTTCAGGTTTGCAAAAACTATTTGGTAAAACTAGGTATAGATGGATGAAAATTTGGTTTTTAAATTATTTGGGCAACTTGTAGGACCCCCTGAGTTCGAATACTTCTGTATTTTGGGTTCAGCTTTGGTAGCGCAAAATAATTTCTCAAGTGTCTACCCCCTTGCGCTTATAAAACTCAAAATCGATGTAATGTCTTCAAGATAATACTGCGCACGTCCGGATACGCTTATAGATATTCACTGCCTTTATAAAGAAATCATTCACGCCATGATTCATGGCGACGGCAGTCGTGCGAGTTGCATTACAGTAAAGCACGAAACAGTTCATTGGAATATCACGTCAGTTTTCCAACTCAAAATACAAATAGGACATTAAAGGGACAGTGAAGAGGAAATTGATTTTTTAAATTATTTCGCTTCTAAAAATAAATCTTTGTTTAATAAAATATTCAGGAAGCATTTCTGAACGGTATAACAAATCGGAAAAGCTTCAGATTTTAGTATTCAATTAAAAGGGGAACCTTCGACTAATCTTTGGCTTAGTAAAATACCCGCGACACGTGCCGAGGCACACTCTTTGAATCGAGATAAATCTCGTTTTTGATTCAATCGCGCGTACAACAGCGCGTGTCGAGGATATTTTAAGAAGCCAAAGGTGATGGGGAGCTTTTTGATTCGTCGGAGGTTCTCCTTTTAATTGAATGCCAAAATTCAGACAAATATTTTCCCTCTAATGTTTTAATCCGTCAATAATTAATTTTTCTAATTGATAAAAAAAAGATTCGTGTTCCTTTTCACCCGAGGGGGCAGACACTCGCGAACTCAGGTGTACAAAAATTTAGAACTCTTTGCACTATCAAGGCTGAACTCAGAGTTCATGAGAGTTTGAACTCAATGCACTGTCAAAGCTGAACTCAGTGAACTCAGGTGTACAGCGAATTCAAGAGTGTCTGACCCCTCGTTTTCACCCTCCCTTTAACGAAATACGGGCGAAGAATTTAAAGACTGCGCACAATCAACCCTTTAATTCCAAAAATAACATGTTCTTTCGCGAACCGGCACAAATTTAGCTCGATCCTATAGGCGTAAAATTGATAAAGAGAACTTGGTTTGAACAAAAACGTAAATAATCCACATATTGAAATGAATGATTAGCGTTAAGTGCAGTGAACTATTTAAAAAATAGCTATTTCAATGGTGCAAGAAATTTGAATACTTTGTAGCTATAAACCCACAAAAAACCCCAGGTTTTTTATCGTACGCTCCATTCGCATGGCGGATTTTGACCAAAAACAAAATCTCATGATGGGGAAAAAGAAAAGTAATGATTTTTAAAAATAAATTGGTTTACGGTATTGTTTCACGATTGGAACATTAATCCAAAGGGACGTGAGATGGGCGTCTGATTAAGACAAATAGCTCCCTAATTGGTCGGTCTACGCATGAAATATCGCGCTTAGTATATACCATATACTACCTAAGAAAAAAAAAAAAAATCCTATTCCTAAAAAATTATAAACGTGATCAATTTTCGGTTAATTTAGAAAAGAAGTATTTTGAAAATTCGGAGGGGAAATATTTCTGGAGATCACGAATTTTATTCTAGATATAAACGCGATTAAAATGTGGTGGATTATCAGTTTTTCGGTCACCGATTTTTCGATATAAATCATGTTTGGCGGAAGACCTTTATGTAGATTAGACTAAACAAATATTACAGTTCAAAAATTATCTTCAGAACATTATATACTATTTTAAATATCCCTCCTACCTCTCCCTGTAGAAGACACCTGATATAACCAGGCAATAAAAATCCATCAATTTTAGATTAGGTTACCATTTCCCCGGGAATATCTCGAGTCTGAATGCTCACAGTCTAGCGTAGCCATATCGAAGAAAAACTATCTCTCTTCTCTACGCGCCCGTAGACACGAAATATTTTGTAGCGGCTAAATGGCCGAACCACCTCTATTAATTCAAGGTAACTATCTAAGACATCATAAAAGTAACGTTGAAATTGATTTATATTCAACAAAGGTGGGTGAATGTACCCTAAGAGATGTCAAAACTATAGTCGGATCCAATAACCTGTATGCTACTGAGAACAAACCCATAAGAATTTAGAGCCATAACTACGTATCTTTATTGAAGGACAAGACTCACAAAAGGGAATTTGAAATTTAACGGGCTTGAGTCTGAAATGAGATCACGCTAAATTAAAAATTTAAAAGGAGAAAAACTTTTCTGATATATTTCGACTAGATCAGAAGCCGATGAAACCCTCCTTTGAAGTCTACTACTCTAATGTTCCATATAGCGCTCCTCTCTGTATGGGTAAAATTCACAATTTTACGAGATCGGAGGGGTCCTACTTCATACCCCCCTGTCTACGGAAAATTGGAAATTCTCTCCCTCCACAAACGACGACGTTCTTTGGACGAACTCCAAGGCTGCTAGAGATATTCGCTCGACGAGCTCCCGCTCCGAAAACATCTACCGTTAGGAGGCGTACGGATCGCGCCTTTTGAGAATAACCCATACAGAGAGGGGTAGACAAGAACAGGGAGTAATAGACTTCAAAGGAGGGTTTCATCTACTTCTGACTAGATTTAAAACTGTAAGATTACCTAACTTAATATTGGATTGTAATTATTTTTAAATTGAGAATGAAGCCGATTTTAATCCCCAAACATTTTACGATTTTGAGGTTTAAATCATCTCAATAATTAAAATAATTTAAATACGAACATATTATTCTATCACTTACAAAGACTGAAAGATTATTCTTAATCTCGGGTAACACTGACCACGGGAATTTTAAAAATCTTGGATATTGGTAACATTTTCAACGTAATTAGAATTTCCTAACAAACTTAGTAGACCTACCATACCTTTAAGTCAAATCAACTAAGATACACCCTTTTGCCTGTTAATTTTATGTTCAAAAACTAGTTGCGTTTCTCGAAGTTTATAGGGTGGAGATTATTTTTCTTTCACAAAATATTTTGATGGCAATTCTGCCTATGTCTTCTTAGACAGTAGACATATAGAGTTCGTTCGATGTATTTAAAGCAATAGACCTGAAGTGGTGGTTTATTTCTTTAAGGTATATCTTCTACCTTTCATTCTTTCCCCATTTACGACTTAATTGCGTCAGATATGTTGAACGCAACAACGAACCTTCTTATATATAAGTATAGGTGTTAAAAACATAAAACTCAAGTTTTAAAAAGTATGAATAAAAAAAATATGAAAAACTGTTTTCATAAAACGGTTCGCACGGAGAAAGTGTCAAATGGAGAGCCAGTGAAAGAGCTTTTGAATTTCATTGCAATATAAGAAAGAGGGTTTATTTTCTATGTGATATTGGATACCTTTTCATGTCGCAACTTATGAAATTATAACCTTTGGTAGTACGATATTTGTTCGAGTTCCGTCTCGTCAGAGGTATATAATAACCCCCTTCGGGGGGAAGTATGAAAGCCCCTATACTACCAATGCTAAAAATCACGAACAACAAGAGCCCGCTGCTGACTATCTAGGCCACTAGCTCGCGCTGGACTTCTCAATGTCGCTACTCTAGTAAATGGTCTTTGTATAAACAAGACGGCTCGATTTGTGTTTAGAACTTCCTGTCTCAGGAGTCAGGCTGTCTGTTAAAATGGACTCGAAGGTTGACTTCATCTCGCGAGTTCCGGAAGTGCGCGTAGGGAAAATTTAGTGAGGTTCAAAATGGTGTAACTATTTTTTTGGGAGTAAAGCGGTGTGTCGATCCGCCGCGATTTACGCCGGGCACTCGTTGTTCGTCGATTTTGCCTACCTTTCATACTTCCCCCCGAAGGGGGTTATTATATACCTCTGGTCTCGTGTACATTTTGTGTTCCACACCGACCATTGACCGGACTTCGCGGGCTAAGATGACGATTATAATATTTTTTTCTTTTTTTAAGTGTATAGAAAGAACAGAGTGGTTATACTTTAATACGCGGTTTCCACTAGGCGAAAACGAAAAATGCTTTAAAGGGAAAATGGACTCTACCAACGAGTGATTCTTTATCGATTCCTTATCGTTTAAATAGGCCTAATCTCCCATTAAATAAATTTACAAAATAGGGAAAGTAGGCTTAGCTGGATTCATGGAGATACTGAATTTCTTCAAAATTGAAGGGTCATTGACCAATCAGAAAAGGCTCGTCGTTAAGGCGAGATATCAATGGTATTTCCAATAACATTTGATTGGTCACTGACTCATCAAATGCGAAAGAATTCATGATCTCAATGAATCTAGCTAAGCCTATTTTAAATTTTTAGTTTTGTAAATCATTTTACTAATGAATTAGGCCTATTTAAACGATAAGAAATCGATAAAAAAATCGTTTGCTATTAGATTGTATTCTCCCTTTAAATAATTATATCCTACGTTGTGAAAAAAGCGTAATATTTGAGCTAAATAACTTAATAACTTACACAACGATTACCGAATTCTCACCCCCTCCCCTTCCACCGCGTGCAATCGTGAGCAAATTATAGGATTAAATTTGCTGAAATTGAAGGGGATTTTGTTAAAGAAAAAATTACTTTTATGGTTTTAAAAAGGGAAGGTGTAATACGCTATACAAAATACGAGTTTTGTGTAGAAACCGAGTTGTATTTATGCCTAGTACATTCAACTTCGAAATCATAGACTTCACACTCCCTTTAAAGAGATAACGCCCATCTTGAGGTAAGTGTGGCGTTGATTACTTATGTTCTGTGGAACTTGGGTCTTTATGTTTTTACGGTTGAATATCCCATTTATTTGAACTTGGCGTAATGAGTCATATTGAGGTTATGACCCGTAGAATTTCATTTAACTTTACTAATTATTTTAAGACTTTAAAAATTGAGCTTAGAGCGTGTTTATTATAATTAAAAATATAGTAGTCTAATTCTAATAATATAGTATGGCTACAGACTGTTATTTTTATTACTACCTAAGGGAAAAATATTTCATAGTTAGGCTCATAGATATATTTTACTGTTAGAATTCTAGTGAAAAGCGCCAATAAAAGAGTTACGCCTCTTAATTACCCTAAAAGAAATTGACGTCATCGCCGCTTTTCTCTACAACGTTTATTATTGCCTATCAACCCAAGGTTTGCACACTCAAGGTGATACACGGAGATCCTGAATTTTCGCATTGAAAGGTCATCGACTAGTCGTTAAGGCGAGATCTCCCCGAGACTTGGTCGCTGAATTTCATAGCATTTAAGGGTCATATCGACCAATCGAATGTGGGTGGAGTCTCACGGAGATCTCGCCTTAATGACTAGTCTTTGCTCATTGGTCGATGACTCTTCAATGCGAAGAAATTCAGGAGCTCCATGAATCCAGCTAAGTCTAGTTTTAAATTTGATTATAGTTTAATATTGGTCTGTAATTTTTTTCCTAAATCTTCTTCGAAACCGATTTAGGCTTAGCGATGAGTGCAGTTCAGAACTTCGATAATTAACCGCGAATTACCGCGAAACCTTTTATAGGGGCGAGTTTTGATAACGCTTTGAGGCGTATTTTAACCGTCCGAATCGATTAAATATAACTTTTTTTTCAAGAAGATTCAAATGGTAAAATGCGCAAACCTTGGGCGGATTGATACGTAATATTAAACGTCGTAGAAAAAAGTAGTCATTTTCCATTTTCAGAATTAAAGAAAAGATCGGAAGGGACTGAAATCCTTCGTACAAATCATGGTTTTAAGGGAATTTTAAGTCCATTCTAAAACTGTAACTCCGTATAGGAGTAAAATAATATAAATAATGGCATCATGGGGCGAAATTTATAAGCCTTCAAAATCGGCCGATATATCATTGAGATAATAATAATTTTAAGAGAAAGATTTTTCAGGCAACAGGCATGCGACCTCGGATGAATGTAAGCCGAAACTATACGTGTATATTTAACAGCGTTCATCCAATTATATCCGATTAAAAAAAAAGGCTAGAAACTAAATATTGCTACCGCGTACGTTCTCGCCTTTAAAAAGGGTGTAACTCGAAAACCGTATTCTTGGAGCGAAATTGTTTTAAGTCGTTTATATTATGATTTAAGACAGACCCCGTGACATATGCCGAAGACGTTGGGCATCAAAAGCTGGCCTATTATTTTAAAGTTTAACATTACAAGCGCTGTTGAAGGGTGAAATAAAATTTTGGCCCGAATTCATATTTACTAAAATTCAAATTTTACAAAATAATTAATTTACACACCAAAAACGTGTCTGAAAATTATTGGAAAATTCTCAAATACGTTCTTTCAGAAGCCGATGAAACCCTCCTTTGAAGTCTACTACTCCAATGTTCCATATAGCGCTCCTCTCTGTATGGGTAAAATTCACAATTTTACGAGATCGGAGGGGTCCTACTTCTATGGAAAATTGGAAATTCTCTCTCTCCACAAACGACGACGTTTTTTTGACGAACTCCAAGGCTGCTAGAGATATTCGCTCGACGAGCTCCCGCTCCGAAAACATCTACCGTTAGGAGGCGTACGAATCGCGCCTTTTGAGAATAACCCATCCAGAGAGGGGTAGAGAAGACCCGGGACTTCAAAGGAGGGTTTCATCGGCTTCTGTTTAAAGTATATATCGTACGAGTTAAGCCGTATTTGCTCTAGGTACCATAGACAATGATATTAACATTTGAAATATAAGAAACGTACAAAAACGTGAAGATGGAATAAGGTTTCGTGTCGAAGTAACAATCGGGAAATTTCCATTTAATAATATCTTATAAATATCTAATATCTTTTTTTATCTCGGCTATATATCATACTATTCCGGTTATCACAAGGGGAATAACTTTAAAGGGTTAAGGACTTTACAAAATATGTTTTAAATTTAAAAATAATTCACTAATAACAGATAGAGCGAGCGAGTAAATATAAATTCGGGACAATCATATTATTTCAGCCTGGAAAGCGCTTGTTATGTCCTAACATTAAAAGAATAGGCCGGCGTTTGACACAAAAGGCCTTAGGAATCAAACACCGGCCTATTATTTTAATTTCAAGACATTACAAACGCTGTAGAAGGCTGAAGTAATATGATTGGTCCGAATTTATGTTTTTTTTTTCTTCAAAATTTACCAAACTTCAGAAAGTAATTTAAATACCAAAAAAGTGTCTAAATAAATTCAAATGCTGCTCCAATTTTAGATCCAAGTTTCCCTTTAATATATTATAATTTTTTAAACATATATAATGGAATTTTATGAATTTATTGATAACTATCGTTTTAGGCCTAATTGTCATTATAATTTCGTCGATTGTTTTCTCTTGCCGCTTTAATAATTTTAATAACATAATTGCAGAAGTAGATGAAACCCTCCTTTGAAGTCTACTACTCTAATGTTCCATATAGCGCTCCTCTCTGTATGGATAAAATTCACAATTTTAGGAGATCGGAGGGGTCCTACTTCACACCCCCTGTCTACAGAAAATTGTAAATTCTCTCTCTCTCCACAAACGACGACGTTTTTTTGAGGAACTCCAAGGCTGCTAGAGATATTCGCTCGACGAACTCCCGCTCCGAAAATATCTACCGTTAGGAGGCGTACGAATCGCGCTTTTTGAAATTAACCCATACAGAGAGGGGTAGACAAGACCCGGGAGTAATAGACTTCAAAGGAGAGTTTCATCGGCTTCTGATAATTGATATTTTGAAAATTAAAACTAAATTGG
This sequence comes from Odiellus spinosus, assembly GCA_963920705.1. Taxonomy (NCBI): domain Eukaryota; kingdom Metazoa; phylum Arthropoda; class Arachnida; order Opiliones; family Phalangiidae; genus Odiellus; species Odiellus spinosus. The sequence goes on along the minus strand of OY987237.1, from coordinate 14,342,149 downwards.
ACATTTCTAGAAAATCGATTCTCTAGCCCTTTAAATTGATACACAGCCGGGAAAATGATGGCCCCGAATGCGAATATGATAGAACCGCGTGCGAACAATAATGATGGCGAGATTTTTTAACGGAAGCAACGGGTCTAAACACGCGAAATGCTCATTCATAAAAGTCCAAAAATATATATTTTAAAACTTCTTTAACGCTATAGACCATGTTAGACGAGACCAAACCCTCCCTATGGCGAATGGGGAAGAAGAAGATGATGGAATCATGGAAAAAGGTCCCCGCTAGATTATTTATCACGAAATCTTTATTTTCTTTTAAACGTTCTATACGAGACTATCAAATGACGTAATGTATATAACCCCTTTGCTTTTTTTCCGGGGTTAAAAGTTGAAATGGAATTAAACGGTCATTCGATTCGATGGAAAATAAAGTAGGCAAAACGATAAATAGCGCGATTGTTTCGTAATAATAGTATTATTATTATCTATAGAAATAATCAAGTGATAATTACGAGTTAGAATGTTAATGGCTACTTTCAGAGTTCACAATATGTTAAAAATACAACCCAGGATAAAAATAATCGCGTTAATTATGAAACAAAGAGGTTGAGCAATTTCTAAAACCGTTAATCTTCGCGACTTTCTATTCAGAGTTCATAAAAATTCCGTGACAGCCTGACTTTAATTATTTTAAAACTGAAATTAAAAATTTCAAAGACCAATATCCCAAAATTGAAAATTCTTATACGCAAATATAAAATCATTATATTAAATTGGAAAATCAAATTTTTCTTCAATCTGTTATTAATTAAAATACGCTGGAAGCGGATGAGTATAGTTTTGAAATTCCAGAACCCGAAAACTATAAAGTATACAACAAGGAAACTTCGAGTCACCAAACCGGGAGACTTCAGGTATCCACTTATTTTTTATTAACTGTTAATTATCTGAGCAACAATATAACTCGCGGTAGGCGATATTCGGCTTCCGGGCGCCACAAAAAAGACGAGAGAAAGATTGTTGGAGATAATTACGAATTAAAACATTGATTAATAACCCCTTAAACTCGAGTAATATACGATCCAACTTCGACTAAAAAACTAGGCACTAAATTATTCTCAAAAGGGCGAAAACCCTAAAAAGTAATACGATACGTCTTCAAGATGAGTTTCCAATATCGAAAGAAGCTTAGGCGGATTTACACGCGATGATGAAAAGGATAAGAGTTCAAATAATTGTTGAAAACAGGAATTGGAGTCAGAAAAAAAAAATTATTGTTCAAGCAAGGAGGTCGCGGCTCTCTTTGGATCTAAAATGAGAAACTTTTGGAGTTTTCAGAAACGTACAGTCGTGTCCAGAGGAAACTTTCAATTTGCTACGGAGTCAACCATGGAAAATGAAAGTCAATTTCGAATTCGACAGTAGGAATGGACAAAATCTATTAGGAATGGATAAAATCTAGTAGTGATGGACAAAATCTAGTAATGATGGACAAAATCTAGTTGGAATGGACAAAATCTAGTAGTGATGGACAATATCTAGTATGAATGGACAAAATCAAGTAGGAATGGACAAAATCTAGTAGTGATGGACAAAATCTAGTATGAATGGACAAAATCAAGTAGTGATGGACAAAATCTAGTAGTGATGGACAAAATCTAGTAGGAATGGATAAAATCTAGTAGTGATGTACAAAATCTAGTAGGAATGGACAAAATCTAGTAGGAATGGACAAAATCTAGTAGTGATGGACAAAATCTAGTAGTGATTGACAAAATCTAGTAGGAATGGACAATATCTAGTATGAATGAACAAAATCTAGTAGGAATGGACAAAATCTAGTAGTGATGGATAAAATCTAGTCGGGATGGACCAAATCGAGTAGGAATTATGGACCAAATCTAGTCGGGATGGACCAAATCGAGTAGGAATTATGGATGGATAAACTCTAGTCGGGATGGATACACATGGCCATAGAGTTAGTACGTTGTGTCTTTCGAACGAAAGAGTATTTAACGGCAAGCGTCAACTTATCCTGTTAACGAACAGAAAACTTACAAAAAAAGGCTGACATCATCGAGAGATATATAGAGATGGTCATAGCTTTGTACGTGTTGAAACCTAGGGCTGATTCGGGATACGGTAGAAATACCGGTATAATTTCATCATCATACATAATGTTCTGACATTTACGGCCGTAACTCTTGCTTTTTCAGAATTTTTCTCCTTAAAAGTGGATAGAAGCGCGCCCTAAAAAATAACCCCGATTATGAAACCAAAAAAAAAAAATTAATGACTATTTTAATATATGTTTATTCAGCCTTGTCGATAAATTTGGAATCTGTCTCATTTGGGAGAGACGTGAATGTTTTTGATTAGCGATATTTAATTTGGTGGGTTTCGATAAAATATTTAGTTATTTATTAATTCACATTTGGGCGGAAGTTTTGCAAATTGGATCATTTCTGACCAAATTAGAACATTTCGTTTGAAAAGTAAACCCGAAGTAGAAAGCTTCGCGAGCTTGCTACGTTCACACTAGCATTTCTTAATCGATTTGAAACGGTAAAATCAAACCGAAATTCGAATCGTCAGGAATAGTTTTAAGCGTCACGATTTATAAATCGATTTATCGTAGCTTCATCTATCGGTTCTTGAAACCGAATCGATATGAAACTGGTTCCCGAAGCAGTATCGAGAAATCGAATCAAATCGATTCGAGAAAAGACAGTTTCCCGTTCACACGACTATAGCGAATCGTTTTAAAAAGGGTTTAAATCGATTCCAAGGCTTAGTATGAACAAGGAGGATTAGACAAGGAGAAGAAATGTGGGGACGGCGCGGTTCCTACTGCGTCGGCCTAAACTCCCACTCTGGGAGAACGGGGGTAGAGACGTTTCGTGGTAAAATGTTGTCACGTGGGTAAAACGAATCCTTTATGAGACGCGCTAGCTAGCGACCACGTGACAACAGTTTACCTCGAGAATTTCCTATCCCCCCTTTCCACCCGAGTGGGAGGTTGGCTCTTCTCTCTCTCTAACTCAACGCAGCCCCACATTTCCTCTCCTTGTCTAATCCTCCTTGGTATGAACGCGGCTTTTGACAAGACCCGAATCGAGTCAGTTAAATAGATTTTAATTCTGGAATTGATTAAAAAAATATCATGTTAGGTTGTGAAGTAGCATTATCACTCGAGATGTTTGCGAAACGGAAGCGGAAAAAATAACAACGAATACTTGAGAAATTTTAGCAATTCCATATTCGTTTCTCGTTTCCCCAAAAACATGATACTATTGCATAGCGGTTTCAGTTTGTTTTATACGAATTTAAGAGGTGTAACATTCAATGAAACACGTGTCTTAGTTTAAGGGGCTACCGTGTCAAGTATTAACTACCCGAGATTCCACGATTTAACGAAACAATGCTTCGTATAACCTAGAGTTCAAATATACTCGATTAAGACATTGAGTTCAAAAAGAGTTGACGTAGTGAGAAAAGCTAAGGCGGATTTATACACGATGTTAAACCTTATGGAAAAAAAGTAGTCGGTGTCAACTATAGATGGAAGACCCGGAAAATAGGCTTAGCTGGATTCATAGAGATCCTGATGGGTCATGGACCAATCAAATGTTATTGAAAGTCACATGGAGATCTCGCCGTAAAGACAGGCCTTTGCTCATTGGTCGCTTACCCATATCAGAGGTATATAATAACCCCCTTCGGGGGGAAGTATTAAAGCCCCTATACTACCAATGCTAAAAATCACGAACAACAAGAGCCCGCTGCTGACTATCTAGGCCACTAGCTCGCGCTGGACTTCTCATAATTTGACTACCGCAACCGTAAGTCTAAAGCTTATTTTAAGAATGCACGGCGTGGTAATCTTTCAAAAGATTTATAAAATGTAACGTACGATTTTGAAATTCAAGTCACTTGAGACTAAGGTATAATTTTGGACAAGAAACGCGAAGGGGCCCCATCTTTAATTTTTAACCACATCGTCACGAAATCCTTTTTAACATCATCAATTTTATGGGATTTGGAAAATTTCTAAAGTACAGACTGTAAGTGTTTAAGGTCTAGATAATCCTAAACAAAATCAAATTGTAAAATAGCTATTCAAAGCCCTGAGGACAAATAAACAATGACTCGGGCTTAAGACAGTATTTTATTTCAAAGATTGGAGATTTGGTTGTAAACTAAACTAAAGCTGAGGTAGATTATTATACAATCTTAAACTTCTTAGACGATTAAAGTTATTTTAGTCTAAAATAGTTTTAAGGAACCAAAAAACCTGTTAACTAAATTAACGATAATTTCAGAAGCCGATGAAACCCTCCTTCGAAGTCTATTACTCCCGGGTCTTGTCTACCCCTCTCTGTATGGGTTATTCTCAAAAGGCGCGATTCGTACGCCTCCTAACGGTAGATGTTTTCGGAGCGGGAGCTCGTCGAGCGAATATCTCTAGCAGCCTCGGAGTTCGTCCAAAAAACGTCGTCGTTTGTGGAGAGAGAGAATTTCCAATTTTGCGTAGACAGGGGGGATGAAGTAGGACCCCTTCTAACTCGTAAAATTGGAAATTTTACCCATACAGAGAGGAGCGCTATATGGAACATTAGAGTAGTAGACTTCAAAGGAGGGTTTCATCGGCTTCTGATAATTTTCATTCGAAAGGTAGTAAGTACTTTTACGAAAAAGACCGCGCGAAAGTGACCTTATCAACTGTAGGTTCTACAATACCCTCGCGTGAAGCGACCATAATGATGACGTAGTATTGCGGGGAATTTGTATTTTAAAAATTTCGAAAAATGGCGATTATAAAATATATATTTTTACTGTCGCGGTAATTTTGTTCTATGACATATTGAATTGTTTTTCAAAGAACTCAATTTACATTTGGAGTTCATGACAACTCTTTAACAGCCTCACTCTATCAATGCGTATTAATCCGCCTAAGCATTAACAATATTGCAAACTCTTTTTGAATAATAATAATTTACAGTTCTAAATCTTCAATAATAAAAATTCAATTTTAACGAGCGCATATTAGGTATTAATGTCGTAGAAATTGGTTATTTTACTTTGCACGTTCCCCCGTGTAATTGTAGAGCCCGGGGCCCCGGTTCTTGTCTCTATAATTGAAATATTCGGCTATAAAATAGAGCGATGAAACTAAGTTGGCCAGTATTACTCGTCAGTTACACTCCATTGGACTCGAGTAATTTTAACACTTTAAAAAAAAACACCTCGGCAAATTATTATTCCCACGGGGCCCTTATAAAATTTTTGAAAATCTTCCCAGACAGGGGGGAGTTTTAAGAACCAAAAAGGGTGGAATAATAAAAGTTTAAGAACAAAATTATTAATTTTAAACGCAATTTGTCGGGCCTCTAAACCAGAAACCACGGTTCATGGGCTTTTTTTTCTTTTCCACTCCGAGTCAACTTTTCATAATTGTTTTCATTAATTATCGGTGCATTTCAAAGAATATATTTTCACATAAATTGGACCACACCACGAGTAATCTCTTTAAAAAGGTTTGGTGATCTCCTTAGTGCCATCTAGACGGTATGTGGCTTACAATTGATGAAGACTTCTGAATATGGTCTGGATAAGATGAATTAATAAACTTTTAAATAAATTTCGCGCCAAACACGTGAATTTCAACACCCGCGTGACATCACAGTTGTTTTTAATTTCATTATGTTGGTAGGAAAAATCAACTAATTGGCTCCAGTTGCAGTCTCGTTAATTAATTTAATAATATTATAAGTTATTCATCATTATCAATAAATTTTGTGTAAAGGAATTTATAAACTTTTTTTTTTGTAACCATGTCTCCTAAATTAATTTATTAAATTTCTAATGAAGATATAATATTTAGATTAATGCGTATTTAACTAATATCACGTACGGATTAATCTCTTCCAAATAAAATGATTACGTGGGCGTTTTAAGAATCCCCGCTACTGGCACGTCTTCTATCAGTGATTTTATTTTCTTTTGATTTTGATATCAACCTTTCAAATACTATCTTCACTTTTTAAGGTGTGTTGGAATCTTTCGTCTTCGAGTAGAATACGAATCATGATAAGAGGAATTTTATGAAGTTTTTTTTCCCATGGTAAATACTGTTTATAGAAAATTACAAGATTTACTTTAGGAAAAAGGGTGTGTTAGGATATCTTAAGATAACATACCCCCTTGATATCCCTTTTTCCGGTCTCAAAACTATCGCCGATTTCTGATTTTTAATATTCGAGCCCCATGCATAGATATTTTAAAGGAAAAATACAATTTGTTTACAGTTAAATCAGAAGCCGATGAAACCCTCCTTTGAAGTCTACTACTCCAATGTTCCATATAGCGCTCTTCTCTGTATGGGAGAAAATTCCCAATTTTACGAGTTAGAAGGGGTCCTACTTCATCCCCCCTGTCTACGGAAAATTGGAAATTCTCTCTCTCCACAAACGACGACGTTTTTTGGACGAACTCCAAGGCTGCTAGAGATATTCGCTCGACGAGCTCCCGCTCCGAAAACATCTACCGTTAGGAGGCGTACGGATCGCGTCTTTTGAGAATAACCCATACAGAGAGGGGTAGACAAGACCCGGGAGTAATAGACTTCAAAGGAGGGTTTCATCGGCTTCTGATAGAAACAAATTGCGGAGATTGCAGTGAAGTTTAATCTTCTAGCTTTGGGTGTATACATTTAAGCGTTCGCTCCCGACAGACAGATATTATAACTTGAATATGTCATCGAAAAAAAATTACAAGGACAGTAAAAATTAATATTTTAATCGCCAATAAAATAATTCCCCGCAATTGTACGTCATCACTATGATCGCGTGACTATATTATAGAGCCTATTTCATTCTGTCACGTGATTGGTCGCTTTCGCTGGGTCTTTTTCGTGAAAGTACTTATTCCATTAAGTCCTACGAAAAAATGCTGGCCGCCTCACAAGATACAATTATAACGCCACGAAGTGTTTTTCAAAATTATTTCAAGGTGTAATTTTAATCACATCGGCGTAATTATTAAGATTTAACGCTTGTCGTCGCGAATCAAATAAAACATTGTAATATTTCGCCCTTGAATTTGCGAAAACATAATCAACCGGATTTCCAAAACGATTCCGATTAAGAAGACACCGAAGAAAGTTGTATTGGGCCAAAAAGTCACGGTTGGTATCTCAGCGGCAGCGCGTCTCTTATCCCAAGAACATTATTTCCTTTCTTTCTGTTTTTACTAGCCCGAGACCACCGTCAAATGCCCTCCAACAAAAAATGACTCTCATTTCCCCCTTTCAATTTAAAGACGAGTTTTTCAAACGAGTCTCGTTCGCATTTTTGATGAGACAAACATTAAGGCTCAAGAAAGGTTTGACGCCATACTTCGAGGCTAATTATCATTTGAGTGAGCTATTTCTTAAGAAACCTCGTTTGGTCCACCCGCAATTTGGAAGAAATAATGATTTATGCCCAGTAGCGCGGATCCTAATTGCGCAGTTTCCCCCCCAATTGCGCAGTTTTCCCCCCAATTGCGCAGTTTTCCCCACAATTGCGCAGTTTTCCCCCCAATTGCGCAGTTTTCCCCCAATTGCGCAGTTTTCCCCCCAATTGCGCAGTTTTCCCCCAATTGCGCAGTTTTCCCCCCAATTGCGCAGTTTTCCCCACAATTGCGCAGTTTTCCCCCCAATTGCGCAGTTTTCCCCCCAATTGCGCAGTTTTCCCCCCAATTGCGCAGTTTTCCCCACAATTGCGCAGTTTTCCCCCCAATTGCGCAGTTTTCCCCACAATTGCGCAGTTTTCCCCCCAATTGCGCAGTTTTCCCCACAATTGCGCAGTTTTCCAACCAATTGCACAGTTTTCCCCCCAATAGTGCAGTTTTCCCCCCAATTGCGCAGTTTTCCCAATTGCACAGTTTCCATTACGAATATTAACACATTTGCGCGTTTCCCAAATGAAAATACTACTTTATTTTCTTATATTCAAGTGGTTTTAAATCTTGCATCATTATCATATGTAATCAATAATGGATATTATTTAATACTAATTGGATTTATAAATAAATACTTTTATCGCATCACTACGCGAGTGATTTTAATTTTCGATTACTAAACTAATCTAACCTGTAAATTAAATTTATTTCCTCTAGAAATAATTTAAAATAATATACATAAAATCATAAATAATATATTTTATAAACAATTAAAATAAATACATTTTGAACTAATGAATGAAATAACAGTTTCTTCAAACTATCTTTAGTAAGAATCGATCCCAGAACCTCGCGATTGATAGCCTGATGGCCATCCAGTTACGCCACGGCAACTTGAGTTCCGTTTTAAAAATCTAACATTTGTAGAGAAACTGCGCAATATAGAAAACGCTAAACTGAGAAAAATGCGCAATTGATAATACTAAGCAATTGATAAAACTGCGTAAATAAGAACTACGCGCAAACTGCAAATGCGGATTTGGGAAAATAGCGCAACTGTAAAACTGAGCTACTGGGAACTGCGCAACTGGTCCATACCGAAATGACATATCTACGCAGAAGCGAATAAATATTCAACCATTCAGAAAGATCAGAGCATTTCTACGAGTTGATTTTCGTTCCCCTTCACCTTTGATGGTATTCAATGTCAATGCGAACGGGTCCTAATCATTACCATCATCTGATGAGGCATTTTTTTTTTTTTTTTTTCCTCTCGCGGCGGAATTACATTCGTGGCCCTTGAAAACTGTTTGGATGTTGGGAGGGTAGCTTAGCAAAATGACCGGGGAAGGTAAACTCGTCGAAGGGGAAACCGTGTGTTAGGGAAGGCATCGGGAAAATTCTGAACTCACGAACGCCTAGAAAGTGCGGCCAGCGGAGTCTGGAGCCGGTTGTCAGACTGGGACGTGGATTCCAAAAGAGAGCCAAAAATATACCACAACAAATAACAATAGTTCTTTTTTAGGCTTAGCGATTTTAGCCATAATCCATCAAAAAAATTGGCATTATCTATTACTATAACCGTAACCGAAACTAGATGAAATATTAGATTCGATTTCTACAACCCTGAGAACTTTTGAAACTTTGGAAACTTCCTAAAACGTTTGTTTTTATTCAACAAAAACTCCAAAAAAAAAAAACATGCGGCTGTGATAAACGTTTTTAAAAAGTTTTAGTAAAATATAGTTTCCTCGAAAAGTAAGGCGCTGGGAAATCATTTCTAAAGGTAGGACACCTTTTTTGAAATATCAGGATTAATTTAATTTTAGTCGCTTTGCGATTACAAGCTTGGAAGGTACCTAAAAATATTCATTGTAAAACGTGTTGTTTTATGATAATTTTGGGTCATTCCAAGGCTGTTAAAGAAGTTAAGCCTTTTTTTTATAATTTTATCGTATCGCTAAGCCTATTTTATAGCACGAACTAATTTAAATTTCAACCCCGTTAATATTAAAAGGATTAGTTCTAGAATAAAATAATATTTCAATACGTAGAAAACCCCTTTAAACTTTTATTATAACGAAAAATATTAGCATTTTTGTGGTGTAGAACTTTTTCAACTCTATGTACTACAAGAGTTCACAAGAGTTTGAATTCAATATGTACTGTCAAAGCTATCCAAGAGTGTCTGCCCCCTAGGAAAACAACGACATTATACGTCATAGCACACTCGTTTCTCATTGGTTTGGCGTATACACTGCCAATAAATCTGGCAATACTGTCGATTGATTTCCAAAATTGATAAAGCTCCTAACGCCATCTATTGTTAGGACTCTGAAGTGAGGTAGCAACTCGATCAAAAATAATTTAGAGATTATAACTTTTGTTTTCTACATTTTGAAACTTTGCCTTTCATATAAGATGAAAATATTATTATGAACTGAGTATTATACCAAAATTTGAGAGGTTCCTTAAAATCTGTACACCGATTACCCAATTACGTTACTTTTTAAGTTTTAAATACAATTTAAAAATTTTGTTTTTCACGAAGTATCAGTTTCAAATTATTAAGATTAACTTAACTTTAGGAAAGCTAAATACGTCCTCAGTTAGGTAATCATTTTAATAAGGTCAAAAACTACAGGTTTGTACAGCGATTACGTGGAATGATCAGCCCCTGGTGAAAACTGACCAACAAGTAGGTTTCATCAAGAACATTGGGCAAAGATATTCTATCAAAAGTTTAATTAAAGACATACGCTTGACAATTGAAGGGTATATTTTTGATCGGGATAGATCAGAATTGGACGCGCTTAGAGATAGAGGGCGCGTTCGCATCGAGTCACTGCCTCTCTGGTTATTAAAGGGAAACGGAGATATTTAGCCCGGAGCTGCTAAAAGTGCGATAACCCTGAATAAATGATACGGGGGACACACCGTGATATTAGAAAGAAAGCAAAGCCGGAACATTTTGATATCTTTAACCGCGAGGCGATGTACAAATGGATCCTGGCAATAATAATATAGACACATCCCTTTTTTTTAATGGCTAAACCTTGCGTCATTGCAATCTTTATCCAGTCAATATACGGTACTCAATTTCATTTGCGTCTAAGATTTTGATGGGAAGTCATAAAACTAATGTTTATATGAAACAGTGCTTAAAGGGAGTGTGAATAGGATAATGAAGGATTATTTTTATGGATTCAACTTCTACAAATAAGAAAAGTTTGCCTTGTTCATTGTAGAACAACTCTCTGATTTTGGGATAGAATAGATAAATATATAAAAGGGAGGAGTCCTTTTTCGTAAGTTGAGCGTCGACGTCACCTGTGACGTTTCTTGTACAGAAACACGGCGCCCGCAGGCAGAATGACAAAATTCTAAAGATCTCTGGTTTTACTCTCAAGCTTAACGCCCGCTTTCTCCGCGCCTGCGCTCTTTATACATCCGGAACTCTAGGGGATGAGTGACGTCTACAGTGACGCGGCCGCTAAACTAACAAGTTGATCAAGCCGAACTGAGCTATTTATATAATCATCTATTGAAAGGAGGGCCTCCAACTAAAAAAAGAAGCCCAGCCATTGGTTTAATAAAATAGCAGGGACTCCCCATATAAGGACTATGGTGGATTAGGCATATTTAAAACTATAAGGAATCGATAAAAAACACTTGTTTTTTAGGTTTCATTCTCCCTTTAAATTCAAAATTCATTTAACCCTACAGTTACGAATATAAATACTAAGAAAAATGATCTCTCAGAAAACAACTGACATATCTACCATCAAAATTTGATATTTTTTAATAGCGAACCACCAGAAAACACCGATTAATCTGTGGAAATATTAATTTTTTCTCCACTGAAACAATTACGAAACATGATGCTCTTTAAAAACCTAAACTTAAACCCTGAAGAAAAATTCTCACGAGTGCACGAAAACAACCACTCCCTAGATATAAAAGTTACCACCAACACCAGAGTTATTTCGATCACTCAAGTCTTATCTACAATAATATAACGAGTAATTTATGATAATACCACGAGCAATCTTAGCTAATTTATTACTGTACACACGTATACATTACAGTCTAAAACCTAATCTGATTTTAGCCTCTCAGCTATTAAATTAGCGGTTTTAATAATAATACAGAGCAAAAAATTACCCAAATTATTCCCAAACCTTGCTTGTTGAATGAAAAAAAAAAAAAAAAAAAAAAAAAAAAAAAAAAAAATTAACTACTTTAACGAAATTAAAGGGATTATCAAACTATATTAATTTTGACCATTAGTTCAACTTTAATTGAGAGAAAGAAAAAAACAAATATGAAAACCTTGTCCAACCAAATTTACCAAATTTACTAGAAATATGATGATTTAAGGACCAAATCACGATTTTATGGTGGTCTAGGGACCTCAAAAAAAGTAGGGGGTTTTAGGTATATTAGGGACCTAGTGGGAGCCCTGCCATGCCAAAAAAAAAAAAAACGTTTTTGAGATTTTTTTCCCATGGCTGTACGAAGATTTGTTAACTGTGTTTTTGTGTATTGTTAATTTTGGCGCAATTAAGTCCCCTTCATTTGATTTTAGCTTTTAGTTTATAGTCGATGAACGGAAACAAAACTTTTTAGTCTACGTCAGAACGAGGCTTAAGAATTATTAGAAGCCGATGAAACCCTCCTTTGAAGTCTACTACTCCAATGTTCGATATAGCGCTACTCTCTGTATGGGTAAAATTCCCAATTTTACGAGTTAGAAGGGGTCCTACTTCATCCCCCCTGTCTACGGAAAATTGGAAATTCTCTCTCTCCACAAACGACGACGTTTTTGGACGAACTCCGAGGCTGCTAGAGATATTCGCTCGACGAGCTCCCGCTCCGAAAACATCTACCATTAGGAGGCGTACGAATCGCGCCTTTTGAGAATAACCCATACAGAGAGGGGTAGACAAGACCCGGGAGTAATAGACTTCAAAGGAGGGTTTCATCGGCTTCTGGAATTATTTGGGTTTTTCCAACTTGTCAAAATTTCTAATTACACCAGTTTGTAGGAAGATTTTTACACGATTGCCCGTTAGGCTTAAATATCTTCCTTATCAAATAAAATGAAAGTCCACGTACACGTATGATATCGTTTCATTTTCTCCCAAATTATACATCCTATAATTCCGGAAACTGGTTCTTCTCGCTGCAGACATTCAAATTATTGTTTATTATAATTCCAATATTTTCAAAACGAAATTTTTTTTTAACGATTTCAAAGTTGCAATGCCCTTTTAATTGTTATTAAGAATAAGATTTAATTAAAGATAACAGTATAAATTATCTTCAAAACCGGTATTCACGCGCCGTATATAATCATTGTAGGTTTTTTGGTAACGGGTTCAAGTTTTAAGAAACACTTTTACACCCCTTCATTAATTTAAAAATATTTTGTTGATGGACCCTTTGGTGGTGCCTAAACTAAAGAAAATATGAAATTACGTTCTACACGATTCTCTTCTAGCTTTATTTAAATGAGTCTATTGGCCTCCGCAACAATCTCTGTTGTGATCTTGATTTAGTTCAAGGGAAAGTGAAATGATACAAGAATATTAGTAATCAAAAATAAATATAAAAACGCAATCAGAAATCAGAGAAATAGGGTGACCTTTCACAGGGTTGCCACAATTTTTTCAGATTCAAATTCCCTGACTTTTTCAGGTTTTTCTCTGACCTTTTCCAACGATTTTCCCTGACCGTTTCAGCTAATTCTACCCAATTTGTAACCTTTTAATTTTTATATAATTGCGTTCGCCAAACTTTTTGCACGAGTATCTTTGTTCTAATATATACAACTGACACGCCGTCAGCTGAGAATCTTTTCCGGCAGATAATGATTGGAGTTTCCTGGCTTCTTGAAAGATCTTTAAATTCCCTGACTTTTTAAAATATCTTAAAATTCTCTGACTTTTCCCTGACTACTTTGGTTCATTTTCAAATTCCCTGACTTTTCTCTGTTTTCCCTGACCGGTGGCAACCCTGAACAACAAAACGTTGTAAAGAAAATTTAAAATATTAAAATAAAGTCTATATAAAAAGTTATTATTTCAAATTCGAGGAAAATAATTAATTAAAACATTTCACTATCTCTTTAAATAATAGGATCGGCCAGGAAGAAAGTTAAAAAATATTTTTTTCCACGGAAATATTTGAACTAGGCTAAAAATTATGAATTATGTCTGAAAAGGTGAATATTTTCCGATGTTCGAGATAAAATTTAGAATAATTTCATATCAAGTTTCACACTTTTTAATTCTTTCAAAATTATTTTCTCTGGAAAAACGTGCGATTTAAAATTTCATGGCTGTATCCACAGGTAGGGGGTTATTATAAAATTTATATCTTGAATCCCCCTTAAGGTAAAATAAAGAAAAATATATATTTAACCATATGCATATAGCGAATTTATCACGGTTTTACTAATTATTAACATCACGCGAATTATGCTATCAGCGTTTAATTATAAATTTAATTTCTTTATTAAATTTATCTTAATTTTTTTTCCTTTTCAGGGAATTTTGCAACTTCTCACGCTGAAGACGAGAATCAATAAAAATATGAATAAATTAATTTACTTGGTTATTACAACGTGCTACCTTTACCAAGCAGGTATTTAAATATTTTTTTATTTTAAATCAATATTTTAATTGGTTAATAAAAAAATTATACTACAAATAAATTGGGCGTAAAACAGGCTTAAAGGGAAACTTGGAGCTAAAAATGGATTCTCTTTAAATGGAGATCTCAGTCTCCGTCCAATCGTTTCAAACTATAGTCTCAAGAAGCACGCGCTTTTATTCATTCATACGCGTTTAATAGATCCTTGTTAAGCCTACTTTCGATTAAGGTAAATATTTCTAGGATAATATTTCCTTGTAATTTAGTTTACAAGCAAAACATATATTTTAAAGATATTTTTTCTATATTTAACTTAAATTAGGATTAAAAGCCGGTTTTTTATATTGACTAAACTTTTCCTATGTCAACCCTTTTTTAATTACGTGATTCACGATGGAATGTTTCTCAAGAGTCTGGAATAACTTGCCTTAAGCTAGATGTTCTACAGTTCCCTGGAGGGAATTATATCTCTAATATTACACGAAATAATTTATCCCATAAATTATAATAGCCTCAAGCGTCGATCGTTATTGCCACAAATGATAAATATTTCCTGACATTATTTGAACAAAAAATTATAGAACGTAATTAAAGATCATTTGTAAAGTTAATGGGGTTCAAGGTCAAGTTTGTCCAAAACCCGTGAGACTTAAAATCAATCGATAAGAAATAATTATTTATAATTATACATAATCGAATGGTTAAAAAAATCAATAGCCTCCAGGATAAATAATTCAACAGAAATAAAAAATATTTTTCCAATAATTAAGGGGAATTACTAGGGCCAAACGTCGATTCCTCATCGTTTAAATAGGCCTAATCCACCGATTAAAAGTTTACAAAACAAATATTAAACTAAAAATAAAATTAAAACTTATCCGGAAAATAGGCTTAAGGGGATTCATCTAAATCCTGAATTGCATCCATCTAAGGTCTAGCGACCAATGAACAACAGACTTACAATCGCGTTCGATTGGTCGCTTGACCTTAAACGCGAGGAAATCAGCTGATCTCCATGAATCCCGCTAAGCCTATTTTTCGGGTAAGTTTTAAATTTATTTCTAGTTTAATATTTGTTCGTAAATTTTTTCACTAGTATTTAGGGCTATTTAAACGATAAAGAATCAATAAAAAATCCGTAAGGTTGAATTCTCTGTTTAAGTCATTCAAGTCGTTGCTCATATTAGAGAAAAAATGGGTCTAATTTATGTAAACTATTCTGAAGAAGTCCTCCACCAAGATTATAAATGTCTAAAAAGGGGGTTAAAGGTCAATCTCCTAGCTTAATGAACTTATCCCAATAAAAATATGATATTTAACATTTTATCAGCTATAGTCAAAAACATTGACAAATCTGTTTCAAATCTAGAAATCTTCAAAAGAAAATGAACCCGTTTCGAATCGTTTCCCAGGGCGTAACTAAAGTAGTCCGAAAAATTTAGATAAGAGGCGGCAACTTCAAGAAGCAAAAAATTGGGAGTTCTTAAAGTGAGGCTGTCACATCTTAAATTGAAATCACGCGCAAAGATAGGTTTCAGCAGAAGCCGATGAAACCCTCCTTTGAAGTCTACTACTCTAATGTTCTATATAGCGCTCCTCTCTGTATGGGTAAAATTCACAATTTTACGAGATCGGAGGGGTCCTACTTCATACCCCCTGTCTACGGAAAATTGGAAATTCTCTCTCTCCACAAACGACGACGTTTTTTTGACGAACTCCGAGGCTGCAAGAGATATTCGCTAGACGAACTCTCGCTCTGAAAATATCTACCGTTAGGAGGCGTTCGAATCGCGCTTTTTGAAACTAACCCATACAGCGAGGGGTAGACAATACCCGGTAGTAATAGACTTCAAAGGAGGGTTTCATCGGCTTCTGGTTTCAGTTAAATATAGTTATACAAATCGTAACAAAAAAAGCTTATCTTAGCTTATTACGTGCTGCCAAATGAAGATAAAAAAAAAAAAATTAAATCCCAAGAAGGTCATTTAACCCAAATATTAAAAATATATCGAATAAATTTCATATTAATTATAATATAATGACACGTCATACGGTACTATTAATGATACGGGTACAGTACCCAAATATATGGAAAATTAAGTATTAATTATCATATGTAATTAAGAATAACAAAACTAGCAGCGTTGAAAAATAAATAAATTAACAATGGGAACAATTAAACGAACTAACGAACCCCTTAATTATAATTACGTATAATTACAGTAACAGGTTTGTGTCTGCGAGGAAAGGAATCTTTCGTTCTAACATCAAATGGAAAACTGAACGCCCTGCCTTACGAATCATACCCGGGGCGAAACGTTAGCGAGTGCGTTCAGAAATGTCGTCAAGACGACCGGTGTGGATCGGTCACCTTCTATCATAATAATTCCGATACTTTGTGTCAACTAATCGACGTCAAACCCAGAATCCTTCAAGAAATAGGAACTTTTCCCAAGCAAAATGGAATTTATCGTTTCGACAAAGTTTGTTTGGAAGGTACGTTGCATTTCCTGATTCCCCGAGGGCTTTTTGATAATAAACCGGTATTTTAGGTTAAAAACACCAAACACCCTAATCGGCGTAACTTAAAAATCATGTTCATGTCAAGTTTGTTGCAAAATTTACCTCGGTAGTTTATACCACCTTTAGTTTGTCAACACGCGTAAAACTACGCTGCCCATATCTCTAAAGATTTCTATAGATTTGTTTACTTTTATGTAAAGGGAACCCAGTTGCGAACGTGCTTTACAAATCAGGGTGGAATACACTTAAAGGGAGGGTAAAAAGGCAAAAGGAGCGCAGGCCACCCAGCCCAAAATCCTTAAATAATAATAGGTATTATAGGTCCATAATGCCAAATGTATATTATAATTATAGCTCCAAAATAACGAAATGTTAGAATTTTATAGGAAGTTAATTAACTGAAACCTGATTTTTACTTTCAATTAAAAGAAGAACCTCCAACTAATCAAAAGACGCCCCACCTTTGGCTTAGTCAAATACCCGCGACACGTGCTGACGCACTATCTTTGAATCGTGCTAAATCTCGTTCATTTTCACGCGCACAATCGCGCGTGTCACGAATATTTTATAAAGCCAAAAGTATGGAGTCTTTTGATTAGTCAGAGGTTCTCCTTTTAATTCAATGACAAAATCTGAATCTCTTCCGATTTTTTGCACAATTCAGAGACATTTACCGAATGATTTAATACTCATCAGCCTCCCTTTAAGTCAAATTACAGGTTAAAGACATAATACTTCTCAGTTTAGTGCACGGAATGCGTAAATTTATATACTTGTTAAATTCAGATTTATACTCAGCTGATATAAGAAGCATTTCCCGGGGGTATTTGAGTCTGATGACTAGAGTGACTAGGAAATAAGTTGTAGTAGATAAGCGAGGGTTGCCCTAGGTCGGTATTTCACGCGTCTAAAAATCAATTTATACTCCGATACGAAATTTAGGTTTGAATAAAACATGAATTCGTGCGCTATGAATAACTTCTTATAAATAGCAAATAATTTCAAACAAGAATAAAAAAATTAAATATACTCTAATTAGTTATCTTATTTATCCTTCAAAATAATTAATATTTTATCTAATAATTGGTGTTTTAATTAATTGCATTTTAAATAATTACTAGTATTGAAATTAATGAAATGTATTTTAAATAATTAATAGTATTGAAATTAATGAATTGTCTTTTAAATAATTAATAGTATTGAAATTAATGAATTATATTTTAATTAATTAATAATATTTTAATGGTCTTAGTTTATTAATGATCTTAATTTCCTTTTTATTAAAATATAAGTTAAAATAAACGAAACTGACTAATATTAATGAATGTAATTTTGACTAATTAATCGTATTTTAGTAATTAGTTAAATATATTTCACTAATAATCCGTTAGTAATTAATATAATGTGTTATAAATTACAGGAGCTTGCGACAAACTGTTCGTAATTGAGAAATTACCACGAGTGGAACTCGAGGGTCACGACAACAAGATAGTGGACAATGTGACCCAAACGGAATGCTTGGAATTGTGTCTAACCGAAGATAGTTTCGTATGTCGTTCGGCGGAATACGACCGATCTAATTCGACTTGCAAACTAAGCCGTTACGACAGGTTCAGTCGACACACCCATTTTCAAACGGCCAAGTCGGAAGCAATCAGTTATTTCGATAACATTTGCGCTTATAAACCAGGTACGCGATTAGCCAACATCCCCCTCCCGGAATGTCAAGGATAATTAATAGTTTTTCGCTTACCCTTTCGTCTTTCTTTTCAGCGGAAGAGAGCAACACGGCGGAGATCGTCTTGTTGGGTAACGTGGAACATCCTTACAGTTTGATGGAGTACCGCGGTGTTTCGGTCGGAGAATGTGGAGAGTTGTGTATTCGCAACGCTCTTTTTCCGTGTCGTTCGTTCCTCTTCGGAAGACGCTCTGGTCAACCCTTTTGCGGTTTGACCCATCAGAACAGAGCCGGCTTGTTTCAATCACCCGGTAGTTTTCGACCGTCCAGTAACTTGAACTATTACGAGATTGCCAGAAATTTAGATGGTTAGTTTATTAATATTAAAACTGCGCGGGTTTGAAATAAATCAAATATACGTAGACTTAAACGGATAACCTTTAAACTTTCCAATTAGTAAAAAAAAAAAAAAGATTCATTTGGTTAATACAGAAAATCTAAAATTGCCATTTAGTAATAAAGGTATGAATATTTATGTAATTGCAGCGTGCGATATGCAAGACGTGCAATTTGAACTCTTGCCTAGCAGCGTCTTGGACGTTAACCCTTACAAAGTGACTAATAACCTGGCCCCTCAACAATGCCTAAGTATGTGTCGCGCCGAAGCCATGTGCAGATCGGTTAACATAGACTACAAGAAAGGAACTTGCCAATACAACGCCGACAACCTGAAAAGCGGACCCGATGCCATCCTACGAGATATGGAATCCTTCAATTACTTCGAGAAGATATGTCTACCAGGTCAGTACTGACAACACCCACGTCCCGGGAGTAACCGTAAATTTTGATATCACGCCGGTATAATATTGTAGATGGTTCTAAATGTTCACGTGATTGGGCTTTTGAACGAATCAGAGGAAAGGAATTGGTCGGTCACGAGTACGATCGGGTTCTGGTCGATGCTAATACTAAGGAGGAATGTATGGCGGCTTGCCTCAAATACTCCTTATTTCAATGCCGTTCGGCTCACTTCAATTATCAAGTAACCGAGTGTAGATTAAGCCCCTACAGTCGTTACACCTCCTTCGATAAGAAAATATCCTTGGAAAGCTCACGACTCGTTGTGGATTACTTTGAAAACAATTGTTACACAGGTATAAATAAGTTTGCAAATTATATTATGACGTTACTAAATCTTTTTGCACTTTTTTTTTTTAAGAACCCAGAAGCTTCTGCAACCACAAGACATCGAAGAAACAATCCGTGGCAGTTGCTGATGAAATTCACTTCACGGATTCGATGGACGAATGCCAGGAAGAATGTCATAAATCACTAGGGTTTAATTGCAGAGCTTACAGCTACGATTCGGCTACAAGAATGTGTTCTCTTAGCCATCAAAACCGCAAAACAATGACAAGAGGAGGCATTACGAAGTTAGAAACTAGCGAATTTAGAGAAGTCACGGCTTGCTACGATGGTAAGAAACAGTTTCGTCTGGTTCAATTATCTATGAAAAAATATATCCAATTTTTTCGTTAAAGTTACTGTGGAATGTGGCCAAGATGTGATGAAAGCGAAGGTGTCTACCAACATGCTCTTCAACGGAAAGGTCTACACCAAACCTAAACCAAGCGATTGCGTTATGGACTTGAACAACAGGCTGGACTTCACCTTACCAATTTTACTAACGGGTTGCGGTACCGAACGAGAGGTCAGTAATGATTGCTCTTATATATATACGCCCCGCCGCAAAGAATTAACAATAAATCTGGAAATCCAGGAGGAAGGAAAATTTTCAAACGTACTGGTCATACAAAGCAACGATCAAGTTGTGACTGCCAGTGACAAAGCTGTTGGAGTTTACTGTTCCTACGACATTGGTAACAAAACTGAAGAAGTGACCTTGAATATCACGTGAGTTTTAGCCGATGATATTAAAAAGAAAGACGCTTAAGCCTAAATCGTTCCACAGAACGTTAGATTCGAGCGACCAATCACGGTCATCGCCTACAATGCCTGACGTATCAATGCACGTGTTGGACGTACGTGGTAAAGAGAAAGACAGCGTATCTCTCGGAGAGTTATTGAGGGTCCAAGTTCGAATGTCTGACGAAGGTACGATTACTCGAAAGTATAACTTGATATATGGATATTTAAATTTAATTTCAAATTACTTTGACAGATACTTATGGCATATTTATTCGTAACCTGGTAGCTAAGGATGGCACTGGCGGCAATAATTTAACCCTAATCGACAACACGGGGTAAGACTATTTGAATTATTCCCCGGTTTATGGGTGTAAAAGACGATTTCCTTAACCCGATCCAGGCCTTTAGCTTTGATACATAACAAAATTAAATAGTTCCACGTGTCAGTATTTTACCAATTGGAATGGGCAAAAACAATACTATAGGGTGTAGAGGCAGAAATGAAGTTTTGAGAATGAAACAAAAAACAAAACACTGGTCTTAGGTGCCCCGTGGAGGTTAAAATGATGCGCGAGATCCGCACTCTAAACCCGAGGAGCAAATCCTTAGAGAGCTACTTAGAAGCATTCACCTTCACAGGAAGCAGCCTCCTGGAGTTAGAAGCCGAAGTGGAAACGTGCAGAGAAAGTTGCAAACCCGTAAATACCATATTTTCAACTTTTTAAGAGCAATAAGACTTTTATAGAATTAATGGCTAACAACAGCTGTTCAATAAGAACAGCTTCAGAAAAATTAAGGGCGAATAAATTCATGAGAGTTATGAGAGTAAATTCATGTTGTTATAGAGTAAATTCATGTTGTTATAGAGTAAATTCATGTTGTTATAGATTAAATTCATGGGTATTATATGAGATTAAATTCATGGGTATTATATGAGATTAAATTCATGGGTATTATATGTGATTAAATTCATGGGTATTATGAGATACAATTCATGGGTATTATGAGATACAATTCCTTGGCATTATGATATACAATTCATGGGTAATATTAGATACAATTCATGGGTATTATGATATACAATTCATGGGTAATATTAGATACAATTCATGGGTATTATGAGATACAATTCATGGGTATTATGAGATACAATTCATGGGTATTATGAGATTAAATTTATGGTTATAATGTGATTTAATTCATGGGTGTAATGTGATTTAATTCATTGGTGTTATGTGATTTAATTCATGGCTATATCTGAATAAATTCATGGCTATATCTGATTAAATGTATGGGTATGTCTAGATATAGTCATGGATTGGTCTATTAGAACATCAATTTGAAATATTAGATAATTATACGTTGTTAGCCAATTTAAACAGGTCTGCCACGATACTCCATTTAATTAACTACGTGATTAAATTAGGTGCTATGCCAAATCCCGACGGGTCGAAGCGAAGATGACCTAGAGACAGTATCTTCTTTTGGAAAGAGAAGGCGAAGAGGAGCCGCGGGAGACGATGGCCAACATCAGGACGGATACGAGGTTCTAAGCCGCAAGACACTAACCAAGAGCGTCGCGGTACGCGCCTCCCAATTCGGAATAGGAATGCCTTCTTACGAAAACAGCTTCGCCTTTCCCGTTACCGCTCCTAGCGCCCCTATTGGTGAGTTACCTACCCATTACTTCAAGTGAGAATGAATCCTTATCGTTTAAATAGGCTTAATCTATTAGTTAAAAAAAGGCAAACCAATATCATGTTTTAACTTACTCGGTAAGTAGGCTTAACAAGGATCCACAGGGAGTTTGATATCTCGTCGTTAACAAGCCTCAGTCCAAAGAGCAAAAGCGTGCTCATTTTAAGCATTGTTTTGAACGTTTTTAATGTGGGAAAAAAAAAGCAAAATTTGCGGGAGACTGGTTAACGACGATATATTGTACTCTCCTTTGATCCTTGTTAAGCCTGCTTTCCAAATTAGTGAATAAACTTAATATACTGTATGTATTTTTTTAATAATGGATTAGATCTATTTAAAGGGAGGGTGAAGAGGAAAAAGTATTTTTTATTGATTCTACTTTTATAAATTATATCTGCGTAATAAAACATTATCTGAATAGAAAAAAATGGAAACATGATTTTGCCATTCAATTAAATAGATAACCTCCGACTAATCAAAAGCCACCCCTTTAACTTATCAGTCGGAGATTATCCTTTCCATTTTTTGGGCAATTGAAATAGTTTACTGGAATATTTGAATACGTTAACAAATCGATAAAAACACACCAATTTCCTCTTGAACCATAAAAGATTTCTAGGGATGCATTCTCCCTTTAAAATAATAATTCTACAAATCTTTATTTAACTACAATTTCAGATCAATATGTGGAAGAAATTATGCGTAGCGTTGAAGAAAATGAGCGCAGTTTTTGTTTCGAACCAGTGATGTCAGCCATCGTCGGTGGATCGGTTCTTTTTGTTGAAGTTTTAGTTTTTATCGTTTGTTTAATGATATCCTATAAGTGGCGTCACCAGGGAAAATCCGAAAAGCAACCCCTGTCAATTTATTACGAAAATAGCTCCGACTTGACCACCGGATAAGTAAGCTTGTTATACCGTATATTTTCACCCACTAATTTAATTCTCTTATTTAAAATACTTAAATTGGATTCAGAATCGAAAAGAGTTGAGAACTTAAGCGAGATTCAAAGAAATTGTGATACAAACCTTTAAAAAGGCAGCTATTTTGTTACACTAGTTTTTTTTTTTTTTATCTTTTGAATATCAAAACACGGCTATCGTGAAAATTTTCACTGCCCATGTATAGTGATCTCACAGTTTAAGTTATTACGAGGTCTTTAGGTATTTCAGGCGTGGATTTTTAAGTATTATTTTTGTTTACGTAATCATTATGGTATTATATCGAAGCAACGACTTTAAGGCCTTTATAATTAAAGGGGGAGTGAAATGGAAATATTTGATTTAGATTCCTTATCAATCAAATGAATCGTAGTCAAAATTCTAACGAATTCTTGAAAATTTAAACACTTCATTCTGTATTTGACATTTGACTTTGATTGGTCATTATATACAAGGCTATGTTACCCATCATATTTAAGAACTGTTTATTTGGAGAGAAAGGAAGCCAAGTTACCTAAATTCTGGCAATTATTAAAATATTTAGGCTTAGAAAAATTAGAATTTAAATTTGACATTATTCAAAAGTTAGTAATTAAAATAATTCTAAAATTAGGAAACTAATGAATTATTTTTCCGTTTCATTCTCCCTTTAAGGGTCATTTCACATTTGTTTTACTCTTATATAATTTTGTTACGAATTTTTTACGCAATAATTTCAACCAAACCAAAGTTCCTATTCTAGATGATTGTTAGTTTTGAATTCTCTCGGTATTGGTAATTATTTAAAATCAAATTGATTGATTTTTAAATTACCCTGGTAATTATAAGCACCTTTATAGCAAACTCCTGCCAACAAAGTTATCGAATATTTTCAACAATTTTCATTATTTCATCTTATTTTTGTAATTTCACGAAGTATTAAAAACGTGGTTTAAAATTATATATCTTTTTGTTATTTCCATAATTACTATTTTCAAATCTAAACAATGAGTTATGTCAATTACGAGATTGTTATAAGAACAATTGATCATAATGGCTTCATGATAATTAAGGATAATTGGCTTTAGAATACTAAAAAAGGATTAAAGAATGAATAAAGATGTTACCGCTAATTTCTCAACTTTTTTTTTTATAAATAATGAAGTTGGATTTAGTGGCTTAAGTAATTTCCCATTTATGTAATATCAGAAGGGAAACAATACAGGGATCATTCCTAAAGTAATAGTTTTCATGAACTGTTCAAATTATCATAATTAGTAACTCAATATGAAGTTACTACAAGAATATAACAATTAAATTACTTCAAATATGTTAAAAATGCAATTATGTACTAATTTTTAAGTAAAAACCTAAATATCTTGGTTAACATTGCTCTAGATTAAACAATTTGCATATTTTACTTGTTGCGTTACAATTAAAATATTGCATAATTACTTTATATTAATTGGGCAAATCCTGGAAAAAATCTTTTAGGAATGATCCCTAATTTATTTTCAAATATATTACATGATATGGGGCCCTTATATTTTTACGTAATTGACACATTGTTATACAAACCACATTGTAAGATTTAAAATGTCAAGGTTATTAGATATAAAATTAAAATACCAAAGCAGCTATAGAGAGCGAGGGGAAAAATTGAAGAATCTTCTTGGAAGATGGATATGATATCAAGTCTATCATTAAATCACATATAACCGCAGAAAACGTGGCGAGAATTTAAAATGTAATAAAGGTAGGCCTAAATTTAGCTTTGAGTCATTGTAATAATAGTGATTATAGCTTTTGAATTCGTAGCGCATGATCTAAATAAGATCACGATAACCAGAACATTTTTGGTAAAACGCTACGATATAAGAGTATGATTTGATTCATTGCGTAGTAACTAAATCTCAAACTTCTTATTTTAAAGGTTATTCAACAAGTTATATCAGAAACATTGTTTCAGACACGCAAAAGAAAGATTGGCCTCAACTAATTTTGAAGTCTGTGCTTGTCTCATACTCATCCAATTTCATCAGAATCAGTTTAACCATTAATGCCTTTCAATCTAGGCAATTATCATAGAGTTAGAGTCATCTTCCAAAACAGTCGCTTTCCTACGACTTACAACCTTGAAAAAGATCAGATTAGCCCCCCAAATTGAAAACCATAGCTAGCCATACCACTACCGCAGAGTAGTTTAGTAGCTATCTCATTATCATTGTAAAAATATCGGTAAGCTTGAATTTAAATCATAGATGATAGTTAACAATAAGGTTATCCAACCAACCTGTTTTAATTGATGATGATGATGATTCCACCACGCGACTAAAGAATCACTTTCGATAAACTTCGGAACAGTCCAAACCAGAAGCTCATAATCAATTTGCTACTTTTAAACTGCTTGTTTTGTATTTATGGTATTAACAAAACATAATTTTGTATTAATATTATAAACAGTAAACATAATTATTTAAAAATTGTTCACAAACCATAACGCCGGGGCGGGGGTTCGTTCCGTTTTTCCGATGACATGCAAAATCAATTAAGCAGACGACATTTCAATATCACGCTACGTTCAGCGATGCATACCGCTAAATTTATTTTCGATGGAGGCGCGGTATCTACGATTTCGATATGATTACGATGAATGAAGAAAGTACTTTTGAAAACGGGTTGGCCTCTTTTTGAGATATAAACTCCTTTTACTGTAAAACTTTGTGTAAAAACATATCAAATGAGACATGATAATTTCATTACTATTCAAAGAAATACTCTGGTATCTCTGTAATATTTGGATAATTGATCTTATGATATCGTTCGCATATTTCTTGTAGTTCCATAGCATTAGAAATCCACGCTACTTGTCGCCTTGGTCGCTTTCGATTGTGGTGAAAACGTGGATTTATCGTGATCTCTGGTGACATGTTCTTCAAACACCTTTAACACTAAATTAAATCACGACAAATAAATTTAAAAATAAAAGTATTTCTATAATTAGGTGGTTGTATACCTAAATTTTATTATTTCAACTTGCACCCTATAATTGAAATTTTCTTCGATTTTAATTTACAAAACAGAAACTAAGTCACAAGAATATCAAAGTTCAAGAGGGTTGGGATTTGTAGCTATAACAAAATTAAATTATTCCTAAGTATTTACTCATATAAATAGGGTTAAAAGACATTCTAGGGTGGTTTATTTTAATAAAACTCGTTTAAACCGTATTAAACTTTCACATTACGTACTTAATACAATGTAGTCAGTCTTGAATCCGACTTTTCTTTCACCTGAGCTTGTTCACACGCTTATTTTTAACTGCAATGATTCATAATTGACATATCCGTTGGTTAAAATAACAAAAAAAACATGAGAACTGAATTATTACATTATTTAACAGAGACAAAACAAAAAAAACATTAAAAATTATCGCTAGGCTAGACTTTGACAAAAAAAATAGCCTTCGCAATGACTATAGTTTATCTTTAAAGATAAAAAGATAATAAAAAGTTTCGGTAATGAAAAAAATTATAAAATTAAGCCTCGTTTATGTATAATAGCTGCCTTGAGGCCAATTTGTATAAAGAAAAATCTTATCTTCAAATTTCTTTAACCGAAAAAAGAAATTAAAAGTCCGTAATGCGCGAGATATCGCGAATCAGTCATTAATCATTAAGATATACCGGCATATTTTCTTCCAGCCTTAGAATGGCTTATATTACCATTTAAAAACTGGTTTTACGCGTGATATATAACCTGATTTTAAGGCTATGAGACTCGCAATGACCTCTAAAACGATTAAAATGTCTGGCACAATGCTGAATTATTTGAATATATGTCCATTTTGTTTTCAAAATATTTCAAGGTGTACGTTCTTTTGATTTTTGTAAACGCATTTTACCGAATCAAATGATGAAAGCCGGTCATTTTGACTTTTGATTGGCTAAATTATTAATTAGAATTAACAAAATTAATTTAAAAAACACGGTTCGTCCGTTAACCGCCCTCTGGGAATGGAATGCGCGTAATTGAAATGTTTATTCGATTCCTGATGAGAGTATTGTTGTTCGCGCAATTCAATTTCTCCTGTAAATGTTTCGGTAGTCATTTGTTAAGGGAAAAATTAAGTTATTATTGGCACAAGTGTTTGTCCCTAAATTTGGTAAAACTCCGGACAATTTTTTGTAAATAATATAATAGAGACAATAAAGCAAAAAAAGCGTGCTTTGCTTTCAAATTTCAAACAATTTCAAACCTCCTAAAACGCACGGAGTCAAATTTCAAAGGTGCAAAAACATAAACAAAAATCAATCCCTTCTTCCCACAGATCAGAGATTTTCGCTTTGCCACATTTTTTTTAGATGCACCTTCCTAAATACTCGCAAATCTCTAGCTTTATATATTTCCGGTTCCATTGTAAAGGGTCATATCTCAATTTAATGTAGCGAATCAAAAATCTCCGTACTGTCGTGCAAAAAAAACAAAGAAGATGCAACAATTGTCACTACGGCGTGCGAATCAATGCAGTGCTGGTGTATTTACGACGATGAATCTAGTGCACACCCGATTGTACCGAATGTCATGAAACCTTGAACAGGGGAACGGGGGGGAAGTGCGTTGGGACTACGCGCTATTGAAAAGAAGTAGAAGGTTGGGATCTTTGTGGTACAGAAGCGCATCGCTTACTGATGGTGGCGTAGAGCATATCAACGCTGCTTCGACTAGAATCTTCCGACGTTTCTGGTTTACCTCGCCTTCTTCTTTGCCAAAGGCAAGCCCACGTGATCAGAATGACTAATTGGGCCGCCAGGAATAAGGTGCAGGCAACGATTAGACCAATCAAGTTGACGCAACCGGTGCTTTCAATAATCTCGTGGACGCCTAATTGAGGTCGTATTGTTAGACTTTATATAAGCGATTACGATTCTAGAGAATTCTAGACGTACTTGAAGGTTTGCTGACGGAAACGTCATTGTCTTCGTCGTTCCAGAGTTTCCTCTCACTACGACCGAATCCAAACTTGTCCGAGATATGAATAGAATGTACCACAACCAGATCTTCCTGGTCACTAGCGCTTCTGCTGTATTTTTGATCTCTGACAGCGTCCCTTCGTCTACGACCCAACGAGGGAAGGTCCCTTCTGTTACCATCGAAGCTTCTGACGGCGCAACGAGCCTGAATATAAAGTTTTTGTTTTTTTCATTATTTGAAGTATCCGCAAGTACGTGGATAAACTTACGGGTTCGCAGTTTGGCAAGCAAGGCGTGACTAAGGCTTTGAATTGGACGATTTCGGATGTCGGAAACTTGAACGCTTCGAAAGGTGCCTGCAGAATTCTTCCAGATCCATTGACTTTGGTTAGAGGGCCCATGATAGCCGTGTCGGTTGGACAACTACAAGTTCGATGGGTTTTTAGAATCAAATCAACACAATATTTTTAGTAATAAAGTCTTACCCTATTTCGTCAATTAATAAAATCTCGCTGCTGTCGATTCCATCCATGGCTACCAGTTCTCGGACGAATATTTCGTAAGGGCCTGGTTAAGTAGAAGCGTGGGGATAATATAGTGATTTTATAAAATACAGTGTATCGACGTCATGCGTAAATATAATTCGTTTAAAATACAAATATACTAAACTTCCGAAGTTACGTAAGGCACCGATGGTACGTTTACTTAAACAAGCAATGGATTAACTTAAATAATGTAGGTTTTAATGTACTTACCCGTGAAAAAGATGGATACATTGTAACTACCCTATTAATTTTGTTAGCCAAGGCATCATAAAAAACAATAGTACATTTGCATAAACAATGGTACGTTTACTTCGTCTTTGGGCCGTTTGCTTAGCCTAAGATATATTTCCCAAGGCTATGGTACGTTAGTAATTCTATATTTAACATGTTTAAATTGTTTTCCTAATCGGTAATGAAGTAAACCTTATAAAGAAGAGTTTAATTGACCCTTCTGACCTCTGTTTTTCATAATCTTACAAAATTACCCTTCTATCCGCAATAACTTTGCATAAAAACAATACAATATTTGAATAAATAAACGCAAATAATGCCTCATGATGACGTCATTAACCTTATAAAACAATAGAGGAAATGGATAAATGACTCACTACCGGGATCCATAATCTCGAATCTGAGTGCCAAGGGGTCACCCACTTGGGCAGCTTGAATATCGGCGCCGACACGATCGGCGATTCTCATGGTCACATTGGGTGAACTGACGACGGCAGATTGAGTTCCGCTGGTGTCAACTTCCCTAGAACGAAACCAGAAAAATTGAAATAAATAGTTCTGTAAGCGAATTAAATCATTGACCTCTCGTAATTATTCCTTCCAGAAGAAGATGATTATATATTAAAAATATTTACGGCAGCTAACTGGTTTAAAAAAACTTTTTCCCCCAATGCCAAAGAGACAACGTGACATTGAAAGACGCGAAGGAACGCGTGCAGGTATTTGCACAAGTCGAAGTTTGAACTTTTTCCCTATACCAATGAAATCACGAAGAATACACTTTTTCCGCGTATCGCTGAGATAGATACAGAAAGTTCAAAGCCAATTTAAGTCAAAGGGAAACTATCCGAGTATCATGAAATCATTTTCATATTAAATTATCATAATAGACAATTTGAAGAATAGAAAATGTAGCCATGAATTTATGCTAACATGAATATGTATCTCCATTACGCTAACTAGCAATTAATCACACTGGTTTGCTGTACTGATTGGCTGATTTGGGTCTGAAGATCTAGAAAGGTACCGCCCATACTTAATGATCCCGTGATATATAAATAAATTGATGTCGAAATGTCATGGATGAAACTGAGTACATTCCCAATGCTGTAAAGACGATTGGCCCCCAAAATACAATGGCATAATTTAAATTACGTCATTAAGTGAGCGCCGTAAACGAAATTTTGATTCGCCTCAAAACAAGTTCTAATCTTTTTACATATTTTCAATTTTATTCGCTACACTTGCTCTTTAATTATGGTTATTATTTTCTTGGTCAGAAAGATATTTTATCTAAGGGGTTGATCAACTAGATAATTTTGGGTTTCTGAAATTTAATTTGGGTATCAAATTTAGGTCCAAGGATTGCTTTCTCGTTGACGTCAGAACTGAATTGATCCATCAATGCTAAAGGAAAGCCTAAGGCATTAAGCTTTGTGTATTTTAAAGGTTATGTTTTACAGGTACGTATTCGAAACATATACCGAACTAAATATACCCCCTAGTTTGGAATGTTGAATAAAAAGGGTTTTTCTTTTAGACTAAATCAGCAAGTTTTTATTTGGTTCAATATTTTACGTTCGGGTTAAACTCGTTTCTTATATACCGACCGGTACAGGAAAATTTGAATTTATTTTTATGTTTTTTTATACGATTCTTGAACTTGACCATACATCACCCTTTTTGGAAAATTTACCAGAATTATCCCCGAATTTATCGTCATTTATTCAAAGGGAAAGTGAAATGCTTACTTTTCAACTATATTATATTTAAAAGATGTTTTTACTGAGGTTTTCACTAACCAAATTTCGAGTTAATTAAAGTCTCCGATAAAGGTTTTTTAATTTTTAAAGGAATCCGTGGAAAAGATGTAGATATAATTTACAAACATGGGTGTGTCATAAAAACCACTATAATTAGTTAAAAAACCTTGGGAAGATATCAAAATTCCCTTTAAATATGGAATAGATTAAAAAAAAAGCTATTCACCTTCTCTTTCTAAAAAATAAACTCGTTTATTTTGACCCGCGTTATAATCGCAACCCTACACGTATGCGCAGTTGAGTACAGTCAGAAGGCATTGAAATCTAACGGGAAGAGTTTTCAAATCTTATGAATAATAAATCGTATAGTTCAGAGCGATCGTGCGAGATCAAGTCCAAACATTTTTTTATGTTTCGATCAAATTTTTAAAGCATATAATTATATTTTTTTGTCAATGCATCACTTTTGATTTGTGGGTAGGTCAGTAGTTTTCAAAACAACGAATCTCTAACAGGGTTCTTATACACGACCTGAAAAACCTGCAAAAAGCCAGGGAATTTGGAAATTGGCCCAAAAGGTCAGGGAAAAGTCAAGGAATTTGAAAATGAACCCAACTGGTCAGAGAAATTAAATATTCTGCTACATTTCGAGGAACTGTTTATGATTGCCTCACCAATTATTTGTAATATCATAACTATTATAAACTGAATATATTTCCCTTCAGATTTAAATGTTTTCTCATATTTTGAATAAAATATCAACTCTGATTGATAAAATATGTCAAATAAAAAGTTAGAAGAAATTCATGAAAAAATATTAAAATTTGTTAGGGTACTTAACTTCCAGCCCTGTCTAAAACTAATCTAACTTAACCTTTAACCAACACCGACGTTGTTTTGATAAACAGCGATTTTACCTACATATCCTTATAGATGACCCCAAAAATTATAATTTGACCTTTCCAAAACTGTTTAAAAGTCTATAGTGTGAACTTAGCTTTAGTAAAAATCAAATCTGAACCGGAAAAACGTTTCAATTCAATTATTTTTTCCTTGAAAAGGGGATTCTATTCTGAAAAATAAAATGTCAATAAACAAAATATAAAAGAGTTTACTGTTTTTTTTTTGGCATATTATTTATATTCCCACATTCTAAAACGAAAACATATCCTATAGAGTGCTGGGACCCGCGGGGTCAGGAAGGAAATTGGCTTGGTATAACGGTTCCCATCGTGACCCCTTGGATACGTATCCTATACGCTATAACTTAGTTGGAATTATACAGGTAGGGGTTCGTTCACCTCGCTCAGCCGAAATTGATGAGCCCGAAGAGAGAGAGAGAGAGAGAGAGAGAGAGAGAGAGAGCGCTGCAGTGGGCCTACTTCTCCACTAAAATATTATTTTATTTTAGCGGGAAACTAGCAATCACGGTTGGCACCCATGATCGTAAACTAAAAGGGCGGGAATCCGCGCGCGCCAGGTATTATATTATCTTTATATAGTTTTATTATTTTTTAGAAAGCCTAGTAAACAGAAAAGGTGTTTTTAACATTTTAACAGAAAACATTCGATGTTTGAACTGTGACAGTGACATTTGAGGGTTCCTACGGCAGATTTATTACTAATTAAACCTTCTGAGATTATCCTAATATTCTAATATCCTTGAGATTATCCTAATATTCTAATATCCCTGAGATTATCCTAATATTCTAATATCCCTGAGATTATCCTAATATTCTAATATCCCTGAGATTATCCTAATATTCTAATATCCCTGAGATTATCCTAATATTCTAATATCCCTGAGATTATCCTAATATTCTAATATCCCTGAGATTATCCTAATATTCTAATATTCCAGAGATTATCCTAATATTCTAATATCCCAGAGATTATCCTAATATTCTAATATCCCTGAGATTATCCTAATATTCTAATATCCCTGAGATTATATTAATATTCTAATATCCCTGAGATTATCCTAATATTCTAATATCCCTGAGATTAATGTCGGCTCAGATTATAAGTAGAAAATTCAGCATACAATATACTGCATGCTTGTTCGCAAAAACGTATTAACTTAATTATAGATGTTAAACTAGTTAATTAATCATCATTTTTTTTTCTCAAACTGCACGTTCTTGAACTCAATACTACATGACTAAAGTGTGACTAACTGCCTTTGAATATCAAGACTCGTTCAGTGTCAATAACCGCAATGGATCAAACCAAGTCACCATCAATTCAATTTAGTTTGAACAATTTTTTTTTTTTTTTTTTACCACTCGCTACTTTTGATCTTCCTTACTCCTTTCGTAATATATAATAATTTTCAATTTAAAATTTTGCCATTTATAACGTCGTCGTAAGGCGCTCCCTTAGATTAGAGGTTGAGGGTGCTAGCTCCTTTGAAAAATATTTAAACTTTTAAAAAGACTAACTTCAATAATTCAATTTCCAGATGAAAAAAAAAAATCCCTTCATAAAAAAACCTAGCGCATCTTTTCTAAAAGTCTTACCGGTTCGCTTAAAGATATTATACGCGTATTTCTTGCTCCTAATTTTATGGAAATTATAAACTTTAATATATATTTCAAACCCGTTTGCAAATGATCCGCTAAACTCAAAATTAAATTCAAAGCTAAGGTGATGGAACCTATAATGGTTATTTTTGAAAAAAAAGGGAATCTGAATATAATTTAATCTAATTACAGGAAAAAATGAATTGGTATGATTTTTAATTATTTTTAAGCGCGGCTGTCACGGGTTTTTCATGAACTCCAAATCAAATATTAATTAGTCAGTTAATTTATGTAGTTTAAAATATAATCTGGAATCCATTAATATAAACACCTCTTGAATTGGTGTTGCTGAAGAGAGTGACCTGGTTACTAGCTCGGTATTGCCTAAGAAAAATAAGACACGCCTCTTATCTACCCCTCGCGTTCGTGGCCTGTTAATAAAATTCATTCTATAATTATTTACGAATTCCTGATATAATATATTTCATATTACGAATCTTTACAATTAAAAATATTTTACTAACTTAAGCCTTTCCTTTAAAAAAAAAATATATTCATTACATTTTTACGTTCCTTTCAATGGTTTTAACTGTATTTAAATTTGTAAAAAGCGAAAGCTTACCGATAAATACGATATTTTAAAAAATATAATCAAGAAGGATCAGACAAGGAGAGGAAAAGTGGGGACGGCGCAGTTCCTACTGCGTCGGCCTAAACTCCCACTCTGGGAGAACGGGGGTAGAGATGTTTCGTGGTAAAATGTTGTCACGTGGGTAAATCGGATCCTTTATGAGACGCGTAGTAGCCGACGACGCTAGTGACCACGTGACAACAGTTTACCTCGAGAATTTCATATCCCCCCTTTCCACCCGAGTGGGAGGTTGGCTCTTCTCTCTCTAACTCAACGCAGCCCCACTTTTCCTCTCCTTGTCTGATCCTTCTTGATATAATTAAGTGAAGTATTGGTGCGAGTAAAAAAATGTAAGATGGGGGAAAATTCCTACATATGTTGAATTTAATTTAAAGGGAAACTTGGAGCTAAAATCGAACAGGCACCGGCCTTAAATCATTACAAGCACTGTTGAAGGCTGAAATAATACGATTGGTCCGAATTTATATTTATGTTTTTTCAAATTTTACATCCAAGTTTCCTTTTAATATTGAATAAACTGTACTTCGAGGTAATTATAGGGGCATTCTAAGGTTGCAATGTCTTGTGCATAAATCTACGGAACAAGCGCGGTACGATTCCTCTGTTATTTCATAATCGGCCAACCGCGAATAAAGATTTCTTAAAATCGTCGGGCCTCGAAATCTTTTAATCTAAGCCGATTAAGGCGTTGCTGATCTGTATAAATAATGTGGCATGTTTATGGTGCGCTTTTCAACGCGCCATTTTGTCTTAATAAATCCAGGTGTACATGGACATGAATTTAAAGATACAATAAAAACTAGACTACGAGTGAAACTATGAGCTAAAAATAGAAGAGCTTTTAAATTTATTTATTTATTTCTAAAAAACGTATTCGAGAATTTTCTAACAATTATTGAACACTTTTTTGGTATTAAAATTAATTTCTAAAGTTTGATTGACGAACGCAAATTAACTGTAAATTATGATTCTCAAAACTACTTAATCTTTGATGATGTTAATATTATTAATTGCGGTCCATGACTTTATAAATTTTAGTCTTCTAGTATTTATCTATCATTTAAATTCTCACAAGAGCCAATTAAGATGACGAAGTGAAAATTAAAAAATCTATTAACGACCTCATTAAAAATTCATAATTTTGAATAATATTCAAAAACGCTAAATTTAGTTTCTATATAACTCCAATGTTTTAGATACTATACGTTAAGATGAGGGGAACATAGGAAAGTAAGTACTGATGTCATTACTCGTATCATATTCCCCCTGCCTTTCACTTTATTGCCTTAAAAACCAGGAAAAAACCAGGCCTATCAAAATACGATTACATTATAAAAAAAAAATACCCAAAATACTTCCCCATACAAGCAAAACGTTGTCACTCCCATAGATCTAATAACGCAAAAACCACTTTCCCGCCTCTAGAGATTTCCCGAAAGATATTCCATAAATTTTAAAATGATTTTTAAACGATATAGTATTTTCAAAATATCGCTAGCAGCCAGACAACTTTTGAGAAAGGGGTAAGATCCTATATTCGTTCGCTTTCTTATAGTCAATAGAGAAATGTTAATATATGCGAGGAAAAAAATCAAAGTAAAGAACCATGAGACTCTGCCTTTGTACGTATTAACTCTAAAAGATCAAACACACTGCGATTTAAATCAGTACGAAATTTCACTAAATAATAAGTTAGGCTTAACGTTATTTCTAAGAAAACGATAAATGGTGTTTAACTTCGTACGTGATGCAATTTCGAACTGATTTAAAGTCGTTATCAAAATACTGATTTAGGAAAGTCTTCTTCCTTTATAACGTGATTGGAATTTCAAAATATATTGACAGTTCTTTAAATATCAAGATCATTTTTGACTTAGCGTGAAATACAACAGCTTGGTCCACATCTATCTCTATAATTTATTTTTATAGAGATAGTTTGGAGTCTAGTCCTCCACCGAATTGAAATTTAAAACTGATTTAAAATCTCTAAAGAATCGAGGTTCATAGAACTTTAGTGTCTAGATTTAATATCAAATTCCTTTAAAAAAAAAAAAAAACGGTTAATCGTTCAAAATATCTATATGGAATGTCAGTCGAGACTCGAGAGAAAAGAAAGTGAGGACATCGAAAAGAAAACTGGACTTACCCGTTGACTTCGAGTTGAACACCGTTAGATACGCTCCGATTTGATAAGTCGTACTGGCAATGAACTGACAGACCCAAGTCCTGGTTGGTTACCACCATATCGTGATGCTGGATGACGATATCGTTAGAGAATTGACCAAATGTCTGAAATTAT
The DNA here is from genome assembly GCA_963920705.1 of Odiellus spinosus. Taxonomy (NCBI): domain Eukaryota; kingdom Metazoa; phylum Arthropoda; class Arachnida; order Opiliones; family Phalangiidae; genus Odiellus; species Odiellus spinosus. The sequence continues at coordinate 14,306,316 of OY987237.1, read as the reverse complement.
ACAAAAAAATATCTCGTATGACAAGAGATATCATATAAGAGTTAACCCCCATCTGCTAATGGTTGAAACCAGAGGTATATAATAAACCCCCTTCGGGGGGAAGTATGAAAGCCCCTATACTACCAATGCTAAAAAATCACGAACAACAAGAGCCCGCTGCTGACTATCTAGGCCACTAGCTCGCGCTGGACTTCTCAATGTCGCTACTCTAGTAAATGGTCTTTGTATAAACAAGACGGCTCGATTTGTGTTTAGAACTTCCTGTCTCGGGAGTCAGGCTGTCTGTTAAAATGGAGTCGAAGGTTGACTCCGGCTCGCGAGTTCCGGAAGTGCGCGTAGGGAAAATTTAGTGAGGTTTAAAATGGTGTAACTATTTTTTGGGAGTAAAGCGGTGTGTCGATCCGCCGCGATTTACGCCGGGCACTCGTTGTTCGTCGATTTTGCCTACCTTTCATACTTCCCCCCTTGAAATATTTCTTAATTCAAAGTGGTTGGTCAACATCGTCCGCTTTTACTTTTAATTGCCTCTTGATATCAAAGACTAAACATTATATAAAAATTGCAATTGAAAATAATTGGACAATCAAATAATTAGACGATGTTGACCCACCAATGAAGACATCTTTCGTGAACTCTTTCAACATAAGATAGTGTATTTTAAGTGGAAGTTGAATGACAGAACCACGTGGGACTATAAGGTTTGAAGTCCTATAACCAGCAAACTCAAATATAAGCGCTACGAATTAAGTTTTAGGGGGTTCGTTGAAGCGTGCCTCGAACCAACCACGTGACAGAGTCTTAATGATATTTTTGACAGCTGTAAGGAAGTACTTACGCGTCATAATACGTGGGATTTTAAAACCATCTTTCTCTTTTCGAGTTGAAAATGGGAAGAAAATTGCCTATTTGCGTTAACGACCAATAATGTACCGTAAGACTGGTGTAAAAAAAAAAAACTTCGGTTGAAAAATATTTCATGGTGTTATAAACACGATAGGATTAGGCCTAACTTAACGGAAAAAAGGTAGGTGACCGTGATTGAACAAATAACTTCACGAAAAATTTAATGTTTAGAAATAATAAATAAATAAAAAAATGAATTACTAGCGTAAAAATTTCATATTTTTCAGAGAGAGGCTATCGACTCGGCGAGATTATTATCTAATATATATATGAGTAGGGTCAAGGTCTGTTAACCTTCGTATTAAACAGGAATGGTACGCTAAGTTTTATAATTGGTTTGGATGGAGTGTTATACTTGAAAAGTTAAAGGGGTACTACCATATAATTTTATTTTGGTATTTTCTTGAGCGAAGTTGCCGCGAATTTAGACATGGACCAAATATACTGAAGTGGGATTAATGATTCAATCTGAGGTCCTTTAGTTTATCATTCAATCAACTCCCTTTCCTACACATCCACATATTGCGAACGTCACGCCATCACGAGGGTTTAGGACATCACATAACAGATCCTACCAGATCTAAGTATCACTCGGATCCCTTTGTATAACTCTAAGCTCATATTATATTCTTATTGTAATATACTTTAAATTAATTGGTAAAGAACATTTAATAATTATTGCGTCAAACTTGATGGAGGCTGTAATTAGATCAAAAGCCTTGGTAATGTGACGTATGGTCTACAAATTCGGTTGCATTTTTGCCATTTAACCAATAAGATATTGGGGTTAAAAGATGTTGCATAGCTTCTACAGTTTAAAGAATACCAAAACAGCGAATTAAGGACGAATTTCCAATACGATATTAAACGTAAAGGTGTTTTTATTTCACCTTCCCTTTAAATTTGAATATAATAGAAATACGAAGAATAGTCACCATACGCGCGACAAAAAATAAAAATGAAATTACAAAAGATCTATGAGATGCTTGCGGAATTAAAACGGCGGATGTTGGTTTACTATAGTCAAGTAGTGAAAGTGAAATTATTAAAATTTATTATTTTCCTCGTATCGGTTCGTCAAGGTACGTGGCGCGAAGAGCCGAAAAACGCGTAATTCAACTCCAGCTAGGCGACTAAAAAAATGATAAAAATTCCGAAGGATTCGCATGGTTGACCAGCCCATCGTGGAACGTCAAAATAATAATTTGTAATTACGCATCTTTGCCCCGGAAAAAAAAACCCCGCCAAATATGTAATAAAATAATGGAATTTCTTTTCCTATACAAAAGATGTTTTGAAAGAATTTTACACTATGTCCAAATTTTACTTGAAATTCTAGGTTTTAATCGAAACCAGAAAACTAGGATGAAGATGGACAATCCCCAAGAAGAAAAATAACATCACATCCACGACGTGTGAACATTACTTCTGAGGGTCCCAATGTTTAATAACGCATACGACATCAGCTCCAAGACGATGGGTACAAGAGACCCGTGATGAAATAGGACAAAAAGCAAGACGAACGGAATTAGAGGCCCAAGAGGAGGAGGGTGAGAGACCTAAGACTCCTATTATTGTTGCCAGAAGTAGATGAAACTCTCCTTTGAAGTTTATTACTCCCTGGTCTTGTCTACCCCTCTCTGTATGGCTTAGTTTCAAAAAGCGCGATTCGTACACCTCCTAACGGTAGATAATTTCGGAGCGGGAGTTCGTCGAGCGAATATCTCTAGCAGCCTTGGAGTTCGTCAAAAAAACGTCGTCGTTTGTGGAGAGAGAGAATTTCCAATTTTCCGTAGAGATGGGGGTATGAAGTAGGACCCCTCCGATCTCGTAAAATCGGGAATTTTACCCATACAGAGAGGAGCCCTATATGGAACTTTAGAGTAGTAGACTTCAAAGGAGGGTTTCATCGGCTTCTGTTGTTGCGGATATAATTCATTATAAAAAATATGGTGATGTAGAACTATTGATTGAAAATACATCAAATATTGTACTGTACGGAGTATTTGCATAGAAAACAAACGCCAAGTTCAAGCAATTAACAGCGAATTTCATGATGATGGATTATCCAATTCTAATTTCTTCGATTTTAGGATAGGAACCCGAGGCGGGATACTTCTCAATCTCTACAGCGTATGGGCACCCCGAGGCATTAACCGTGGAAAGCTTCAAATAGAAGAAAGATATACACGCTGATAGTGTCCTTAAATTCATATATTTAAAGTGCATTGATGCTCGCTTTCTCCGCCTTTTTGTTTATAAGAAGATCAATCATACTATCTAGACAGGTGATTATTATTCATAGAAATTCAAATTTAGAAACTATAATAATGTTTTGAGAGATCGAAATCTGTCAAAGGTGTCATGCGTTTTATTTTAACACTAGAATGACCCGAGTCCTTTGAGATAAAGGAGTAAGTAACTTAGAAACATTCTGAAATCTGAGATAGTTTTTATTTGTAATCCTAAGTTAAAGTTATATTTAATTAACTGAAGTTAAGGTGAATGAATTATTTCTGTTAATGTTGTCTGTTAACAGCCAGTTAATGGATTTTGTTAACTGCTAGTTAATCAAAATTTTCGGAAATTGCATATTAATTATAAATAGCATGATTCATTTTACTATTCCATTTAATTGTAGTTAATGTCAGAAGTAAAATAACCCTAATCTACCATATATTTCAAAATGTTTAATTACCGTTTTGTTAATATAATTATTTCACAATTTAGGAGCTTCCTGTAATCCTTTCCTAATTACCGTAGTTTCTTTAATTAATGTAGATACCGGCTGGTAGCTTAAAAAGATATTTCCCCTAATTTTTAGCAATTATAACTATAATTGGGTTATACAATTATACTCGAAATGAGTGTCAAATTTCGTATGAGTATCATACCGAATTACCGGTTTTAAAATAAACTCGTAATTAGTCGTTAATTATGTATGATAATCACAGTCAAGGGACTGTGTTATGGCTTTTGGTAATCTTTCGGGAAATTTTAAATTGTGCAAGGGATTTCAGGATTTTCGAGATATTTTGAGATTTCAAACTGTTTTTGAGAATGATTTTGGGCTTTCAATGTTAACGTTCAGAGATTTTGTATTTCAATGAAATCAGGTACAACAAATATTTAAAAAAAAACTTTAATTAAAGTTATGAATTTAATTTGATTGAGGTAAGCTCGAGGGGTCCGACACTCTTGAATTCGCCGTACACCTGAGTTCACTGAATTCAACTTTGACCGTGCATTGAGTTCGAACTCTTATGAGTTCAGCTTTGATAGTGAAAAGAGTTCAATAATTTTGTACACCTGAGAAGCTTATGTCCACGTATTCGTAATTCAAAACAACTCACCGATTCCAATTTTTAAGAATTTTCCTGACACTCTCCTAAATATATGTCAACATTAATATTGCCTAATTTTTGAAAAGTATTTCCACGAAGAACCTCTAGCGCCTAAATTCTTAGCTTACATCCTCATTGTCATACGCGTCTTTCTTTATCTAATTGATAAAACTCTTCGGTTTCACGAAATATAAGGTCATTTACATCTGGAATGTTTTGTATTGGCGTTCATAATTTATGATTATAGTCATAATTCGAGCTCGAGCTTCGAAATTAAAAAGATTAAGTCGAATCTCCCAAACGGGATGGGGGTATTCCGAATAGCTTGACAATAATGACCGCTCGACTAGAGAATTTATTCCTATCCCCAAAACCAGTTTATCATTACTCTCGAGCGAGGGATGATTCTCGGCAGAGGCCGATTATTTGGTTCGTACTACCATCGAGCCAAAGAGAAATTAAATAAACCGGCAGAGTAGATAGAATCTGATAGAATGTACATAACATTATCTAAAAATGCGTTTTCACACCCAAATAAAAAATTGGAGTTTAATTAATATCTAGGAATTAGATCGTAATTAAGGAGTTCAAGTTACGCGCCTATGATCATGGGGAACTATTCTAAACTCATAATCATATACTTGATATAGATTCCTGAAAGTTTAAAAAGAGTAGAGAAATATCTATTGGTCTTACGTCTGAAATTTCGATCCTCGAGACAAAAATGAAACCCCAGTGGGCTCTTAGAGGTGTAAGATGACGAAAAGCAGACGAATTTTGGTTATCAGAGGTTTATGCTGTATCCAGTATGCCTATTTTATTGGCGATACCGTATAACTAAAACCAGAAGCCGATGAAACCCTCCTTTGAAGTCTATTACTCCCGGGTCTTGTCTACCCCTCTCTGTATGGGTTAGTTTCAAAAAGCGCGATTCGTACGCCTCCTAACGGTAGATATTTTCGGAGCGGGAGTTCGTCGAGCGAATATCTCTAGCAGCCTTGGTGCTCGTCAAAAAAACATCGTCGTTTGTGGAGAGAGAGAATTTCCAATTTTCCGTAGACAGAGGGGTATGAAGTAGGACCCCTCTGATCTCGTAAAATTGTGGATTTTACCCATACAGAGAGGAACGCTATATGGAACATTATAGTAGTAGACTTCAAAGGAGGGTTTCATCGGCTTCTGCTAAAACCCGTGAAAAATTACGGGGAACTTTCAGAACCTTCCAGAACCTTCCAGAACTTTCCAGAAATTTCTAGACCTCTCTAGACTTTTCTGGGGGACAGGGAGAAAAGGTTACGGGCATACATTAGCGCAAGGTACATGCCAGAGTCAAAACTTATCACGAATAAGGACAGACTTAAAATCATTTAATTGGAAGTGAAAACGCGCCTTGATAACTTGTCGGGCTGGGCGCAAGCGAGGACCCTTTCGGGGTTTAAGAAACGATATAAAATGATAAGAAGATAGGCGTAAGAAAAGAAGGAATACAAAAAATGGCTTTGGTCTCACCTCTTGTTTGACATCGCAGTTGAGGTCGTTGTACGCCATGCGTATCTCGAATTCGAGACTGTTGACGACGTCGGTGACGCAAGAGTTGGGTCGACTTTTGGCGTACACCTTTCCGTTGAAAATCTTGCTCGTTTTAACGTTAGCGATCATTTCCCGTGCTCGACATTGGATCGTTACTACGAGATAAAATAAATAAATAAATAAATAAATCCACTCGAGCTCATTTGAATATGCAATTAGATTGTGTTTTCAACGGACTAGATCGTGAAAGATAAATAAACCAAACCATGTATAAATTAAAATTAAATTAATTAAACCTTAACTCTGCTGTAATGAATTCATGAAGACATACATCGAGTTTCATAAATGAATTCTTGTATGATAATATCAATCAGAATATGAGTCATTTGTCTCGATACGAAGTTAATGGGCCATGACCAATGAAATTTCGTTATTTTAATGACGTTATTGAAAACGAAGTCATCCTTATTGATTACAATAATTACAAAGGTAATAACGTCGGGTAATTTAGAAGCGTAATTTTTCGAGTTGACCCCGCGACGTTGGTATAGAAAAAACAACAACGCGGAAATGAAGGGCATCCGGTTTTGTAGTTTATAACAACACACACACGAAGGATTTACTGAGTAGTAGGTGATTATCCACGCTTTCCTGAACAGTCTAGTTCTTGTTAAAGATTGAAGGGTGACGAACACAAAACAATCGAAAGAAAAAGAGTTCAACACAAAACGATTTTAACGTACGCGCGCCTCAAACTCAAGAAAGCGTATCGCCTTTTGTACATACAGCTTCTTGTAGCTTTCTCGTTAATTTCAAAAGCAAAGACTACATACAATTTCACTACATGTCCATTCGAGTGACTCGTTTTATGTTGATTTTCAAATAAGAATGTTTTTCAAAGCAAGGGGCATTGCCACGCAAGCTCGAGGTGTCTAGATATCTAAAGCAATAGTAAAACAACTTTTGGTATGTTTTCCGGCCGGGTGCAGCCACCTAACGTCTTGGGTAAGGAAGAAAAAAAACTCACTCCACTAATCACTGGACTAATTAATTTTACATCCCATTGGAGAAGAAGTAAGCACTTTTTGGACATAGTTATCTAAGAGCCCCCATTATGAAGCGCCGTGACTCTACCTCTTTTTCATCCTAATAGCTGCATCCATCATTTTGGAGCAAAAAATATCTATGTAAAATGATTGGTAATACGCGTACCTCATAAAATAATGAAAAACTAGCTACCCTATAAGTTAAACAGTCGTATTAAATTATGTAGGAGAGCGATTTAAATCTAATCTTTAAATAAATCAGTATAAGCGACGCACCGCGGAAGTTTTTGACATTAATCTCTTAGATAAAAGAAGAATTAAATCCCATATTAACGTTAATTCCTTCGGTGAGGTAGTGTTTATCCAATGAGAGACGTACGCGCATTCTCCAGAAGGGGCTGAGAGTCAAAAAGTTTCTCTTAATTAATAAAAGAGGGTTCCCCTTTCTTATCTTGGAAAAAATCGCTGGCTACAATATTGAATATTCAATGTTACAGATTGAAATATTCAATGATTTTTCTGGTCTATGGTTTAAGTTGCTGTTGTTGTAATCTACTTACCATTGTAACAAGAGGCCAACTCGTATGTTGTAGCTCCCGCAATCTCCAAATAAGGATCTTCGATATGCGTCAGTGAAGCCGAAGCGTGGTGACTCAATCGGCAGACTTTATTAGCCGGGTCGCTGAAGTCGAAGGAATGGCATCGGTACTTGACCGTTAAGCACTTTCGACGGCATTCTTCTAAGGTCGTCACGTCCTGAAACACGGCGTCCACCGTCTTCAAGATTTTGTTGCTCACTTTCTTGAATTCGCATAACCGAACGGGATCTAAACAAATGAAAACGGGGGAGAGTTTAAAAATTGATGTTCGTAATTGCACGATTCTCTTTATTAAAAGAAAAATCAGAAAATTGTATGGAAAAGATTAACGAGAAATTACTTTAAACACGATTCTAACGCGAACGAAGGTATAGAATGAATACTTTTGCAATTTAGACATGGGGTGTAAAAATTCTGTTAAGTCCAGAAACCGTTTCAAATTGAAGAGTCTATTCACCTTTCAGTTAGAGTTTAAAACTTTGTTAAAGTCGAGATATACGCTGGTTTTCCCACTTAGACATTGAATTGTAAAGTTAAAGTAATTTTTTGAAGGCGCCACCGGATGTCAAATATGCCTAGACTTATGATGAAGTTTTATAGAAATGAAAAATATAATTTAAAGTACACCCCCGTAGAGGTGGCGCATCACGCTTTATAATACTCAACAATGTAAAAATACCCGTAGAAAAAAAGAAGTGTTCTATTCGAAAATGTGGCTACTAGGGCTTTGGGTCGGCGATGAAAATTACAAAATTGCCATAAATGGATTTTCATGATAAAACATTTTCTTTTTTCCCCATCATGTAAAAATATAAACCCCAAAAAGTAGATGCATGTTGCTATTATTAATTCCTATGGAGGGGAGTTTGCATTGTGTGTCTCAACTAAAGTCTCGTTTTCAATCAACATTATTGAAGCTTTCCAATTTAGATATCCAATTCTCTCATCCCAATTTAATCCTGTTAACGTGGGTTAAAGAAAAGCTTGATTTAATTAGGCTTCATGCACCTTTGTTTTGACGCAAATTCTTAATTTTTGGACAAACAAATCTTGATTGAAAACGAGCCTTTATTAGTTTTTTTACCATAAGGTTCAATATTGCTTCAATTTCAATACATATCGCAAACAAAATAAGCCTAAGACAACTTAATGTGGTAGCGACTAGTAATATTAAGTATCCATACGCCGTAGTTTCCTATTTAGTGACAAATTAAACCCATGATTGTATAATCTTAAGGTTATTCGCCTTAGGACTAAATGTATTTCTACATTCCAAAGTTAATATGATAATAGACATCGTATCTAATAATGAATTTCAGAAGCTGAAAAAATATTCTAAGGAAAGTCTTACATCGTAAGATTCTATGAAAGGGCGCCTTTAAAAATCGGTAGAAACGTGTGACATTGATGTATGAAGTTGTGATTTCAGTCAGTGTCTCTATAGAACTCTATATATTATCAAGTGTTTATGGTTACGTAACTTTCACTTTTCTTTTTCATAACACACGAGACTGGTTTGCAAAGCACTATTTTTACTCCTTTAAGGATTAACATGGCTTGTTAATCCGCTCTAGTATTAGCTACATTGCAATTAAAACTCACGAACGAAATAAAAATGTATTTTTCGTTGACGTTTTACTCTCGTCCAAATATTAATTTTTCTTTATCGCGATAATATTTAAAAAGGGGTTATAATGATCGATGTGTAAGATGAAAGTTAACATATCCAAGCTACTGTACTGAATAACATAAAAAATGGGGGTTTTTGGGGCAAGTAGGTCTTTATGCTATTAGATTTTCACTTTGTTTAAAATTGGAATGATGAACAAAATGAGATCTGAATACAAATTTACTGATTTTGGTTTGGAAATATTTTCCAATAACATTTTTTAAAGGGCGAGTATAGATGATTAAAATACTATAGAAGTATTGTGATATTTATATCTGTACATAGATTTTCCGATCTTCAAAATGAGACCAATTTCGTCCAAATTGGTCAACAAATAAAAACTGTATATGATATTCAAATATGACGTCATTCCAAATATTTTTTAAATTATTAAAACTTTCCTAATTAATTAATTTTACTCTTTGCACCAGTGGTCGCGACGTCTGATTGGATTCACTATCATATTAGGCTTAGCTCATCATTTTATATAAATTATTTTCAATATATAGCAATTGTTTTCTTTTATAATAAATTTATTAACAATGACCAGTAACTTAAATTATTTTATAATTAGTTCAAATCAGAAGCCGATGAAACCCTCCTTTGAAGTCTACTACTCCAATGTTCCATATAGCGCTCCTCTCTGTATGAGTAAAATTCACAATTTTACGAGTTAGAAGGGGTCCTACTTCATCCCCTCTGTCTACGGAAAATTGGAAATTCTCTCTCTCCACAAACGACGACGTTTTTTGGACGAACTCCGAGGCTGTTAGAGATATTCGCTCGACGAACTCCCGCTCCGAAAACATCTACCGTTAGGAGGCGTACGAATCGCGCCTTTTGAGAATAACCCATACAGAGAGGGTTAGACAAGACCCGGGAGTAATAGACTTCAAAGGAGGGTTTCATCGGCTTCTGTTCAAATCTATATTTATTTATCCAAAAATTAAAATATCGTTCTAATTTCACTATCCTTTTTAAATCCAAATTTGTAGATTTAAAGAAAAAAAAAAAAAAGAAAAATATGAAAGGAAAGGTTAATAACGCACGCCAAAAAATTATCAAAATAATAGCACTTTTCCCCGGCCTGTCAGGTTTCGAATTTGAAAGGTGGAATCAGTTCTGCTAGAAAGATTTCGTGTATGAATAAAGACAATGAAAAGGAAGGATAATATTTAGTTCTTTTTATAATGTCGTTTCCTAGAATTGAAACCAAAATAATAATAAAAAGAATTGGAGGTAGAAAGAGAGGAGGCGAAACCTAACGAAGCGTATAAGATAGAACATTCACTATATATGGTTTATATTCCACCTTGAATTGATAGCTATTACGAAGGTATGGTCTCCATTTTCTTCTTGGTAAAAATATTAGAGATAAAGCTAGAATAGCTTTAATTTGGTTGTCAATTCAAAATCAAATAAATTAAGTACATATAAAGAATTTTTCGATTCAGGAACGACACTAACGAGAAACTGCTATAGATTATAATAAATTTTACTTTGATTTGATAATTCGTTTAAAGCTAATCTACCTTCATTTCTAGTAAAATAACTAAGAAAAGAATGGAGCCTTCCCGTTTAGTACAAAATCGAGTTGAAATTAACAATATATAAGAGTTCCATTTAAATTTAAGCAAATGTCAAGATTTAGGACGTTTTTATTCTTCTAACCTGACACGAAGAGAAAAAAAAAATGAAGATTTATACATCAACATTTTTAATAATAATAAAAAAAAAAAAGATTGCTAGCTATTGTTATGGTTTCAAGATTCAAGATTGTTTTTACATCATCGACTGATGAGGCGATTGTATTTAGGAGATTGATCCCGCCAGAACAACGATGTATACTTTAAAGGGAGAATGCAACCTAATTACAAGTGATTTTTTTATCGATTCCTTATCGTTTAAATAGGCCTAATCCACCGATAAAAAGTTTACTAAATAAATATTAAACTAGAAATAAATTAAAAACTTACCCAGAAAATAGGCTTAGCGGGAATCATGGAGATCCTGAATCGCGTCCGTGTAAGGTCTAGCGACCAATGAGCAAAAGCCCGTCGTTCACGCGAGATCTCCACGAGACTTACGTCGCGCGCGATTGGTCGCTAGACCTTACACGCGAGGAAATCAGGAGCTCCATGAATCCCACTAAGCCTATTTTCAGGGTAAGTTTTAAATTTATTTCTAGTTTAATATTTGTTTGTAAATTTTTTAAATAGTGGATTAGGCCTATTTAAACAATAAGGAATCGATAAAAAATCACTTGTTGTTAGGTTGCATCCTCCCTTTAACAGAAGATCTATGATATATAGACACTTCTATATATATTATTTATTCAAAAGATTTGTACTTTGGTTTCACGAATATAATTTTTTTAATGGGGTCAATAATCGAGCTTGAATATAAGTGCGATCTGTAAATGAAGCTCGGCGCTTGAATATTTCATAAATAATGACTTCTAACTTCTATGGGCCGTAACTTTTTACTACGATCTCCTAGATCAAAACTGATTGCACCGTTAGAAAGTAGACATTCCGTTCATTAATTTCGAGTAATAAAATTCTGCCTCACCACACGGAAAGGATGCCTAACCACTGGATACAAATTGAGCAAAAATTCAAAAATGATCCCTATCTTTAAATGGCCGTAACTTTTCACTACGATCTCTTAGACCAAAACTGATTAAAATTGAAATGAGCCACTCGTAAAGAATACCTCGCTAAAGTCCAGAAATTAGTCAAGTTTAAGGCCATTAAATGTATCACAATTTCTAAACAAACCTAAGTAACTTAAACCAAATTTTAATTGTGACTTTACAGACGTATGTAATTAATAATTCAATAGATAAATCCAAGATCATTTTAAAAATAAAATAGTTAAATTCAAGATCATTCTAAAATAAATGGGGTTAATAATAATGAGCAAAATAGACTAAGGCCTCCATTTCTATAATTAAAACTAACAACGCGTTAATTAATACATACATAGCTATTGTTAATTAATAAAATAGGTTATAGCCTAAAAACCTAATGAGCCTCTTATAAAGTTTGTTTGCCTTTAAAAATATATACCACAACAAAAATTAATTACCCACATGTGGAGTTTAAAAATATATAATAGATAAAATTGAATACTGTCTACGCTATAGTTAATACGATGAGACAGATTCAAGGCTTCGCTTTTTCCAAAGAAAGGGAATTATGGTTGAAGTAGCAACGCCAACAAACCTCAACGAAATCCTCATTGGGTAAGATCTTTCGATGCCCATAAGCGGATAAAACATTTGCAAAAGAATTGTTAGGTACGAGCGTGGCGATTTATAATATTGTTGAGTAGCGGAGCCTTCTTAAGGGCCTTTCACATTATCCAAATTTTACCAGGAACTAGTTTGGACAACTCGAGTTGCCTCAACTTCAATTAAAATCGTTCAAGAAAAATTGGGTTGCTGACCAAATTAAATAGGCAGTTAGGTAATCGCGCCAACTTCGAAAATTCCAACGATTAGAGACACTTTATGACGTATACCCCATGTGTTAGGGATTATTTTCAAGTCAATCCAGATAGCGAAACATATCCACGTGATCTGGTAGACATTTTCTTTTCGATTGAAGATTAGGCTGTGGTTTTATTAGTTTATATCGGATAATGACTGAAAATTTAAAAATTTACGCGATCTCGAGTGACGTAAAAGATGAAAGCGATTGAAATTAATATTTCAAATCTAAATATCATTAGAAATAAAATTAGACGTGACGAAAGATATGACGCCACGCCAACACCCATAATGATTGATTGAATAGGAAGCCTGTGAACGATGGAGTTACGCCAACAAGTTGGACGGAAAAATTGGCTCGTGTGAAAGGCCCTTAACCTCTCAATATACTTCTACGATTTCATATTTGAGATAGGGACTAGAATTAAGTGCTGAAATTTCAAATTGTTCTGACTTCATTGACCGTCCAACTAGTACCAGACAATGTAGAAATAATGGGGGATGGAGAAATAGAAGGTAAGAGGGTGGATTAGATGAGACAGCCACTTATAGTTTTAATAACATTATAATAATATATTAAAACCGAACTTGCTTTGAGAGAATCTAAAATGCTCTGTCGAGGTTATTTAATGGGGCGAGCGATTAAAAAGAGCTTCGTTTAGTTCGCCTACTATCTCGACTGCCCATCAAATTCAGTTTCCAAAGGGAGGATGAAAATTATTGTTTTTTTTTTACTTTTTTCTTTCTTAAATTTAAATAATCTAACTTGAAACTTTAATGTCTGTAAAACACACAAGTGCTTTTCAACCTAAATTTTAAGACAGTTTCCAAAAACATTAGTTTTGAAGCATCAGTTCCATTTAAATTAATTTATTTTAAATATATATATAAAAATGTTTTGCAAGAAAAATCGCATTTTTTAAGAATTAATTAAAAACTTTCGCTAAGACTAATATTATACTTTATCAGCATCAAGTTAGTCTAACTAATATAGTTAAATAGAAGCTAGATTCGAGATTACGTCAACAATTACAATTAACTGTGCTAAATTATTTAACCAGAATTTTGTCTGTGGTTTTAAGGGTTATGTGGTTTAAATTTAACATAAGAAATTAAAAGTAAATTATTTTTCTTTTCAGCCTCCCTTAAGGAAATTATTCTCTTTATTCTTGAATAATATCTCTATAAGAACGGTTAAATCTTGGAGTTGATCTATGGGAGAGTCATCGGATTAAAATATTTTAAATACCGGATACTGGTTTTCATAATATTACATCCTTTCTTCCGGTTGAAGGTTAGTTCAAATCGATTAGGGTCATTTAATTAAAAAAAAAAAAAAAAAAAAAAAAAAAAATCAAAAGTCCTTCAGGACCATGGAAGACTATCTCAAGGTTACTCGGTATGGCCAAGAATCCATTAAGGTTCCATAAGAATATGGGAGCATAGCTTTAGCCTCTGGTACCATCCTCCCAAACTTTGTAACAAAAGTTCGTCCGCAATTTTCGCAACATTTGTACGCTTAGATCTTTTTTTCGGTCGGCTCCATTTTTATTACCCAAAATATTATGTCAAGGTCGTTATTGGCGCGGGTTAATAATAAATGGCAGGAGCGATTTACTTGAAAAATCAATTCGAAGCAGACGAACTTTTGCTACAAAGTTTGGGAGGATGGTTATTGAATCGCGGCCCTCCCATATTCTTATGGAACCTTAATGGATTCTTGGTATGGCCGAGTGAATTCGTTTAACATGCTTATGTGGTATTAATCACAGCCATAAAAGTCATCTGGCTCGAGTGATTTGTACTCTTTCACGATATTTTGAGTCGAGAGAGAGGCGGGCCGCGCTCGGCTATATTGCCTTCCCCAACAACTTCGAAATTTCTCCGCAGAGTGGCGCTTCCGATTTCACTATTTACACGGCGACTGCAGCCGCTAGAGTGTCTCGAATCAGAATCTGCCGGTACATTTACTGAAACCTTCGCTGATAGTATAAAGTTACGAGGCGTTGTTTACTTTCGGGGAATAAATAGATAAACTTTTGATAACACTAACATTACGATCTGATCCACGATTATTCAAGGCCCTCAAGACGTCTTTCTTTTTATCTTATCTCCTTCCGGTAAAAGCCAGGTTAGGGAAACAAAACTAACATTTAAATAAAATAAAACTTTCGATTTCGGCAATTTATTTGGCTTCCGGGATCCGAAACTCATCATTATATGAAAGTTTTTATCGTGACGCCTCAAACTCTAGTTAATTGATATTAATAAAATATACAAAATAGCCCCTAAAACTATAATTAGATTCAGTTTTTATCACGTAGAAGAGAGCTAGGTTTAATTTAATACCTACGAGAAAATGATAGTCTATCTTTAATCACGATGTAAACTCAAAGTTAAAACTAACTATAGATCCCAGCCCGTTTTCATTTCCAATTAAAAACAGAAAAATATAATAAGATGTAATTATCTTACGATACGCCTATAGTCTATAATTTTAAATACTACTTTTTGTGAGCTATGATGTATTAATCCGCCTCAGGCTTCATTACATAGTTTATACAAACTTATCTTAAAAAAATATAAAGGAAGAATGAAATTGATAAAATCAGAAGCCGATGAAACCCTCCTTTGAAGTCTATTACTCCCGGGTCTTGTTTACCCCTCTCTGTATGGGTTAGTTTCAAAAAGCGCGATTCGTACGCCTCCTAACGGTAGATATTTTCGGAGCGGGAGTTCGTCCAGCGAATATCTCTAGCAGCCTTGGAGTTCGTCAAAAAACGTCGTCGTTTGTGGAGAGAGAGAATTTCCAATTTTCCGTAGATAGGGGGGTATGAAGTAGGACCCCTCCGATCTCGTAAAATTGGGAATTTTACCCATACAGAGAGGCGCACTATATGGAACATTATAGTAGTAGACTTCAAAGGAGGGTTTCATCGGCTTCTGATAAAATAGTAGCTTTTTATTACATAGAAACATTATGGAAAATTGGCTTAACTTTCATCGCGTTTGATCCACGAGTGTTCCCTTAAAACCTTGTACGAATTAGATGTATGCTAAGCCTAAAATATTTTGTTATAATTCTAATCAATAAAAATAATTCTAATTTCCCAAATCTGCTAAGCCTAAAATACGTTGTATATCTAATTTTCATAAGTATGCTAAGCCTATTATATTAAACCCGAACGATACATATAACTAGTGTGTTTAAGCTTTTAATATCTAGAAGTGTTTTGAAATAAATTTATTTAGTATAATTTATTAACCATTTATAATTATAATATTTCCTGGTAATTACCCTCTTACATCTTAATAATTTACTTTATAGCCTAGCTTTATATCCAATGAAACTTGGGATTGAACTTACGGGTTATCTAATATATCATTTCAAAGTTCGTTAATCCGAAAAAAAAATAAACAAAAAAAATAAAAAAACTCTTTGTGTAAAATTGTAAATCATCGTTAAAGTAGGAAAAACTTGTCTGTCCGGTGGAAAAGATAATTTCAAGTGAGAGAAATAAACTAAAACGGTATTTAAGACATTAACTGAAACTTCACGCAATATTTCTCCAAGAAACAAATTATAAAGAAAGTTTTTTTTATTCTTTTTCTCCCTTAAGGGATTGGAATAGAAAGGTTGGTATTTATATTGTAAGGAAAATCTAATTTACGTGATAATGAAAAGAAGAAAGTTTTTTGGGAAACTGTTTAGCTGCGGGTGCCGTTGCTAAAAATGAGAAATATCATCCTTTTGTATGGGAGGTAAGTTTTAGCCTACGCTTCGAGTAGAAGTCAAAGAACGGAGAAAAGATTTTGAAGCTATTCACAAAATTAATGACGCACTTTTCCTATTTTATTTTATTTTTTTTTTTTTAAGGAGAGCCTGTTTCTTTTAAAATGAAATTTTATGGATGGAATTCGATATTGGAAGATGGTGTAAAGATGGGAATGATCTTTTGACACCGAATGCTTTTGTTGTCATTAAAAAAAACTAAAAGATAGCATGCTGGTTAGATTAAATATTTAGAAGGTATGGTTTCTACATCAATTAAGAAATTAAGCCTACTTTCCAAGGCTGCTAAGCCTACTTTGAAGTGAATAAAAAGAGCTAAGAATACTTCGAAGTGAATAAAATGAACTAAGAATACTTTGTAGTGAATAAAATGAGCTAAGCCTACTTTGAAGTCAATATAAATAAAATCGGGTATAATAGATAATAAAATTATAATAATGTATTAAGTCTATTTTCCATGAAACAAACTTATAAAACGACCTAAGCCGATTTTACATGAAACAAACTTATAAAACGACCTAAGCCTATTTTACATGAAACAAACTTATAAAACGACCTAAGCCAATTTTCCATGAAATAAACTTATCACATAATGTATGCCTACTTTCTAGAAATAAAACGAGGTAATTAAGCCTACAGCCTATGAAAAAAGTAAATGAGATAAACCTATAGCCTATGAAATAAAATGAGCTAAGGTTTTTATCTGGGGAATGAAATGAGCTAAGCCTACTTTCAAAAGAATATAGTAAAGCCTACTTTCCAAAGAATATAGTTAAGCCTACTTTCCAAAGAATATAGTTAAGCCTACTTTCCAAAGAATATAGTTAAGCCTACTTTCCAAAGAATATAGTTAAGCCTACTTTCCAAAGAATATAGTTAAGCCTACTTTCCAAAGAATATAGTTAAGCCTACTTTCCAAAGAATATAGTTAAGCCTACTTTCCAAAGAATATAGTTAAGCCTACTTTCCAAAGAATATAGTTAAGCCTACTTTAAAAAGAGAGACTCGAATAGCGCTTTATCGGAAGACGGTTTCCGATAAAGCGCTCTTCCAACCTTCATGTAATGGTGCTCAATTGATACAGTATCAGGTTTCTGCTGGCTATTCATTACACGTTTTAAAGAATATAATATAAAGGAAATGGATGTAAGATTGAAAGTCGATTGACCCCGGATCAATGTTTCCAACAAACTCACTTTTCATAACTATAGGTAATACCAAGGAGTGTTTTTTTTCTTTTTAAATAAATAACGAAAAGTTCTTGAAAATGAAAGGTTTTTGGGCGGGCTAAGGTCGCGTCATCCCCAACAAAATAAGCGTGCGCGCAAAGGGGAATGATCTTAACTTGGAAGTGTATCGGGAAAGACCTTAAGAAATCATACGATAAAATAAAATCTTTGTAAGATTACTCACCGTCGACGCAATTGCTCTCTAGATATTGTACCGCGGGTGATTCGGCGGGGCCGAATTGTCTGTTTCCGGCAGCCGTATACCGGTCCCTGTCGCTGAGGGCGCATTGACTAGTAATGGGATCGAATTTTGCCGATCTGCACAAGAAATCTCGCTCGGCCAGACATATTTCCATACACGACTCGCGAGATGGTACTTGGTCGAAACGTTTCTTTGACAATTCCCTCAGTTCGTAGCCATTCACGCGCTCAAATAACCATTCTCTGTCACACTTTTGGGCTCCTGCAACAATATAAAATTTAAATATATTGTTAATAAATTGTTAATGTTTTGGTAATTTGACTCTCTCTATCAACGATGGGATTTAATAATACCAATAGGTTCCTTATAGGTTTAATTGTATAACAACCGAAACATTAATTCATATTTTAATAACAAATGTATAACCAAACAAAATAACCAAATTTAACAATGATAATTGCTTTCTGCCAATAATTAAATTGCAATTAATGATATTGGTTTGCTTCCGTTCCTATAAATCAATCTGCCAGACATAAGCAGATTTTGGTGGTAACTCTTATTGACAGTTGAACAAGAGTAAAGTAATTAAACTGATTACCAAATGAAATACATAGCTTTCTGGGGAGTTAACAGACAAGTAACTACCTTTAAATTTTTTATTCTAATTGTAATAACCATTTCGTACTGAAAAGTGGGTTAGTCTTAATCCTAAAGTATACGTACTTAAGGTCACTCGTTTTTTTGGTCAGTAAAATACGTTTCTAATGGAAGATGTATCTTTTTCTTCGTGGGTGCCTTATCGGCTTGATGACCTACCAACTCAGTACAAGGGGTTAAAAATTCCCTGGGAACGACTCTTAAAGAATTTCAATGGTAAAATCGTGCCAGACATGTTTACTCGGCGCCGAGCGACGTAATCATTATGACCGTCTCTATATACACTTTCAACAAATAGGGCCAAAGAGATAGAAACATAATACAAGGTCGCGTTGAACTGAACATTAGTATCTCTAACCCGTGACTAAAAATCGTAAAATCTACTTCTATAATCTACTTCGAATAAAATCATATATAACGAGAGCATGGGAAAAGAATTTGGATAAAAACTAAAACCAGATGATCCCAAAATAATAATTAAATTATAAATTAATTTAACACTCAAATAATACATGTTCCAGATTAGGCCCTGCACACCTGAGGAAAAATTAATGTTCAAAAGACAAAAGTATCTGGCGAATTTGTAGTATTGGCCAAGACAGTTCATATTTACAATTCTCAAATAACTCCTTGAACTTGCAGATTTATCTTAAAATGTTTAGGTATCGTTCTGAGCAACGACTTAACCATTGGTTATCAAACTTAAAATTAAAAATAAAATGATTAATACAGAGAATCGTTCGATATCCCATGAACTTTGAACTGTTTTATGCAATATAAATTGTTTTCCGAAATAAAAGTTTGACGAAGAACATTTTTTCCTATTCTTTTCGAACCAAATAATCGTCAGTCCTTCAAATTGAAATAGTTTTATTATTATTTTCCATTTTCCTTAATAATACCTTCCGGCTAGTTTCGTTTCAAGTACGATCACGATTACTCTATCATTTTTTTCAACCAAGACACACGCAAAATTACAGATAGATGAATATCGCGCAACGAAAGAATAGGCGTTGTGGGTCCACAGTGGCCAGTGACACGGAAAACTTTAAAGGCCAAGTCTCGCAAAAATCAAAAACTAAGATTTACGCAGTTTTGGTTTGCAAAAATAATTTGAATAAACTATTGCTCGGTGGTGAATGGAAAGTTGAACAAAGTTGCCAAATTTGGTTTGCAAAATTAATTTGGGAAAACTAAGTCGTAATTACGCGAGGTTTGCGAATTTCCTTTGCAATACAATTGGCAAACTTCTTTAATCTCCACTGATACCCCTGCCCCCTTTGTGGGCTATAAGAGTTCATGTTAAAAATGCTACCAGACGGTTGCCTAAAAGACCGTGAAGAATGGGCTTAAAACAACTTTATAATTAGATAATTAAAGTGGAATTGACTAAACACTAAATCTCTTCTTTCTCGAATTGAACTCCGTTGTTTCTAAGTCAGTGGACGAAATATATAAGATTGTAAGCTTTAAAAAGGGTGGAGATGGCTAACTTGAAAGTTGATCCATTGAACCGTAATTAGTACAATAGAAGGCGATCTCGAGTTTTGCACGAGGAGTTTCTTCAACTCACCTGAGAAATCTTTTATCTTCGTATAGTTTAAAGCTACCTTCTTTCGCCCAAGAAGCAATATCAGTTTGCCAAGAACTCGATTGTAGGTAGTTAACTGCTTGAGAACACTAGTTAAGTGTTTTCAGAGCTTCGTTATTTCGTTATTGTGTTTATACAGTTAGAATACGACAGAGTGTTACGCGTGCTGACAGCGTTAAGGGCCGGATGCACACTGTAAGTAGCTTGTGAATTAACTGGCGTTTCAAGAAAAAATCAATACAAAAGAAAGGGGAAAAAACGCGCGAAATATTTAGCTTATAACATTCGCGCGCAAATTAATGTATACGCGTCTCCTCTGGCTAGATTTGCGCACGCGCATGCTCGAAATACATCTGCGACGGCTGCGCGCATCTTACTCTTTACGGTATCGGCGAGGAAATTATCTTTCTGATATAAGTTATGAACTTTTGTTCATACAAGAAGGATCAGATAAGGAGAGGAAAAGTGGGAACGGCGCGGCTCCTACTGCGTCGGCCTAAACTCCCACTCTGGGAGAACGGGGGTAGAGAGGCTTCGTGGTAAATTGTTGTCACGTGGGTAAAACGGATCCTTTATGAGACACGCTAGCTAGCGACCACGTGACAACAGTTTACCTCGAGAATTTCCTATCCCCCCTTTCCACCCGAGTGGGAGGTTGGCTCTTCTCTCTCTAACTCAACGCAGCCCCACATTTCCTCTCCTTATCTGATCCTTCTTGGTTCATAATTGTAATTCTTACGAATAGGTTTGCAGCTAGCGTTATACGTTGTGTTATCTAACTATAGTTTAGATAACAATTCCATTCCGTACGGCACGATTTTCTTTACGTAATAACGCAGTTAAGGAAGAATAACTTTCACTATATTTCGTATTTCTTTAGGCTAAACCCATTTTAACTTTCGTTTTCGTGTGTTTTGGAATATCTTTTGTTTAGTTTTTTTTTTTTTGTTTTTTGGTTGTTCGAGAAATCGTGGTAAAGGAATGATTTCAGGGGGAAGTATTTGTTTGAGTTTAGAAGATTGAAAATTACTAGGTTCACTGTTTGGCTTATTATTATTATTATTATCATTAAAAAAATTCGGTTTTCAGGTTTTGCTGAAAATATAAACCATAATGTTGTTTGGGCCCGGATTTCTTGATCATAAACCATTACTCGGTTAAAAACGTAATATGTGACGTAATTTACACATCGTGTTACACCCGGAGGAGCTCATCCCTTCATAAGGAGGCTAAGATTCTATGGATTTACATCATTTTAAAGAAGTGAAATTCTTTGTGACTAGGTTTTTTTCTCGTTAAAAGATAAATTTCGGTTTATTTCGGGGTCCTATTTCCATTAAATCGAATTGATACCAATTCGTTAATCAGTTTTGCCAAAATAAAATCAGATTTCGACATGTTAGATTTCCATATATGGGGCGCCAATAAGGTATTATTTGATGTATTTGATTGATTTTGACCGGGGTTTTTTTTTTTTGTTGTGTTTTTGATACTTACTAGGGGTGGTGGGTTTTACTACTCCTAATTTACAGGAAAAAGGAAAAGGTTTGAATGTAGATTAAAAGGGTAAAAAAAATTTGCTAAAACAAATTCAAATCCTGTATTACGGCGGACACGAAAAAAGTAAACACGGGTAGCTAATTAGTACGCGACATAATTAATTAAGCCCCTCCCCATCATTAAACTTAAGGGAAATAATTACCTAGGAGACAGAGTTTCTGAGCGTAGATAGTGAACACAGGAAACTGCGAGGACGTGAGAGCTCCGGGCCTCTCGGTAGCGCTGGAACTGAAAAGGACGCACAGTCCGGTTTCAAAGTTGACCGATTGACAGGAACTGTTCTTCCTACAACTAGACAAGCACTCGGTCAATTGGAGAGTTCCCGGAAGGAGACGCATCGTGTCCGAAGGGGCCGTATAGACGAAACCAGTCACCAACTCGAACGTGATGTATCCACCCGCGCAACCTAAATAAATAAACAATGATAAAAGGTTAAAAAAAAAATTAAATAAATTTATGAATATCAATATTTTGTTACTAAATAAAAATGGTATTGTGTGTTATAAAAATATACCAGTGCAGTTTCACTTTTGCTTTCAATAAATGCTTTAATGGTATATATTGAAACGCATCTAATTTAATTTTAACTGTAATGTATACTATATTTTTAATAGATATGGATTGGCAGTACACTAGAATCCATTTGGCTTAGGTTCATTTGCTCGACTTCCAATTGATCGACAAGGAGTCCGTTTGATCGACTACCGTTTGATCGACTCCCATTTGATCGACAAGCCATTCCAATTGATCGACAGCCCAGTTTTTTAGCGAGTAACGAGTATAGGTCAGGTTAGGTTAGGTTATGTTAGGTTAGGTTAGGTCAGGTTTGGGTTAGGTTAGGTTGGTTAATCTATTTATAATCGTTATTACGAAGTTGACCAATTGGGAAACGATCAAATGCACCCTTTGTTGTCGGGAATTTATGATTAGGCATCAATCATTTGATCCCTTTGTCGATCGTTTGGGATTCGATCAAGTGGACCCTTTGTCGATCATTTGGGAGTCGATCAATTGTGAGTCGATCATTTGGGTGTCGATCAAGTGGACCTCTTGTCGATCATTTGGGAGTCGATCAAGTGGACCCAAATCAGATTATTTTGGGATTAAACTGGATTAACATTTTTATAAAAACAAATTAATACCAATTTGTTTAATATGCAAATTATGTTTCGTCTATTAAAAATTAATTTAATTTTAATATTTAAAAATAAATACCAATGTTGTAACGAATCTACGTGAGCTAATTTATATTACAAATCTTTACACATTAAATACGAATTTATTAAATATGTAAATTAAATTTCGGTGAAGTAAACATTTTTTTTAATTTAAAGAAACTTATTTAACAACGGGGCACAATGCTGTATACCGAATCCTAATGAGCAAATTTATTTCTAATTTAATTTTCAAATTTTTTTACAAATTCAAAAATAATTTAGTAAATAATACTAAATCTTATTTTAAAATTTAAATATACTTATATATAAAAATGTGAATTCCTGTTACTACCTTATATTTATAATCATTATCAAAAAGCCACGCCCACGCAAATGAGGGAATTTTTATATATATATATATATTTTTTTTTTTCTAAAATATTTTCATGACTTCTTCAAGCTATATGACGTATTTAAGATTATTACGAGATCGGGCGTATTGCCATAAAGAGTGAATCTCTGTATAACATTAATTTTGAAGGCCAATAGGGCGACGACCATGCATCGTATATATATATATTAAAATGACGAAATCTACCACTGGCCTTCGTGGTTAAGTAAAAATTAAACTTTCACCATAAAGTCGTGTCATTTTCGCAAAATAGGGCTGGAACGCGTTTCGAGAAATATCTTTTAGAAAACACTTAACTCGACAAAGTTTTAAGTAAATATAAGATGATTAACATTGTTAGAAAACGCCGGGTAAATTTAAACCAATTTCGTATGTGATTTTGTTAGTTAATACTTTTGCCTGCACTGTTTGCCGTTAGAGGACGTTTATGAATACCAGAGGTAGGCTTAAATGATCCAATTTTAAATTCGTCTCTTGATAACAAAGACCACATGAAGATTTAGTCCATAAATACGGTCTTAAGCATCAAGAAACAAAAGGAAACAGTCCGAGAAACAACACAGTAGTTTATTGGTCCAAAACCAGATTAACTATTTCAAAACTGGGTTTATTTGTCTCTGGGACCTGGTTATTAATTTATTCGAAATTAAAAAAAAAGAATAGGATCATATGGATCTGGTATTTTCATAATCACTGGCCCCGTTAATTAATTAATATATATATCATCTCAGCCAATTTTATTCTTAGCTTTGTAAATGTGTGTTGAATTATGAAAATAATCAGAACAACCTGGGTTAAAGAGATATTTGAAGAAAATAAAACTGTTTAAAAGATGTAGCTTGGTAAAAAATTAAAAGTTTGCTTAAATTTTTGAGAAATATAAGGAAATTCATAAAGATTTTGGTTAATCTTATGAAATTTTTTAAAAACCGGTATGGGTTCCTACAGGTAAAATATATTATTTATCTATTCACAGCCTCGTAATTTTGCAAGTAAATTCAAATAAAGTTTTTCTAATCCAGAAAACCAGAAAAGACACGTAACTTGAGGTAAGTGGGTGCTAAAATCTGGTGATTCTCTCTCTTCCAAGCTTAAATGGTTCAAAAGCTGAATTTCTCTTGAGGTCAACATGATTTTAAACTTGAACTTTGACTTATTACATTTTTATACCTTTTTCAAGTATTAAGATAAAAGGTGGATGACATTAATTTAAAAAAAAATATATATTAATCAAATCTAGAAATATTTATATTTAATCTTGGAATGAACTTGAATTTTCATAGAAATCCCGTTTTTTTTCTATGTGAAATTTGTACCTTTTGAAGGTTATAATGCAAATATATAACACCATGCGCCCTTCTTAATCTCGTAAAAAATACTAGTTTAAATTTAAAATAAAAAATAAAAATGGTTTTTATCTTTATGCCCAAATTATTCGATGCAAAAAAAAAATGAGAAAAAAAAAAAACTACCGATACACAGACACCCACTTCGAAGTTGTGGGTGACATTCTTTAAACTTTTTCCACCTTCAGTTTCAACTTTCGAAACGAAAAACAAAAAAAAAATCTTAAGCTTATACCTAACCTTGAAAAGTTTTAAAAGTAGAAAAAGGTGAGGTCCTTGATCCTAATAAGCAATAATTTAGAATTTACCGGTTGAAATTATTTATGAAAATTAATAATTAACTTTTCATCTAATTAGGCCTATTTAAAAGATAAGGAATCGACAAAAAATCACTTGTTATTATGTTGCATTCTCCCTTTAAATATAAAGAAAAGATTCAATTAATTAAATTAAATTTAAATAAATTTTCTATAATAAATTTATTTCGTGTTTTATTTGCGTAAAAAAATACGTAAAATACCGGTCTGATAAGTCTTAGCTATCTTAATTATAAAATAATTGGAACTTGAAAAGAACATGATTTCGCCTTCTTAATTCATTCAGAGAAACAGAGCTAACAGAGTCGAAACGTAGAAATGATTTAAATATAATAAAAAGAATTACCAGTTTCACTAACTTCCCCTAACATAGAATCATTCGTTACATTTTCATGAACGCTTATAATTTTCTAGGAACAATTAAAAACGGGTCTGACGATTCGACAACCGACTTAAAAGCAATATTGTGAAAAGTCTAGGAAAGAATATCCTATAATATGATGTGGTTATTATACTCTATTCGTTCTAATTCAGTGAATATTGTATACTTTCGGTTCAATTAAGATTGCGAATGTTAAATCTAATAAGGGGAATAAAAATAGTTTTGTAAATTCAGTTTTGGAACTTTTAGACACATGTATATATTAGCGGGTACCGCCAAAGGGTGCGGCAAACCTTTAGAATAAATTAAAAATAACAAATCAAGACCGAAACCACTTATTAGTACAACGAACGATGCAAATTAGGAGAAAGTATAAAAAAATTTATAATAAAAAAATTATAGAATTTTTTTTTTAATTAGGAATAATTATTTCTTCGTCGGGAAAAATACCTATTTAATTGAAAACTAATTTTAATTTGGCAAATAAAATAGTAGTGTCATTAATTGAAAGTTAAAACTGAAATTAGGCTTAGAAATAACTAGTTAAAGTTTGATTTAAGGTTCCAAAGAATTTCTTAAATTCGGATTTTTCAAGAATCCGAATTTGAATAATATTTTAAGAAAAATTGTTGGAAAAAATATTTAAAATAAATAATTTAAAACAAAGTTTCCAGGCAATACTACGTCACCACCATAGTTTCCTGGCTCTTATATATCTTACTGTTGATTCTCGGGCGTTCAGTCACGTGATATGGTCACTTTCGCGCCACCTTTTTCGTGAAAGAACTTGAACCAAAAATTCTCGATTTTCATTTGAATTTGATTTTGAAATAATTATCATGTAAAGTTTGAATTTGGTTTTAAAATAATTATCTAAAGTTCGGATAAGATTTTGAATAAATTAGTTAAAATTATAATTAGGCTTTTTCATTGAAGATTATATAAGTCTAATTAAGGGATAAGACCCGAAATACATTTTACTTATAACTTTTTATTAAAATTTCAAAACTTCCTACTGGAATAGACGAAATATCGCGAGAAAGATGGACAGTGACTCTCAAATTTTGAACAATAATCATGGTAATTAAAGTGTAATGATATACGCATGCGTCGTACGATAACGAGGAGGGTTTGGTCGTCGTAAAAACTCTGGTAAGGGAGTGATTTTCCACCTTGTTAGGTACACTATACCCAATACGTCAAAAATAACATAGCGATTAAAGTACCCCCTATCCAGGATTTGCGAAGAAAGTTAAAGGGCTAGTCTCAAAAACAATCTTAACTGAAAATATCGTGGAAGAGTCCAAATCACTCGAGCCAGACAGGGGTGATAACTTTTTGGCTTGTTTTAAGTGATGGGCTCGTACGTTTACA
This sequence comes from Odiellus spinosus, assembly GCA_963920705.1. Taxonomy (NCBI): domain Eukaryota; kingdom Metazoa; phylum Arthropoda; class Arachnida; order Opiliones; family Phalangiidae; genus Odiellus; species Odiellus spinosus. The sequence continues at coordinate 14,279,712 of OY987237.1, read as the reverse complement.
TGGACCTTTGCTGATAACATTGAACTTGAAGGTGGTAATTAATTAGTTAAAATTAACACAGGTATAATTTGTGCAGCTACAAATTTAAGGGCAACTGGTTAATATTCAGAATCATATGAATTATATTATTTATTATATCTAAACGAAATATTTATGAAACTTTTCCTTTAAAGAAATTTCGGTTCGCATGGGAAATGTGCTTTGGAATAATATAGTTAAATCAAGGCTGATATTTCAACACGTTCAGAGCTTGAGAGTGAACGATTTCTGACCTTTCCAAGATTAGTTCTAAACCCAAAACAGACATAAGGAAACAGATTCGAACTCGCTGAAAACTAAGAATGATTCTAACTGGATGTGGCTAGTAAAATAAAATATCCACCCATTGACCCTTTATCGGAAAGCGGGTATTTTCACGGTTCACGTACACGCAAATGCGTGAAGCTGAACACGAGCGAATCTGGCTTCCTTTTTGTTTAATGCTTCATTCATTCGGGCTAGAAGCTAGACTGGACCGTTTTGGAAAATAGAATAAATTAAAATTTGAGACGAAATCGAGACTGATATTTAACGAAATTCGTATTTGACGGTAGACATTGTCTCAAATAGTGTGAACTCAACCCGATTTATAATCCCTCGCAATAAAATATTGAGCCAATTTTGGATTCATTATCATATAAAGCATTTTTATCACGACATGAGAAAGAACACCAGACACAAACATACACTCTGGTTCACCGGATATTTGCATAACTGGCCAAAACTGAGGCGAAGTAATACATAATGTTAAAACTGAAGTATAAACTAGTTGACTAAAACTAGAAATTCGTGAATCACTAATCTAAAACATCCGATTCAATTAGGAAAATACAATGGAGTGAATTAACCGTCGAGCTAATCACGAGATATTTACACCCTCTTCGTGCAAGAAACCCGAGGGTTAAAGGAAGGGTAACGAGGAAAATAAAGTGATTTTTATCAATTTAACTATTTAAATATTCAAGAAATGATTCTGAATTGTGGGAAAAAATCGGAAAAGGTTTAGATTTTGGGACTGATAGGTGAACCTCCTATTAATCAAAAGAGTTCACCTTCGGTTCATAATGTGCTGTTGCACGCACGATTTTGCGCCTGAAAATAATCATGAACGAGATTTAGAGCGATTCAAAGAGTGTGCCGCGACACGTGTCGCTGGGATTTTATCATTGGTCGTAGGTTCTCCTTTAAATTGAATGTCAAAATCTATGTATTACGTACAATTCTAAGCCACTTATTGAATGCAAATAGATTTAATTTCTAGAAGAATCAATTAAGAAATCATTTAATATTCTTCTTCGCCCTCCCTTAAAACAAAAGCACTTCGCGAAAAAAGCGAAACCAAAATTAATTTACAGACTGTATAGCAAACGGAAAAAAAATAATCTTATCATCTTGGAACGGGATAGTGCGGCTAAATAGAAATCGTGATGTTAAAAACTCATTAAACAAACATTAATTACGCCTGAAAAATTCACGATCTTATACTTAAAACCATTAGGAACTGAAAGACGAGAAGAATTATAGATAATCTAAATCTGAAATGGAGAAATTTTGGAATAGTTCATATTTATACAGTTTAAAAATCTATAAAATTGAAAAATATGACGTTTACTAGTTACTAGCAGAAGCCGATGAAACCCTCCTTTGAAGTCTACTACTCTAATGTTCCATATAGCGCTCCTCTCTGTATGGGTAAAATTCCCAATTTTACGAGATCGGAGGGGTCCTACTTCATCCCCCCTGTCTACGGAAAATTGGAAATTCTCTCTCTCCACAAACGACGACGTTTTTTGGACGAACTCCGAGGCTGCTAGAGATATTCGCTCGACGAACTCCCGCTCCGAAAACATCTACCGTTAGGAGGCGTACGAATCGCGCCTTTTGAGAATAACCCATACAGAGAGGGGTAGACAAGACCCGGGAGAAAAAAAACTTCAAAGGAGGGTTTCATCGGCTTCTGGTAATAGGCGATTAAATAAATACTGACTGGGTCCTAGTCTTGGAAAATGGCAACATCTTCCGTAGAAACGGGTTCTATTTAACGGCTGTTTTTTGTTAGTTTCAAGGTTGGAAAAAGTATAGAAAATCCTATACTTTGAACCAACCTTGAAAAAAAGGCAAGATTTTCTTAATTTTAAACACAAAATATGCGTTTATTTCACTGCAGTTTTTACCATATAGTTTGTAAACTAAAACTACACAGGAAACGGGGTTTATGGATGTAAGATTAAAGTTTTAATTTATTCAAAACGTTCTCGCCCAAAAATCTTTCACGGTTCAACTCAAGTTCGATGGTTTGGACTGAGATTGTTTAAAAAAAAAATAATAATAAATAAAAAAAGTGCTCTTTATCGGTGGAGAATTTTTCATCCTCGTCATCTTTGAATATGACCGCGAGTTTAGGTTTATGGGTCTTTGATGACATCTCTCTTAAAGGACACCGTCACGATCGTTTGAATAAGAACGGGTCAATTGATACGATATTAGCATCGATTTCGCGAAAATACGTTTCTTCCGGTTTTTTTACACGAATATCAATGAATGTCTTTCCTTGTGCGATATAGATTCATACATTTTGATATTATCAAGTTACGCAAGATATATCGTACGTGCTTTTCCCCGTGTTTAATAAATTAAATAGGGGCTTTTATAATTTCCACAATCAAATAACTATATCACGTTAGTGTCACAGTGCCAGAAATTATTAAACAAGTGATTTTTTATCGATTATTTGTCGTTTAAATAGGCATAATCCACAGTTAAAAAATTTGAAAACAAATATTTAATCATAAATAAATTTAAAACTTACCCCGGAAAATAGGCTTAGCTGGATTCATGGAGATCCTGAATTTCTTCGTATTAATGAGTCAGCGACCAATCGAATTTTATTGGAAGTCTCGTGGAGATTTTGCCTTAAAGACGGGCTTTGTTCATTGGCCCCTGACTCTTCAACGCGAAGAAATTCAGGATCTCCATGAATCCAGCTAAGTCTATTTTTCGGGCAAGTTTTAAATATTTTATTTATTTCAATTTCGGGTCCATATATTTAAAATTTAAATATTCGCTAATCCTAAGAGTTACTGCATCGAAAGAGGCTAATTGTAGTTATTTTCAGATCACCCTCCCTTTAAGTATAAAATGTCTAGAATATGAGAATCGAACCAATTGGAATTTTTATAATTTTACAATTTAGCTGTCACTTTGAAGGATTAGAATTAACCAAGTGCGAAAGTTACTCGCGATAATTTCAACTTCAGCTGAATTAAGTACTACAAAAAAGAAAATACGCAACACTACTTGATACAATTATCAAAGGCGGGTAAACACCTTAACATTCTATACTAACAATTCCAAGATAAACTGACCATGGACACTATTAAATCTTGATATTCTTGTGTTCCCCTCTTTGACATTGTGCCACGGAAAAGATAACTATCTTTCGTACCTATAACGTGACACACTTCGAGGCGTAACTAATTGAGGGTATGGTTAACGAATATTTCGCGTGTTAGGGACCAAAAAGGGATGCAAATGTGTATTTAGCCATTGATTATCCCACGGAAAAGCCTAATTGTTATTCCTAAATTTAACCATCTGCTCCACATTCCCCTACGAAAGACTAATTGCTTCATGGTGGGTGGACATAAAATTTTTGAGGGGCCTCTACCATTGTTTAAGAGTAGATAAAATTTGACAACCATAACACGTATTATCGTGAAAATAGGAGTTTAAAATTTGTGCAATGCAATTAACTGAGTGTCTAAGTTCCGAATCTCGTTGGTAACTCTAAAATTTAATTTTAACATAAACGCGTTACGGTTCATCGGAAGGCGCATTTCAATTAGATTTGACGTTCTAGCGTTGATGGTTTCAATTCTAACGATCTGATTGGATGAGATATATCCAATCAGACAGAAGGGGGAAATCTTACCTTTAATTATGAATAAGTCAATCATATACTTAAGTATAATTAAACTTAATCTCGCCAAGAGCCTACAGAAAGTTTAATAAGCCATATTTGCCAACTTGGGATTATCTCTTAAAATTTCTTTGACCTTATTTAAATATCTTCAAAAAAAAAACCCAAGAGAAATATGGAACCAAAAAATATTCACCTTCAGACTTGACATTTTGGCAAAGAAAAATCAGCAATAATATAGTCCAGAACCCCGTCTTGGGGTTAAAATGAAGAGTCCAAATGGAAGACATATCTAATATCGATCGAATCAACTTTGCAATAATCCAAAGAACAAAAACCGTGACCAATATTCGGGGTACATCAGTTTATAGTCTTTGTTTCACTGAAGAAAAAACAATTTTCCACCAATTTGCGATGGCTGGGAGCGTGTTTTATGAGAATCAAACCTCGTTTTGACTTTAACAAATTCTTCGAGTTACAAAAGGTTATCGAAAGATCGATAAATTTGCTTCAAACAAAAAAAGGGGGAAACCGAATAGAAAACCACGATCAGAAGCTTTTACAACAGGTGCGCTCTCGTTAAACTCCGAACAACTACTACCGAGCGAATTCCGACGGACGTCCTAACCCTGAACTTGAGGATTGTTTTCCCCCCCGCCCTTCACTTCCCACTAACACCGGTTTATAAGGAAAATAAAATATACTTTACAAACCGGAAAGATGGTTTTTAGCCGGCTACTAAAAATACTAGTCCTGGTAGTTAACATACCGTATCAAGTAATCGAGTAAATATAAAAGACCAATGACTTTGATCAGGCCGGATTAAATGGAACTGATTTTAATATTTTTCTGGACTTAAGAGTGCACCTCTATTTACCCCCTCTCGCCCTACAGCCAAACACCCCTAACTCTCTCATCTCAGATAGAAAAATCTAAGAGTTAAAATCAGATTTAGATTTTCGAGTTGGTTACAAAATGTATTTTGGCTTTCTGAACAGGCAATTAAGACTATTTAAGGCTGTTACATATTAATGTTGGGTTAAATAAATGTATGGTTTTAACAATCCTAGTGGGCCAAGACCGACTTTAACTAGTTTCGAAGCCTTTAACCCTATTTTCGGAGTAGAATCCAAAGCGTTAGCGGGGGATAACGACGAGCTATCAAATCATAACATCTCTACGGATCCTTGTTAAGCCTACTTTCCGAGTAACTTCAACAATTACAATTGATAATAGGGCATGCTAGTTAGGGGAAATTACGATATTCAAAACCCCCACTAACCAACGATGGATATAGATATGGAAAATCCCATAGGCTGGGTTAGGTTAAGTTAAGTCAGGTTAGGCACTATGGGATTTTACTATGGAAATTTGAAAAAAAAAAAAAAAAAAAAAACATTAAGCGCGGAGAACGCTATCTCTGACCTATCATATTGATACTTCATTCAAAAGTCAGCGTAAGAGTATAGCGTGTAGAAAACTACCCTGAACTATTTCAAAGATATTAAACAGGATAACCAATAAAGTTAGAAGCTTACGCTCGCTCTAATCTTAGGTTGACAAATATTTACTACAATCTATAGAATAATTTTTAAACATAGCTGTCGCCACCTACTTAAATGAATTTAAACTAACTTTTAATTATTAAAAACTTGTTATCAATTAAATTATATCTTTACTAGATTCGAATTAATTTAAAGTTTATCTAAAATTTAATTGAAATTAAAACAACTATACCAACAGATGTTTTAATTTAAAACACATATACCAACAGAGGGTACTCGAAGATGATTGGCCACGAATTTCCAAACTTTTCCCATCGAGTATGGCCATATTTTCGGCAAATCAAACCTCTCTGACAACTTGACGAGGATGTTTAACACTTAACAGTTAATTTATTTGGGAAAAATCACCGTACCTAGAATAATATTCATTCGTTAAAATTTCATTAAATCAGTTATTTTAGCCTAATTATTTAAATTGTAATTTCTACCAGTCGGAGTTTTCCTACCTATTATTCTAATCTTTCATTGGAAGTTGAGTTATACCCGTAGCGTATTCGGGCTGTACAAATATATATAGAAAAACCAAGACCCCCAATTTTCTAAAATGGAATAGTCCATAGACACTTTTTTTGGCAATTTTTACCGTTTTCTAATGCAACCATTTTTGGAGCGAAGATCAACCGTAATTTGCAGAGTGTTTTCTACGGAAAAAGAGTTATGGTTTATTATTCTTCCGCTGAAAATAAAAGCTGACTCCGGGAATTTCATTCCCCTCTCACTTTCAGACCCCTTTACCTCCGTTTGCCAAACAAACCGAATGAAGTTTTATTTAAACTACAGGGAAAAAAACAAGGTTAGGATTTCACCTTAATGGAGTTTTGTCTCAATTCAATCTTTAAGCACGAACACTAGTAACTTCTATCGTTCATGGAAGAAAGCGAATGGGCCTATGGAGAAAAGAAACGCTTCTCTCCTTAGTTATAGGCTCCCCTATATTACAACGAGCTCCGTGAACCAAAAAATGGAAGAAAATGCGGAGGGGGTTTGATTTAAATTAAATATTTATTTAAATACTTAATTTTGAGCGTCGAAATTAACATTTTTGAAATCCCTGCGAGCCAATCTATCGAAACACGTTTAATTTTCTTAATAAAGTTTTATTTTAAAGCCGTAGTGACGTGGTAAACATTTTAAAATCAAGAAAATTGCATAATTAGTCCCAAACTTTCTTAGATAACTAATTAACGGATCGCCGTAGGATAACGAGACTAATTTTATTTTATTCTCCGTATCCTACTTGACTTTTTTACATATATCACATTTAAACGCGACTTAATTTCAAGGCGGGAAAATTATTTAAAAACTTCGAAACAAAAAAAATTGGTTAAAATCGTGGAACTTAATTACGTAACTAATTAACCGCTTATCCCAGGATAATGAAATTAACTTTTTTGAGTTTCTCGCGCGTTAATTAACTAGATTAAGTATGCTTTGTTTAAATATAATCGAGATTTAATCTAATTATAAGCGTTAATTCAATTTTTCGAACTGAAAAAGAAGTTAGGCTTAACTTTCTAATTGAATAACTAATTACCTATTAGTCTTAAGTTAATTATAATAACACGAGCGGATTCCTCGTATTCTAATCTATCAGATGACATAGTTTAGGATTTAAAATTAGTTAAAATTAAGCCAAATATTTAGATTTTAGTGAAAAGACTCGTTCGAAAACTTTTTTCTCAAAACGAAATTTTCATGTTGGGTTTTTTTCATGGGTATTTGCATAGATCCGATTTTACAATTTTAAACGCGATTTAAATTTAGTTTTAATTTAATTACGGGTCCTAATTAAGATAAATTAAAAAGAAAAATAATTATTCTTAGGTTTGAGGACACGGGCTATCCGTTAAAAATATTTTTGAGAACGTGCGAGCAATTTTAATTTTAATTTAGATTAAATTTAATCGTGATTAAACTTGATTAGGAATATATAAGCTCTTAAAAACACTCCTCCCAGTTTTATATAACTAAATTAGCCGTTTTTAGCCTCAAAATGCGAAAAAAATATTTTAATTAACTTAATTTTCTCAATTAACTTTAATTACAAAGATATTACGATATAATTTACGCTTAAAAATAATTATAAATCAATTTCGGTAAATATTTGCACCAGTTTGCGTCAAAATATACTAATTAAACACAAATTATCGCTTTAATTAAGGACCTTCATAAAGTTTACGTATTAATTATGCAAAATATGTCAAGATTTATAAAATAAAATAAATATTTCTAATTTTTATTACGTTTTGAAATTAAATAGTACGAATATTTACTCAAAAAGTAAGTTCAAAAGTAAGTATTTAATATAATATTTAATTTAAATCAAACTCCCTCCACATTGTTGTTCCATTTTTCGTTCATGGAGCTCGTTGTAATAGAGCAGACCCTATCACAGGGCGGAATACAATTTCTTTAATCCATAGCCGCATTCGCTTTCTTCCATGAACAATAGAAGTTTTGGGTGTTCATGCTTAATAGTCAACTTCCAATGAAATATTAGTACAATAGCTGGGAAAACTCCGACTGGTAGAAATTACAATTTAAATAAATAAGCTGTATTAATTAATTTAATTATAATTTAAATTAACGAATATTATTCTACGTATTATTAGGCATCGGAAAATATAAATTAATTAATTTTGAATCAATATTCGTAGAATTTAATTTCAAAATGTAATAAAATATAAAAATATTTATTATATTTCATAAATCTCTACATATTTTGTATTAATAATACTTTTTAAAGTCCATAAATAGTGTTTAGTTACGGTAAATAAGTGTTTTTTGACACAAAGCTGTGTAAATTTGACCAAGAATGATATATATGTATTTAAAGCTAATTGACAAAATTAAGTTAATATTAGTTTCGATGTTCAAAAGTATTTCATTTAATTCTCTCGGTACTATTTGTACGATATTTTTCATTCCAAGATAAATCGTATTTAATCTTTTAGAGTGTTTTAACTGCTATCTTAGTATGTAAAATTCCATGCATAATTACGAAAATTTGATGATTTGGTTCAATCATGGGCCAAGAAACGTGATATCACGTTTCTTGGCCCATGGTTCAATGCCTACGTAATTTTTACGTAGGCATTGTTTGGTTCGTAGTTTTAACTGCTAATAACGTTGTTCAGCGCCAAACGTTTGAATTTCCACGGTCAATATTTAGGTGAAGTTGACTTTCCCATGTTGAAACGCGATTTTAGTTGGCCTTTGTGCGTCCATGCAGGATCCGGGTCTCTGCGTCTCTCTCACGCGTCAACATTAGCTTCAAAGGTTATGTCCGATACTCGGTACTTATTTCCGTTCTTGTTTTTAGATTTTCGGCTGCTATTAATCTAGATAATTATTCAAATCAGTTTATCATTATTAACATAGTTTTTTAAGTAGTTAATGTAGGTCATTCAGCGTAATCCTTACACATTTAAACTTTTCAAGTAGTTCATCGGATTATCCCGGATTTTTACGAAATGAACGTAACGGTGTGTGCGAAAACAATTTTTCCCTCATTTTTTAATAGTAAATTGTGAATAAAAAGTAAAATTAAAATTTATTTTTGTAGGGCCTAGGTATACCTGGTGTGATTTTTAATAACTGGTCGAAGACGTTCACATGCTCGCCTGAGCTTTATTTTGCACCTAAAACACCTAACGAACTGAGACAGGTATGTCTCGATGATACAAAAAGTTTGATTAATTTCACGCATCCAAGTTTAAATTTTAACCAAGATTCTAGCCTTTGCAAACAATGATGGGAAACGAGTTCGTGTTGTGGGATGTGGGCATTCACCTTCGGATTTGGCTTGTTGTAATGAGTACCTTATTAGTTTACAACATTTTGACCAAATAAATGTAAGTAATGACGTACGTAAAATCTATGAAGGTTGTTGATCGTAAATGTGAAAAATTCATAGGTTGATACGATGAATTGCTCCGTTAAAGTAGGAGGTGGAGTAAAAGTTAGTGCACTACACGAGACGCTGCCTGAACATAACCTCAATTTAACTATGTATATTTCGTATAGTTTTAGTATTTTAGCATAACCTCAGTTTATTCCCAATATTTTTTTATAAAGTCTAGGGTCTGTATCAGAGATAACGTTAGCAGGGGCCATATCAACGGGAACCCACGGTAGTGGCTCAAATTTTGGACATATGGGGACTTTTGTAAGAATAAAGCTACAATATGATCACTTTTAAGTAATTAATTAGTCGACTATTTTAAGGTTACTGAATTAGAGCTTATGACAGCATCGGGCGAAGTTAAAACTTGTTCGCGTACGGAAAATCAAGAATTATATCTTTCCACAATTTGCGGATTAGGTATATTAACGATATACAGTACATTTTTTGAGGATTAAATTGTTTCTGATAATTTAGGGGCCATCGGAGTTATCATTAGTATAACGTATCAATGCGAACCAAAGTTTAACCTCTTGAGAAACGATTATCCGGCTAGTTTAAAGGATGTTATCGAACATTTAGATGTTCATTACAAATCATCAGAATACTTCCTATTTCACTGGTAAGTTTTGAAATAATAAATTAGTTTACAAACGTTATAATCATTTCTAATTTTTACTATTCTATTTTAGGTATCCTCATACCGAAAATGTGGTTGTCATACACTCCAGTAAAACGTCATTGGTAATAATATTTTAACCATAGTTCTTGTGACAAAATTATTTTAAAGGCAGAATGAAGTCTAATAAATTTTTTCTATGCAATTTGGAAACTTAAAATTTAAGCCTGTGACAAAATACTCCACCTTAGAAACATGTTCAAATTGGTTTTGGAACTACGCAATCGGTTACTACGCTTTAGAGTTTGGATATTGGTTAGGGTATGTTACTTTTTCGCCGATATCGTAATTTAATGGATATCAATATCTAGGTTTAACAGATTACCGTCAAAAACTGATATTTTTGCTTTTTATGTCACTTCTCAATAGATTTTAACGCAAAATTTAAATGTTAGACGGCAAGAATATCGGTTATTTTGACTCAAAACTTCGAAATTGATTATCGATATCAAAATGAACAGAGATCTCCTCTCAAAATCTTGATTTTTATTTACAGAACTATGATTCCTGGGTTTACGCCAGTCGTGAATAGACTAATGTACAGATTACTTTACTCTAAACCTAAAAGATACGTCGGAGAGAGTTATAAAGTTTTGAGTTTGGAATGTAGGTTTAAACAATACGTGACAGAATGGGCCATTGACAGGTATAATCTAATCATTTTGAAATCTAATTCTTTAAAGGGATACTATACTCTGGATTTAGGCTTAGCGGGCCTAGTTTGTGACTTTGATTCCGTATGGATTTAGGTTTAGCTTGTCTAATTCTTGGCTTCCATTCGAAACGGATTTAGGCTTAGCGAGTTTTTGACTTTAATAATTAACTCTAAATTACTACAAAACCTTTGCTGAGAGTTTTGATATGGTTTTTACAGTTAACAGTTCAAATCAATCAAAAATAACTTGTCATCAGAGTATAGAATCCCTTTAAACAATTTTGAAAAGACTTCAATTTTTATTTAGATCCAAAACTGGCTCAACGTTAATGACGCTAAAAGAATGGCTCGACGCTAATCCCGATGTTTACGCTCATATCGCTGTTGAAATAAGATTCGTTAAATCAGACGATATCTATCTTAGCCCTTGTTACGGAAGGGATACCTGTTTTATTAATATCGTCATGTACAGGCCATATAACGTACCCATTCCCTACGAAAAATACTGGGCAGCTTACGAAAATATAATGATGGAGGCAGGTGGAAGGCCGCATTGGGCCAAGGTGATGCGACAATCCTCTTTCTGTTTGTTTTTCCTTCGTGTCAGTTTTAAGTTACCTATAATATCTTTTCAGGCTCACAAACTTCGTAAACCAGATTTCGAGAGACTTTATCCGCAATGGAAGAAATGGTGCGAAATACGAGAGAAATTAGATCCAACAAATTTGTTTGTTAATTCTTACATGGAGAGGATTCTAACTCCTTAATAAATAATAATGAATTTTTATGACCTTTGTTGAATTATTTTTAATTAAGTTTGTAAGAAAATTTAAGTACGTAAATAAAGCCTATTATTTCTAGTAATTGTCATTTAATATTGATATCTACAATGCTTAGAAGGAACATATTTTTTATTTTTACTATATTAACAAGGTTGTCACAGGTCAGGGAAAACCTGGAGAAGTTAGGGAATTATTAAATTGGGCCAAAAGGTTAGGGAATTTTGTAAGGGAATTTAAAAAACCAAATTTTCCATAAAGAACCTCTTGAGGGTTATATTCCCTTTAAGATACCTCCTTTCCCTGTGGCAAATTCGGCCATCTTGCAACCCGGTTCCTAAGATGTTAATTAATTTTCTGAAATCGTAATTAAATTCATGATTAAATTTAACAGTATACATAATTATTTATTTAAATTATTAATTTTGATTTAAAATAAGGATTATTTTTTGATTTTTTTCCATAGTCAATTTTCTAATCTAAATATTTGTACTTTTGATAATAATGACGAAATCATTGAAGTTAAGATCCCTTTGTAAATTAGTAGATATTTAGAACTTATACTATAATATAAATACCGGTTTTTCCCCCCAAGAAGTGCTGTAGAAATGGTTTATCTGCCGGTTTTTAACCTTTACAGAAAAGCCATATGCCAGGCTGAAATGGATTAATGTATTTGCTATGTAACTCCTGTAAAAGTGTTCTCACTGCCGCGCTCTGATGCTCAATGAAATGCGCGCATTTAGTTAAATAAATGAGGTGTTACGTAGGGGCGGGATCTATTTTATATGTTTCTTGGGTATAAAAAGTGTAGCTATAACTTTTCATCATTTATTTGGACCATAAAATAACCTCAAGCCTTTCGTATTTATGAATTATAACGTGGGTCAGTGGCTCGTTATGGGGATCATCCCTAAAATGATAAAGATTCTATTCCCTTTAATTTGAATATGCCAAACAATTGAAAAAGATAGGGCGGTACTGCAAAATTCTATGAAATTTTAATTTTCTCTTAATTAAAAATATAACGTAATGCCTAAATAACCTAAATTATGTCCCGTCAGGTGCTTCACTAGTAAAAAAAATCTTCAATCCTCGAGACTAGGTGAATAGAAGCCAGCGTTCACGTTTCTATCGTTCTTAGCAATCAAGAAAAACGTGCCAAAACCTATTTTCAGAAGTTGGAAAATGTGTTTACGAATGCGCGGAATACCGTTTCTCTCTTTCCAAATAAATCTACCTTGAAAATGAATGAACTCCAGGCTTTATCTTATAAGTGAATTGGCCATTCGTATTACGCGCCTCTAGCTTGGAGTGGAGTATCAACACTTTTTGAAAGGGAAGTTCCCTCACCAAGGATACGCGCTGATCACTATGGCTACTTAAAAACAATATAATTTAAGAGACGCAAAATAATGTTTTATTTCAAATATAACTATCACTGGTTACAATTAATTGAGGGAATTTAATATTCCCATTCTGTTAATTTTCTTGAATATTTTTAACACCCTTGAAGGACGCGAGTCATTGATTTATAGATTTATACATACTGGAAAAACAATATAACACAAAAGAGAGAGCTATCGATTTGAAAATGTACAATTATAAGTAAAATACCGCCTTAATTAATATTTAAACTACTTAAAATCAAAAAGGTTTCGTTATCATTTTGAGCACCCAAAAAAGGGTCGTGTCACAACTTGATTAAAAGTTAACGAATCATAACTCCTGTCATTAATACTCCTTTCTTATAGGTAAAAGGCTTCTATAATATTGTCTTCGAAAACCACGAGGATTCAGTAATCCATCAAGTAGTTGGACCATATTGAGCCATTAAATGCGCCTAGCCGCCAATTTTTCGTTCGAAGAAACGAAATAGTAATATGGCAAAATAATTTCCATCCATTATAGATTTATGTTTTCCTTAAGAGACTCTGAAAGTAAACGTAATTTTGATAATATTAGCATTATGGATCAGTTTCGCTCATCATTTATGGTATAAGACTCATGGATAAATATATATATATGTATATTTCGCCTCCATTGGATGATTAGATTAACCCTCCATGTTACAATCAAGCGGACGACGCCGGCTTGAAAGTGATGTACCGATTTTGGCGTTATTCGGACAAAGCATGTTTTCGAAGTGTTATTTCGATTAAATAAACTATTAATATATACAATTTTAAACGCAAGTATTCGGTTTACGTTAAATAGTCTCTTTAAAAGTTTTATTTTGTATCAAGAGCCTGATTTGGTAGCCGTATATCCGTTTATTACCGCGTTATGTTACCAGTAATGTAAGCCTTGGTATCCCTAAACCGCGAAGTTTTGTGCTCTTTGTGCGGATTAACAACTTTAATGGAACATCACACCCCATCGATTATATTATATGAAAAACTACAGGAGTGATTAGTGAATAACTAGAAAAAAAAAGGCTTCAAGTGGATATGTCTATAGTCACTTTAATAAATAAGGTAAGTTCAATGTTTATGTACTTTGCATATATTCGTTTCATAGAAATATGGGTATAAAAGGTTTTATCTAATATCCACGGGTAAAGAATGGGTCTAAGTATACTGTTCCATTGGCCTACCAAAGATAAAATCACGCCGCCACATAATGATCACAAATCAAAACCCATATATGTAACTTGGAGCTTTAAAGTATGAAGTTGTAGCAATAATATGTCGTCAGCGCAATTAGCGCCAACGAATACGATCTTATGAATGAGATTCGTGTCTATTAATAGACACCCTTGTTGTTACACTCTTCCTCCTCTCATAAAAAAATAACTCTTATAGGACCTCCAGCAATGAAACTTTAAAATCCACGTGTTTGGTTCCTTTATATTCATTCTCTTTTAAAACGCCTCCTTTTTTTGTCAACGCGCTCTCCCACGTCGACTAAACCAAATGGCCCCCTAAGTAGCGAAAAACCTCGGGAATTTCCCCTAAATTTTGATACTATTTTGGTAAACCAACGCGTTCCCGAACTAAAAACATTCGTCATCAAAACATCTCTTGTGTAGAAGCCAATTCAATTATCGAGAGATGAGCTAGTGCGTGACTCAACGGCGCCCACAAAATGCCAGAATGTCAATTAAAACCACTTTGGCGCCACCAGATTTTAAACACGTAGCACCCTTAGCTTGAAAGATACGAATTAGATAAAATCTTACCCTCCTGGTCTGGCGTAGTCCTCCAAGATTATGCCATATTTGTTAGAGAAAGAATCCTGGAACGTTGGAAACGTAAGATTGGTACCAGGGCTCCATGGTAACCCGGGTGAGACTGGGTTTCGGTTTAACGGAGGTAACTGACCTGGAAAATTTATAGTTTTATGGAACGTTATCGTTTGTAAACGTTTTTGAGTTGTACGGGATGAAACTTACCAATATTGGATCTCGAAGATGCGGATCTACTATTCTCCAGGGGTTTAATAGATGGACTTCTTCTATTTGATTGGCTAATCGGTGGTAGACTTAGTTTTGATTGGTTCGTGTCTTGGAGTATGGAGATGAGGGTATCAACAGGTTCATTGCTAATTGTTCGTAAAATAGGTTTTTCAATCAACTATTAGTATTTCCGTTTTGCCATCGTAAATAATGGGGAAAGAACTCATTTTTTAAAACACACCTTTCAGCTATGTCGCGTAGTGTTTGGGGACTGCTTTGATGACTTCCAGGTGACATCGTATTTGAAAACGACATACCATCTATAAGAAATTTATATTCTTGATAAGTTAACCTATATATTGGGACATTTGACCTTTAATGACACTTACTGGAGTAGTATCCGCCGGAATTGAAATTCGAGTGTTGCGAGTTATGGGCTGGCGATCTTCCTAAGCCGCTGTCGTGCGTCATTATAAAATCGTGCGTCGCGTAACTATCCTCTCTATCTCCTTGTTGTAAAATGGGGTGATTGGGTCGAATCGCTTGGATGGTCAGACATTTGCTCAACAGATCCGTGTCCACTGGTTCGTTAAGGTCACCTCTTAGCTGTCGAATAAATAAGTAACTTGAAGCAATACTGAGCAACTCGAAAGAGGCGTCATGTCCGAGGAAATTGACTGATGAGCTACTTCGGGATTAACTAACTCGTGACATATGAGAGGAATGAGGATCCTAATTCAACTTATTCTAACTTCGTGCGCTATGAAATCTCAGCTTGGAATCTATTTTTCGTTTTTTTTCCTCGAACTCGACTTTCTCGTAAATCGCGTGTACCTTCTTTTTGGCTTGGTCCGTTTTGGTCGTGTGATTTTTAACGTGTTTTCTGAGTGAGCTGGGATCCGTGTAGCGCTTCGTGCATCCCGGTATTTGGCACGCGTATGGTTTCTGGAATCCGCCAAAGATGAATCGCAAAGACAAGGAAAAATGCACCGAGAAATAGACAGGCGGAAAGAATGAACAAAAAAAGTTACGCCTAGGAAAAACGTGTAAAAGAAGCTCTTTAGTTCTTAAATGAGGCGAAACTATTTAAATGACCTTTTTTATAACCATGGGAATTTTCAATTAAGACATTTAATTCAAGTTGAATATTACTCGTATTAATTTCGTTGCCCATAAAAAGAAGTATAAAATAAAAACCTACCAACCCCTTTCTCTCATAAGGGGTGCCTATTTAAACGATAAAGAATCGATAAAAAAAAACCAGTCGTTGTTAGGTTTCATTTTCCCTTTAAGTGGAATGGTGGGTTTTTAGTACTCCTAGATAAAATCAAGAAGGATCAGACAAGGAGAGGAAAAGAAGGGCTGCGTTGAGTTAGAGAGAGAAGAGCCAACCTCCCACTCGGGTGGAAAGGGGGATAGGAAATTCTCGAGGTAAATTGTTGTCACGTGGTCACTAGCGTCGTTGGCTACGAAGCTGATAAAGGATCCGTTTTACCCACGTGACAACATTTTACCACGAAACATCTCTACCCCCGTTCTCCCAGAGTGGGAGTTTAGGCCGACGCAATAGGAACTGCGCCGTCCCCACTTTTCCTCTCCTTGTCTGATCCTTCTTGATAAAATCCACCAAGAATATGCCTATAGAAGTTTGACGAATTAGTTTTTTACCGTATCTTGATGGGTTCTCTGATGTTTCGCTCTGTCGGATGAGTTACTGAAAGCTTTGGTGCAAGATGGGAACTGACAGGCGTATGGTCTTTCGCCCGTATGAGATCTCAGGTGGATTTTGAGATTTTCCAATCGAGAAAACGCTTTCGTACAACCGTCAAACTATTAAATAAATAGAAAAAACATTCAAAAATGAGTCGGACAAAATTTTGAGACATTAAGGACGATTCGTAGAACGTACATAAATAAGTTTTAAATTTCGTTCCAAGATTTAAGAGCCACGAAAAATCTCTACGTTCGAGTTTCATCGTGGCCCCGCTCGAAAAAATTCCAACGTGTTATCTTTTAATTACTCTTTTGAATATAAAGCTCCCTAATGTTTAAGTTTAACTCGCGGTTTAGAACCTCATCCAGTAACCTATGACCCTTTCTTTTCAGAGGCCCATTAATAACGTTTTCAGACTTGTAGGCATATTTAGGGCACCCTCTTTTACGAGATATTGTCACGATCAACTTGAATTTTCATCACGTACAAAGTAATATTTCATTCTATATCTGTGAATCTTAAAAAATATGTGGTAATATTTTTTACGCTCTGTAAATTTAACAAGAATACCGCAAGATTTGTCCGCGATTGTAAGATGAATATAATTCAAGGCTTTATTGGGTGGTTTTCAATATACTCGACCATTTGCGGAATATATCAAATTAACCTTAAAGGGAGAATGCAACCTAATTACAAGTGATTTTTTATCGATTCCTTATCGTTTAAATAGGCCTAATCCACCGATAAAAAGTTTACAATACAAATATTAAACTAGAAATAAATTTAAAACTTACCCTGAAAATAGGCTTAGCGGGATTCATGGAGATCCTGAATTGCCCCCGTGTAAGGTCTAGCGACCAATGAGCGAAGGCCCGTCGTTCACGCGAGATCTCCACGAGACTTACGTCGCGCGCGATTGGTCGCTAGACCTTACACGCGAGGAAATCAGGAGCTCCATGAATCCCACTAAGCCTATTTTCAGGGTAAGTTTTAAATTTATTTCTAGTTTAATATTTGTTTGTAAATTTTTTAAATAGTGGATTAGGCCTATTTAAACAATAAGGAATCGATAAAAAATCACTTGTTGTTAGGTTGCATCCTCCCTTTAAAGAGAGGGTGAAGAGGAAAATAGGTAGTCTATAAAGATATCTCACACCCTCTTACGTCCCCGCAATCCGCGTTCTTTACTGCGTTCAGTAATGGACTGTAGTATTAATTTTAATCCAAAGATTGAGTAACATTCAATAGTTACGTAACTTAAATTCTAATTTGTTATAAAGACAGTTTTAACGATAGTTTAACTTTGTATTTATTGCAAATTAGTTTTGAAACTGATAAGATACATTTTTTGGGCCGGTGACGGTCGATGACTTTGAAAATACTTAGCGATTGCAATGACCCTGACACCGCTCGTTTCTCTAGATGACATAGTCGTCTCCCCTTACCAATGTCGAGCTTCTGTATTACGAGACGCGTAAGCTATACAAAATTGCGCGTTAAGTTTATACTGAGCTAGAAGATAACTTACTCGCGAAATACTCGAATGAGAATCTAGGCTGGTCTTAATTAGTAACAGTGTTACATTTAATTCAACCTTTTAAGTTAGAAGAAGGTTTAAATTCCATTGTACACGACTTGGAAATACTTGGGAAATGAAAAACAGGTCAAAACTAATATAGTGGAATTTTTAGCACAAAATAGTTTGATAAGATTATTATTAATAAGCAGTGTCTAATATCACAGCTTGGATCCGAAAGCAGAAACTAGCTTAGTTTGAACTGGCGTATTGTCGTGGAACTAAATACTCTATTTAACGTTTTTACCCTTTGGAATGTTGACGGTGACACTTTTGAGCCGTTTTCAAACCGTTTCGAATGTTCAAATCGACTTTTTAAGATAGTTATTTTGTTTCTTGATCAAAGGTCTACACGGGTGATCTCAAAATTTTATAATTTGACCTTTCCAAAACGGTTAAAAACGGTTTCAAAGTCTGTAGTGTGAACGCAGCTTAATTATAAACCCAAACTTTTGGAGAGAAAAATATTTAATTGAAAAATGGGGTTTTAGATCTGTAGGTTACGTTGTAGGGCGTTATGGCCTTCCTTCTCGAAAATTTAATTGATTTGAAACGTAAAGAATCTGTTTCGCTATGAATTGCGCTTGATGCGGACGTCTGCAAATATAATCTATCATCTAAGGAGGAGAATTTCTTTTTTTTTGGTTCCTTCTGTAAGTTGCTGGGTCTCTGAGGAGCTATCGTAAACGCTCATATACGGAGACACTTGTTTATAGTATGAGGGGGGGGGGGGGGGAGTCGCTTTTAAGTTGAGATTCAAAATCGGTTGCGTTGAAAAAATTGTCCGGATACCCGATATACGAAAGCCCTTTTTTTTTTCTTTTTAATAAAACTATTCCCTTCTTTAATCAGATTCAGTATGGGATATCACTTCTCGCTAAGCTAGGTTCCTCTTTATCTTCGCGATATTTAATCACTGAGATGGTAAGATACCACTTTACTTGGATTATACGTTTGTACGTTCTGAAAACTTCGAGTGAAAGCTGACTTTATCTCGCGTGGTGAACCGTATACAAGCAGCTGCCCCGACAAAATTGACAACTTTTTACTTATAAAACTATTCCAATGTTAGTTAGATTAATGTTGATAAAAACGAAATAATGAAACGCGTTTGGGCAAGAAAGTATTTACCGGGTTACGCGAAGTTATTTGGTATAATAGACGTACTGATATATTTAACTTACCGAGCATTTGTTAGGTTTTTCTCCAGAATGAACCCTCATGTGTATGAGAAGTTTGTATCGGGCGTTAAATGGTCTTAGTCTCCTTTGACAGCCTTGCCAAAAACAGGTGTATTCCTCCCCCTTTCGTTGGTCAACGTGCGTCTTCTCCAAGTGACGCACCAATTCTTCCTGGTCGGGGAAAGTATTACCACAATCTATCCACCAGCAAATGTATTGTCTGATGCCCGATGGGTCGTCATTGACTTCGCCAGTACGATCGCCTGTCGGTTTATGACAAATGACATAGTTTTAAAATCAACAACGCTATTTAAGGATTAATTTTTCACTTTTCCCAAGTTATCGCGTCAAATACGCTTAGACATCGCGTTCAATTTAATTTAAAATTAGCTTCTTACCTTCAGAGCTGTCGAAGCTGGAGTAATTCGAAGGCTGGCTACTGTCGGATGAACTTTTCTTTTGTACGAGAAAATGTTTTCTGGCCATGTGTTGGTCGTAGGAAGGGGGTGGTCGGTTGAGAGGAGGAATGCACGATGGACGTAACGACGCCAGCGCCGTTGGGGTTGGGAGAGCAGCGGCCGTCATCGGCGGTTCCGAACCCGTGTGAGGTTCCGCCGATGGGTCGGACAGTCGGTTCATGAGATCTTGTTCGAATTGTTGTAAAGAGTTATGGGGTAAGACCGCTTGGTTATGGGAAACCTTTGAAAAGGAAATTAAAGAAGGTATTCTTTAGATTAAACCCCTCTAAATTGCGGGACCTCCGGGTTCAGTTATTGAACTATAACGTAAATAAGAAACTTAAACGTCGAGGAAAGTAACTTACTTGTAAAACGTCTTGCATGGCGATGGAGGATTCCAAACTTTGCATGGCTTGGTATAAGGCAATGTTACTGTCCAAGTCGATAAAATCGTCCTTGATACTCGCGTGACGTCCGCCGATACCGGTCGTCGTTGACGCGCCACCGTTGGTCGAGACGCTTAACCGATGCGAAGACGCGTTCGACGGACTACTACTACTGTTCCTGGCCGACAAATGTCCGTAACAACCCGGCGATAAACTGGTCAATGATCCGGACCCGGACATGGGTAATAACGATGTGGGTGACATTCGAATCAAACTGTTAATATCGATACCGTCCGCGGACAACGGCGATATGGACAACGCCCTCTTATTTCTCGAACCCCTACCCGAGTACGACGACCTGGTGGATTGTCTGGGGCTGGCGAAACTCGAGGAACACACCGAATCCGCGAAAGCCGCCGAAAACATCGGTAATGGCGCGCTGTAACCCGACATTGCGCTGGGAGCCATGTTAACTTCCCGAGGTGGGTTAAAATCGACCGGTGTGGGAGCCGGCGCTGTTAAAACCGGTGGCAAAACCGAATATCTGTTCCAACTACTGGATGGCGGACGATCGTCTTCTTCTTTAACTCCGAGTTCTTTCAATTCCTTACTCTCAGATTGCTGAGATAAATGTAAATCTTCCGAATCTAAAATCTCCGAAACGGAACTGTACAAATCGGGAGGTATGAGTGACTCGAAGATGTCCTCTTGACAACTTTCATTCATGGGAGACAAGACATTCTCCAAGATTAAGGGGTCGAACGTCACCTGACTGGGTCTGTGGTAATCGTCTCGTAACGGGCTTAGATCTTTGGTACGATGACGCGTTTGTTGATCGTGATGAGAAGTTAAATAATCGACTGAGCAAGGACTTCGTTCGGCGTACGACGGACTCGATAAGTCGCTGGTCAAGTTACTGGAACCGGGAGAGGATAAATAGTCTAAAAGCATGTTTTGGGCGCCAACCGTTACTGGTTTGCGGTCGCGCGCTTGAGAACCGTAACTGCTCGCCGAACCTAAACCAAAAAATATAAACGATAGCGTAAACGTTACTCGGAGATGCAAATTGATAAATGAAAATGATGCTTATCCGGTAGGGTACCTTTCTATATATACGCGGGGGCGGTTTTCTAGTAATCATAAACCCCCGCAACATTTTAATTCACCCCTTTGTATTGGAGTACCCTTAGTTCAATCTACTTGAAGAAGCAGAAACTATATTAGTGGAAGAGGGAAGGACACTTATAGGTTTAATCCGTAGTCTTCAGCTTTTGTACACTTTACTTCATTTAAGTTGGACATATTCCAGTCTGAGAATACTGTATCTATAATATTGTACTTTCATCCTGTATAAGATTGGGATCTCTTAGAAATATGATAGGTCTAGGTTTGTATCAACTGAAAACTAGGATTGAATTAGACTATGTGATTCTATGTAAGTAATGGGGCTGGTAAGGGGGAGGGGGGAATCGAGACTCGAGATCTTGAATGAAATCAGCCCGGGAAAGATTTTTTTATAACATAGCCAACCCCTCCTATAGTTTGACTGTCGCGAGCTTGTTAAGAGGCTCCGAATTTCGACCAATTAAAATTGCAGAATTGCCGGAGCGTCGTTCGCGTCGTCTACCATCATTGGTTGAACGCGTCGTTAGGCTTGTCAACACTAATCAGTCAGAAGGAAAAGTTAAAACACTATAGGATGAATTGAATGGACGTTTAATATGGTTGCAATCATTGCAGACTAATTATGATTATAATACATTGTTATTAACGAGAGAAAATTCTATAGAATTATTTAAAGGTAAATTAAAGCACGACTAGAATTTCAAAATGAGACTAACCATGAGAGAATCTGACAAAAACAAAGCGAATTACAAGCATTTAAAGGGGAAAAAACGCCTTTTTGATAATTCAACTTTGTATTAAAACCGCTTTTAGCTAGCTCTTTATATAAGCATTAATAAAATATTCTTCATTACTTCATCTAAACAAGTAGTTTTTCTATTGGCACGTTGCAAAAATAACATAATTTTACATAAATTAGAATCGTAAATGGAGTATTTATAGGAAAATTGCTCGTAACGTCAAACTCAATTTAGTTCTGTTTAAGAGGAGTTTGTGTAATGGGAATATCAGAGGCTAATTGAGAAAATAGACTATGATAACCTCCCTTGGACCAGAGGTCGATTCTGACCCGTTGAATCTTAACTTAATTTTGAAGATTTGTGAATCTAACAAAGTGATAAGTTATTGACGCCTTTATGGGGTCACGTTTAAGTTGACCCATATTCGAACTTTATGGCAACCATCCAGAACTGTAACAGTAGGTTTATAGTTTATCATTGCTCGGGCGCGCGGGTGGCGTCCGCATTTCTTTTAAAAGGTTCATAATTCTCTGATTTCTCCCGACAGTGGTGATTTCTTTTCGTGTCATTTTTTGGGCGACACAGCTGTTGCGTAGCCGTCTTGGAAAGGGGGGAAAAGATTGCGCGTCAAAGTTAAATGTCACCGCGGAGCGCTTGAGACGCTTGGGTGGCATATGGGGTGGTCGACCATCAATGGGAGGGTGAAAATGAGGACAAAATTACGTATAGATTAAACACCTCAAAAAGTCGTCTCCAATAGGTTATCTAATAAAGTCATTTAGATCTCGTAATGTTACAGGACACACGTGACCAAAATACGCAGTATAAAGCTGATATTTTATTTAGCTTTTTTGCTAGCCTTTATGAAATGGCGTATTGGCATTCAAACCATGGACTTTTTTATTTAGAGAAAAATAATGAACCCTAGAGTTAAGCTCAGCAGAGTTTTAAAATGAGTTTACAACCTCCCTTTAAACGAAAATGAAGAGACTCTATCTCTACGATATTCCTAACTTTAACATTCCGTCTTCGTTTTTAAGGTTTTTGTATCGAGGTCAAAGGTCAAAGAATTGGGTGGAAAAATGAGCGGTGGTTGCGTCCTATATCAAAGCCCTCTTAAATCCCTAAAAGCTAAATAGTAAGCCATGTAAAATTAGAATTGACTGTCCCCCTTGAGGGTTTTAGTCGGGTATTCGCAGCTTGATCAAGAAAACACGGTTTGAGTACTGTACCAATGTCAAAGTTCAAAAGAGGGAATTTATTTTAGGTTATGACAAGCCTCGGATATAACGGGACGTAGCTTAACACCTGTTGAACTTTCTTATTAAGATTATATTTATATAATAGTCATATAAATAGCAAACGTGATAGTTGCTTGCTAATTTAGAAGGGCCCAAAACGTCAAAGAAAAAAATCGTTCTTAAATCGGAAAAATAAACCATTTAAAGATTAAAACTGGCTATATGGCGGCGCCTCTGTGCACTCACTATATGGGCTCAAGGCTGTTAATGTTAACTTAGTCAAGGACAAAGTTCTGTCAGTTCACGAGTAGTTTTTAAAACTTTAAGGTTAAAATGTGGTCAGTTTTGGGCCCCATCTTATAAACTAGGTTTAATAAGGGGAACAACCTTTGGCTAATCTTTGAGGTTACTTCCCAAAAGATAGTTATTATATGCTCCTAAAAATAGGTTCATTCTATGCCCCTTTGAACACACTTTAAACACGTGTGTTGCCAAAAATTCGAGCCGATTAAATTTTAGTCAAAATGTTGTATAATGAGTAAGAAAGATTAATTTCTAATTACACTTTGTTCAAGGTCTGTAGTTCAATCTTGGGACTCGAGTATCACTAGTTTAACTATATTTAAATTCATTGAGACCTTGTAAAAATTCATTCAACTTCTAATGAAGCATTGCCCTAGAATAAAGTCAACTCGTATTTGCATATGTACTACTATAGAGAGTGTACTTTATCATATAGCATCGAATGAAAGCCGATATAGAAAGAAAAAAAAACGCTTTTACTACCAAAACTCTAGCAGCTAGAAAAATAGACATGTGCGGACAGTTTGTTAAGACAGTTAAATGAAACAAGAAGGTTAGAACCAGCTCAATAATAACGTGGTATCATCTCTCGACCCTCGCTTAAACCAATTTTAAAACATTACTACGACTGATAAAATATTACTAAGAACTTAAGACTAATAGGAGCGGGCCTAATTCATTTTAAAGAACGTAGTCTTTGAAATAATAATCCATGATAAGTCAGAGACGAGTTTCCATGAAAGGTGTGTTGAAACCTTCATCCGAATTACAAGTCATTTTTTTCAAAAATTTTGAAGACGTGTTACCATTGTCATTCTCAATCACAATGGGTGTGTTTTTGTTATATTTTTTTTGTAATTAAGCCTACGCTTTACTATCAATTCGATATCCATTACTTGATTTGAAAGTGCCAAGCTCTTGACGTCGTAACATTGTCATAATTTTATACGTAAAACCTTGGTGCATTTCATGATTTAATGAAATGGTATCGCCCGAATCAAAATGTGATAGATCAACGGCGTGATTGGCTTGAATTTGGTTTCCCACTCGGTTTGGGCGATATCTAAAGGTAACAAGTCTGGCAGCTCTGCTTTGCATCATATTCTATTTTGAAAGAAGGATTAAAACCCCTTTGAGTTCGACAAAAAAAAAAGGGTTAACTCGACTCTGATCGAAATAACATTTGAAAGAAATAATCTGTGGTAATTTGATCTCGTGACTCATGAAGGGTAACTCGATAACTTGAATGAATTTCGGCAGTTATAGGGTTGGTCCTAGACTCTATTAATCGCGCGTCTTTCTCTTGTTTTTATTGGCACACACATTTGGGAGCCGAACTTTTTCATTTTTCTATCGTATAAGTTGCTCGTCTCTCGCGCGATAACGCGTCTGTATATTTCGCTCTCAAAAAGCCACCGTTGATTTCCTGCCCTTTATTAGTACTGTAGAAATTGGCGAAGACCGTGGGAGAATCGCGAGATTTTTAGATTCACGATCAAGGCGAAAAACTCTTTCGCACCCCTCTTTATAGTATACACCGTCACCCTTCGACCCCTGTCGTCTTACCACCCCTTTTGGTTTTCGCGATGGTTTTTTGACGAGACTCGAATGGGTGTCTCGATCGTGGTTTATAAGCTTATGGCATTTTATTTCTCGGTTCTATGGGAATGTTAGGCAATTCGGAAAGTATTAGAGATGGTGTGGTTAGCCGGGTTGACAGTTTGTTACTAAGCTTCTTACTTTGATGGTTCTTGCGGTGTGGCTGGGACTTAACTAATAAGCCTAAACTGTGTGAAAATATATACTCTTTGTTATCTTAACAACTAATCTAAGTTGCATCATTATAGCTAATAAGTGTTTAAATTTAGATCGAATTACGGGTCTCGGGTTTATAAGTTTTTAATAAAACCAATCATTGAATTAAAATGACGCTGTTACCAATTAGATTCAACCTATATCAAAATTTTACACCTCTGAGTTAATGCGTTTTTAAGATGCCCAAGGTCTTAGGACATTACAAGCACTGTTAAAGGCTGAAATAATGTGATTGGTCCGAATTTATATTTAGTTTTAGTAGATACTATAGTATCTATCGGCTTCTGGTTTTACAGAAATTTGACCACACTTTGACCCATACTTTTTTGTCATGGTGATTCCGAAAATAAATTCAAAATCTGTTACATTTTTAGCTCCAAGTTTCCCTTTAAAGGGAGAATGCAACCTAATAACAAGTGATTTTTATCTATTCCTTATTGTTTAAATAGGTCTAATCCACTACTGAAAATATTTACAAACAAATATTAAACTAGAAATAAATTTAAAACTTACCCTGAAAATAGGCTTAGTGGGATTCATGGAGGTCCTGTTTTCCTCGCGTGTAAGATCTAGCGACCAATCGCGCGCGACGTAAGTCTCGTGGAGATCTCGCGTGAACGACGGGCCTTTGCTCATTGGTCGCTAGACCTTACACGGACGCGATTCAGGATCTCCATCAATCCCGCTAAGCCAATTTTCTGGGTAAGTTTTAAATTTATTTCTAGTTTAATACTTGTATTGTAAACTTTTTATCGATGGATTAGGCCTATTTAAACGATAAGGAATCGATAAAAATCACTTGTAATTAGGTTGCATTCTCCCTTTAAGTGTAAAAGAAATTAACTTTTTCCGCGATCGGCTACTGATAAAACTCATGTATCAATGAAAATCAAGCTGTATTTGGTGATGTGTGGATTGCCAAGAGCTTTCTGTCCACCAAAGAAAGATATTATTGTCTATAGCTAAACACTAGTTAAATATTTAAGGTACATTAAAATATCCCTCCGCTAAGACTAGTTTGCCCTTTCCAAGGATGTAAGAGTATAATCAGGAATGTTTAAGAAATTAGAGGAAAAAAAACCCTTTCAACAGATGGTTCAGAATATTCAAGAAATACAGCCGCGGTGCTTAAGGTATCCTTCAAATAACTTCCTTAAATTTGATATACATCATTTTAATGCCATAAATGATGATGGGGAGGGGGCGGGGGACGTAAATATCTGTTTATATATTGTCTAATAACGAGAGGAAGGGTATAATGGTTCGCGGGAGGTCGGTGGGCGCATGCCCGGCACAGTCCCTCGACTACAGTCAGAAATAATTCGAGATTACAACGCCTACGAAGTTTAGACTGTTATCCATCTTTACGATTACAATCCATCGAGATGCTACGAAACGCTTCTTAGTTACGTACTGAAATTTAGGGCTTAAGAAAGACCGTCTTCCGGTCATCGATACCCCATTCTCTGCGGGGGACACTCGAAAGCCACGAGCGACAACGCGAAGACGTCGGAAAAAAGTTTTGTTTATTTGCATCGTGACTTCTTCGCGAGCGTATATGTCGGGGCCCCCAGTCCAACGCCCGGTCGACAACGCGACTTCCATAATTTTTACGAAGAGGAACACGTGCTTATTGTAATCAGATCCAAAAATCCGCCGTCTGATTTATAATATATACGCGCATACAGTACGATAATTTTTGGAAAGGGTCGGGGGATTCTCAATGGAGTTGAAGAGATATCGCGTGTATGGTATATACGTTTAAGCAAATTACTGACTCGAGGAATGTAGAATTAAATAGGTTTAGGCACGTTCACCAGCTGGTAGCTAGTAATCAAAGTATTCGAACGGTCAATTATCCAAACTATCCTGGTTTACAATATTTAATCAATATTGGTCGTTGTTGATTAGTTTTAATAATATCAGAGGTATATAATAACCCCCTTCGGGGGGAAGTATGAAAGCCCCTATACTATACCAATGCTAAAAAAATCACGAACAACAAGAGCCCGCTGCTGACTATCTAGGCCACTAGCTCGCGCTGGACTTCTCAATGTCGCTACTCTAGTAAATGGTCTTTGTATAAACAAGACGGCTCGATTTGTGTTTAGAACTTCCTGTCTCAGGAGTCAGGCTGTCTGTTAAAATGGAGTCGAAGGTTGACTTCAGCTCGCGAGTTCCGGAAGTAAATTTAGTGAGTTTCAAAATGGTGTAACTATTTTTTGGGAGTAAAGTGGTGTGTCGATCCGCAGCGATTTACGCCGGGCACTTGTTGTTCGTCGATTTTGCCTACCTTTCATACTTCCCCCCGAAGGGGGTTATTATATACCTCTGCCATAACGTATACCACAAAAAAAAAGACATGCGCTAATCAAAACGCAATATTAGCATCATA
This sequence comes from Odiellus spinosus, assembly GCA_963920705.1. Lineage (NCBI taxonomy): Eukaryota > Metazoa > Arthropoda > Arachnida > Opiliones > Phalangiidae > Odiellus > Odiellus spinosus. The sequence goes on along the minus strand of OY987237.1, from coordinate 14,251,841 downwards.
TGTTATGGGCTTGCTTTAAAACCGTCTTTATATGGTGTTATATATAGATTAATTCTATGCTGGTCAAGATATTGGATGTAAATTTTGACCGTACTCCTCATAAGTTAAATTTTTTGTTAAGGGAAGTAATTATAAGCTAGGGCCCCATTGAGTCAGTGACCTTATAAGGATTCGGATATACCCGTTAGCGTGTGCATGTCGTGCTCCCTATTCGTTGAGGGGGTCCCTTGAAACTCGCGCGTCTTAACACGCCAGAAAGGGGAAGCTTAAGAGTATTTTATATTAACCAACAAAAAAAAAAAAAAAAAAAAAAATCTAATGAAACTAACAGAAGCGCGAGTAACTTAACGTGGCACGCACTTTTTTGCGCTCGCGTTGCGACTTACCGGGGGTACAACCCGCGCCACTTTGACCCCTAGGTTGACCCCGGCGTGACGCGAAAAAGAAACCTAAGCTATCATTTCATAATAAAAAAAAAAATAAAAGTATTTCGAGATGGGGAAAGTTCATTTCATGTCGATATGCAATACCTAAAACATTAATGACGCAACTTATCATAATTTTTCTTACGAAAATATTAAAGAAATGGTTCTATGATAACAATTGAATGTAATAATGGCTTTTAGTTTAACATTAACTTATTCTTAAGCTCATTTAAGTCGGATTTGATTTCTATAATGCTTTAATAGTTTCAAGAAATTTAAATTTAGAACAATAAGTTATTTTTGAAGGTTTTTAGCCTTTTTTTTTCATTCATGTCACATGTCTAAATCTTAAAAATATATTTATTGGTTCCCCCAATATGTCGCGAATGACGAAACAACTTATCCAGCTAAAAAATAAGAGCAAATCAGGCAAATCTTATTTTTCTCGGTGAAATTAATTATTGATATCAAAAATGTGCTTATTTATTGCAAATATTAATTATTTATGCAAATTAATGATAGTAATACATTGTTTTATAACTATGTTACCCAGACAATACCATAGTCAAACTTTTTAGAAAATATTAAGGTTTTTATGATTATAATTTTATAATTATTTAACTTTAGTTCAGCAAATTATTTTAAGAATATTTCTCCATCTTTTGTTATTTCCTGGTTAGTTTTATATTGAGCTTTTATCATGGGATTAGGTAGAGTCTAGTACTTAAAAAAAAAACGTATATTTAAAATGACATTAAAAGCATTCTTCCAAGTTTATCTTCTTTCACATAAGCGTCAGGTCGGAGAAGTTAATTTTTTTCTTTCTTTCTAATTTTCTCGTTTGGGAACAGCTGCGTAAAATATATGGATGTTTTTTTTGTCTTACTCTTCAGTGGTAGGATTGTAAAAACATCGTCACTTCATTTTTACGCGTTCGTATATGCCCGTAGTGATGCTATAGGGGTTATTAGTGTTTCTATAAATACTGTTATATCAAATGTTGCGTTTTCTGTTGCTCGGGGGCCAAAATATTCTCGATTCGTTAGAGATTTTAATGCTTTTTGAACGAATAATAATTCCGAAGCAATCGTGGAATTACGTTATATAGCATAAGTAACATAAACTACATAAGTATTTAGCGTTAATACCGCCCGCGCAGATGATAAAATTAAAATTCTCAATTGAATTAAAAAATATATTCAAAATAGTTTGGCTGCCCGATCGGCTGGGTTCCATATTAATGTCATGGCAATTGGGTAAACCAATGCCGGACTGATTTTTAAAGTGGTAGACATATATTAGGAATAAAAAGGTATATGAAGTATACATTAAATTTATTATTTACCATGGTTAAGATATCGGCATAGTATAGATTTAGAAAAATTTTATTTAATTAAATTTTTCTATAAATACCATGTAAATAAAAACAAAAATCTTATAAAATGAATTAATTTTCTCTTTTATTATTAATATTTAAGGCGCCCTGGAATAGCCTAACGGGCAAATATTTTATAATGGAGTACAACACTATTAAATATTGCGCTACAAAGAAGCTTTTAACCTATAGGGAGACGTTGCAACGTCATAGGCTTCTAGTTAGTTAAGTCCCTTACAAATACTCCTCCATGACGTTTAGTCGGTCGGCTACGTTTCGTATGACCCATTGACCTCTGTAACCTCCCTATCAAGGTGGGCCCCTTTGATATCACGCACCTATAACCTCTACAAACTATAGGTTACGAAATTATAATTATTAATATTAACGAATGATATCATAGCTACCGAATGTCATATATAAGGTCGTATTTTGATTGGCCCGTGGACTAATCAGGGTAAAAACGTTTTTCAAAATATATTCTCGAGTCTCAAAAACCCTAAAGAACTGTCTCGGTACTTGGCACGTGGTTGCGATTTAAAAATAAGTTCATCATCCGACCTTATAGTCGAAATTAGTTTTCAGCGCTCGCAAACGTAGGATCTCTTTTATCTTCGCGAATTGGTTTGCGTGAGATAGAAGTAAGCGTAATATTGTATTCGCTGTAAACTTAAACCGATAATGACCCTATAAGATTTTCAAGTAGGTCTATTGAAAACCTTCGGTTATATAAAGAGTGGTAAAAATCGCGACTTCTCGAGTGACAAGTACGACAACTTTCGTGGGGAATTCCGGAGACCCCAAGCTTGAAAATTAATAGCTTCAAAAATTCTTCGGTTTACATGAAGTTAGTAGCGTATAATGTTAGTGTAGTTTCCAAACACACTTTTCGGAGAATTTCAACTGAAATAAATACGACAAGGATTTTTAAAGGAGTCAGAGCGAAAAATCTAGGGAGAATAAAAAAAGAAATAATTTGGGAAAGCGTTCAAATACTTTGGGTGAGATCGCTCTAAAGAACTACGCCAATTTTACGCGCATCATTCGTCAAGAATTCCCAGTAATTAAAAAAAAAGGGGTTGAAATTTTAATAATTTACGCCAAAGAAATAATTTAAAGGGAAAGTGAATGGTGGTTGCCATTTTTTTCGAAGGCCTATGTATTGCGTTTTTAGTTCTTTTCATGCTATTATAAAGACCTTAAATTAAATTAACAATTAAAATTTGTTAATTTGGACTTACCGGGCCTGATAGGCGGCATGAAATGTCCCACAACCAAATTCTCGTAGCCACTTCCGTAAACCCCGCAACTCCACCCAGGTGGTATTCTTTTATTGGCAGGAACTTGACCATCTTGACCAACTTGATTGGAGGTTAATTGTTTATCGTTTTGATCAATAAGATTATCGGCATAATTTAAACTTTCCCGAGTTTGTTGTTGTTGGGAGAAACTTGACGTATCACAGTTTGTATTGGAACCGAAGGCACTTTTATTAAGGTTGTCAAGTTCCGAAGTTTCGTGACTCGGTAGAGTGTATAAGTCTTGCCCGTCCTTTTGCGTCTCCTCGAAGGAGCTGACCTTTGAAGAGTTGAGACTGCTAGGAAGGTCGCAGACCACTCCAGAGTCGTTACTATCGACGCTGGCTCCGCTAGGCGGGTCCGAATGGTCCAGCCCGTAAGAATGACGGGCCATGACTGAAAATAAAACATTGTTAAGATTACAGTTAAGCAAAAATACTGAAACTAATTTAATAAACCACTGGGACCGTATCTAATGATAAATTATTGTTACCCACCAACTTTGACCATCATATTAACGCGAATGCACGCATGGTCACCAAGTAATGAACGAACTGTTATATTTAACCGAGGGGGTTTTCGAATTCGTTTCTATTAACTCTAATGGGCAACTGCGCGTCCAACCCAGTAACAACCACGAATACCTTTACGCAAATGCTTAAACATTTCAAGCTTAACAATTCAGACGACTAATAACTAAATAAAATCACGTCACGAAATATTATCAAACAAAACTATAATCATATTTCCAAAACAATTAAACAAACTCCTGACTACCTTTCCAACGATAATGGCGGTAAGCACGACCATCTACGTTCGGTGGTGGCACCAAATTCGACATTTTGAAAGCACAAAGAAGAATCTGTATTACCGATTACGATTCGCGATTACAACATATTACGGTTATCGACCGTCCTTGTCCTTAATTTTATTTTAATTCTATTCAATTTTATATAACACAGTGTTGCGTATTTAAGTAAAAAGCGCGTCGTTGTGAGTAGCTCTCAACAACCGAAGTGAGTGTGACAGAGAAGAATCTGTGGTTTTTAATCGGTTTTATTTATACACCTACTTTCGGTTCGGGGAATCACTGGTATAAGCATTCCCAACACAACCACCGAAAGTTTGTGGACGATTTCGCGTGTTTATGGACTTGGACGCGTCCCAATAGAACTTCCGGTTGAGGTGGAACGATGAAATTAAAGAAGAAAGTCACAAAGAAAACTATACTCGGGCCAAGGGCGTTCACTCGGAAGAAAAAAAATTCGTTCGACTCATTTTGAGCTAGTGAAGTAAAGTTGGGGGAAGGTGCGAAAGACTTTAAGTTGGTGATTAGAGAATCTATCTCGTTTAGCCTCTTACGCTTTTAACTCAATTAGGCAGAACAGAATACAAAACGCGTTTCACGCGGAATTGGCAATGATTCATAACCTGGAATGATGGAATTCCTGTATTAGGATTAACGGGAAGGCTAGTTTTGAAACTGTTGAGGCTTCATCGTGACTATTGAGTGTACTTGAAGAAGGATTTTGGAAGATTTACGTAGCACGAGCCAAAACTTTGCTTAGTTTCAGTCGCAGTACGCAACGACTACAAAGATGACGTTTACTACCATGGTTGAAATATTCCGAAGATATTCAGGAAGGTCTGGCTTGTCCGCGCTGCACTTTCTGGTTGATTTTACGTTTAAGCTCAATTTTACTTAACCAGCGTGTAGCTAAGAGAGGCGCCACTCGCTTACCGGGAACACGTGAATAGCGATTCTGGAATCTGATAGGATTTCGGGATAAACACTCCGAAATGGTCCCAGAAATATTTTTCCCTCTTATTCATAATTGAGCTTTCCCAGAATTTTTTAAATAACGGCCGAAGAGAGTTTCGTAGGATCCCGATAATGGGTGTCAAAAAGACAACTCGTTATGAGATATCTATATGTGAAGATTTAAGAGCTTTGTCGGATTTAGGAATACACGTGACATAACAATGGGTTTCCACGCGTAAACAACTTCTTAATTGTTATAGTAAAATTCCAGGTATGAGATAGTCAAGAATAACCAACGATAATAATGAATGACCAACGATAATTAAGAATGATCAACGATGATTAATAATGATCAACGATAATTAAGAATGATCAACAATAGCCAAGAATGACTAACGATATTCAAGAACCGAGAATGACCAAATTGTCCAAGAATGACTCAAGATAAAGTCAAGATAGTGAAGAATGACTAACAATCTAGAGTAACCAATAATAAAAACTAACTATAATCAAGAATAATATCCAACGATGGTCAAGATTCACCAATAATAGTCAATTTTGACCAATTATAGTCAAGTTTGACCAACTATAGTCAAGTTTGACCAACTATAGTCAAGTTTGACCTATGCTAGTAAAAAAGTAGTCCAGATTGTCCATCTAGAGTCAAGAATGACCAAATATTGCTTAGCACTACTATACCAGCCGTGTCAGAGTAAATCTCTGGATATATATTTCTAACGGAGCGCGAAGCCTAAGTGCTTAAGACAAATGTCATAATAAGCGTTACGAAGAATGAAAAATAATCATCTTGACGTTTTTAAAGAGATATTTCCGAAACGGAATTAAAAATAGAATTCAAAATCGGGCCATAGTTTATGCCCAGATAGAGCAGCTTGAAGACAAACCGTCCCGAAAAGGGTTAAGACTCCAATCGACTGTCGAAAACATTGACAGGCATGGGACAACGTTACCAGCCTTTTTTTACCCGCGCGCCGCTCGTTCTTGAATGGGACCGCGTCCAATTTGCGTCATCAATTACGTAAAAGTCAGTTATATAGGTAGAGATGTATACAGTCCGTTCGCGATACGAGCGTTAATGAGCCGAAGTTAAGGGAAGGTACGCGGTCCATTTGAAAAATAACCTCTCGGAAAGGTCTACTCTATTCCATCATTATGGGTATATAATAGGACAGCGGAGCTCTCGTGTCTTGTTATTCGGGAGAAGGGAGATAGCCCAGGTAGAGGTAATATTAAAAAGAGTCCCAAAATAGTAACAAAAAGGGTTGGCAAAAGAAATTAAACGCCCACCGCGACCGACGTATACTTTTAGGAATGAAACAATTAGGCCTAATAGTAATTACTCGGCTCGATTGAAATACTGCGTAATTAACTTTCTTATTGTAGCTTCTCATTTTTCAATGTTTTGCCACGGATAAGACAAGAATACCGGCTTCTATATAGATAGAGACAAATCAGCTGATTATCAGTTACTAAGGCTATGCTAAGGCCAATAAAACCTCAAACCTAAGATATATACTATATATTGAATTGTTAAGATACAAGCGATAATAATTTGAAATTATAATCGCTGTATAAAACTAGGTACGACACTTATTTAGAGTAATACAATAAATAATACAATACGGTAACAAAGTGGACAATTCATAGTAAGGATTTTTTTTTTATCATATTTGTTTTTATGGGAACCTCGCCTGACCATCAACATTACAGGTGTTTTACACGTGGAAAGGCAAAAAAATGACGTCACTATCAAGCTTCTATATATATTAATGTGATTTTAGATCTATGGGCTTAGTTGTTTTGGAAATCATTGTGTAGTCGGTTTATATAGGTTTTGGTTAAGGTACTGGAAACATGTATTAAACCGATTCTATAGGAAAGGTAATTGGTACCACCCTGGACCCTTGGGTTTTGGTAGGTTGATAATACAATACGCTCGACTGGTATTTTTTTAAACCTTACCTTTAAGGTTTTAATGAATCTCGTCGCTAAAACATGTTGATGCAATTGATTTAAAAGGGGATTTAGTTCAAGTTTTTCAACCCCCTTTGGTGAAATGGTCAAATTATGTCGATGGTGGGCGCGTTATCCTTTGGTGATTCACGACAATGGTTGCGTCGTTCGCGCACCAGAGGGCCGCAACGGGACCCGTCGCGTGGCCGACTTCTTTCGCCATTAGAAGGACTTTAAGGGAGGGACAAACTTATTTTAGCATCGAAGAAGAACAGGTCGCATTTTAAAATAAACCCTAAGAACTTAAGAAGCGAGCGAAAAATCTGATAGAAGTACTCGAGAGGCGGGGAACAAAAGACTGAGGACATTACGCCATCTTAAGGGGAATCGTTCGTTTAAAGGTGTCTCGTTTTATTGGGCCTCATATACACTTGACTCCGTTACGTCTTATCAGTCGAATACGAGAATCATCTACGTGTTTATTAATAGATTAGATTAATTATAATATGTTCGACTTAAACGTGTTTTGAAGACAAATAGTCTGGTATTTTAGTCGCGACTTTTACCTAATTGTTTCTTAAAGTTACTTAAAAACCAATGTATAACAAGCAATTTAATCATAATTAAATATTACGACCCTATACGTTTTCTGAAGATAAAGTCTCGAATCAGCAAGATGAATATTTTTCAGAATTTAAAATTACTCGGACAATTGAATAATTATGAAATTTTAAGTCTCATATATTTTTAGTTTCTGCGATTTTCAAATCCCCTTTAAAGTCGCCTTCTTTTCTAGCTTAGCATACGACGTTGTACAAAACAAATTGTACAGTCAAAGCTAGGCTGCGTGCGTAAGGGAAGATCATTTTAAAGGGGCAAGTTTCAGAGCAGATAGGGCCTTTAACCGAGATGAGCATTAAATTCATAGGTGTAAAACTCTCCTACTACTTTTAGGTATTACTTCTCTCAATATACACAAAACTTAACGATATATAATTAAACATACTTAAATTATATATATTTGTAATTAATAGCAGTTTCAATCATTTCTATGAATATATTTAAACACAAAAGGTACGATTCAGCCAGCTCTAATCAGAAGTCTTTGGCCGGGTTCAGCTAAGCATAGCGAAGCAGCCGGTAGGCTACCGCTTAATTAGGGTTTTTGGGCGCGTATTTGAAAGAATATTCTTAAACAGCATGTCTGATTAATGTTAAGAAACATTGATTTCTCGTTGTTATTGCTCCGTGGCTATAAATTCAATAATTACATATTGTACGTTAATTAGAGGCGAGTTAAATTAAAGAAACTGAAATATTGGAAACGTGAAATTTCGCCCATCCAGGGAGTTATATCTGACAAAACCATAGGAAAAAGCAAGCACAACTTGCACAAGCAGACGACATTGAATGATGTTTCTGGCGTCCACAGTCCACTACTCCACTGGTTATTTTTTGCCTCCGGAGACCCGGAAACAGTTTGAATGTTTCTCAATGTCAACGGTTTCAACGAACGCGTTACAATAGTTTCCCAGAATGTTTTTTTTTATATTTAAACAAAGTTATTTTTTATAACATGTGAAGACAAGAGTTATTGTGAGTATAAAAAAATAGTAATGAAAGCACACTTAAAAAGTTCGGAATGGGAATTCTTGCAAAAACTAGTTTTTAGTTTAGGCCTAATTTGGCGGGATCATTGGGTGATTGTGGGCACTGGGCCTCTAAATGACGAAACGTTTGTGAAATTATGGTCTTGAATCACAATCACTGCCGCTGGAAACATTGGTATAGGACTAATTTTAAATTATATAACTATTCATAATAGATTATAAAAAATAGTGTTTACAGTAAACACAAGCTTAGTGTTAAAAACACTGAAGTTCAATTTGGGATCCACCTAATCGCCTATGACGGATAAATAGAGTCCCGAATCATTTTGCAAGAAGCTTAACTTTTAAGTTTTTTATTAATATTTATTGATAGATCAGGTTTTTTCAATGGGAGCTTTCCCCCATAGGTAAAATTTACAAAAATAGTTACAATGCTTTAGAGGGAATGAAAATTAAACATTCGTTGCTGTACCCCTAACCAAAAAAGTTGATAAAACTTGAACAAATGGTAAACTCGTAAGATTTGAAACTTTTTAAATTATTTTTATCACATTCAAACTGCCTAAACTTGAGAAAACAATCTCGTAATAAAAATCAATCCAATAAATTTATCATCATTCTTTTTGAAAAGTTAAGTTTTTGGGTTTTAAACCAAGTTAAGGTAAAAAGACAGTTTTGAAAATTATTTTTTGCGAAGATAAGTGTTTGCGGTGAAGAGCTTTGTACAATTGAAACGCATGGCAGTTACTTTAGTCACAAATTAACTGCGCAGGTGTGCTTTTTTAGTAAAAGTTTCACATCGTTAGGTGTATATATAAACTCAACACCCATTCTTGATCGGTGATTCTGAAAGAACTAGAGGAGGAACAAATTTTTTTCCCGAAACCAAGTCTTCGAGACCCTGCCATTAGAAATATTTGTTAGAATTAAAATTTGGAGTTGAACTAGAGGTCTTGGTTAAACTTCCAGAAGAACAAAAAAAAATGTATAGCTTACTTCTCCTTCGTAAGAAACTAAAGGCGAAATTTCGCATATAACTGGGTATTCATACTTCAAATAAGACTTTTGACTGAAAGATATAGGGAAAAGATAATTATAAAATTTTAAATACAATATCGAGACAAAGTTTAAAGTAGTACCATTTACAGCAAGCAAAATAAATTGGCTGGTAAATGGTACTAAAATAACAACCAACCACCAATTAACGTGACAAACCAAAAAAAGAAATACCATCACCAGCGAGATAGGATGGGGAATTTCCTTTATCAAATAACAAGACCCTATTCAAATAGGTCAATGAAAGTTACCCAAGAAGTCTTCAAGACCTCAAGTAAAGAGGTTTTAAGAGGTTTCAAAAGTTTCCAAAAATTCTGAAGACCTCTTCAGGTACTGTTTCTTTTCAAGGGTCTGAGGTGACTTACCATTTTGGTAAAGGGACAGGATAAGTGGGCTCTGATGTCATACAAAACCATGTAACCATTCACATGGCTGGCAAACGATAGATAGGGCAAGAAGAAATATTGTCTCATATTGAAATTGACTGCCATTTATTGGAAATTCAAGCATGGGTCCTGAATGTCAGAGCCATCTTAACCTGTCCCTTTACTAACCATACAGATCATCCCCCCCCCCCCCATGGTTCTGTAATTTCCATAAAATTATTTTATATTCAATATTATCCATAAAGTGAGGCTGTCACGGATATTTCATGAGCTCCCAATATAATTTGAGTAGAATTTTGAATGATGCTTTATTTTTAAGTTTCTTAAATTGCGTCAAACCAGAGGTTGACAATAATGAATACGACTTTTCAATTGTATGAAAAACAAAATATAATCCATAGTGTATAAAAAAATTATGACAGCCTCACTTTAAAAAGACATTTTGGACTACTAGTCTAAGAATTCGGAGCTTAAAATACATATTTTTAGGGTGTTAGTTTTGTTAACTAATAATCATTAACTTTTACAGACGTCAACGTAAGTTTGGAAACCGCGTCAACTTAGATATCAACGTCTTCTAGAGAGCAAGGTGTAAAATTTACGTGAATAAAAAAGAAAACAAAGCAAGCGACGATTTGGGTAAGTGACAATGTAATAGGTGGTTTCGGGAATGGGATCCCACATGCGAGGAAAGGAATTCTAAATGAAACAAAAATACCTATCATGGTTTTCAATTGCATGCCCATTGGTCTTAGCTGTGCCGTCGTGGCAGCCATTCTGGCCATTTTGAACTTTAACTGGGCTGTAAAGGTTTGTTAATGTGCTTATAAAAGTGCCGTGGCAAATCATAAAAAAAAAAAAACATGGTTCAGAAAATCATACGTAGCTTAAAATGTGCAAATAGACATATCCAATACTAAAGTATTCTAACTAAAATACGTTAGAGAGCATTAAAGTGATAATAAGCACTTATCATCAGCAGTTAAAACGTAAAACATTTTTAGTTGCTACATTTGAAACATTTTCAACTTTGAAACCCCACAAGTAAAGGGATAATGAAGACTATTCATTCAGTTATATTTTAGGAGTGTACTTTCATATAAGCGTTATTAATTTTAATTGAAACCAGTTAATATCAGGTAATTTTATGTTGAGAAATATCTGGAAAACTCGTAATAATTTGACGTAAATCAGGGAAATTTAATGAAGTGTTCATGATCATAACTTCAATGACACCAAGTTGGTTTTAATAACGTTTGAATGATTATTTTAACACTCCTTATCGATTTAAAATACACGATATTCTTGCGCATTACCCCTTTTAAGTCTTCAACATTATTTTTACTTTAGAATCAGATTTAAATTAAAGTTTTAAAAGTGACCCGACAACATTTTAACGAGTGGATACATTGTAACCTTCATCTGGTCATAATCACTCTTAATTTGGTTAGCTAAGTCATCATGATTGAAATACAGGATTAATAATACTAGTACTTGTGGTTTTAAAACACATCCATATGACCAAGTATTTATAAAAAGAGTTACTCTTACCTCGGAATTAGTGGAATAGGGCTTCCATCTTCATCGACAAACTTTCCACCAGCTTGCAGGACGTATCGTTGGTGGAGATTGTATAAGGAATGGCGGGCAGTAGTGGGTGTATCCTTTTCAGCACCATCAGCATTTTTCAGCGGTGAAAATTCATCTTCACGCAGAACTTCCCAAACGGCAAAGTTTCTAAGTTTAAGATTTAATTAGTCAGACTAGACACTAGTATCAATTTCAATACATCTTAGGAATTACACTTACTCTGAAAATTCAAAGACATCGAAAACAAATTTTTCCAGTTTGATACCGTTTGGTTTTTCTGGTTTAACATATTTGCCATCTTCGTTGAAGTAGGGAATCTTCTTTTTGGCAATGTGATGTTTGAGTTCTTTACCACTTTAAGGAGACAGAATAACATTTTATTTTAAACTCTACTAATATAAATTAAAGGAACCTTAAATACTGTATTTAAGCATGGTTGAAATAGTAAACAATTTTCTCTGATAATTTTTGACAAATACATTGTTCTTACAATTTTGTAATAACTCCTATAATCTCCTATATTTGAACTCGAGAGTAGAGTAATTGTAAGTTTTCCGTTAAGATTACCCCTTAAGATAGTCTATAAAATGACAAAGTCCAAGGACTTTAGTTCCAGGTGTGACATTTTGGAAGTTTTGCTAAATGCAAGCTGATAAGCGTAGGAATTTTATTTGAAGGATTTCCAAATTTTCTGCGGTGACACCCAGTTAAATTTTATAATTATTATTGCAAGTTAAGATAAAAGTTTAGGGGGAGTTAAAATTTTAATTAAATTTCCACCCAATAAATTGGTATTTGTACTTCCCTTGAAACACCTACGAAAGTGAAATTTCATGCCAGGTTGTTTTGGCAAACGAGATTAAAACCACGAGGTTAAATATCGTAATCAATATAAATAGGAAAATTTGAATACCAGAGTTTCTAACGATTTGAATGTCAATTGATAATGAGGACCCGACTTTGATAAGATAAGGAACGTGACAGAAAATAAAACTTACTGAATAACAAGCTTCAAGAAATCCATCGAGAAGAAATGATTGCATATGCTTCCCGCGCTAAATGTTAGACGCCCATCTGGATTGCGTTTTTGAGCAGTATTTAATGATATCTCACTGTACTCAACCACTTGATATTTTCCACTGACTTTGCAAACAACACCTACGGCTTCAGTCGGGAATGCTTTCTCAACAACCTGTATATGGGAAGGAAAATGATTAATTGGCCCTTAAAATGTCATCTATAGTCTTTACAAGCGAGACTAACCTTAGCAGCGCAAGTAGCTTTCTTTGTCAAGCAATAACCAATAAATACGGGATCAGCCATTTTCACCAAAATATTGTCTACACAGTAGACGTGGACGTATTTAACTCCTCTGCTTTCCATGTCAGCTATGATCCCCTTTCTTTCCAGTACCCCGTATAAACCACCGTTGCCATCTTTAAATAAGTTAATCAGATTTGCACCATTTAGGGTTTTGTGGTTTTACAATTTCATAGTTTCCATATTGTATAATATTAATACTACAAGTTAATTCTGATTGAAATTTAATTCTAATATATTTTTTTTTTTCACCAAAATGGGGGATTTACTCTCTTCTATATAAGCTATGAAATGAAAAATGCTTTTATTACTTCATTCCTCCCCTTTAGACTAAGCTTCAGAGCCAAAATAACTTTTTACATATGTATTGAATGATAAATTCAAGGTCTAGTATAGAATTACTTTATGGAAACTATGACATTTGATAGAGTACCGAGTTGTAATCCTAACCTGGTGCTTTGGCAATTTTGTATGGACTTTCTAGGATAATTTTCCCGTTGAATTCGAAACAGGGCATCATACTTTGTTCGAATACCTTCAAATTTTTTCCATTCATTCCAAAATATTTATGATTTTGGAAGAATTCCAAAGTTGGCTCCATGGTATGTTCACTAGTCATTATATACCTTAGGTGTCGCAAATAATTTTATCGTTAATTTGGATTTAATTCTATAATACATTTTTAGATTCAATAAGTACCATGGAATAGTTCCCTTTTTCCCTGTAAATTCGTAGGATAAGTTTTCTAGCCTTTGAATCCTTTCACATTGGATTTGATAAAGGGTTTTATGGGATGGCAGTTGAACATCATACATGCCCTTGGGGTTGGTCACCCCTAACCTGGTGCCCTGCCCACCTGCTAGCAGCAAAACGGCAACATGACCATTGGAAATCTCCTTTAAACCTGAAATAAAATTTAAATCCCTCCGTCAATGTCAAATAAGGAAGAAAAAAAACTAAACGACCTTCGTTCAAGTTTAACTAGCTAGGTAGCGCAATTAATTTCCTGCTGGGAGTTGTCAAATAATGGCCTTGATGTTAAAATTGGTATAGTGGTTTTAAATTCAAGATCAAAACCTTGCTTTTTAAACTTTTGACACACCTTAAGATTCCACACTATCATTAACATCAAATTTAAATAATTAATTTTAATCATAGATTAAAATCGAATTTAATTGATGAAATAGCCGTGAAAATGTTTTTGTATGTGCGAATCAAACTATAAAATCGGGATTAATCAATGCAAAAAACTTCTCAGGCTTTAAAAATGATTATTTTTCAATTTGAGATCACAATGCGTGCAACGTAACATTAACCTATTTTACTAAGAAGTCATACAGAATCATTGAATCAGTATGAAATTGAAAGGTCTCTTCCCAATTTAGTGTTTCGTTTTTGGATCGATAAGGAACGATTAATCCTTTGACGAGATATAATTAGCTAGTTGCCCTTTGATAGGACTTAGTTACACTTGACAACTTAAGAATTTGACATTTATAACAATTTATAAGTGGTAATAGTTTATCTGTATTCTATAGTTTCATTAAGTTCACAATATTATTTCGAAATCTTATCCATAAAACCAATTTCACTGGCTGATGAAAATAGTTCAAATCCTGTTTTGTAACAAGCATCAAATCTTGATAAGAAAATTAGCTAAAGGTTGCGATACTAATTTATTTTGTATTTTAAATCCTAATTTAACTATACAAACATTTTAGCAAATAATTTGAGAAATCTTTCTGCGTAAATTATAAAAATCTGCGTATTCTATATAGTAACACGACCTAATTTTCCTATATTATTTAAAGGTTTACAATATTATCATAAATCAATGACACTATCTTAAAATGTAATATTAAATTGGTTATTTATATAGACAGATTCATAAATTTCCCTTACCAAAAAAGTTACCAAATAAAGTTAGTCTTAAGAGGTCTTGGCGAAGTCTTAAAGACTTCCCCAAGACTCTTGTAGTGTTCTCTACTACCTCTTCAGATCAGACAAACTTTTTTCGGTAAGGGTTCAATCTGAGAATCATGCGTCAAAGGGCACACTGTCCATCTTGGGTAAGAATAGAAATGTCACCAGGCAACTCCGGGTGTAACTAAGCCCCCTATAGCTTCTGCCTAACTAGAGGTTTAGGGCACCACCTGGAGTTGCATGTTGATTTTTACATTTATAATGTACCCCTTACATTCATTTTCCTGCGTGTGAATTTATGAACCTGTCTATATTAAAATGATTACTTGAAATCTCTATGCAATGCTTCCCTTGTAAAGCTCTGTTTTTGCCAAAAAAGTAACTGTTTCGTCGTAACTATAAAAATTTACCTTAGTTATGACGAAAATGTAATTTTTGGCCGAAAAATCTTGATTGAAAACTCCGAGGGGTCAGACACTCTTGAATTTGCTGTACACCTGAGTTCACTGAGTTCAACTTTGACAGTGCATTGAGTTCGAACTCTTATGAACTCTGAGTTCAGCTTTGATAGTGCAAAGAGCTAAAAAATGTGTACACCCGAGTTCACGAGTGTCTGCCCCCTCGGAAAACTCGCCTTAATTAGGCATTATTGGGCATTGCAATGATTGAATGCTGTAGCTAGGGAAACTACATTACATGGTTAATTACATGCCACATTTAATCTATACATTTTTATAAACTAATTATTAGTCTTTATCAACTTTAATATTCCATTTTATGATAATATATGTTGATTTGTCATTTGTTTGTTATCCTGTGTTATGTCTTAAAGGTAGCATGAAGTAATCATTAAAACATCTCAGTATAATCCTGGTTAAATGTTTGGGCTGAAAAGGGAGTTTTTGAATTTAAATATTCATAAAATTTTACTTAATTTCAAAACCGGTGCCAAGTGTTTTCCACACATGATAGAACCAATCATATATTTTATTATACAGTGTGGAACAATTAGAAAAAGCCAATAGTTTCTATGGAGGGATAAATTTAACATTGAACTCGTGCTAATCTAATTAATTTTTCTATTTAGAAAAAATTAACACGTGCTCGTGTTAATTTTATCCCTCCGTAGAAACTATTGGCTTTTTTTTAATTGCTCCACCCTCTATATTTGTACATGTTTTAAAATTAAAATCTCCAAGAGGTTATTTAAGAAATAAAATGAAAATAACTTGAATGTTCTGATTAAACTTATGCTATCAAATAAAAGCAACTATTCACATTACTGTATGCTCTCTTTAAGAAGAAAATTAGGGTGTTAGCCAAATTTTGCTAGTAAAATTGATAGAAAAATTATAATTTCCTTAATTGAAATCATTAAATTTCCTAGTTTTCAAATAAGATTGACTATAATTTCCAAGAAAATTATCTGAAAATTAGATTTTTCTTAGGGTTGACTAGTCAAAGAAAAAAAAATCTAAATCAATTTATAATAGTAACTGGTATAGTTTTATTCGCCAACCAAATACTTCATGTTTAATGAGCTGTAAAAACTATTGAAGTCTCGCTAAACTTGTTTCGGGTGCCAATAGAATAGACCTGAACTTTTTTCTTAAAAAAATTCGAAGCTTGAATATCCCGACTTATAAAATTTGGTTATTTTCCGGTTTCTCAGGTCTTTTTTGACTCTTTTTTTTATATGTACGAAAGAAACAGGACTTATCTTCAAAAAAAGTTAGGAAAGTAAAGCGTTTTTATCGTACTTACCCAATTCTCTGTAAGCTTGTAGTTCATTTGGGCTGGTTCTGGATACGCTTCCGTGCAATTCAGGTGGAATTGGTTGAAGAAGGCTGTCAATCTTTTCGTCAGATTCCTTAGTCTGATCCGTGCATTGTTTAAAAATTTTGGTCACTTTGGCCACATCAATCCCTTTAATGTCATTATAAAGCTGAATTTGTTGGTCATTGGTCAATTGCGACCAAAACTGGAGTAAATGCTCTTGGCCGTATTGAGCCAAATGAGATCGAAGACTTTCAACATCCATTTTATGTCAGACACCGAACTAAAATGAAACGGAAGAGAAAAATTATTATAATTTAGTCCAGATATTTATACTACGCAAATTTTCTTTATCTGCACCTATCGAATATGAGATCATTAAGATAAACGAATTTAAAGCTTATATTTGCTAAACAAATCTATTAAAAGTTACGATATAATTAAAGCTATCAACGTTTTGACGCGAACAGATAATGCGTGAAATTACAATATCACTAAAACGAAAATGATTTCAAAATTTCATATAAATATCCATGTTATGACTTACGCTATGAATGATTAAGATAGAAATGAAAGATTTAGTCATGAAGCTTTTAAGCTATTATCTCCCGTTTGTCTAACCCTGGGATAATTCTACCCCCCTCCCCCCAAACAACTCAGTCTCTAGATATGACAGGAATATATTTGTTATCAAGAGTAACTAAGCTATCAAATAAAGTAAGGGTGGGAAATTAAGTCCAATAATTTCAAGGTAGTTAATCTGAGACTTAAATATCTGTGGATACTGACGTACATTGCGTTTATCCTCGCGAAACTTACTTTTTACCGCTTAATTAAGTCTGGCCAACGTGGAATGAGACCCCGGGCGCAGGACGTAAAATATATAACTGTGAAAGTTAACTTTTAACTTTCATTGGGGGGTTTAAATTCCCGTTAACCAATCCCCAGGGATTTAAGGAAAAAAATTAAAATAGGAGGGGGAAATATAATCTTTTTTGGGGGGAAAAAAATCCACGTGTCTAATGATAGACCAGTTGGATTTTTAAAATATTTGTAAATTTTCTAAAGGAATTTTATGTATGCCATGACCCAATTCTTTACGAGTAAGAACAAGTTAGTTTTGTTCACAGACTGGAAATCGTGTTTAAATGTTTATCTTAAAGAAGTATTTGTAAACCAGTTCAGCAAGGTAGAAAGTGGATCAATTTCTTGGTGGGGTGTTCGAGGGAGTTTGGTAATTAAACTCAAGTATCTCAGATAATATAAAGTTACTCCCCTAATCGGCGCCCCTTTGTTTACGACTGACTAGTTTCTGACCTCAAACTAATTAAGGTTCACCAGCCATTTGATTTTGACCATTATAACAATCCCTCTTATTGGGTCCACAAGGCTAAAATGAATAGGTTTACCATAATTTTACTACCGGTTTATTTTGGGGGTCCCTCAAAATTATTGGTATGTTCTGTAAAGAAAAAGCCTTGTTGGTTTTCTCAATCCTTTAAATTTGGGTCTGACCATTTCTGCTACTTGTAGACACCCCCCCTCCCCCCAAATAACTTCAATAGATATATATTAAATCCATAATTATAAATCAGCAGGATTCTCAAAGTAATTTTAGTATAAAAAATACATGATCTTACATTTTTTTTATTTAATATTGCCTCAGGCTCAAGCAAACAAAAAACTTCTTTAAAGTGATGCTGTCACAACATTTTTACATCTCTGGATTGACGCGTTTTAAAGAAATTTATAAATTAAAGATATTAAGATTATTTTTTCTGATATTTGACTTAATTTGGTTATAATAATATATATTTCACAACCATGGTTGAAAAACAACCACACAATTGAATGATAATTTTCATAGAAAAACATATCACGTGATGCTAGAACACATATGTATAGTATTGTAGGGAAATTTTGTTTTAAAGAAAGATCTACACGTATTTTTTTAACAATCTGAAAATGCTTCTCAAATATTATTTGGAAAAAAACTGTGACAGCCTCACTTTAAAAAACACTAAAAAATTTTAGATTTCATTTCTATTGAACTAAAATGAAAATTTAATTGTTAAAAAATACTTAATTCTTAATTTAATTTCTGATTTAAATATAATTTCATTGGGAAGGAAATTTTCCAACATGGATTTTTGGGTCATAAACAGTGCAACATATGAGTTTCTGATATCAACCATGGATTAAATAACCTTACATTAAGGTTATTTAATCCACGCATCAAACAAGTACAGTATGTTTAGAAACCATAGTTAATTTCCAAGTACCAGCTTACATATCCTATAACCTTGTGCTATAATAAATACCTGTACTGACGCGCAATATCATGATCAATAGACTTGGAATGTTGTAATTTTAGATTAATCTATAGCATTAACTTAAATTGTGAATCCATCAAGCGCTCATAGTTTTACAAAACTGTGTTTAATACTTGCAAATTATTGATCTAAACTATATCTAAATAATAAAAACAATAAATATGATGAGGTATATCTAGTAATATTACACACATAATTAAAATGGATAAAAAATTAAAATTTAACTAGAGATTCTTACCATTAGCTGTAGCTGTTCACACTCACAGAGTCTTCTTGAAAAATGATATTCAAAGAGTAGAAAAAATTGTATCTTTCCTTCAGATTTTGGAGGTGGTAGGCAAGATTGACATTGCACCTGATACATGAAAAGAAATGCCCGCTGGGTTTTTTTTTTAATGCACCATGGTATTGGTTTTTCAGGATACACTTGCTTCAGCTGTAGTGAATCAGTGCACAGGGGGGTCTATAATGGTCCCTAATCGACTGCAGGTGGGCATTCTACGAGTCCGGTTTTTTGGCTAAAAAAGGGGAGTGAATTTGTTGATTTGTAAAGGCTAACCTATTTCCTCTGCTATCCAAATTTTCCGAAACGTGTCCAATTCTCCACAAATCCGAAAACGTTGACGATATTTTTCTCTCTCTACTAAACCCCCTGCCTTGACATTCAGCCATTTGTTTTACTGTGACAAGCTTTTTTTTTTTTTAACTGGGGATTCCAAACTAGATGGCTCTGAACGGATTTAACCTAGTTTTAGCTTCACCACTTGTGAAGGAATATATTATAATCAATCTGTAGTTGTATTAGTTAGAATTCATTCCAGGTTACTCTGAACTGTAACCCTGAATTAACCTAGGTTCTTGAAAGGGTATGTTCTGCTTTAGGATGAACTATTACTTGGAATACACTGATACTTCTAATATTTTGCCCTGGGATAAACTTGGGATACTTGGGGGTTAGTTATTAATGGAATTACAATGCTTCAGTTTTTATATTTTCGATTTATATTATAAATAGTCTTTGCTTTTTATATATCAAAGTTATCTGAGATTTATTTTTTTCTGGTCTAAATTGATATGGGATTTATTTTTTCCTGGGTTTAAATCAAGCGAGGTGTCTTACACTCTTGAATTCGGTGTACACCCGAGTTCAGATTTGACAGTGCCTTGAGTTTGAACTCTGAGTTCAGCTTTGATAGTTCAAAGAGTTCGTACACCTGTGTTCATGAGTGTCAGCCCCCTTGGTCTAAAGAGATATGGGATTTATTTTTTCCTGGTCTAAAAGTGACATTGAGGTCCTGGGTCTATATTTTCCTTGATTAAAATGTGTTTTTAGTTAAGCCAAAGTATTATTTGGGTTAATTTGCTTCTGGACGACTATTATTAATGTTTTTATAGGATTAATGATAAATAAATAAACCACACATTTAAAACTCCAGAATAGATTTTTCTCTACTTTTATAAAACTATAAATATCACATTATTTAGGCACCACGTGAACAAATCTATTTTCGTTTAAAATTTGTTTTTGCAATTCTTGTCTAACTTTGATAAGTTCTATTATTTTTCTCGGGTCTTGACTCGGTAATTCTGTGCAGCCACATTGTTTCCTGATTGCCAATGCCTGTTGGATTTCAATTTTTAGTTTAGTTATAATTTTAAAAATTTGGGAACGTACTTCCTCCATGAGTGAATCCAAATGATTTGACCGATTGCTATGACTTGGATGAGTCGAGAGCCATTCGATATCTTCTTCATCATCGTCATTTTTTACGCTCATTCTTGCCCAAAAAGCGCTACTTTCCCTAACATCAAAGCAAGCCTGAAATGGTTTTTATCATTTCAATTAAGTGGTTGTTAATTATTAAATTTTTTTGCCATGGTTTTACTTTTGCGGCAAGACGTAATCCAATTTCATCAGCTTCTGTTTCTAGTTTCCTTGAGAATGGAAGATGTAACCATATCTGAAAAACCAAAAATTATATTTAATATTATTAATTAAATATAAAATGAGTTAAAGGACTATATGCGATTTTTTTAAGGCCCCTTTAAAGTCGCCTTTTAATTATTGCTTAGTAGACGACCATACCAAATTACGCAGTCAAAGCTGGGCTGTCTGCATTATGGAAGATATTTTAAAGGGGCACATTCTAGAGCAGATAAGCCCTTTAAAAATTTAAACTCCCGTTTAATTTACTATCAGAATCACTTAAAAAAACACATTTGATTATTTTTCCACAATTTGGTGTTTAAATTAATTTTGAAGATTTGGTTCATTTTGAATTTCAGTGAAGTGGAAAATCAGACCAATCAGATAAACCAAACAAACTACAGATTTCCTATAATTTTTAAATTATGTTGCTAATTTTTCCAAATGGTTTCATATTTAAGAAACTCATTGGCAATCTGAAATAATATGATTGGCTTTAATTTAACATACATTTAAATTCAAACTTTACCATGAAACTTGAGTACTAAAATGATGCCTTAAAATTGTGGAATTTTTTCTTATATATTCCTAAATTTGGGTTCAGATTCTAAAAATA
This sequence comes from Odiellus spinosus, assembly GCA_963920705.1. Lineage (NCBI taxonomy): Eukaryota > Metazoa > Arthropoda > Arachnida > Opiliones > Phalangiidae > Odiellus > Odiellus spinosus. Next base: position 14,230,470 of record OY987237.1, on the reverse strand, counting down.
AATCAGCTTTTAGCTTCATTTCCAAGTAGACACAACCTGAATCGATTTTGGCCTTGTTAAGCTTGCGAATTTAATTGGAAAAATTCATTAAGCTGTTTTACATGCGCGTGAAGTCAGAGTTTCTTTTCATTTCTTTGTGCGCCCATAAAATAATTGAAGAAATAGCCAAATTTGGTGGTCATAAATGGTCCAAATTGTTTAATTTCAACAGAATTCAACCGAATAGATGAACCAAGGGCATTTTAAATTTTAGTCTACTTTTGTGAAATTCAGATAATTTAATTTGATCTATTTGGTCGAATTCTGTTAAAAATTTCCAATATGAAACATTTTGGGTAAGCCATTTCTTTCATATTCTATGGGAGCACAATGAAATGAACTCAGACTTCACGCACAAGTTAAAAAGAAAGCTTGAAGAATATTTTAATTTCTATAGATTAAATTCGCGAGCTTGGTGAGAGATGAATTTGACAAGGCCCAAATCTCTCCGGTTGCGTGTCTACTTTAAGGAAAATGGTTACAAATTTTATTCTCATCTACTTACATCAACCACTTTGTGAAAAAACCATTGAGTCACTATAGCTACACCATCTGATGGAAGGACAGCCCATAATGCTGCTAATATTGCTATGACCATGAAATCTATCAAATGAGCGAAACTCAAGTTCTCAGCCTAAAATTATGAAAACTCGTGATTAAAATTTGAGATATACATCTATATCAATATAAATTACCGCGTGTCCTAGTATGCAATGAGCCATTTCATGAGCCATAATCACTGCTAACTGATCATCATTTTTGCACGAGTCTAGTATTCCTTCAAAAACAAAGATTTGTCCTTGCTAGAAAACATAACTTAATATAAGCCATTATTTTTACTACACATGCATTTAAGATCCTAAACAAATTAAAGGTATTCCAGCTGAGGCGGTGTACCACTAATGAAGGGAGGAAACTACCTAGCAAGCCAAAAGATAAACTAACGAAGTAATCAATTGATTACTTGGCTAGTTTATCTTCTGGCTCGCATGGAGCTTCATTAATGAAGCTCCATGTGAAGTTTTTCAAACTGGGATGGCCGCCTCAGCTTGAATTTCTTGGATTCAACTTACTGGAAGTACAAAAGCGTTTTCTTCATCATTCTTCAATACGGCGATAGAAAATTTCTTGTTTTTTATGCAATCCATATTAGCTATCGGTTTGAGAAGTCTTTCGGTTACTCTAGATACTCTTTCATAGTGTGGATGGGTTGTTGGTAAAAATTGAGACTTGTAGAGCTCACATTGCTAATAAGGTTAGGTTATGACCATCATGAAAGTGCAACATGATATAAATAGTCAAGCAAGGAAATATAAAATTATTATATTACCATTTTAAATTCAAAATCTGCTATTTCATCAAATTGTGAATTTGTGAACGCTATATATCTCCTTCTACCAGTCAGGGGAACTTCTTGAACATGGCTTTCGTAGTACACGGCAAATAATACGGTTGACAATATGACAAAAGCTATTACTTTTCCATTGTTGCTTCGAATCATTTCGATAAAGTAACTTTTTTTATTAGGGGGAAGTGTGTACCACCATTTTCTAAAACCCCTGTAAAATACTTTGGTTAAATATTAACCTTATTAAGAAATTAAATTTGTTTTGGTACCTTCCCGTGATGATAGCTAACATTTTAGCTGCAGTTTTGGCTATCATAAAGATGAGAGGCGGCACCATTCTCACTGGACTTGTGTGAAATAAATTGACAGATATTATTTTGGGAAATTGAGTCTTAGGCGGCCAGTAAAGGGGTTGCATCTCGGTGTAGTACATGAGTGCAGTTCTTTGTCCGTAACCAACATTATAAAGGGATGTACTGGATCTTGGACATATGGGAGACTTGAAGGAAATATTGGTTTTACTCGATCTTGAGAAAACCCCTTGTACGATTAAATGTTTTTTCCCGCGTTTACAACACGCCAAACTAAAGTTAGCCACCTGAGGTAATATTTTCGGGTTTGATATATGGAGTTTTGAGTTGTTTACGAAATTTCTGGGTGATGCGAATGATGAAAAGTGTTTTGGTATTTCCACTCCGCATATTGATCTTATTACATAGGTGAAATTCATCTTTTGCTATGTACGCTGACTCGCTGAGTTCAAAGTTTGTTCACCATTTCACTTTCTAACCTTAGCACAAACCATTAGAGATATTGGAAAACAAATCCAAAATGTCCTTTATAACCTTTGGTCCTTGAATAATGGGTCGAATACTCGAATTAGCAAGGCTACTAGCAGTAGCAGACGATTTTTATGTAATGGCATTCTGTATATTTTCAAGTTGGGATGATATGACGTAATACAACAGGAATGCTTCATTCAAAGCAGGGTCCTTTTACTCGGGCTTAGACACGAGGAGGAACTTCGCCGCTAATTCAGTTTTGACGCTGAAGAAGCGGGGATATTTTTGGAGGATCCTCCTCTTGGCCCAACCCAAGTAAATGGACCCTGAGTCAGTGTTGTCATATGTCTATTAAGTGCTTTTTCCCAACTTTGTCTGTATCTACACTGATAATGCAATGCTACCAGCTGATGATAGTGATTTCGCGTGTTTTGAAATTTAAAGGTACATATTCTTAGGTTTTTGGTTTTGTCGATATAGAATTGTTTTAAATTTTGAATAAATCAGATAGTAAAAAAATATAAAAATGTTGCCACTCATCGTTGTCAAAAGGATGCCCATTACTAGATGTGCCAAAACTATTTCTAAATTGCTATTGTACTTACCCCAATACCGTACTTTGGCGAGGAATCAGTCTCAACTAAGTACTGGAACTAATCCAGCTGAAATCATCCAATATCTAAGCTCGGATGATAAAGAACTCTTAAAAGAAATATCACGACACATGAAGATTTATGAAAATTTCTTAACTGACGAAGAAGAAAAGTCACTTTTACTAGAAATTGAGCCTTACATCAAAAGGACGAGATACCAGTATGATCATTGGGATAATGTAAGAAAATATGGTCTCAAATTTGAGTGACATTATACTGAAATCATCCCAATGAAAAACACGCAGGCAATACACGGATACCGTGAAACTGAAAAAAGGGATTGGAATGAAAGTAATAAGAAGATTATAAACCGTGTTAGGTCATTGGCTTTCCCACCAAATGTTAATCCTCTACAGCATGTTCACGTACTAGATTTGGCCAAGAACGGTTACATCAAACCTCATATTGATAGTACAAGAGTATGCCCTTATTTTGAAATTTCAGAAAAATCAATGTATTCCCATAATCCCCTAAATCTACGTAAATATTTATTTTTCATGGATTTAGTTTTGCGGCAACACCATTGCTGGCCTTAGTTTGCTATCTGACAGCGTAATGAGACTAGTAAATGACAAAAACAAGTCCATTATAGTGGATGTTTTACTCAAACAGAAATCATTGTATATAATGTCGTAAGTTTTTTAATTTTCCAAACAATCTTCAAAAGATATGGTTAAAACATTTCCAAGTTACAAATATTTTAAATTAACTCCTTTCAAGCGATCTTGCCCGATACGAGTATACTCATGAAATCTTGGAGGGTTCAAAATCATTTTTTCAAAGCCAGCATATACTTCGAGACAGAAGAATATCAGTAATATGTAGAAATGAACCAGTTGAGTTAGAAGTTGATAAATAACCTTTTAGTTAGACAAGAAATTGTGATAAGATTTTTTAAATAGTCAAAAGTAAATAAATTTACATACTTCTCAGATTCGTATTTGGTTATTTTTTACCAAAGCGGTTGAAGAATGGTGAAGCTTTTAAAGGCACAGTTGTTTGACAGTGACAACAGCATACGTATTCAAATGTGTCAAAAAATGGGCCTAGTTGAGGCGAGGTGGGATCCCAAGCTAGTAAAGTGTGATAACAAGATTTTGGCTTGCACGGTACTATTGGAGCATATCCTAACATGCTGCAGAACACTGGGGGGCGTCTGAAAGAGTTTTAAACATTTTTAGTACATCACAGAGGAATTTTAAATTTAATTCTTACCGGCAAATTGATTCCGAGTAACACTGCTGTAGATTTGGTGGGTCTTGAACTATGAATCTCATTTCACCTTTGGTGTTGTACAAGTGATACGGTACTCTCGTGATTTGAATTGGCCCTAGACATTGTTGTTGAAGTCCTGAGAAATTTCTGTGTGGAATCAAAACTTTTGAGATACACAGTCCTATTTCAGTATTTAGTACAAACTTACAATTGGTATCCGTTCCCATGAGCTTCTGTCTGTTTGCAAGTTTGAGACTGCCCTTCCATTTCCGGTATATATGGCGAATATTGTTGAAGTTCCAAACTGATGAGGGGGAAATTTTTTTCATACATAATTTGCATTACTCCTACTGCTACTAAACTTACAATTTTCTAAGAAAAAATTCTGATTTGGTATAGCAGTGTAGAATGTCTTCTCCATAAAGGACATTGCAAGCCCCTTTGTTGTACGGAGTACCGTGACTATTGGAAACTGATGTTATTGGAGGATATCCAACTCCTCCTCCTGATCCGTGGGGTCTAGATACACCACCAAATCCAGTTCCATCTCCTCCTGGGTATGGATAACCACCCACTCCAGGGGGTTGCCTACTAGGGTGCAAACCACTCGATCCTAGATAACTGGAATCATATCCACCAAATGAGTGTTTCGGTTGCAGTTCATCGTCAACTTCCTCTTTGAATTTTTTCGCTTTCATGTGCACAATATCTTCAATTTCTTCTGATGTTACCATCAGTAGTACCGTAAGCAATAAGAGTTGTTCAGCCTTAATTCATAGAAGAATGAAATTTTTCGTAAATTTTTGGATATCAATTTTGTAGGCTTCTTCCTACTTTTAAGTTGCAAACTAAAAAAGTGTCGATTCTATAAACCTGATTGCTACCTCACTAGGCTCACTTTTTTTGTGGTCATTCAAAGTGCATAGATTCTAAATTTGACTATCCTGATTAAACCATTCAAAATACACTCAGCAACATAGAAATCTTGTAAAAAAAATCAAATCCTGCTCTTCAGCTAAATCCTATAACTAAATTTAACTGAAATAATCTCGTAAATTCCTACCTGCCAAATCATTGTTACAGCCCAAAATTTTATCCAACTATTCGAGAGATTAACTCGGAAAGAATTGATAACCGTTGTGGCTTCTCCCACGATATTTAACAAAATAATGAAGGACAAAATTTTAGCTACGGTTGATTCTAGTTGGTTAACTTTCGCCACGCTGACCCAAATATTAAGAGTAAAACCATGAAAAAGTTTTATTTTAACATAAAGACAATTAAAGTCACATTCTTGCTGATGAAAATTCGGAAAACCCAGAACACACCCCGTAACAAAATCATATACATGTTTTGTTTGCAAATATTAAATATGGTTTTGTTCCATATTGAATGACCACAATGGGTAGCAAATTGATTAACAAAAAACAGGAAGTTGATGGACAGTATGTTTTCTATGGTAACCACGGATCCCTTTAGTTTGTATGAATACATTTTTTTACCTTAGCATTATCCTAGACCCAGTTTAAAATAAATGTCAGTGCTTCAAGCTGATAATGAGGAAGGCACAATTTTTTAGTTGACAAGCTTGATTTATGATTTTTAATAAAAAGCTTATCGACCTTATAGTATTGTCATATAAAAATAGCATTAATTAATGATATGACCCTGTGTAGTGTGTGTTATCTAAGCAGTTGTGTAATTTGACTAAACTATAAGTGAAGGATAAGTTTTGGGTGTCATCAAGCTTGTTAATTCCTGTAGTGCCTAACCAAGGTTCCTCGAAACAGTCATGTGAGCTATTGTGGGCATTAACTATCACTTAGCTCCGAGGCCAACTTACTGTCAGTGTTTCCTCCTGGCCCAATCATAATTTTATTTTAATACTAGCTAAACGAAAATTGATATTCAATAATTTTGAATAAATTTAAACCAAATTCACTTAAAAATGTTGAAACTGGATGGTTATTTTCAAAACTAAATAAGCTCCATTGGGTTCAAAGTTCTGCGCATTGGTTTCAAGCAGCCAGAGACGATGGGTGGTTATACTCAACATGATCTCAGTATGAGAACAAGAGAGGCTTTCTTTCCATTCCATGTGAGCTGTTCCCACAGCTGAGCTAGGTAGCATCTTTCAGAATGACAAACTAGTGAAATACCATTTTTGTGTTTCAAGTGAACCTTCCTATCAGAACAAAATAAGTAGGAGAAAAGCTAACTAATATAGCATAACGAGTTAATAATGAACAAATTTATTCAAATTTCCAATTTTTTTATATATTGATCACTTATTTTATTAAAATATGTACAATACCATTTGTAGAAAAAATGCAAGTTCTGAATTTTTTTTTTTAAAGTACTCTTTTACATGTTTAGGGTAAACCGTCACGAGAGCCCTGAGTTCTACAATATATACACTATTATTCAGATTTTTTCTACATGATTTTGTTACAAGACGTTGAGCTGATATCACATGTGGTCACCTCTTGATTTTTATTTTTTATATTTTCATTGATTTTTATTTCACGTTTAAGATTTGCCATTTAAAGTACGTATGGTGGGGGGATTTGGTGAATTGATATTTAATATCAATATAAAATGCAAACAGTATGCCAAGCCTTTTGTCATAATCATTGAAATTTTCACCTCAATTTATCTTTTCCTAAGCACGTGTAGTGGTTGGTTTTATAGCTTATTTCTTCAGAATTATCATTTTTACGCACTTTGTGCCATTACTAATTACATATCAACAAAATTGCTACTTCAATTACGAGAAACTTTAGGTCAATGAATCCAAAATTAGAAAGCCTTACACCGGTTCGAGAGCAATTGAAAACAACGTTTACCCCCTTATTAAAAGAACACAAGCTCAGGCAGCAGACCCAATTTAAAATTCGCCACAGTAAACTTCGTTGGTACCTCTTTTTGGCCACTACGATAATTACGTAGTTCATAAGACGCTCAAACGAGTAACGTTTCATAAACAGGCTCTGCTGCCTTAGCTTGTGCTCCTTTTAACACCCTTGATTTTTACCTTATCAAGGGCACTGCCATAATCACCAAATTATTGGGACCCATTGAGATTTCTCCATTACATACAAAAATTTGGTGGCCAAATGGGATAACTGAAGAAAATTTAAATTACAATCATTTTCATATTAATAATATATTAGTTTAGCAAGTGAATTACATTTTGAATCAGGGAGGATTGTGCGACGATTCATAAATAGAAGAAAAGCATGCAATCACAAAGGGGAGGATGGGGGTGATAACATGGTTCTATTTTGTTTGTTGTAGCAAAAATTACACTTGGCTCTCTTAGAGTATTCATTTAGCTAAAGTTTACCGTAATGTGATCATGATAAACTAGTCAGAATCAGTTTTGGTTTTCAGCATGTGTAAAATTATTCGCCTTAATCTCTAAAGGCATGTTTGCAAGCAAATGCTGAAGCTGAAGTCAGAAACTGCAACTCGCACAGGATAAAATCGAACTAATTTCGATCATCTCGTGAATGAGCTTGACCTATCGGAAAAGTGCGTGGTAGTAATCTTCTCGCAAGCTTTTAAACAGTCGCGAGAATTGGTTTTAAAAATCAGTTTCTGCCCCACGCATTCAGCTTCAATTTTTTGCACATTTGCAAACAAAACAAGGGAATAGAGAGGAGCTCTAGTTTTTAACTGCTGAAACAAAATCTGATGTTGACTCTTGAAAGTTTAATTAATCTCTTTAATATTATATTAATTAAATTTCACGGGTATAAATTTATATTCCGGTATGTGATTGAGTATTTGAGAAAAACGTCTAGCTGGAGCTTAAAATGAGTCTAAACTTAATTTAACTAAACCGGGTAAACACTTTGAATATTATTAATGTTAAAAATCTTTTTTCTTAAATTAAATTTCTACTTTAAGACTGACAAATTTAAATATAGTAACAAAAGGCACGTAAATTTTGTCTTTTGATTTAAAAAGGGTTTCTTACGTCATCTATTAAGTACTCGAATCTCATGTACATTTTAATATCTAAAATTATTAGACACTTGGATTGGAATTTAACAAAAAAAAAAAAAAAATACTGGTTGCTAAAGATCAAGAAAAAATATAATAATCAAAACTGCTCTTTAAAAACTGGACCCAGAAACTGAATTTTCACAAATTAATCACAAGTTTCTCGACTCACGTCAAACTGATTCTAGTCACGTGTGACCCTTAATAAGAGCATTTACTTTATCACAATTCATTATTGGTAATAAAAAATACCTATTAGCTTAAATTTTTTAATATGATAAAGGAATATCCTACTTTGTTTCTAAATTTTTTAATATACAAGTAAATAATTTTTTTATAACCAGTACTATTGGAAAAACAAAGCAAGTGTGGACGTGTAAGAAATATCAGACTAGCTTAGTACAGGGTTCGTACGGAACCCAAATAAGTCAGATTCTTTTGGCCAAACCACCAATTATTTAATCATTATTTATATTATTCTTTTGTTCACTAATAAAAACCCCAAAAACGGTCAGGGGAAATGGTGTTAATAGCAAGATTCCCCATCCAAAAAGTTTGTACGAACCCTGTAGTACCATTCCAAAAATTCAATGCAACCTTAACATGGGCTAGAAAAATTCTTTAGTGTGCTTTATCCAACTTAAAACTAAATATTTTAGTGCTTTTGTTAAATTTTTTAAGTAGCCTTTCAGTACAATTTTTAAATAAAAATACCATAAAAAAAGCTTTTTACGTAATTATAATTAAAATAACTAACACTCAAACCATGAGAAACCAAAAAAAAAAAATTAATATAAAAAAAATAACAAATTCTTACTTTTTTACCCTAATTGTTTGTTTCCAAAAAAAAATGTACCTAATTATGACAAAAGGCTTATAAGGCATCACATTCATTATAATAGTATACTTCGTACAGCTTCGTCTAAGGCGGCATCTGATTCGGGATTACTACCACCGTCCGCATAATTACTTCCGACACTTCCGTTAGCACCTTCACCCGCACTATCGTCGTGATCTTCAGCATCATCATTGTCTTCATCTTCTTCTAAATCGTCTTCATCTTCATCCTCCTCTTCTTCCACATCATCATCATCTTCATCATCGTCGTCATCATCTTCATCATCGTCATTATCATCACCATTTAAAGTATCATATTCAATAGGAGAATGATCGACAGAAAATGACTCTCTTTCTTCATTTTCGACCCTAGATGTACCACCGCTACTAGACCGTCTACCTAATAACGATATTAGTTCTCGGTCACCGTCTGTTGTTGAAAATGAATTATTTTCCGATGATGAACCAGACTGCATGCCTAAAATACTTTTGATAGCGCTCTGCACTTGAGTGTTGAACATTAAATCAGGGGTATCGCTTCCCAGGGCTGAAGACACACTCCCGTCACTACAAACACCAATGAAATCACCGTTTCCTAATAATGATTGAGCGCCAGCGGTCACTCGACCAATTTTGGAATTAGTGAGAGAGGCGTTTATGTTAGCTTCTTTAGCTCCTCTTTTAAAACTATTTTCCGTCCGAACCAAATGCTTGTCTAATTCTTCGATGTTGGATAAATCTAGGTCATGATTTTCCTCTTTCTCAGGATTTAGAATGCTTTCGACAGCGGCTTCATTTTCTAAAAAGAGTTTTTTATCTTGTTCCGCGTATGCTTCTGTCCATTCGGAACTACTATCCATAGCGCCAAAATCGTAATTGACTTCGTCACTCCTTAGCCTAGTTTCACCCACGAAGGATAACACAGTTGGAGAATCAACTGACATAAACTCTGTTCTAGCTACCGGTAATTCGAAATCCGCTAAACCGCTTGTGGTGGTCGCCGTTTCAAAATCATCGTGAGCCGAGTGATGATCATGATCATCGTGATCGATCGGAGACAAGTTGAGTTCCTCTCTGATTTTAACAATGATATCCTCCGAGTGACAGCTACCGCTTTGAAGAGAATTTTGATGATGGTGATGTTCGAATGATTTGGCCAAATCTCTATGATTTTCCATTTTTCCATACTTAACTTCGTTTTTGACTAAAGGCGGCTTATGCCCCATTGTTAATAAGCTATTATCATCCTGGAAATTAGTTGCCTGGTGATCACTTGCGACAGTAGTTCGAGATTCGTTCTTTGATACGGGACTTTTTGATGGTTTTATAGTTCTTTTCATGGAGGGTTCGTTACTAGGCTCATCTTCCGTCGGGCTCGAGACCCTATCTCTTTTTAAAGGTCGATGTAATTTTACTTGCAACGTTTTCAACTCATATTTTAAGGCTTTGTACTCGGAAGAACCCTTTGAGGAACATTCCGCACCACTTTCTTGAAAATTTGTCTGATGTTTTGATGACGATGCTTCCTCATTTTCAGCCATTACGGATGGATTTGATAGCGGTGGCACATGTATTTCTAAAATCAAAGGAATAATTTAGAAATGAGTCAGGAAAAATATGGTTGAGATTCTCTGGAATACCTTTCCCTTCAGCGGCTAGCCGTTTATCTAAAGCCAGAGAAATAGTCTCATCATCTACAAAAAGTTTTTCAACTAAGATTGCTTCTGAACTTGGAAATGATCTCTGTTGAATGGATTATGAGTAATGAAATCTTAACTTAAATCATTGTATATTCAATTAATGATATTTACCATGCTCTCTTTAAGTATCAAACTTTGATACTTGGTGAACAATTCTTTGCGCCTTTCTAGTAATTCCCAGGCATATTCTTCGTATATTTCATCAGCTGAAATGGTTTACGTAAATAGTTTTAGCTCCCCATTTTACGCATCAGAGTTTTGCTCTTAACAGCGTACCTTTCTTAAAATCATCATCAGTAGTTTTTGGCGTATGGTAAACGTGATAGGCTAATAGAGTCCTACAAGCTTCGTCAACTGATGCAAATCTTTTTGCGTGAGCTTTGACAGCAGCGTCTTGATCCGCTATTAGCTGATGCCTAAACCTATTGTTAAATTATTAGCTTAGATTGTTGCGGATCTCTTTAATATTTTGCTAGGTCAAACTTACATAGTTGGCCTTGATAAAGGATCGCACAATGGATTTATTGGCTGAGGCGGTGGCTTGAATGAAAATCATTTTTGATATTATTTGTAAACTATGAATTTTTAATAAATAAAATAAGACAATAGAATACCTTAGGAACTGAAACAGCGTTGCTGCATGCACTTTTTGTTACTAGAGCGGGTTTTTGTACATGTGGACATATTTTTGGTGGCGAAGTATTTAATTTCGATACTGGAGTTTGTTTAGAAGACTTTAATAATATGAGGAAAATAAAAATTAGGTAAGGTGTTAAAATTTAGGAGAGGGGTAAATGTATTAAATTACCTGTTGACTATTATTGCTAGTTTGATAATCGCCTCTTTGTACTTGAATCACAGTACCGACTGCGGTACTCGATGGTGGAGGTGGCCTATGACAGTCTGAACCTCTAGGTACCACAGGGGAATCAGCCACTTTAGCAACTGCAACTGGAGCAGTTGTTGTTACGGTCGAGGTGACCGTGGACATGGCACAAGTAGAATTACTCGTTGAATATATAATTTTATCCACCGTGATATTGTTAATTTTAACATTAGAACTAATTCCACTACTACTGACTGTACATACGTTCGCTACACTCGTTGGTAACGCGCTTGAAGAGCTAGTTGAACACGTACTTCGAACATTATGCATACCAACTATCACGTGGTTGATGCAATTAACCCCGATTGTTTGCGTAGAAGAGGAAGTCACAACGCTAGGAGCCACCGATGTTGTAAAGGTGGGCATCGTGCTTGAATTTACTAGTTGGAAGGTTGTCACTTGCGGCGGTACTGATTTTCTTGGAGCTTTCGCGTTACCACTTGACATTGGCTTAGTCAATTTAGAGTTTGTTACATTCATAGGAATCACAGTAGACGCTGCGGTGCTTGTAACAATACTCTTCATGTAAGTTTCAATCGCGTACGGCATTCTAATTTCGGCATTAGGAATGTCAGGTATGGTTTTAACACTGGGCACTGCCACTGTTGGAGAGTTTAATCTGGCTAAGAGAGCCGCGTGGCTTTTGCTCTTCCTAGAAGCCGGGGTAGATGTCACTACTGGTGGTGGGGGCTCTTTTTTCACAGGGACCACTGATTGAGGTCCAGCAGGACCCATAGTGGGTCTCGGATCACTGGTTACAAACCTTTGAGGCAAGGAACTTAATTGAGGAACATTCTGGGCAGGCACCATATTAGGCGGTTGCAGTATTATACTTCCATCTGGAGCAACAGAGAGCTTTAACTGAGGATGGTTTGGATCGTTGGTATGAATCATTCGTGTCAACTAAGGAAAAAAATAAAATAAAACACAGAGCAGGGTTTAGTAATAGTGGTTTTACGTCATCTGAAAGTAATCAATTTACCTGTGACATCTGAAATATAGATGGTTGCCCATGTTGCATAGCCATAGGCGGTTGTACTACAGAAACTGATGGGGCAGTAGATGGCAAGGAAGTACTAGGCAATACATGGTGCTCTTCTTTTAACGTTTTTCCTTCTGTTTCACTCTCCTCGTGATTAGTTTGATTATTTGGAGACGTTGGTGGCGTGCTCTCGGGAATTATACCAGATTCTTTCAACAGATCTGCCAAATTCAACATTTTAGCAGCTGGTTTAGGGGGATCCGGAGTTCGACTTTTATTCCGATTTGCTTTAGATCTTGACTTAGGAGGAGGTGGTGGTGGTGGGGGTGGTAGAGGAGCTGGTTCTGGAGTGGGCACATTGTCTCGACTATCATGATGTTGATTCAGTTGTGCACCAAAGTTGTGCGATACTGTTGTGGCGGTAGTAGAAGGCTGATTTTGAGACGGTGTACTACTTCTCCTAGTCACAGTTGCTTGTTGCTGTTGTTGTATATGAACAACCTGTTGTTCTTGGGGTTTCTGAAACGTGACTACTGAGCCAGCGAGAAGATTTTGCTGAACAGCTTGTTGATTAAAAACCGACTGACCCGGCAACGATTGATGGGGACCTTGAGGTTGCAGATGGAAGAAACCTTGACCCTGAGCCATTGGATTTTGAACAGTTACTTGTCCAGCGGCGTTGATAGAAGCACCATGGAGACCAGCTTGTAGATGGGATGGTAAAGACAGTGTTTGTCCGTGAGCTAGCGCAATAGTCATAGGGCCTTGATTAGTTTGTATCTGGTGAAACTGAAACCCTTGATGAGGACCAATCATTCTTGGTGCCAAGATGATATTTGGTCTAGCTAGAAGTCCTTGGCCAGGAGAATGTATCACACCTGGTCCTGCCAAATTTATATTTTGCCCACCTAAACCAGATGCGGCCAAGCTGCTGGGTATGACGATAGTATGTTGCCCTGGCATGCCTCCTTTAGCACCACTCATGAGAGTCTGTTGTTGATGACTCGAAGCTTGAAGGGCTGCGATTAAAGCAGCGTTATTTTGAGCACCATTATGGGCCAACCCTTGATTTGCATTGGGGTTTCCCGCAAACGTAGCTTGAGGCCTCAAAGTAAATTGCATTCCTTGCATCCCCTGCATTCCTTGAATTAATAATGGACCTTGACCCATATTAGGAAGCATATGGTTAAGCAGTATTGTGCCTTGTGGCCCGGCAAATACACTAGGGGCATTTTGGCTGATCATAACTGGTGGATTAGGGGCACTAGGAGATATTCCAACACCGACTGTGGCTGTCCTTGGTGCTGGAGGAGGCGGAGCTGGAGCCACTTGTTTCACCGCATTGTTATTAGGAGGTTTGGGTAAAATTTGTTGGGGTTGTTTTGGTTGAATAGACCTATTTGAACCATGTCCAGATCTGGAACTACCAGCATTCGTTAGCGCTTGGGTGCCAACTGCCCCAGATTGATGATGATGGTGATGATGATGATGGTGATGATGTTGTTGTTGTTGTTGTTGCTGCTGCTGTGTGGGAATAAACTGCACTACGGGCGATAATGATGTTACTGATGACGTTGTTGTAACAACTTGGGGGATCTGAGCCTGCTGATGTTGTTGAAGAGAAGAGAGGGGAATGATTGCTGGAGGCTGATGGGAGTGGTAAATGAGTTGTTGCGCTTGAAGTTTTTGAGCCACCGAAGTAGGTATTATTACATTGCCTCCGGGCGTACTTGCACTGACAACTGATGTAGTGGAATGCACTACTTGGCTGACAGTAGAGTGATGGCCAATGGAGACTTGATTAGGCGTTGAAGCCCGAACAATGGTGTGAATTTGCTGCGTGTTACTAGGAGAATGAGGCCAAACTGGAATCGGAGACGGGGTATGAGGAGGTAAAGGTGATCTAGTTTGTTGAAGAGGCGATGGAGGTGGCATACTTTGAACCAAAGGAGACCCTTGGTTGTTTGATTTCGTAGCGAAATGGACGATGGGAGAAGAGTTTTGGGCCACGCTAGTGACAACGACGGGACTCGAATGCCTCGAATTGACAGTGGAGACCGCGGTAGCGAGTGTGTGCCGTACGCCACTGACCACGGTAGGGGTAAAAGCGCGCAAGTTATAAGAGCTTGTTGCCGGTGAAACTACCGAAACACCGACTCCGAGTGAAGTGTTGTTTGAAGCGCTGAGTGTGATGTGACCCATCAAGTTTTGTTTATCAACAGACTGGCAGTTAAAACCCATTGATTCAGCGGCTGGTTTTAGACTCGAAGCTGTTAAAAGAGACGCGTTCGAAGATAACTGACCACTGGCTGTCACATGATCACACCCAATGAGGACAGTGCTACTCGCTACCGTCATTGAGCCACCATTATGATGATCCTTTTTAAAAACATATAATAATTAAAACTACGACGAGTCTCCCTAAATCAACAATATTTACCTTGGAAATATTCTCACTGTCACTTTCAAGAAATGACTGAAGTAGAAGAGGATCACTGCCACCAAAAAATTTCATAAATTAACTTAAATAATCAAGTTGTATGTTATTATAGTACCTTATAACGTCAAGCAGACATCGGCCTCCATCATCCATTGCCAAGCTGCCTGTAACCCAAAAACATTGGTTGGTAAAAAGTTCAACACTCAAGATTTTGTTTGAACCAGAAGACATACTTAGTTGTAGTCTCCTCATACCTGTATTGAATCCTACCAGGCATGATGATGGTATTCACTTAGTGTATCGTGCCAATACAGTTCCTAAAGGAATGAATAGACATGAGTACAATGGAAAGAAGTTGTTTACTTTTCACAAGTACTTTACCTGCTAGTACATATAGCTGATAAATAGAGCTAAGTACATGGTCACAGGTACCCACATCGCATCTTGAAATTGTGTTGCTTAATTCCATTCACATTATAGTACTGGTTAATAAATTTTTATTCACTTTCTGGAATTAGTTCAAGAGAAACAAGTTATTGATTCCTAGTGACAGTTAGAAGCTAAGATGCTTTTCAAAATGGGTTATAGAAATTAATTCATAGACACTAAAGTAGAATGTGTGACTTTTGAAAATATTTGACAGTTAATTGCTTTGATACTATGAAAACACTTCCACAGTGCTAAATTTACTTTATAAATAGGCAAAAGAATTTGAAGATGCTTCACTTGAAATTTAAATTAGAATCATGTGATTGTTTTCAAATTTGTTTTCTGCAAATTTTGAAAAAAGTCCCCAGTGTCTTTCCTCATAATATCAAGTTTCTATGAAACTAATTTAATTGTTAATGAAATTATCCAGGAGAATTTGACTAACCATCCAATAACTGATTAAAAAAAAATGCATAATATTTACAGTAAATTTCTATCACGAATGAATATTTTTGTGTCTGTTAAAGAAAAACTAACAATCTATGTCCAATATCGAATTATTCAATGCCAAAAAGTAAATTTTTAACTTGAAAAACCTTGATTAGCCTTAGTGTCGTATATAGAATAGGTACAATTTTGTGGAAAATATATAAAAACCTAGGCTTAACGATACTTACGACATTACACGAGAAAAGTGTCGATTATATTATCTTATAAATTATGTATTCCCAAGGATGTTGATTTTATAGCTCTCCCGTTTTTATTAACTAAGTGGTAATTATATACCCAATTGTGGATTTTTAATTTAAGCTTAGGTGGGAAGCCAGCTGCATTTTCTCGACTAGTTACCAAGAAGCGGGAAAAACGTTACGAAACAACGCCAAAAACTAGGCCTAAGTAAACCTCTAACGTTTAAAAGCTGATTGAAGCATGGCGACAACGATCAAATGCATTACGAATGCGCGCGAGTGTGTAGATTATGCCCGAGGTTACAAACTCACGGGATCGGTACGGCTGCAGCGGCTAACGGGAAACCAATTCGCTCTAATTCCATTTAATGGGGACGATATAAACCTTTTTAAATGTTTTAATTTAATAATTTCTTATATTTATTAAAGACGTCTCATAACAAAATTTAATAATCTATTTATAGAAAAAAAATACAATATTGTATTTTTACGCGGAGATAGGAAGCCAACGAGAAATAATAACTATAATAATAGCAAGAATGCAGATAAGCTCCAAGGATGGAACCTATGGTGGATTGGTGGGGAATGTTGAGACTTGAGACAGGGAGGTGGGGAAGTTACTTTTAAAATGGGAACTAGATAGGCTTGAATTGTTTTTATGTATTCTCTGATACGTTTTAACCAGTAATGGAACCAAATTACGCGAGTACAGTTTGGACGTGTATCATATGCTTATTTTATGTGGGTAGTGAAAGGTTTTTCAAGGTGAGCGTTTTACGCGGTGCCGTGAGGAATGAGCATCGCCATATTATTTTCGATGGGTTAGGGCGGCTAGGCTTAGGAAAATTAAGCGAGACGTCTTGGTGGCAGCTTTAAGCTACTCGCTCGCGAAAATCATAGGAATGCCCGAAGAGGGCTGAGGTGTAACGGCTACGTATGACCTCGGTTTATGGCGGGCGCCGTCGGATTGCTCGCTCGCGCGGCGGTTGGGGAGCCGAGGAGGAAGAAGCCGTTGGGACGCGTAATCTAACAAAATGGGGCTATAAAAACGACCATTTCGGATCGGGGTGATTGAAAGGCACGACGGTGGTGGTGAAAGAAAACACCAAATTATGTCATTAGTAAAAGACGGAGCTCGGGAACGCTCCCAATTCCCTGAAAATTTTATCAGCAAAATAATATTCAGAAAACACTCACCCGTCATGTAACGTACCAAGGTCCATCGAGGTTCTCATTGGTTGATTCTCGAAAAGCTTTACCGCAACGACGGCTGACGTCACGATGACGTTTCACGTTTTTCATTGTGCTTAGCTCTCGTCGTTAAAATCCATTGGTCAAGTTGTTTTTAGCAATGGTGGCTCTCCCCGCGGGGTAAAAATTCCCATTACTAAAATAAGCCTATTTGTTTTGGCAACCTTTTTTCATTATTTTTTAATCTGGTTTAAAAAAAAGTTGATGACGCCTTGATGAAATTACTATGTAGTGGTGTAGGTAGTTTGACTTCGTAATAGTTAATTATGGCATAACAGGTGTAAACTAATGATACTTGACGGATTTCCACAGGAAGTTATTAATACGGCTTATCACTGATCAGTATGACAGTATCTCGTAAAAACGTTAGATTGTTTTGGACTTTGGTATTTTTGGATGGTTAATGGTTTCATAAGGTCGAGGATAATGTACAAACATCGACAAAAAACAGCTTTTGAATCTATTTTTGGTCCTCAACCATTGGGTACATCTGGGGCTCCAATGGATTCGCGACCAATAGAAATTCCTGGTCTTAAAGCGACTCCACCTTCTATAATAGAATGAGAGTTACGATTGGTCCAAAAGCAGTCACTCATCATAAAAAGGCGGCAACTGAAATGCATGGTAATTTAAGGTCACGCTGTGCGCCTTGATGGGGTAGATTAAATAGAAGACCATCAAGGTCCTGAAACCTCTCAGAGTCTAGAAACAAGAATTCAGTCTGACTCTGAGAAGAGCCAACCAGGTCACAACACAGATTTACCATAGAGGCTTAGATTATTAGGTTACTAGCGCATGTCTTAAGTTTGAAGATAGTTCATGGAGGTTAGGACAGTATGTGTGCGAATAAGATAGATGGCTTTTGTACCGTATGATATTGGATAGCCCTACTCATTGTTTGATTTAATTAATAACCTTTTAAAAAAAAATTTTATCTGAAAAAATCTGAGACTTTACAGATAGCTTTGTAAGCAAACAAAATAAGGCTATAAAGCCTTATTTTGTGTGCTTAGTCTTATCCTCTTCAGATGAGGCTTAATTAACCAAGGTTTAATCCGATTTAACTGAGAATTCTATGTAAACCTAGGTTAAATCTAAAAAAACTGTCTAATTATGCCTCATCTGAAGAGGGTATTACAAAGCAATCTATGAAGTCTCATTTGTTGAGCCTATGTGTACAAAGTTGTTTCTTTTTCAAGATAACCAACTGAAACTTAGTTACCAACAAGATATATACTTTTAATATTATTTTTACAGATCTATTAGGAGTAGGCAGTTACGCAATTTTTTTTTTTTGTCATATATTTGATAGCCCATAAGTCAATAGTTAATATTACAGATATACAAATAAATATCTTTAAAAAAATTCTTAAATCCAAGAAAAGACTGGAATTTTTAGGAGAATTCATTTCACTCGGTTCCATAATCCCTCTTTTACAATTTACATAGTTTTAATTCCCAATTTTAGAAGTTTAAAAACGACAAATTAAAAGTTTTGATCACGTTGAGGAACTTTCTTCCACAATCTGCAAAATTCTCTGACATAAATTAGCCACCAGGCTTGGAACGCTTTTTTCAAGAATACTTCTGATTTTTTCAACTCCATTTTCGTCACGCAACATAGCACTGTATCTCAGACCTTAAAGGGACAAAAATGTTAAAACTCTAGTAATGAAAACATAAAAAATATTCCACTTATCAAATTGTTTGAAAGGTACATTTTGGTCAGGATGAGCGTTATATTCATGTTCAAGTAGAGTTGGCACTGTCTACTATTAGGTTTAACATTGTGTAGCAATTAAAGATACTCGAGCAAAGTGGTCTTATACAATAGAACTCAGTACAGTGAGTTGGGAAAAAATAATTGATCTTTGGATCCTTTAAAAGGAACACAAGCTATGGTGGATGTGCTCAGTTTGAATCATGTCACTTGTGTCATTTAAAAATGTATGAAGTACATTGAGATTGTTCAGAAGACCTTCAGGGAGGGTCCCAAGTTTTCTGGAAGCCTTTTAATTTGGGGTGTTGGTTTTTATATGAGTCAAGATTAAAGGAGTCTTGCCGGGGATCTTGATACTACGGGGGGGGGGGGGTTCGATACTATGCCAGAAACTTTTATCAAATCACAGTAACAAGCTAGCTCTCTTTAAACAACTTCCTCTTGAACAGATCAATTTTGGGATTGGAAATTAAATAGGTTATAAAAAAAAAAGTTCTTACAATTTTTGGAACACACGTGGTGAATGGCCCATAATGCCCATAGCTGAATTTCATAATGTTCAGCTTCCAATAAGGGAAAGAAAGGCCTGAATGATCTGAAAGAAAAACAAAACCTATTTTAGCATCAATTTAACTCAAAGTTGATTAGTCAAGAGTTCAAAGGACCTAACCTGTACGCTACCATCTCAGTTTCGGGCATTTTCCAACTACAAACAGCTTGACTCTGAATTTAAAAATGAATTCAAATTAAACCAATTATCGAAATTGTGTGCAAAATAAATATTTTACCAAATCTTTAAGCAATTCCTCTTTGTTTAAGTTTAAATTATTCCAAGTGCTCGTGTTATTACAAGCTAAATGCGCCAAAATTCCAGCTGAGAAATATCCAACGTCAATATGACTAGAGTGCAATAGGTTACTATGGAAAAAAGGAATTGTATCGGGATAAACATTTGGATAATTTTTTTAACTTGGTGTATTGGATTTAAAAATAGCAGGCTTATAACATACCGCAATGCAATTATAAATGGTTCAATTAAAACATCAATACGTAATCTACCAACTTCCACTATATTATTCTGAAAATTTAAAATCTCAACATCACATAAAATTTTCATTAATTAATGTTTTTAAAATTAATACCATGATACCGAGAACTTTGGTTTCTATGGAACTTTCACCGCGAAAATCCTGAAAAAAAATAATAATAATAATAATATAATATCCAGGGTAATTAAGAGTAACTTCAGTTTTAACTAGGACTATTAGCAATGGACACCTATCTTAATAGATAAAATGAATAAGCGTCCTCTATTGGCAAACATTGACAAAAGTGGTAACTAACATAACCCTTATCAAAAAAAGTTAGTCTTAAGAGGTCTTGGGGAAGTCTTTCGGGTGCCTTATATAGTCTTAAGAGGTCTTGGGGAAGTCTTTCATTATGTTAAGAGGCTTTGGGGAAGTCTTAAAGACTTCCCCAAGACTTTTGTAGTGTTTTCTACACCTTCTCTAGTGTTCTCTACTACCTCTTCAGATTTAACTTTTTTCGGACCTCTTCAGATCAGACTAACCTTTTTTTGGTAAGGGAAACACTTGGGTGCTATTGATAAAGATTAGGCAAAAAATGCACGTGTGTTTGCCATTAGAGGACACTTATAAACGTCAGGCTTTGTTTTTCATCTGCATCTATTAAGATAGATGTCCATTATTTATAGTCCCCTAGGTATTAACTTACATCTAAAAGTTGTAGCATTAATTCCAAGCCATCTAGCCTCAAAAATGACTCGCAAGTGACTGGAGATTCATCTGTAAATGAATATAAATTTATAGTTAAACAACATATACTACAACATTTAATCTTTCCGTGACAAACCTGTAAGATTCCATAGGGCGCTTAATGTGAATTTCACCATAGTAGTATCCGCCCCCTCACCCATGCTTGGTATCTGGTTACGTACCAAGTTCAACAATTTCTCCATGTACGTTGGATCAGCCCCTATCGCGGTAATCTCGGTAGTAGATATCTGAATCAGACATTTAATCCTTTTTGAATGTGGAAATTTAATAGATTTGAATTTTTGACCGCAATTTTATACCTTTGCTGCCAATATGGAACAAATGGCCACAGCCATTTTGTTCATGGAAAGGTCATCAAATAAAACTAAAGTATCCATGACTAGTTTGGCACAATGATATCGATCAAAAACCTGTTGAAAATTTAGGGCATTTAGAATGTATTTCAAACTAAGTCTGATTGTACGAGCTAAATTTTCTTCAACAGATTTAGCTACGAGAAATTTAGCTTGAACGTATATAGGCAGTGTGTCTTACAATATCTTGAAGTATTCTATCACTGCATAGTGTTAATAAGGCATTTTTCTGCAACTGCAAATTTGATTTTAGCATCAATTTTCAAATGAGAAGTTCCATTCTGAAGTTTTCCTATTGCTTACTTGTCTATTTGTTGAAAAATTCTTCATTGCTTTTAGCGTGACGACTACAATTTCTTGGAACCATTTTGGATGAATTTTCTGACCCATGACCCCTCTGGATAAATTGTAAAGGCACGCCGTCCCTGACATCTGTATTCCCAGGTTGACTGAATGGACTTTCATACCGCGTATTATTATCTGCAATAGTTAATTTTATGGGAATTGGCAAAGTAAGGAAACTTGCGCCATCTTTACCTGTATAACGTCGACTCTTGGTACAGCAAATCTGCTGGTAAAGGTGTAAAGTACATACAGGAGTTTTTGAACGTAATGCGGCCTTTCCAGATACCTAACCAATGCTTTTAATATTTGAGATTCCGTCGTACATCCAGCAACCTGTTGAAAAATTTAAATCAATATATTAATCAATATAAAATAATTTTCAAGTTTGAAATTAACCTTTAAGTTTGGATTAAAATCTTTATCATCTTCGTTGGTCAAAATCTCATCTGAACTAAAATCAGAGTATACCAGACCAAAGAATTCGAGTTTGGGATGATTTATCAGAAAATTCCTGAATGAAAAAGAATCAAAATTTTTGATATTTGTTAGATTTTTTTTTTTTTTTTTTTTTTTTTTTTTTTTTTTTTTTTTGGTTCAAGAGTGTTACCTTAAGTCGCCACTAGTGAACCCATCTCTTCCAGAGATGTCTAAATACGTCAAATTTGGTAAACACTCGGGAAGTTCAAAGAGATTACCAACTTTGGTTCTGATTAATGTTAAGGATTCTAAAGGGTTGATAATATCTTCCGAAATATCCAGGTATTCTAATCTCTCTAGACTCCATATTACCGGGATAAAATCTGAATTGGCACTGTTACTCAGGTCGTACATTGAAAGCGACCTTAACCTGTGTTTGCATTTACGCAGAGGTGAAATGTCGCTAATTTTAGTTTTGGATATGTTCAAGTTTTCTAGGAAAGGTAAATCCTCCACAATAATTTCTAAACCAAGCGTAGTGAATTTAGTGTTGCTTAAGTTAAGGGATCTCAAATTTTTGAGTTTTGATAATACAACTATAACTGAGAAATTTCCATTGGTAGAAAAAGTGCAATTAGGGACCTTCAATTCCTTCAAGTTTTTCAACGTGTATTCACTCATTGAGGCTATTAAATTATTGACTGGAACTTTGGCCAAATTTGGTATCTCTAAAGATTTAATGTTGTGTTGTTTGAGGACTTTTAAACCCTTCGAAGTTAAATGGGCGCCAGTGTGCAGTTTAACTTTTTCGAGTCTCGTTACACTGGCATTAAATAATTCCAAGACCTCATCATCAACATTCCCGAAACAACTCAGGGAATATAGTAGGTTTTGAGAAACATTGCTAGGTATAAAATTTCTGGGTTCGAAGCATAGTTTGGAAGATTCATCAAGACTTAGACTGTTGTTGACTTGTAAGATTTGCAAAAATGCTTTGACAAGAAATTCTCGGTTTTCGCCAATGGTTTTAAGGCATATGCCTTGAAGAGAATAAGGAGAGTCGTACATCTCTGAAATACAAGTTACTTGTAACTTCGGAATGCCCAGTTAAAAAAATTATATTATTTTATTACCCTTGTGATTAACAAAGTCCTTGGTACCCATGATTTTTTTTCCAAGTCCTTTACGTTGTCTGCAACGGTGCAAACTGCAGGGCAGCAGCAGGCAACTTGAGGCAAGGCTATTAAAATTTAATTAGCGTTGTCTGTAACAAACTATTTTTTGAAAATTTTGAAATGTTATACTTGTATATTGAATCCACTGATTATTATAAGTTGTCAACAATCAGTCAATCAATTTTGTTGTTTTTTTTTTGCTTGCATAATTGTGGCTCGACTTCTTCCGTGGCCCATTAAAAAATATTCACTAGTTGCCAGTTGACTTTTTTGTTCCATTGAATCTGGCAAACTCCCGTCTGATTGAGTGTAACATTATTGCACGTGCGATTTCGTTAATAGTCCCATCTATGGTCCCATTCCGTGACTCTAACATTGTGTTCTAGATAGGAGCTAGGTCTGTGTTCAACGACGCTACGGTCGCTACCCATATGTTTATAGAGGTGGTATCGACGATATGCGTAGCGGAACACGGCTGTTGGTGTAGGTTCACTTGCTGAAACAATTTAGTGTTATGGTCTTTTGGCCATAGCTTGGGCCATAAACCACTCTTGTGTTCCAGGAGCGACTCCAAGCGCAGAATGTTTTTTCTTTGTGACACAGTTATCTCCCTAGTTCAATAGACAACTTCAAAGAAGCCTAGTGCCATATTAAACTCCATAGGATTCGTTACCCATTATGGTAACCGTCTTCATTCGCCCAGAATTTGGTGTTTCGACTCTAATCTCGATTCTGGTAGTTTCAATTGCCCACAGTTCAGAAATTGAATCAGTGTTCTGGTTCGCGATCTAATACCCCCACTACCAGATGCAGTGCAGCAGTGGCGATCCTAGTCAAAACAGTATAATCGATCAGGTTTTGAATGTGAGAGGTCGAGAGTATACTTAGATTGGGTAGTGGGCGGTAGGTGTTAAGTGGTGGTGACCCGTGTCTGGCTGCACCATCGCTTCCGCTGATTCTGGATATGTATGGCCTGTCTGAAAGCTAAACTAACATTATTATATTGGAAAACGGGTTCCTTTGGTCAACTTTATTCCGAATAAAGTTCAAAAACATTTAATATCTAATAGTATATAGTTAGAACGAGACAATTATATTATATTCGCGAAATTTTAAATTAATTTCGATCATTGTGGTGGCCGCGAAGATCTTAAAAATTCGAGTTTTTGATTGGTTACTATGGGTCAATTATTAGAATATTGAGAACGAGGCTTGGGCGACTTGTGGGAGAGAGGCCACCATGTCGGACCGAGAGAGCGGAGATGATCAGCATCAGGGTCAGAGTATGTTCGAATTAATTTAGAGTTCGGAAAATTCAAATATCGCCTAATCAGCCGATTTTTGACTATCCGTTACATAATTCGAGAAATTATATCGCTTAATTATCTCTAGGAACGTCTTAACACGGCGAACTATTTAAGCCTAACATGGCGCTTAGAGACTTAAGCCTAGGCACTAGTTTAATATCGCCCTAATAATCCAATATGTGGTTTTTATCAATTTCTGTTTTCTCAAATTTTAGAAAATTATTTTTCGGCCAAAAAATTTTATTAGTGTAGCTCTAAAATCGAAGCTTTAATGTACTTCAAATTCCCTAAGCGATATAATTTCTGAAATGGCTCATTCTTTTGAGTGTTTTGGTTTGGTACTAGACTGCATAACTTTTCTCACATTCACTGAGACTGAATCCCTGTTATAGTGGCAAAAGGCCTTGAGGTTTTTTAACTCTTTATAAGACCTAGGCTTAATATCAACCTTCAGCTTCAAATTATTTCCATTTAATTTTTAAAGCCCCTTTAGAAGTTTTATAATCAACCCGTGATCAAATGATTTCATCTAATATTGGTGTTGAGTTACTTTACAAACCTATCATATCGTAGAACAAAATGTTTGATATTTTTACGCTCAGTCATGAGATTTTAATCTTTGGTTTTCATTACAGTTTATTAGGAGTGCAATATTATCGTGTTAATACCCACCTTTTAATTTTACTAGGCAAAACATTTTAATTACTTTTATTCTTACTGTAGGTTTAAATAACTACGGAATATTAGGTATGTTAGTGCTCTGAAAATACATTCATGGCCTTGAATTCTTAGTAAGCGCTTGATCTTGATTGACTAGTTGGAGATTGTCCTGCCAAAAAAAAGCAGAAAGAACTTCCTTATAAAACTAAATCATTGCAATATTTAGATTTCCCACCCCAATAGGTATTAACATAATACGTGAAATGTATTGTGTAATCTCAACTTATTATATTAAGCAAAAATAATGTTTAGAAAATTAGAATTTAAAAGTCTGGTTATTTGAAAGTAGTTTTAAAATTTGTAGGTAGTTGTTAATCTAATAGATTTATCAACTCCAAAATTGATAAACAGGCATCGACTTTTAAAAAATATCTCTGGATATGTTTATATAGAGTTAGGATTCCCTATTTACTACTGTATTGTTTTTGAGATTAGCAAGGCAGCTATATAGTACCCTCATTATTTATTTTGCCAGCAGCTGTTAAGAGGTTTACTATTTCCTCGAGTAACTGACCTAACATACCAATAACCTAATGCTGACTTAATTGTTCTGGAAAAAGAGGGCGCTATATTGGATTACTTGGGTATTCTTTGTGTAGCTGCACATAGCTAAATTTCAACTTTTACTAAACTCTATGTGAAAAATAAGTTATATTAGTATTCTCATATGCATAATGAAAAACTCTAAAGCTTCTATAAGGATAAAATTAACACTAAGTGCTTAGGAAATTTATTTTCTTAAACTAATGAAAATTAGTTCACATACCACGCGCTTTATGTTGATTTTATCCCTACATAGAAGCTATTGATTTTTTTGATCTGGACCACCCTGTATAGAAATATAAAACATGTTTTTTATGGTGGAAAATATTGAGAAGGATCAGTGGAGTAAAATTTTAAAAAAAAATTTAGCAAAATCTTTTAAATTAATAATTTTCCAAAAATATCTAGCTTGAAATAAAATAGACTTTTGATGAAAAGAAAAGATTAAATATGAGTAGAGTCATGTGAAATATTTATGATAGCTTGACCTTTTAATTGTAAGAAATAATTATTTTAAGCTGAAAATATTCACATATTGTTTTTTTGTTCATATTCTTAATAACTATTGACCCTGATAAACTGTGTCAAATCACTTCTAGAAAAAGTTTGCAGCTCGCGCATATGAGTAGAGTCATGTGAAATATTAAATATTGGTCAGAGAAGTTATTTAGAAATGGTTAGAGAAAGTTTAAAAAGTTAGGATATCTCAATTCAAAAATTTTGTTCAAACCCTGCTATAACTACGGATAAACCAGAAATGAGTCTAGAAAATTGATTTAGAGGATAAAGAGTATTGTTTTAAATTCAATTGTATAGTGTGTTTTTTTTAAAGGGGTAACCCCGGGATTTTTTATAAGTAGGTCTGCGGGGATCTCTAAGTCTGCTCTGGGGCTAGACAGGTAATTATTACCCAATGCTGAAATAGACCTCTTGTCCTAGCTCTCTCCCACTCAAAGCTCTAACTTGAGTACTGATTGATTTTTATCATAAAGGAAATTTGAGACTATCCAAGCATCTACTTCAAATGTAAAATAAGACGTGGACTAAATTACCTGTATAGTTTAGAATTATGTATAAATCCGCAGTATTTTATAATCTAGAAGAAAATAGTGTTCATAGTAAAATTATAATATAGTCAATATTATTTAACCTGAAACATAATATTTTTATATTGTTTTGCGGTTGATCATTCTAGACTCATGTTCTCTTACAAACTCGAAACATTTAATATTCTTGCTGTATGCCCAAATATATTTAAAGGGAGAATGCAGCCTGATAATGTGTTTTCCTCATTGTGTAAATAGGCCTATTTACAACTAAATATTACGCTAAAAGTCAATAAACTTACCCAGAAAGTAGGCTAAACAATTATCCATTTAAAGTTAGAAATATTGCCGTTAAACAGTCTCAGGCCAATGAGCCAGAGACTTAATGTTAATGGCAATATATAAAACTCTCCGTGGATCCCTGTTAAGTCTACTTTGCAAAATTAAAGGCCCTGGTGGCAGACCTTTGTACCCTACCCTGACAGAAAAACTGAGGAGTTATATTCCCTTCAAACGTTGTTTTATTAAGAAAAAGTCATAATACATTTGAATTTTCAGTATATACAAATTTACCACAAGTTTTCTTTGCAACTGTTTGGCCCCTTGTACATTTTAGTGATTAAATACCCCTAGTGCTTCAAAACTGACGTACTCAGTAACCACATTCGGTTAAATTTTACTCCAAAATATATCATATTGTGTGATGTACGATCTTTTATACCTTTGATAAATAGGCGGTGCTCAGATCATGGCGCAGGGAGAGCAAGAGTTGGCCACAAAAATGTTGCAAATACAATCAAAAAGGTTTTATTTGGATGTAAAACAGAACAGAAGAGGAAGATTCATCAAGGTGGCTGAAGTACGTAATACTGGTTTTAAAATCATTATCTTTGAATCGAAGAAAGATATCTCACTTTCACTTCCGGCATCTTTTTCCTAACCTAAAGGTTGGAGCAGCTGGCCGAAAAAGCCGATTATTACTAGCCATGTCCACAGCGGCAGAGTTTCGAGACCATCTTACGTCCTTTAGCGAGCTTTACGCCTCATTGGGTTTGTATAAAATAATTTTTTTATTTTATGTTTCTCAAATTCCTGTATAACGCTCGTAGCTTTATTTTGGGACAAATTTTGCTCGCATTTAGGTCCACCAAATCCTGATAACTTACCCGAAGATGGGAAATTGAAGAGTGAAGTTATGGTTAAAGATAATCGACGATACTATCTGGATTTAAAAGAAAATTCTCGGGGAAGATTCTTAAGGGTGAGCCAATATTTTTCTCTCTGTCAAAAAGACTAGATTCAACCCTTATATGTTTTTTTGGATTAGTTAGACAGCAGTTTTTTACTGAAAATCCACCCCTAATTTCTCGAAGCTTTAAGATGAAATTCTTGATTACATTTTGTAGGATTTTAATGTAGAAAACCCAAATTATACCCTTTTCTCTAGAAACAAGTTCTTTTTAATTAATTTACACTACTCTAATATGAGTAAAAATCATTATTAAAACTCGCGACAAAGGATTCGTGGTAATTTGAGGTTAATTTCTGATTTAACTCAAAAGGCCTCAAGAGTTTGTCTTTGAAACGAAAGAGACGTTTATTAGTTCACATTTTTATGTCATTGGCATCAGCTACTCACTATTCCCAAGATTTTTTCAGTACAGTTCGTGACCTTGCTAATTAACTGTAAATTACTGCAAAACCTTTGTTGAATCCCGTTAAGAAACATAAAAATGATAATTCGTATATTTTAATCACCGTGTTGTCTCTGCTAAAATATAATTTTTAGTTAAAATAAAGTAAGCCTTTGAGAAATTTTAGTTTTGGCAAGGAATTTCTAGAAGTAGAAATGTTATAAACAAATAGCCGCCTTCTTGCGTAAACATTTGTAAAATTGGTTATAGAAAAAAAGAAGAGAAATATCTTGCCAAGAAAATAACTCTAAAAGTCTTATAGGCTTATAGACTACATCTATGTAACAGTGAATAAAATCCAAATCTTACCTTTTCCTGGAAAAGTCAGGGAAGAGCCCAAATGTCAGGTTATTTAAAAATTAACCCAAAAGGTCGGTATATTCAACATTTTGGTAGATAGGCTGATAAATAATTATTTAGAACTGAAATTATTCGTTCAAAGATTTAATTTTTCTGATATTGTGAAGCAAACTATTGACACTGATTTGAAAGACTGTGTCAAATCGCGTTTAGAAAAAGTGTGCATTGCCAACTTGAATATGAGTAAAGGGACCTAAAATATTAAATAATTATCAGGGAAATTATTTTATTTTCAAAATCCTGTACAAACCGTAATGGATATTTTTTATTTCCGTGTTTTAGGTCTCCCAAACCATAGCCCGAGGTGGGCCCCGCTCACAGATAGCCATCCCTGCCCAAGGAATGATAGAGTTCCGCGATGCATTGACTGACCTATTGGAAGAGTTTGGAACAGATGATGGAGGTTGGGACACTACCGGTAGTTCTACATCTTTACTTAACAAATGTTTTAACTTCCTCAATTGCGCACCTCTCCCCTATATTGAATTCATTTAAAATTAACTACCGTAAAACCAGGAAAAATCAATATAGAAATGATTATAGTTTTACTATATTTAAAACTCAGCCTGACCCAATTGGACCTTGTCAAATTGATCTCGCGCCGTGCGAGATTTTGGGGAACCCTTGAAATTTACACGTAGGCTATAGCCATTTCAGCCTAACCCTGAAAAGCACAGGCAGTAGAACTCCCGAATCTATCTTTATTTATTTTTTTTACGGTTGCCAGTAGTATTGAAAATACGAATCCTCTCGAATCTTAGCATGCTTTAAATGTTTTAATATATGAAGGTTATGAAGCGATCCTTTTTGGGCTAGATTAAGTCGACCCAATTTACTATCAGTGTTCTAATAGAGAATTTAATTTGGTTGAAGCACTTATTCCTTCCTCTTATTTAAATTTAACTAAAATTTCTGATACAAATTTTCTATTTCTCTTTCAAAAACAAAAAAAATTAAATTAGGTTTCAAAGGTGAACTACCAGAAGGAAGGCATATGCGAGTAGAAAACAAGACCTTTTATTTTGATATTGGACAAAACAATAGAGGAATTTATATGCGCATATCGGAGGTAAGAAAAGTTTTTTTCATACATTATTCATTCTTAAAACTCTGCGAAGAAGAAATAATTTCGGGTAGAGATTCAATTTATAGTATATTCTTGATTCGAATAGCTTCACGCGTTATTTAAAAGTTGGGAAGAGTTTGTTTAAGCTATACAATTCGTCCAATTGCAACGGTTTGACTTAATTCTTGATTGAAATAGTTTCGTTGATGTTTTACAAGTTGGAAGAGTTTGATTAAGCCATAAAATTCATTCAACTTTTCTTAAGTTAGTCATCTTTAAATCAAGATGATTTTTGATCATGATTTAATCACCAGACGGTGGAAACTAAATCAGGAGAGTGATCGACTTTTCTTGTAACGTAATGAAACTTGATAAAATTTATTTAGATATATTATTGTGATAAAAACAGGGTTTATACAAATATCAGGGAAAATTTGGGATAAACGGTGATATTTTGGTGTACAAATATGATTATACTAATCAGTTGTCAAGAAAAGCTACTATTGGTGACCCTGGAAAAAATATTGAAAAAACTAAATATCAGGGAGATTGGCTCTCCCTGTAAAATATTGTCTTATATGAATTTTAAAACTAAGGATGATGCTCGTGTCAGATCTTGTAAATTAAGCGAGAGATATATATAATAGAGTAATTTGGTCGAAGATCATTAGGGAAAACCTGGTAAAGTCGGGGAATTTGAAATTTTGCGGCAACCCTGCCATTAGAAAATCAAAATTTGAAGACTTACATCAACGTGCTTGAAAATTTGGACAAGAAAGAAATTCCCGGAAATATTCTTAGTTTGAAAATCAAAATTGAAGATATAGCGACTACGTAACGTGAAATATCGGATAAATTACGGAGACATCCCGCGAAGAAATAACGCCGTTCATTGGCGCAACAATTGAAATAAATTTGATTGTTTTGACAGGTAAAAAGCAATTTCAGAACGGCAATTACCATTCCAGAGAAATCTTGGGTTCGCTTTCGTGACATTTTCGCCGATTACGTAGACAAGATGAAAGAACTAACGGAAAAAACTGGCGAAGGGAGTAAATGAAATTTAAAAATTGGGGAAAAATTATGTAAATGCTGTGCTGGACGAGATAAAAAAAAAAGTATATATATGGTCCAGGTGCAATGCCAGCAGCAGTAGTACAAGGGCAAGTTGTTTCAAGTTCTGCGCTTTCAAGAGATATCAAGACTGTCTAACGTGCCGAAGGAAAACAAAAACCTATAATTATTATAATTCTTGGCACTGCGGAAGTTTGACTTGAATCCCGGTGAAAGATTTCTCTACTATTAAGTTTGAAAATTTCCTAGTTTGTTTTCTTTTAGGATGATATCGAAACGAAATTACAAAAATTATTCAAAATACGCCCCGGTGAAATGGCCATGATTAAAAAAAAGAGTACTGAATATTATTTGCTTACTTTTTTCTGATATTTACTCATCTAAATGTGTTGTATCAAATTATTTACCGTAAAAAATTGATACCTTAATATCCCGGTGAATTCGGTTTTTATTTATTTTTATCCATTGTCTAAAAACAAAAACCAAATTTTTATCGAAAGATTAATCATATTTCGTTTTAATTATTAGGTTTAATTGAAGTATAATTAATATACCGTATAAAAACGAAATTTTGTTGACTTTTATTTTAGTAACCATGGCCTAACATCCAAAAACGAAATTTGTTTTAGTTAACTAAAGATTAAAAAAATTATTACGGTATAATTAGTTAAATTACTAAATAATTAAATATTAGGCAAAAGAATGAAAATTAGTTTTATTGTTTGGTGAACTCGGCTTTTATTTTTTTAACCATGGCCTATCGTCTAAAAACAAAAACCGTAAATTTTAAGTTATCAAATTTTATTACAGTATAATTAGTTTTAATTATATATATTAGGTTTAATTAAATATTAGTTAATGCCCTTACCATGTTATTTAAATTAATAACTAAAATTTAGTTGTTTAAAAGTATATAATATCAAATTATTAACAATACCGTAAAAAAACCGGTGTAAAAAAACAAGTTTAAATTATCTGCGAATTTGACTTTTATTTTTTAACCATGGCCTAACTTCTAAAAACAAAAACCGTAACTTTTTACGGTTAATATAATATCTGATAATTTTTAATATTAGAGTAATTAGTTTTAATTATAAAATATTTGGTTTAAAATATAAATATTAGTCAATGCCCTGCCCTTGTTATTTAATTTAATAACGTTAAAAAAAATGTATTTTTATTTCTCTATAATATCAAAATATTAAGTTGTCGCTGCTGCTGTAATTCGCATAGTTTTTACGATAACAAAAACATATAAATGTGGCCCTCGGTTTTGTAGAGCGGTGTTTAGCCAGATTAATTAGCTATAAGAGAGGAAAAAAAAAATTAAAATACGATATTATATATATTAACAAATTTTAAATGAAAACGAGGATAAAAAATTGATACTCTTCGAGGTCACAGAACTTGAAGAGTCCATATTATTACTTCAACAACAACAACATCAAAAGTTATCCCAGTCGACCCAGCTCTCCGATAAAAATTTTTGCATAAAAACAAAACGTATATCTGTTATTGTTGAAAAATGTTTTCTACAAACAAAAAAAATAACAAGTTTTTCAAATCGTGGATTCTACAATGTAATGGTCAGGTTTTTTCCTTGGATTTTTCTCTCAAAGAGAAGGTTACGAATATTTAAAAAAAAAGAAATATTTTTAACCATCTCACGAGTATTAACTCTTTATTCACGTAAAACACATTACAAGGTACTTGCTAGTAATTTCTGAACTGCACAGGAACAAGCTGTAATTAAATAACTAATCGATCCCTATTGACAGAAAAAAAAATCTTAGATCGAAGGGAAAAACAAAAATTTGACATATGGGGATAAAGTAACCAACAATCATTACGGTTAAAAGGTAAAAATGTGTATTTAAAACTGGTTTAAAAATCTTGCTTCACGCTTGAGCTCTACTATTAAGCGTAAAAAAACAAGGATTATATCAATTATTTACCCTGGATGGGGTTATTTCGGAGTTTAACTTTTTACGGTTAAAAAGTTTTTACCCTATAGACGCAGTTTTGTTCTTAATGGAAGATTTCTGACTCTTAACCGAGCCAAATAGCTTTGTAGCGTAATTGAATCTTTGATTTAAAACGCAAAAACAGACATTTTAAAAGTATTTGACATCGCGTATTTACGGTTATTCTCCTTTAATATCATCTTCCGGGTTTAAAAATTATGTTATCCTTGATATGATTAGCGCGAATTATGTATCACTAATTTTATAGATACATTTTAAATGCGCTCGCGAAATTATAAAGTTATAGGTCTCCTTTCTAAAAAAATAATTAAATACTTGTAAGGTATTTGAAGTAAAAAAAGGACGTTAAAAATTTTAACAAAAAAAAAATATAAATATAAATTAAGTTTTTTGTGAAAGATAAAAAATTATATTAATTGTTGCTTTATTTTAACGGGACTATTTTTTATGTGAAAGAGTATTTAGTTTTATTATCGGTAAAAATCGACAAAAAAACTCTTAAAAAAAAACACTATAAACCCCGCCTTTTTCAAAATTCCGTCGTTAGCTTTTTGGTTTATTACCTTTTTGTTTATGTTTCTCAGTTTATTTTTAAAAAAACTTGGGCGACCACGCTGCTATCTTATCTTTGCCACGTTTGTTAGTAAGCAACCTAAATGTTTTAGTTTATATAAAATTTGCGATTGGTTGATATTTATATTTGATAAAGTCGATGATATTTATTGATAAATTCCTATTGATTAATGAAGATACTCCAGGTGGATTCGATCACAAGTAATAGAGTAATCAATTACTTTCAAGGATTACTTACGCTAATGTAACATTTCTCGGTACAAAGGTCTCGTGACCTCTAATTGTTTCCACCTTAAGATGCCATTTTAAACTTGATGGTAATTGATTACCAAGTAATTTTAATTAGTAATCGAACCTAACTACAAGTAATCAGATACACTCAGCACTACCGTAATTTAAAGGACGAAGTTTTTACTCTAAAGACCTGTATTATTATTTTTCTGAAACAGCTAGGCCTCGAATCTCTTAGTCTTCATAAGGCCTGTTTTTCTTAAGAACTAGCTGTTGCGACTTTTTACAATCAGCGTATTTTTCTTGCTCAGATATGCAAATATTTAGACCTATAATTAACCTGCAATTTATAAATCAAAATTCTTAGTAGCAAATATTACTTTTCGACTTATATCAAAATTCGAATCGCCTATCGCAAATTTTTTTAATGCTATTATTTGGCCTTTTACCCTTTCATGTTAGTATGGCCACCCCAAAGTTTTGATGTCCCATTTTTCATATAACATTTTAGCGGCTATAAGCGAGAGTGGAAGAAAAAAAAACTATAAAAAAATTTAGTTATTCGCGAAAAAGATAAGAGAAACCTAAAAAAAAAAAATATACATAAACAAAATTTTCTGTTAATTGTTAAAACAAAAAAAATGAAAAAAAAAAAATATATTTTACCAGGTTTTTTTGTCTAGGCCTTAGTACTTTTTGAGTGTTTTTTTGACAATTACTGTATAGTATCAAATACATTGTTGTATTTTCAAAATATAAGATTAACAAAGATTTAGGTCAAATAAATTGTTGGGGTTTAAAAAAAAAAACAATAAAAACTTGCATTACAACCGAAGGGGATAGTAGGAAGAGGATGCCACCTATCGTTAGAGCATTAGTTACGTAACGCAAGTCTTACCAGCTACCTTGTAGCGTTGGTATTTCTATATTTCCAAGGTTTGCCGAAAGCAAGAGCTTATAAGAACCACCTTTTTAAGTAATTAGTATGAAAGCGCCCATCCTACCAATTAATAAAACCTGAGTTTTGTAAAGTTCCAAAATCAAAATTGTCGTGTCAACTCGGATCAATATGTCGAGAATGAACCAAAAAATAGCACCAGAAGACTTCTTCGGAGCTCTTGGGACCTCTTAAAGACCTAATTTGGTTTAAGACTTGAGTTCTTAAAGTGGTCCAATAAGACTTAGTAAGGGTAGCCTGTTCCTATTTGCACTCCAATATTTTGTTCGTACATTGAGTTAATAAGAAGAAAGTGTAGGAAAATGTTGTCTCGATCCGCAGAGCTTTAAAGCAAACTGTATATTCAATAAGTTTCATACTTCTCACCAAAAGGGCGTTCTTTTAAATTCCTGCTGAGAACAAAATGTAAAATCTTGAAAAAATAGTTAAGAAATTGGTGGATATTATCAATGAAAATATAACCTGCAATAGTGTAAAGATCGGTGAACTTGTTGGTTTGGGAGACTCTTTGTATCGACCTTCTCCTATTAGCCCCTTACAGTTAAATACTGCCCCAATTCTCTATGCTTTTCAGAAATACCAACAGGGTTTAATTAGAGTTACGTAAAATTTAGAACCGCTTACGAAGCTTTGAATGGTAAAATGAAACTTATTGCAAGACATCCTAGAAATATTTTCTGCCCTGCCTTAAGTTTAATGAAAAAAAAAAAAAAAATTAAATAAATAAAAAACCTGTGATGATTAACTTGGGGTTAAACAAGAATTTCAATCCGAGACAAATTCTTGGGGACTCTAGAGGTGGGTCCATTACGAATTAAATTAAGCAAATTATCACGAAGTTTGTACGCGAGCCTTAAAATTTTAAATTATTCAAAATTCTCAAATTTAATAAAAACCTATTTGAATATAGTTGTTTTAATTTGAATTAAACCTTCAGAATAAGACTAATATATTCTTAAAGTTAATTACAAATGCAAACTAATAGAGAGTTAACAATTTCAAATACTGATTTGTTTTGCGTTAAATTTTAAACATCACGTACAAACTTTGAACTTTAACTTCCATATGTCCCCTAGTTTTCAAGCAAAAAAAAAAAAATAGGCCAATAATATTACAGTCAGTATTAGTTAAATTTTATTTAGTGCAAAATATATAAAGGAATTTGCGCTTTTTAGTTTGGCTAATAACGTTATATGGAAAATGGTCTATAATCTAATTATTAAAGATTTAATAAATGAATAAAGCAAATTGTTAAGGAATAAACCGTAAAATTTATGAAAAATTTGAAAATCTTAAAGAAAAGTACCGAAAAAGATGAAAAAAAAATGAAAAACACCTTTGAGTAGACCACATATCTACGGTTTTTCAATGCACCGTGTTATAATATTGTTCAAGGGGTTGAAAAAAAAATGGTTAATATGAAAAAAGTTTGAAGTTAATCGTTGTGCTCTTATAGAAAAACTTACACTGCCAATTTTTCCAAAAAAAAAATAAAAAATAAAAAATTATTAAAATAAAATATTGTAATATGGTATTTGAAATGGGGTAATCAAAAGAAAATTGTTTTCATTGAGAAATGTTGTTTTCCATATACTGCACCCAGGAATGGATATAAAAAGTTGTTGAAATGAAAAAAGGTTACGGCTTGTTGAAAATTTGGGCATTGTAAGTTAAAAGATAAGTAAAAAAAAAAATTTTGGACAATTTTGGTAAAAGGTTTGTATGAACTAGAGTATATGTTACAAATAGCGAAATTTAACGTCCGAGGAGTTAACAGAAATGTAAAATCTGTTTGGGGTGGGGTGATAGCGTTATAGTTTCAGTGTTGGCTGGATAGGAGTTCATTCAACTCATCCACTCCTGGTAACATTCAAAATCCATATTTCAACTTATTGGCCTTAAAATCCTTTGTAGGTATGTTCAATTAACTCTTACTTGTCAATTTATTAAGGATAAGCGGCGTTTTACTTTCCATTTGAATTAGTTCGGCGTCTACTATCATTATTAAGCAGAAACATAACTCGTTAATTGAACAATTCTACAGAAGAATTTGTCTCACGCCTAGTCAATGAATTGTACGACAAAAGTATAGACGTTACATTTCGTGTATTGGCACGATACGCTTCATCTACATATACTCTAGTATGAGCTGGCTAGTTCTTGCATGCCTTTGATTGTATTGTACAGTCGTATTCATTATAAACTTCACTTTTTCTTAAAAAAAAAGTTTCTTCCTATAATGGCTGTACACTTTTTAACTCCGTAACAATGTTGACAAAGTTGGGTATGCAAATATTAACAAACCTTAAATCAAAATCGTTCAAAATTTTTTTTAGGGAGAGATAGTTTATCCAAATAATTATTTTCCAAAAAAAAAAAAAAAAAATACAAAAAATTGATAAAAAGTCTGCCAATTTTTAATAAAAAGTTATTAGGATTTAATTTGAACAATGTTAATTGGTAAAATTGTTGACAATTAGAGAAAAAAATTCAAACAATTTTACTTTATTACGGGGAATCAAATAAAAAAAAAAAAAAAAACCCCAGCTAGCATGCAGTTTATAATTTACTATTAATCAATTTTTTTTATTATTATTAATATAATTCAAAAGAAATTAGGTGGTTTATATAGTCCTACAATCCTTTTTAAGTTAATTTTTATACATAATTAAATATATATTTAATTTCAATTGTTTGAAAAAATGCTTTTTTGTGGCGCTTAATTCCGTTTTTGTTATGATTTTTCTCTCAGCCCAGTGAAAGGAAAGATAAGGCTAGTATAAGAAACAATACAAGATGTAATAATTGGCTCTAATGGATAATCTTTTAATATAGTTACGTGAAAACAAAAGATTATCGAGCTTTTTCTGTACAATCTTGATCTATAAAAATGAGGTTTTCGCTATTGTTATAATTTCCGTTTCTTTGTATAATTTTTTTTTTTTTTTTTTTTCATATTGAAATATATAATTATTGTAGATAAATGTTTAGAGTTTAACCTTTATTTTTAAATGGATTGACATTAAGTAAAACAAAAACTAATGAGATAAAATATCTAATTATTTTTATGATTTGAGGTGGATGTTAACTTTGACTTGAGCGTGATGCTCTCAAAATTCAATCGAGCGTCGTTAGTATATTTATATTAATTTTAGGGCAAAGAAAATTATCATTTAGTTAATACAACCTGGTTATTTGAACAGAGCAATTTTATTTGTACACTGATAAGCGAGCAAATAAGCCGATAAGTCTAACCGAGCTCTGGCAAATTGAGGATAGTTACGTTGAGGCTATAATGAATTTACTTTAGATCAGGATTAATATTATGAATTTTTATATTAGGTTTAGTAATTTAAGAACTTGAAGCGCAGAGTGAAAATAAATTTCACAAAACTGAAATGGAGTTGATAATTAATGAGTTTTTGTAATGAGATGAAGATATCATGATATAGATATTCTGTTTAATGATTTAAAAGCTGGAACGTAGTAGAATTCCATTTCACAAAGCTGGAATGGAACAAATGTGAAAATCAAGCTTCTGTCAACTCCTTGATTATTAAATTCAATTCCATTTACTATCCGCTGAAATGGAATTAATTACAACTAGATCTCTTTCAGGGAGTATCACGCTTAATAAAGTTAATCCATTTTTGCTAATAATTGCGACATATACGTTACCTATTTTTAATTAGTCTACGAAAGAAATTAATTTAAAATCCAAATTAATTGCTATAAAATCAGCGTTAATTTGGTGAATATAAAGAAATTAACTATTATTTAAACCATATGATCTAATTTTTAAATAAAAAAAATTAACAAAAATAAGGGAAAAGTTGGTAAAAATAAAGTTAAATGTGAAAAAATGGGAAAAAATATATATATAGTGTTTTAAAACCGGTGATAAAAACAAAAGTAGGATTAAAAATAATCATTAATTAATTATGTATGTAATTAGAATTATTGTCATGTTATTGGTGACACACTAATTAAGAAAATAACAAATATTATGGACAGCTATTTCAAATTATTTTTATTTTATTAAAAAAAAAAATTCCCGGCTAATTTAAAATTAAATAATTATAAGGAATCCGTACGTAGATTAAATTGATATTAAAACAAAAGTACCATGAACTATTTGCCAGTGCCCATGTTTTTAGGCCTTCCAATTTTAGTCTCACAATCATGCAAAAAAATTAAGAAAATACACATTTAATTATTAAAACGTTACGATAATTAAATATCTGGCAGCAAATGTGATTGTAAAGAAAATCTAGATCCATACGCATATTTAAAAACAAAAACTGAAGATAAATTAATGAGAAATGGACCACAATTTGAAAAAATACTACCTAAAGTTGAAAATTGGGTAATATTTTTTTAAAAAAATTATCAAATTGAGATAATAAAACCAGGTTGTATTATTAAACAAACAAGCAAACATACAAAAATTAAAAAAACAAAAACTCTTCATCGTACGTCCCACAAGATAAAAAAAAATGAATTTAATGTACTATAAGTTTGTGGGGTTTTAAAACAAACTGTTTTTAAAAACGATACAAATCTATATAAAAACTAATATAGGAATGAAAATTTAGTCATTTCTTTATAAATAAATTAAATAAATTGGCCAATTAATGGGGTATTTTCAAGTATACGTCTCATAAAACAATACTTTGGGTAAAGATTATATTTCCGCTTGGATACGAGCTTATAAATATGATCTGTTAC
Source organism: Odiellus spinosus (assembly GCA_963920705.1). NCBI lineage: Eukaryota > Metazoa > Arthropoda > Arachnida > Opiliones > Phalangiidae > Odiellus > Odiellus spinosus. The sequence goes on along the minus strand of OY987237.1, from coordinate 14,191,120 downwards.
ATCAAAATTGGTCAATTATCGTAATGAAAAATTCAGTACCTCTTATATATATATAAAAAAGATAGAAGTACACATTGGGAATTCTTATGGAGATGAGCAAGATTTTAATATCGCGTTATTGGGAGTTAAAAAGTTGTAACACGCAGGTTGCTTCTTTATTGAATTGATAACAACATTTATAATTTAAATAACACGCTTTATTATTCATCAATAGTTTAGGACACGGACTCTGAGATTAAAACCACCTTTCCTAGCTCACTACGGCAGCTACCTCTACTCAGGTATCAAAGTCCCCAGGATAGGACGTAAGCCCCGGAGTAGTCCACATTTCAAAGTAGCTACCAAGTGTTTGCGTTAAGAATGACCAATTAAGAGGCATACTTCAAATTATTTTGCGCGATATACCTTGTTCAACTTATTTTTTTCAAGCTCGTAAATTATGCCACAGATCTTTTTGGGAAACTTTGCAGAATAACCATTAGAAAATGAAGACAAAGAAACCCTCCCACAATTCAAACACACTTCCTAATGTGGGCCGGTCTATGGGACCCGTAAGAATTCCTAGTGTATACAATCTACTATCGTTTCTTGCTTATATTTTTGACGTAACCGTTCTCTTTTAAAGCTCTATTTAAGCTCTACGAGTTTGATACCTAAAACAACTTTTCTCGAGGCGTAACTTTTTAAAAATGTATATTTTAGATGGGGGGAATTAATTAAAATTGTTGAAATTTCTTGGGTACTCTTATTTTTTTTGTTACGAAAAAAAAAAAAAAACTTAAACTCTAAATTGTTATATATAAATATATATATATATATACAAAAAATGCTTGAGTTTGTTATAAAGTTGGCTGTATTTTTGGTCTTGTAGCTTAAGAGATAAAAAAAAATGCCATGGCCAGCAAAATGCTGGATTTTCTTTAAAAAAAAATAAATCTAATTAAACAAAAATACAAGCAATTAATTAAAATTAAAGTGTGTATTCAAATTTCTGTATTGGGGCTGCTAAACCAACCCAACAAAAGGTTTACGGGTTTTATGAGAAAAACCAAACCTTTAGGTATATATCATTTATCTTTAAAAAAATAAAACAATTGAAAAGTTGGTGACTAAAAAAAATAAGAAGTTATTAACAAATTAAACGTAAAAAAATCTAAAATAATGGCAGAGTATAAAGTCATTCGGTTGTTTCTGCTGCGATGCGCAGCATTTAGTTGTTAGCACGGTCGTGCTACCAGATAATGTTTAATATGATCAACAGTCAATTAAAAAAATTCTGACATTTTTATTAATTGTTATGGTTTTGATTCCACGTGCCTGCTTCCCCCCAAAAAAAAAACGGGGCAAATCTCGAGACAAACTAGTTTTAACCCATGTTGTACATGTAGATTAGATAGAGCTTACCAATCGAGAGCTCCAAAATTATTCAACAAATAAGATAGTTAAGATTAAAAAAAAAGGATATAAAAATGCCCAATAAGTGCTTTGATATAATTAAATGAAATATACACGATTCGTTCTAATTTGAGGGGCATATCGTGAACAATTTTTTTAACTAAGGATTCTAAACTATTATATTTAAGTTTTAATTCCTCGCTGTATCTTTTAAGAATAAAAATGGAAGTACACTCTAGGGATTTTTATTAAGCAAAGGGCCATCGCGAACTCTTAGTTGAAAGTACGTACTGGAACGTCTTATGGAGAGAAACTGGTTGGCGATGAGGCAGGGACTTGCATAAATTCCAAAATATTTCTTAATGTCCACATAACATTGGTTGAGTAAGATTTGAATGTCACATTATGAGGAGTTAGAAATTAACTTAAAAAAGACCAATTAAAATATACCTTGATCAACATATTTATTAAAAGCTATTAACAGGAAAAAGTGTAGGTGTTTACTAAAGAGATAAAGTCATAAATAGTACCCCAAGCTTGTAAATTATGCCACGGAACTAATTGGAAAATACGCAGTTTATTGGATATGGAAGGGGTGACTGAGTAGCCATACTATAGCCAATAAAAATCTAAGAAATAACCAAATTATACAAAGTATACCCGCCCTTCATTCAAAACCTTTCTAATATGGGATCTATGGGTCCGTAAGAATTCTCAGAGTGTAATTCTATCGTAATTTGCTTAAATTAAATTCTTTAAAAGATTTTTTTTTCATTCGAAACTTTCCTATTTGTTGCCTTTTTTCGTCTCGTTTTATACGCGAGCTCTCTCTAAATACGTACCTGCATCAGATCGAAGTTTTCACGAGACTTGCCCTACAGCAAATTCGATTTATCGTTAAAAAATTGGTTACGTTAATATTGAAACATATTTTCAAATGTTCAAAAAGAAAAAAAAGGCCAAAAACAATTATTACCGAAGGAATATGAGAAAACTGATAACAATCTTTTACATGTACAAAGGTTTAAAAACAAATATTAATTAGATTTAATTTGTTTAAATTGAAATAAGAATTAATACATGCACACCTTTAGGTAAATATTAAATTAAAAATAAAATCGCGATGATTGCCGAGATGAAGAGAGAAAAAAAAACATGTACCTAATTTTTAAGGGGTAAAAAAATTATTGGGGTTTATTTTCTAGGGGGCTGAAAAATTGAATAAAAACAAATGATTGCTTTCCTCTTTTAAGAGAAAAATTAAGAAATATATTTTAAAATAAACCTTAGACACACTTTAATTAGAACTAAATAATTTTACTTCTGTTTATTTTAAAGGGAGAATGAAGCCTGACAAGTGATTTTTCTATCGAACCCTTATCTTTAAAATCAGCCTTTTAAGGTTTAATGAGTCAGTTTTAAAACATCTTGCCAATGAACAGTCTTAAGGAGCAAAAAGCGTGCGCAGCTCGTGAAGGCCCTGTCTGCGCCAGAATTTGCTCCTTGCTAATCATCTTCTCTTGAGCACACAGCCTAACTTTGACTTAAATTGGCGCAAGTTACTCCAGGAAACAAGACATCACGAGCGTTGGCGGATGATTATTCTTCAAGCTTATAGATCCACTGGCTGTCTGGCTTCATTCTCACTTTAAACCTTATTGGAATGCAAATTTTTGTTTTGTTTCATGTTTTATTAATTTGATTAAGTTTATGATTTACTCTACATATATTCGGTTATTCCTATCTTTTATGTTAAATATTGTCTGCTAAAGTGTTGAGGTAATTTATTATTATCATAGGAGTAACACCTTTATAGATGATGTTTCAGTTGCGAATATTGCGTGTTTAATAGGATTAGGCAAAAACTAAATTTTTTCTTATGTAGTTGAATCTTAATCAATAGGGAAGTGGCAGCAATAAGATGGTGCGAGTTATGACGGTTACCGTGTCAGATTTTTAAAATTGTCATTAACTTGGATATTTGTTAGTAATACAATGGTTTAAAATGTTTTCTTGTAAGAAGTAATCGCCAATAGTTTTCACCAGGTGGAGCTCGTATCAGGATTAAAATGCCTTTTAGATAAAACTAGAAATATATTTTTATTTTTCAGATGGTATACCTGCGATACTTTTCTTAAATGAAATAGTTTTAGTTGGCCTATTTTTACTACCACGCTGTAATTTAAACTGAACTAGTGACGTCCAATTTTTCCTCTATGGAACCATGAAAATTACTGGTACGTACAGCTCCCCTCTTGGAGGTAAAGTATTTAATCTTAATTGATACTTTGTGTGTAATTTTGGGGGTTTTACCTTTTCCTCTTTGGATATTTATAACCAGAAACACGTTACATATCGATACTATTAGAGGGTTTGTAAATACTCTTGCTATTATTTTTGTCTGACTTAATTCTCCATTTAACATTGACATTTCACTCAGAGGCCCTCTAGTTTATCTACATTGTACTTGCTGACGTATCTCAGTCTATACTCTAGAAATAGTAATAATCAGCAGCTGTCTCACGGAGTGTAATCACTCGAATCTGTTGCAAATCCGAAAAAATTACAGTTTTATAGCACTTGAAAACCAAACTCTGTTCTCTAGCCATATTTTTTAATATTTTACATTAATTTCGCTTTAAAATACGCCTTCAATGTAGAAATATACAGGTAAAAGCTGGAAATATTGTGGAAAATCAATTTTAGAAATCTTGTACAAGTTAACCCTGTAAAAAATGTGTGCTTTTTTTTTCCAAGTACTTGTCAGGTGTGGTGGAGTTTTTTTACTACTCTAAAGGTGTCTTTCCAGTCCACATGCGTGAGAAATGGTAAAAAAGCTGAAAGCCAATTTTATCACAAATAGAGAGGCGAGAATTAATCACCATTTTTGGTTTGAACTACTCGCATTTACACGTTTTCTCGAACATATGGAAAGGCACCATTAGACAATACGTAAGTTCCAGGTTTACGATCACGTAACATTCACACTTACCAAAAGAAACACTTCAAACTTTTAAAAAATACCTTTATTCATATTTTTTTATGGTACAATTATTATCAGCTATTATATATTCTTTTCTGCGTTCAGTTACTTCGGCATACATTAAACTCTCCCCTATTTATATCCTACCCCTTCGTTTTAATAATATCTAACCACGGTTTTAACTTTTTCGCGGTTATTTATACATTAATCTTTATACTTTCACTCCGAGTAATGACTTCCTTAATGGGACTTAATATTACTCTAAGTATTCCATTTTTATTTTATTTTATTTTTTTTTGAAAACGTCTCTTAGTATTCTACAAAATAAACGGTGGAAGTTTTAGGTAACGGTAATTTCTTTATAGTTTTTCATGGGCGAAATAATGTCTACACATTTGCCCTACAAAAATGGTATTCTGTTACATTTAAATCACAAACCTTATGAGCTACAATTGTTTTTATGTAATTTTTATCGCTGCTATCAACTGGCAAAAAGTTTTTTTTGCTATAGTTTTGCTAATTCATCTCCTAATGGTATACGTTCATTAAATTAATCGTGACAAAATTATAATCCTGCGAATAGTGTCAATTCCAAATTTTGACTGATTTAAATATTTAACACAAACTAAAACTTTTCAACACAAAATTCAGGACTAGCTGTACCCTTTTACATTAAAAAAAAAAAACTTTTGCTAAAATAAACTAACCATCTTAAAAGGTATTAAATTTTCCGTAGAAAATGGAGTTATTTTGCAAAGAATTTACACCTCAGATTGGAACTCGTTTAATTACAAAGCTAAGAGCTGAAAATTAAACTCATTGTTTTCAGAATCGTAAATTTCTTTATATACATGTAGTTCTTTCAATTTACTAAGAAATTAAAGATCGCAGTTAAGGGGTAAATTAATCAACCCCATTCTGAAAGACAATGTCACCCACAAATTTGATAGCCCCAATTTTCAAAAGTCTGCATTCAAAGGTCGTCTAATCTTTGTCTTCTGTACCAGAAGATCCTTTTGCAAACATAATGGCCTTCATCTCTTAAACCACAAATTTGGCAATAAGCAACAAAGTTAGGGTACCAAGTAGAAGCAAAAAAAGCCGACGAGGTATGTTCGTGCGGCCAATTTGAGGTGGAATAGAATATAAACAACTATCCTAAGTTGGAATTGGCACGATTACCTATAATTGCGTGGTTTTAAGCTGGATGTCACAGACCCTGCAACTGTATTTCACACATTTTTAAGCGAGCACAGCTAATGTCAGGGAAGTTCATACGGATTAATGTGACAACTTGTGAAAATATACAATCTCCCCAATTTACTAAGTTAGCGAGCAAATACAGTGTTTCATATGATTTTCATTTTGAATTACTGACACTTGAAACACTAAAGGCGGATGCACACATACCCGGTTTCGTGTGAAACAAGTGTGTGCATCAGCTTTAATGAGCATTCGCCTTTAGACTAAAACTCTAAATTATCAGATTCTGAAAATAAATTCTGTTCAATTTTCGGCTCATAGATTCTCTTAGAAGTACAAAAATTGGTTTTAAATTAAACTAAAACAAATTTTATACGTAGATCTTTCAATTTAAAAAACTATTAGCATATATCCTATTGATATATAGTGGAAATTACTAAATACAGATAGTTTTCAATCTTCTACCACCTCAGAAAGAGAAAAAGAATACAGAGTACGTGTATTATTTTTCCATTATCATTTCTTTTTAGTTAACATATTTACACAATGCCTATATTACAATTAATATATATAATAAAAATAGGCTAATTCTGTTAAATTTGACGGGTATTTACAGTTGATTTATTTCGCTAAAAATTTACTAATGGTATATAATTTTTCACTAAGCCTATTTTTGGGTGTTTATATTTACGTTTTTTTTTAAAAGCTAGTTCATTGAAAAATCGCATTTGTGGTTACAATAGATCCCGTGCCTCAAAAGGGTAGGATTTCAAAATCACAGCCCTAATCAGGAATAGCCTTACTGGTGATAGGTTTATAGACACGACTGTCCCAAAATCGCACGTAAGGAAACATGCTGAAGCATTAAGACCATGGTCTTTCCAGTTTTGGAACAAAACCTATTCCTGGTAATTTATACCTAAAGTTTGAGCATAAATAGCACGGCTGTTGCTATTTGGGCCCAAAAATCTGGTGGGCTTATTTTCTCATAAATTTTGGTAGAAAGTAACCTGGTGGGATAATTGTGTGGACCAAAATAACCTGGTGGGCTAAGTTAATCTAAGATAGAGCCCACGTTTGGTCCTAAATAACATGGTGGACTAATATACCCAAAATTTGGTCATAAATAACCCTGAACTATTTTGTATTTTGCATTTCTTTAGTCTAGGACTATTCTTGATTGTGAGTTGCAATATTGTAACTCAATACACATCAGAAAAGGTCAATTAAATTTGACCTATTACGTTTACATTGATGCTCGGATAGAAATGAGATCATTATAAACGTATTAGCATCAGTACTTTATTGAGCTCATTAATTTAAAATCTATTGTTAACCCTAAACGCAACTTTCCAAAAAATATTCAGTTTTAATTTTAAATAATAAAAACATTTACACTGTGATCATCTCGCAAAAACAGCTTTTTTTTTATCAGAAAAGATGTATGCATAGCTTTTTTGTCTTCTACGTAATTTACAAACTTTAGATTTAATTGTTTTGTCTCGTAATAAAGCCGCTTACCAATTTTATCTCGTAAATTAAGTACATTTACAAGGAGGCCCTTTTTTCCGTGAACCGCATTTTTAACAAGAGTTCTCAATTTTTCTTTTCACAGTTTGTGACAAAATATACTCTTAGCTTCCGCGTAAGACCCTTCCGAGTTTAATTCCATATGTACAATTTTTTTGCGACCCATTAAAGGCGGTATTTATATTACACATCACTTGTTTAAAAAAAAAACGAAAAACTTGCCATTGTAAACTAAAAACTCTAAAGCATTTCAGAAATTAATAAGAGCTAGTCCAATACCTAAATTAAATCTTACGCAAGGACCTGGTGTTTAATCCAGAGTTTCGAGCCCCATTGTTTTTGTAAAACTTATAAAATAATCTGAAATTTTTTATTTTTATTGGGTTTTTAAATTAACGAGTCTTAGCTTTAAGAGAATTTTGTATTAGAATTTCTAACGATATCAAGTAGTTTGATAGGTGGTAAGCAACGCCGCATCGACGGGCTCCATACAAGATGGACACGTAAAAGAACGCATTAACCAATCATCAATGCAGTCTGTGTGGTATATATGCATACATGGCAAATATCGAACAGGGTCCCCAATTGCAAATTCACCCATACATATGACACATCTGTTTAAAAAAAATTTAATTATACGTTATTTTCTCGTTTGTTAAAATCTATCGATAATTAATACTAATATAATGCAATTCTTTTTAGATTTCAGAGGATTTTAATGAATCTCCAGCACTACAAAGAGTAGATTACGTGAAGATACTTATAAAGGGAATTTATACTTCAGAAGAAACTAAGCATACGGGTATACAAGAGCTTAAACCTTAGAAGAAAATCTACGAGTATACATATACCTCAGAAGAAACTCCAAGCCTGCGTATTTTAAAATACCTCAGAAGAAACTACGAGCCTACCTGAACTTACATACGTGTGAAAAAACTCCGAGCTACATTAACTTATATACGTGTGAAAAAACTGAGCCTACATGAACTCGCGTACCTCAAAAGAAACTCCGAGCCTATATGAACTTATATACCTCCAAAACTACGTGATATGTGAAAGCACACCTCAAATACAATGCATTACGTGATTTCAAACCTCAGTAAGTGATAGATGACCTCACGTTCTCAAAATAAATGGGATAAGGGGTAACAAATAACCTTCCACCTCAAAATTATGACAATGTGACATTTCCACAAGTAAAGTGATACACGAACTCGCACTTCAAAACAAATTTCACCTCAAAATTAACGCTATAAATAAACTCAAAAAGAATGCAATATATATCCTCACATCTAAAAATGAATGTGATATATGAACTCGCGCTCCAAAAGGAATGAAATACTGCAATATTTAAACTCTGACCAAAAAGGAGATGATCTACAGCTCAAAAAAGATTCAGCTAGTCCATGATGGGTGAGATTTTTTTATATATTTAGTAATAATTGATTAGAAACTGGTGATTGTTGCTTGGAAAGCGATAATGAATGATCTAAGGGTCCTCCTAATAGAAATGTTCAAGAGTTCTTAAACATTTGAAGCTGCTTAATTATTTTAGCTACAGGGTTAACTTGTTTAAAAAAAGAAAAAACTCACTCTCTATTCTTCTTGCTGCCATCGTAACTACCGGTTGGTAAATGCTGAATTAGTCCAATTCTCTGGGCAATTTTAATTTGCTCTTCTTCGGTTAATTGAGACGCTGGTCTGCTGACATTTGGGGAAGGATAATACATAGGAACAGGAACACTTTCCTGCATTCAAAAATAAATTTTAGCAAGAGCGCGAGTAAAATATTTAATAGCAATTACTTGATAGGGAGGAGGAGGCCCTAGTTGGTCCGATGATGATTCTCTCACACTTTGGTTTTCTCTCAACAATGAAATGTCATCAGAGGATACGGACTTCAGACAGTTCCCCATTTTTATCACTCAGTTTATTTTACGACTTTAAATAATACGTGATCCACGAGTATTTGCAACGTTGACGGGCCTTTATTTTAATAGAAACACTAACGTCTAGTCCTTCTCCGGATGCATTGTTGTATAACAGTTACAGTACCAGCGTTTAATCACTCATATCCCTAGAGAATGAATATATTAAGCTTTTTTGAATGGTTATTTCCACAATTTAAATGGCATAATAAGTGTGAGTCAAGTTCAAACAAAGGATAACATTATCTATGCATACTTAATACATATGTCAATTTCACTCCTTTCTTTCACGTTTTTAAATGATTTTAAGGAACTTAAACAGGGTTAAGTGTGTAGATGTTACTTTAAATGATCAAAAAATCAAGGTTTTTAACATAGAGGTTCCAAAATGCCTTGTTGCCATGGGGCTTCATAAAAAATAGACCTTGGACGCATTACACCGCAAAGGCTTCTGGAGCAGTAAAGTCTTGAGTAGACGTAATGACTATACAATAATAGGCCTAAACCAAAACAAACCTCTTTGTTTGGGGTTTGAAGCCTAAAAACGGAGAAAAAGAAGAACTTTATATAATTTTTCATACCTGTCATAACATCGCCGCAATCCCAGCCAAATACTTATTACCCAGTTGTAAAAATAACAAATAACTTTTTTCGATGCCCTTTAACAAACTATATAACCAGACACACGGTATTAAAGGGCTTTGTGAGTGAGTTTCTGTATATTAACACCAGCTGGTTAGGCCTTGTCTTCAATGTACCTTAAGTTCTTAACTTTCTTACGTCACGAAATGTAACCAATGAGCAACCTTTTCACTGGTCCCCAGGAAATTATTAATTTAAATTCCAGCCCATTTTCCTTGGAATTCCTACCAATATAAACGGTGTAGTGCTTGAATTATGGGAGGAGTTTATCTGGCGTCATTTTACGTAACAAAGCTTCCCTAAATGTCAAAATCATTATTGTCTGAATTTCTGAAATATATGAATTCTCTGGATAAAATTAGAAGGAGCAGACGATTCGTAGAAGTAAAAATTTACCGTTAGATGGCGCGTACGTCTCCAGAAATGCGCCTCCTGGAGTCCTGGCAACGAACTGAGATGGCAGATGCTTCATTGTGAATGAGGTATCTATAGATTTTTATGGGGAAACCCCGTGGCTTCGGCTGGGCTTCTTGACATGGAGGTCAACAAACAAGATGGTGTAGTACATTCAAAGAAGATTTAGGGAAATAACCTAAATTCTTGTTTCTCTCCCTAGGGTATTTGACATGGTTAGGGGGCAGTTTATCTTTTTTTAGGCTTTGAGTTTCCCTCTTGAAAATAATTTTGGGGGTAAGAAATTTGTTTAGGAACACGTAGCAGCTTAGTTTGTGTGGATTCGCCCGAGTAATTTCCAGAAGTTTGGTACGCGTAGAAAAACATTCTTCATAATCCAGGATAAAATGGCATCTGTAGATAAGCTCATGTTTCTTTTCAACGAGATTAATAGGAGCTTGAAGATGTACGAAAGTGTACTTGCTATAATAGGTGTCGTTTGTGTGGCTCATAGAGCACTAATTATTGCCCGAAATATTCTAATCGGGCTTCGAGTGCATATTTTATCCAAATTATGGAAGCAAGATTTTCGAAAGTATGGAAAATGGGCTGGTACGTATTTTTACCTCTCTATGATACCCAATTTAAATTTACTTATAATTGAAACGGCTTAATTCAATATATCACCTAAATCCGCTCGCCTGAATCATTAGTCAGGCGATAGAATTCCATGCCTGAATCAAAGACAAATGATCGTCGTCAATTTGGCAGAATCGGTCGTTCATTCGGCCAGAACAATCGGCCCAAAAAATTTCCCAGATTCTGCCAGACTCGCGACTCGAGATATGGCCTAAAACCATTTTAAGACCTACCTATCAAGGTTTAGTTTTCGACGAATTTTACGGTTAAAACGTTAAAATTAGGGGTAATTGAAATCATTTATCATAATATTCATTATTTTTAATATTTTAACTATAAATGCTTTGTAAAAAAAGCATTTAAACTAAAATTAACAAAATTTTACGTAATCACTTCACAATAGATGGCGCATTGATGACACAAATAAAGCTTCAAAATTCAAACTAGCTTTTTCACATATACTGTATATTTATCAAGGGGGTGGATAAAAAGCCATATATCTCGGCTCAAAAACGGTCAAAGTTTTTTAAATTATTCTCAATTATTCTAATTAAACTCCTCTTTCGAATGAGATAGGTCTAGTTAAAATCAACTCATTCCTTCATTAGGAAATAAAATTATGAAACTTAGGAAAAAAACTAGTTTTTTCACAAATTTTATACTGTATAAATATCAGGGGGTTACATAAAAAGCCATATATCTCGGCTCAAAAACGGTCAAAGTTTTTTAAATTATTCTCAATTATTCTAATTAAACTCCTCTTTCGAATGAGATAGGTCTAGTTAAAATCAACTCATTCCTTCATTAGGAAATAAAATTATGAAAATTAAGAAAAAACTAGTTTTTTTTGACATATTATATACCATATAAATATCAGGGGGGTACATAAAAAGCCATATAACTCGGCTCAAAAACGGTCAAAGTTTTTTAAATAATTCTCAATTATTCTAATTAAACTCCTCTTTCGAATGAAATAGGTCTAGTTAAAATCAACTCATTCCTTCATTAGGAAATAAAATTATGAAACTTAGGAAAAAAATAGTTTTTTCACAAATTTTATACTGTATAAATATCAGGGGGTTACATATAAAGCCATATATCTCGGCTCAAAAACGGTCAAAGTTTTTTAAATTATTCTCAATTATTCTAATTAAACTCCTCTTTCGAATGAAATAGGTCTAGTTAAAATCAACTCATTCCTTCATTAGGAAATAAAATTATGAAACTTAGGAAAAAACTAGTTTTTTTTTGACATATTATATACTATATAAATATCAAGGGGGGTACATAAAAAGCCATATAACTCGGCTCAAAAACGGTCAAAGTTTTTTAAATAATTCTTAATTATTCTAATTAAACTCCTCTTCCGAATGAGATACGTCTCGTTAAAAACATCTCTTTCCTTCATTAGGAAATAAAATTATGAAACTTAGGAAAAAACAAGTTTTTTCACAAATTTTATACTATATAAATATCAGGGGGTTACATAAAAAGTCATATATCTCGGCTCAAAAACGGTCAAAGTTTTTTAAATTATTCTCAATTATTCTAATTAAACTCCTCTTTCGAATGAGATAGGTCTAGTTAAAATCAACTCATTCCTTCATTAGGAAATAAAATTATGAAACTTAGGAAAAAACTAGTTTTTTCACAAATTTTATACTGTATAAATATCAGGGGGTTACATAAAAAGCCATATATCTCGGCTCAAAAACGGTCAAAGTTTTTTAAATTATTCTCAATTATTCTAATTAAACTCCACTTTCGAATGAGATAGGTCTAGTTAAAATCAACTCATTCCTTCATTAGGAAATAAAATTATGAAAATTAAGAAAAAACTAGTTTTTTTTGACATATTATATACCATATAAATATCAGGGGGGTACATAAAAAGCCATATAACTCGGCTCAAAAACGGTCAAAGTTTTTTAAATAATTCTCAATTATTCTAATTAAACTCCTCTTTCGAATGAGATAGGTCTCGTTAAAAACATGTCTTTCCTTCATAAGGAAATAAAATTATGAAAATTAAGAAAAAACTAGTTTTTTTTGACATATTATATACTATATAAATATCAGGGGGGGTACATAAAAAGCCATATAACTCGGCTCAAAAACGGTCAAAGTTTTTTAAATAATTCTTAATTATTCTAATTAAACTCCTCTTCCGAATGAGATACGTCTCGTTAAAAACATCTCTTTCCTTCATTAGGAAATAAAATTATGAAACTTAGGAAAAAACAAGTTTTTTCACAAATTTTATACTATATAAATATCAGGGGGTTACATAAAAAGTCATATATCTCGGCTCAAAAACGGTCAAAGTTTTTTAAATTATTCTCAATTATTCTAATTAAACTCCTCTTTCGAATGAGATACGTCTCGTTAAAAACATCTCTTTACTTCATTAGGAAATAAAATTATGAAAATTAGGAAAAATCTAGTTTTTCACAAATTTCATACTATATAAATATCCGGGGGGTTACATAAAAACCATATAACTCGGCTCAAAAACGGTCAAAGTTTTTTAAATTATTCTTAATTATTCTAATTAAACTCCTCTTTCGAATGAGATACGTCTCGTTAAAAACATCTCTTTCCTTCATTGGGAAATAAAATTATGAAAATTACGAAAAATCTAGTTTTTTCACAAATTTTATACTATATAAATATCAGGGGGTTACATAAAAAGTCATATATCTCGGCTCAAAAACGGTCAAAGTTTTTTAAATTATACTCAATTATTCTAATTAAACTCCTCTTTCGAATGAGATATGTCTAGTTAAAATCAACTCATTCCTTCTTAATCAAATAAAATTACGAAAATTAAGAAAAACCGGCTTTTTTTACATATATATAAATATATATATATACGTGGGGGTAGAAAAACCACTTTATATCTCACCTCAAAAACGGTGAAAGTTTTTGAAATAATTATATTTAATAGTAATTAAACTCCTCTTTCGAATGAGATAGGTCTAGTTAAAATCAACTCTTTCCTTCTTAATCAAATAAAATTACGAAAATTAAGAAAAACCGTCTTTTTTATATATTTATATATATATATATATATATATATATATATATATATATATATATATATATATATATATATATATATATATATATATATATATATATATATATATATATACGTGGGGGTAGAAAAACCACTTTATATCTCAGCTCAAAAACGGTGAAAATTTTTGAAATAATTATATTTAATAGTAATCAAACTCCTCTTTCGAATGAGATAGGTCTAGTTAAAATCAACTCATTCCTTCTTAATCAAATAAAATTATGAAAATTAAGAAAAACCGGCTTTTTTTACATATATATAAATATATATATATACGTGGGGGTAGAAAAACCCCTTTATATCTCAGCTCAAAAACGGTTTTTCTTAATTTTCACAATTTTATTTGATTAAGAAGGAATGAGTTGATTTTAACTTGACCTATCTCATTCGAAAGAGGAGTTTAATTACTATTAAATATAATTATTTCAAAAACTTTCACCGTTTTTGAGCTGAGATATAAAGGGGTTTTTATATATAAAAAAGCCGGTTTTTCTTAATTTTCATAATTTTATTTGATTAAGAAGGAATGAGTTGATTTTAACTAGACCAATCTCATTCGAAAGAGGAGTGTAATTACTATTAAATATAATTATTTCAAAAACTTTCACCGTTTTTGAGGTGAGATATAAAGTGGTTTTTCTACCCCCACGTATATATATATATATATTTATATATATGTAAAAAAAAAGCTGGTTTTTCTTAACTTTCGTAATTTTATTTTATTAAGAAGGAATGAGTTGATTTTAACTAGACCTATCTCATTCGAAAGAGGAGTTTAATTACTGTTAAATATAATTATTTCAAAAACTTTCACCGTTTTTGAGCTGAGATATAAAGTGGTTTTTCTACCCCCCACGTATATATATATATATATAAATATATATATGTAAAAAAAGCCGGTTTTTCTTAATTTTCGTAATTTTATTTGATTAAGAAGGAATGAGTTGATTTTAACTAGACCTATCTCATTCGAAAGAGGAGTTTGATTACTATTAAATATAATTATTTCAAAAACTTTCACCGTTTTTGAGCTGAGATATAAAGTGGTTTTTCTACCCCCACGTATATATATATATATATATATATATATATATATATATATATATATATATATATATATATATATATATATATATATATATAAAAAAGACGGTTTTTCTTAATTTTCGTAATTTTATTTGATTAAGAAGGAAAGAGTTGATTTTAACTAGACCTATCTCATTCGAAAGAGGAGTTTGATTACTATTAAATATAATTATTTCAAAAACTTTCACCGTTTTTGAGCTGAGATATAAAGTGGTTTTTCTACCCCCACGTATATATATATATATATATATATATATATATATATATATATAAATATATAAAAAAGACGGTTTTTCTTAATTTTCGTAATTTTATTTGATTAAGAAGGAATGAGTTGATTTTAACTAGACCTATCTCATTCGAAAGAGGAGTTTGATTACTATTAAATATAATTATTTCAAAAACTTTCACCGTTTTTGAGCTGAGATATAAAGTGGTTTTTCTACCCCCCACGTATATATATATATATATATAAATATATATATGTAAAAAAAGCCGGTTTTTCTTAATTTTCGTAATTTTATTTGATTAAGAAGGAATGAGTTGATTTTAACTAGACCTATCTCATTCGAAAGAGGAGTTTGATTACTATTAAATATAATTATTTCAAAAACTTTCACCGTTTTTGAGCTGAGATATAAAGTGGTTTTTCTACCCCCACGTATATATATATATATATATATATATATATATATAAATATATAAAAAAGACGGTTTTTCTTAATTTTCGTAATTTTATTTGATTAAGAAGGAAAGAGTTGATTTTAACTAGACCTATCTCATTCGAAAGAGGAGTTTAATTAGAATAATTGAGTATAATTTAAAAAACTTTGACCGTTTTTGAGCCGAGATATATGACTTTTTATGTAACCCCCTGATATTTATATAGTATAAAATTTGTGAAAAAACTAGATTTTTCGTAATTTTCATAATTTTATTTCCCAATGAAGGAAAGAGATGTTTTTAACGAGACGTATCTCATTCGAAAGAGGAGTTTAATTAGAATAATTAAGAATAATTTAAAAAACTTTGACCGTTTTTGAGCCGAGTTATATGGTTTTTATGTAACCCCCCCGGATATTTATATAGTATGAAATTTGTGAAAAACTAGATTTTTCCTAATTTTCATAATTTTATTTCCTAATGAAGTAAAGAGATGTTTTTAACGAGACGTATCTCATTCGAAAGAGGAGTTTAATTAGAATAATTGAGAATAATTTAAAAACTTTGACCTTTTTTGAGCCGAGATATATGACTTTTTATGTAACCCCCTGATATTTATATAGTATAAAATTTGTGAAAAAACTTGTTTTTTCCTAAGTTTCATAATTTTATTTCCTAATGAAGGAAAGAGATGTTTTTAACGAGACGTATCTCATTCGGAAGAGGAGTTTAATTAGAATAATTAAGAATTATTTAAAAAACTTTGACCGTTTTTGAGCCGAGTTATATGGCTTTTTATGTACCCCCCCTGATATTTATATAGTATATAATATGTCAAAAAAAACTAGTTTTTTCTTAATTTTCATAATTTTATTTCCTTATGAAGGAAAGACATGTTTTTAACGAGACCTATCTCATTCGAAAGAGGAGTTTAATTAGAATAATTGAGAATTATTTAAAAAACTTTGACCGTTTTTGAGCCGAGTTATATGGCTTTTTATGTACCCCCCTGATATTTATATGGTATATAATATGTCAAAAAAAACTAGTTTTTTCTTAATTTTCATAATTTTATTTCCTAATGAAGGAATGAGTTGATTTTAACTAGACCTATCTCATTCGAAAGTGGAGTTTAATTAGAATAATTGAGAATAATTTAAAAAACTTTGACCGTTTTTGAGCCGAGATATATGGCTTTTTATGTAACCCCCTGATATTTATACAGTATAAAATTTGTGAAAAAACTAGTTTTTTCCTAAGTTTCATAATTTTATTTCCTAATGAAGGAATGAGTTGATTTTAACTAGACCTATCTCATTCGAAAGAGGAGTTTAATTAGAATAATTGAGAATAATTTAAAAAACTTTGACCGTTTTTGAGCCGAGATATATGACTTTTTATGTAACCCCCTGATATTTATATAGTATAAAATTTGTGAAAAAACTTGTTTTTTCCTAAGTTTCATAATTTTATTTCCTAATGAAGGAAAGAGATGTTTTTAACGAGACGTATCTCATTCGGAAGAGGAGTTTAATTAGAATAATTAAGAATTATTTAAAAAACTTTGACCGTTTTTGAGCCGAGTTATATGGCTTTTTATGTACCCCCCTTGATATTTATATAGTATATAATATGTCAAAAAAAAACTAGTTTTTTCCTAAGTTTCATAATTTTATTTCCTAATGAAGGAATGAGTTGATTTTAACTAGACCTATTTCATTCGAAAGAGGAGTTTAATTAGAATAATTGAGAATAATTTAAAAAACTTTGACCGTTTTTGAGCCGAGATATATGGCTTTATATGTAACCCCCTGATATTTATACAGTATAAAATTTGTGAAAAAACTATTTTTTTCCTAAGTTTCATAATTTTATTTCCTAATGAAGGAATGAGTTGATTTTAACTAGACCTATTTCATTCGAAAGAGGAGTTTAATTAGAATAATTGAGAATTATTTAAAAAACTTTGACCGTTTTTGAGCCGAGTTATATGGCTTTTTATGTACCCCCCTGATATTTATATGGTATATAATATGTAAAAAAAAACTAGTTTTTTCTTAATTTTCATAATTTTATTTCCTAATGAAGGAATGAGTTGATTTTAACTAGACCTATCTCATTCGAAAGAGGAGTTTAATTAGAATAATTGAGAATAATTTAAAAAACTTTGACCGTTTTTGAGCCGAGATATATGGCTTTTTATGTAACCCCCTGATATTTATACAGTATAAAATTTGTGAAAAAACTAGTTTTTTCCTAAGTTTCATAATTTTATTTCCTAATGAAGGAATGAGTTGATTTTAACTAGACCTATCTCATTCGAAAGAGGAGTTTAATTAGAATAATTGAGAATAATTTAAAAAACTTTGACCGTTTTTGAGCCGAGATATATGGCTTTTTATCCACCCCCTTGATAAATATACAGTATATGTGAAAAAGCTAGTTTGAATTTTGAAGCTTTATTTGTGTCATCAATGCGCCATCTATTGTGAAGTGATTACGTAAAATTTTGTTAATTTTAGTTTAAATGCTTTTTTTACAAAGCATTTATAGTTAAAATATTAAAAATAATGAATATTATGATAAATGATTTCAATTACCCCTAATTTTAACGTTTTAACCGTAAAATTCGTCGAAAACTAAACCTTGATAGGTAGGTCTTAAAATGGTTTTAGGCCATATCTCGAGTCGCGAGTCTGGCAGAATCTGGGAAATTTTTTGGGCCGATTCCTCTGGCCAAATGGACGACCGATTCTGCCAAATTGACGACGATAGACAAATGATACATTTGGCCGTTTTATCTGTCATTTTTTAGTTTTTTCTGGGCTCACATTCGGAAAAATTAGTTCAGAATTTGAGCAAAATATAAATTAAATATTCTTTTATAAACGATTTTATATTTTGAAAATTTCAGTATTTTTCAGTTTATTAAATATATTTTTTTAGCCATTCCCTATTTTAAAATTTATATTAAACTTATTGTTACCATTAAAAATTATTTTACAATATCAATCAAGAAAGGATAGAGGTTACTCTTACAACCTTGCTTGATTTTAATTAATAAAAAATTTAATTATAACTTTTGTTACGGCGCAATTGTGTTATTGTGTTTCAATGAAAAGATTGCAAATTTAATTTTAATTTATAAATCATTATCAGTGGTTACCGGTTGTACGGACGGCATTGGAAAATCTTACGCGAGGGAGCTTGCCAGACACGGAATGTCAATTATCCTTATAAGTCGATCGCAAGAAAAATTGGAAATCGTTGCCAGAGAAATTGGTACGAATACTAATGAAAATAATTTACATAATTTTACCATCAATAATTAATTTTTTTACTATTTTCTATTAATTCAGAAAAAGAGTTTAAAGTTGAGACTTTCATCATTCAAGCTGATTTTTCGAAAGGCAGAGAAATTTACCCAAAGATTGCTCAAGAATTAGCTGGAAAAGAAATTGGAGTTTTGGGTAAATAACCCTTTTTATTTAATCTGGCTATTTAGTTTTATATTACTACCATTTCAATTTTGGTTAAGGGTCATATTTGCCAGCCTGAAATATTGTTTTGTTAGTATAAATCGGTCTTTCCAAGGCTGCAACTTATTTTAATTTGTTTATCATATAAGGATAAATGTACACGATTATCATTTTTTGATTGTATCTAATCAAATCGCAAAAACTCCCTACATATTTATTTATTCTCCAAGGGTTTTATTATAATGAATTTTGGAAATTTCCACTGACGAGTTTTGATGTGTTAAAAAGCTACGTCAGTGATATCTGTTTGTCTTACAATATAAACGTCTTCAGTATCTGATAAAATAATGCCATATTAGATAGCTAGTCAAAAAGATGTGAAAATGTCAGATTTAATTATATATATTTAAAGCAGGGCTACCCCAGGTCAGGGAAAACCTAAACAGATAAGGAAATGTGAAATGGTCAGGGAAAAGTGATGGGTTTTAAAAATTTGCGCAAAAGGTCAGGGAAATTAAAACATTGGGCCAAAAGGTTAGGAAAAAAGTCATGAATTTTAGAAATTTGGGTAAAGGGTCAGGTAATTTAAAGCATTGGGCGAATAGGTCAGGGAATTTAAAGGATTGGGCCAAAAGGTTGAGGAATTTAAAGCATGTGGCCAAAAGGTTGAGGAATTTAAAGCATGTGGCCAAAAGGTTGAGGAATTTAAAGCATGTGGCCAAAAGGTTGAGGAATTTAAAGCATGTGGCCAAAAGGTTGAGGAATTTAAAGCATGTGGCCAAAAGGTTGAGGAATTTAATGCATATGTGACCAAAAGGTTGAGGAATTTAATGCATATGTGACCAAAAGGTTGAGGAATTTAAAGCATATGTGGCCAAAAGGTTGAGGAATTTAAAGCATGTGGCCAAAAGGTTGAGGAATTTAAAGCATGTGGCCAAAAGGTTGAGGAATTTAAAGCATGTGGCCAAAAGGTTGAGGAATTTAAAGCATGTGGCCAAAAGGTTGAGGAATTTAAAGCATGTGGCCAAAAGGTTGAGGAATTTAAAGCATGTGGCCAAAAGGTTAAGAAATTTAAAGCATTGGGCCAAAGGGTTGAGGAATTTAAAGCATGTGGCCAAAAGGTTGAGGAATTTAAAGCATATGTGGCCAAATGGTCAGAGAATTTATAGCATTGGGCCAAAGGGTCAGAGAATTTGAAGCATGTGGCCAAAAGGTCAGGGAGTTTAAAGCATTAATTCAGTCAAAAGGTCATGGAATTTAAAGCATTGAGCCAAAAGAGCTGGTTAAAGTGAAATTTTGTATAGAACTTTACTCTACACGCTTCGAATGGTTTAAATGAAAAATATTTTTTCCATCAGTCTCCCTTTAATAAAGGCTTAAAAGATAAATATATATTTGCTAGCTAATAGTCGTAAATATGTCAAAAACTAAGAGGAAATCTTTTTTCAAAACTCCTTTTTATATATATACTGCATTTATAAATATAGACTGACTCTATATCCTGGTCATTAGTTTTGTGAAGTAACTGTCTAACGCAAAAACAAAATTAAAAAAATATTCAAGGACTCTTAATATTATTATAAAAGGAAAATTGCCGCTGTCAAACTTTTAGGTTCGATTTAGAAAACCCTTGGATTAACCCAGTTGGTTTTTGAAGCGTAAAATTTAACATTAAATAAAGTTACATTGTAGCAAATTATTATTATTATTTTTTTTTTTTTTTTTTTTGAAAATTGATTTGGAATTAAAGCGAGTTATTTTCATCCTAAAAAATGATAAATTAGATATGATTTTTAAGCTTAGACGTAAAAATGGCTTAGCTTGGATCCATTGTGAATTTTGAAGGTGTTTTTTCATTTTTTGAGGGGGAGAAGTAATTTGCATGACCATTAGAGAATCAGAGATATCAACCAATAAACAGTAATGATGAGCTCTTGTTTTTTGTAAGATGATTACATTGTAATTTCTACTGCGTGTATAATTTTAACTTAAGTGGGTCAATTCCTTTCTTTTGAGCTACAGTCAGACATAGCACTTGATGAGACAATTTTTAAACCTCATTGATGGATAAAATCCGCTATTAAAAGATATTAATTGCATTTCTTGGTGAAAAATCTATTGGGGGTGGCCCCAAAATCTAGTGTGAACATGGCTATTATGTTTGTCAAATACTTATGAGTGCAAAAATGAAGTCTAGTAGTTCCAGGGCTTCCGTCTGAACCCTAGAATTCCCTGAAGTTCCTATTTTGTTACTATATAGGTCCCTAAACTACCCTAAAATCAGTATTTGGTCCCTAAACCTTCTTACTTCTGAAATTTACGGCGTAAATGTTAATGCTCTTCACGGCAGTATGAAGAGAAGGAACTAGATTTTGGGTTTCACCATGCCTTTAAACAAATATTTTACAACCAATTCAGAATTATATCAGAAGAGGGGGGGGGGGGGTGTTCTTAGTAAAACCTCATGCTGAGCTGTAAATTTATGTTATTTTGTTTAAGGCGAAATATAGGCCGCGAACAAAATCGAAACATTAGCACTATGTCGCGTTACTCAAACAACATAGCCTGTGAAATGGAATTTTAATCATTATTTTAGCGTTGAGACTTGTTTCACGTAGAAAATGAAACTTCCTCTGAAATTGAGTTTTATGGACTTCTGGTTATATTTATTTTAAAATTATTTAGTTCTGTTATTTAAAGTATAATACAGCAGATATAGGATTTAATGTTTTTATATATAATTTTAAACCGGGTTCACGGTGTGGTGGATCTAGGTTATCTATAGTATTATTAATAACAGTGTACGTTTTATTTTTATTAATAGAATTTTTTTATTGCGAATCTGATAGAAATTGATGGTATAGTGTCGTAAAAACCAAAAATAATTCATATTCATATATATATGCTAGTACGTAGTTTGTCAAAAATGAGAAGTCATTGCTCTACCTGTGATGAAATGAAATATTAATTTAGGCGCCGCAGTTTAATTAATTTTTCACTAAAACTAAAAATTCATCAAAATTCAATTATAAATCGGTACAATGTTGAAAACAATTCAAAATAACCAAGCTAAATTATTATATCTTCTTTAAAGTTTGAAGTTGATAATTTAATTTGCATATAATGAAAAGCTCGGGGTTCAATGTCACCTTCAAGGCAATATTTTGGGAGGACCGCCACATTAAGACCTAAGATGGGTGGTAAATATTTAACATTCATTCGACGTGTACACAAATTATCAATTTGCCCTGAAGACGTGTTTTATAAACCATTTTATATGTTTATGGTAGGAAAAAAAAGCCTTGTGCGGTTCATTCAGTCAAATGCTCTCTTTAATATCGTAGAATCAGGGTTTAGCACGTTCGTCTTTGAAACAGGTTTAGGTTTTAATATACATAAAAATTATTTTGTAATTAAATCATTAGACTCATGTATTAAACCACAGTAAATCAGTAATTTACAATTAACTGTTCACTTGAATTAATAGTGAACGAATTGCTAAAACATGTGAAAGTTTAAAGGGACACATTGATGATTATTTTTTAGCATATTCTCATAAATATTGCAAATATTTGCTACCACTATCTGCATTTATGGCTGTGCGGTTAGTGGTTTGTTAATGGTCCTTCAAAGTAACATTTCCTTTAAAAATCGTGAAACTATTTCTTAATAATTTTTTTATAATCCTACCGTCAAGAAATTGCTTAATCAAATTTTACACAGACACGCTAAATTTCACCCCAAATATTTCTTTTCTTTTTAATCTTATTTTGCAGTGAATAACGTTGGTTGTATGTACGAATATCCTTCCTTGTTTCTGGATGTTCCGGAACAGGTAATTTTACGCTTTTTATAAAGATTATCAACGTGTTTATTATCAATTACGCAATATATTTCGAAACCCCCGAAAAATACGAATATAATCGTTAATTCCAGAAACATTGGGACTTAATAAATCTTAACTGCGGAGCTACTTTTATGCTCACTTACCTTGTAATGCCTCAAATGGTTCAAAGGTATATATTATAAAGAAAAAAATAACAGGAAGGTGAAAGGAATTTTGTAATTTGGGAATAGAAATGCGATAACTATTTATTCTTACCGAATAGATGGACCATTAAATAAAAATGTATTCATTGTATATTGTTAGGTTATTATCTTAACTAGCTGCAATGAGGAAATCTAAGGATTCCATTTTATCCCAAGTTTCCAAGATGGATTTGAGAAATCTTAGGCTCTGTTTTCACCTTCCTTTTAAAGTGTAGATTTTTAAAACCCGTGAAATTTGAATAATTTGGCAATTTTTAGGAGAAAAGGAGTTGTTATAAACATGTCTTCCCTATCTACATTCTACCCTTTACCGTTAATGGCTGGATATTCCGCATCCAAGGTTTTTAAAAATTAGTTATTAATTCTACACACTTCATCATTAAATTAATTTTGGATTATATATATTCTGAAAGGTATACGTGGATTGGTTTACCAGAGCTTTACAATACGAATATTCTGGGAAAGGCGTAACGATTCAATGTTTGGTACCTTCCTACATTGCCACCAAGTTGGTGGGCTTCAGTAAACATCTGCGCAACCCCAATTTCATGGTACCAGACTCTGATTCCTTCGTTAGAAGCGCCCTTAAAACTGTTGGTGTTGCTAATAGAACCACTGGTCATTGGGTTCATGGTCTTCAGGTAAATATATACTTTTAAGTTTAAATGGGGAATTTTTAGGCCTAAACTTAACCAGTTAATGATGTACTGATGAGTTTTATTAATGACGTAGCGTATTTTATAAAATACACCTACTCGTTTCATTAATTTATTCACTAGCTCTTCCAGCTTTTTAATAGTCAGAAATTCTAATCTGAAATTGTATTAATTATCGCGCTTAGTATTGGTTTTACGAACACACTCCCGAATCTTTGTGGAACATCTCTAGTTGGATTATGCAAAAAGCTATTGATACTCGACCAAATAGGCAAAATAAAGGACATTAGATTTTTGCGGATCTTCGTTGAGATTTTTATTCTTGTTGTAATAAAAACTAGCCATTTCTGTAAATTTATCGCGTTGCGGGTATTTTCTACGGTATTTTCAATTTCGCGTGTTTTAAATGTTTCTTCGTCGTAAGCCTATGTTAAGTTTCCATAAAACGTTGTGATAGTAGTGACGCGTTATATGTATCATCATTTTGCCACGATACTTAACATTTATATTATTAAAAAAATATTCTAATTTTTTACATGTAATTTTAACGACACTTCCTATACTTATTAGCATTATCACGTAGGGTTTTATTACTCTTCTTTAAAGAGAGAATTAAGTCTGACAAGTGAATATTATCAATTACTTATAATTAAAATAACAAACAGTTAATGATGTCTGGGTTGATCTGAATCAATATTTAGGTTTTACCGATATTGGTTTGGCCTTTAATTAGATAGCACTCAGTTTTTCGCGTCAAAAATTTAATTTAATTAAAACTTGATTAAATTGGAGATCTACCAATAGATTTCAGTATTATTATAACTTACTCAGAAAATAGGCTTAAAAGTTGGTATTAGTAGACGAAAAAACCTTCTACTGAGACAAGTTTTGGTTACGAACTGTCTAGGCCCGGAATAGCCAAAATTACGACCACTTTAAAAGGTGACTGGTTATAATTTTTTACTAGTAAGGAATCTGTAGAAAAATGAGGTAATAGGGTTCATTCTCCCTTTCAGGCATATGGGTCAGGATGGAAACCCAAAACTAAATTTCAGGAAACTAAAAATTACATTTACACACAAAAAAAGTAAAATGGATCAAAAACGTGCCAAGTCAGAGTCGCAGGAAACAATGAGCTTCCAATTAAGGGATGTGATATAATAATGTTTTCATATACCGTATACATATTTAATTACGAAGGTATAATAGGAGCCAGATAATAAATGATAGCATTTATTATAACTTTCGATTTTAACTAATACACACCTGCCGAAATAGCTGCCGAGATAAATATGGGTAAGTAATTGCATGGCCGAGGAGTTTTTACTATTAGTCTATACATTATACTCATTTTCCTCTTGGTTATTGATATTTATATTATTTCTGTATGTTAACGTACAGAATTTAATATTTTCAAACCCTGGGAAATCATGGGTGATATTAACTACATGTATACTAAATTTTGATTATTTATTTTCCTTGTATGAAATCTTTTTCCAGGTTTCGTTCACATTGTAGGATTTTTATCTTTATTCTCGATTGCGTTTGTGTCAGCGCAATTCACTAACATAAATGTAATTATATGGTTTTAATTCGTGCACTTTATGGTGGGAAAATATGAGTTATTGCCCAAAAATGTATCTTGGGGGGTTTCTTCACAGTTATTGAACACCTTTTTGGTGGTTAAATCAATTTCTAAAGTTTTAATCGCTCTCGACATCTGGCGACGGTTTTTAGAAACTCAAACGCGATAACACTGAGATAATGATTGGACCAAATTTACTCTACTCTGAAATTCAAACCTTACCCAACCTCAGAATTTAAATTAGCTGCTAAATAGAAAACAAATACAGGCGCTTGCTTTATTTAACATTTAGAGTACAGTAACTTAGTAATTTAAATTATCATAAAATTACACCAGCAATTAAGTTTTCTTTAGAGTAATTTTAGGGACGGCAACCATAATCACTAGCTAGTGATAAAATACGCGAAGACAAAGGCCCTGGTGTCAGACATTTGTACTCTATAAAATCTGTGTTGCTCATATCCCTTTGGTATTTATGTCAAGTCACTACTGTTAAATTATTAAAAGCAACACTCCAATTTTTAGTCAATTCATTATGATGTTTAAATAGTGAAGGAAAGACACTGTGATCGTTTTTGACAAATCACCGTGTTGAAATATTAAAGCTAACTCTGTACCATTTGTGTCAAGTCACTGAATGCAATATTCTGCTATCATTAAGTCAATTAACTAGTAAAAGAAACTTTTAACCTATACCCGTGGAATTGACTTGTAGAAACGTAATTTAAAAAAAAAAAAAAAAAAGACTTGCATGGTGGCAAAGTGTTGCTTTAATATTTGTACAACAATGAATTGACTTGCATCGTAGCAGAGTGTTGCTTTAGTATTTATACCACAGTGAATTGACTCGCATGGTAGCAGAGTGTTGCTTTAGTATTTAAACAAAAGTGAATTGACGTGCATGGTAGCAGAGTGTTGCATTAGTATTTAAACCATAGTGAATTGACTTGCATGGTAGCAGAGTGTTGCATTAGTATTTAAACCATAGTGAATTGACTTGCATGGTAGCAGAGTGTTGCTTTACTATTTAAACCACAATGAATTTACTTGCATGGTAGCAGAGTGTTGCTTTAGTATTTAAACCATAGTGAATTGACTTGCATGGTAGCAGAGTGTTGCTTTACTATTTAAACCATAGTGAATTGACTTGCATGGTAGCAGCGTGTTGCTTTACTATTTGAACCACAATGAATTCACTTGCATGGTAGCAGAGTGTTGCATTAGTATTTAAACCATAGTGAATTGACTTGCATGGTAGCAGAGTGTTGCTTTAGTATTTAAACCACAGTGAATTGACTCACATGGTAGCACAGATTTCCTTTAGTATTTAAACCACATGGTTTTAGTGTTGCATAAATATTAAAAAACATTAACTGGAAAATATTGAAATTGCTCGCATTAATTTTAAAGTATTTACATTTGCAACTTAAAATTAAATTAATTCTCTTATATTCTAGTCTGTACGAGTTTGTATTCAATCCGGAAATGAATTGCAATTAAAAGTAAGAACATTTTAAATTTAAGTATAATATTAAAAGGTTTTTTAATAAATTATATTTCTTAGTCGCAATGCGTAGTTTGTTTACGTGAATCTTACAATTTTTTGATGAGTCTTTGTTGCAGAGTTGTAAGTAGTTAACTTACTTCTTTTATAGGCCTAAGTATAACTACGAATTTATCATTATAGCCATACCTACCTCAAAATGTCACGATTGAACAAGGCTCTTGCATAGTTCAAGCTTGCCAACAACAAAAATTAGATAATACTGGCACTGGAATAACAGGTTTTTTCAGTAACATCTTCAACAGCTTTTCCGGCTTATTTAATCGAGGTAGGAGAGACACGGGGGCATCACATTTAAGTGGACACTTGCAAAGTGTCAGAGCCAACTGGAGAAAACAACACTCTAATGTGGCGAGTGTTGTTCCACGGACTGATAATGTACAAAATTATATCGATACATTTTATGCTAATGCAAAAGGATCTTCTCAAAGTAACTCATTGTATAAAAGAAAGAAATAAACTTTCCGCCAATTTGTTTGGTTTTTAAGACATTTTTTAATGGTTTATAAAATAAATACAAAAAAACTGAGAAAATCAAGCAGTTATTTATTTTGTCCAACTAACTTTCGGAATATCGTAATGTTCTGTTAAAGCATCCAGATTCCTATTAAACTCCTGGAATGACGCAAAATTTACTTGTAATTTAGATACCAATGTAATCAAAGTATGATACTATGATTGTTAATAAAGCTTACCTCAACCCTTTGTTTATGTGTTTTTTGAGCTTTTTCCATAATTCTCTCCATTTGCTGTGAAAGATAATCCCAAAATTAGTTTACAGATAAAGGTGTTAGTTCCACCATTTGATGTCAAGATAATTTCAACATACCCTTTTCTCTTGCATTTTCAAGAACGCTTTCTGGGCTTTGGTCAATGGGATTTCTCGCTTTTTTTCCGGGGATGTCTCTTCAACCCCAGCATTACTCACTCCTTGAAACATTTTTTGAGAATCTTTTCCCTTCTTCTTCTTTTTCTTCCTAGTTAGTTTAATTACATATATTACACACCAGATGTGTAATAATTATAAATAAATATATGTAAGCCTCGGTTAATTTTAAAACATACTTCTTAAAATCTGTATCCACCTTCAATTTTAGAGCTCCTTTCGAGACTGTTTCGTACTCGGACATTTCGATCACTAATAGAGCGTTTTATTATGAATTGAATTATATTAAATCCCGAGTAATGGTGAATATTTATGAGATTTGTAAAAAAAATTACGTTTACCTTTTGCGTTTTCCCTAAGGAGTGTCTGCTAAATCAAAATGTTTATATAATGGCTGCCGTTTATTTACATTATTACTGCGTTCGGAACACAACCAATTTTTAGGTTCAAGCTAAATGAACACCAGTCGAAAATGGCGAATCTTATATTCTATAAAAAATATTTTATTTCCGTCCCGGACTATGGATTTTTTTTTTACCCCTCAATTGTGAATGCCGAACTTATATTCTGCTCTATTTTGGCGCGAAAGTTCTTATTGAAAAACGGTTGTATGTATATTCGCGTATATAGGCTCCATGGATAAATTATTTAATGATTTATTTATAATGTTATAATTAGTTTGGCTCTAAGATATTAAAATAGGTATCCCAAAATGAAAACGTAATATATAAGGTTATATTTGGCCGCAAAGTATTATAAATAAGCAACGGATCGTTAAGCCTTGGCTACTTTCAAGCTTGCACTTCGAAAAAACGTAAAGTCTGCAAGATGTTTATTACGAACTTAAAGACTGGATTCTACGAAAAACTTCGAACCAGCAACCAAAGAGTATTGATCCTAGTTGCTCAAGATGTGGATGCTCTATGCGCCTGCAGGATACTTCAAAACCTATTTCAATGCGATAACATCCTCTATACATTAGTACCCGTTATCAACAAAACTAGTCTATACCAATCATTTCGCGAGCACAGAGAGTCTATACGTTTCGTAGTTATGATAAATTGCGGTGCTACCTTTGACGTGGTGACTTTCTTAAAAGCTGAAGAAGTCACGTTCTACATAATAGACAGCCATAGACCGTTAGACGTTTATAACGTCTATAATGGAGCCGAAGTTTGCCTTCTGATGAAACAAAATGACGAAGAAGGAATACCCACTTTCAACGAAGTGTTTCGTGATGAAGAATCTGATGATGATGAATTGGAGATTACCGAAGAACGTATCGAAAAAAGGAGCCAGAAGAGAAAATGGGAAGAAAATAGACATAAGGTACTTTTTGAATATACGCAGTTTAGTTACTACGGCCCCTCGGCTGCTATTACTTTATTTGAACTCGCGTGGACACTTTCGAAAGATACGAACCAACTTTTGTGGTGGGGAATCGTCGGTTTAACCGAACAATATCTTAAAGGACATATTGAGAGTAACCAATATATAATGGATTTAGGGAATGTTCAAAGGCACGTTGCCCATCACAATCAGAAACGAAATGATGAAAATAGTCTGGCCATCGATTGCTTAAAGATCGAATTTGAGAATGAGCTTCAACTATCTCTCTATCGACATTGGTCTATTTTTGAGAGTTTAAAACACACTAGGTACACGGCCTGTAGTTTTAAACTATGGACTCAAAAAGGGGAAAAGAGATTATACGGCTTTTTAGCCGAATTGGGTTTACCATTAGTTCAGTGCAAGCAAAAATTCACGTGCATGGACATACACTTACGAAAGAACGTTAAAGAATGGATGGAAGATGTGGCTGAAAAATACGATCTTCAGAAAATTACATACGGATCTTTTTTGGCCCATTATGGATACCGCAATAAATTCAACGCTATGGATATTGTTCGAGCTTGTAGCGCCCTTTTGGAATCAACGGATCGAGACAAAAATGCGGATGATAGATTCTTGGACGCCTTGGATTGTTTATCGAAAGGAAATAGTTGGATATTGGATCGTGGAATCGAGTTAGCCAAGTTCCAATTGATGGCCATCTTCAAACAAGTTCAATCGCTCTTGGATATGCACGAAATTATCTCAGCTGGCCCATTTCTTTACGCCTCGCTTCAAGAAGGTTGCCCCGATGCTAGATATTTCTCTCACCTGGACTGTCTCAAAGAATTAGCTCATTTCTTGTTGAACGCTCACGTCAGTGTCTCAAAGAGTAAAAAAGCTCGTAATATGCCCCTGTTATTAATTTCCCCACACGCTGATCAAGAAGGTACTTGGTTAGTTATCGGGATACCACCTCTTTCGGAAGATTCGCCAAAGAATTTCTTCGGGAAAGCTTTTGAGCAAGTCATCTTGCGTATGAAAAGCGCTGCGGCTATTCAAGATAGTTTTGATCCATCTATGATGCAAATTAACGGGCAAGATAAGAGCAAGTTTTTCGATACTCTAATTACCCTTCTTAGTTAATCGCTTAAATTATTACAAACAACCATTAATTAGTCCTAAATACTTGATATAAGATTTAACGACAGTTATTAAATACCATTTTAATAAACTATATTTTTAAAAATGTGAACTAAAATATAAAATAAAGGATTTTTTTAAATAAACCATTAGTCGTTTTTAATTAATATTTTAGCCCAATTCTAAAAAGGCAATTTCATCAATTAATACTTTCAAATTATAAGTGAATTGTACTTTGTAACAATATTTATTCTTGAGATGGCGCCAGCTTTGATCTTTCCAACCACTTGAATGTTAAAGGCGCCAAATATGAAAAAAAATATATATGCGTATTAGTATTTGAGATGACAGTCTAATATGACAAAATGAAAAGTCCTGCATAGGTTTGTCTCTAAATGAGTAGTCTGTTTTAAAATGCAATAACGGGTTTTCTATAATAACAATTACGAAATTCATTCATTAGCTATGCTTCAATGATTCCTCTTAACATCAGTCTATTACTCCTTTAACTCTAAAAAACCCAAGGCCAACAAGCGCCAATTAATAAAATAATACTGAACAATATAAGCGTAAAATCCATTGAAACCCAGCTTGAACCAAAATAGAAAACCATTATTTTAACGCGAAATTCTGAAATCATACAGCTTTTTTTTTTTTTTTTTTTTTATCTTTGGTACTTAACCAAGATGTAATAAATTATGAACCGCACTCAGGCATACTTCCAATTTCAAAAATAAAACATTAACACGTGTTTCTCGAGTGATAAATAAAGGCGTGGATCTTTAAAACTGCTTTTTTTATTCTTTAATCATTGCGTAACTTAAAAATTAAAGAGAAAATTAGAAGAGATACAAATCCTACATTGGCATGCCATGCGAGTGGGTGGAAAAATGACCTCAAACTGACCCCCATACATTTAAGCCTAACCTAAAACGATATTTTCGATTTAGCTAACGGTTTGCAGCATTTTCCGGAACTTGTTTTTCACTATTGTATATTTGCCTATGACACTGGGCGGGAGGAGAGATTTCGAAGTCTGCTTCCGAGTACAGTCATAAATTAATTTATGCTAACAAGAATGTATTATTTTACAATAGCCTAAAGTTCCCTAACCTCTAAGTTGATCAGAAATGGGCGGTACCTCTCTAGATTATCAGAGCCAAATCAGCCAATCAGAAAGAGCAGACGGAAAGTGTTGTGACATTGAGGAGCTGTTGACGGGTAAATAAAATTAAATTTCCATTTAAATTATAATTAAAAATGGTCCCAATTATGCTGATAAACGTGTTAGTAAAAGGAATTCTAGATAGTAATGATTTCCCTAAGTTAAACGTTCAAAACAGTGGTCCCAACTATAAAATAGACAAATGATCACGGCCCACCCACTCCAGATTCAAAATTACAAAAAATCTCCTCCAAGACAGTATTAGATTCTAATATAAGTCTGAAAACTTTACAATTTACCTAAACGTCTCCACTTGGTCTATAACTACTCCGTCAGAATCCTACGCAGATTCAGAGGATTGTAGTAATTGTATCATCGCATCCCTCCAAAAAATCAATAATACTAGTGTATCCCAAACGGTATAGCAGGCTTGTCTGAAACTCTCCATCTTCGAATAGAAGATATTGGGTCAAGATTATGCTTTACTAAAAATATAATCAATATATATTTTTAGTACCTTCCAATCCTCAGACGCCGGGCGAAACGCCAAAAAAATTAAAACAAAAAATATCATATACATCAGTTACTGACGTAACAAGTAAGCGCGAAATCACGCATTTTTGGGCCAGTACTGCGCGTGTGTGAAATTGGTTGTAGAGTGATGTTGCAACTCATTCAGAGGATTTTCCCGGAGAAAACCACTTCATGTAATAAACAATACTATGACGTCACGAGAATGACCAATCATTCGATAGATCAAGTCGAGAATTTTGTACTAAATGAGTTAGCTAATACAATGGTAACCAAAATAGTGTTTGGATTAACTGATAAAGAACAGTAATTACAGTACTAGCTCGAGGTTTATTAATTAGATAATTAAATACACAAATAATCTACACTGGTGCAACAGAGATGTTATCAAGTGTGTAATTTACTGCAAACATTAATAAAACCAATTTGCCAGCTGCGGATCAAAAAAACAAAACAAAAAAAAACGAATGAATGAAAGTCATATGACTTTACGTAAGCCAAAGTTGAACTGTCAAAACGTGCCTGGATGGCTACAAGTTATGTGTGGTTGGTAACCTATATAAGCGGTAGTAACAAGGGGGCCCTCCATCGTTCGAACAGAATTCCTCTCTCTATTTTCACTCTCTCTTGCGCCAAAAGCAGTTTTCTTCCGGTGAGGGGAGGGTCGCGACTGAGACCCAAAAATCGTTGGCTTCACCTTACGAGAGAACATTTCAGTTACAAGCTCTTTAATTGAGAAACACAGCGGTTCTATAAAGACTGCGTTAGCTTTTACCTGCTTTTACCAAGTTAATACGCGAACGTTTCAAAGTGAACCATTACTTGGGTTCAGTTGGTTTAGCCTCTTTTAACAGTGAAAGCAAAGGCTTTTTTTAATTAGATCAACCCGAATTTTTGGATAGTAAGCTCTTGCTCTCCGTGTCTAGATTTCTCAAAATTGTAAAACTCTTTTAAGGATCATCATCAGGCCTCAAAATGGATTTTAAAAACGACCGTAACCGGATTTTTTTTAACGTAAGTTTATTTAATATAAACCTTTCTAAAATAGTTTGTGTAGAACATGGACTTTTTAACTGTTGATCAGGATAAGCATATTTATAACGTATAAACTTGATAAATACCAGGGGTAACGTGGATAAATTTCCAATGTTTTGTATTTTAATTTTAACAAAGGATGGAGTTTTCTGGTCACGTTGATTTTAGTTCGTAGTTTTCTGGTTCTATGCATTTAAAAATAGACGTTCAATAGTTTTTGAATCGCGTTATATTGTGTATAGGGTAATTTTTTTATTGAGCTACTCCGACTGCTTCTCGAGCCATTGGCCCAATGTTTTTTTGAGTGCTCCAAGAGCAGTTCCAGTAGCAAAACGAATTTTTTATCATTTCATTCTCCCTTTATTTAGAAGTTTGAAAAAATGATTTCTGTACGCAGTTAGGCTTAATATTGAGTATTAAACGGCATCAGCCTTCGCTGACTAGTCGCTAACATAAATCACAAGGTATGACATCATCTTTAACGAACTTTGAAGCTTTGTTTCCATTTTGGCGCGAAATGACGCGTTTTTATTTCCCGCGTCAAATCTTCATGTTTATTAATAAAGGTCAACTCCTACGTCCCATAGAGGCAACGGAAGAACTGGTCTTAGTTGGCCAGATTTAGTTATAAGTTATACCGCTTCCCTAGAAAATTCATTAAGCCATGTTTTTAAGCCAGTCACGTGATTCTAAATTAGCCAGAACTTTTTTCAAGTGGATTAAGATTTGTCCTATTGCAATCTTCTTGACCCCCCCCCCCTGAAAAAGACCGTAAGTTTGTTGACTACATTATACAATTAACTGATAGTTTTATCATAAGTTTATAACTTAAAAGTTAAATTATAAACATAGTTATAAGGATATAGGGAACAATGGATTTAATCTTTAGTCTTTCATACGGAGTACGGAAATGTATGTCTTAGCATTTTGGTCTTAGATTGATGTGTGTAATGTAAAATATAATATAATATGTCATGAATGAAACCCTTCTCTGTTGAGTGCTGTGTATGGATTCGATGGAAAGAAAAATTTCATTTCGGCGTTGAGTTTTAGATTAAAAAGAGGGTCAACAAACCGATACATTTTCGCGATATTAGATTTTTGCCAATTAAGCCTAGATATTGCGTATATTGCTGATGATGTGATGTATATCATCCTAGTATTTTCTTACAGCTTTAAGAGTCAGTTGAAGATTTGAGCGTTTACTAATCTATTTTCCATGCCATCCTTTAGATAACAATATTATAGATTAAAGGAAGCGTGACTTTGAACGTGCTTAAAACTTTTACTGATTTCCGCTGTCTATAAATTTGGCACAATCGTCTATTTAAGGATTGCTAAAATAATATTTTTATATTATAAACTTTAACCTTTTAATTAGTAGTTAATGACCTAAACACAATATTTTAATAAGAGTTTGTTGTTAAAGAAAGTGTGATTGACTTTTTGTGACTCAATTTCACCAAATTAATTAAGTTATCATACTTTTTAAATGAAATATTCAACATCTTATGTATTTATCTCTTCCGAGAGTTAATTTATGTCAAACTTTGACCTCAGCTTGATAGATGTGAGATCTAAAATTATTATTAGGCCTAATTATCCAAATTTTCAGCACGTGCCTAGAGTTTAATGTAAGTGTTGAATTAAAATGTATATTCAACTAAAAATAATTTTATCCTAAGTTAAACTGGGATTTTCAAGAGATTTGATTATGGATAAGGTCAGATTACATCTTACAAACTTAGCATAACATAATTTCAGAAGAAAATAAGCTTCATTTTCTTTTGATAATTCCGTTATCAGATTTCCTAAAAGTTTAGCAGTTTTTATATTCTGTCAGTTATTTTTGAAGTGGATCTCTAGATTGACTTGTTTCAAGTTTTCAAGCCGATAATCTGAGAGATAGATAAGCTAAAAACCAGATATCTGATATAACCGCCCATTTTTTTACCCTACCGGTAGAATTCTATAGACCCACCTATAGGGAGACAGCAAAGAGCCAAGGGGGAAGAAACCCTGACGTCATAGAACCCTCTTACTGAGGAAGCGCTTGTAAGGTCGAGTTCTTGTAATTGAACTGAATCAAACTGCAATTGGCTTAACAAAATAACAATATATCCCTAATAAATTGTCATTATCTATCCCATCTTAAGTGGATAGTTAGCGTAAAACTGGGTTTCCTTTATATCACAAATAAGAAAAAGATAACAAAAACTTTAGGACCAGGGGCCCCCGAGGAGGAACGACTTCAGTGAGGGGTAAAAACCAGTTTGCTTAAAATTCCTAGTACTATCTATATAGCCGTTAAAAAAATAGTTCGTGTCTGTAGCTGCAGAGAGAAGAGAGATAGTTTTTCCTCGATCTGAATACGTAAGACCATGAGCTTTTAGACTCGAGATATTATCGTGGAAATATTATCTCATGGAATGTCTAGATCATTTCTCTTATTGAAAGTCAATGAAAAGTCAGGGAAATTTCTCTTTAAAGAATTCGGTTTTTATCCCCATTTCCTCCATACCAGGGGGTGGGTGTAGGCTCTCATATTGTACATAAATGAAGATGTAGATGATGTTCCATCGGTAACACCTTCAACAGTTTTAAAGTAGACACGCAACCTGACTCGATTCGGACCTCGTCCAATCTCGCGAATTTTAATTTATTTTGGAAAAGCTGATTTCTTTCGTTATTAATTTGGCAAGGCCCGAATTGAGTCAGATTGCAAGTCTACTTTAAAAGTTATTTTATTAAAAAATACAATCACGTGTAAGGTGTGTGAATTCTTTTTATGTATTTTAATTTTGAAATTTTTCTATCGCCATCAAGAATATTGTTGCTATTATAATTCAAACTATTTCATAACTATTGTCTGTCAAAGTTTCGAAAACGGGTTTCGTCCTACGCAAGGATTTTTATATTTTGACATATGTATAGTTAAACTATAAACTATAGGGTAGATTATGTTAGAGGTAGATTATGTTAGAGGCATTTTATTTTCCGAGTTGATTATTTATTTGTGAAACAATACGTACGTGTACCTTTTCTACAAAATCAGTTTACAAGCATGTATCTTTGTCTGTACTAAAGTGATTGCGTAATTAAGTACGTGTTTAGTATTACCAAATGATGTAATTAGTTACGTAATAAAGTAATCGGTGCTAGATTTTTACGGAAGCGGTTAGACCCTCATTTTCAAATCAAAATGTAACTTGTTTTTTTACCTAGACTAAAAGTGTAGTACGTTCATGTAGAACCAGGATAAAACAATTGGATCGATCGAGAAGGCAGAATCACTCTCTTTCAAATACTTTAGTTGTGTAGTAAACTCTTTGACCTGTAAACTTTCCTGTATTATTGGCTTTCCTACTGTACGGATTCGTTTCCCAGGAAAGTCTGTTAGAAAATTTCGATGATGTTCTTTAAAATGAACTGAATGCGCGTAGAAATATCAAGAATGAGATTAAGCATGATTCAAAGAGTATCCCGTAGCGCGTGTCACGGGGATTTTATTAAGCCAAAGGTGGGGAGTTTTTTGATTAGTTGGAGGTTAATGCCAAAATCAACCGTTTTTCGGTACAAATCAGACACTTCCTGAATATTTTTCTCTTCCTGAATATTTTTCTCTTCATCCTCCCTTTAATATGGAAGCGTTATGAACGATAATAAAGATTTCAACGTGATTTAAATATCATTATAGGAGCGGAGGAAAATGCGTATAAGAAGAGCAATCAGAAACACGCTGAATTTCATAAATGGGCCCGGCTATCATTCGGTTTATTGTAGTCTGTTGCTAAATTTATTGCCTTTTTTTTTTTTCTTTTTCAGGTTAGTAATAGCCTAGATTAGTGTCCTTCCGGTAGAATGAATCTTTTGTTTCCGGTTTTTAATTGTTTCGTGTTTATAGAACTAGGATATATTGCCAAATCGTAAATTACAAGTAATTGTTTCCGTCAAAGTAATAACTAATTTTACGAAAGTAATTCCATTCCGATGTATATTGACTTACATCGTGATTGCAAATATATAGAACGGTAAATTTATAATTAGGTCCGTATTTAGTTCTTATCAATAATCAAAGGCGTTTTTTTATATTACGAACATTATTATCTCAAAGTCTTATCTAAACCACGCCACTAAGGTTACACTCATAGGCATAAGGAGTTTAAAAATGAAATGCTACGAGTCGGACATCTAATTTCGATCAGGTAAACCCTTCTTCCTGTTATAGTAAAATAAGTAAATGGTCAAAACCATACTTATCCACTAAAAGGTAAAATTTCACAATTTAAAGAAATATCAAAGGTAAACGTAAACCATGATGTAAGCCTACAGCTTTAGCCTTGGTGAAAGCTACCAAACTGAAAGTAGAACAGCTGTTAACAGTAGAATGAGTAGGAAAATCCCTTTAGTACCTTGAACACAATTTTGAAAAACTATACATATCCGCATTTATAGTTATCCCTAGTAAAGAATTATCTAGTTTCTAGAGAGTTAGGCTTAACGAACCTTAAAATTAAAAATCTCTTGTAATTGGTAGAAAGTTACTATATGCCGGTAATTGTTTTTTCTTTATTTTTTTAACGTTTCCCTAGGTAAAACGGTTTTAATCTATATTGTTGGAATTATCCATTGTTAGATAAAATATTCACCTTTCAGCGTAAGTGTAAAATGTTCTCATCATGCTGGTATACCATTCCATACAGTTGCACTTAAAAAGTTTTGTTCTCGTGGTATTTGATGCGAGACGCCTCGTAACGACCCTGATTTTAATACATTTCATTAACTTTATTAATTAATAGATTGAATGGTATCCGCAACGGAAGGAATAAGTGTATCAGCAAATTGGAAACGAAATACAACTCTCATCTTGATTGAATTGGATAGCGAATTGTCAAGATGATACTGTCCAGTCGTGATAAGTTCGTCTCCGCCTTGGACAACCGGTTGACCATGGCTATTACCATCACCTTCATCTTGTACTTTTTCTGGATGGACGTGGCTTTGTACAGAACCATTCAAAATCAAGTACCCTTGAGGACGGGTCCAAACGTAACCAAACCAGTGACAAATAATCCTTACTCTCCGTTCAGTGGTCTATCCGTCAAGATGATGATGATGGATCAATTTAATCACTACGTCGAAACGCCCCTAGCCCAAATATTTAACTCCGTAAGTCTTTCGATTTGTGTGGTTTTGGACAAACGAGGCCACAATAGGGATAAGCCAATGATTAAAAAGAAATGCGTGAGCTAGATTATCTACTAGAAGATTATAATTTATTTGTAACTTGTTTTAAAATAGTAGTATCAAGAAATTCACGTTATCACAATTAAAATAAATAACGAAAGGTCACGCTTTGAGGGTAAATAGAATGTTTCTTTAAGGTCACGGGATTATCGACCAAGGTGTTATGGATCACGCCAAACATGATCAGCATTTCCGGTCTTCTATTCGCGCTGGCAGCTGCTAAATGCGCAGCTTGCGACCATCCAGGTTTGCACTTAATTGGTATTATCTTCATGGTCATTCGCGGGTTTATGGACGCCCTTGATGGCCTGGTGGCTCGCGACAGAATCGGCGTTGCCCAGAGTCTATCCATTCGAAGTTCATCCGGATACGTAGTGGATGGTGTCGCCGATACCATTGGTTATACGGCATACTTAATAGGTACTTAGACCTATTTTAAAGGTTCAAAGGCCAACGATTACTTCTAATTCGTGGTAATGTTATTTCAGGTTGTTTCATATACTTGAAAAGAAATATCCCAAAGCAGAAAACGTACTTACCTCTGGCCACCGTCGT
This sequence comes from Odiellus spinosus, assembly GCA_963920705.1. Taxonomy (NCBI): domain Eukaryota; kingdom Metazoa; phylum Arthropoda; class Arachnida; order Opiliones; family Phalangiidae; genus Odiellus; species Odiellus spinosus. The sequence continues at coordinate 14,152,351 of OY987237.1, read as the reverse complement.
TGGTGATAAAGTTATTAGTCATACTAATCCAAATCCGTGGACATCGCAAAGGATATTTCTCGTTGTATTTTGCTTCGGTATGCAAATAGCCGCCGGTGCCGCCTTGTGGGACCATTACTGCGATACTTATCACAAATTACTCGAAACACCCAGGACGTCCGACGCTCAAGCGGTAGGTCATATGGACATCTATCACTCTGCGCAACTTTTACCAAATCAATCAATGACTGTTAATTTAGTAGAAGTTGCGTCAAGCCTATTTTGTTTTTTTTTCATTCTAACTTAAAATTTCAATTGAAATATTACTTTAGATAGTCCAAAACGAAGTTTTAAAATCAACGTTAACGTGGATCGTGATTTGGTGCTGGAAAGTTTCAAACTCCCACGCGTTGATGAATTTATTTTTGGGAGCTGTTTTTGTCAACAAAATGTGGGTAAGTAATTCTGGTAATAGCAAACGCGCGCCTTCGAATCCCAGTGGTCTAGTTCTTCAAAAAGCCATACAACTGTTGAAGAATTAACGAGACAACGCGTTATAATATACCCTGATATATTTATAGGTATTTCTAACGTGGATCCAGTTCATAGGATTTGTCGAGATTTTTACCCTGTTCGTTTTCACCGAAATACATTTACATGACGTAATTATGGCTTTTTATTTTTAACCAGTCATTTCTTAAATTAGCCAGAACTTCCCAGCTGTTCGCGTTCTTAGTTTATGGATAGTTTAGTTCAAAGTAGATGAGGGAACTTTTTGAAATGCTTTTGCTCACTTTGCTCTAGTTCGAAAGTACTAAATTATTTTAATAAGTAAAAGAAAAGGTTTAGTCGGATATTTTCGGTGGCAAAGTAGATGCTTTGAATACTTATCTATCGTCAGAGACGTAATTTTATTCAGTTTGAGAAAGGTTTACAATCTAGACGTTGTCTCAAGGTATTTTAGACTAACTTCGAAGTGGGTGGGCTGAACAAGTTGGTCAATATAAAATATATGGGGGTCAGTTATTCCAGGTCCGACGGTCGAGTGGGCTTGAAGCCCACCCTGCCTCCCCGCTTCCGACGCCATTAGAGATTTTAGACTTTGAAGCATTTTGTCCCCAGGAATTTCGAAGTGTTAAGATATGGTAGAATCATCATGGCGATCATTTTACTTTGTTTTTGAAGGTTCAATCGTACATTGAAACGTTGTATTAAACATCAACGGGAGTGACAGAGAGCCTTATGTCTTTTTGTTAAAAAAAAGACGCCATTAAGTTTAAAATGTTGCCATAAAAACTGGTGAAATCTGATCAACGTCAAAAATGAAATATTTTTATATAAATCTTTTTAATCTTTTCTTGTAAATAATGTTCCTTAAAAATGATAGTTTTTTTTTTTTTTTTAGTAATTTAATAATAGATGTTAATGTATCTAGCAAATTTTAAAGAAAATTATCGAAGAAAATTCACTCAGGGTAAAGATATTTCATATTATCATAATTGTGCCAAAGCTGTGATATTATGTAAATGTTATTTTTGTTTTTTTTTGTTTCTTTTTGTTTTTTAAGATGAAAAAAGTAGAATTTTTATACGCCAAACAATTTTATGTATCACCTAAGAGCGTACGGAATAAGTAATTCTGTTAAATTGCAAGTATGTCTTAATGACGATGTAATTAATGGTACCATACTTCAAGTTAAATTTGAATCTTTGATAAAGTAAGTGTTGTTCTATAAAATGATAAATATTTTCTTGCAGAATAATTTAATTTTCTTGATTAATTAATTATTCTATGAAATTATCAATTTTTCTTCTTGAAAAATCGACTGTTCAATTAAATAGTCGAGCTTTCTTGACAATTAATCGAGTGTCCAATAATTATATTGATTATTCAATAAATTATTCGATTTTTGGGTTCAACAATAAATTTTCAATCGAATACTCGATTTTTACTGTCGAATAATTGATTGGTTGATAAATTAATCGATTTTTACTGTCGAATAATTGATTGGTTGATAAATTAATCGATTTTTACTGTCGTATAATCGATTATTCGTATAAATTATCGATTTTTCTTGTCGAATAATTGATTTTTCAGTTAATAATTTGGTTGTTTCATCAAAGATCAATTTTTCTGGATGAATAATTGATCAAATTTTTTCTTGAATAATTAATTTCTTGTAAATAAGCAAACAGAATCCCAATTAATTTGAAATATCAATTATTTTAGAGATAAAAAATAAGTTGAAAATATATTTGAAACAAATTTTCAACTATTTTCAATAATTAGACATTTTTAATTAAATATATTTTATTCATTGATTAAGTGATGGAAATTACAGGATCTTTAATTCTTTTAAAAACTGCTAAATATTTTTCGCCATTGTTTCTAGTCACTTTCTTGCCTTCTTCGGAACTATCGAACAACTTTGATACAACAACGTCGTTGGTCAATATTTCATCATCGACTCTTTCGAACAACGGATGATTTTCAAAGTGTTTCACCATCCAATCGTGAAGATCTTTCACGTCAGTTATCGTGTAAGCTAGCCCCTGTAAGTAATTTCAATTATTTAAAATTTTTAGAGATTAAATTTGAGTATTTAATTTATATACCTCGAGTTGGAGAACATAGGCGTATTCTGCCAATAATTGAGGGCTTATAATCCTCCATTTGTGTTTTTGCTTCTTGAAATGTGGGTCGGGAAATAAGAAAAACATTTTGCTTAACTGAAAGAATAAACGTTAAATTTTAAAATTAAAGGATTTTTTTTAATCTTTGCGATTTTTACCTGTCCTTTATGGAAGTAATTAGGCATGTATTTCATGGCGTTTGTCCTCATACACGCAATGTTTTTATAACACTCGTTACTAGCTTGCAAAGCTTTGATTCGATCCTGAACGTAATCGGAAACTTTAACCCTAATTTCCATTCCCAGCATCAAAACATCCGGGAATAATGGTGATAATTCAACTGTAAATAGTTAAATTAATTTGAAATGTTTCTAGGAAAAATAGTTGCTAAATTAAGTACCTAATAAGCCACCGTAACCACACCCTATGTCCGCAAATTTGACAGCGATTTTTGAATTCTGTATTTCTTCCGGTGGAATTTTAGGGTAGATTTCTTGCCAATCCATTTCTTTGGGTGACGTTGGGCTTGGTGAATATACTAATATTAAGTTTATTAATTAAAATAACGCTATGATTATTAACTTACTATTTAAAACAATGATCTGATATGGGGTTAGAGTGAGCCCTTTGCCGATAATATCTTTTTTGAGGCAATTTTGGGGCCTCATTGTCGTTTGCCATATTATTTATAACTTTTGCGACTTCAAAAAATTTAATACAGCTAAGAATTAGTAATTGTTTTGATAAATTTCTTTAAGGTTCATGAATTTTGACTCCAATCTGCGTTACACGTCTTCAAAATGACCTTTTTTGAGAGTCAGACTACGTAGCGGACGACAAATACATTGAGTTCAATTCAGTAGCCAATAGTAGGCTGTGAACGACTAGGCCGTTTGTTTGAGCGGGAACGTTCCGATGTTTGATTTATAATCGTCTAAATCAACATTAAAGTCTAATATGAAAGAAGATAAACAAGTTGCTTTATGGAAACCGAATAGAACACATAAAGACACATTTCTCAAAATCAAACAAGACGATCAACCAGAACAAAACAATGCGAAGGACGTGGGACTACAAATATGGTCAAATCAACATGCATTCTCAAATGGTAAGTACCAAAACTACCAATACTATTTTATGTAAGTTATTCTGAGTTTATTATTATTATTATGTTTTATTGTTTAATGTGTATAATAATGTTACGCGATCATAATTAGGCTTAATCTAGCCCTAATTGATTTAGGCGACGTAAAATTAGTCATCTAACGTTTTGTTTTTTACCCTAAGAATATTTTTTGTTCCAGCATTTTTAAAAGAGGTAGGGTTGAAATCATAAGCATATTATTATAAACGTACTGTTGAATCCATAAAAGTATTTTGGTACGTTTTGCAAGTCATTGCTAAGCCTAGTTCGTGAGCTGACAGACAGCATGAATGAAAACATACTCCCCTCCTTGCTTTTTATGCTATTAAAAAAAGTGTCCGTTGTATAGGGTTAGATTGTGGCTGGCCCCACTGGTTGTTCAGAAGTAGGCTGTAGCATCTCCACATGCGAATAGATTATCATAGAGAGAGGGTCGGGTTTTTTCCCCGTGTTTCAAAAATGCTTGGTAGTTTGTTAACCTCCCAAAGCGAAAGGACGCGCGTTAAGAGTTTTAACATGATTTTAGGTTATCAAAATATCACCAAGTAATTCAAATAAAAAACACTATTTAGGGATATCTTCTAGTAGTCCGAGAAGGCGTAGTTTATTATATATTCTAGGTGTTAAAGATCGTCTTAACACTCACTTATCGAGTAAGTATGAAAGTTTTGATTGTATGTAAAACCTGAAAGCTACCACCCCCTTTTATCGATAACAGAAACAGATAATAAGTTTTAGATATTGGTGCAAACAATGTTTGATGTTTTGAACTTGAAGGAAATAATCTTAATGATAGTTAAATTTAAAACAACTTCATTTGAAAATAAAATGTTTAGAGCCCTTTTAAAGGCCCTATCTGCTCTGAAACTTGCCCCTTTAAAATGACCGTTCATTAATTGCGTTTTCATCTACACAATGATATGTAAAAATGTGATGTAATAAATAATCTTCCCTTACGCACACAGCCTAGCTTTGACCGTACAATTTGTTTTGTACAACGTCGTCTGCTAAGCTAGAAAAGAAGGCGACTTTAAAGGGGATTTAAAAAACGCGGATAGTCCCTTTAAAGTCGTCTACGTTTCTTGTTTTGCAGACGACACTTAGCCATAACAAATTGTACAGTTGAAAGATAGGCTAATAAGTGAAGATGATTTTCAAGGGGCGTATTCTCGAGTAGATAAAGCCTTTTCTTAAACAGCAAAATCATATCTATACAATTTGGCCTTTAATGGGGCCTTAAAAAAGCAGCTAGGCCCTTTAAATAAAATCATTTTGAAAGACTGCATGATTCCACCATACACTAAGGCATCGTCTGCTTAATTTAACTGACGTAGATGAATCTACTGACTTGTAATTAATTGTAATTTAATTTTATCTCGCGAAATATTTTATTTTCTCTTATTTTTATCAATAATTTATAACACTTTTTGTTCCCTGTTTAATCTAATCTTTAAAATTATAAATATATTGAATGATTTTGCTGGAATTCTGTTAGTATATAATTACTTTCAAATGTTGGTTACGCAAGAAGGTTCTCTATAGTCGTGACTAGGGGCTTGAAATGGGTTAGTTCTAAACGGGCAACGGAAGTAGGATAATCTGTTGAAATCTAGCTTCTTTCATATCCCCAAAAAAAAATCTACCAAACTTAGAAGTGATACCAAAGGCTAGAAGAGTTTTCTATATTCCTTCTTCTAGTTACTAGTCTCATTGACAAGGCCGTGAGTATTCAAAAATTATGAAAAAGGGAAACTGTAAGCTATAAAATTAAACTCATATTTGTCCATTTTTCCTGAACTTTACGAAGAGTATGAAATGGTGAAATAAAAGTGTAATATCTCTAGTCTAAAATTTTTTAAATAAAAAGGTCTTATGATTCCCTTAATGAATTCAAAGTATAAAAGAATAGTTTCGGGAAAAATTATTATTTTTTACCTTATAGTTTCCTTTTAAACGTTTCTCAAACTAGGTGTATGACGTAGAGAAACTTATGGCGCATTAATACTTAATATTATCTCTCATAGAGATTAAAATAGTTTAACAAACTGTTCTTGTGTTAGTTTATATTGCGTTAACAGTAAAAGGGTGGTCGGATTTAGTATTTTAAAAAACTAACAAATTATTACGCCTTTTGAAGTTACCCGAGATTCAAAAGCTTAATTATCTCTTAACAAAGGAGAGCGATTTTATCCTTGCAACTCCCTTGTTTGTAATTTTTGTTTTATTCATAGAAAGTTGATATTGAATCTAAACTATAAACCCAAGTGCCCTTGCGCTTTATTTTACTATAATCTGGTATTGATACAAAACCCTAAACTGTAGCAGGCTATAAATGAACAACATTTTACGCAACACTCTTTGTTTTAATAATTAGTAACGTAACCATTTAAGATTGTAAATTATTGGTATCCTTTTCATTTCACTTTCGATTTGTGACACTTGATTTGGTAGTAAAATTGTGGGTTTTTCGGAAACACCTACTAACATAGTGGCCTACAATAAAAACATGTGTGTCAAAACTATATATAAAATAATAAAAGCGAATTTTTGGGGAATTTGCCAAATAATCGTATTATTATGCAAATACCTTTACATAATTATACTGGTTAATAAGTACACGCCTACTTCATTTGCAAAAATCAAAGGTTTAACGAAAACAATAGTCTGGGGGAAAAAAAAACACTGTTGAAATATTTTTGGTATGTTTTTCTTTTCTTCGGTTTTATTTTACAAAAGTGCAGTTAACTTCGTGTCTCTAGTGTCTATGTTCTTGTAATTTTTTGAGGAAAATGTTATTGCCATTGTAAATTTATCTTCAAGATCAGAAGCTCAGAGCTCCCAGTGAAGTGTAGAATATTTTTGAGAGGTGTATTAGGATGTTTGGTGTTCTGTTTTATAGTTAATATTTAACTAGTTTTTCTAGATAACTACATATTTGGATATATGGTTATATGAGCTTCAATTTAAGTCAATCTACGTCAAAATCCGTCAATAACTAACAAAGTTATGCATTTTTAAAGAAAGTTTCATTATTTTGATAATTATTTGAAATTTTAATTATAATCTATGTTAGATTACAATTACGTAGTTTTATTAGATTAAATTGTTTCAACGTTCACCTTTTGATAACAAAACACGTGATTTAAATGTAAGTTTATGCATAAAATATGTTAATCATCAAAATAATCGTAGCTATTGACCGAATTTGACATAATTGGTCGGATTTTGAAGTTAATAAATAGCTCTAAAAGAAGATTATTCAAAATAGTTTCTCCCAGATCTTTATCTACGAATATAATTAAATTTTTAAATTTAAATATTACAAAATCAATAAGAGTTAAATTAAATTTTGTGTCAACTGAATGAAATTAATTTTAAAGCAAGGTTTTCTTAGACTTTTCTTTGATCAGTTCCAAATAAAATTTGAATAGCATTTTCGGGAAAGATCGTTAAAAATTACAAGCGCTGTTGAAGGCTGAAATAATGATTGGTCCGAATTTATAATTTATTCAAATTTAACCAAACTTCAAAAATTTATTTAAACACCAAAAAAGTGTCTAAAAATTGGGAAAAAAAAAATTATTTTGGAATACGTTTTTTGGCATCCGTTGATTCCGAAAATAAATTCAAAATCTGATCCATTTTTTAGCTCCAAGTTTTCGTTTAATTATTAATGTCGCTGTAATAATTTCTATGGCATATGAATATATTGAAATTTTTTCTTCTAAAAATGCTATTCATATTTCATTTGGAAGTCAAGTGATATCTTTAACAACCGAAGTAATTTTATAGGAGAGAGTGGTTTATAAATTGAATTATTTTGCAGTTTTGTTATAAGCCCTTAAGCTGCTTTGAATATTATTTAGTGCCCTAATTTCGACCCAGTTTTTGTTCCTGATTTCTATTTTATTTGACGCGTGATGGTGATAGAAAAATATCCACGCACTTTTAGTTTTTTCGCTGCTAGAATATTTGTCGTAGAAACCTTTTCTATGATAAAACTTCCTCGTACGGTTTTCGGTGTTAATTGTATTTTTTCTTCAACCATTCTTTATGTTAGTATAAAGTTAGTTTAATATACATCTACACCGGGTATTCAGTGCCGTTATTCCTTGAATTGACACGACGTAAAACATGGCAGGCGGTAATTTTAGCGTCGCCAATCGAAACAAACATTCCACAGGGGTAAGTGCTAATATTTAGTCAGTACAGTAAGAGTATATTATCGTGATACCCGCTGTATACCAATTGCCTATCGGACGTGAACCTATAATCGAATTTTTAATCGAAAACTAATTGGAATTATGACTTTATCAAGATTGTTCATAAGGATGGAATTTTTTTTTCTCTGATTTAAAGAGATAATGAAACTAATTATGAAAATATATTTTTCAAAGCAAAATTTCCTTTAAATAGCGACCATTTAAATATAATTTAATACTTATTTAAATTAAAAAGCTTGTTAAACAAACGTTATATACTAATTAGAGGGACTACCCACTTAAAGTTAATCTTCAAAATTAAAATTTCAAAAATATACGGGAAATTTTTTTTCGATGTTTATTTCTGGAACGTAATTAAGTATTAAGTACTTTTACGAAACAAACCGCGCGAAAGCGACCTTATCACTGGCGCCACACGACCATAGTGATGACTTAGTATTACCAAGAATCCATTCAGGTTCCATAAGAATATGGGAGCATATAGCTTTTGCTTCTGGTACCATCCTCCCAAACTTTGTAACAAAAGTTCGTCCGCAATTTTCGCAACATTTGTACGCTTAGATCTTTTTTCGGTCGGCTCCATTTTTATTACCCAAAATATTATGTCAAGGTCGTTAGTGGCGCGGGTTAATAATAGATGTCAGGAGCGATTTACTTGAAAAATCGATTCGAAGCGGACGAACTTTTGCTACAAAGTTTGGGAGGATGGTTATTGAATCGCGGCCCTCCCATATTCTTATGGAACCTGAATGGATTCTTGGTATTACGGGGAATGTTTATATTAAAAGTTTCCAAAATGGAGATTAAAAAATATGAATTTTTAGAGTCGCGGTAAATTTTTATATAACATATTTTTAATTTCAAATTAATTAAATTAAAATTACAATTTCACCCCAAAATGGTTATATCTATGAAGTATGTTCAAACTTAATTGATAAAGAATTATATTTATTTTACAATCATTAACAAAATTACCAATAAGTTTTCATTTTCCCTTTGTTTTTTGTTTTTTTTTTTTTTTTTCTTTTCAACTCGTGGCATTAGATAAAATAGTATATTAAAACAATTCCATCGATAACGTTTAACCTCTAATAAGGTCTTTGGAAATACAATATAATTAAAGAAATTTTGCTGTGTTATTTCGGCGTTAAACCTTCGTCCACTTGAATAGTTACGATACGCGGGTGGCATTTTGATAGACTCCACCAAAACCGTATAGAAGCGTCAGATGCTCGTCATACACTTGAATATAAAGTACATCTACCAAGCTCATAGTAGTAAAGGCAGCGAAAAAACCTATCGTAGACTGTCCTTCATTTCGACATAAATAAGTCAGCTGTGATACACGGTTCGCAAATATCTAAATGTAGTTTCGTTCCAATAGTGTATTTGTATATTGGTATGTTATCATACCTTTAGATTGAATGTGTTTATTTATATTAAATTAATATTTGGAAAGTTATCAAATTTTGGACTTCCAATTGCGTACTTTTACATACCCCGGATATGTAGTAATTGGATATGAAAAAAATATTTAATCTTATAATTCGGGATGATTAAGTGTTTAACGCGTTTGTAACATGGCTAAAACTTCTTATTTCGACATGGATAAAGTGAGTTTAATTTTGTTTTAGATCAATATTTTACAAACAGATCGAGCGATCATTATTTTCTATATTTTTTAATTTTCGTATTTGTTAAAAATACTATTTTAATTCGCCAATTTATTTTTGCCAAATATACTGTGATTTCTATAGGTTTTTGTACTTTAGAAAGTTTTTGCTTTTAGAAAGAAAGCATAATTCAAGATGCTGATTGTTCTTTAAACTAATTGCGTGGTATTTTCCACTAATTTACTTTAAAAAATTCACTTTAAATTCATTACATGTACCAGAATTTTGTTGGAACTCGAAAACTCAAAAACTTACACTTCGTTTCGTTAGGAGATTTCTTAATAATGGAAGCTGTAGCGGATTAACACACAATATTAAACCCAATAGAGGGAAAGTAGTCTCGAATCTATCAGTTGTATAATTTTCTTACAAATATTTTTAAAAATATTACTTTATCTATTGTTTAATAAGTTAAATTATCAGCTTTTAAAATTGAAACATGATGTGGTAAAATATTATTTTTGAGGTCATCAAACTATATAGAAAATTTAGGTTATATGGGCTAAATTATTTGAGCGCGAACCTGCCTCTACGTTAACTAGATATTGTTCTATCGGTTATTTTGTTTTATGTATTTTTTTTTTTTTTTTCTGACACTTTTCTTTTTTATATTTTGACAGGAACTAATGTCCGAAAGTTACAGTCGGCGTAGTTGGAAAGGAATAGCTTGCGCATTTCTCGTTATCGCGGCTTGTGCAGCGATTATAACAGTTATTGTAATATACGCGGGACCATGTAAGATAAATTTACATAATATTACATTTGATTTGAAATGGATGGAATTACGATCTAAAAAAATGAATTGGGGCGAAAACCCTTTACAGTGATTTTCTTTATCGATTCCTTATCGTTTAAATAGGCCTAATCCACCAAACAAACACTTACAAACAAATATTGAACTTAAAACTTATCTGAAAAATAGGCTTAGCTGGATTCATGGAGATCCTGAATTTCTTCGCCTTGAAGGGTCAGCGACCAATGAGCAAAGACCCTTCGTTAAGGCGAGATCTCCATGAGACTTTCAATAATATCGTTTGATTCGAATTTAATATATTTACGGACTAATCTTTAAAATCATTTGTATTTTCAGCTCATCCTGTTAATTCACCGAAAACCTTAAAGCTAGAAGATGTCCTTAAAGGAAGGTATAGCACCAAAGGATTCAATGGGACATGGATTACCGGTAAGCTCACGTCTTCATTAATTTATTTGTTACTAAACCCGTTATCATCACTTGACGGTAATCATTCTTCCAGTATTTACAATAATTTCAGGGTCTTTCTAAATTTATGTCAAAATTACGAAATAGTTCGCGAAAAACTATAAATTTTTATTAACTTCCGCCCTAAAATTTCTAGGCACATGTACACGATGTACGTGTAATATTCATTAATTACAAATCTCATTTTTACTCCCACCCTTCTTTGACAACCTTATTTTATTTTTTCATTTATAAATTTGTAGAAGTAAAATATCAAATTTTTTCTTTAGAATAATTTTATATTTAAATATTTTTCTTATTTTACTATAGAATAATTTTAAGTCGAATTATTTTACAGATTGAATTATAATTTTCTAGTTTCTCCTCAATATTTTCAATTTTCTCTTCAGTATTTTCAATTTTCTCTTCAGTATTTTCAATTTTCTCCTCAAGTTTTTCTATTTTCTCCTCAATCGTTTCTATTTTCTCCTCAATCTTTTCAATTTTCTCCTCAATCTTTTCAATTTTCTCCTCAATCTTTTCAATTTTCTCCTCAATCTTTTTTATTTTCTCCTCAATATTTTCTATTTTCTCCTCAATATTTTCTATTTTCTCCTCAATCTTTTCTATTTTCTCCTCAATCTTTTCTATTTTCTCCTCAATCTTTTCTATTTTCTCCTCAATCTTTTCTATTTTCTCCTCAATCTTTTCTATTTTCTCCTCAATCTTTTCTATTTTCTCCTCAATCTTTTCTATTTTCTCCTCAATCTTTTCTATTTTCTACTCAATCTTTTCTATTTTCTCGTCAATCTTTTCTATTTTCTACTCAATCTTTTCTATTTTCTCGTCAATCTTTTCTATTTTCTCGTCAATCTTTTCTATTTTCTCGTCAATCTTTTCTATTTTCTCGTCAATCTTTTCTATTTTCTCCTCAATCTTTTCTATTTTCTCCTCAATCTTTTCTATTTTCTCAATCTTTTTTGTATTTTCTCCTCAATATTTTGTATATTCCCCTTTACTATTCTAGTATAGAAGTATTTTTCTATATTTTATCCTCTAGTATTCTACTTTAGAAGTATTTATTATCTATCATACAATTTAAAATGGAGACAAATTCTAAATATGCCTATTATTTTACCTTGTGAGTTTACATTTTCATTGTTTTTTATAGATACGAAATTCGTATATTCCGATAAGGATAATGACATTATGATTTACGACGTACTCTCAAATGAATCCGTTATCTTGGCTCCTCATTCAAAAATTGTAAGTTTATGTATAACAATACTATTTAAATAGTCCGCTGTTCAAGAGCATACCCATATCTGTTTATCGTAATACCTAGTTGAACCAATTAAAGTATATCTTACCTTCGTATTACAAAGTTTTAGCAATTATATTCGTATATATTCTTACAGGCTGACATTGGTTTCGTAGCGTATAAAGTGTCTCCAGATCTCAAATATATCTTATTCGTGTATTCTGTCGAATCGGTAAGTTAAAAAATTATATTATAATCTATTTTTGAATAAATATTTTAAATTTGAAGTATATTGTTCAAGGGTATAGTTCTAAATTGGTAATTACGGTTTGCTCCAATTAAAACATCAAAATAGTAATTTGCAATATGAACTTTTTGGAATAAAAAGTGAACAAATTTCTGGAAAAGGTCAAAGTTTAACGTTTTAAATTGTCTACGAATTTACGTGAAATTTGCCCCTTTAAAATGCTTTTTCCTTACGCACACATCCAAGCTTTGACTGTACAAGTTATTATAATCAACGTCGTCTGCTAAGCTAGAAAAGAAGGCGACTTTAAAGGGGATCGTCCCTTTCAATGCAAAGTCAAATGTTCTATCTATAATCAGAAATATAAATTTTTAAGCAAAAATTAATGAGGATACGAAGTGTTTTTTATGAATCTTTGAGCTTTGAATTAAACTTTCATAGGATTTCATTCTAAAGATTGTTAAACATCTTTAGAAATATAGGTATTCCTTCAATGCTAGGTACAAAATCTACGACGTGGTTGCGAAGTAAGTCAATTAGGGTTAACAAAGTCTCGAAGATGACTCGCGTAAATTCTAACTCGTTATTCAATTATCTATAGAGATATTGAAGATTTGGCTAATGGATACGTCTTGCAGTACGCGGGATGGGGTCCGAAAACAATGCAAATTGTAATATAAAAATATCCAAACAAACTTAAAATCAAATATATTCAGTTATCTTTCTACTCAATTCAAGGTTTATGTTATGAACAATAATATATACTACCAACCAAACATTCCCTCTCAATCTTTGGTACAAATTACGAACGATGGATCCAAAAATGTCATCTTTAATGGAATACCAGATTGGGTTTACGAAGGTGATTACATTTTTAGGCTAATTTAAGCCTATTTTGATTAATTTCTTCATTTTTGCGTTGTAGAGGAAGTTTTGGGTAGCGATCACGCGTTAACTTTTTCACCAAAAGGAACCAGATTGGTTTTCATGAAATTTAATGATACAGAAGTTAGCGAAATGAGGTTCATGTCCTACGGAAATTACGAAGATGTTTACAATGTATACCCCGAAGTGGTCAGCGTCAGATACCCCAAGGTAAGTAATTATTTTTTAATTATTAATTTATTTAATATTGATTTTAATCACGGTTTAATATTAATTATGATTTTAATCTGATTTAAAATTTATTTCTTTAATTCCAGCCTGGTCTAACGAACCCAACGGTGACCGTTTATGTAGTTAATCTCGACACCAAGAACCCACCAATGGTAGTGCATCCTCCGCCTGAGATAAGCAAGTTAGTATACTTTTAATTAATTAAAATTGATTATTAACATCTTTTTTTAATTCAGAGATCATTACGTTGTTCAAATGTCATGGGTTAATGAAGATGTCTTGAGCATATCTTGGGTTCCTAGGATGCAAAACGAACTGATAATTTCGTTGTGTACCTTTACTGTGACGTCATGGCAATGCAAAAAGGTACGATACTGGATTTATGAAATCTAATTAGGGAGATTACTAATTCAGAATTTTAGAGCTCCGATTGGACCTCTTCTGGTTGGATAGACGACTACAGTTCTCCAGTATTTACCCCTGATGGAACCTCCTACTTCGTTATCAGAGCCTCTATGAATAGTTACAAGCAGTTGGTCTTGTACAACACTACTGTAAGTACCACGATATGTCGTTAGAAAGAACGGATTCTCCCAAGACCTCGTGAAGATTAATAACCAATCGCATCTATAATTACAGAAAGGCTCTGACCGGTTCCTTACCGATCCAAATGGAACTTGGGAAGTCACTGGTATATTGGGATACGATTCGAAAAATCTTTTAGTGTAAGTTTTAGGTTTTAGTTACTGGTAATTCCCCACAACCTTCAGACCGAGTTTATTTCACCTTTCCCCCCTTTTTTTGTAGATATTATACTCGAACCAATCCAGAAAATCCCGCTACCGTTCACGTGGCGTACGTCAGTATCAACGACACTGACAAAGAGACTTGTCTGACTTGCGATTTGGACTATTCGTGCGGTTATTACGACGCCTCGTTGAGCGAAGATTTTTCCTACGCCGCTATTAGGTGTACTGGTGGGTACACTGCCGAATTCGCGCCATGGACATCCATCAGAAGCTTGCCGGATATGAATTTGGTTTTGGATTGGGAAAGGAACCAAGATTTTAGCACCAGAATCTCGAACGAAACGCTCTGCAACTACAAGAATTTCTCCATTCCAATCAAAGGAGGATACAGTAAGTACTTTGTAATTCTGTTTCTCTAGAACTTTGTAATACTACCGAGAAATTGGCACTGATGGTTAGAAACGGGTAGGAATGGGTTATATACAACAGTCCGTTTGTTAGGAACCTTCGATACTTGCTAAAGGAATTGTTAGGAGTCGGTTGGCCTTGTCAGGACTTTGTAGAACATTTTCTTATTGATTTATGTTGATTTCAGCCGCTAACGTGCAACTTTATTTGCCAAAAGATTTTGATAGCAACAAACGATATCCGCTTTTAATTGAGGTGTAAGTATTTACCTTATAGGTTTGAGGTTCGAATTGCTACACGTAACCAAGGATGATCAGAGAAGGAGAGGAAATGTGGGGACGGCGCGGTTCCTACTGCGTCGGCCTAAACTCCCACTCTGGGAGAACGGGGGTAGAGACGTTTCGTGGTAAAATGTTGTCGCGTGGGTAAAACGAATCCTTTATGAGACGCGCTAGCTAGCGACCACGTGACAACAGTTTACCTCGAGAATTTCCTATCCCCCCTATCCACCCGAGTGGGAGGTTGGCTCTTCTCTCTCTAACTCAACGCAGCCCCACATTTCCTCTCCTTCTCTGATCCTCCTTGACGTAACGTACGTGTTTTGTAATTGTCGCGATTAGATACGGGGGTCCTGGTACGGCAGCAGTTCGCAACGCGCATCCGGTTGACTTCGGCACGTACGTAGCGTCAGTCAACAAGTACTTGTACGCCAAAATTGACGGACGGGGAAGTTCCGGTCGGGGAAACAAGCTAATGTTTGAAATCTACAAACGATTGGGTACGGTTGAAATCGACGATCAAATCGACGTCGCCAGGTAATTAAAAAAATTCCTTTTTCTAACGAAAAAAACGAATTGAAAGTATTTTATATCCCAATTTTAAACTTTAATCGCTCGTAATTATTCCAGATACATGAGTTTTAATTTTTCCTACATTGATCCAAATCGAATTTGCATTTGGGGATGGTCTTACGGCGGCTACGCTGCAGCTTCGGCCTTAGTAAAGAGTAATGGAACATTCGCTTGCGCAATGTCCGTGGCACCAGTCACCAGTTGGTATTATTACGGTAAGTTTTAAATAATTTAATTGTCCTAGCATCTGATGATTATCGTTAAACTTTTCCTGTTTATCATTTAGATACGGTGTATACCGAACGATATATGCAAACACCGGATCAAAACCTGGAAAGTTACAAATCATCGGATTTGATGATGAGAGCCAAGGAGTTTAAAGGAAAAAAGTTCCTTTTGATACACGGAACTGCTGATGGTTAGTTAAAACTTTAACAATCATGAAACCACTAATTTATAAACGTTTTTATAGTGAACAAACTTCATAAAACCGGTTTTATCCAGAAAAACTTGTTAAACCAGTTTTTTTAATGAAAAAAAAACATGATAAAACCGGTTTTATAATAAGAAAACTCGTTCAAATCGGGCCTTTTTATAGAATACAAACCTTAAAACCGGTTTTCTATGAAAATAAACTAGTTAATACCAATTTATTTCGAAAAAAAATTTTAAACACGATTTTTCTATAGAAAATAGCTAAAACCGGTTTTATCAAAGGTCAAGGAATCTAGGTTAACTTGGTTACAACCAAGAAAGTTGTAAAAAAATTGGTTTTCATCTAGAAAATTAGACTTTTAGGTGAACTTTCTTGAATTAACTCATTTTATTAACGTTTCTAATTCTTAGACAATGTACATTTTCAACAATCAATGATGTTAACGAAAGCTTTGAACAAAGCGAACGTCATGTTCGACATGCACGTCTACCCTGACGAAAATCACGCCCTGGCGCCTTCTAAACTTCACGTTTACGAGACGCTCGATTCATTTTTGCAAAAATGTTTCCAATAATTTTCAATTTAAATTAAGGGGCCAAACATTTTTAATATCGCAAAAAAGATGAAATCATTCCATCAAAAATTAACGTGCCTTTTTAAAGTTCCCGAATACTGTCTGAGATAATGACATCAAGTTCAGACAAAATCAAAATTTTTATTATGTTTTTAATCCTAGTCAACGTAAATTTTTTAGAGCCCAAATTTTTGTACATTTAATAATCGGCTTCACCCATACCTTTTTTAATACAATCCAAAGATTTACTAAGGCATCGTATTTTATAAGTATTTAATAAAAACAAAAACTTAAATTTTGATTTAATTATAAATTTAAAATTATATCTCACAATATATTGTTATTTCCTTGATATCTTTCAATAGAAACCTTTATTTTTCATGATAACTTTCTATTGAAAACGTTACTCTGAAGTTATTCTGGAGATACCAATCTGTTGAAGACATTATTATAAAGATATCATCCAATGGGAACTTATATATGGATATGTTCTTCATTGCAGTGGCGTTATTATGAAGATATTGTTAATTGGACGTTGTTTCTGAAGATTGCCTTCAATGGAGGGGTTATTCTGAAGTTTACCTTCAATGGAAGGGTTATTCTGAATATTACTTTCAATAGATGAAGTTATTTTAACGATTGCTTTATAAATTCTGGAGATATCCTCAAATGGAGGTCGTTATTCTGAAGAGTGCCTTCAATGGAAGGCGTTATTCTGAAGAGTGCCTTTTCAATGGAGGGCGTTATTCTGAAGGTTGACTTCAATTATAAACATATTCTGAAGATTGACTTCAATGAGAAACATATCCTGAAGATTGTCTTCAATGAAAATTATATCCCGAAGATGTCCTTCAAGAAAAAACATTTTTTCTTGGAATACAATATCAGGTGAAAATCAATATTCTAAAGATTGTTTTCAATATTCTTAGCATATGCTCCTATTTTAAAATTCTGAAGATACCCTGCATAGGCCCCAATGCGTAATAAACAAAACTTTAACCATTCTGAACTCAAGCGCTATCAAAAAGTGACTCGTTTCATCTCTCCTATCAAAACATCAATCCTCCATGGTCAATTTAGTCCCACCATTTCCTTTTTTGAACATTAGCTCCAAAAACTAGATACATTTTTTCCAAAAAATGCGTATTTATGGTCTCATAAAATTCTTATTTATTTTTATTACCCCCTTGAAACTCTTTTAAAGAACTTGAAATAAAATTCTTAGACAATGCTGATCAAAATAGATGGCGGGAAGCTTCTTTTGGAAAAAGGAAATTACTTAAAAAGGTCTTATTCGACTTTTTTCCACACTTTTGCGTTTCCTTCTGTGTACCTTACGTTAACATTTTTTTTTTTTTTTTTCGTTTCTCTTTGAGTCCTAAGTCGAGGATTTTGCAAAGAAAAGTATTTTTTCCCCTTATGTAGAATCAAAATGCTGTTCATAAACCGTGAAATATATCTTTCCAAATATTTCAACGTTTTTCAGGTCTATAAAAATAAAACGAGCTAATATTATAACTTAAAAAAATAGTTTAGGTTCCGTTATATTCGTGTTCAGGCGCAATTTCCAAATATTACTTCAGACCTAATTGAATTTATATTATGTATCAATCCGCCTAATATTTTATTATATTGAATATTGGGACTGAATGGAGTATAAATGATTTCCCGCACTTCTGCAAAATATAATTTTAAGCTTAATATCCTTTTTGATAGATGGCGCTAGAGTATCAGACTGACATCGATTTTCATTTTTTTTTAAATAAATTAAAAGTTTTTATCCTTCGAAAAAATGCTTCCTTTTAAATGGAAAGCCTCAGAATAAATTGGAATTAAGCAAAGATTAATTTTAATCTTTTATCCCAGGATAATTTATTTTCTGGATTGCTCATTTATTAAATTGGTTAAACGGTACAACCGACTACAACCGGTGTCTAGGTTCCGGACTTCCGGTAACTCTTCTGAACAAAAACAAGTGTTTAGCCGTACATCAAGAAGTTCACGCTGTTCCCGCGCACTAGAAGGCACGTAAGACACTGCCAGCAACTTTTTAGTCAGAAATCTTATTTAAAATCGGTTAATTATATGAATCTTCATTCGTAAAAGCAAAAACAAGGTAAATACTATAATATTGTGAAGTTTTTAGAATGTTATCGTTATTAAATTAAATAGTGACCGGCAATTTTCACTAAGCCTTGGTCGCGGAATTTCTATAGGTCAAACCGTCAAAGGGGTCTAGGGGGATCACCGTGAGAATTTGAAAATGTTAGGCCTAACAAAAATTGTTTCATTTTAGTGTATTGTAGGCATAAATATGAAGATATTTCTGGATTTAACAATATGGATTAAACAAATCTACAATCAAGACATTAAAATTGAGGTATGTGAATGTACGAAACCAAATTACATTTTCTAAATTAGCCGATATTTCTTTACTATTTCATAACTGGCGTAATGTTTATTTAATTGTTTAACTCTTAAAGTCACTTTTCATTATGTCATATTTTGAGCTTCCCTTTTTATCGTTAATTTCATAACAAGTGTGGGAATGAATCTGAGGAAAGCAGCTTGCCGTATAAGCTGTGATATTTCTAAAATAAAATGTGAAAGTAATTGAACCGTCGGAAATTCTAAAAATTCCACAAGCTTCTCGATAACCTTTTTCTCTTTCTGGGAGGCCCAAGATTTATAAGGTTACTAACATTCCGACCTTAATGGCGATAAAATGCCTTTCTTTAAGCCCTTTCGAAGGCGATGTCACGACAGATTACCGAGGGAAAGGAGATCCATGGGTTTCGTGTCAAAGAATCATTAGATTTAATTAAAACTTCTTTTTTTTTAAGTCTTGGCCCTTTATGATGGTGACATAAGGGAAGTCGAGAAAATGATGGATTTTTTTGTCCTTAAAAGGGATAAAATCACGCAGTTTGATTTTAAAATGCAATTACAATTAATTAAGTTGTTAAAGTAATTGCCAACTATCAAATTTTTTTTGATTCTAATCAGAATTATTCTTCCAAGAGTGTATAACGTCCAGACACTGAGATCAAGTCTATATTTAATCTAAATACGTTAAACCATCTCATAAATTAGAAATGAGTCTTTTTCTTAACCCTAAAAGTTAGGAAAAGGCTAATATGTCTAATATGTCCTAATTTTATATTAGTTCTTAATTGATAATAGCCCATTATAGGCCACTTTAAGATGGTCTAACTCCCGAAGAATTTTATGGAGAATTTTATAGTATTTGATACAAGACACACTTGGCATTTATACGATAATGCTTCCTTAAGTTTTAAGGCTACTAAAGGCAGGGTTCCCGCTATTATTATACGCCGTTATTTGATGTAATGACACCCGTGGGAGAAATTTGTTTTAGATCTTTACTGAAAGCAATAATTTAAGACTTAAAGCATTCAGTATATTTATCAGAATTTTGAATCTAAATTGCATTCATAAATTTTACTTTGTTTTGGGATGGTTTATGGAGCAAATTTTACCCTAAATTCAAAGGGAATGTGAAATGTTAACACTAATAGCAGAGGTATATAATAACACCCTTCGGGGGGAAGTATGAAAGCCCCTATACTACCAATGCTAAAAATTACGAACAACAAGAGCCCGCTGCTGACTATCTAGGCCACTAGCTCGCGCTGGACTTCTCAATGTCGCTACTCTAGTAAATGGTCTTTGTATAAACAAGACGGCTCGATTTGTGTTTAGAACTTCCTGTCTCGGGAGTCAGGCTGTCTGTTAAAATGGAGTCGAAGGTTGACTTCAGCTCGCGAGTTCCGGAAGTGTGCGTAGGGAAAATTTAGTGAGGTTCAAAATGGTGTAACTATTTTTTGGGAGTAAAGCGGTTTATTTACGCCAGGCACTTGTTGTTCGTCGATTTTGCCTACCTTTTATACTTCCCCCCTCTGCTAATAGCTAAATCAATTAATATGGGATATAGCTCGATGTTCTGGGAAATTGATTACTAATTACTTTAGGAAATTAAAACGGTCGCTTGCGTTACTGATTTTAGGGCACTGCAAGGCTAAATTATGGTATATAAATTTTATATTCACGAAAAAAATATTAAAAGTGGTCTGGGAAATTATTTAGAAATGGTCAGGGAAAATCTGGAAAAGTCAGGGAAATCAACTTAAAAATTTTTGTACGAACCCTGGATTGAAATGGAACCAAAATCCCAAATATGACCCATATCTCTAAAATGTTTCGATTAAATAAGGAAATTTTGTGATTGAAAACGAGGTTTTGATATTAGCAGAAGCCGATGAAACCCTCCTTTGAAGTCTATTACTCCCGGGTCTTGTCTACCCCTCTCTGTATGGGTTATTCTCAAAAGGCGCGATTCGTACGCCTCCTAACGGTAGATGTTTTCGGAGCGGGAGTTCGTCGAGCGAATATCTCTAGCAGCCTCGGAGTTCGTCCAAAAAACGTCGTCGTTTGTGGAGAGAGAGAATTTCCAATTTTCCGTAGACAGGGGGGATGAAGTAGGACCCCTTCTAACTCGTAAAATTGGCAATTTTACCCATACAGAGAGGAGCGCTATATGGAACATTGGAGTAGTAGACTTCAAAGGAGGGTTTCATCGGCTTCTGATATTAGAGAGGGCATCTTGAGATTTCAGATCAGATGGAAAAATATATTTCAACCCTTCCTTACAAATGAAATTCTATAAATTTAATAACCAATATTAAACTCTCTTTAAACTTTTAGCCTTCTCTTTGTATTTCTCTATCTTTCTCAGTTATATACACATTCGAACTTATCTCTATTTATAAATCCAAATGCAAGAAAGTCTCGGGATTCCGGAATTTTCAAATCCCCGATCGCGATATCTTCTAAATCCCACAATCTTTTTCCGATGGAAATAAAAATCTCAGCGATTTTGGGTTTTTCCAGATAGGTTTTTATCGTGGTTAAATGTCGAAAAACCTATCCTCTATTCCATCTTTAATTCTCAGCGCCTACGAAGCTAGACTAGACCCGTTATTTCTTTGATTTTTATACCTAGTGTTATAAAAGGGTTCATCTTTAAGCGTGATGAAAAGTCAAAGTGGAATATACGGTATAATATAATCTTATATTTCTTCTCAAGAAGCTTAACTCTTTTATATAAGGAAAACGTATTGCCTTACATAGTAGTATTTCTTATTCTTGTACAGTACGTCTTTTACCGAAAAACCATATTTTCTATTGGCCTCTCGTGTCATCCGGGTTTATTTTTATACCAAAGGAATGTCCATTTTAAAGCGAGGGTGAAAAGGGAAAATATATGATTATTTATCGATTATTTATACTAAGAATTCGGTTCGTACACAATCTGGGAAACCTGGAAAAGTCAGGGTATTTGTAAATTGACCCACAAGGTCAGGGAAAAGTCAAGGAATTTGGAAATTGACTTCAGGGAAAAGTCAGGGAATTTGTAAATTGACTTCAGGGAAAAGTCAGGTAATTTGTAAATTGACCCAAAAGGTCAGCGAAGAGTCAGGGAATTTGGAAATTGACCCAAAAGGTCAGGGAAAAGTCTGGGAATTTGGAAATTGACCCAAAAGGTCAGGGAAGAGTCAGGGAATTTGGAAATTGACTCAAAAGGTCAGGTAAAAGTCTGGGAATTTGGAAATTGACCCAAAAGGTCAGGGGAAAGTTAGGGAATTTGGAAATTGACCCAAAAGGTCAGGGGAAAGTTAGGGAATTTTAAAATTGACCCAAAAGGTCAGTGAATTTGAAAATGAGCCCAAATGGTCAGAGAAATTAAATATTTTGGTACAAGTTAAGGAACTGTTTATGATTGGTTGACCAATTAATTGTAACATAATTATTTAAACTCATATTCCGAGTAAACTATCGACACTGATACTTTTGAAGTTCGACCCTTCCGCTTTCAATATGTTGTCCGTATTGAAACCGCAACAAAATAAAATATTTATATGTAGGCAAACCTATAGGACGCTGTTTTTGGTTAGCGTAGTTTTCCAGATGTTTTGGCTCAAAATTTGACAGATTTTTCTTAAGATTCCCATTTTGCAAATGTTGCCTATTATAGCGGTAATAAAAATTTAGTATCACCAAAGGAATTTCTCTTTTATCGTTCGTCATCTAGCGAGCTTACGTCTTAGAAATTAGCCAATCAGAAGTTAGATATTAAAGCTCCCCATTTTACCGTTTTTAATACCGTTAATCTTCTCGTATTCGATGGTAAATAGCTATAGATTCCGTTTATAGGGTCGTCAAAAATTTGTCGGCTACTTTTATGGCGGCAGATCGTAAAAATTCAAGTCGGGGAAAAGAATACTTTCGGAGTATTTAAAGGGATAATGAAGCGTAACAACTATTTCATTTAATCTAAAAAAGGAGACGAGATCAGAGACAAATCAGAGCCAGCTCAACGGTTACGAAAATAGCTATTTTAAAAAGTTTTTACGTATATTTTGAATAATTTTCAACGACCTTTTCCGAAAATTTTACTCAATTTCCATTTGGAGTTCTTGTAAATTATCAGTTGAAAGCTAGAAAGAAATTCTTACGGGATATTTTCTTGATTTTAAACAACCAATTGAATGAAAAATTAGTATTTTCTTTATAGTATCCCTTGATAATTTGCCCCTGTAAAGTAGTGTCTAGCGTTCATCCTAAAGAAACGATAGAGTTAAAGGCAGGGAGAAAGATATATAAACTTGTAGTCTCTACATGGCGCACTGTCTTATAAATATCATTCTCCATTACTTTTAAACCAATGGACGTACTTTAGTATATAAATTGGCCGTGAGCAATAAAGAGGGCGCTGTAAATTCGATTAGAGGCAAATGACGGTCGGCGCCTAGAGGACGCTTCCAAACATTATATATATTATTTCCCCTCACTCGATCTTTTAGCCCTTGGACTTATTCGGACCATTTTCAGCGCATTTTCGATATTTATTATTGAATTTCGATTACCATGAACTTTTCTCGCGCCATTCTTATAAGTCTAAGAGGTCTTTGGTCGCGTCGAAAGCTTCATCGTATTGTGTTTATATTTACAATTGAATAAATTTTCCAATCCATTTTTCAACCCAGACATCAACTGAGGTAGTCGTCTGGAGAGTGTATAGGGTAAAATGCTCTCAATCTCAAAGTAACCGATTTATTTTCCCCGGCATCTAAGCTTGAACCTATCTATTTTATTTTGATAAGGTCACCTATGGTTCAGGATTTTATTTTGTATTTGTTGGACACTTTGTTGAATGTTAAACTTTTAACCTTCAATTGTTATATAATATATAACTTTGTTATATGGGGTCTGCTATCCTAAACTTGGCTATTATCGACCCTACAGTTGATAGGCCTCGGAGATCTCTATCCTATTATATATTGAATAGCATTTAGGTTAATTCAATTCATTCAATTTTTATTTCGTGAACTCAATATTGCCAAGGCAACTTTCAACAGATCTACACGTTTAATTTAAAATACAATAGTTAAATTAAACAATATAACGATATAATCCTATAATTAATTACAAAAAAAAAGAAGATTTATTGAAAAGTAGGCTTAACTAGAATACAATCAATTGTAATTCAATTCATCGCGATTGATTGTGAGGGTAAATGTTTTTTAGAATCCACTACCGTAATCCTAGATCAAATCAAGCCATCCTTCGAAATCATTGAAAAGAATTACTAGTCGAAACGAATCTGATTCGTTCCATCCCTCGCCTATTCACCAATCACCGCGGATGAACAGTATCCAGAACCGCTACAAAATAGTCTGTGGGTGTGGAGAGAAGAGAGATAGTTTTTCCTCGCCCTTCCTACGATAGACTAGAGATATTCCCGGGGAAAGATTACCTCGTAGAAATGGATTTTTATTGGCTGGCAATATCACGTGTTTTCTACTGGCAAACTTGAATTTCTGTTCATTTATTTTCGATCTAACTAGTTTGTCGAGAAACGTTACGTCTTACACGCGAATGGGGTCTTAGAGTCGAGATAGACCCTCCTCAACGCTATAGAGACTTAATTAAATTTTGGGGTACTTCATCTCTAGGGATGTTTTTACCCAGGCGTTCAAACCCCACGGAGAATCGGAGATGTATTCGTTTTGATGAGGATAACTCCACTGGGAGGTCTTTTTTTCAAAGACGCTTCGTACTATTCTTGTCCAATAATTCCTTAGATACTAAGATATATTCGACAAAACACATTGCGGGTTTCTTAGATGATTGTGACACGTAAATAGACAGGCTAACTTTAAATGGATAATTAAAACTATGAGAGGGATTAAAATTTAGGCGGGCCGGGCTTGGCTATATTGTCCCCCCCTAACCAACTCGAGAATTTATCCTAAGAGTGGGGCTTCCTTCACTATTTACGCGTAATTAGTTAATTTTAATTTTATTGTTGTATTTGAGTGGTTAATGTTTCCATATTTCTTAACTTAAAACAGAAGCCGATGAAACCCTCATTTGAAGTCTACTACTCTAATGTTCCATATAGCTCTCCTCTCTGTATGGGTAAAATTCCCAATTTTACGAGATCGGAGGGGTCCTACTTCATACCCCCTGTCTATGCAAAATTGGAAATTCTCTCTCTCCATAAACGACGACGTTTTTTCGACGAACTCCAAGGCTGCTAGAGATATTCGCTCGACGAAATCCCGCTCCGAAAATATCTACCGTTAGGAGGCGTACGAATCGCGCTTTTTGAGAATAACCCATACAGAGAGGGGTAGACAAGAACAGGGAGTAATAGACTTCAAAGGAGGGTTTCATCGGCTTCTGCTTAAAATTATAGAGAGGCTTAAATACATGGACTTCATATTCGTTATATTATTTTGAAGTAGTTCAATCGATAATGCTTCAGACGTATATCGAATCTTTATTTTTATAAGAACAACACTAATTTAACCGAACCAACAAAGCGTGCCTTTCACGTATTGCTTCGTTTTCCTTACCTTTTTATATACGTTTCTTTCTTTGCAATTGCCAAAATTCTACCCCAAGATATTATTGCCCAAAGGGGTGATCTATTTCTTTCCTATATATATATAAAAGTTTATTTTAGTTTTTATTTTTACAAACGTATCTTAGACCTCCTTTGATAACCTCCCGCTGTGACATCCCACGTATTCTTCTTCTAGAACAGGTAAAGAACTATTTTATTTCCAATGAATTTGAACATTACGTATCTATCCGCCACAGTTTTGGCTAAATTACTAAATTAACTTGAAACAAAGTCACGTTAGGTTCAAAGTACGTTAGGAAGCGAAGATTATATGAAATTAATTCATAGAGAAAACGGGTAGTGTAGCTTTGTCCCTATTGATAATACAATATGGAATGTATTTTAGATTTTCTCGTTAAGCCTTTTTTCGATCATGAAAAATGTTCTAGAATTAATCAAGCTACTTGGTGAGATTACTACAACAAGTTTTGGGGCCAATCTCCGTACACTGGCTCTGGTTGATAACGAAAAAGTAATTCTTTTTATATATTTCGTTTTATTTATTGCGTTTCGAAGGGGAATGTTTTTTTCGGAGGTTATCGAAGCCATTGTTTCGAGTTTTTTCGGTGAAAAATGCTACCGTTTTCCCTTGTCACGAAAACTTTTAACAAAAAATAAAATAGAAGAAATCCCGGTTGGATTTCATTTGTTAATTGAAAAAATTCTTCAACTGAAAGTTTCAAACCTCACTCTTAACTTTTACTTTTTACGCTTCAATGGAAGTTTTAAAATTTATAGGCTATGATCAATCGTGGTCTTGGCTTCACGAAAGGTCAAATAGAGGTCAAATATAGCTGTGGAATTATCACTTTTAGTTTTATGATATTAGTTTTGTCAGATTTCACAGATTTTTCATGAACTACAAAAGGAATTTGAGTAATGTTTTCGGAAAATTCGTTTAAAAAACTATCCAATAGTTAATGTTGTTTAACTTAGTTTCGTTAGGGGTTTTAAAGTTTAATTAATCTGATTCACTGCCTAATTTTAAGATAAAATGAAAGTTTATCTCTAATTTATCTCTCCTTAAGTTTATAATCCCAAAAAGATCCTTAATTAGTTTAATTACGGGTAGAAAAGTTTTAAAATTTAATCCTTTTCGTATCTTAGATATATTAATATTTAAATATACAAGCTGGTTTCGGATTATTAAAATGATCCACGCTGTAAGCTTCCTAAAATTTCCAGTGAAATCGAAAATTTCGCGAAAAGGCTTAGGAGCTTATTTTCTTAAAGGGAAAATATGACGGCTTTGGAATTTATCACGATTAAAATAATATTGCCACGATTTTTAGTATATATAATCAAGAAGGATCAGACAAGGAGAGGAAAAGTGGGGACGGCGCAGTTCCTACTGCGTCGGCCTAAACTCCCACTCTGGGAGAACGAGGGTAGAGGCGTTTCGTGGTAAAATGTTGTCACGTGGGTAAAACGGATCCTTTATCAGCTTCATAGTAGCCAACGACGCTAGTGACCACGTGACAACAGTTTACCTCGAGAATTTCCTATCCCCCTTTCCACCCGAGTGGGAGGTTGGCTCTTCTCTCTCTAACTCAACGCAGCCCTACTTTTCCTCTCCTTGTCTGATCCTTCTTGATATAATATGATTAGCTCCAAGTTTACCTTTAATTAAAACAATACATAGACGACCAAAAAGCCTTAACAATTGAGAGGCGTTACTATAGAGATAGTTTTCCCAGAAGTTATTTCCATATACTATATAATACATTTATTATATGTTACAGTACACAATAATTAGAAGCTAACTCTGCTAATTAGGATTAAATTAATATAGCTGATTTAATATTAGAAGTACATAACTATGTGAGTATCCCAATTAACTGATTTTTCAGGTTATCTTCTTATTACTCTTTTGTTTCCCATGATCCCAAGCTGTTTGATTTAAAATAAAAGGCTACGTTGCGTCTGAATTAGTTACATATTTCTAAATATAGAAATCTGAAACAGGGTTGCCACAGGTCAAGGAAAACAGGGAAAGGTCAGGGTTTTTAAAAATGAACCAAAAAAAGTGAGGGAAAAGTCAGGGAATTTGAAAATGAACCAAAAAAGTCTGGGAAAAGTCAGGGAATTTGAAAATGAGCCATACAAGTCGGGGAAAAGTCAGGGAATTTGAAAAAGAACCAAAAAAGTCAGGGAATTTAAAGATCTTTCAAGAAGCCAAGAAATTTCAATCATTATTTGAAACTGACCGTGTCATTTGTATAGATTAGAACAAAGATACGCGTGCAACAAAGTTTGGCGAACGCGACTGTATAAAAAATAAAAGGTTAAAAATTGGGTAGTATTAGCTAGCTGAAATGGTCAGGGAAAATCGTTGGTAAAGGTCAGGGAAAAACCTAGAAAAGTCAGGGAATTTGAATGTGAAAAAACGGTGGCAACCCTGTTAAACCTTGGGTCCTTTGTAATATAATGATATAATTAAGATATTAATTCATTAATTTTGAATCCCACTATACCGTTTTAATCCCCCCCCCCAAAAATCAAATTATGAGCTTCAATCTCTCTTTACTTGAGGTTATTTCTAAAGCTAACGTCTTAATGATAACAACAGTTGCTGGTCGGTTCTTTCTTTAATGGGTCTCGTAATCAGTCTTTAATAAGTAACTCCTCCTTCGGTGGTCTTTGGCTCCGACATTACTATACCGACCGACATTCTACTGTCGAAGTAAGACTTAAGAAGACCTCTCGCGTCTACGGTTGACCAATTTCTCAAGCTACCACCGAAAATCACCCACGCGCGTAATGCTATGATAAGGAACAGAATTTCGCGTGCAAAGATGTGCCTCAAAGAAAGAAATTATAAGGATAATATTCGCGATAAGGGAGTGGAACTATTTTTATCCTCTATTTGTTTTAACATCGTGTATAAATCCGCCTCTACTTTCTGTTAGTTTACAAACCTATTCCGAAGAAAAATATATATGATTCGCGTGCAGGAAGCGGTTCCTTTTCCGTCTCTTATACAGGAAGTCACGTGGGGTTTCGACGTTTCGTGCTCCACAGGATTAATTTAAAAATACTTCTTAATCTCTTTACGTCATCACGTTGAAGGAAATAAGTTATCACAAATATGTCGCCTACTATGGACAGAACCAATCGTTTGGGATTTTTGGGGGCTAAGAAAGATAAAAATTTTAAATGGATATAATAATTAAATTTCCCTTTTAAGGAATTATGACAAGCCCAAACATTCGGTAGAGTGTAGGCTATAATATTCGTTTAATTAACTTTAATTAACCTAGAATTATGGATAATAAAGGGAGAACCAGACGTAAAATTGTGGAGAAGGAATAATAAGAAGAGACGTCATTATGAAGCGCAAACTAACTAACTTTTCCTCTGTTTTAATTAAGAACTTCGGCACTTTACTTACATACCGTGGTCCCACGAACCCCTTGTTAGTGTTATTTTACGTTTCTATACCCCATATATATATTTTTCATATTAATTTTTAAACTATATCAAAGATTACATTCGCTATTTTTAGAATTTTCTTCGAATGTCCGAGATGTATCTCATATTTTTTTTTGATCATAAATTGCGTTTGATGTCGTGACCTTGGATTTTATGGGGTTATTTAGTAAGGCCCCCTTGGTAACTTCACTGGACTCTTGGGAACAATCTGCTTTGAACTCTAAACTGGGTTAAAACCGCGTACCGCTTAGCTCGTGACCAAAAGAGGTTTCCATGTGGCTTTAAAAAAAAGCAGTTATTTTTATGAAATTTCGGCTTAGTAATTTTTGTCAACCAGCGGGAAAAAAATAGATTTAAAGGGAAATTTTAATTTTCGGCGTTCTTTGAGTAATTCTGTTCTCAAAGAAAATTGTCAAACGGAAACAGAGTGTAAGGATTCATCATTAAAAAGTTTTGAATCGTCAGAATTTACTGTATATAATCAGAGGTATATAATAACCCCCTTCGGGGGGAAGTATGAAAGGTAGGCAAAATCGAGTGCCCGGCGTAAATCGCGGCGGATCGACACACCGCTTTACTCCCAAAAAATAGTTCCACCATTTTGAACCTCACTAAATTTTCCCTACGCGCACTTCCGGAACTCGCGAGCTGAAGTCAACCTTCGACTCCGTTTTAACAGACAGCCTGACTCCCGAGACAGGAAGTTCTAAACACAAATCGAGCCGTCTTGTTTATACAAAGACCATTTACTAGAGTAGCGACATTGAGAAGTCCAGCGCGAGCTAGTGGCCTAGATAGTCAGCAGCGGGCTCTTGTTGTTGGTGATTTTTAGCATTGGTAGTATAGGGGCTTTCATACTTCCCCCCGAAGGGGGTTATTATATACCTCTGATATAATTTATAATTTTAAAAATATTATATTTCAATGATATCCCTTTATGAATTTTGACCATAATATTATAAATGTACTTCATTAGAGTGCAAAGCAAGCTAGATTTTTTATAGTATAAACAAACCCTATAAGATAATGGTAACCAAATCTGGAGCTACGTCAGTTTGATGTATACTTTGTTAAATATAAACCTTGAACTCCATATGTGGCTTGTTAGGTTTTTTCCGCTCTTACGCGGATTATAGTTGATCCCGCCTCAAATTGTCAACCAGTGCTATTCGTTTTACATAGAGCCTCTAGGTTTACGCCTACTGCCAACTCGAGTTGGAATTGACTTTAAACCAAACTTACATCATTAGCAAAATTTCGATACACCCTTCCTTGAAATTTGTTTCACACGTGGCTTTTATTTTCCCTTTGACCTCTTCGAACGAACTTTTAGACCTCCCGGGTATCCTTTTGGGGATATTCGGGCGGGCACACCTGGACCACGGTAGTTTTGACGTCCTGTATGATGATTTGTGGTTATTAAGACCCAATTAATTCCCGAATACTCGCTGTATTAATGAAGTTAAGAATTAGTTTTCGAAAACTTACAGCTGTACGGAACTCTACTCTAGCTGTAATCTTAATTTACAGCGCAACTAAGCTAGTTCCTTGATGAGTGACTGAGTATATAAGTATATGAATAATATCTCTTAAAGGGAGGGTGAATAGGAAAATGAAGTATTTGTTTATCGATTTTTTTTATATTAAAAATAAGACTTGTTCGAGTATTAAAACATTCGGAAAATGTCTCAGAATTGTGGCATTGAATTAAAATGAGCTCTTCAGACTAATTAAAAAAACGCCTATACCTTTCGTTTCATTAAGTATACGAGACACGCGCTGTTGTACGCGCGATTTTGAGATTTAAGGTGGATGCACACAGACATATTTGCACGCGTTTCGAGCTCTCGCGCCAATATTAAATCAATGGGCGCACGAGCGCGAAAAGAGGTCTGTGTGAATCCGGCTTTAGCGTGATTCAAAGAGTTTGTCGCCGCACGTGTCGCTGGGATTTTATTAAACGAAAGGTATGCCTACAGGAGCGTCTTTGGTTAAACGGAGGTTCTCGTTTTATTTGAATTCAGAGACACTTCATAAATGTTTACTACGCAAAATGTCTTATTAAATAAAATCACTTCCTCTTCACCCTCCCTTTAAAACATTTACAGTCTCGAACTATAACGCATTATCTAATCTCAATACAGATGCCTACTTGAAATACACCACTCTTAAAAGGGAAATTTATCTTGAAGGGAAGATGAAATAGTCGAATCTCTATATTGATCCAATTTTCTTTTCGCGTATCGAATATCTGTAAAGTTTAACACCAGGAATTTCCATTTTAGCCTAAAATTTACGTTAGGTTAATTTGAATCTTATCCCCATAAATGTTAGGGGATTTAAAAATAAATCAGATTAAGGTCAGGTAATTAAATATTGAATAATATGTCAGATATACAGGGAATTAATCAACCCGTTGAAAGTGAGGTAAATTGATAATATACCCTTTTAAAGTCATGGAATTTGAAAATATACCCTTTTAAAGTCATGGAATTTGAAAATATACCCTTTTAAAGTCATGGAATTTGAAAATATACCCTTTTAAAGTCATCGAATTTGAAAATATACCCTTTTAAAGTCATGGAATTTGAAAATATACGCTTTTAAAGTCATGGAATTTGAAAATATACCCTTTTAAAGTCATGGAATTTGATAATATACCCTTTTAAAGTCATGGAATTTGAAAATATACGCTTTTAAAGTCATGGAATTTGAAAATATACCCTTTTAAAGTCATGGAATTTGAAAATATACCCTTTTAAAGTCATCGAATTTGAAAATATACCCTTTTAAAGTCATGGAATTTGAAAATATACGCTTTTAAAGTCATGGAATTTGAAAATATACCCTTTTAAAGTCATGGAATTTGATAATATACCCTTTTAAAGTCATGGAATTTGAAATATACACTTTTAAAGTCATGGAATTTGAAAATATACCCTTTTAAAGTCATGGAATTTGAAAATATACCCTTTTAAAGTCATGGAATTTGAAAATATACCCTTTTAAAGTCAGGGAATTTGAAAATATACCCTTTTAAAGTCATGGAATTTGAAAATATACCCTTTTAAAGTCATGAAATTTTAAAATATACCACTTAAAAGTTATGGAATTTGATAATATACCCTTTTAAAGTCATGGAATTTGAAAATATACGCTTTTAAAGTCATGGAATTTGAAAATATACCCTTTTAAAGTCATGGAATTTGAAAATATACCCTTTTAAAGTCATCGAATTTGAAAATATACCCTTTTAAAGTCATGGAATTTGAAAATATACGCTTTTAAAGTCATGGAATTTGAAAATATACCCTTTTAAAGTCATGGAATTTGATAATATACCCTTTTAAAGTCATGGAATTTGAAATATACACTTTTAAAGTCATGGAATTTGAAAATATACCCTTTTAAAGTCATGGAATTTGAAAATATACCCTTTTAAAGTCATGGAATTTGAAAATATACCCTTTTAAAGTCAGGGAATTTGAAAATATACCCTTTTAAAGTCATGGAATTTGAAAATATACCCTTTTAAAGTCATGAAATTTTAAAATATACCACTTAAAAGTTATGGAAACTTAAAATATATTCTATAATAGTCAGGGATAGTTAAAATGTCCAAAAAATCGCGGGTATTTGTCCAGAAGCTAAAGAATCTCTCGCTAAAAAAGACGCCAGGAATTCATAAATAAATATTGACGGAATTTTCAGTAATGTTTTCAGTAATATCACACTCCCTTTGTGTTATAAAGACAATAATGAAACTTTGGCCTAGTTGCGTGTATTCGAGATACTTTCGGTTGATAATTTGACTTTGCACTTCTCGTTCCACATACGATGCAAATCTTTCGGTTTTTTAATTTAGTCTTTACGTAATTTGTGACGTTACTAATCTACTTTCACTTAATTTATTTGGACCTAAAAGTTTGTATATATAATCCATGTATAATAATAATATTAAAAAAAAAAACTTGGGAGATTCTTTTCCAGAGGCTAAATTGGAATTGCTAATATATTGAATATGGATGCTTTTTCTTACACTAAGCTGCGGGGGTTAAAAAATAATGTTAATCTGTTAAGTTTTATATAGAATATAAAAATCAGACTTTTTTATGATTGGTCGGTTTTATCGGCGAAGGAATAAAAAAAAAAAAATGTGTGTGTGTGTGCATATATTGGATTTTTAGGTCTCATAGTTTTTGGCGGGCCGGTTTTGAGCCCGGAGCAATTCGATAGGAATATTATTATTCCATTTTTTCCCCATCCCTAAGCCGCATTGAACCGCTCGACGAAAACCCTCTAATTAGTCAGACGAGAACATTTTGATATTATATCAACACTCGATCTTTGCTCAGGTTCAAGGACGATAAAATATTTAAAGGGAACATGAAGTTCAACAACACATAGTTGATATCAGAAGCCGATGAAACCCTCCTTTGAAGTCTACTACTCTAATGTTAGATATAGCGTTCCTCTCTGTATGGGTAAAATTCACAATTTTACGAGTTAGAAGGGGTCCTACTTCATACCCCCCTGTCTACGGAAAATTAGAAATTCTCTCTCTCCACAAACGACGACGTTTTTTTGACGAACTCCAAGGCTGCTAGAGATATTCGCTCGACGAACTCCCGCTCCGAAAATATCTACCGTTAGGAGGCGTACGAATCGCGCTTTTTGAAACTAACCCATACAGAGAGGGGTAGACAAGACCCGGGAGTAATAGACTTCAAAGGAGGGTTTCATCGGCTTCTGCAACTATTAATCTTTAAAAATATTGGCTTACGTTAAAAATATAATAATAGAAAGTCTAGGATGGAACTACACGAATGTCCTCTGTGAGGGGCGAAAAAAACATTCCCAGGAGTAACAACTTAGTAGTTTATAGAGCTTCTACAAAATAGTTCGTGTCTGCGGGCGCGGAGAGAAGAGAGATAATTTTTTCTCGCTCTTCTTACGCGTATAAAATAGTAATTACTGAAATTCCTCTTACTTTGTTTCATATCTTTACAAAATTATCAGCGACCAATTGAATGTTGTTAAGGAGATCTTAACGACGGGCCTTTGCTCATTGGTCGATGACCCTTAAATGCGAAGAAATCTATGGGCGATAGAAAATAACTTGTCGTACTTTATCAAAGCTTAGCAACCTAACAACAAATGATTTTTTATCGATTCCTTAGCGTTTAAATCGGCCTAATCCAACAGTAAAATAATTAATAACAAATATTAAACAGAACTTATACCATCAAAATAGGCTTAGCTGGATTCATGGAGATATCCTGAACTCCCCGACCAATGACATTGATTGCATTCCCAGTATAAAAGCCATCGATCAATGTCATTGGTCGCTAGTCCTTACGAGTTCAGGTGATCTCCATGAATCCAGCTAAGCCTATTTTCCGGGTAAGTTTTAAATTTATTTCTAGTTTAATATTTGTTTCTAATTTTTTTTTTACTGTTGGATAAAGAATCGATAAAAATCAATTGTTTTTTAGGTTTCATTCTCCCTTTTAAGTCTGCTTTAAGAAAGAAAAGTACGAAACAAGTAGTTGATACAGAGAAACATTGCTGTAAGTGATGATACTATGAACCATGTACCAGACAGATTATTATTTTATTTTTAAAAAATTATAAAAAAAGAATTAGGCCGGGTTATGTTCTCCTTTTAAGACAATTTTGAGAAGCGAGTGTTACTTGGACCAAAATTTATTCGTAACAATGTTTTAAACCCCGTTTTATGAGATATTTACACGAATGGGATGGTATAATATATCTAGGGTATATCCTACATGATTGGTTTATAATGATACGCTGTACTTCTATTTTGATTCGAAATTTTTAAAAAATTTATTTATACTGCGTATGGCTGGTCATCCGAAAAGAATCCTATTTATTTATAAAGTAAGGCTGTCACGAATTCTTCTTGAACTCTAAATGGAAATTGAGTAGCATTTTCGGAAAGATCGTTAAAAAACGATTCGAAATATATATTCATATATGTTATAACAGAAGCCGATGAAACCCTCCTTTGAAGTCTATTACTCCCGGGTCTTGTCTACCCCTCTCTGTATGGGTTATTCTCAAAAAGCGCGATCCGTACGCCTCCTAACGGTAGATGTTTTCGGAGCGGGAGCTCGTCGAGCGAATATCTCTAGCAGCCTCGGAGTTCGTCCAAAAAACGTCGTCGTTTGTGGAGAGAGAGAATTTCCAATTTTCCGTAGACAGGGGGGATGAAGTAGGACCCCTTCTAACTCGTAAAATTGGGAATTTTACCCATACAGAGAGGAGCGCTATATGGAACATTGGAGTAGTAGACTTCAAAGGAGAGTTTCATCGGCTTCTGGTTATAATAAATTAGAGCAACAGGAAAAATATATATTTTAAAATTTTCGAAATTTTTAAAATGAAGATTATCACGATACTACGTCATTATTATGGTCACGTGGTTATAGTAGAGCCTACAGTTCATTCACACGCTTTCTGGCACGTGATAAGATCGCTTTCGCGCGGTCTTTTTCGTACAAGTACTTAACCCATATTTTTCATTTTCGTTTTTGAGGTTTCCTTAAGAACGCCTCAACTTAGAGGTATAAAATTTTGAATATGGGGTTATATTAATTCAAATTATTTTCTAATCAAAGTCATTAGTGACCCAAACTGATCTTTACCACGGGGGTCTTCGAAAACGAGCCACGTACCACGGTAGCTTAAATGGAATTTATAATTCCAACATCTTTCAGTCAACCACGTATATCCATAATAATAATATCTCGTAATTTCGTGCACCATTTAATTAATTTCTAAATGCGAAAATATGCGAAATTACTCGTTCATGGACGAATATTTTGACTCCGTATAGTGTGATGTTTTAGTTCACTCGTTTGTTCACCGATATAGAGGCAATTAATTTAAAGGTATGGAGTGAGGAGACGGGCTTCTAACTCATACCTTTCACTGTATTGTATCAAAGCTAGCTTTAAAATCAGAGTTATAATAATCGTGCTCGGCATTCCGTGACGTGAATTAAATTATCATTAACGGCTTTACATACAGGACAGATGGCGTACGCACTCAATCAACTGCTAACGCGATTCCTATAGGCGATTTCACCTCGAGTTGACAATACAGACTAACCTACGCTATTGGCTATCTCTATTATTAGTTTATCTTAAAATTATGGGTAGGATAGCTTTGTCAGTGCTGAATTATGAGGTGTGTTCGACTATCTTACTAAGGATTATGGATAAAGGGCAGTATCCAGTTTATCGCGCGCTGACAGGTCACTCGTGTTAACGTCTCGTAAACTCATGGTGAATGCGTATTTTACTGGTCTGTGTAGCATTATCTAGTATTTAATATAAATAAGCCTAATCCATAATAAAAAAATTAAAAACAAATATTAAACTAGAAAATAGGCTTAGCTGGATTCATGGAGATCAGCTGATTTCCTCACGTAAAAGGTCTAGCGACCAATCGAACGCGATTGTAAGTCTCGTGGAGATCTCGCGTGAACGACAGGCCTTCGCTCATTGGTCGCTAGACCTTACACGGAGGCAATTCAGCTGATCTCCATGAATCCCGCTAAGCCTATTTTGATGGTAAGTTTTAAATTCATTTCTAGTTTAATAAATATTTTGTAAACCTTTTATCGATGGATTATTCCTATTCAAACGATAATAGACAAAAAATCACTTGTTATTAGGTTGCATTCTCCCTTTAAAATAAAAAATAAATAATGGTACCAATAAGCGATATTCTTAATCTAATTAAAGTAGGCCTAACTTTAAACAATTTTATTTGTTCACTTCACTTAAATGATGATAATGATGATGATGTTCAATCAAACGCATCATTAAGTATATGCAGCTGATTATAGATACAAATTTCCCAACGAAAAACCAGAAAAAACAACAATTTTTTTTTTTTTTAAATACACAATAACCTCTAAATCATTTTTTGAGGGTTTTAACTCGCTTTCTAATTTTCTATCAATAACTTTTATTAATTTTATATCAAATATCACGTACATTTCAATATTATCGATGCAGAGT
The DNA here is from genome assembly GCA_963920705.1 of Odiellus spinosus. Classification (NCBI taxonomy): domain Eukaryota; kingdom Metazoa; phylum Arthropoda; class Arachnida; order Opiliones; family Phalangiidae; genus Odiellus; species Odiellus spinosus. The sequence continues at coordinate 14,115,381 of OY987237.1, read as the reverse complement.
TAAAGAGTTTTCGCTCTTAATCTTTAATCGAAAACAAAACCAAAAAAACAAGTGAAAAGCGTGAATAAATTTCTAATCGGATGAGTAATTTTCTCGGTAATCGATTATGAAATATATTTTCCGCGTTTATTATGGTCCAATTTCAAATAAAATATATATATATTTTTTATTTCGGATATGCCTGTCAATAAAATTCTAATTGATACGACAGATATAAACAGAAATTTGTGTTTTGTATGAATATTAAAAAAATATTTAGGTCTTCGTCATTCGCGCGAAGGTGAAAGATATTTTCATTTTAAATCGGGAAATCGTGGTGTTTTTGAGAACTTGTTGCTGGGAAAAATTTTACCCGTCAAAATAAACGGTTTTAATTTTTTAAATTTAGAATAATTTAAGTATTTAATGAATTAATTGTTAAACCGAAACTCCTAACGTAAATTCAAATACTAAATAGTAAATTGTTACTTGGTCCAATTTATTGTGATTTCTGTTAAAGGTCAATGATGTCGTCACACTATTTCAAAATCGATTTGAAACGGTAAAATCAAACCGATATTCAAATCGTCAGGAATCATTACAGCCGCGTTCACACTAGACACTTTGAAACGGTTTTTAACCGTTTTGGAAAGGTTAAATAATAAAATTTTGGGGTCACCCGTGTAGATATTTGATCAAGAAACAAAATTAATGTCTTGGAAAATCGATTTGAACCTTCGAATCGGTTTGAAAAACGTTTCAAAGTGGCAAGTGTGAACGTAACTTATGTGTTCACGTCATAGCTGTGTTCATACTAGGCCTTGTCTTTTCTCCTATCGATTTGATTAAATTTCTCGAAACTGCTTCGGGAACCAGTTTCATACGATTCGGTTTCAACAACCGATAGATGAAGCTACGATAAATCGATTTATAAAGATAAATGCGTGAACGCGTGACGCTTAAAACGATATCTGGCGATTTGAATTTCGGTTTGATTTTATAGTTTCAAACCGATTTAGAAATGCTAGTGTGACCGTAGCTATTACCTTTATAAATCGATTTATTGTAGCTTCATAAACACAAACCTTTCATTTACCCCTTAATTATATTAATTTGACTTAATTTCAACCTTATCTTCTTTGAAAATCTAAAAATATGGTTTCCATATTTCCAAACAGTGTATGTAATGATAAGGAGAGCCTCTACCATTAAAATACACGCTTTATATCATTAATTTTTTAGTTCGCGCCAATTTTATTTGAACCCTAAACGAAAACCAGGTGTTTTTTATCGCTTGTTGTATTTATTATTTTTTTAGTTATATGAACAAGTGTCGGGGCCAATTACCTTTGAAATTTACCATACTGCTTTTTTTTTTTTCCAAACCAAATCGTCTATGCGGGCTGTCTATATGTATTCAATAGATTTTCGAGGAAAAAAGGGGCGTTTTTAGAACCCATTTTTATGTCAGAACAATATAACGGATTTTTTGAATACGTCGACAGTTTACAAAGAAATATTGCTAGCCCTAAAACTCCCCGGGACAAAATTTCGTTTATTGAATTTAATTCGGTACATATTTAGGCCTAATACGATTTATTTAATTAATATTATAAATAATTAAAAATTATCTTTAATTATTAAGAGTAAATTTAATCGAGGGATTGTTTAATTCATAATTAACGTAACATAAATTTAAATTAAATTAAACTACTACCAGAAATAATTGAAATCATTCTTAATTAGATAATTTCAATTGAAATTTTAATTACGAAGTTTTCAATTAATATAGTACATTAGTTATAATTGAAATCATCCTTAATTAGATAATTTCAATTTAAAATATGATATTAGTTACGTAAATTAATATTTCCATTTAAGGTAAGGTTACGTAGGTGATTCTAAAAAAATTCTTCAGTCTTGAAATTATTTTTAAAAATAAAAATTATACATTTTCAACGGGAGAACCAGTTTAATTTAAAAGTGAAAAATCCCACGCTCCGAATTATTCTCATTAATTATTATTATCCAGGAACTATTGACCTTCGATGATAAAATAAAATGATAACGCTTGATTGATATTATATATTTAGTTTTAAAATTGGTGGGTTTCAAATGAATTCAAAATGCTACGTAAAACTTTATGACAAGATGGCAAAGTTTCTTCAGTATTAAAAAAATCATTTAAAATCTAAATTTTGACGCGTTTTTAACAGTAGAAAAAAATATAATATTTATTCCAAGAAGGATCAGATAAGGAGAGGAAATGTGGGGACGGCGCGGTTCCTACTGCGTCGGCCTAAACTTCCACTCTGGGAGAACGGGGGTAGAGACGTTTCGTGGTAAAATGTTGTCACGTGGGTAAAACGAATCCTTTATGAGACGCGCTAGCTAGCGACCACGTGACAACAGTTTACCTCGAGAATTTCCTATCCCCCCTTTCCACCCGAGTGGGAGGTTGGCTCTTCTCTCTCTAACTCAACGCAGCCCCACATTTCCTCTCCTTATCTGATCCTTCTTGATATTCCTTCGAAAAAAAATATTGTGGCAGCCTCCCTTTAAAGCAAAATTTTGTTTTCATTTCATCCTCTATTTAAATTCAAGCAGCAGTCTTTATTTAAACCCTTATTTGCACAATAATACAAATTTTGGCACCAGAGATAGGTTTAACTCATTAAAATAGTCTAGGGATTAAAAAAAACTTCATTCATTTGATTTTGAATAATCGCAATTTGAAAAAAATAAACCGATTACAAAATCGTTTCCAAAAAGAAGATTTTTAAATTCCGAAAACCGAAAAGAAATCATGTTCTTATCTTCAGAGCGAATTATTACCAGTCTCAAATAATAGACTCTTCCGTTTTGGTTTTATTACAGATCCCAGTGTCTACCTGATAATGCGCATGCGCGGCTCGCCGTTTCTAGGAAAAAAATATCTACAGGCAGCAACACATCGACGCTAGTTTGCGTGGAGAGAGTTTCGGTCTCCGAGTTCTCGTTGAAACCTCGCGTCTTTTCGAGTAGGATGTTATTATATTTGCGTTTTAGTCACACGTGAGACTGTTAGACATCAAGATCGTTTATATAGTTCGGTTCTACTAGTTCCATCAGTGTTCACTGAACTCTCAAAACTACTTGTCGAGAAATCAAGTAGGGTTACTGTTTTGGCTATGATTCAAGAATAGAAGAATATTTCAAATAACTTCAACATCTTAGTTTCGGAAGTGAATCTAGTTCTCGCGTTTAAAATCGGACTAATTTCGACTTGAATTTAATTCAACTACAATTAAAAATCCCAAATGACTTCAACAACTTCGGACTTGATCATGGCTCATCCACCAAAGGGTAAAATCGCCACTTCGCCCCTTAGCCACGAAGTTGGAGCTCGATTGGCGGAAGCGGGAGGTGATAAACTTCCGGCGAACAATAATACAATAAGACTACTAGAATTCATCGTGGATCCTGGTTCCAAGACGACTTACTTGAAGGGCAAATTTCTAGGAAAAGTGAGTACCGTTTTGTGTTTGAATATTTTTTGGTGGGAAATTTGGCGGGAGTTGAATCCTTTGTTTGATTTTGATTTTAAATTGATGTCTGCTAATTTTGTTTGTAACTAATAATTAGGCCTAAAGTTTTTGGCGGGAAATATTGAAGTGTTTAAACCAACTTGGCCTATTTCTGATTTCATCTAATTTAGATTCGTAAAATTAAGTACTATTAAAATTTTCGTCTTCTGTAGAGTGTAGAAACGCCTTTCTTACACCCAAGTTTTTGAATATTTTGGCGTGAACGTGTTTTTAACACACTTGAGTTAATATCTAAGTAAGAGTAAGTCCGCAAGACAAGTGTGGGACTGTTGGGGGGTTTTCCTCGAGGTCATTACAAATTTTCGTAGAAAGCCCGTCCCATAAGCAGCTTTTTTTTTTTTTCATTCCCTAGTCATTACTCATTTTGAAAGTTTATTACATATTGCGTGAGTTTTTGTTTAGATTCATGTTATCTTGTCCGGGCCTTTTATACTGTTGTTGTTTCAAATAATAATAATGCAGTCATTAATCGTGTAAAAACTGGGGTGTTTTGAGAAATCCAACTCAACTAAAATGTTAAATATAATTATCGTAAATATGAGGTTTAGGCTTAGCTCTTATTTCCCAAATTCAAAGATTATCTTAGTTTTTTTTTCTGAATATCGTGTTTCAATTAAATTATCAGAAAGAAATGATTCTGATGTTATACGTAACGTTCTTAATCTTTTATTAAAAGTACAATTATTTTTGGGAGAGTTTCGAGAAGATACTTAAGGCCCTGAAAAATTGGCTTGAGAATCAAATGGGTTTCGTGTACTAAATTTAAGGTGTTGTAGGCCAAATTTAGAACGTTGATGCGACAATGCTAGGTATTTAACATCTTGTCCAAGGTTTTTTACGTGTTTCTGAGAAGATATATTTGAATTTAGCTCTGGATGAATCTTTAATTTTAAACAATGTGAACAAGAACAGTTCATTTGATTCTCCTAAACTGTTAAAGGGAGGATGCAACCTAACAACCAAGTGTTTTTTTTTATCGATTCCTTATTGTTTAAATAGGCCTAATCCACTATTTAAAAAATTTACAAACAAATATTAAACTAGAAATAAATTTAAAACTTACCCTGAAAATAGGCTTAGTGGGATTCATGGAGCTCCTGATTTCCTCACGTGTAAGGTCTAGCGACCAATCGCGCGCGACGCAAGTCTCGCGGAGATCTCGCGTGAACGACGGGCCTTTTCTCATTGGTTGCTAGACCTTACACGGACGCGATTCAGGATCTCCAGGAGTCCCGCTAAGCCTATTTTCAGGGTAAGTTTTAAATTTATTTCTGGTTTAATATTTGTATTTTAAACTTTTTATCGGTGGATTAGGCCTATTTAAACGATAAGGAATCGATAAAAAAATCACTTGTAATTAGGTTGCATTCTCCCTTTAAAGATTAGAAAAACTATAAATTCCGTAATCTTAGAAGCTACAGTGAAACCGTAACCCTTTACTTGAAATTTCGATGGGGAAATTGTTAATTGCTATTAGATTAACATCTCAAAGAAAGTCAAATAACACCGCTTTCTTTTTCACCGTCATTGTTCTTGTCATTGTGTAGTCTTCAAATTACATTACCTTGAAGAAAAACCTCTGTCTTTTAGACTAGAATCAATCCTTATTTTCAACAGATCCCAATATCTAGACACATTCATTTTATTAATATTAAGAACTTGAAACTAAAGAAAACTCTGAAGACGTAGTTTTTGTTTAGTCAAATTTATAAGCGTAATCACGAATTAGGAAAGAACCTCGCTATTTATGTAGAAGTTTTGTCGCTGATTAATTTAACTTCAAAGAGAGACGTCACCTTAAAAGGATTTCTAATTTGAATTTCCTATCTAGTTCATTTATTGGGAAGGTTATAACCGGTTAAAAATACCTATTTGATGTCGTAATAAGCCGTTAATTATTACTAAGAAATGAGGTGTGTTAAATTCGACTGCGTGTACCCAAAAACTTCAAAAAGATATGCAAATTAGGTCGTGAATCATTTTATTTTTTAACGAGGAATATCAAGTTTCAAATTTTATTTTAAATATTTGTGAGGTTATTTAATATATATATTTTTGTTCAAGGGTTGATAACGAAACTACTTTCATCCTGTATGAGGCTTATTATATCGTATTTATCCGCGTCTGTTTTTGGTAGAGCTGTAAATATAGATTGAAGTAATTGCAAGGATTATGTTACTATTAAATAATATAATTAGGAATAGATTTATTATTGTTTAAATATTAAGTTAATTTAAATTTATACTTGATGCTCAATTTAAATGATTATAAACCATCAAATATCAGGTTTTCAGCTTTTTTAAGCTTCGAAATTTGACATGAAATTAGATTATTCGTATTGTTAACTACAGCGTGGATTTAGTTGGGAGATAAAAAGGCCCATATCTTGACTATACTAGCTAGCTAGTGATGGTCCATTATATATCAATACCGACCTAACTTGGGCTAGTCTGGGCCAGTTGATAAAATCACGGTTTGGTTAAGGGTTCATCTCATACGTAAAGTTCTGTGTTTGTAGGTATTCTGATATCTATGATTATTATTATATTTGTGGCTAGGACCTTTTCCAAAGAGTCAATGTTTGTTTAAAAGGTTAATAGAGGCTTAGTATAAAATAAATTGACTTCGCGTGGACGGAATCCTAAGAATAGGACAGTTATGCTTGAATGTTGGAGATATATTTTAGCTTAAATTTATTTATTTTTTCTTAAATATCATTAATTATATTTAATTAGTAGTGTAATTCCCCTATTTGTGTTGTATATTCAGCTTTAGAAATATGAGGGAACTTTTTTTTTTTTAATTTAAATTTATTGAAAGCTTTCGTCGTATAGAACTTTGTATCTGAGACGGTCAAAACATTCACCTTGGAGAGAGAGAGAAAAAAAATAAAAATCTTTAGGGGGTAACCGACCCAACCTTTCTTTACAAAATTCAACCTAAATGTGTACCATAATAAAGGTGTAAAATAGGCATTTTTTAAACCTAGTTTAATAATATATAAAGCCAAGTGCATTCTTCTGTTGATATGAAAGTGTCCCATCACTCAATTGTAAGGTTAGGTCAAAACAAGTTTTGCAGAAAATATTTAACAGACAGAAATATAAATTTTTGGTCCAGACGTAATTTCTAAACCTGGAACCAGAAGATTATAATTAAAATTTTAACACTAAAAAGAATATTATTTTTGCCCCGAGGTATGGGTGTGTTTGAATCTAGTCTGCTTGTTAGAAAATAGAAATCGAAAAGCTTTAAATTTTATTTTCAAACTTCAAGTCTCCTTTTATAATATCAAACAAACAATAAAAAAACAACAATAAAAAAAAACTAGTATGGTTTGAATTTAACGTATATCAAACAGTACTTAAGTTTAATTGCAATTTGCAATGTAGATAATGATTAGGCGGATGATTACACAATATTAAACGTAGTAGAGAGGATGAAATTGCTTCCAAACTGATTTAAAAATGAAATTTTAATTTTTGGAATCGCCATGTCCAAAGTTTTTCACATCTATTCGACTGATTATTTCAGTTTAAATTAATTTCTAAATGCTAGTTAAATTTAATGTAAGTGAAGTTTAAGTATTCTGGCTTCATAATTAAAAATTTACGAATATATTCTTTAAAATAGCGCTTTTTTTTAAATTATGGATTTTAAGAAAAGTTAAATACCTGATACGAAGTTAATCCTGGCTGCATCGTAGGACTACGGGTTAAATTTTGCATACATTGAAAACTCTTCCCAGACATAGTTTTTCTTAACCATTAGTAGTTTATATAATATGAAGAATCCATTCAGGTTCCATAAGAATATAGGAGGGCCGCGATTCAATAACCATCCTCCCAAACTTTGTAGCAAAAGTTCGTCTGCTGCGAATCGATTTTTCAAGTATATCGCTCCTGACATCTATTATTGACCCGCGACACTAACGACCTAGACATAATATTTTGGGTAATAAAAATGGAGCCGACCGAAAAAAGATCTAAGCGTACAAATGTTGCGAAAATTGCGGACGAACTTTTGTTACAAAGTTTGGGAGGATGGTACCAGAGGCTAAAGCTATGCTCCCATATTCTTATGGAACCTGAATGGATTCTTGATAATATATTAAAAATTGATATTTCAAATGTTACCTAAAAATCGGGAAAACTAATCAGGAAAATTTCCTTTTTAATAAAAATAACCATCAATGACACTAAGTTGGTAGGACCTTAGTTTTGTTTTAGGTTTTATTTTCCCTCCAAAATATTTCGTGCACCTGTAAAAAATATCAGGGTAAAATTCGATGGGAAAACCGGGATGGAAAATCAGTGAAATTGGTTTTCCAAATGTGTATGAACCCTGCATTCCAAACACCCAATAATTTTATTACCAGCTGGTATATTAATTTATGTCTAAATAGTTTAGTGGCACAATTCCGCTTTTATTTGTATTAAAACCTATGGGAATTTAACACATGGCGCCATTTCTCTATTTTAACTTTATAATTATAGCTTCATTGATAATGGTTTTATATTAAGAAATCTTATCACGTGTTTTTTTTTCTTTCTTTGGAGTTTTTAATTTAGTTCCACCTCGACCCGTTTACGATGAAATTATGTTAATTAGTCCCTACCTCGATTAAAATTAGATAACGATTACGAAATTGTTGATGGCATGTGTTTCCCAGCTTTACTTTCATTGTAGGTTTGCCAGGAGTTTGTGAGTGCAATTCAAAACAGATCAGTTCCAAAACTGAACTGCTAGACTTCCAATCTGCTTTGCAGTTTGCACTCGCAAATGGTTGGCAATTTGGGGGGATTTAGTGAAAAAATATTTATATACAGATTAATAATTCATTTATAAAATAGGCTAAAAACCTTCTACAGGTACGCACCCATTTTAGGTTGAATTTTAGTCCAAATGGGTGATCTTAGAGGGAGGCAGAGATCCGTGTTTTCTTTTAATCTTCGATTATATTTATTATTAATTAATATTAAAATACAAACATAATTTATATAGATTAATTAATTCAATCATTTTATCCTCCCTTGAACCTTATATTAAACCTAGATGTGAAATACCGGTATTTTAGAAGTATTTCCGAGAAAACTGTCTCGGCCAATCTCCTTATTATACGTATTTTTGGCGCCTAGAATTTTAAGTCTAAAATATTTTGAAATGAAATGTGGCGATGACATATTATGTCTAATATGAAATTCTTCGCGGGAGATTCAAAAACAAATATAATTTCGTCTGTGTGTAGTTTACAATGTAGCGAAAGCCGAAGCGGATTAATACACAATGCTAAACGATGTAGGAATAAAAGTAGTTAACCACATTATTTAGAAGCTTATAATAAGTAATTTAAATTCAATTTTAATTTAGTTTAAATTGCAAAATATTCTTAATTTTAACGCATGATTTTAAGAAATTGTTTGGAAATAACTTTTTTAGACCTAGAATTAGATTTAAAATAATATAAAATTTTTGTTTCAATCCAATTTTGAATTGCGCCTTTTATTTGATAGGGGGTAGAAATGATAATAAAAAAAGCTTTGATTGTGAATTCACCCACTAAAACCCGAAAATACTCTTGTTAGCTTCTCAAAAAGATTTTTTCATGATTCTTAGAATTTTTTTCATTAAATAAGAAGTATTACAAAACCAAATTTAAAAGGATTTAAGATGAGATCGGGGTTCATATTCAATTTTTGCTTAAAAAAAAACCTTAGAAAATGACTAAGGATTAACCTTATTGATTGAAATTTTCCCACTTGAATTCAGTGTATCTTGACAGCACTGTCGGTTCAGGGAACCGCTTTTCATATCTAAATTTTATTTGTATGATCTTAAAGGGAGAATGCAACCTAAGAAGTGTTTTTTTTTTATCCATTCCTTATCGTTTAAATAGGCCTAGTCCAACAGTTCAAAATATAAGAGTACACCCTTAAAGCTTTAAAAATATATTTTAAAATTAAAAATTTGGCTAAATTGATAGTTAACATTTAAAATAAAATTCAAATTATGAATTAAACGAAAAAATAGGTTATTTAAAAATGGGATTGGTATCTCCCTTCCTTTAGCTATATTAATTTAATATCAAAGGGAAAATGAAACTTATTCGGTAAAAATCCAATAAAACTTAATTTAAACCAGAAAATATTCTCTGATGTTCACAAAATTTAATCTTCATTCATTAATATTCCCAATTTTTTTTTTTTACATATTAAACCGTTATATCTTACTACGCCGGACCCTATCAGTACCTGTTAAACTTTTTTCCCAGACGAAAAATACAAAATGTTTAATTAATATTTTCAAAAAAAGAAAAAAACTAGGGGGGAGGCTTGAGGTAAATTAATGATGTATTTTGTTAAGTTTAGGTTAAGTGAACTCCCAACACCCTAACCCTTTAAAAATTTAAGGCTGCAGAGAATATTTGGGGCGAACCGAAAATTATTCGTCTAGAACATAATTAATAATGACGTTGGGCTAGTTAGTTTGAATTATTTATTAAGCTTGCCAAAAATCATAAAAGCGTAAGTAATCTGTTCCGTTCTGGACTGTCACCATCGCTCGTTGGCGCCTTTAAACCAATCAATGCTGCCCAAAACATAATTAGCTTAATTTTTTTTTTCCTTAACTTGTATATAATAAAACTTGATGCTTAAAAACAAGGAAAAAATATTGGTATCGTTTCATAAACTGATAATTAATGACTTACTACTAAGGTCTAGGATAATATCATATAACCTCATTAGTTTTTTCTAAGTATGTACAGAAGCCGATGAAACCCTCCTTTGAAGTCTACTACTCTAATGTTCCATATAGCGCTCCTCTCTGTATGGGTAAAATTCCCAATTTTACGAGATCGGAGGGGTCCTACTTCATACCCCCTGTCTATACGGAAAATTGGAAATTCTCTCTCTCCACAAACGACGACGTTTTTTTTGACGAACTCCAAGGCTGCTAGAGATATTCGCTCGACGAACTCCCGCTCCGAAAACATCTACCGTTAGGAGGCGTACGGATCGCGCCTTTTGAAACTAACCCATACAGAGAGGGGTAGACAAGACCAGGGAGTAATAAACTTCAAATGAGGGTTTCATCTACTTCTGTTTAAAGCGATAATGAAGTAACTTATGTTTAGTAGTTTCTGATATTTAACTTACAAGTTAGGTTAGTCAATCTATTATCTATTAAAGGGAGAATGCAATCTAATAAGTGTTTTTTTTTCAATTCTTTATCTTTTAAATAGGCCTAAGCCACCAATAAAAATTTAAAATACAAATATTAAACTAGAAATAAATTTAATACTTACCCGGAAAATAGGCTTAGAATTCGTGTAAGGTCTAGCGACCAATCAGCGGAGGCCAGTCGTTTACGCGAGACTTATAATCGCGTTCGATTGGTACCTTATACGCGAGGAAATCAGGATCTCTATGAATCCCGCTAAGCCTATTTTCCGGGTAAGTTTTAAATTTATTTCTAGTTTAATATTGGTTCGTAAATTTTTTTCACTAGTGGATTAGGCCTATTTAAACAATAAGGAATCGATAAAAAATCACTCGTTGTTAGGTTGCATTCTTCGTTTAATGACAATTGTTAATAGTTCTAGGTAGTTGGAAAAGAGTTTCTAAATTTTGTCTACCCACCGTTATAAATAAAAATATATTCCTCGAAGCGCTCGTTTATCGTCGTTAAACTTTAATTAAATCATTTGTCGAAATTTGACGAACTCCGCCTTATTTTGTGTATAATTTCTTGAACTCAACCCACACCTGAATTCAAAGTTTTGAAACCCATTTTCCATAATTTTTAATCCTCCCATAAAAACAACGTAAAAATTGATATTTTTTATAGATAAAATAAATGGCCATATTTAGTTATATTCGGTATACGTCGGTATTACCATTTGAGGGCGAGGGGGGGGGGTGTAGGGTTTAAGGCGAATATATGATATGAAACGGGTTATCCTTTGTATAATAAAGGGTTTATGAACTCGAGGTATTAAACTTAATGATGGTTTTTAAACGCCTCCACCTTTTCTCCCCCACTACCACTACCAAAAATAAAAAATATTAGGACCACTTGTTCCTATACTTTAGACTATATAACTGAGAGTTGATAAGGGCGTAGTTTAATTTATGGGTAGATAAACTTTTTTTCCGATACGTTAACTTTCGCCTCGTTTAAGTTTTATTGTCTTTGATAGTAACCGCTTTATTTTTTCGTAATATCGAAAATGTTTACGCGCGAAAAGTTTATCGGAGTTTGAGATAGCTAAATTTTTGTTGTATTGAACTGGAAATTATATCCCGCCGTTTTTGTAGCATATTCATAATTTAACTTTGTCAGAGGATAAAGATTAATCGAGGGTTAGCTCGGGGTTTTATCCTTCAGAGATCGACTTATAATATATGCTTGGAATATTACATAGTTTTTATGACTAATTTGGTGAAATGATAGTAATTTCTTAAATTATTCTTGATTTATCATATAAGTTATAACAGAAGCCGATGAAACCCTCCTTTGAAGTCTACTACTCCAATGTTCCATATAGCGCTCCTCTCTGTATGGGTAAAATTCCCAATTTTACGAGTTAGAAGGGGTCCTACTTCATCCCCCCCATGTCTACGGAAAATTGGAAATTCTCTCTCTCCACAAACGACGACGTTTTTTGGCCGAACTCCAAGAATGCTAGAGATATTCGCTCGACGAGCTCCCGCTCCGAAAACATCTACCGTTAGGAGGCGTACGGATCGCGCCTTTTGAGAATAACCCATACAGAGAAGGGTAGACAAGACCCGGGAGTAATAGACTTCAAAGGAGGGTTTCATCGGCTTCTGAAGATATTAATAATGAAATTTGACCATTTCACTAATTATCTTGATTAATTGGTAATAAAATTTTCACTCGTGCAAACATTAATCTGTTGGGTAATAAACTTTCTAACTTCGTGATTGATTACCGTCTGTCTTCGCCTCAAAATTCCGTGTCCGTGCATAACTTATAAACAATTTTTAGAACTTTTCTCTTTTTATCGTACGTGCGCAAATATTTAAACTCTTGAAGGTCTGAGAGGTTGTTAGCATTGCCTATTCTCGGAATCGTCTCGAGATATAACTTCGAAAAATATTTAAATTGCAAGATTTCGCGGAAAATGTAGCAATCTTTGAAATATTTGTCGCCTTATCTTATAAGACTCGGATTTCGAATGAAATCCTTCAAGTGTGAGTGACATTTCGGGACAATTTATTTTAAAGAAATTTTTTTACGGGTGAAATTAAAATTAAACTATAGTTTCCCTTCAGTTCAAGGGGTCCTTATCAGGTCTCGGAAGAAATATCTGGCTTTATCATCTAAAACCGGTTGTTAAACTGATCTAATAACATCAGAAGCCGACGAAACCCTCCTTTGAAGTCTATTCCTCCCGGGTCTTGTCTACCCCTCTCTGTATGGGTTATTCTCAAAAGGCGCGATTCGTACGCCTCCTAACGGTAGATATTTTCGGAGCGGGAGTTCGTCGAGCGAATATCTCTAGCAGCCTCGGAGTTCGTCCAAAAAACGTCGTCGTTTGTGGAGAGAGAGAATTTCCAATTTTCCGTAGACGGGGGGGATGAAGTAGGACCCCTTCTAACTCGTGTAAAATTGGGAATTTTACCCATACAGAGGAGCGCTATATGGAACATTGGAGTAGTAGACTTCAAAGGAGGGTTTCATCGGCTTCTGATAACATTAATATGAAAAGATTACGCACCCCTTGTTCAGAGAAACAATTTTTTTTTAAATATTGTCACTGACACTTTAGTTTTGAAAGTATTCCGGAACTTTAAGTATAACAACTATATAACTTAACGGAAGTTTAATCCTAACTGGCGGCATATTTCACACGACAAATAAAATATTCTATAGGATCCTGGTATATTTAAAACACTAATTACATTCTGAGAAATAAAATCCGGGTGGAACAAAGAATGAAAAAGAATTGTCGACCAAATATAAATGATGTATAGTAATTGATATTCAGTTTTTTGTATAATTTATGAACTTAAAGGTATAGTCTCGTGGTGAAAAAAATTATAATATACTCATTTAAATATTATTGATTGGAACCAATATGCAAGGTTCAAATTTTATGAGAAAATTTTGATATAGAACAATTTTGAAAATAAAGAATATAAGTTTGTTTTAATAAAACAAGATATTATTTTTTATTTCAATTATATATATCTTGCACAAGTTAAAAAGTATATATTTGGTAAATAATTCGCTACTTAATAAAGCTCGGTTTATTCTGATTAAACCTAGCCTAAATCTGATTTAAACTGGCTAGTTACGCCTCTTCTGAAAAGGGTAATAACGAGCAAAAATTAAAAGGCTTTTAAACGATCTAAAAATCTAAGTTTAAATCGAATTTTTCCGATTTTCGGCATTTTTATTTTTTTGAAACTCTTGAACTCTAAAATACGCGAGTTGTCATTTAAATAATACTAGATACTTTTCTTCTTAAAGAGGGGTAAGAAGCGGTTCGAGTCGGTGTTTTTTAATCCCCTTAATTTTTTTTATTTTTTTTTAATGATTGTTCTATATCGGCGAGTATATTAAGCCTTTGATATCCGATGTTCTATAGAAGTTGGCAAAATGTGTTATTCTAACGCGGATTGATACTGAATATTAAACTACATAGGGGAAAAAGTAGTAGTACCAAAGTTACCTTGACGCAACCAGGTTATTCTAAAATACAAATAAATCCAAGCTCGCCTCTGGTGTTAAATATATTTTAGCTTAAGTAATAAAAAGCGCTTTAGCGAAAATGACCCAGAAATGAAGTAGTATAGCAGTAAATGTTGGGGGAAGTAGTTTTTATTTCTAGTGAATTATTTTCGTGATACATTATTGAAAGGATTATTTTATAATGCCGTACAATATTCTTGGTAACCCTATTATTCATTAGAGAACCAATTTTCTGTGGAAATTAATCCAATTTCTTTTCCTGAAGTTCTAAGCGTTTGTTCTAATTAACTTTATGCCATAAATAACTACATTAATACAAGTGTATATCGATGTAATTTAAATTTTTAAACTAATTAATATTATAATGTGAGTGATCGGCCAAAATTTCTCAAGGAAATTTCATTTTTCTGACCCTTGATTTTTAGGCCCAAATGACCCTTACTCTTAGGATAAAATCGAGAATTAGATAGGCTTAGCGGAGTTTGAAATAAAGATACACGCTCATTAAATATAATATTAAATATCAGAAGCCGATGAAACCCTCCTTTGAAGTCTACTACTCCAATGTTCCATATAGCGCTCATCTCTGTATGGGTATAATTCCCAATTTTACGAGTTAGAAGGGGTCCTACTTCATACCCCCCTGTCTACGGAAAATTGGAAATTCTCTCTCTCCACAAACGACGACGTTTTTTGGACGAACTCCGAGGCTGCTAGAGATATTCGCTCGACGAACTCCCGCTCCGAAAACATCTACCGTTAGGAGGCGTACGAATCGCGCCTTTTGAGAATAACCCATACAGAGAGGGATAGACAAGACCCGGGAGTAATAGACTTCAAAGGAGGGTTTCATCGGCTTCTGTAAATATATATTATCAAATTAATTAAAGCTATAAGTAAAAAAAGTAAACCACGCATTTTTAAATATATAGGCCGTATTTTTTTAGGGAAATATTTTTGATTCTTCTAATATGTAGTTCTTCTTAAGGGAAACAAAACAAATAATTATTATCTTAGCCTTGGTGTATTTCTTAATTAAAATATTTACCCCAGAAACTCAAAATAAACGGGGCAAAATTATTTAGAGCGAAGGTCATTTCGGTCTGAAAAAAAAGTTTTCCATATGGTTTAAATTCCTTAAATAATCATTGTCAAATATGAAAGTTCTTAATAATTAACTGATTCGACCCTTAAGTCACTAAAATTTAATTGAACGTAATTAAATGACCTTAATATTACTATAATGCTTGAATAAGTTAAAGGAATTAGTTTAAATTAGGTCAGTTAAATTGAATTACTAGATTCGTACGTGTTTGTTTCTAATTGTTCTAATTTGCCTGTTTCAAAACGATTAAACTAGCTTAATTAAATACCACCCCTTCACTTAACTCTGATAGTTCAAAGGTCACATTGTTATTTACCTTAAGTGATTCTGTCAAGGAGGATCAGAGAAGGAGAGGAAATGTGGGGACGGCGCGGTTCCTACTGCGTCGGCCTAAACTCCCACTCTGGGAGAACGGGGGTAGAGACGTTTCGTGGTAAAATGTTGTCGCGTGGGTAAAACGAATCCTTTATGAGACGCGCTAGCTTGCGACCACGTGACAACAGTTTACCTCGAGAATTTCCTATCCCCCCTTTCCACCCGAGTGGGAGGTTGGCTCTTCTCTCTCTAACTCAACGCAGCCCCACATTTCCTCTCCTTCTCTGATCCTCCTTGATTCTGTCAAGATAGTTTTTCAAAGCTTATGGATTTAAACCAAGCTGCGGATCCCTTTTGAATTCGCTTCGCGCTCTTATTACCTCTTGATTTTAAGTATTTTGTATTGAATTGTCTGCCCCTCGATTAGAAATGTTTACACCTTTATTGGGCGCATGTTTAAGAACTTTAAGAAATTAAAATAAAAAAAAAAAAAACCTTAAAGCTGAAAAATCATGATTAGAAGTTATCTAAAATTTCCCAGATTTTTCTAGACTTTTCTAAAATTTTCCAGAACTTCCCAGACTTTTCTGAAACATTCTAGAACATTCTGAACATTATAAATTTGTGTTTATTTTTATTCATGGAAGTAGAATATTTTTAAAACGCAATTTAACAGTAAATTCCGAGTGAAAAGAATCCTTTTAAAAGGAAAGTCATACGCAGTGTAATAAATTTTCCCTGGAAAATAATTTTTGTAGCAGTAATTAAGGCCTGTTTGTTTCACCATTCTGGATAGCGTATTATGTCAATAGTTGATGTTAGTAATAACCAAAGTATCCAGTAGCCCGTTAATCTTTACCCTGACTTGGGATAAGTTTGTGTTTCCTAGTAAAAATCGAACTACTTTAATCTCTATTAGATTTAAGATAGTGTATTAATCCGATACGTATTACATCAGACGAAGGTTAGTTCTTATAGGAACTTTTCCAATAAATCTTCTTATATCTATCAATCACACGCACCCGTGTTATTTTGTTTATTGAGCGTGAAGGTATGGGATTTTTTTTCCCTATCAGTTTATGTGTGTATTGAGCGTATATTTCAAATATGTGCTATCTAAAGCGTATTCGATTTTCATATAACAACAGGTTCCACTTCGGTACACGCGTAGGTTTATTAGAATAATGTTGTTCTTAGATAATCAAAATACATCTATTCCGTAGCAACAGAAGCCGATGAAACCCTCCTTTGAAGTCTATTACTCCCGGGTCTTGTCTACCCCTCTCTGTATGGGTTATTCATACAGAGATGCGCGCTATATGGAACATTGGAGTAGTAGACTTCAAAGGAGGGTTTCATCGGCTTCTGGTAGCAACTCGTAAGATTTTTTTTCTTAAGGCTCTTCGTAAGGTATCTTTATTAAAGTTAAAGGGAATATGACGTTGAATAATGTAACTCGAATATTGAAATTTATTATTTATGGAAGAACCGCGTGGAGATTAAAGTCACATCTGCTCTAGAAACTGGCCATTTAAAACCCTCTTCCTGAATTGTGGAATGTAATTTGTTATGGCAAATTTAGTCTGCTAAACGAAAAGGCGACCTGGAAATTTAAAGCAGCTTCATAAATCTCGGAGAAGTTAGTTTCTTTATGGATTTAAAAAACATCAACTATCAATCCGGAGTCTATAAATCTATTAAATTAAACATTAATATATTTTTATAATCATTAATATAATGTTCTTCAATCTTCAATTTAAATTTTATGATAATAAGATACTAAGTAGGCTGAAATTAGTTTCGGAGACTTCTAAAGGGACTTCCCTCTATTAGATTCGGTTATTGTAATGACCTTTTATAAGAACAAAAACTTGTGATTATTTCATAGTCTTAATAGGCCTGTCATTATCCAACAACTTCTTCCCTGAATGTTCTTAAAGCTTCTGGAAGCAAGAACTGAATCTGAACTTCAACTATTCGTAATAATACTTTAGTGAAAAATTTTAATAGATCACGTAAAATAACTCTTAAATATTTTCTCATAAATTAGGGAAATTTATGTAAGAGCAATGAAACGTTCTCAATCATAGTTTAATATTCAAATTATTAATGACGGTGAAATATAAATTTAATAAATTCATGGTTGAATACCTTCAAAATCTTTGGTGCACCTGAAAATATCATTCAGTGATGAAATCTAGAAAATCAGAATTCTTTACTATTATAATCCCTTTAAATCTTGTTTTTCTTATAAGTCTACCACGAGTCTACCATTTTCCTTTTTATATATAGGCTTAGCCGGCTTGACCAAATCTCTAGTGTTTGGTGTAGATAAATAACCTAAGGTGCTCTAAGAAAAAGCCCTCTTTAGCTATAGCTCCATAACCTCTTAGAAAATCCTGTATTCACGCATGGGAGAGGTGAGGTTTTTTGTATACCGATAGGGAGAAGAAATCGGGGAGTTTTTTAGGCGTATTCCGTGGCGTGGTGGTTTTTCTTTTTTTTTCTTTTTTTTGGGACGGCTAGCCACTAAGGTGTTTGACCCCTAAATTTGGTGCAAGCATTCTTTACGCGTAGATACAATATAAGCGCGGACATGCGTAGAATTGCTTAAACGAAAATATAATTTTAAAACAATCAGGTAAAAGAAAAATTGAAGTCCGAAGGAGAGATTTCATTGTTTCAAAATTAGGTATAAAAATAGAGGTTATGTTAATAACTATAAAAATATAGACCCGTATTAAAGTTAATTTATTAACGTAAAGTTAAAAATAACCCTAAATTAGTTTTAATCTTATAATGTGATCTAAATAACGTATTTTTTTGGGTTTTTTCAATATTAATAATGGTGCCGAAACCCGGGAAGTTAATTTACCTGATTTTTTTACCTACTTCTAAGTTCTTATATAATTCAAAATACTTATATTTATTAACTTTTAATGTTAAAGAATTTCACAAGGAAAATAAATATATATTTTTAATTGGGAACTGAATAATGATTTGATTAAATTTTCGATTGAACTACTGCGCCAGTTATCTCTCGCGCCTTTGACTCTAAAATATTGCACGCATGCGCTCTAGGGTAGTATTAACCCTTAATGCTCTTCGTGCTAAAAATTTCCAATTGAAAACTACTCATTTAAAATATTTTTAAATCCGCCCAAATTTGCAAAATCTCCCTTCTGGCTATGTTGAAGAGTTGTAGTTAAAAATACTTAATTCATAGAGCAATGTGAAATTGGGAAGGTAACGTTATTTAGAAATCAACGCCACTATAGTTACTCCGTATATTAATTAGGACCTCGCGGACACGATTAATATCTTCAAAACTCATTAATTTTAAAAGGGGTATAGGCTATAATATATATACAGTTAATATATTATACACGCGTTTCGGTATCATTTTCTATTTTAGGAATATTGAAAATCTAAGAGGAATTTTATTATGAATGGTCCAATCCCTAAAGGGGTAGTGGAAAAACGAATTTTTTATAGGGAGTCAAGGAAGATATTGAAACGTCATAGGCATCTATCTCTCACCTCAGTGTCAACCCCCTTAGTGAGGGAGTTACAGTATTCTTCCCTACAAACGCTCCCTCGGTAAGGGGGTTACATGACGTCAAGCTTCCTTTCCCCCTTGGCTGTATGCCGTCTCCCTATATCAAAGCACTTTAATTTAATAATATATTTTTAATAAATTAACCAGGGTTTATTTTAAATTAAATACGTTTAAATTTAATTCTAACCTAACTCTCGGGTATAAAGGGTGCTCGGTTATATTCTCGAAGAGACCCAAAACTTTTTCACCCTCACCTTCGAAGTTGAGCGCTTTAGGCACTCTACAGCTTACAAGAGATCTATTCCCGAATCTCAACCAACGCCCACCATAAAATAATTTGAGATTCAGAACTTGACTAGAGGTGGGCTTCCTTAGTCATCGGGTATATATAATACCATGAATATATGAAAATCATCTTTAAGAGTAAATCGCTCTCAACCATGGGCCTGAATTCAAGGATACCAAGCATTACAGAGGGATACTCTTAAGGATGGTTTTCATTTACTCTTGATAATAATACCAGAAGCCGATGAAACCCTCCGTTGAAGTCTATTACTCCCGGGTCTTGTCTACACCTCTCTGTATGGGTTTTCTCAAAAGGCGCGATTCGTACGCCTCCTAACGGTAGATATTTTCGGAGCGGGAGTTCGTCGAGCGAATATCTCTAGCAGCCTCGGAGTTCGTCCAAAAAACGTCGTCGTTTGTGGAGAGAGAGAATTTCCAATTTTCCGTAGACAAGGGGGTATGAAGTAGGACCCCTCCGATCTCGTAAAATTGGGAATTTTACCCATTCAGAGAGGCGCGCTATATGGAACATTAGAGTAGTAGACTTCAAAGGCGAGTTTCATCGGCTTCTGAAAATACGCAACATGTTAAGTCATGAAATATTTAAATTCCTATATGAATATCGGCACTATTATAATAATATTGCAAATTAATGTCGATCCAAAGCAAAACGAAAATTATTTTTTTATCGAAGCGTGTAGATTGTAATTAATAAATTCCGAAAAGCCACGATAATTTTTTTATATTTTTTCGTTCTTTGGTCCGAAAGTTCGTTGTATTCTTACAGTCAAAGGTAGAAATTAAATTTTTCACGAAGTGAGGTAAATTAAGTTTTTCCTTAACGCATCGATGAACGATAGGAATTTTTCCGTTTTTAATAAACTTTTTTAATTGTTTCTTTATCATTAAGTATAGCATCCCTAAATTTTCCGAGGGTCTAATATATTTCTAAAGGTTTAATTTAAAGTGCTATTGAAACTAAATTAAAATTGTTTTCAATTTTAACCTTGATTGTTTTTACAATTAATAATAATAATGTAAATTTACTATACTCATTTAAAGCTTTGGATGGTAATTACTTTCCAATTAGTACTCTTACTTAAATTAATACTTAACTTAAATGTTATAATTACAAGTTGATGTATAGTTAATAATTTAAACTAAGGTTTTATTATTACAGCTTTTAAAATGAAAACTATTTTACTAAATTAAACCTTTGACATTTCATTTCGTCTTGAAATTCAGTAAGAGATAAGCAAGGGCTCCGAGATAACAATTTTCATTGTTTAAACCATTTTCATCATTGAGTTAGCTTTCAAATTAACTTGTCGTACTGTATAGTTTCCTAAAGTAACGACTGACACGTTATAACTAGTTCAAACGGCGGTCTAAATAGAGAATATTGGAGAAATGTGTAGTTGAGAATCATGTTTAAATTTCAATAGGCGCGAACCTAACTTTCGTATGTCTCTTAAGTTTTGCAAATATGAAACTTGGTTGTATATCAGAAAAGATTGTACGTGCTGAAATTTCATTTTGATTATGACTGTAGTAGTGATCATTATTCAAGTCTGAAGTTCGTTGACAGACGTTTGTTTGAAGAGGCTTCTTCTCACGCCCTTGGATCCTTCGAATTGTTGCTCACTCCACTCTCTATTTTAGCCCTCTCTCTTTATACAGTCGTTGTACGACGTTCCACAGACCCAATCTCGATTTATTTTAATTGGGGAAAGACTATTAATTAAAAGCTAATGCCAAGGCTTAACGTCTTTTCTCGGTATTAGCTCCCCCCCCCCCCCGCGCGTTAGTTATAAAACCATCCAGGAAGTGTAGGACAATTTTTCTTGAATGAAGTTTTGCATTTTAACCGTCTTAGTCTATTCCTTAATAACCGAGCCTGTGATATATTGACTTTTACGCGAAGTAGAATTTTGTCAAATGGTCTGGGAAGACAACAAAGCCAAGCGCGGCCCGCTTAAATTCCGTCCCGATCCCCCGACTCAAAATATCGAGGAAGAGTCCAATTCATTCGAGCCAGGCAGGGGTGATGACTTTGACTAGGTTTAAATGCACTAGTACTTTTACCTGGGCCTTTGCTGATAGTATTAATGTACGAGGCGTTGTTTACTTTTACTTTTGATAAAGTCAGGGAATTTGAAATACCAAATTGGATTTTAAATGTTTTAGGACCGATATTGATCCATTATATTTAATTGCTTTCTATCTATCGACAGCATAAATTAGTTCCCACCACAAATTAATTTCTACTTCATCGAAATTCTACACCAACTCTTAAGGAAGACTATAGCTCGTTAGGATGGAATTTAAGGGACAATTAAAAACTTTTTTTTTTAATTCGTTACTGGCTTGTGACGCAATTTTCGTGTGGGAAAATGACGGTTATGTTTTTCGCTTCTCGACCATTGGACAGAATTCCATTGGACAGAATCCCATTGGGCAGAATCCCATTCGATCCACAATCCCATTCAACCGATACGTTTTCGTAAACCAGAATCCCATTCGACCGAATCCCATTCGACCGTCAATCCCATTCGACCGAATCCCATTCGACCGAATCCCATTCGACCGAATCCCATTCGACCGTCAATCCCATTCGACCGACGTTCACAATCAGAAGTCCATTAACACATTCTAACCTAACCTAACCTAACCTAACCTAACCTAACCATTATCGGCTTAAATTCATCGGGACGCCCTTTTTGGTTTCGGCCCAATGGGAAATTCGGTCTATGGGGGATTCGGTTCAGCGGGATTCGGTTCAGCGGGATTTCGGTTCAATGGGAATTCGGTGCATTGGGCTCGGTCGGCCAAGATTCGGTTGATTGGGACTATTTATTTTTTATTTCGGACCAATGGGAATTCGGTCCAATAGGATTCTATTCAATGGGTATATACCATGTTTTTCGACAGCTCGTTTAATTTAGATTGCATGCGTAGATATGTTAATTGTTGGGTTTAAACCGCAGGCGTAATTTATTAGAGTATGAATATTTAAATATCATCGTCTTCTTAAACCGTCTTGAAAGAAAAAGAAAATAAAACTTAGCTCCGAGGTGTAGAAAAGATGTAGGTATATAGGATAATGACGCTAATGTTAAGTTGGATCTAATTTAAGGCTGCTTTTTATCTCCATTTAACCGCCATATTACGCAATAAGCATATTTCCCGCGGTGTTTCACTGACACTAAATTATAAATTAGTATAAATGCGTTTTTAAAATTAATTGTTTTTTTACTCTAATTTATATAATTTTCAATTAAATTAATGTGCTAGCTTTGGGAAAGTCTAGGCGTATTAATATGTAATGATAAAATTCGTACAGCATAAAGTAGTTAATCTATAGTAATTAGATTACGTACCATGAAGGTTATTTACGTAGGATTTTAGATAATTTGTATAATTTAAGAATTTTCTTTCAAACGAATTTAGGCTTAACGTGGAAATTGCATTTCTTCAGTTAATTTTTTTAATTTTAACGAAATTTTTGAATGAAAATAGTGTATGGAGCTAAATTTTTTATGTTTTAGCTAATTTGAGGAATTAGAAGCTGTTTTAAATCATAACTCGTTAAGAGAGAAATTGGCGGGAAATAAGTTAAATAGCTAGACTTTTAGTCTCTTTCTTTGGGTTGCATTTCCGCTCGAGGAAATAATTGTTTCGTAACGAAACGGAAATCGTTATTATAACGATTGTTAAATAATGTTTTAACGTGACGGGATATTAAGAGGCCAGTTAGGCCCAGTTTATGTTGGTTATAAAATTATTAATATATACAACATTATCTTTCTTTAATGAAATACAATTAACATCAAATATCAATAATATATTAAACTTGTTTTTAATTTCATAGAGAACGATTGAGTAAGATAATGTGTTAGATAATTATTTTTTATTTTATTTTAAAGGATAATTAAGAGTAGTAACGTCGAGAGTAACGTGAATTTACTATTTTGAGTTCATATTTATTTCCATTACTGGCCTGAAAATGTACGAAACAGTGAGATTAGATATATTTAATCTTGGAAATATTTTCGATATGAATTTTCTTATCTTGGAAATTTTTTCGATATGAATTTTCTTATCTCTGAATATTGTTGGTATGAATTTTCTTACCTCTGAATATTTTTGGTATGAATTTTTTACCTCTGAATATTTTTGGTATGAATTTTTTACCTCTGAATATTTTTGGTATGAATTTTTTACCTCTGAATATTTTTGGTATGAATTTTTTACCTCTGAATATTTTTGGTATGAATTTTTTACCTCTGAATATTTTTGGTATGAATTTTTTACCTCTGAATATTTTTGGTATGAATTTTTTACCTCTGAATATTTTTGGTATGAATTTTTTACCTCTGAATATTTTTGGTATGAATTTTTTACCTCTGAATATTTTTGTTATGAATTTTTTACCTCTGAATATTTTTGGTATGAATTTTTTACCTCTGAATATTTTTGGTATGAATTTTTTACCTCTGAATATTTTTGGTATGAATTTTTTTACCCTTTAAAGTAATTTTGTAGCTTAATTATCATTTTTATTGAAATGAGCAATTTAAATTAAAACTTTGGTGGATGGTAAACGTAAACTTTAAGTATATTTCGCACATAGTTATTAAAATCTAAGGAATTTAGACTCCATTTCCCGGAAATAATTCATTTACAATTTTACAATGTACGCATTAATATCCTTGCGTAACCATTGCGTTCTTAATCCTAATGTATTTATTTTAATATTTGAATAACCCGTATTATACTCTAAAGCCCTTGAATGTAGCAAACAATACCAAGAATATGGAAAAATAGGTGGGTAGTAAAGCTTCCAAAACCTTTTTTAAGAAAAACTATTTCTAAATTCCTTTCTCGAAAAATTCTTTGAATGAAAATAGGCTCTTAGGTACAAATCTATTTCCTTTACAAAAATAAATCCTCCGCCTTCTTGTTTCCCTTTTGAAATACGAACCCCAATACCCCAAATGGAAGGCGTGTATTTATAACGCAAACCAGACGAAATTCCTCAACCTACCTAAGTTGGTAGGTAACCTACGCGGGTGGTGTTTTTCCAACGTGTATTTTAATATTAGGCTCACTCCAGTGAATGTTGAAGTCCGTATCTGTTTCTATGATCAGTATTTACGAAGTATATGCCCTACTATTCACTAAAAAATCAAAAACATTGATATATGTCGAGCCTAGGTTCGTTCGTGTTGAAGAATGAAGCTGGTTTTGATATTTGAAACGCGACAACTTAACCTTAAAGCGTTGGATTTTCGGCAGTGTCCCGAGACCAACTGAGGTCCTTCCTGTCCAGACTTGCTCGGATTCTTTTCGAGGAGTTTTATATTTGGTAGAGCTAGGGCTTCTATAGAGAGAATCGAATGAATTCTGAAACTGACTTCTACGTATGACCTTATGGTACAATCTTTCTCAAAGTGATTTTTGATGCTACGGTATATTTTCTTTTATGCAAAAATGATTGAAAATTTAGATTCTATTTTTTTTTTCGTTTGCGAGAACCGAAGCTCCCAATCTATCCCTACTTATCTCCAAATCGAAAATCGATCTCTTGAGAAATCTTCACATTCTCTTCACCTTTGATTTTTGCCTTTAAAATGTCATTTTACTCTGGAAAAGAAACCAATATGGACTAAAATCTATCGTAGTAAACCTCTAAGTCACCACTTACCCCTTCCATCTACAATTGTTAGCATTGAACTTTACTGCTTCAAATTGTATGGATACTAACATTAAGTCTCAGATGAAACTATTTTAAATTAGAAAATTTTTGCTGAATTGTTTTCATTTTTTCTTTCTTAGCTAAGTTATTATTTTGGAGGTCAAATATTTCTCTCTGCTTTCCAATTTACTATT
Organism: Odiellus spinosus; assembly: GCA_963920705.1. Taxonomy (NCBI): domain Eukaryota; kingdom Metazoa; phylum Arthropoda; class Arachnida; order Opiliones; family Phalangiidae; genus Odiellus; species Odiellus spinosus. The sequence goes on along the minus strand of OY987237.1, from coordinate 14,089,937 downwards.
TTAACCCCCTATATCGACTGATAGGTTAAATTGCAAACTGAGGTTAAGTTGTCGGCAATACCTATTGGATAAATCGTGGGAAAAAACTAGGGTTTTTCTTCGCTATCTCCCTCTTCACTCTCTCTGTCTGGGTGGATAAAATTCTTTTGGTGTTTATAGTATTTTGGCACCAGCTGCGTAGTTTTGGGTCCACGGTACGGTACAAGAGTCTATACCAACTTAAATCCTCAATATGTTCAATGTTATACTTCATTTTCTTTCCTAGATTTGGTTTCAAAGTACTAGAATGAAGTTTAAGTTTCTATTAACTGTAAATTACGTCTGTAAGAACCATTTTATCACTCCGCCATATCTTTGCCGGTATCTCATTTCCACTTGCATCTGAACTTTTGAAAGTTATTATAGGGGAATGTTATTCAATAAAACTTATATATTGTTTCTGATGGTGTTCAGCGTTTGGGTTAATTTCCTTGATTTAAGATCAAATTTTTGTTGCTCCGTCTTATGCCTTTAACCAAATCATTGCTGTTCTCGTATTTGTAGATGAAAACGGCATTAAAACTTAAAATGAGCGTAAAGAGGATAATCAATTAATTATTGATTATTCTACTAATTATAAGACCTGTCCGCGTGCTTAATCATACAGGAAATACATCCCAATGATTTTAAAAATCATTTCACTGATCTCTCCATCCAACCAATAGTGTAACGTCCTGCCTTCCAGCGAACAAAACACTCGAGAATATTTTATAATTACTAGAAGAATCCTCTTCACCCTCCCTTTTATTGAAGTTATACTCGAAACTGTTGCGAGCTACTTCAATCTTTTTACTCTGAGTAATTACATCATTTACGATGATTAAATTGTTAAATCTCATCTTTTAATCTAATAAAATTTAGGAAGTTTTCTCACTATCTCTGGGGGTTCTTAAAGATAATCTAACGGTACGCTGAATAAAACAGACTTTTTAATTTTTAAAAGTGCGCGGGCAGGATTCATTGTTTCATTTCCCTATAGCGGTTTTTCTCTCCCGTAAAATATTAAAGTGGGTTAATTTATCCAGTTTTCCAACCCCTTTTCTCTTAAAGTGAGAATGAAATTCAAAGTAGACTGAGGAAAATTCTAATTTAGTCAAAATTGTCCAAATTTTTTAACAGAATTAGACCAAACGAAATAACCTGAATTCGGGTTATTTAATTCGTCCATTTCAGCTGGATTTTGCAAATTGGTCCTTTTTTGGACCAGAAGTAGATTTTCTTTCTAATCAGATAAGCCAATTTATTCTTTGAAATGACTTAAAGTCGACGTATCTTTTCTTAAAACCAGAAGCCGATGAAACCCTCCTTTGAAGTCTACTACTCCAATGTTCCATATAGCGCTCCTCTCTGTATGGGTAAAATTCCCAATTTTACAAGTTAGAAGGGGTCCTACTTCATCCCCCCTGTCTACGGAAAATTGGAAATTCTCGCTCTCCACAAACGACGACGTTTTTTGGACGAACTCCAAGGCTGCTAGTGATATTCGCTCGACGAACTCCCGCTCCAAAAATATCTACCGTTAGGAGGCGTACGGATCGCGCCTTTTGAGAATAACCCATACAGAGAGGGGTAGACAAGACACGGGAGTAATAGACTTCAAAGGAGGGTTTCATCGGCTTCTGTTAAAACTAAGTATAATTTACAATTACAATATTTTTAGGTCTAATTTATCTACTTATTGAAAATCATATAAAATTCATTATTAATTGTAATGTCTTTGGTTTAATGTTTGCCAGACTTCATTCGCTATTTACAAAATGTTTTATCAGTTCCGAAATTGAGAGCTATGAAGATTAGCCCCCATAATATTCCTATCAAATAGAAGCTTAGATAAATAGCAACGTAATGTGAAGCAATTTACATTTAGCAAAATGCAAAACATGTGGCCATCCCTGGAAATATTTTACTTGCGGGTTTTATGACCCTTATTTCAAGTATTCAAGATCATTGAGTTCATATCTGTTAAAGTTTAGAGCGAGTACAACCCTAGTTTCTATATTATCTCTGTAAGAAACCAAAAAATAGACGTAAAATGTAGTCTTTTACCTTTGACCTCGATTAAAGGTCGCGTTCTTCACGAAACTAGTGCAGTTTCCCCCCTTATGTTTATCATCTCCCTAGAGTAGTGTCGTTGGAACGGAGCGAAACGATTATTCTGATTATTCCCTTCTTTGCGTGGTCGATACCAAAGTAACCTGAAACTAGGACCAAGCTCCAAGAACCATTTATATTCCCATTCTTCTTTAGTATAAAGTTACATTGACGATACTACCCTCACTGTTGTTATTATTAAAGGGCTTCCCCTTTTCCTCCGCATATAGTTAGGGCACTTTGAAATTTAAGCCTGTGGAATAAGTTCATAGCAGATGGACTCGATCCTGCAACAACGTGTAGTGGTTCCTTCCACGAATTTCTTTACATCTTTGTTCGAGATGATTTTTCAATAGAGTTAAACCTGTTGCGGATTGATACGCTATTAGTAATCGTTGGTATAGAAATAGTTTTTTAAAAATTATCTTTATCAGGACATTGCTTTTTTTCAGATTGAGAGAATAGTGGGTGTAAACCTACACTCCCTTCAATAATAAGAATAATAAACGCCTATGTTTTAAAAGAAAGTTTAGTTAACACCCTGTTGTAGTCTTAAGGTGGAGTAAATTCTATATTAAATTCAGTTTTAAATTTAAACGCGTATGAAGGTATTACCAGAGGTATATAATAACCCCCTTCGGGGGAAGTATGAAAGCCCCTATACTACCAATGCTAAAAATCACGAACAAAAAGAGCCCGCTGCTGACTATCTAGGCCACTAGCTCGCGCTGGACTTCTCAATGTCGCTACTCTAGTAAATGGTCTTTGTATAAACAAGACGGCTCGATTTGTGTTTAGAACTTCCTGTCTCGGGAGTCAGGCTGTCTGTTAAAATGGAGTCGAAGGTTGACTTCAGCTCGCGAGTTCCGTAAGTGCGCGTAGGGAAAATTTAGTGAGGTTCAAAATGATGTAACTATTTTTTGGGATTACGCCGGGCACTCGTTGTTCGTCGATTTTGCCTACCTTTCATACTTCCCCCCGAAGGGGGTTATTATATACATCTGGTATTACTAAGTCAACTAGGGAACTGTGTTACGTTTCTGAATATGTTGGGATTAGTCTTAGATTTCAATGAATACTAAGTTATCTACGACATCTTGGCTTGATTAAAATGAAACCGCAAACCCTCCAGTCGAGTAGATAGATTTTTGGCTCGACTGGTTTCACAGAGCTCCTTCAAAAAATGACAATTCTAAAGGTTTCACGTTCGCTTGCCCTATAGCTATGAAACCTCGTAAAACCTTCAAAATTAAATTCGTTTTTAGGTTTTTCCGTACTGAAAATTAACTACCCCCTGATTATATTGTTGCGAGGGGGCAGACACTCGTGAACTCAGGTGTACATATTTTTTAACTCTTTGCACTATCAAAGCTGAACTCGGAGTTCATAAGAGTTCGAACTCAATGCACTGTCAAAGTTGAACTCGGTGAACTCAGGTGTACAGCAAATTCAAGAGTGTCTGACCCCTCGTATTGTTGATCGTGTTCGGGTTGTTTATTCGCCTTCTTGAGTTTGGGTTAAATTTCAAAACTTCGGTTGTTGCCCTTCTGTCTTCTACAGAGAATGCGGAGAATAATTATTCTCGTAGGTCGTGCCTTTTAAAAATATTTTTCTCGACATTATTGGTTTTTCATAGAATTTGCCTCCGAGCAAGCGCTTCTCGAGAAACGATTTTTATCACAAACTATTTATTGTTCGCTTAACTTTACTCTCAAACTTTATAGGAAATTTAGGATTTAATTTAAGATTATCGCTTGATATAATATATTTTACAAATTTTTAGGTAGAATTTTTGTTATTTTCTCATCAATGATTATAAAATATAAATTAAACTAAATTCTTCTGTCTTGTTCTGAATATTTTTGACAAAAGTATGAGTAACTGATCCGATTAATATTTTTTTATTATTTTAACTATTAACAATACGCGAGTGATAATTAACCAATAATTTAATTGTGATAATGTATTTATACAGATCTAACAAAATTAATGATCCACAAATGAATTTGGAATTAAAATATCTAATACGCTTTGTTGAGCGTAAACGACTTTATTTCTCGGCAGATGTTTTTTTTTACCACTTAGTATCAGATATGAGATTTTTCGTGATTAATTTCACGCACGGACGCAAATTATAAAACTCACAAGTCAGTTTGAACTTCATTCGCGAGAATTTCATATTTAAAATAATCGCACGTTTTCATGAATTTGTTAAAGTATATTTACAACAAGTAGCGCAAAACGAATTTTCTCACGTTTTATTTTTCATAGTCATGTTTTTTTATTAATTTTCGATAACTTTACTCTTGTTATATAATGACGAAAACCACTAACAGCTAGGGTGACAAGTGGGGCTGGAAGGGAGAAATATAGCTGGGATTTAAATTTTCTTTTCACCCGCTCTGAATGAGGGCGTAAGGCATTATGGGTCGCTAGGATTTCTTTCGTGGATTCATTTATTTCAAGTTTTCTGATCGGGAATGACGTCAGATTTGGGGGGGGGGGAGGGGTTTATCGCTTGAAATAGCCAAAATAAATTGGTATTTTGTTAGTTTTTTTAAATATAAATATAACGAAAGCTAAGATATTTGATACAAACTTCAAACCTTTTAATTATTTCAGAAAAACGCGAAAAAAATCTTATTTCTTATCGTGAGCTCCTTTCCTTATAATAATGGGATTAACTTCGTGAATCTTGGAGTTAAAAAAAACTACCAAAAAAATTCTTCAAAGTCTCTGAAAGGTTTTTAATGAATAAATGGAAAAGTCTAGCTTCAAGTTATGATGAAATTGAAAACCAAATTTTAAATTTAAATCATCTAAAAGTACTTCCAACTTTTAAATTAAAATTGTAACAGATTTAGCAACTTAGTTCGGATAAATTTTAATCAAACGCCAAAATATTCAATGCTTGTAAAATGAGCATCTCCTCGAGTTCAGCTTTGTACTAGTGTTTTATTCAAACCAGAAGCCGATGAAACCCTCCTTTGAAGTCTACAACTCTAGTGTTCGATATAGCGCTCCTCTCTGTATGGGTAAAATTCCCAATTTTACGAGATCGGAGGGGTCCTACTTCATACCCCCCTGTCTACGCAAAATTGGAAATTCTCTCTCTCCACAAACGACGACGTTTTTTAGACGAACTCCGAGGCTGCTAGAGATATTCGCTCGACGAACTCCCGCTCCGAAAATATCTACCGTTAGGAGGCGTACGAATCGCGCTTTTTGAAACTAATCCATACAGAGAGGGGTAGACAAGATCCGGGAGTAATAGACTTCAAAGGAGGGCTTCATCGGCTTCTGTTCAAATGGTAGAATGAGATTTGGCCGTTCCTTCTTTAGATCTTGGGTTCTGCAAAAATTGGTTTCCCATTGAGTTTTTTCAATATGTCGCGATCTTGAGCTCCCGCGATCCGTGCTCCCGAATTATTTTGGCTTCTCCTGGTTTTACAGAAGGATGAGCAAATAGGAGCGTGTATGCCATTGCTGGTTCCGAACATAATTCGGAAGATTCTTTCATTATTCCTTTCACTTTCTTATTTTCATTCTCCGGCGTATATCGTTAGACTGGCAACCCAATTAAGCGCCGGCCTTATTGCGACGGAATCCCCTTCTCATTCGGTCTCTCTTTGTGAGCCTGATTTTAGTATCAGGCCGGGTTATACGTAATTACGGGCGATTCGGGATTACGTCTGTAGTACATCGTGCTCGAGCCAATCCTAAAGTTAATGATTTTCAGGAATTTTTATGGTAGTTTCGAGACTTTTCCACTTAAGTTTGATTTGGTTTTTTATCTTGAGTATAGAACCAGAAATTTCTCCCGTAAATTGGGTACCATTTTTGTTTTCCCTCTTATGGTTAATTAACTTTAGAATAAATTAAGCATTGCGCGGCTTTGACAGCGATCATGAACTCATATTAAATAGAACTAAATGTAATTGACATTCTCACTTTTCAATTAAGCTTAAATTGACTACAAATGCATTTGAAATTAGGTTCAAATGTTTTATTTTTAACACTTGGAGTTAACTTTAAATGCCCTTCATTCTTAAAGGGCACATAAAAGTGTCAGGATAATAGGATATCTTTGTCAGGAACGTATAAAATCACCCACCAATTTCATTGATTTTTCATGCCCTTTAAATACTGGAATCTAGGTTCCTCACTGAGATATTAAAACTATTTGAATAATCGGAATAAGATTAGAATAATTTGTGAAGGAATGGTGTAATAAAAAAGTTTCAATGGCTGGAAAGTCCTTTGGGCTTGAAATGAGAAAATCAATCCGCTAAATTTACGAACTAAATCAATTTCAAATCTTCCTTAGATAGTTTGAAATTGAATATCCATAAATTTAACCATTTCTAAACTACGTGTAGCCTTTTTAGGGTGTCGAAAATTTGTCGGGGGTGTTTTGTGACAACATCGTATTCAAATTTGGGCCATATCCCCTTGAGGGTAAAATTGTCGTTCGCTTCTTATACGTATATACGTCACTTCTGAAGTCGACAAGGACATTTTAAAGCGCGTACCCGCGCAACCCTGTAACATTCATCGTAGCACCCACCCCCGCCAAAGGTGATCGATTTTGTCCTCCGGTTACGAAAAGGATTTTAATGGCATTGCTACCTATACTTTAAATCATTGCCAGATTTCACCACGTTACAAACTGTAACCTAGCTTTCTTCTCGTAAAAGAATTGAAATCCGAGTCTTTTTGTTCAATGTAATATCAGATTGATTTTATAACTTTATAGGAACTGCCTGTGTTGGACAAACTGTTAACCGATATACAATTTTTTCCTACTTCAACCTGTATTTGAAAGTTTAAAGATACAAGCGCGTAAAGAGATAGTAAAAGTTAAATTGCAACTTGGAGCTAAAAATGGAACAGATTTAGAATTTATTTTAGGAGTCACCGTGCCAAAAAAAACGTATATTAGAATTTTTCACAATTTTTAGAGACTTTTTTGGTGTTTAAATTAATTTCTAAAGTTTGCCAAAATTTGAATAAATATAAATTCCGGTCAATCATATTATTTTAGCCATCAACAGTTCTTGTAATGTTCTAACATAAATCTAATAGGCCGGAGTTTGATGCCTAAGATCTTGGCAAGTAGTAGCTTTTGCTCTTAATTCATGAAATAGTTTCAAATATTTTTAACGAAATTAATTGAGAGTATTGTTAAATTAAATATTTTCTTGTTTCTCTAAATTAAATCTTAAGAATTTTACGCCCAAAATGATACGCAACTATCTCTTTAAACGATCATTCTTAGATTTCAGAACGTGGTAAGATATTTACTGCACTCTTGGCGATCCAACAAAGCCTAGTAAATGGAGAAACCAACCATTGTGAAATAAATATACATATACACCCGTGAAATTTTTGACTGCTAGGAAGTTAATATTTCTTGTTACGGGCCATTTATTCGAAAATTGGGGAGAGATTCTTACTAAAATAAAGGAAAAAAAATGGTAGAAAGAAAGCAAAGTATCATAAGAGGAATATTTCGACTTTGAATTTATTTCCGGTATCTTTGACTGAAACGACAAAAAAATATTAACTGAAGCTTTTTATTATTTGCTCCATTAAACGTCGCGTGATTGGCTACTTAAATTGGATGACCCATCATCTCCATCCCAGTCCCTCTCTTTTTCCCGACTAAGTTGAAAGGTCATATGGCTAATTTATTTTTTGGACTTTCTATACATTACCAGAAGCCGATGAAACCCTCCTTTGAAGTTTATTACTCCCGGGTCTTGTCTACCCCTCTCTGTATGGGTTATTCTCAAAAGGCGCGATCCGTACGCCTCCTAACGGTAGATGTTTTCGGAGCGGGAGTTCGTCGAGCGAATATCTCTAGCAGCCTCGGAGTTCATCCAAAAAACGTCGTCGTTTGTGGAGAGAGAGAATTTCCAATTTTCCGTAGACAGGGGGGATGAAGTAGGACCCCTTCTAACTCGTAAAATTGTGAATTTTACCCATACAGAGAGGAGCGCTATATGGAACATTGGAGTAGTAGACTTCAAAGGAGGGTTTCATCGGCTTCTGACATTACCCTATAAAGTTTTGAGAGCGAAAGTATCTTTACATATTTAATTAGGCCAAGTATTAAATTAGTTTACTGCACCTTTAATTGAACGTATTTCCAATAAAAATTCAAATTTCTAGTGGTTTTTCTCAATGAAGCGATAACTCATTTAAATGTGTTGCGCAATATTTGGACCTAGTCCAACTAAATCACGAAGAATTTGTCATTTTGAAAACAAATATCATGGTCCCTTTTAAGACTTAAAGTTTATATTGGTATTTGATGCCATTTCTAGCTATGATTTACTTTATAAAAAGGTCGAAAAACTGTCATTACGTGGCCAAAGTATTGTATATTATAATTAAACCGTTAACGTAGACGTATACGAGTTCCAAATATGAATTGTTCCGAGTTGTATTGTATTATAACACGTTCCGGTTGACGATTTAACCCTTTTTTCGGTAAGATGAGTTCACCCTTTCGTTTTTATTTACCGTTGACCCTGGGCGGGCCGAAGTTGCTCAAAAGGACTGTCCGTTCATCCAAGCGTCCTAATAAAATTATTTCCTTTTTGACGAATGGACCCCGAAGGCAGAGGAGACGTAATAAAAAACGCGCAAAAAATAAATACCCAATCACTAATTTTTCCAGCGAGTATAAACGAATGTCACGAAATATTATGGAGAAGGTTTCCCGCTTTAAATCTAGCTAACTTGCGAGGTACTCTGGTATTTGTGGTAAATTCATCACAAAGACAAGTGATTGGTGTAAATATTTATTTATTACATATTGGTACGTTATAATTATAAGGATATAATCGCGGATATGAGAGGGATTCTGAATTTCGTACCATTTATTCAACCTTAATCCGATATTATATAATTATTTTACTTCATATATGCCATGTCAGAAGCCGATGAAACCCTCCTTTGAAGTCTACTACTCTAATGTTCCATATAGCGCTCCTCTCTGTATGGGTAAAATTCCCAATTTTACGAGATCGGAGGGGTTCTACTTCATACCCCCCTGTCTACGGAAAATTGGAAATTCTCTCTCTCCACAAACGACGACGTTTTTTAACGAACTCCAAGGCTGCTAGAGATATTCGCTGGACGAACTCCCGCTCCGAAGATATCTACCGTTAGGAGGCGTACGAATCGCGCTTTTTGAAACTAACCCATACAGGGAGGGGTAGACAAGACCCGGGAGTAATAGACTTCAAAGGAGGGTTTCATCGGCTTCTGGCCATGTATATAGCTGTAGTAGTAGTACTAGTGGGCCTTTGAACCGTATAAGAGCACGAAGAGTGAAGTTCGCGCATTACATATTTTGTTTTCATCGAAAAAAAATTATTCTTCCTGGTCATTATGTCTCTTCGCGGACAAAAGGTCCTTGAAACTACATTTTTTTTGTCGTGGCAGAGTGAACTTTCGCTGTTTCTCTCTCTCTCTCTATAAAGCTACTGGGCGCGTTTCCGCAATAATTAGAATGGGTCTTTAAGCTCGTACGGGTATTATAATACAAGGTTGGTTTAACTATTGTTAAGGAGGAAATAGCGTTATTCAACTCCTACAGATGTTTTTCCTAGTTACGCTCTACGGCCGACGTCGAAAAATAGTTGACTTTTGTATACATCTCGGCCTATAAAAGCTGTTCTTGAGGATGGTTTTAAGCTTATAACGTTATAATTCTAGCGTGCAAATTTATTGTTATTATGATTTCGAATTAAATGGTTCCCACCGTTTTTCATGGACGATAGTGTTACAATGTTATGATAAGTATAAGATGAAGATGTAACCGAAAAGTTTAGGGGTTGCGGAACTTCTATTAGATTGTGTTTGCGAGTCCTTATTTCCTAAAAGCCTATCACTTAAAAATAGGCAGAAAAGTCATCACCCCTGTCTGGCTCGAGTGGTTTGGACTCTTCCTCGATATTTTGAGTAAATTGCGATTTTTTTTTAAGTTTAAGTTTATTTTAAATATTCCGTTCATGCCAACGTATATAATGTTTTAAATTTGCATCCAACCTTTTAAAATGTTCCAATTAAAATTATTTCATAGACTTAAATTAGTCAGAAGATGATAAAATTAAAATTTAACCAAAGGAGGAATAATTATTTAATCAAGAGTTTCATCTCTAAGCCAGGATATAGACTGATATATAAGTTGTAGGAATTTCAATTACGATGTTATTACAAAATTGTGTTACCTATATTGATGTCATCTTGCAAATGTTTAAACAAGCCTTCGAGACAAATATCAAATATGATAATTCAATGTTTACCACGAGTGAAGATAAAATTAATCTAAAATTATTGCGAAATTTCTTAAGGTCGACGTTAAAACCTTATCTTTTAAATGTATGCAAAATAATCTCATCAAAACACGACGTAAACATTTCCAGGAAACATTGTAAAATCAGATGAACAAGTTTTTTCCGTCTAAAAGTGATTTCATCCGTTATATTCATTTGTCTCTTCTGTAAACAAAATGAACTATACGCGGAAATGATGAGTTGAACAGAATGGTTTCGTATCTAGACTTCAAAACACATATACTTAAACCTCGCCCGATAGAAAGCTTCATCGCGTGTTTAACTATAATTTATTATCTCGACTTTTTTTGTTTGCTTGCTTTTTGAAGATCATCCATTTTTGCTAACTACAGCGCGCCCTACGTCTTTTTTATATGTCTTCTGTATTTCTTTTTTTTTTACGTAACTTGTAGCTTAGGTTCCATACGAACACAATTAATTTCACACGTAATGCGACGAAAGGGAGGTTGAATAGTAAATTTTATTTATTTTAGTTTGGGAAATCATAAAATGGACCAAAATGTTATATTAAAGTTAGCGAAATGATGAAATAGACCAAAGACTCTCAGGGAAATTTAGTAAAATAGTAAATAAGACCAATTTAGGCGGGCCGCGCTTGCTAAATAGTAATATCAGAGGTATATAATAACCCCCTTCGGGGGGAAGTATGAAAGGTAGGCAAAATCGACGAACAAGTGCCCCGCGTAAATCGCGGCGGATCGACACACCGCTTTACTCCCAAAAATAAGTTACACCATTTTGAACCTCGCTAAATTTTCCCTACGCGCACCTCCGGAACTCGCGAGCTGAAGTCAACCTTCGACTCCATTTTAACAGACATCCTGACTCCCGAGACAGGAAGTTCTAAACACAAATCGAGCCATCTTGTTTATACAAAGACCATTTACTAGAGTAGCGACATTGAGAAGTCCAGCGCGAGATAGTGGCCTAGATAGTCAGCAGCGGGCTCTTGTTGTTCGTGATTTTTAGCATTGATAGTATAGGGGCTTTCATACTTCCCCCCGAAGGGGGTTATTATATACCTCTGGTAATATAATATTTAGGGGAAGAAAAGTCTAAGTGTGTAATTTCGGTAAAAACATTCAGAAAAGATCAGAAACTTAAATTATAATTGTTTCGTATTCCCTTTTAACGGCAGAAAAAAAGATAAATCAGCGATGCGAGTATTATAATATTCCAAAAATTCCTTGTGGCTTGGCTAGATCCATACTTTTTTCCAATTTACTTAAGCTTAAGGTTTTTAGTCCGACGAGGAAACCCTTGATGAAAAATAGACCCATGGACTTTAGATTTTAAGCGAATTTAGATTACACTGAAGCGAAAGGCTGATTTCATTCTGTTTAAGTTTACTTCAAGAAATATTAAGCCCGGCTTCATTATGTAGTAAAATTTTACAGCGAAAAATAAAGGTGCGCGAATATTCAAGTTAAACCCAGGTTTTATTAATTTTAAAACTATACTTCAATAGAAGTATCAACCCTGAACGTCGCTCGTATACGCAAATCATATTGAAAAGGGAATAAATTTGTTACAATATTTCAGCGTAACTTAGGAGTATTAGAAAAACGTTGTTATCGCGATTAAATTTTTCATAGTCCCTGCCATTATCTTCAGTAGCGTTTTTTATTGAAAAATATTTAGTTTAATATCAGTTTTCAAAGTATAACGAATGCTGGCGCGGATTTATACACGGAAATAAATTTCACGAGGAATAAAAAGTTATTGCAAACTACTTCTGATCCATTATTTATAATACATAGTAACCCAAATAGGATTAAAGCTTTTTCGCAAAAACGCTTCTGAAAAATTTGCTAAGCTTTGCGAAAAACGTTAGGGTAGACCCTATGGTTTTTTTTTATGGTGTTTGTAAGGGTTATTATAGATTTTTACGATGTTTTCTTGTAAGAAGAATGAATATAAGTCCAAGTTTCTTTATAAAGGATTTTCTGAAGATTCAGAAGGTTTTCAAAAAGTCTCGTATCTTTTGTATCATCGGAGTTCCGGGGGATATTTTCTTACAAAATATCAAGTTAGGAGCCGAAATAAACAAGTGTTTTTATTATTTTATTCCTGTTGTAAAGAAAATAAGAAGCTTGTTGTATAAATTTTATATTTGATGCTTTTGCCAAGAATTTTCAGTTTTCATGGCTTATATTAAAGTTAAGCCTAATCTGATAAAATTTTATACCGTATAGTTATTTACCAGTACCTATTAATCCTCTTCGATCCTTAGATTGACTCCAGTTTTACGTATATTATGTATAGGAAAGATTTAGCGCGAAAATAGTAAAATTCGGGTTTAGCCCCTAGTGGGTTTCTTTTCTCTGGATATCGGTGCGCGGCTGTTGGAACACTTTTACAGGTGCATAGACTTTAACATTGACATTAAAAGGAACTTTGAAGCTGAAAATGGAGCAGCTTTCTGAATTTAGTTTCGAAAAAAAACCGCGTAATTAACGCGTTTTTGGTGTTTTAATTAGTTTCTAAATTTTGGTAAAATCTCTATAAAATTAAAAATCCGGGCCAGTTGTATTATTTCAACCTTCAACAGTGCTTATAATGTTCTAACGTTAAAAGAATAAGCTATTATTTGATGATCAAGGTCTTCGGCATCAAACACCGGCCTATTCTTTTAATATTAGGAGATTACAAGCGCTGTTGAAGGCTGAAATAATATGATTGGTCCGAATTTATTATACTTTTTTTCAAATTTTACCCAACTTCATAAATTAATTTAAATAAACAAAACGTGTGTAAAAATTGCGAAAATAAATTCCAAAGCTCCCAAGTTTTCCTTTAACGCGTTAAAAATCATTAATTATAATTAACACGCCATAATTAATTATCTGTGTACTAAAGTTAGCTATTTAATTAAAATAAACCACAGTGTCAGAGAAAACTCTTATAATTAATGGGGAAAAGTTTTAATTCTTTCATTTTTGTAGAAAAATACAGCCTTTAAAAGTGGTTAAAATTAACGTCGAAAAGACTGAATTTCCATTCGTTTGTTGAATCATTTTTAGAATGATACCACATATATTTCACGCCCAAGTTTTATTCCCTAACGCGAATGTGTTTAGTAACAAGACTAAATTACTGTCGTTAGATGTGAGAGTTATGGGAATAAAAACTAAAACAATTATAACTTGTACTCCTAAAGGGTTAGGAACTGTTTTTTCTTAGAAGTCCCGTTAGAATAATCCATCCTAAATAAAACTGATCGGAAAAGAATATTTTTCAAAAATTATAATATATTGTAAATTTATTTAAATTCTAAAGGTTTGTTATATCTGCTAGCAGAAGCCGATGAAACCCTCCTTTGAAGTCTACTACTCCAATGTTCCATATAGCGCTCCTCTCTGTATGGGTAAAATTCCCAATTTTACGAGTTAGAAGGGGTCCTACTTCATCCCCCCTGTCTACGGAAAATTGGAAATTCTCTCTCTCCACAAACGACGACGTTTTTTGGACGAACTCCGAGGCTGCTAGAGATATTCGCTCGACGAACTCCCGCTCCGAAAACATCTACCGTTAGGAGGCGTACGGATCGCGCCTTTTGAGAATAACCCATACAGAGAGGGGTAGACAAGACCCGGGAGTAATAGACTTCAAAGGAGGGTTTCATCGGCTTCTGCTGCTAGTTTTGTAATAATTCAAGTATGAAAACATTCCTTTTTGAAGACCCTAACCCTTTTAGTATACGTTCTTTACACTGACTAAAAATTTTAATTAAAATTTTGATAATGGTTATATCTGGGTATTTACATCTTATTTTTGCGCCTTCAGTGTAAATGGGGGAAAAATTTTTCGTTATATAGAATAGAAGGTCCTTTTTGGTTTTCGTAAAATGCTCGCGGGGATAATTGAAGACGGGAGATGTCAGTCCTTAGCGTATCTCTGGCGGGAGTCGGGGGAAGATCCTGATGAATGGCTCCCATAGGCGTTAGGATATCCAGCTTCCCCATCACGGAGTTAAGTTCTTTGTATTGTATAGTTTAATGCATTTAGGAGCGTGAAATACCATATATCTGGTCCTATGTATACGATAATGACTCCAGCATATGATAAATACTGATACTATCGGGGAGAGGGGTCTGATATAGTATATATAATAGGAATCTGTATAAAAAAGGGTTTTTTATATCTATAGACCTTGTTATAAGAAGTAGTTTATACCTGGGTATAAAAAAAAGTTTATTTGACGCACCTTATATGCGCTTATCGTCAGTTAATTTATGGTATTTTTTGCAGATTTTGATATTATGTTTTGGTTTATAGTGCGTGTAATCTACACTAATTGCTTATGCCTAGCAAATACTTTTTTTTTTGCTCTTAAAAGAGCAAGGTTAGCTTTTGTCTAAAATTCAAAATGGTTTCGTATAATTTATAAGTTATTCAACGTTCAAAATGTCAGAAGCCGATGAAACCCTCCTTTGAAGTCTACTACTCCAATGTTCCATATATCGCTCCTCTCTGTATGGGTAAAATTCCCAATTTTACGAGTTAGAAGGGGTCCTACTTCATCCCCCCCTGTCTACGGAAAATTGGAAATTCTCTCTCTCCACAAACGACGACGTTTTTTGGACGAACTCCAAGGCTGCTAGAGATATTCGCTCGACGAGCTCCCGCTCCGAAAACATCTACAGTTAGGAGGCGTACGAATCGCGCCTTTTGAGAATAACCCATACAGAGAGGGGTAGACAAGAACAGGGAGTAATAGACTTCAAAGGAGGGTTTCATCGGCTTCTGAAAATGTCCATGTTGGAACGAGTTTGTAGGCCTTTAAACTTTGCGCTTGAGTGAAAAATAAGGTTTTTATTCATGTTATTACTAGGTTAATGGTGTATTGCAACCTATTTTTACCTTAACAACTTTCTTCAATGTTGTTCGATAGTAAAAGTAATATATTTTAGTTCTATGTAGAACCGAACATAAAAAAACAGGCCCTTATGCACGAAGAACCTATCAATTTCGTATGAGAATTTATCAAGTGTTTCTTACGCCGAGTAGAAAGCAGTGAACCTATTTTGTTCACTACATGAGTAAAAGTACTCCACTTGAATATCTTGTAATAGTTTAATATTGTGTAGAAGTCCGCCACATCTTTTCGCTAGTTTGCAAACTGAGCTTGAACTTATGACTTTCATCTTATAGCTCTATAGACTAGAGAATATTTATTTACCCACCCAAAAAAACTCAGTCTATGTAACATATTTCTTATATATAGGAGGTCAGATTCTTTGCCAGGAATAGTTCCTTTTGTAGAAGTTCTATTTCCTCCGCGTAGAATTCGTTGCTATCCAATTTGCTGTGTAAACAAATGTTCCCTTTTCTATGTGGGTCCATTCCCCCCTTCCCCGTCTAGAAATAGTTTTGTCTGAGGAAATACGAGAATTTGTCGCCCAAAGTTTCTGTCGTTTTCTTAGTCTTCTCAGTTTGTTCTTTGTTAAACTTTTTTCCTCTGATATATAACAGAAGTAGATGAAACCCTCCTTTGAAGTCTATTACTCCCGGGTCTAGTCTACCCCTCTCTGTATGGGTTAGTTTCAAAAAGCGCGATTCGTACGCCTCCTAACGGTAGATATTTTCGGAGCGGGAGTTCGTCGAGCGAATATCTCTAGCAGCCTTGGAGTTCGTCAAAAAAACGTCGTCGTTTGTGGAGAGAGAATTTCCAATTTTCCGTAGACAGGGGGGATGAAGTAGGACCCCTCCGATCTCGTAAAATTGTGAATTTTACCCATACAGAGAGGAGCGCTATATCGAACATTAGAGTATAGTAGACTTCAAAGGAGGGTTTCATCTACTTCTGGTATTCAGCTAGTTTTTCTATCACAAAGATTGTAAAGATTTTGTTCAAAATTGAAATTAATCTTTCATTATTTATTCAGTGTAAAACTAATATTGAATTTTGAAATTTCATTTATCCTACGTATGGAATTACATACGCGTTTGTTAATTATTTTTAGTTTCTCGAGAACATTTCAAATTTAGATAATTGAAAATTTTTCTCCCTAATAATAGATCAAAAATTAAATAACTTATTATTTAATTCAGATCAGTGTGCCTTAGTTTTATTTTTTGTTACGTACATAATCTAAATAATTATTTTATTTCCATTAAGAGTATAATAATGAAGATTTTGACTAATTGACATATTTTAATTAATAAGACTGATACTTCACGGTTTAAACCTCAAAATAAATAAATTGTGGAATCCTTTTAATCCCCAACATTCAACACCTTGAAAACTCTTTAAAGATCTTGAAATTTAAGTTTCAAAGGATCTTGTCTTTATACACACTGCAAACTAGGCTGTATATATACTGCAAATCTTTTTAAATTCGGGGATTCCCGACTTTTTCACGTTCTTCGTCAAATAATGTAGGGTATTCTTCTTTATCGAGTTCACCTCTTTGAATTGAGTTTGCGTTTAGAAAGTATATCACAGTCTATAGGGAGGATACTAGCCTTATCTCCCAGGCTCCTGGTATTGCCCCTCAATTGAGATCTCTCTCTCCCTCGAAGCGTCCCTTTCTTGTTAGGGAAACCCACTCTCACGAGTCCCTGATAATATTTACCCTGGGCCTTTTAAATCTCCAGGGTAAATTCTCATCTCCTCGCTCTCTATGTATACTATAAAAATATACATATACGAATTTGACACAATTTACGCCTGCCCTGTAAATTTTACTGCCAGAATCAAGTATCTTAAAACATTAAACGCGTGACAGATAAAGAGTTTTGGAATAGAATTGTACGATGGAAAAAAGGTTTAAAGTTTTGTAAGCCCTGATGCGGAATTTAAGCCAATTTGGTTTCGTTGTTTTTATTTTAGAACGACATGTTACATTTTAAAGTCCAAAGGATTCCTATTTTTGTAGGGCGGTAATAAGTTTTAGAACTAAAGTATAAGGTACACCTGATGAATATTTACGTCGTTAATTCCAACTCCAATTGTCAGCACGCTCAAAGCTAGACTCTCCAAGAAAACAAATCATAAGGGGTATCTTTGCACTTACTGACAATATGAGGTGGAATCAAGGAGGATCAGAGAAGGAGAGGAAATGTGGGGCTGCGTTGAGTTAGAGAGAGAAGAGCCAACCTCCCACTCGGGTGGAAAGGGGGGATAGGAAATTCTCGAGGTAAACTGTTGTCACGTGGTCGCTAGCTAGCGCGTCTCATAAAGGATTCGTTTTACCCACGCGACAACATTTTACCACGAAACGTCTCTACCCCCGTTCTCCCAGAGTGGGAGTTTAGGCCGACGCAGTAGGAACCGCGCCGTCCACACATTTCCTCTCCTTCTCTGATCCTCCTTGGTGGAATTGACTGTAGATGAATTTGTTTGAAATAATCACTAATATTGTTTTATGTTAATGATTTTAATTTAATCACGTGACTAATCGATTCTCTATTTTTTTCTATTTGCAGGTGAGTATCTCAAAATAATTTATCAAAGTTCAATTTTGGTGGGTGAGTCGTAAAACTTCGTTAATTATGTCATAAGTATCTAGTTTTAACTAATTTAAGTTTAATAGTGCGCTACAAACCTTTAAAAGTGAGGTTTAAACCAGTGCTATTTTGCCAAAATCATAAGAAAAACTCTAAGAACTAAAAGGTACCATATATTGAATTATCGGAAAACTCCTAAAGTTTGTCCATCAAGCTTTTATCTAAAGCAATGTCCGAAAATGCTTCGTAACTGTAGATTGAGTCAGCGGAAAAGTTAGTTTTCCAATTTACCCCCTTGAAATCGAAAACTGTAGGACTTCACTCGCTCTTATCGGAATCCCCCTTTTTTTGAAACTCCATAAATTTCTCGATTGTTGCTTCTCTGCAAAATACTTTTATTGAAATGAAAAGTTAATCCATTCTGATGCTCTAGCTATTTAGATTTGGGATAATGCTAGCGACAAGTAATTCAAAAGAACGGAAAACTCCCTTCGTCCTTCTATTCTCGAAACAAAAGACCAAAAGTTTCGGTCCCTAAGTTAAAACGTTTTTCAATAAAAGTACTAGACAGGACTTGAAATAAACCCTTATTTTGTTCAAGAAAAATAACCGAATGAAAGAAACTAGGAAACTTGATAAGCTCGCGCTTATGTTAGGAAGATGCTTTTAAGTTTCGTTTCCATATGGTCGCTTCTATCTTGAAATATGTTAACCTACGTCCAATCAGAAGCCGATGAAACCCTCCTTTGAAGTCTACTACGCCAATGTTCCATATAGCGCTCCTCTCTGTATGGGTAAAATTCACAGTTTTACGAGTTAGAAGGGGTCCTACTTCATCCCCCCTGTCTACGGAAAATTGGAAATTCTCTCTCTCCACAAACGACGACGTTTTTTTGGACGAACTCCGAGGCTGCTAGAGATATTCGCTCGACGAGCTCCCGCTCCGAAAACATCTACCGTTAGGAGGCGTACGAATCGCGCCTTTTGAGAATAACCCATACAGAGAGGGGTAGACAAGACCCGGGAGTAATAGACTTCAAAGGAGGGTTTCATCGGCTTCTGGTCCAATCAAAAGACTCCACAACCTTGGGGACACGTTCTGTGGTTCGCGCTTGTATTAAACAATCTTTTATTTGGTTTAGTCTATTACTATTGATAATGGACACCTATCCTAATAAATGCCGGCGCTGTTTGCCGTTAGCGGACGCTTATGAATACCAGGATTTGTTATTCATCAGTTCAGTAATAACCTTCAAGTTTTTTGTACAAATCGGAGACACTTCTTGGAGGTTTGATGGCAATCTGTTTCAATTAATACTTAGATTTCGTTAACATCGTGTTTTGCGCGTAGACTTAAACCGTGAAAACCGATCTTAAACGAAACCGACGTATTCAATCTGAAACCATGGATACACACCATCCAATAGTTAATCTCCTTTTGTTCATTGTTCCTTTTCTCGAAACTTTTCTAAAAGCTGTTCCACGTTCTTTCGTCGAAGCTCTCTTTTTGAAATCGATAGAGTTTAGAATATAAGTGTAGGTTTAGATGAGGGAAGGGGCGTTATACGGCGTTTCTCTCGACTCGTCCTTCATTGTTTAATTATTGTTCACGCTTCTTTTGATAAAAGGCTTTATACCTAATTAGTCGTTTCACGTTGCCGCTCCAATTAAAAGGGATCCTTCCAGTTTACGCCCATTTCTATTAAATACGATATTAATAGGAAAAAGAGTTAAATATAATACTTTTCCACCCCCTCCCACTTGCCCTCGAGGAAAATTCTCCTTAGTTAGATTAGCAGACATCAAAACTGTCTTTTTTGACGTATTACCTTTTTCTGTTGATAAAGAATAATCTTTAAGGCTCTCGGAATATTTAGTTGTTAGTCAATCCATGATACAGCCAACTTTTAAATTAATTATTAGATATAATCTTTATTTCGTATGGTGTAAATATTTTAAGATTTCTTACTAATAGCGATTGAAACATTAACATAATGTGGTTTGAATTATAACCTTAAATATCAAAGTTGAAGCTTTTTTTGTGTTAATGTCCTTGAAAGTTGAGATCCATATTATGCAGGAATTGCTGGGGTTGCGAAATCCGTTTTTAAATAATCGAAAGATGTTAATAAACGCGCGTAAAACAATCTGAATTTCAAACGTTTTACTTAAACCTAAGATTACCCAATAGCTTAAGCCTTATAGCTTAAGTCTTATCACTAAGCACGGTGCTGTGATCCTCCATATGATTATTGAGACTCCCAAAATATATCCTTTACTGTTTATGTGGATATAGTTTTGACCTTCGATTCGCGAAACTTCAAACCATTATTATTCAAAAGCTCTGTTAAGTTTGTAAATATAGTCAGGCAAGTTACGAAAATCTTTTAAGTACCTCCCATGGTTTGAGTGAAATTTCGTAGAAAATAAGAATCCTCTAAGATACAAATCAGTTTGAATTTTCAGTTATATTTAACTTGGTTTTCATTCTATCGTTATAAACAGAAATTTCATAGAGAAACGGGAATCCTAGCTTTATATTTATTGAAATTTTAAACTAATTTCATTCAAAGTTACGATAATGGTAAAATTCTTAGTTCGTTAGTTTTATTCGACCCAATTTTACTCAAAACTATTTAAGCATAAACTCTTACTGTATACGAAATTTCAATCTTAAAAGGAACGTAATTACGTAACAAAATATACAGTTCCACGCGATTAAAGACTAAATCGGGTGCCTATGTCGATAAGATTCCGAACAAATTTTAGAACGATAATTTCAAAATGTTATAATCTCACTCTAGGGGGTTCTTTGGATACTTCAGTGTAGTTCAGAACTAAATTGGGTTGCGTCAGAAGCCGATGAAACCCTCCTTTGAAGTCTATTACTCCCGGGTCTTGTCTACCCCTCTCTGTATGGGTTATTCTCAAAAGGCGCGATTCGTACGCCTCCTAACGGTAGATGTTTTCGGAGCGGGAGCTCGTCGAGCGAATATCTCTAGCAGCCTCGGAGTTCGTCCAAAAAACGTCGTCGTTTGTGGAGAGAGAGAATTTCCAATTTTCCGTAGACAGGGGGGATGAAGTAGGACCCCTTCTAACTCGTAAAATTGGGAATTTTACCCATACAGAGAGGAGCGCTATATGGAACATTGGAGTAGTAGACTTCAAAGGAGGGTTTCATCGGCTTCTGGTTGCGTATAATGTAAGAAATTATAGTATAAACATAATTTCTGTTTATTATTATTATTATTAAAACCGCTGTACATCGTTGTAAAACATTAGAATCTCCCAACAGTCGTATTTAATCCTTTCCAACCAACTTAACGTAAAACGGTATCCTCATATCAATTACTCACCCGAAACTATATATGCCATGCTTTAAGTCTCGGGCAGAATTCAAAATCTGTTAAAGTTGCGTTTTACCATAAGTTAATGATCTCTAAGTTCCACAGCTGTCGTATTCAATAAATGTAACCAACGAATTCTTCCCATTGAGAGAAACATTTACTTCTGACACCCTGTTCTAAGTAATGTGCCTACCTTCCGATAATCTTTCGGAGAAACGTTTCTCATTGGCTAAACACTGTTTCCCAGGAGGAACGAATGTCAAGAGGTTTTAATTTGTCTCCTTGTTGAGTATAAATTTATATAATGAGTTTTACCTGCAATTATAAAATAATTTTGCGCACCCGCTGTGTGTCGCTTATATATCAAAATTGTTTAAGGAAGACTAAGCAATCGCTACTTACATTATTTAAAAACCCCTGTTTAACTCAGTAGATAATAGCTATGGTTTTGTTCATTGTAAGCCCTGTTTTGGGATATGGTTATACAATCCAAGATTTCAACAAGTTCAAAACTAAACACCCGAACATCTATGGAATACTTATCTTTCAAACGTTCTGTAATCTTGTATTTTAATCCTAAAGATATTTGGGTAAATCTTTCCCAAATCGCCCAGTGGCTCCCACGGCACCGATTTCGATTTTGTTTAAACTTTAACCACTTGAAATATAGACCTTTTGATTGGTAAAGCCAAGTTTTTAGCTAAAAAAATTTAGTATTTTGAAAGGTACAATTTTTTGAAAAAACCTTGTAGAGAGTCGACTAGTTTTAACTCCAAAATTGTGGCGACTTTGAGCAAAGATATCTAAAGATGGGTTAAAGTGACACACTCCCAATTTTTTCCCTATTTTATATTAGTGGTAGAGACCACTATAAGCCTGCGCAAACGTTCGAGAATTGTTCCCTTTATTTTATAAAATTCAGTAAAGGTGTCGTAAAATCTCGCAAAACCGGTAAATAGAGAATCTTCAGCAGTCTCTCAACCATCGAAAAAACATTCTGGCTTGGGAAAAAACTACTCTTATAGGGTAAAATGAATCGTAGTAGAACGAAAAAAATGAAAAAAAAAAATCCTGGGAATTGTACTTTCGAAGCTAAGGGGCCTCGAATTTGGCGTTTTTTGAAAAATCTCAAAAACATGGTTACTAATTGTAGCTTTTTTGGCCAGGTAGGACACTAAAATAAAAATTAATTTTAATACGATCGGAAAGCAGAGGTTTCAGTCTATAACATATCAAAATTTCATTTTGTGTTTCCAACTCCTTCGCGTTCAAACGTTAAGAAGAAATCGACAGAATCTGAAGTTTAAATTGATAGTTCTTATGCATTGAACATACAGGGTGTTTCGAAAATGGTGGTAAGACCAAGCTACAGTGGGTTCTATGGGTCATTTTAAGACGAAAATGTTTTATGACGTTTTGTCGTACGGGGCTCCGTTTAAAAGTTACGAAATGAATCATTTGCGGATGACCCCTTAACGTTCATTAATAAACGTATATACACAATGATAAAATACGCTTAATTATTTAGCTGGGTTTTTACAAGCCTCATTTTCAGGGTCGCTTCTAAGCTAGATTTTTACACGCTAAACTCGCGTATCTAAACGAAACAGATATTTCACACCCACTTCTGGGCTTCAAGCGCCGGTGAATTAAGAGCGAAAAATTACGCTAATATAAGCACGCGCTTGATAAAAAATTTATTTTAGCATTGAGCATACGTTTATTAATGTACGTTAATCCGTACATGATTCATTTCGTAAGTCTTAAAGGGCGCCCCGTACGACAAAACGTCATAGAACATTTTCGTCTTAAAACAACCCATAGAACCCACTGTTGCTCGGTCCTACCACCATTTTCGAAACACCCTGTATGTTAAATGCATAAGAACTATTAATTTAAACTTCAGATTCTGTCAATATCTTCTTAACGTTTGAACACGAATGAGTTAGAAACACAAAATGAAATTTTGATATGTTATAGACTGAAACCTCTGCTTTCAGATGATATTAAGATTATTTTGTATTTTAGTGTCCTACCTTGCCAAAAAAGCTACAATTAGGAACCATGTTTTTGAGATTTTTCAAAAAACGCCAACTTCGAGGCCCCTTAGCTTCGAAAGTACAATTCCCTTGGTATTTTTTCATTTTTTTCGCTCTTCTACGGTTCATTTTACCCTATAAGGCTAGTTTTTTCCCAAGCCAGAATGTTTTTTCGATGGTTGAGAGACTGCTGAAGATACTCTATTTACCGGTTTTGCGAGATTTTACGACGCCTTTACCGAATTTTATAAAATAAAGGGAACAATATTCAAACGTTTGCGCAGGTGCATAGTGGTCTCTACCACTAACATAAACTAGAGAAAAAATTGGGAGTGTGTCACTTTAACCCATCTTTAGATATCTTCGCTCAAAGTCGCCACAATTTTGGAGTTATAACTAGTCGACTCTCTACAAGGTTTTTTCAAAAAATTGTATCTTTCAAAATACTAAATGTTTTGAGCTAAAAACTTGGCTTTCCCACTCAAAAGGTCTATATTTCAAGTGGTTAAAATTTAAACAAAATCGAAATCGGTGCCGTGGGAAGATTTTCCAAAATTGGGCGATTTGGGAAAGATTTACCCATTTGTTAAGCCTTGGCTCGTGTCTTTTTCTATTTCAATCCATTGTAATGCAACACTATGGAAGCTATACGCGCGTAATTATCCCCTTTTAAGTTACGGCTAATTCGACGTTGTAAACTTTACTTGAGATGGACGTGGGATTATTTATACTATCGTATCTAGTTGCTAAGCCTTGTCCATTACCTTCCATTATACCTCCTCTTATGTGTATAATGGTATAATAATTCTCGTTGGTCCAGTAACAATAGGAGAATAGCTAAGCTTTTGTAAAAGCGGGCGTTGTACTTCAACTTATTTTCGGGAGTTTTGGATGTTAATGGTTGACGGGTATAGTTTGTTAAAACATTCTTTTGAGAAGACAATTGCCTCGTGTAAAGAGGAAGGGAGTCGGGGATGGAATAGAGAACTGCTCTTTCAATTACTACTAGTACATTCTGACTACATGATGCTACTCCCGAGGTTAATTTTCCTAAAAGCTTTTTGATTTACGTTACAACTACTTAATATTAATAATGAGTTCTATACTCTACTACTAGTGTATATGGAATTCCCTCTTCGTTGTGTATTAAAATGGATTATACACGGAGGATTATGGTTGAATGTCTAATTTAAACAAAGGATTTGTTGGATTATACGCGAAATTAATATATTATAAAATGTTACAGGCTGTTTTGTGAGGTTTAAGAAGTTAATCATAACGTGTACTGACTTAAAATTTAAATTATTTACTGAAGCTACTAGGAAATATCAGAAGCCGATGAAACCTTCCTTTGAAGTCTATTACTCCCGGGTCTTGTCTACCCCTCTCTGTATGGGTTATTCTCAAAAAGCGCGATCCGTACGCCTCCTAACGGTAGATGTTTTCGGAGCGGGAGCTCGTCGAGCGAATATCTCTAGCAGCCTTGGAGTTCGTCCAAAAAAACGTCGTCGTTTGTGGAGAGAGAGAATTTCCAATTTTCCGTAGACTGGGGGGGATGAAGTAGGACCCCTTCTAACTCGTAAAATTGTGAATTTTACCCATACAGAGAGGAGCGCTATATGGAACATTGGAGTAGTAGACTTCAAAGGAGAGTTTCATCGGCTTCTGGAAATATTTACGTGGCGGTTTTGTAGTGTATTAGAGAGATATTTGTTGATAGGGCTTAAAATCGAGGTAATGGTTGTGAAATATATCTTTTAAAGGGCGAATGCAACCGAACAAGTGGTTTTTATAGATTCCTTATCGTTTAAATAAGCCTAATCCACCAGTAAAGAAATATTTAAGGCATCCCTAAAACGATTTTGCGGGCGGCCTCCATCTCGTTCGTATCTGAAACCGATTTGCAAAGCGATATTTGAATTTCAAGTTGAATTTCAGGCGGTGATTACTTTTCCTATATTTGAAAAATCGTTTTTAAACGTATAAAATTTGCACCAGTCTTTCGAATAGAATCCGAGGCAAGGCTTAAAAACCCGCAAAAATCTCTGACGATAAAATCGAAATGGGGATAAAGGGGGAATATCAGAACTTTCCATCATTTATTTCAACGCCGTAATTTATCACAAGGCGTGCGGCACCCTTGGCCTTAGTACCATAGTGTATGTAATCGTATCAGGCTGAGAAATTCCAAGTCTTAGAAGCCGCAGTCTCCTCAGTTTCTAAGAAAATTTTATCATATAGAAATAAATAATAACTTGCTTTAGCGCGTGTATGAACATCCCGACTGATTCAAACGTCAGTTACCATGGATACCATGGATATCCTGGAAAAAACTTTACCAGTTTTAACGTTTTCCCACACCACGCGAATCGCACCCTTCAACCAAAGAGTTTTACAGAACTACTTCCATTACAACTAAGATTAATATTATGTATTATTACGCATCAGCTTTCTCTCGCTATGCAAACTAATCTTTTTTAGAAATGGTGCCGTAACTATTCTTTAAGCCTTGATCCTACTAAACAAGTAATATGATTCAACCATAGAGTTATCGATGTTTATCATACTTCGCGTTTAGCACCGTGGAAACTGTTGAACCATGACCGGCTTAGACTTCTTTAGTTTAATACCGAGCCTAATACTCAATCCGAAGCAAGGGCGATTTATTTAAGAAACAGTTTAGAGTTTTCACTTCTGGCAAAACTAAGACGGGTGTATTCTTAATAGTTTCGTTTTGCGCGCGAGATAAAGGGATATGTAGCTTTTTACGCGCTGAAAAGTGAAATTGGGGTTGTTCACGAATTTAAACCGATTGGATGTTAAGTAAGGGTTATCGTAGATCAAGCTAAGGGTCAAATATACTTTACTCTTGCTCTCTACTATAGTAAATATATCTCAATGGACTGGTTAGTGATAAATAGTTTTCTTCGGGACGGATTTTCGCCCTAATATCGTTGCTACCCTTCGTTCAATGTCAGTTGACTCTTAAACCAATGTAAAATGATAGGTTTCTACAACGTTCGAATGCGGAGACAACTGACTTCCATTCTTAATGTAAGATTGCTTGAATAAGCGTAGATCCTGAGAATAGGAAACTATACCGTCTGATTTTGACAAGTCTTGGGGATTGGTACTGTCTAACGCAACATCTTCATGTCCTGGTGAATGGTTACTGATAGTTTGACAAGGGTTTATGTTTTATTTCAAAGTCTTCGTTGAATTTTTTAAACCATCTAAACAAATTTTAAAATCAGGGTTTTTCATCAATCGCGAATCTTAATGCCAGATAATTCTTATTAATTACAGGCCTTGTTTAAAGTAGTTACAGCTTAAATTATTTTGTAAATGAAGCTTGGAATTAATATGATTGTGTAACAGGAAAGTTTTGTCCACTTTATGATGAGAACGAATTGATAAACTTTCAAAATACCTTTAAAGGCCTAGGATTACTTCTGCCTGTCAACCTGGAAACAAACTCGCCTTCCAGGCTTTCTCATGCCTCGCTACCCAAAGGGGAAGCTCAGAAGGTGAGCCCACTTCCAGTGAAACAGGCAGAAGAAATCCTAATCCTTTAAGCAGGATTTCCTGATCTTGCAATGTCATAGGCTTTTATCTCTAACCTTAATGGGAAAATTAAACTCTTAAAGCCAGTAATGGGGTTACATGACGTCACGTGTTTTCACCTTGTACATTCAGTATTTTCACTAGCCTAGTTGGTGCGTATTTTACCTTACCAGATTGTAATGTGTAGAGATCGCAAAAATATCCTAAGACAATTAGATTTTTTTTTTAATAATTATTCGAATTTCTTTTTAAGAACATCAACCCATATTTTTTTTCTATTGATATAAACTCGAATAAAAATCCATCCAGGAATAAGTAAATAGCGCATCTAAATAATGAAAGAAATGAAGGATAAGCGAGCTTTATGTTATGGCAGAAGCCGATGAAACCCTCCTTTGAAGTCTACTACTCCAATGTTCCATATAGCGCTCCTCTCTGTATGGGTAAAATTCCCAATTTTACGAGTTAGAAGGGGTCCTACTTCATCCTCCCTGTCTACGGAAAATTGGAAATTCTCTCTCTCCACAAACGACGACGTTTTTTTGGACGAACTCCGAGGCTGCTAGAGATATTCGCTCGACGAGCTCCCGCTTCGAAAACATCTACCGTTAGGAGGCGTACGAATCGCGCCTTTTCAGAATAACCCATACAGAGAGGGGTAGACAAGACCCGGGAGTAATAGACTTCAAAGGAGGGTTTCATCGGCTTCTGGTTATGGCAATGACGTGCTATTTTCAGAACTAGTCATCCATTTTGTTTGCCTTTCATCTGTTTGATTCCTCGAGATATTATCGATCCTGTAGTTTCGTATTCGCTGAAAATTCGAAACTTGATAATTCCGCTCTGTGGGGATCGTACAAATCAAACAGAAAGGGTTATATAGTATTTCTTTGTGGCAGACAGCTAGGAATGGATAGGTAACAGGCGAACCTGTTATCTGTAATATAATATTCGCGATCAGCGTGGGATTTCAAAGATAATCTCGTAATATAACACACTCGATCATTTGTTTTTTTCCAGTTTATATATTTCATCGGATTGTTTGTTGTAATGAGGTTTCTTTTTCTTGTTTTTTCGATGGGTTCAGTTGGTATATTTTAAATCTAAACGCACTCTGAAAGAAAAAAGCTAATATTTACAGGGAAACACTACGCTTATAAGTGATTTAACTATAAATTAAAAATAATTCAGGTCGTATACTAATTAGGAAGATGAATAGTGACTTTGAAACGTTTTTCTTTTAATTAATTAATTAATTAATTAAATAAATAAATATAAGTGCCGTGTTTCTTTGTGAAAATAATTTATAATAATTTATCCGCATTGATTAAAAAGTAGGTTTAAAATAAACTATTTATAGTAGTTTTTCTAGTTTGTTACTTTGCAATTAAATTTAATTAGGAGTGCGTAAAAAAACTCGATAAAGTGTTCTCGTTAATTTGCAGTTAATTAAAATCACAATTTGAGAACGCTAAGCCTTAGTATGTCACACAATCTACGTTTATTATTTTAGAACGGTGTTTGATAAGCCGCAGATTTTTCGATCTTTAAAAAATTAAAATTAATATTAACACGCTCAAATTGCTCGCAACATTGTTAATTAACTGTAAATTAACGAAACAGATTTGAATATTTTTAATCTCATAAGAAATTAAAGAATAAATATCAAGTGATGTTACCAGTTTAAAATATACCATAGAATGACCTAACCCATCAAGGAAGGTGGAGAAAAGTTCATTTTTATGAGACACCATTCAAGAAATATAGTTGTCATAATATACTCTTAAGCCAGAGAAAGTGGGAGGAGCTTCTAGAATCTTTATGGTTCGTCTTGGGTCATAAAAAAACTTTTAACACGCGTTTTCTGTGATATAGAGCATGAAGTCTCTCGACTAATCTCAGTCACGTTCCTTAAATAAGTGCGAACGTGATCAGAGGAAAGTTTTCCCTTTCGTTATTCTTTGTCTTTTCTCGCCCTGTAGAGATTATCTTTGAATATGGCGAAAGCTACGCGCCAGTGAGAAAGAAAATAAAAACTTCGTGATGGCAAAAAGTTTTGGGTCTTCTTCTTTGGTCATTTTTTTTCTTCTTCTTATTGGTCCCCTCGCTTCCTTCCAACCCTTGGCAATGGATGTTTGGCGTTTTTTGGCTGTATGGAATCTTGAATGTCTCCACGCCACGCCGAGAGCCAGCTGTCCCCTTGTCTACTATGTCCTTTTCCATTCTCGCGTCTTCCTAAGCTTCAGATCCTCTGAGAATTCGATCCTATAGTTTGGGTTTTCTTTTTGATTACGAAAAAGTCTTATCTTTCGCCTTGAAACTATACTTAAACGCGTGGTTTTTGAATTTAATCTTAGGCATTGTTCCATAGAATAGGTTATTGAAACGATCATTTATTAAACTTTCAGTATTCCTTAGTCGTCCCCAGCTGAAGTCTCTTCTGAATTTTTGATCAATTTTTTTTTAACTTCAAAATTTTGTCTCTTTCCCATCCTTTATAGAGATTCGACTGATGTCTAGAATATTAATTAGGATATTAAAGGGGAAGTTAAATGTCGGAAAATAATTAAAACTTAACAATTGAAAAGTTATTCCAATCATAAGTTAACAAATATTAATCAAACTATATTTCAACGCGCGTCGCGTGTTTCTGGGACCTTTACTTAAGTCAGTATATGATTCCACAGAAGCCGATGAAACCCTCCTTTGAAGTCTATTACTCCCGGGTCTTGTCTACCCCTATCTGTATGGGTTATTCTCAAAAGGCGCGATTCGTACGCCTCCTAACGGTAGATATTTTCGGAGCGGGATTTCGTTGAGCGAATATCTCTAGCAGCCTCGGAGTTCGTCAAAAAAACGTCGTCGTTTGTGGAGAGAGAGAATTTCCAATTTTCCGTAGACAGGGGGAAATGAAGTAGGACCCCTTCCAACTCGTGAAATTGGGAATTTTACCCATACAGAGAGGAGCGCTATGTGGAACATTGGAGTAGTAAACTTCAAAGGAGGGTTTCATCGGCTTCTGATTCCATTATGTTGTCCGCCATAAATGAAAAGTATTAAGCGTAGAATTTTCCTACGCCATTATCCATAATAAAAAGTGTACAAATACTCCTGGCTGAAGTGAGGACACTTTTTTCAATGATTTAATTATACTTGCGTATTGCTTTAATCACTTGACTCATAACTAAAATATGTGAAAAGTTGCCAAATATTCTAATAACCGATGATGTTCCACTATCTCTTTAAGACAAGTTTAGATTCGCTGATAGTTAAACGGCTTCTTTTAAAAGATTTATTTAAACGTGGTCATTAAATCTCAGACCTATTATATTATCTTGCCGTATTAATTTACCTCGAGATGTCTAGACTTAAAAGATGCCCGATAACAGCAACATAGAGTCATAATTTTACGACTTCATGCAAATTAACAATAATATTATGACAAAGAATTTTGTTTTTCATTATCATATAAAATGGATAGTTAATTTATAAATAAGTAAAAAAATAAAACATGACTTGCAAATCTCCCTTTTTACGTAACTAGGCACGCAGTGTCTCAATTTGCTCAAAATATGAAAATTACTGACACAGTCTGATTGAACTATCAGTACAACCCCATTCGAAGAAACCAAATCAACTGACCTTGATGATAAACTTAAAAAAATATGATTTGACGAAGAAGCAGTCTCGTAAATTAATTTCATAATATTCTAAACCAAATCTTGTTAGAAAAGAATGAAATCTAGTTTAAACTGTATCTTTTGAGCTAAACGTTCATTACTATCAGAAGCCGATGAAACCCTCCTTTGAAGTCTACTACTCGAATGTTCCATATAGCGCTCCTCTCTGTATGGGTAAAATTCCCAATTTTACGAGTTAGAAGGGGTCCTACTTCATCCCCTTGTCTACGGAAAATTGGAAATTCTCTCTCTCCACAAACGACGACGTTTTTTGGACGAACTCCAAGGCTGCTAGAGATATTCGCTCGACGAGCTGCCGCTCCGAAAACATCTACCGTTAGGAGGCGTACGAATCGCGCTTTTTGAGAATAACCCATACAGAGAGGGGTAGACAAGACCCGGGAGTAATAGACTTCAAAGGAGGGTTTCATCGGCTTCTGTTACTATAGAGAATAAGTTTCGAAGGCTTTTTTTGAACCAATGAGTCCAAAGCTACTTGGTTTTATAAGCCTATTTCATCACACTATGCTATTAATAAACATTACTTGATTGTTTCAAATAAATCAAATTCAATCTGCTGTTATGTTTATAAGAACCAATGGGTACGAACCTAAATCGCATAAATTTCTTCGTAAGCACCTTTATACCGTCCCTTTTCCTAAACGTTCATTGCCTCAAAAACTGCGCTTTTTATACAATTCATTTGACTTTCATGAACCACTGAGGTAAAGCTATATATAACCTAGTTTACATAAGCATCTTTATACCAAATATCCCACTTTTCCCGAACATAACTTCATTGCCTCAAAATGTAGAAACAAATTGTATTTGGTTTATAGAATTCTTATTTTTGGTTTAAGCCAAGTTTTCACAAACTAGCGAATGCTTAAGCGGATTAATACACAATGTTAAACCGCGTAGGAGATGAAGTAGTTTTGTAAATTGGTATTGAATGAGGATAGGATAGCAACTTGGAAAGGAAGATCGAAAATCCGATACTCGGTGAAGCATAAATTGGGCGAGAAAAAGGGCGAATTTTTGGGGTCTCTTGCTTCTGAACCCGGGGCTACATCAGGATGGGCGAAATTGGACTTTTTTTTTTTTTCCTCAGTACTCTGCGACGTTCTACCATTCTACTAGCTAGAGTATTGAGACTTGGTATAGATGTATCTCTGTCGAATGGAATTATGAGAGTGAGATGCTTTTTATACGGTTCGTTTAAGATATAAGGAAAGCTAGATTTGATTTGGACTTGTTATCACGTTAATTTCATTGAATTAGTCTATATACTCCTGGTAAAGAATATTTTGCGAAGTAAAAAAGTGCCGTGATTCCCAAAGTGCGTAAGGTACAACTTTAATGTTGGGATCTCCGGTACGCGTCCCTGAACGCGACTAAATACTTTTGACAATTATCAAATCCGTTGTTTTAATTTTAAAATCATTTGGTGTACCTGAGAAACGGGAAAGATTAAGAGACCTGGAATTATCTTGGGAGATTAAGTGGCAAGACCTGGAAATTTGGATATTGGTTTTCCTAAAAGAGATTAGCCGCGATATAAATCACCTTTAAAGTCGCCTTCTTTTCTAGCTTAGCAGACGACGTTAACTATAAACTGTACAGGCAAAGCTATTCCGTGTGCATAAGGGAAGAGTATTTTCTACGGGGCAAATTTCAGAGCTGATAGGGGCGTCTAACACCCTGTCTAACCTTAGAATTTAATGTTTTTGAAACAGTTCTTCAACAGGGTGCATTGTTTTTTGTTTTAAGAAGATATTGGAAGAGATAAAATCCAATTTATGAGACGGTTACTAGGAAATAGCTTTTTTTTTTGGAGGAGGAGGAGGAGGAAAGCCGAGTCCATCTCGTGATGTTATGTCAGATCAAATTTCTAGTAAATACTCGTGACATTTTATTGGTTTAGATTTTCGATCAAAAAGTTTCAGGAACTACTAAATATTTTAATAATCTTGTTTTTATAAATAAAAACAGAAGCCGATGAAACCCTCCTTTGAAGTCAATTACTCCCGGGTCTTGTCTACCCCTCTCTGTATGGGTTATTCTCAAAAGGCGCGATTCGTACGCCTCCTAACGGTAGATGTTTTCGGAGCGGGAGCTCGTCGAGCGAATATCTCTAGCAACCTTGGAGTTCGTCCAAAAAACGTCATCGTTTGTGGAGAGAGAAATTCCAATTTTCCGTAGACAGGGGGGATGAAGTAGGACCCCTTCTAACTCGTAAAATTGTGAATTTTACCCATACAGAGAGGAGCGCTATATGGAACATTGGAGTAGTAGACTTCAAAGGAGGGTTTCATCGGCTTCTGATAAAAAACAGGATGTTACTTACGAGAGTGAGCTTATCATGTCACGTGGACTCGCGGGTTTGATTGTTTTATCTATATACATTACTAAAATGTTTTTTATTGCCAATGCTGTTAGTTTCTGTCTGTTTTCCAAACTTCAGGAAGCTGTAATTGCGCGTGAACGTATATACGTGTTGTTGTGTTTCGCAGCCGTATTTGGTGAGGGTGTATATTATATAATCCGAACAGTACATTGAACTTCTCTTCTGTTATACTTCTATTCAAGATTAGTTTGCGATAAAGCGGAAGTTAAGGCGGATTAATACCTAATATGAAACTTGATAGATATAAAAATAGTTTACGTAAATTGTTTTCGTATGGGAGATAAATTATTTTGGATGGTTTTGGTTAGATATTACGAAAGCCACATGGCCTTACCGTGTTTTAAATGGTTACATCTCAATGTAACACCTGCTTGTTTATAAAAGGCCTATAATCTAAGCTAACACCATTGAACCAATAAGGGTTATGTTTGTAAAAGGTGTGTTGTGAAAAGTTTATGTACTCGTAAGGTTTTAGGTACTTCAAATCCGTTATTTTTTAAATTATGTTAATTTACAATGAATGTAAGATTAATTTAGTTATTAATCTATAAGAGTCTGAACCGGTCTGAACGTGATTTTGAGATTTTAAGTTGATTCTCATCTTAATTTTAGGATGGTATAATTTCAGTTTTAAAATATGATTTCTGTTTTTAAAGAAATAAGTTATCAATATCTTACAGATAATTTTAAATCAACTTTTCATTCTCTTTAATTGAAGAAAAGTTTAGTTTGTGGCGCAGGTTTTTTGGGAAAAAAACTCAACTTGATCTATTTATGCGTGTTAACTTTGTCGTCCTCAATAACACTTTTATGCGTTAACTCCCTACACGTTGAGGTCATGCTGATATTATTCCCGTGTGCATTTTAAACAGGTCTTAGATCTGAGAGGTAGTAGTTTTAGGTTAAGTTTATTTTCAAAATATAAAATGATTAAAATCCCTAGTAATTCGTAAGACAGGTGTTTGCTAAGCTCAAATCGAAATAGGGCCATCTGAGTATTTTTTAACCATAAGATAATACCAGAGGTATATAATAACCCCCTTCGGGGGGAAGTATGAAAGGTATGCAAAATCGACGAACAACGAGTGCCCGGCGTAAATCGCGGCGGATCGACACACCGCTTTACTCCCAAAAAATAGTTACACCATTTTGAACCTCGCTAAATTTTCCCTACGCGCACTTCCGGAACTCGCGAGCTGAAGTCAACCTTCGACTCCATTTTTACAGACAGCCTGACTCCCGAGACAGGAAGTTCTAAACACAAATCGAGCCGTCTTGTTTATACAAAGATCCTTTACTAGAGTAGCGACATTGAGAAGTCCAGCGCGAGCTAGTGGCCTAGATAGTTAGCAGCGGGCTCTTGTTGTTCGTGATTTTTAGCATTGGTAGTATAGGGGCTTTCATACTTCCCCCCCGAAGGGGGTTATTATATACCTCTGATAATACTAGAGCCTAAGGTAGGATTATTATAATTTAAATGGTACTAATTAGTTAATCATAATTTAGTTTTAAACTATATAATTATCGATCTTAAACTAACATAATTTATGTAATATTATGTATCATTATTATTCGAGATACTATAGTGAAATAGTGACTTGTAAATATTTTAGTTGATATAAAATAGTGAGTCTTAAACAGTATAATTTTAAATTGAAAATAGATAATAGTGTATTGTTTATCGTTCACGAATAAGAAATTTATCTAGACAATTTTTGAAACTACGAAAATATAATAAATTCAAAGGGAGGAACTTAAACAATTTATATTGTGTCAGTTTGTACCAAGTATTCACCAATGAATGGTAGTATAGTTTCTCAATGAAAAAATACGAAATTTTACTTTCCAATACGTTATATTGCCTTCAAAAATCAAAATAAATTTTAAATTAAAGATTAAAAGATATTTTATTGTTATATAAACCATGATGGAGAAAGTATCTGGATAGGGTTTGTCTAAAGGGAAACTTGGAGCTAAAAATGGACCAGCTTTGGAATTTATTTTCTGAGTTTTTAGACACGTTTTTGTTGTTTAAATTAAATTCCGGCCAATCATATTATTTCAGCCTTCAACATCGCCTGGGTTTTGATGTCCAAGATCTTAGGCATCAAACACCGGCCTATTCTTTTAATGTTAGGACATTCCAAGCGCTGTTGAAGGCTGACCGAAAATAAATTAAAATCTGTTCCATTTTTAGCTCCAAGTTTACCTTTAAAAGTTTCGTGTAAGATAACTCACGAGTTTTACTCCATTGTTGATCCATTAAATGAAGGTATACACACCAATCCCACTTTAATTTTGCATTAAAGACAAGGCTAGCTTTTCTTATCCTTAATTCCCGCTTCTTAGGGTCAAGTGATATTCGGCCATTTTTTTTTTTTTTTTTTTTTTTTTTTTTTACCAACAAAATATTTATTTCGCGCTGGAAGTTAGTCACGATCTAAAAATTTTAAATCGTGGTTATTATAGACCCCCCCTCCTTTAAAAGATGATATGCAATGGGAGTGTTTAACTTTGCTTTAACACTAGTATATAATTTCATTGAAATGGTGGAAATATTGTTGTTCAAAATCAGCAGTTTCTTAATATCTATTGTTGCCCAGAAGAAAATGTTAGTTTTATTATAATTGCGTTTGTCTTGTCATTTTAAAGGGGTTGTGATAGTTAGTCCTAATGAGCTCCAAATTGTATTGCATATTCGTAAAAGATTAGGCCCAATTTAATTACAGTTAATCTTAATTTTAAATCATCTCAAATTAGAGAATTTTCTATTAAAATTAAATTTTCTTTTCAACTTATTTGTATTTTAGTCTAGTGAAAGAAATAATGGATATCTTCAATTTTAAATGAATTTGCTTCATTCATTAAAATATTCTCATTTCTAAAATTAAAAATTATTTTGACTGGTTTAGGTTATCATGTAGGAATCAATACAAAAAAGGAGGGTTGATCTAGGCAGAGGTATATAATAACCCCCTTCGGGGGGAAGTATGAAAGGTAGGCAAAATCGACGAACAACGAGTGCCCGGCGTAAATCGCGGCGGATCGACACACCGCTTTACTCCCAAAAAAAAAGTTACACCAGTTTGAACCTCACTAAATTTTCCCTACGCACGCTTCCGGAACTCGCGAGCTGAAGTCAACCTTCGACACCAATTTAACAGACAGCATGACTCCCGAGACAGGAAGTTCTAAACACAAATCGAGCCGTCTTGTTTATACAAAGACCATTTACTAGAGTAGCGACATTGAGAAGTCCAGCGCGAGCTAGTGGCCTAGATAGTCAGCAGCGGGCTCTTGTTGTTCGTGATTTTTAGCATTGGTAGTATAGGGGCTTTCATACTTCCCCCCGAAGGGGGTTATTATATACCTCTGATCTAGGGTATTGAGGTAGAATATTATTAGAGTTTAAAATTTCAATTTTAAAAAATAGTATTGAATTTTGAATTTTTTAACATTATCTTTGTAATAAATACTCCAGTTATTAATTATTATTGATGACGCAAACAAGTCCAAACTATAGTTGGGTAATTATATTTTTAATCAAAATATTATTTTACAAATTTGCTTTAGAGGGACGAATCATCTTTCAAACCTAAAAGTTTAAAAATAATTAAATTTTGAGTTTTCCCACGAAAAAATTAATCCTACCGTCGTCTTCTTA
Organism: Odiellus spinosus; assembly: GCA_963920705.1. Lineage (NCBI taxonomy): Eukaryota > Metazoa > Arthropoda > Arachnida > Opiliones > Phalangiidae > Odiellus > Odiellus spinosus. The sequence goes on along the minus strand of OY987237.1, from coordinate 14,053,285 downwards.
AAGTATTACATTTTAAGCTGGTATTTAGTTCAATTTAATGTTAAATAAGTCGGTCATAGTGTTTAATTCCTTTATAACCTCGTATTTAGTTTGACAGTCAGAAGTTTAAATAGTTTATTATTGTTCTTTATCTACATAATTATCTTTTTTTTTTTCCTTAAATACGATCTCAATCTTTATAGTAGTCTGTATTAGTTCCAAGTTTTCATTCAAGATCAGAAAACACGTTTTAATATTTTTCGTAAGTTAAGTAGGTCCCTGAGTTTTAGAGGTTTGTATGGTAACCAGGACAGTGGCGAAAATTACCCATTCTTTACCATTTTTTTTCCCGTTTAAAAACAGCTAGGGCTTCTTTTCTTATCTTGTTGTATAATTTATATTAGAAACCTGTCGAAGTAAAGACGGCTCTGCGTTCAATCAGTTTTTTGTGTCCAAATAGCAAACCTGAAAAAAATATTTATATAAAGAAATAATATTTAAATTATCTCAAAACTTAAAAGACACCGGTGACCCCCTTTTTATAGATATATATATTTTGATTTAAAAATTGGGTGCCTTGTAAAAATGTTTGTTTTTAGGTTTTAATATCTAAAATAACTAAGTTTTGGTTTATAATTAATATTTGATAACATATAGGGGGAAAGCAATGGATTGTAATAATTTTAAAACTATATATCTAAAAGGATTATGTAGTTGTTTAGTTCAATTACTTTGGTGGGTTAGTTTTCAGTTGCTTCGATGGTGGGTTAGTTTTCAGTTGCTTCGATGGTGGGTTAGTTTTCAGTTGCTTCGATGGTGGGTTAGTTTTCAGTTGCTTCGATGGTGGGTTAGTTTTCAGTTGCTTCGATGGTGGGTTAGTTTTCAGTTGCTTCGATGGTGGGTTAGTTTTCAGTTGCTTCGATGGTGGGTTAGTTTTCAGTTGCTTCGATGGTGGGTTAATTTTCAGTTGCTTCGATGGTGGGTTAATTTTCAGTTGCTTCGATGGTGGGTTAGTTTTCAGTTGCTTCGATGGTGGGTTAGTTTTCAGTTGCTTCGATGGTGGGTTAGTTTTCAGTTGCTTCGATGGTGGGTTAGTTTTCAGTTGCTTCGATGGTGGGTTAGTTTTCAGTTGCTTCGATGGTGGGTTAGTTTTCAGTTGCTTCGATGGTGGGTTAGTTTTCAGTTGCTTCGATGGTGGGTTAGTTTTCAGTTGCTTCGATGGTGGGTTAGTTTTCAGTTGCTTCGATGGTGGGTTAGTTTTGTATTACTTCAATATAAAAGCAGTGTAAAAGGATAAGGGTATTTATTTGTTTCACAGCTGTTTTAAAATGAAAATAAAGCAAAATTAGTCCACCAAGTTACTGCTCATCTAGTAGATTCAATTTTCATAGACCCTTATCTGTTAATAGTTGAAAGTTTAAAACAATTTTAGTCATTAACTATAATTAGTGCCTTTAGGCTATCGTTGATTAAGAATATGTAAATTTGGTGTACACTTACATTAACGGTGGGGCTATCGTCCCACGTCAAGGGCGCGATTTTTGGCCATTTAAAATCTCATCAACAGATGTGGAGAGAGAACAGTCCATTAATTTTCTCTATCATAGTTAGATGGTTAAAAAAAAAACGAGAAAAAAAAATTTAAACGGTATTTTTCTCTGAACCATCTTTCTCCTTCGAGCTGGTAAATTGCGGGAAAAAAATATTTTTTTGGTAAATTTTAGTTTTAAATGAGTTTGCAAAGTATCTGAAGTTGAGGTGGATTGGAACACAATGTTAAATTAATATGAAATAAAAGTAGTTTAGGAAATCCGCTCTTAGAGACGAGTGTATAGATCAGAACGAGGCCACGAGTGCCTCTTGGGCGAATCAAAAGTCGTAAAAAAGCATTATTATTATTATAAGAGAGTACGTAGAACTTTGGCGCGAAAAAAAAAAACCCGCGAAAAAAAGCGCGCAAAAAATAGAGGCCAGTCGGCCTTGAACTTGGCGCCGCGAGGATGGTTCTAACAACTTTTCAATCTTCTAATCCTTAGTTTCAATTTAAGACTTTAGCACGAGCGAAGTTAAGATGGTCTTTATCTTTATGAATATTTTCTTAGAACTAGATCGAAGCCACGTTCCTTATTCGGTGAAACCTAAAACTGGGAATATTCTGTGTGGAAAATGATGTGAATAGCGAAACTTTGCTCTCTCTCTCTCTTACGATGTTAGAACGTCGAAGAATTTTATGGGGAATCCTCCTTGGAACACGTTACGCCTCGAGCTACTCCCTACTACTTTATATATTAGAATACTCTGAATTTAAAGGTAGAGTCTTAAGAAGCGTCTGAGAAGATGAATATTTAATTTGCTTTATTTCACCGAGAGCCTTAAGACAAATTACAGCAATTTAAGAAGTTAAAATTACCAAACACGATAAAAAATTCATTTATGAAATCTTTAATTCTAATCTTATCAAATACATCGAAAACATCTAATATTAAGTTCAATATTGAATGGTAAACGTCATAATTACGCCAGAGAAAGGCATTTGTCGGTCTTGAACTTAGATAACTTGTTTTCAAAGCGAATTAAAATTAACAAGGTTTTTTTTAATTGTTAGTTTTTTCGAAATTAATTTTTACGGTTCCTAAAATGTATTTCGAGCATTTGGTGTCTTTATATTCATAATCGCATTTGAATATATAGAAAAATTCAGCGTTAAAGTTAAGAAAATTTTAAATTAATCTCAATTTATGGTATTATCTTTATTGGTAAAGTCCTATTTTAACTTATATGGTCGTATACGTGATCTGTCATTGAACTTATCGTTCAAAAACCAATGGAAAAATTGCGAGGCTTCCTTCTTTAGAAAGATTTCGCCAACTAAGGAAAAATATTCTCTTGACTCGGATCAAAGAGACTAAAGAGACTTGAGGTAGGAATTTATCCTGATGACTTACAGAATTCTTCTTAAAAATTGTCTCAAAAAATACTTTAACCGCGACTGTTGAATTTTCCGCTGATTAAAGGTATTTCTCGAGATTGCGCTTTTCAGACACGATCACCGGAAACGCTCAACTAATGTTAGGGTTTAGTTTAAGACCTTTTTGAAGAAATTATACACCGGCGTGAGTTTAATACCGAGAATAAAATATATAGCGTCGATTTCTATTAATGTTATGCATTTTTAGTTTATCTAGTCTTGAATAAATGAAACCCAAAGTTCTAGAATTTCATCTGCCTGTCACCATGGAAATGAACTCTCCTCCTAGGCTTCCCTTGCATTTATGCTTTCCTCAAAACAAGTCGTTGCTAGTGTACTAAACCTTCACCAAAAATCTGTTTTGAGGAAAGCCTAAATGCAAGTCGTAATATTATACAAGAAACTATTTTGCCCTCAGCCTGTTTATGGCAAGATCCTTTATAAGCTTCCTGGCAATATTTACGATTATTTACCTTCTAGTCTGGGACCTAGGGGTATAAGTCTAGTTTTATTGAAACAACAATATTTGAGAAGCTCGTAAGAACGCTAACGGTTTTGTTTCGCGTCTATGTATTGCTTGTAAACGAATAGACGAACCGTGAACCACGAGCGTTAAAAAGAAAACCAATCCAAGCAAAGAATTGGCACGCTCTTAGACCTTTTTAATGATAGTCAAGCTCTTATTTTACCCCGCCTTTGACAAGTTTGAACTACAACCTTTTCAAAGGCACTACGATATTGCTGGCGCTTGAAATCGAAATGGTCGTTAAGGGTTTTCGAAACGTGGTTGTTTCATCACGAACGCCCGAGTTTCGTTGGTGGTTTTTTGCGCATGGCGAGCAATTTGGCACGTCCGGCGATGCGCACGTTTTTACTCCGATACAAATCATACTAAATATTCAGTAAAGATAAAGTTAAGTCTCGCTCTAAATCGTATCACCATTTTAAGATGGGGCTAGCTTCGAATCATCTGCAAATCTAAATTGAAATTCCACGATTCGCCTACTCACGTGAAGTACTATTTTAACCTTAAGGTATTTTAGGCTTAGCTGTGGTTCTGTGGTGTGGTGCGTGGTGTAGGGGTCAAGCGAAAGGTCAGTTATTTATTCCATAGCTTCTCCCTCCCATCTCTAACGCCTCTCAACTCTCTGCCAACAGGAAACACGCTTACCTTAGTTTTTATAAAAAAAATTGGGATTTTAAATATACTCTATAACCTTTATATCAAAAATCTACTTTCGGTCCCTGTGTAGTGTAATATTTTGTGTTTATCCGCTACTTTGCAAACTGTTATATACTTAACAAACTCTAATAGTTCATTGAACAAGCGTAAAAAGTTGTAGTGCTAGTTATGCATGGAAAGGAATTTTTTTTTTTGTGTTAAATCTTTTCGAAGTCACGTTGAGAAAAAATAATTTCAATACATTTTTTTTCTCCTATTCTTCCGAAATTTTTCTGTATTTATTACTAATCGGGGAATGCTTAATGCGTGTATTTGGACTTAAAGGGATGATGCCACGACAATTAGTATTCATTTAAATATACACAGAAGCCGATGAAACCCTCCTTTGAAGTCTATTACTCCCTGGTCTTGTCTACCCCTCTCTGTATGGGTTAGTTTCAAAAAGCGCGATTCGTACGCCTCCTAACGGTAGATGTTTTCGGAGCGGGAGCTCGTCGAGCGAATATCTCTAGCAACCTTGGAGTTCGTCCACAAAACATCGTCGTTTGTGAAGAGAGATAATTTCCAATTTTCCGTAGACAGGGGGGATGAAGTAGGACCCCTTCTAACTCGTAAAATTGTGAATTTTACCCATACAGAGAGGAGCGCTATATGGAACATTGGAGTAGTAGACTTCAAAGGAGGGTTTCATCGGCTTCTGATATATACTTTAAAATGCTTATTTTTAACCATGGATAATGGATTACTTTCAACAAGAATAATCTTGTACAAGAAAACCTGAACGGCCAGATGTTAGATAAAGTTCCGACCTTTAATTGTAAGCCATTTTGTTTCATTGTCCCTTTAAAAATTGATTGGTAGTAGTATTTATTGTAAAAACAATTGATTTGTTGAGTTTTTTTTTTTTTTAAAATAACGAATAAGCGTGGAAATATTCGTGTTTATTTCTTATCACGAAGAATTTGACCTCTTTATTATTATATTATTATCTAAGTTCAGCTGGTTAGTCACCGGGAGGGTTATTGTACTCTCTCGTACTGAATATCTGTACTTATATACTGAAAGCGGAAACTTGTAGGAGTCATAGCTGCGTGGCTATAGCATCTTGAATAATGTTGGGAGATTAACACTTGAAGGATTTCCGAGCTGTTTTACATAACGTCGAATCATTGAAGCAACTAACTCTCGCTCTGGGCCATATCCGATTTTAAATTTATTCCATATCTCTAATCCTTCCGCCCACGGAGAGTTACTAAGTTCAGGTCCGCTAATTTAAGTTTATACTATAGTGAAGTAAATTTAGAATATTATAAAGTTCAACCTTTTATAATAATCAAATTAAAACTGATAATTAAAATCACTTGGTTATATTTGTTTAAATTACGCTTAAGTTGAAGTATAATGATACTATATTATGTTTATATTTAGTACTCGGAATCTTCTGTTATTCGTATTTTTCAGATATTTTAATTTCGGATGGTTTGTGACTAGGGTAGGGTCGCCTAATTCTGAACGCTTTTCAAGTAATCGGAGATCTCAATTGTTATGGAATTTTTAGAGACGAAGTTAACTATCTAATATCAAGTTTGAATAGTCGCGGACCCTTTGCGCTAATTTTCATCATTCCATGAAGCGTACTTTTGACGTAGAAGCGGTTTTAAAGACGGCAGTAACGGCTTCTAATTCTAAACGAACGATTCTAATTCTGAACGCCCCGATTCCATTTCCGAACACCCTCTGCTTCTAAATCTGAACTATCTTATATAACATATAAAAAAAATCCCAAATTTGCAAAAGGCACCACTCGCGCGCCTTTAAATCTAAGTTGAATTCGGTAGATCTATCCGATTAATAAAAGTTCGACAAATTCCTTAGTAAACTGCTATATTTTATTCGTGAAACCTCTAAATATCAGTTCAATAAATTTGTGGAATATTTTAGTATGTCTGAAGAAAAACTTCGTCATACATTTTTACACAATTTAACTTTATTTTGCAATTTTTTGTTTACTGATATGTTTTATGAAAAAAAAATATATTTCTTTATAGTTTGGTGTTATGTTAAACGAACCGTTTTTACTGGAACAAGACTTTTCTAGTAAAATATTCAGTTTTAAGGAAACATTTATGGATTTTATACGCATTCTTTTACGCGTCCGGTTTACCTCCAAAAAATGTTGTGGGAACCTTAGGGGGATGCATAATTGTATGGATCGTTCACGAAAACTACTTTATTTCAATGATATTTAACTTAGTGTAACAATCCGCGGTTATTTTTTTGTGTAGGAAATAAGTCTACAACGCGGATGTTTGTTTTCCTTCTTTGCGAAAAATTAATCTTTTTGTTCTCCATCCTCTGATATAGAAACAATGGAGTTTAGGGTAGGGATAAATAAAATTGTTCTCAAGTCTTATTGCTTAATTCTTGCCTTTCACTCTAATACTTTAAATTTAATAGACGAAGCATTAATACGTGGATTGTGTAAACATCAAATACGTGACTTTAGCTTAGTGTGACGTTATTTCTGTTGATATGAATATTAGTTTTTTTTTCTAAAGTATTAATGTCATTCCAACGAAGCTAATCAAGTTATCAACGAAGATAGTTATAAATTAAACAACGGGAAAAAAAAACATGAAAAAATAATTGCACCCCACGTAACTAATAAGTAATTAAGCAACTCTTTATCGCCTGCGCTTAATGATGGCCCGTTTTATCTCCTGGATAATTATAAAACTAAAAAAAAAGGTCCATCTCAATAGTGATCTACAGTCGAGAACTTTATCACAAGACTTTAGCCTTAAGCATAACCAAAGGATGTAACTGTTTGCAAAAAAGATTAGTCTACTTTTTCGCACATTTTCACATGAAACACCAATATTGAAATGTTGGAACCATTTATTTTCAATTCTCAGGGTGAAAAACAGTGCACATGAGCCAACAGATAAGCCTTTTCGATTTATTTTCAATTTTTAGGCGATCGAAACGTGTTTTTATTCCCAACTGGTCGATTTTCAAGTAATTGAAATGGCTTAGATTAATTTTTTTAACATAATTTCCTTCGATAATTTAAAAACTGAAGTATAGTTTTCCCGTGTTCTTGGAGAGAAAAAGGTTTAATATGTTGTTCATTCAAGTGATATTTGAATAATTAAATAACGGGTTAGAATTTAGTCATTTTTTTCAGTAATACATCATGACCAAAATGTCTTAATCCTTCTATAAGCCTCTTTTTCACAAGTAGAATTTACGAGAAAAACTTCATTAGTAGGGAAGAAAAAAAAGCCCAAAAAAATTAGCTGCTCGCGATATCTTAGCTATCTCTATCGCTCCAACGATATCGCTGGAAGTCCGTATCCTTACTAGGTTTTTATTTACAGAATTCTTTCCACGAGATGAAACTAAACCATAAAAACTTAATATCTCCCCATCCACATAAAATATTATAAAAAAATAGGCAATGAAAAAAATTCAGAAATGACCGAAAAAAATTAATGACACTTTATATCCATTGGATAGCGTCGTTTAAAAACTCTTTTTCATGTATTCTAGTAATGAGATTTCCCTATTATTTCCATTTTTTTCCTATGGTAATAATTTTAGTTTTTGTGAAAGTAGGAACATAATTAGAAATTCTTCTAACTCCAATAAACCCAACATATAATATCAAATTGAAATAAATTTGGATAGTTTTCTTCAATATAAGTGTGCAAACTAAATAAAAACATACGCGGAATAATACACAATGTTGAATTTCATACAGAAAAAAGTAGATTTATATACTAAACCTTGTTCCATCTTTGTCTCTGTGACGGTGAAAGTAATACTAGTTTGGTTTTTATAACTTTTTGTCAACCTTATCTGGTCCTGTCCTATCAATTCTCTCCAGTTTCGCTAGTTACGCGAAACAGTCTAATCTTGAAGAAATATATATTCTATTCATCCATAATGGGTTAATGAAGCTACGTTAGGGAAAAGAGAAGTAGCCGGTAAGCACTCCCATTATAAGTCTGCCATAATACGGGCCTTTATTTTATTAATAAATAATGTTAGATGGATATATTGTAACCGTGCTAGCTTCGTCGGCACGTTTCGCCCTAATGACCATTTAAAAAGGGAATGGGCCAATGGCGATTGGATAACACCCATTCAGGACGTGTTTCGGATATAGAATTGATGATACGTAGAAAAAAAATTCTGGGTATCATATAAAATATTAAAAAAACTAACCTTGACTGTTCGCATTTAGATTAATATTAAGTGGGCCTAAATTTAATTTTTCTTCTTATTGTTTTAATTTATGGAAGGATTAACCTTATCAAAAGACTAACTGGGTTGGAGATTTACAAGAAATGGTGTGAATATTGTTTTAAAATTAGCTGTGACTGGTTTAATTTGGCCCATAGATCCGATATAGAGGCCTAAGACTTTTCAATGAATTGATTAGAATATTTTGAGTTCTGTATTCAGGGATTTTTGGTAATCCTTGTCTTTTGAAATAAGATGAACATTATTTTTAATCCCAATATATTATATTTTTAATTTTATCATTCTATTAAATAGGCCAAATCAAAGGTATATAATAACCCCCTTCGGGGGGAAGTATGAAAGGTAGGCAAAATCGACGAACAACGAGTGCCCGGCGTAAATCGCGGCGGATCGACACACCGCTTTATTCCCAAAAAATAGTTACACCATTTTGAACCTCACTAAAATTTCCCTACGCGCACTTCCGGAACTCGCGAGCTGAAGTCAACCTTCGACTCCATTTTATCAGACAGCCTGACTCCCGAGACAGGAAGTTCTAAACACAAATCGAGCCGTCTTGTTTATACAAAGACCATTTACTAGAGTAGCGACATTGAGAAGTCCAGCGCGAGCTAGTGGCCTAGATAGTCAGCAGCGGGCTCTTGTTGTTCGTGATTTTTAGCATTGGTAGTATAGGGGCTTTCATACTTCCCCCCGAAGGGGGTTATTATATACCTCTGGCCATATTAAAAAAAAAACAATTACTTCTGTGGCTTGAAGTGTTCCTAAGAAACTACAAGATAAAAATTTCAATAATATATAGCTTGTTTGTTTCAGTCATATTTCGTACTAGCTGTGATTTTTTTTTTTTTTCTATGACATCTGTATCTATAATTTGAATCATTTTTAACTATCTTTCCGTAAAATGCTAATCAAATTCCATTTAGAGTTATGAAAAATCTGTCTCACTTTACATATTTAAATTTGAGTTTTCGACTCGATGATAAAGGTATTATGAAGTGATTTTTCTATCAATTCTTAATTCGTAAAAGATTTCAATCAAAAATTAAGACTAAAAATCAATTAGGCTTAACGTGAATCAACGGAGAATTCGAAATGGAGCCGAATTAACAATAATTCCTAGATTCCTCCTGTACCGTTTATTGAGCTTTTTTTTTTTGTATACGCCAACAGCTGTTAGTTTATCAATTTCCGCCGAAGAAACGAAGCAAAGAGGCACTTCCGATATTGAATTTCATTAAACTATAAACGGAGAGAGAGATAGAGAGACCAAAAAGACTTTTCCGCGAAATTTCTGTTTGCTTTGTATTTTTCTAAGTACCTTTTACGCGTAAATCGATAATTGATCTTTTTCCCTTGTTGAACCGAAAAGAGATATCAGTCTCTTGTTCCCTAATTATAGGTCCAATTTTATCTCGAGAAAAATACGAAAATTTGATTGGAAGTTTGACCTTTTTTCGAGTGTTTAATTGACTTAAAAGTACATTACTGACTGCTGCGTCTTAATGAAGAATTAATCGTGGTTTAAAGAAGTCATTTTTGAATCATTCCTTGTTCTGTTTCAAGAATTCTCGGAAAATTTAGAATATAGATCATAGTCAATGATCTAAATCAGAAGCCGATGAAACCCTCCTTTGAAGTCTACTACTCCAATGTTCCATATAGCGCTCCTCTCTGTATGGGTAAAATTCCCAATTTTACGAGTTAGAAGGGGTCCTACTTCTTCCCCCCTGTCTACGGAAAATTGGAAATTCTCTCTCTCCACAAACGACGACGCTTTTTGGACGAACTCCAAGGCTGCTAGAGATATTCGCTCGACGAGCTCCCGCTCCGAAAACATCCATCGTTAGGAGGCGTACGAATCGCGCCTTTTGAGAATAACCCATACAGAGAGGGGTAGACAAGACCCGGGAGTAATAGACTTCAAAGGAGGGTTTCATCGGCTTCTGTCTAAATATATTACTCTTGAAGGAGAGTTGCTGTAATGGTCAAAACTCTACAATAGTCAAGCGAGTGAAGTAGTATTTCGGAGAATTTAAATACTTTGAAAATGGAGGTTAAAGGTTATAAATTTAGTATTTTTACTCTTGCGGTAATTTTTCTATTATATTTCATTATTTTTTAAACGATCTTTCTGAAAATGATACGCAAATTCCATTTGAAGTTCACGAAAAGTCCACGACTTTAAATATGCAAGAAATTATTTAACTCAAATTGTAATAATACTTGGAGATCTTATAGTCGTTTCGTGATACTAAATTAAAATTAAAAATTTAAATTATCGCGATAAAAATGAGGGGAAAGTGTAGTTTAGAAATAATATATAAAATAACCCCTTCGTTATTTATGGAAATGAAACCATTTGTCTTCCAAGACAATAATTAATGGGTGGAATTAATTTCCTCCTCTTAGTTCTTTTAACCTTTTTTTATTCCGTTGTCTTTTGGTAAAGTGTAGCTTGATTGTTCCACCCGGTTGCTTTTACAAGCTTTCAGTTTTAGTTTTAAGTTAGCTTGTTGCGAGATAAGTCCTATTATCTCATAATAAACTTTCTAGTAAGCGCCTCGCGCTAAGTGCTAGCTATAGGAGATAGCCACAGACAAAAAGATAACGATTCTTTGTTTCGTGCAGGGTTTTTTTTAACTCAACCTCTGTAGGTCGTTTGACTCCTTACATACACGCAGTTTGAGATACTTAACTAACCTTAATAGTTATATTTCAGGGCGTTTTTTAGTAAGGGTAAAATAGTTAATTTTACGCGTTGCTTTAAAGTCAGAACGAAATGTTTAATCTCGTGATATAACTGTTTTTCTCAACCATGAAGAATTAGCCTCTTTAGTTTAATCAGAGGTATATAATAACCCCCTTCGGTGGGAAGTATGAAAGCCCCTATACTACCAATGCTAAAAATCACGAACAACGAGAGCCCGCTGCTGACTATCTAGGCCACTAGCTCGCGCTGGACTTCTCATTGTCGCTACTCTAGTAAATGGTCTTTGTATAAACAAGACGACTCGATTTGTGTTTAGAACTTCCTGTCTCGGGAGTCAGGCTGTCTGTTAAAATGGAGTCGAAGGTTGACTTCGGCTCGCGAGTTCCGGAAGTGTGCGTAGGGAAAATTTAGCGAGGTTCAAAATGGTGTAACTATTTTTTGGGAGTAAAGCGGTGTGTCGATCCGCCGCGATTTACGCCGGGCACTCGTTGTTCGTCGATTTTGCATACCTTTCATACTTCCCCCCCGAAGGGGGTTATTATATACCTCTGCTTGGACCCAAATCGAAATATCTCGCTTTCAGAGTGTATTCCTTTAAAATCTCACACTGCCTGGAGGAAAACTTAATTTTTTTACTTTCTAAACGTACCGTATAAGAATAGTTGGTAAAAATCATTACGAAAGGTGAAAGTGTATATACCCGGAAGGTTTATATATATATATATATATATATTTTTTTTTTTGGTAGCAAACCCTCCCTCTTCATTTCTTATCTTCGCGTCAGTAAGACTAAATCTCCAGTCTAAAGAAAGTGAAAGGGGGCCTCCTAAGTACTAACTCCATTCCTTTGTTCTACTTGGCTGCCTCGAAATAGTTCACCGGCTAATTAAGGACCAGGAGTCCACCGACCATGACGCCACTTCAAGAAGATGACGCCACTCCGATCAAAAGAGGCACCCCCGTTTTTCTTCTTGTCAAATAAAGGGCAATACTGGGAAACTGTGTTTTACTTTAGCCAATTAACAAAAAATAATATTCCATGGGTTTTCGGACACGACCGGTATAAGAACTTAATCAATTTTAAACTTAATAAATTAGTACGTCTTATAAATACTAAAATTTGGAGAAAATTTGGGGAAAATCCGGTTTTGGTGTGATAAACCCTAAAAGAACAAATTAAGAATCAATATGGAGATTCATAATCTTTTTCTATTTCTTTTATAAGACTTGACCTTTAAATTCATGCAGGACCTCTTGTTAAGATTAAGTACTGTCTACAGTACTCCAAAGATCGTCGCTATCACTTGACACCACTAGCAAAGAGAATGAGACCCTTCTATTACTAACCCATTTAGTCTTGACTAAAAGTAAAATTGTCTCGATAAAAAGTATAGCCTCCTCGTTTGTTCGAAACTTCTAACAATATTTTCTCACGGTAGTTCCTAAGTGATACAGAATGTAAAACATCACGACACCCTACATTATACAACAATACCTACAAGTAGTGTTAGTAAAGGCAAAGAGAGGGGGTTTAAAATGTCCAATTTGATGAACAAATATTAGTTGTACCAGAAGCCGATGAAACCCTCCTTTGAAGTCTATTACTCCTGGTCTTGTCTACCCCTCTCTGTATGGGTTAGTTTCAAAAAGCGCGATTCGTACGCCTCCTAACGGTAGATATTTTCGGAGCGGGAGTTCGTCGAGCGAATATCTCTAGCAGCCTCGGAGTTCGTCCAAAAACGTCGTCGTTTGTGGAGAGAGAATTTCCAATTTTCCGTAGACAGGGGGGATGAAGTAGGACCCCTTCTAGCTCGTAAAATTGTGAATTTTACCCATACAGAGAGGAGCGCTATATCGAACATTGGAGTAGTAGACTTCAAAGGAGGGTTTCATCGGCTTCTGGTTGTACTCGAATTTCATAGTTAATATTTCGTTTGTGGAAAAAGTCCGTATGAAGTTCTTTATATTAAAACCGATTTAAATGATCTCTTTCCACGATTTGCCTAAGTCTTTTGTTTCAAAGAAAATTACTTTTCCGTGACGTACGTGTATCGCGGTAATCAGTCTTCGCCCTAAAATTATTAACCTCTCCACTTGGCCCTCTAGTAGCAATCTACCTCGACTCCTTTTTTTATGCAAACTAGAAATCAATCACGATTTCTTGATTAGCTTGACTAATTAGCACTTGATGTGAAAGAAAAAAATATATTCCCTTCAGATTTTTACGCTAATTGCCTTCAGTAAATATATATATATATATATATTTTTTTTTTCCTAAGAAACTCTCTACATCGTTGGGTTTAAAAAATTAACTTGTGATTTTATTCAAGCGGAAAGGTTTGGAATTAGTAACGCTTTAACTATTACAATTTACCATTAATACGAAGTAAAATTATCGAATAATAAAATTTTCATCTCTCCTTTAAATATCCAATTATAATAAATTATTCAAAGCCGCGATATTTTAAGCTCCGTTGCGTAAATTATCGACAAACTGCTTAGTGTTATTGTTTCAACGTTAATATTAATATCTTTCAAAGGTAAGCCTTTAAATTTTGACAGAAATATGATAAAATAATCATTTTCCGTTTTGAAATTTTTCTGAAATTTCTTTTGTTATCAATTTGGCTACCTTCCATCGCTTCCTGTTGCGTTCGCGGGGTCATTAATTTTCTTATTATTCACTTTTTTTGTTTCTCGTAGCTTTTTTTCCTTAATTTTTTTAAACTTTCCGGTTTAAAAGGCGCGCTTTTAAACTTAACGGTTGAAGAAAAAAAACAAAAAATTAAAACCGTTAGCTAAGAAGCTGAACATAATAGATTGATTGTTCTAGCTGTTTCGTTTCTACCGGTTTTTTGTTTTTTCTTTTATAAAATACAACATCCATCCAATTTTCTCGCTTGGTGTAATATAAGTGTGGAAAATGATAGTAAAATAAGTTTTTAAACTCGTGGTAATATTCGCAAGTCGGGTCAGAAGTTGAAATTAATTTTAAATAAACTTTTAAAGACACACCGAAACAAATTTACCATGCTTGAAATGTAGTTTAATAATTAAAACGAGGTTTTTAATTTCCGTAATCATTTAATTACAGTTAGCAATGGTTTGAAATTAACCCTTAACCGTAATTTCAGAAGCCGATGAAACCCTCCTTTGAAGTCTACTACTCCAATGTTCCATATAGCGCTCCTCTCTGTATGGGTAAAATTCCCAATTTTACGAGATAGAAGGGGTCCTACTTCATCCCCCCTGTCTACGCAAAATTGGAAATTCTCACTCTCCACAAACGACGACGTTTTTTGGACGAACTCCAAGGCTGCTAGAGATATTCGCTCGACGAACTCCCGCTCCGAAAACATCTACCGTTAGGAGGCGTACGAATCGCGCCTTTTGAGAATAACCCATACAGAGAGGGGTAGACAAGACCAGGGAGTAATAGACTTCAAAGGAGGGTTTCATCGGCTTCTGGTAATTTCAAAAATGAACCGACATAAAGTTAATTTTTTATGCAAAAATTTAAATTTTTGAAGGTATTAACACTCGATTTCCTCTGGGCGGTTTTCATTCTCTCTTTGAGGAAATATAAAATTTATGTATTAACACAACAGATACAAATTTAAATACTTTACATTGTTAATTATTTATAATAATAACAATAATTTGTAGTAAACCTTAATCCGCGTGTAGTATTTTTACGACTGTCATTCATCGCTTGATTAAATTTCTATAAAGTATGGTATCATACGCACCGTGTTTGTATAAATAAACAAGGGTATAACGGTTCAAGGATTCTAGGTTACAGACATACGTATTACTCCTCCTAAAAGATCTACAAGCCCCAAACTGAGACATTTACATAGTCAAACACCTCTCTGAATCGTTCCTTGATACCTGAGAAAGATAGATGGATATATTTTAGGTAGGAAACCTCTAGACGAGACTTGATCGCCAACGGAATTCCCGACAGGGATTTTTATAAAAGCTTACGCGGATATATTTCTCCGACGACCGAATCGACCCATCCCTAAAGGAAAACTACCACGCGTAATCGAGATGTAGACAAAAGAGATGATCAGGGAAACAAAATTTATCTTACGAGAAAGAACACGTATTTTATTGACCACAGTGATTACTTATTTATGGGGCTGTTACGTCATGGTTATGAAAAACATTTTATGTCTAGGAGAGCTTTCGCACGTTTTCCTTTTTTATTCAGTTATGATTGAAAAGGGAGTGAATTGGTTTTAAAAATCAGTTTCTGTCTTGCTCTTTCAGCTAGCGTGCCTTTATTAGTCATCATTAACGTCACAAGTACATCTCCCACCCATTGGCACCGCGTATACACTGACAAAACTGGCTGGCAATATTATCGACTGATTCCCAAAATTTAGCTTGTTTTTAAGCATGAACTTAATTTAGTAAAAATCTAAAGAAGTGTAGTAGCCAGTCTGTGACTGCCAAATTATCTTACCAATCAATGACGTTTTTCTTTAGACTTCAAAATCGATTTTGTAAGCTTTGAAACATGAATTTCATTTCTTATATGAAGCCAAATTCGTTTTTGCCTCATCTTTTCGAAAACTTCAGTATATTTGAATGATATAAGTAATAAATGACTCATACCCTGTGATCGATTGTTAAGGTTCCCTCATGTTGATTAAATTTAAACCAGAGATTTAAACCCATTTGAAAAATTATAGTTTTCTTTCCCTTTAAATTCTCACGTAGCTCTGTGTGCTAAATCGAACAAGCCCTAAAGAAAACTGAGTAATGGCAGTTCCCAAGTCTTTCTCAGTATCAAAATAAGCACAACTGCTATGTTTATATAGGAATAACTGAGTGAAACCATTGGAACGTGGTTCGGGGGAAATGTGACGTTTACAAAAGGGACGGATATAAACGTGAAACTCGCGATTGAAAACCTTTCCTCCTCCTTCCTGGGATTCTTTCCCGCTCGACCCCAGTGTCCACGTATAGCTTTAAAATCCCATAGAGTATATTTGACTTCAATATCACTTGACAGCGCATTCAAAGGGGGGTTTACCTTTATTTTCGTTTCTTCCCAATCTTAAATGACGTTGATACGGAGGCGGAAAAACTGATGAAGGAGAAAAACCCATCGTCTTGGACCTTGGGGTATAAAAAGAATGATGAATAGAATTTCCACCCTAAAAGTGTACTGAAGTTAAAGGACAGGACGATGAATTTTAGTGTTATATTGAGTTTTGACGAAAATAGTTTCGATACCCGGTACAATTTCACGTTGAAAATAATTTTTGAGGAATGTACCGTGAATAGGGCCACCTTTTCTATATTTTTTTGTTGAAAATATAGACATAAATTAAATATATAATCTGATAAAGAATATTAGAGTTAGAGATAATTACGCAAACTAGTACAACCCCCTCCTATACTACAAGCGCCATTTAATGATTCATTTCTCTAACTCCCAAAGCATAAGTCTGCAAAAGGATATAGCATTTTGTATTTGGCTGTCTCGTTCGACTTATCACGAGTGTTTGCATTAGATTTTAACGTCAAGATTTCTTCTCATACTCGAGACATTTTTCGAATTTTTAGATTTAGCCAATTTTATTATTACGAGGCTAGTCCTTTAAATGAAATATGAAAGTAACTTGTTGCTAATAATAATTTTTGTTTCATTTTGAATTTATCCCATGACTAATCAAATTTCTTTTCTTTTTTTTTCTATTTTCAGGTGAGTATCTCAAAATATATTTATGAATATTTCATTGTTTGGTGGGTGAGTCGAAAAACTTCGTTAATATTTAACATATTTTAAGTCTCGCGTTAAAATAAATGAGTTTAACCATTAGGAAATTGAAATATAAATTCGTCCAACTTTACTGAAAAGGCGGGAAAATTAGCCCTTGGTTACAATAAACCAATTACACGAGTGGTTAAGTTTAATCTTAGTTTATGTAAGCGAATTCCTATCATAATTTGAACCACGCCCAAAAACTTTATTACGAGGGGGACGTCATTCTTGAATTCGTTCTAAAGTTCACGCGAGTTCATCATCTTTGACAGTACAAGAACTGTTGTGATCTCTTGAGCTTTTTTAGCGATGCCACCTAGCTTTATTATCATTCATAACTTCTTCAAAGTTCAAAACTATTAAAACTGAGATAAATTCCTTGACCAAGTTCTTTTCACGTTCCCTTGGATAAGTTTTTTTCCCCCTGTCGCTTACCATTTCTCCATTAAATGGTACTTCGCGAACATTCTAGAGATGGGGAAAGGGGTATATATAGACCCTTAACGGAAGTTGGAGACGCAGTGTGATACGAGTACTGATGGGAAGTTATTGCACGAGCTAAGGAGAAGATGAAGATAAACGAGGGATATGTTTAGCCCCTACATAGGGGCCCTCGTAATCTTCAAGCTTTTCGGTCGTGCAGCAAAGCGGGAGTCGCGAAATAGTCTTTGATATTAGAGAAGATAGCCTAGAGGTTCTCGACTATACACCATGAAATTTTTTTGGAAGAAGAAAAAAAGGGGGCATATTTTGGGATAATACAGGGATTTATACTTTAAAAATAAAACTTCCGGTTGGTTATTCAACAAAATTGATGGATTGGAAGTAAGGTAACCATATGATATGGTAGAGGAAAAAGGAGGAGGAGTGTTAGTCTTGGTAGAAAATAAGTTTAATAATTTCATGTTTTTACGATTTTGTTTGATTAGATAAAGGTTTTTTATCTTTTAGCGTTGAAGGTAATAGAACATATTCTTCGTCTGGTTTAATTTGAGAATGTTTAGAATTTAAAATATATTGTTTTTGGGACTGAAACTATATTTAAAAATTGGTATTTAGCTCGTAGCTAAGGCTGATAAAGTGCCTCATCATGATAAGAGTATGATAAAGGAAATAACTTGTAGTTTACTTTACGGAAAATACTTAAATCCACAAATTTTACTTAATCATTTACTACTCAGCGCTAAAAATGTAGAACCAAGAAAACTTGGTTACCCTTTAAAGGGAGGATGCAACCTAACAACAAGTGATTTTTTTATCGATTCCTTATTGTTTAAATAGGCCTAATCCACTATTTAAAAAATTTACAAACAAATATTAAACTAGAAATAAATTTAAAACTTACCCTGAAAATAGGCTTAGTGGGATTCATGGAGCTCCTGATTTCCTCGCGTGTAAGGTCTAGCGACCAATCGCGCGCGACGTAAGTCTCGTGGAGATCTCGCGTGAACGACGGGCCTTCGCTCATTGGTCGCTAGACCTTACACGGGGGCAATTCAGGATCTCCATGAATCCCGCTAAGCCTATTTTCAGGGTAAGTTTTAAATTTATTTCTAGTTTAATATTTGTATTGTAAACTTTTTATCGGTGGATTAGGCCTATTTAAACGATAAGGAATCGATAAAAAATCACTTGTAATTAGGTTGCATTCTCCCTTTAAGGGTTACATATGGGGAAAGGTGAAAAAATTGTAGAAGTGAACTTAGATTATGTAAAGTACTCTTCTTTAGATTCGCGCGTACTGACTCAGTTTAGTTAAATTCTGAATTTTATAATAAGTGTGGCCAAACCTTTGAGATATGTCTATAAGAAAGCATTTCAAGTATCCCTGGAAAGCGCAGCACCATCTTCGAAATTTAATAACAAAGAATTCGATTGAATATTGGCTCGCGATAGGAATTAAGCTGCCAGGTCTTTTCGCGTTGATATTTTCCACTTGGGGACACAACCCCAATAGGCTGTTTATGTCCTCCCTCCACTTTTGAACCCTAAATTAAATTTTCTGGAGCAAAAGGCGTCGTAACAGCTGATGTAGTACCCTTTTCTCTCTGAGCTTTCCTATACGCATTAATGGATCAAAGCTCTTTTGTGCTAGAACTCCGTGGCATTTGCTAAATAAAGGACAAATCTCGCGATTAAATAATCGATTAGAAACTGATCATTAGTGAATATACAAAGCGCAGAAATTCAAGTTTAATATCGTAGAATTTGTCCACCTGATCGATTTTAATGATCGACGTCCAAATGATTAAGTTAGACTAGCTTTGAATGCGATCACTGAGACCCAGATTATTACAAAGTGAAAATTGGCCGTTAGACTACATACAGCCGCGCAAACAAAGTGTCCGGTAGGCTACCCGTTTACGTATTTTATATGGTGGTGGTATCTTCGGTACACGTCGCTGAACGCAACCTTGACACTAAAAGCTAATTATCCAAATTTAGAACGATCTCTATTTAAAAAAATTCAATGGGAAAATTAATCCTAATATAATTTGTATACTGAACTTAAAAGTTAGGACCTTTTCGTTTAATTCTTAGTATTGCAACAAAACGCGATTAAATCTAAATTAAACTAATTCTAGCTTAATCTCTTTAGACAAACTGCTTTCTTTTTAGTTACTTTACATTTTACTCGTATGTTTACATACATTCAGGATATATACAAATTAAACAAAATTTTTGATAACACTTCTCCTTTGAAATCTATTATACAGAATATGGGTTGGCGAGTGAATGTGGGAGGGTTTGAATATATTCTCATCACTCGAACCCAATCGATCCATTCTGATTTATTAAATCTGAAATCCTCCAGATTTTAGTAAATACGCGATGGGCCAAAACTTAACGTGGATGGGAATTCATCCAGATGTACTACAGATGCTTGTATAATCTCGGGATTGCCACGTATATAAAGCTATTGTTATATATTTTAACATTATGTATAGGGAACTCGCGATAGATTAAAAATTTAACCCAAGTGATAAGGCGCCTTGTTTGCAGATTCTATTGCCTTTTTGCTTCGTATACGCGTACGTATTCGTAAATTAAAGGACTTTCCATCAAAACGATTAGAATAAACTCTGTGATTTGTCGGAAACGCGATAAGCTATTGTTATTAACTAGTCTATTATTAATTAGTGTCTAAAGATATGGGTAAATTAATGGTTTAATAATGTAAGCTTCAGTATCAGACGTTAAAAGATACCGGACAATTATAATATATACTCAATTTATGCGATTAGGAATTGAACAATTGCAATTTGCAAAAGGGTTGAAATTTATAGATTACAATTATTTAAAGTGAGGTTGTGACAATTAACCAAATGAAAATGAGTTTAGAAATGAGTTAATTTTGAAATTAGTTTTTTTAATATTAATATCTATAGATATTTTGTTTCAAATGATGATTTAATTTGGTTTTAAGGCATAATTAACGATAGGCTTGTAGATTAGAGCTAAATTCATAAACGCACCGTACTGGTTTGACCAGTACGGTGACCGTGAAACTCAAATACGCCTTGTTTATTTATGAATTTAACGAACAAGACACCGTATCACGTGACAAAACTCGCTAGAATTAACTCCGTTTGCTTTCAAATAGACACGTGACCATAGTATTTTAGTTTCAAAAAATTTCCAAAGATTACGATGTAATTTTAAACTTTTAATATTTAAATCATGAGTATTTAGTAATTATCAATTTTCACTTAAATTATTTACGTAAGTCCAAGGAAATTATAAAATCTAGCCTTCAACGGTACCTATATTATCAAGAATTCATTCAGGTTCCATGGCACCTGAATGAATTCTTGATATTATTAACATAAGGTTCCGGAAGTAGTTAATCTGATTGGCCAGATTTGCGCCTGAACTGAAATTAAAACCCACCAAACTTTTTCAATACTTTTCTTTAACTTTATATAATTGAAATCTCAGTGTGAGACGATATTTCAAAAGGCTATATACTACCTCAAATATCTCTCAGCGAAATGATGCTTTTAAAAGTAAAGACTCTAGCGGCATCCAGCATAAAGGATTTAGGATTTATTACCAGAGGTTTTCTTTTGGCCCCTATATTTTCATTCTAGAACGATTTTATAATGTAACGAAAACATTGGCGGATTAATACACTCGTATTAAAATAAATAACGGCAAGAAATAGTTTTGCAAAGTGTTTATGAACAGCCGTATAGCCACGAATGACATTTGGGTCTTACAGGAATCCTTCTTTTCTGGAAAAGAAAAGCTTAAGCCTTGGCAGCCAAAATACCTGTAACTCTTGTATACTAAATCGAGGAGAATTTTCCTTACGTTCAGTTTTACTTTTCATGTCAGTTGGCCCTACTAAAAGGGATTTAATATAGTCAAACAAGCTTTGTTAGTACTGTAAGAAGACATTTCACCTTTAGCCCTCTTCTGAAAGGGATTTTCTCCTTAGAAAAGTATTGGTTTTCTTCGATCACTTCGATATTTCAACATTTACGCGACTATCCTTCCCTTGATCTCATAGACATCACGTCATAGAGTTTGATTGAATTCTAGTTTAAAACTTGGTGAAAACTGATCATATTCAATCACTTCTTAATGGAAACTGTATTTTTTTATTTGTTTTTGACAGACGAAATGAGTTTACTGACTTTTGGTTGTGTTTTTTTTATTTAACCCTTAAAGTTCACGGTTAAACGTGTTTTTTTTCCCTTCCTAATTACATTTTGAAATCAATGTCATCTAAAATCAATCTACAATGGTTTATTGAGTCCATGATATAGTCAAGGTTAAAACGTTAACCATTTAGTCCCAAAAACTAGTATTTATATTAAACTAGGATTGATATAAAATTTAAAGCGCGTGAATTTAAATTACATTTAGTGATTTAACTCCCGTATTAGGCTTAGCGATGTTTAACAAATATCTAAGTTAATATAATTAACGAAACTAAGCTTATCTTAAAGTGAAGGGAAAATGTAGTTTAGAATTATGGTTAATAGCTAGTGACGTCATATTCTAATTTTTTTTATAAGTTAATCCAGAAGCCGATGAAACCCTCCTTTGAAGTCTACTACTCCAATTTTCCATATAGCGCTCCTCTCTGTATGGGTAAAATTCCCAATTTTACGAGTTAGAAGG
Organism: Odiellus spinosus; assembly: GCA_963920705.1. Classification (NCBI taxonomy): domain Eukaryota; kingdom Metazoa; phylum Arthropoda; class Arachnida; order Opiliones; family Phalangiidae; genus Odiellus; species Odiellus spinosus. The sequence continues at coordinate 14,031,264 of OY987237.1, read as the reverse complement.
GGTCCTACTTCATCCGCCCTGTCTACGGAAAATTGGAAATTCTCTCTCTCCACAAACGACGACGTTTTTTGGACGAACTCCGAGGCTGCTAGAGATATTCGCTCGACGAACTCCCGCTCCGAAAACATCTACCGTTAGGAGGCGTACTAATCGCGCCTTTTGAGAATAACCCATACAGAGAGGGGTAGACAAGACCCGGGAGTAATAGACTTCAAAGGAGGGTTTCATCGGCTTCTGGTTAATCTTAGAAAAACTAATATTCTCTGGGAACATTTATTTTAAGTCCAAGGCTTCAGATTTAAAATTTTAACCCGTGTGTTGCTATCCCTTTGATAAAACTTGTGAAAACTTAAGGTTATTAGAAATTCACATTTTTTTTTTTTTTTTTTTTCTGGTATAAATCCAACGGAGAAACGAGAACTGTCTGAACGCGTCGCTTTCCGGTTGGTCGATTTTAGCAATCGACCTACACTCGACACGCAACGGGGAAAGTCCTTTACTATATATATATTCTTTTTATGCCTCTCTAACTAATTACTTCCTCCGGACAAAGCTTTTATTACGGATAATAATACAACAGGCAGCTAGATAGCTTCAAGAGTGAAGATGAAATCAATATTTTCCGGACACCCGTAGAGATGAAACGATAGAGCCGTAATAAACCTTTACCACTTTCTTATTATTATATTTGGCACCCACACAAAATTTTCTGATCCTCGCTACGTAAACCAATGATAGAAGATCTTTCTCCATCGGTTGGTTCATGTCGTCTTAGTCCGCTTACGATATGATCTCTTGTTACCACATCCAAGACCTGAACTGCACAAACAGACCATCAGCGGAAGCTTACGGTCTGCTTTTTAGGTTCAAAATAGAAAAATTTAAGGCTAGATCAAATAAGCAGACGACGTTAATATTTGGTATTATAAAAGAACTTATTTCTTTGGAAAATATTGCTTTCTTCATGGTTGGGATAAAGTGAAATTTTTTAAGTGTTGTTTAGTGTCAAAAATATGCTAATTTTGAAGAGTTTTTGAATAGATGAAGTTTCTAACTATATTTTTACTATTTTCACGAGCGTTGGAGATTTTCTCCGTTGAATAATTCGTCTAAGTTTACTGTCGAATCGGGGTCCGACTTCATAACAGAACAGCGAGGGTGTAATTGTAACAAATACGAAGTGTGTGTTTACCCAAAATATTATTGGATATTGCGCGTCCTGTGCCATCTAACTCCGCGACGCGAGAGTGCTTTAAAGGGAAGGTAATCAGGATAACAATTCTCATCGCATTTTTGCCCATTAAAAATAGTTAAGCCCTGTTTGTGTGCAAAAAAACTTGAAACATTCTGATTTCGGCAGCGATCTAAAAACAGTCCGTTCAACCAATCAAAAAATGTTTAACAAAATTTACCACGACACCTTCGATGGTGCGAGTGAAAGTAACTATATTTAACCCCGACACCTAGTCGCTGGATCTCTTTTTTGATCGGTCAGAGTGCATTTCATGCAAATCTTTCTCAATTTTTTTGCGCAATTCAGAAACTGATGATTCATACTCTAAGCAAACTGGTTTATTTTTTAGTAGATTTGTTTGTTTATTAAATCAAGAAGGATCAGATAAGGAGAGGAAAAGTGGGAACGGCGCGGCTCCTACTGCGTCGGCCTAAACTCCCACTCTGGGAGAACAGGGGGCCAGACGGGGGTAGAGATGCTTCGTGGTAAATTGTTGTCACGTGGGTAAAACGAATCCTTTATGAGACGCGCTAGCTAGCGACCACGTGACAACAGTTTACCTCGAGAATTTCCTATCCCCCCTTTCCACCCGAGTGGGAGGTTGGCTCTTCTCTCTCTAACTCAACGCAGCCCCACTTTTCCTCTCCTTATCTGATCCTTCTTGGTTAAATCGATAAATATAACTACTTCTCTTCAGCCTCCCTTTAAGGTCCACACTTCACTGATTGTGTGTTCTCCTCTATATAGTTCTTAATTTAATGTCAAATATTTTCATGGTCGTAGATAGAAAAGGCGTTGTTATAACCTATATTAACCGCGAGAAGGGGGCAAGGTTTGATTCTCATTTGGTCATCTATTCGTCACCCACCATTGCGCATGATAAAATAAACATTAAATAATCATCCACCCGCGACTTAAGTAACATTATTTATATTATCAGAAGCCGATGAAATCCTCCTTTGAAGTCTATTACTCCCGGGTCTTGTCTACCCCTCTCTGTATGGGTTATTCTCAAAAGGCGCGATTCGTACGCCTCCTAACGGTAGATGTTTTCGGAGCGGGAGCTCGTCGAGCGAATATCTCTAGCAGCCTCGGAGTTCGTCCAAAAAACGTCGTCGTTTGTGGAGAGAGAGAATTTCCAATTTTGCGTAGACAGGGGGGATGAAGTAGGACCCCTTCTAACTCGTAAAATTGGGAATTTTACCCATACAGAGAGGAGCGCTATATGGAACATTGGAGTAGTAGACTTCAAAGGAGGGTTTCATCGGCTTCTGATATTATTGTTCAACAAGAGTTTGCAATTCATTTTTTTACTTCGTCTACCTATGCGCCTCAGTTTCGACCATAAATTTTACCATACCCCCGGGAACCACACGCCAATATCATGGAGGAAAAACAAGGAGATTCAGCCTTTGAGCTATGAAAATTTGAATTTTTGAAACAATCCAAATTAATTATAACTTTCTAGTTTTAGTATCTCTTTAAACCTCAACACATTTTAATTATCATATCAAGATAAAGTATACCTTTATCTATAATGTAACTCAATCCCATTAAGAAGTCTCTATTCAATTAAAGTTTATAAAATTGTGAAACTCGTTATAGACAATAAAGTAGTTAAAAAAATTAATATTTCTAACCAAGCACGCAGCGTCTTGCTCATGTTTAAAAAATTCGGTTAATATTTCCTACGCATTTACGCGTCTCCCGCACAACCCTCATTATATTCCGTAACCTTGACTATACGTTACGAAGTTAGGAACTTAGGAACCCCCTATGGTTGTTCCCATGCAGTGTACTAACTACAGTTACGCTCAGCTTAAAGTTTCTACACTAAAAGAGCGAGGTTGCCTTTTAAAAAGTTGAAAATTAATCTCTAAGATTGAACCAAACCTAATATTGCGCCTGTAGACATCTCAATTGGATGATTTTGACGCTAGCAACTATACTTAATTCTCGAATCCCATGAAAGTTACGCGAGGCCTATTCTATTTAGATTATTCCACCCCTAATTTACATAGTGATCAAACCTATGGATTGATTATATTGATATTGGTGAGTGAAATTTTGCGACTATCCTGGCAAAAGCCACACGCTGTTTTGACTATAAATCCCCCAAGTCTTTCTCATCGGATTCGAAGCTGCATGTTTTGACCCTACGTGTTTTTTTTTTTTTTACTTACGTGACCTTCAGTTGGCCGTTAACCTAATGTTTTTAAAGGGAATGTAAAAAACTTAACTTGGGTTTAAAACTTGATCTAAGAATCTTTACCTTACATAAGTTAGCTAGTCTATTATAAATTAAGAACTCCGCTAAGCCTGTTACAAGTTTCTCGTGCAAGTTTTTTTATATTGTTAAAGGCCATATCTGCTCTGAAATTTGCCCCTTTAAAATGGTCTTCCCTTATATGTACGCAGCCTAGCTTTGACTGTACAATTAACGTCGTCTGCTAAGCTAGAAAAGGCGACTTTAACGCCGGTCTAATAATGGAATCTTATTGGTTACCTTAGAGTTGACTCTGATTCGAGAAAGTTGGTATTGGTTTTCAAAAATCAAAGCGTGCTGTCCAATTTTCCATTAATCTTTCATTTTAGTTTTAATATACATTTCATCCTCCCTTTCTAAAGGTTTTAAGTTGAACTTAGCGCGATTTATTTCGCATCTTTCGCTATTTTTAAATTCTATTGAATCCACATCTATTCAATCTGATTGAATGTTTTAAAATTCTGTCGAAGGTATATGTTGGTATATATTTTAATGTTACGCATGTTTTTCTTCGCAGACTTTTCGCTATATTTCTCGAATATTCAATGCTTGAACCAAATATAACTACGTGATTTGATTTCTTTATGTACCTACACATTTTATTTATTTTTATAAACTCTGCAAACTTTAGTTGTTAGTCAATATTAAAGACGACATGAAATACGTATATTTTAAGTTAAAAATATTACGTTATACCAGAGGTATATAATAACCCCCTTCGGGGGGAAGTATGAAAGGTAGGCAAAATCGACGAACAACGAGTGCCCGGCGTAAATCGCGACGGATCGACACACCGCTTTACTCCCAAAAAATAGTTACACCATTTTGAACCTCACTAAATTTTCCCTACGCGCACTTCCGGAACTCGCGAGCCGAAGTCAACCTTCGACTCCATTTTAACAGACAGCCCGACTCCCGAGACAGGAAGTTCTAAACACAAATCGAGCCGTCTTGTTTATACAAAGACCATTTACTAGAGTAGCGACATTGAGAAGTCCAGCGCGAGCTAGTGGCCTAGATAGTCAGCAACGGGCTCTTGTTGTTCGTGATTTTTAGCATTGGTAGTATAGGGGCTTTCATACATCCCCCCGAAGGGGGTTATTATATACCTCTGGTTATACATTCTTTAAATACTTTTGCCGCGTAAATGCTTTTCATGTCCAGATTCTATTTGTTAGAATATCTTCAGAAATTCAAGAGCGCTCAGCGTATTTTGTCCAGAACTTAAACATTCTATTAAAATAGTTTGATGTTTTGTAATCTTTTAATAATACTAAAGTTCAACAGTTATGCAAATTAAAACTTTAGTTCAAGTTGATTCCGTTTGTATACAAGTGTTTTGAGGATTTTGAACTTGCATGTTGACTTCAATATTGTCTAAACCATTTTGAATCTATTTTATTATTGCTAGCTATGTTTGTTTATTTTTTGGTCGGCAAAATAAGTTTCTATAAATTCAGTTCGTCATTTTTTTTAGTTCCCGTCCTGTGCTAGTGTATGATAGAAGAATTTCGTATTTATTTTCCCATATAAGTTCAAACGTGCGTAGTTTTGAAGATTTATAAGTTTATATATCGTTGAAAAAATGTTTACTGTAGCAACTATATATTTTTTTATGTTAGGCCTAGTATTCTAAAAATCGTATTAATGTCATTCGTATATAACGAAAATACGGCTTTCTTCAAAGAAACGTCTGTTTTTCGTTCTTATCCGTATATTTTGGGAGGAAAACTTTCAGAGTTTGCGTTTTAAAAACCCTTTATTTCATATTTATTCGAGTTTCTAACGTTTTTTGAAATATAGTTATCACGTAAGTTTCTTAGTTTATGAATATTTTACAATATTACATTTTTCTTTGAAATCGAGGTTTCCCACGTTGAAATTTAAGTTCACATCCGCAATTTCACCATACTTTATTTTGATGAGCAATGTATGTTTGCACCGTTACTGCAGCTACATATTCCCTTAACCAACCTCTTTAACAATCACTAGTTAAATTATACTTTGATATATATGATGTCATTCTGGATTAAAAATGTATAAAATTTATTAAGGTCTTCCGGTCGTTAAAATTAAACATATAATTAAATTTTGAACACCCATAAATTAAATATTGCGCTAGATTTCGCCAAATATTTTTTGAAATAGGCACGCCCTTCGAATTTTAATTTTACTACAGCCTATTTAAATTTAATTCTAGCAAAATAATTGTTCTTAATTTTTCTACTGGTGGATTAGACATATTTTGCAATATAAAAAATGCAAATTAGGTTGCATTCTCCCTTTTCCCTTTAAAGGGAGAATGCAACCTAATTACAAGTGATTTTTTATCGATTCCTTATCGTTTAAATAGGCCTAATCCATCGATAAAAAGTTTACAATACAAATATTAAACTAGAAATAAATTTAAAACTTACCCTGAAAATAGGCTTAGCGGGATTCATGGAGATCCTGAATTGCCTCCGTGTAAGGTCTAGCAACCAATGAGCAAAGGCCCGTCGTTCAAGCGAGATCTCTACGAGACTTACGTCGCGCGCGATTGGTCGCTAGACACTACACGCGAGGAAAACAGGACCTCCATGAATCCCGCTAAGCCTATTTTCATTGTAAGTTTTAAATTTATTTCTAGTTTAATATTTGTTTGTAAATTTTTTAAATAGTGGATTAGGCCTATTTAAACAATAAGGAATCGATAAAAAATCACTTGTTGTTAGGTTGCATCCTCCCTTTAAGAGAAAATAAATAATTTTAAACCTTTCCTCGTGAGCGAATAGGGAACAAATATATTCAAAATACATACGGTATAATGAAATGTTAATTAAGATTTAATTTATTACCTAAAATATGTTTATAACAAAATTAACTTTCGTTACAATTCATAACATACGAGTGTGGGATGTAAAGTATAATTGCATTTGTGCCCTTTTGCGAAAACTAATATTTCTGTTTATGAACAGTTTGCGAAACTATTCTATACCCTCGTCTTTCGCGATATTGAAAACTTACCCTGAAGAATTGTATATAGGTAAAGTAGTGTTAAAACAAGAGATGGTATTACTACGAAGTATTTAAAAATGGTGGGACGTAAATCAACTTGTGTAGGTAGTATCCTATTTTTTTCTTACTACTTATCTCGTTAAAAACACCCTTTCTTTAAGGTATTATATAGTTTTAAGGGGCCCAGTGTAAATAAAATTGATTCTTTTAACACATAACTCCGCCTTTTCGCAGTTTATGGTAAATTAAACGAACGAACTATCAACTGAGAACAGAAAAAAAACTTTTTTGACATTATTTAAGTTCACTTCGAGTAATTAATCAGGGTTCATACAGTCCTGGAATACCTGGGAATTTTAATGTTGCTAAAAATCAGGGAAATTTAAGAAACATTCTAAACTTTTACATAAATCAGAAATATCTGGGATATTTATTGAGATTGAAATTTTTTAATCAATTAGCGAAATTCGTAGTTTTAATTATGGTTTAATTGTGCATGGAAATTTCATTTCAAAGTTCGCTGGTAAAACCTGAAAAAAAAAAAAAAAATCAGTTCAAATCAGTACAAATCAGTCAGGGAAAATCTATTTTTTGTATAATAAGAACCATATGATTTAAATCTTGGATTCCCAAAGAGCTTTATCCTAATTTTACTGTGAACATACAATCTATTGAATTGTCTTTTTTTACATCGTTTGAACCGATAATATCATATGTTCACGGCCAGGTTACGTGCAAAGTATTTATTGCACGCTGCTCTGGTATCCATTCCCCATGTGTTGGTATACATCATTAGGTTGGTATCATTTTTATTTCATTTAAAATTTCAAAATTACGAAATATGTTGGGCTATATAAGCTTATACTTAAATTTATTTAAGCGCAATTTTTTTAATAGATTAGGCTTAAGGATTGAATATGCATTATACGTTTAGGTATTATCTGTTATATCTGGAAATTTTGTTTTTAATGATTTATGGTTTAGGAGCGGAAACGGACGAGCTGGGAACCTCCCACAGCGATACCTACGATTTCTCTTCATGCTTTTAAGTAATCTTACGCTTTTACAATTTTTCTTTAAGGGGTTTCACCCATTATTTCGACGCGTAATGTCAGTTATATCAAGTAATCCCGTAGTCACGACGCAATCTCGTCGATTTTAAAGAACGATATAGGTTCTATAAACGGGTTACTGTTGAATATCAAAGGCAATTTGCGTTTCATTCAAACGTCTGTCGAGAATTTTCACATCCAATGATTTGTATACCCTAGACTTTTTTTTTAAGGATATAGATTGAAATTGAAATTTTATAGTTCGTCTAGGATGCAAACCTAAGTAATTTTCTTCCATTCAAATACAAATATATTTTATAATTAGACAGAAAGAGATAGTTTGTTTTTGAGGAGTTAAGACTCTGCATATTTAGCAGACGACAGCAAATTATGTTAATACGTTGATTGTTCCGAATATTTGACCCTTCCTTTGAATGTATACGCTTTATCTTATCACAATGACCGCCTAGAAACATTTTGGGTGGATATAAAACTAGCGAAAAAACTTATCTGTACTGGGAGTGAGACGAGGCGAACAAAAAAATACAAAAATCTAAAAATTCAATTACCGTATACAGCCCCGAAGACTTTTACAGTTTTGTGTCTATCCCGCATAGATAAGTTTTTGTCTATTCGCATCCCGCATAGATAAGTTTTTGTCTATTCGCAATAATTCCCAAAATTTATACCCTACTAAAAATAGCAAAATATATGAAAATATCAAATCCCTAAGGGTCTGAGGCATTGAAATTATACCAGACTCAACCCTGGGTTCAATATAAAATCGCCTTTATATTCTTAATGTTCTTGCTTTTGATCGTGGTAGCGTCTTATCCTGAAATATAAATAACCCTTATGGTATCGAGATGCGAAATAAAAATCCATTCACTATAATTTATCCATCGAATAAGATGGAATATGCTTTAAGGTTAAAGAATATTTTTTTTTATACCTAATTTAGTTTCATTCCCCTAACATTCTTCTATTCAATTTAATTTCACGAACAAATAGCCAATATAAGAACCATAAAAAAAGTTTTCATTTTATGTTCTCCTATCCGAAGAAGAAGATAACCATTTGGATAGAATTTTATCATCCTTTTGGTTGGTTGGATCTTGAATTGGATTACTATCCAATCAGAATCAATTTGACTTTTTAGCACGTACAAATTTAAGTATTTTTTCTAAGAGATTATCTTATCTTTTTTTGTCTTGGTTTCAGCGTAATAGAACCCCCTAATTCTGAAAATCACTTTTAGTTTTATTTCTGGTTGTAGTTACGCTCTTGCGATGGCGCGAGCTTACTTTGTAATACAGCTGATTAATATACAAGGTTAATAATCTAAGGGAATTAGTTTTGAAACTAAATGATTTTGAAAACCACATAAACTTATCTTTGGTGTGAACTATATATTATGGAATGATTTACTGTTAATACAGGGTTGAAACAGGTCAGATAAAACCGGGAAGGGTCAGGGAAAATTAGAATTTGTCCAAAATATCGTGGAATTATAAAGTTAATTGGGTTAAGGTTCGGGAAAAGTTTGGATTTGGGCCAAAATGTCTGGGAAAAGTTTGGAATTGGGCCAAAATGTCTGGGAAAAGTTTGGAATTGGGCCAAAATGTCTGGGAAAAGTTTGGAATTGGGCCAAAATGCCTGGGAAAAGTTTGGAATTGGGCCAAAATGTCTGGGAAAAGTTTGGAATTGGGCCAAAATGTCTGGGAAAAGTTTGGAATTGGGCCAAAATGTCTGGGAAAAGTTCGGAATTGGGCCAAAATGTCTGGGAAAAGTTTGGAATAATTGGACCAGAGGTTCAGGGGAAAAGTTTGAAATAATTGGGCCAGAGAATCGGGGAAAAGCTGGGAATAATTGGGCCAAATGTTTTGGAAAAGATATAGGGAACTGATATCCGTAAAAAATGGCTTATACCAAATTATATCCAGAAAAAAAAAGGAAAATTAAAAAGGCTATTTAGTTAGAGAACACCTGGAAGAAACCGTGGAATTTTAAAATAAAGATTATGTAGCAGCTCTGATATATATTAAATGTTTAAGGTAGGACTAGGGAGCCTAACTTTGTACGTACTGAACTTTAAGTTTGAAACTAGACATTGAATACATTACACTAAATGGACTTGACTAAACCAATTTTCTCTTTCCTTAAGTCCGATAGAAAACGTTTAAACATTTCAATTTAGTTTTTTTTTTTTTTTTCTTTTCTTAGAATGAAAGAAGTTTTCCGTAGTAAGTTTCCTATCCAATTTGCTTTTATAAAACGGCTTTTTAGGAAGTGGGTTTAGTTTATTTATTTTTTACTTTTTAAATTCCTTGAAGGCAATTTTTTATTTCTCGTCAATTTAATTATATTTGAAAATCGTTCAAACGTAAATTTGCATGGTGGTCTTTATTTGGGTATTCGCCAGGCACCACTTTCCTTCGTGATCAATTTTATTCGCAAATAGTGTTTTTTTTTCCCCTAAATCAAAAAGTGTAAGTAAAGTTTTCTGAAATATATTTCAGAAGACTTCATTTTACAAAAACTACGTGCCAAGTTAAAAATTACTTTCATCCTCCCTTGAAGAAGTAAATTCTTTGAAAATTGTGCTGATTTAGTTATTTTAAGAATGTCGGCTGTTTATTGTTTCACCTTGATTTAACAACACTGTCGGAGCTAGATCCCTACTTTATATTTAAGGAAAATGATCTTATGAGATAACCGGTAGCTTAGCTTTGTTCGTGCTGCCATATTAATTTTATCTACGTAAACTGTCTACTAATTCCAATGCTTTCTTCTTGCTTAACGATTTCTCAGACTTGTGGATAATTCATCTTGGTGGGTAAAGAATGGAAAGGGATATAGAAGAGGTGGATAGCGCGGTAATTGGCCAATTTAGGTTACCCCATTCCAGTGGCATAAGCATTACTTTTCTCTTTAATCTAATCTATTGTGTCTTAAAAAAGGAGTGGGAGCCTTTGTTAGACATTTCGGAATAGTTCGATTATGTGAAATGTAAGGCTAACATGAAAATCGTCAGTTTTAATTATATTTTTGTCCGAAATTAATTGAATTCATAGAATATTGTGACAAGGAGGATCAGAGAAGGAGAGGAAATGTGGGGACGGCGCGGTTCCTACTGCGTCGGCCTAAACTCCCACTCTGGGAGAACGGGGGTAGAGACGTTTCGTGGTAAAATGTTGTCGCGTGGGTAAAACGAATTCTTTATGAGACGCGCTAGCTAGCGACCACGTGACAACAGTTTACCTCGAGAATTTCCTATCCCCCCTTTCCACCCGAGTGGGAGGTTGGCTCTTCTCTCTCTAACTCAACGCAGCCCCACATTTCCTCTCCTTCTCTGATCCTCCTTGATTGTGATTTAGGCTTAGCAGTCTTAGATATGACCTTTATTTAGGCTTAGCAGTCTTAGATATGACCTACATTTTGGCTTAGCAGTCTTAGATATGACCTACATTTTGGCTTAGCAGTCTTAGATATGACCTTTATTTAAGCTTAGCAGTCTTAGATATGACCTACATTTAGGCTTAGCAGTCTTAGATATGACCTACATTTAGGCTTAGCAGTCTTAGATATGACCTACATTTAGGCTTAGCAGTCTTAGATATGACCTACATTTAGGCTTAGCAGTCTTAGATATGACCTACATTTAGGCTTAGCAGTCTTAGATATGACCTACATTTAGGCTTAGCAGTCTTAGATATTATTAGCAAACTGCTTAGGCTTAGAATTGTTAGCTAACTTGACTGGGAGTAGAGTTTTTCTTATAAAATTTTGCATTAAATATATTCAGATAATTTCCTTAATATTGAAGTTAATAACTTTTAATTTCTGCTTAACCATTCTTTAATTTTGATAAAAGAAGCTAAGCCTAATTATATCGTTATCATAATTGACTGAAAGCGTAGCTGAAAGTAATCGAAAACGTTTATAAAAAACGCTAAGCCTAAGTTTAAAGTTTTGGTTCTTTAATATTTCCGACACGATTAATTAGGCTTAAGGTTTATTATACGTTATGCCAAAAAGTTTTCCAAAGTGGTTATTTTCCACGCGTCGCGAATTTTGCCCAAAACTCTCCCAACTTTTAAAATACCTTGTATCCACGGAATGTCATTATCATTTAGGGCCAGTTTAGTTTTGGCGCTAGAAAATCCACGTCTCGCTACGAAGCCTCTCGCTTTCCAGAAGATTTCCCTGTTGACTCATTTTTGTTTCCAATTAATTTGGGATTTTCGTAAATCACCGACAACTTATCTAACCAACACGAACCATACATATACTCGCTCCTTTTAATAATTCAGTAATCTTCGGTAACTCCCAACTTAGTTTGTGTTTTACCTTTTTCTTTCATTTGGTCTCGTCCAATAAACCTTTAAAACTCACTCGACATCGTTATCAAAAGGCCCTTTATCTTTATGATGATTGGTTTGTTTATAAATGTTAACAACTCGAGGGGAAGATATTTAAATTATGTGTACAAATATTTTAAATATTTACACTGCCAAAGATGAACTCGGTTCATAAGAGCTATGCACTAAAGCTGGAATCAGTGTTTTCTCCCTCGAAACATAGGCTGTAGTTTTACACGTTCTTTTAAATGAAACGTGTGAGTGTATAAATATTTCTAATTAGCTTTAATAATTATCATAGAAATTAACTTTCACACTCAAAAAATAACTTGAATTTAAGATGTTAGGTGCAATTTACGCCGGTGAAATTTAGTTTTTAAATAAAGTCGTTAGAATTATAATATAATTGGTATTTAAAATAAGTTTTTGGCTCTTGTTCGCCAGTAAACTCTAGTTGGAGCAATTGAGGATTAAGAATTGAATAAGCCTTTCTGAATTTTATATCAATCGGGGCATGTTTGTTAAATTTTTAAGCCCTTATTAACTCTCAAATTACTAAACTAATATTTAAAATTTCCTCTAATTAACCATCCTAATTAATATTTTTTCCTTCATTTTCAATCTTCCTTGAGGGAAATTTTCTTTAAGATGGCACTTTTCGATAATGTCTAGTTAAATATGTTAAATTTTTTTGTTTGAACGACAATTAAAATATATATTAAACTCGAAGCGAGTTTGGCCCTTTAATATTTTAATTAGAATTTACTGCTCTCGTAATTAAAATAGCTTTTCATTCCAAATTTAAATTCATTCATAAAATTCGCGAAATTCCAAAAGTGTTCGTCATTTTCTCGCTCGTTTACCATTTAAATATTTAACTTTTGAATTTTGGAAGCGGTTCAAAATTTAATTAAAATTACAACGGCAAAAACGGCGTCTGATTAAATTCTTAATGCCAAACACTTTCTTCACATTTCCGGTTTCGAACAAAGATTTCGTCACCATCAATTGGTATTATTTCATAAGCTTATCTTTGCTTTATTAATATTTACATTTGTTCCATTGATATAAAATTTTGTAAAGGTAAATTTCAGTCGCGTATGAAATTAAGAGGTTCAAGGTAAGAAAGTGTTTTGTAGATTAAGATAATAGACGAGTTGTGAGAAGGTACATGAGGTCATTTTTGACCTTGGAATATAATTTAATATTCAATATTTCTATCAAAAAAGAATTAATAAATTTATATTTTCAAAATATAATAAATATATAGTCAGAGCTTATTGGTTTATAATATTTTTTCTTTAAACACGTTCGACCAATTACATTCGTGTTAAAATTTAAAATGATCAGCGTAGTTAAATCTTCAAATATTTTACTAAACTTAAATAATTATCAATTGTTTTCCTACGAGGTTTTATATTGAGTATCCGCTTCAACTTGGTTAAAACTTAACTCGTAAAATAGGCTTAGCTGTATTCATGGATATCCTGAATTTATTCAAATTGATGTGTCATCGACCAATCGAATGGTATTGGAAGTCTCGCGGAGATCTCGCCTTAACGACGAGTATTTGTTCATTGGTCACTGATCCATCAATGCAAAGAAATTAAAGATTTCGATTAATCTAGCTAAGCCTATTTTTCCGGATAAGTTTTAAATTTATTTCTAGTTAAATATTTGTTTTGTATTTTTATTTAATGGTGGATTAGGGCTATTTAAACGATAAGGAATCTACCTTGTATCTAGAATAGTTCCATTGTTATATCAAGCGTGAAAGACTTCACTATCCCTTTAAAATATTAAATATATATAAAAATGTAAATTTAATTTTTTTTTTCTTTTCTTTGAAGCCAGTTTTATAATTAAATCTATTTCGCAGACACTATATGTGGAACGTCTTTTCCTTTTTGTGTCAGTGACAGAAACTAGTATTATATCTTTAGGCGCTGTTCCTTTCCCTTAGACTAGCTTAGAATTTAAAGTTCTTGGTATATCTCTGACGCAGTCTATGAAACGAGCGAAAATGTTATACCATGGGAAATTGCTTCGGGCCTTTTTTGTTTTTATTTTTTTCTTTACGTCTTAAGCCTAACTTAATACCGCGAGAGAAAGGAGAGAGGTTTTTGAGAAAGTTATTTCCATCTGATGGCACACTAGAGCTAGTTTCCTGTCGCCCGGATCCCCACCCCTTGCGTGGCGCCCCTCTCCAATCATTTTAATTTGACCTCAACATTATACGCGTGATTTATAAAGATTCCAGCCTACTAGTATTAAATATAATGGTTTTATATAATAAAGACATAAATATTATATCCGATTTAAGCCTTGGCTAAACTTTAGTCTATTTTATGTACCAGAAACATCTCATTTGGTGTTTACATCTAACGTTCGGGTGGTTCAGATAAAAAATGGAAATAGCTTCTATGCTGAGATGAAATTGACATTGAGGGCTTGTTAAACAAATTCGTTATTGGTATTTAAAATAAGTTTGGTAAAGTTTGAACGTAAGCCTATCATATTATTTCAGCCTTAAACAGAGCGTGTAATGCCCCAACCATTTGAGGACGCTTCTGAACGCCATATTTTATTCCTCTTTCTATTGTTTCCATTGTTAATAGTTTTAAGGATTTAAATATAAATTTATTGGGACACCGATTCAAAGTTAAACTAACACTATTCCAAGCCATTAAAATAAATTGAATACTTATTTTATAGATAGATAGAAAAATAATTAAAATGTAATATTTTTTTTATAATTTATATATTTTTCGCTGTACCTTTCCTTTACCGAAAATAACTTCGTATTGAAGACTATGTTTGAAATGGACTTGAAATTCCATCCACCTTACGAAGTATTAGTGATCGGATTACGATGTCATAAATTGTGGTGGGAATTTTCCTTTTACGTTATATGACAAGATGTCAGGTCACGTTACCTGGGGTTTTGGAAAAGGATAACTTGAGTTCATAGTTTTTATTGGTTCAGTTATGCTTAGCACACTTTTACTTGTAAAAGTAAGAAAAAATATTTAAAAATGTGAAAATATAATTTTATCTTTACTTATTTAGTTTTTTTTTTTATTATTTTAAAGACCCTAATTAACAAATTTAAATTATAAGTCAAAAAACATTCAAATGCAAGGTTGCCACAGGTCAGGGAAAACAGGGAAAAGTCAGGGAATTTGAAAATGAACCAAAAAGGTCAGGGAAAAGTCGGGGAATTTTAAGATCTTTCAAGAAGCCAGGAAATTACAATCATTATCTGCAGAAAAGGTTCAAAGTTGACCTTTTCAGTTGTATAGATTAGAACAAAGATACGCCTGCAAAAAGTTTGGCGAACGCGATTATATAAAAAACATTAAAAATTGGGTAGTATTAGTTGAAACGGTCAGGGAAAATCATTGGGAAAGGTCAGGGAAATATCTGGAAAAGTCAAGGAATTTGAATCTGAAAAACTGTGGCAACCCTGCAATGTAAGTTACTTCAAAATTGTTAATCGGTTTCAGGTCTTGAAAGGTACCTAAATTCCTATAGAATAACCAGTTTTTTCAGAATAATTTTAAGTCTCTTCTAATCTTGCAACTATAATATATTTATTATGATTAATATCAGAAGCCGATGAAACCCTCCTTTGAAGTCTATTACTCCCGGGTCTTGTCTACCCCTCTCTGTATGGGTTAGTTTCAAAAAGCGCGATTCGTACGCCTCCTAACGGTAGATATTTTCGGAGCGGGAGTTCGTCGAGCGAATATCTCTAGCAGCCTCGGAGTTCGTCAAAAAAAACGTCGTCGTTTGTGGAGAGAGAGAATTTCCAATTTTCCGTAGACAGGGGGGTACGAAGTAGGACCCCTCCGATCTCGTAAAATTGGGAATTTACCCATACAGAGAGGGGAGCTATATCGAACATTAGAGTAGTAGACTTCAAAGGAAGGTTTCATCTACTTCTGTTAATATATTGAATCATGCATTTTCTAAACAATTTTTTTTCTCGGATCAAACGCGTAAACACTTTTATTAAATTATTTAAAGAAATATAAATATTAATATTTAACCTATATACAATGGATTAGCGGATAATTCCTTCTTGTATATTTAAACAAGATTTATAAGAGCCCGTCAATAGATCAGCCTTAAATATTTACAATATGATAAACTAACATTCCATTATTTAACACTGTATATGGAGGGCCTCTAAACTCTATATATTTCTCAAAAGGCAAACATGTCTCCCCCGCGTGAACCTCTCCAACATTAATTACTAAAGAATTCGTGAAATTTATTAAGGCAAGTTACTTATTTAAATAGTTTGTTCGATGTATTTCAACCAATGATGCAATCTTGTGGAAAACTAAAATTATCGGAGGTCTTCCTATATTTACTAAATATACCGATATCTAACTGTTCTACCCATTGCTTCATTTACGTCGAACATACCGATGTGTTTATACAATATACATTATATATGGAGAAAAGATTTTTGGGGCCTCGATTTCTAAATTATCTCGAAACATCCGGAACCTTTTACTAAACCCCAAAGTTTCTGATAAGGAGATTAATTTCGTTCCATTTGTTTTAACATTGTGTATCAATACGCCTCAGCTTTATATACAAATTGATCTTAAACTGTAAGTTCTGAGTTAGAAAACTGTTCGAAGTTTTGTTGGCGTTTAAATGTGCTTTTCTCTGGTGTTGTTTGTGAATACAAGGAGGATCAGAGAAGGAGAGGAAATGTGGGGACGGCGCGGTTCCTACTGCGTCGGCCTAAACTCCCACTCTGGGAGAACGGGGTAGAGACGTTTCGTGGTAAAATGTTGTCGCGTGGGTAAAACGAATCCTTTATGAGACGCGCTAGCTAGCGACCACGTGACAACAGTTTACCTCGAGAATTTCCTATCCCCCCTTTCCACCCGAGTGGGAGGTTGGCTCTTCTCTCTCTAACTCAACGCAGCCCCACATTTCCTCTCCTTCTCTGATCCTCCTTGGTGAATATATTCAGGAATTTTGTTAAAATTTTCAACGCTCTGTTGTGGAACAGTTTTAATATCGAGGGAAATGGATTAATAGTGGATTATCTTCGTGTTTGTGTTTAGTAGAGGCCCATTTTATCTGGGTTTAAAGAGAAACTGTAGCGATAAAAATATTTATCAAATACGTTTGATACCTCAAGTGATTCTGTCGCCATTTTTCCTAGGATCGATTACGTGTTAATCTTTCCCTTATTATGAAACAAATTCGTATTCAAACTTTACAACACTGAAATTACTCGGTTTTTAAGAAACTACTAAATTAATTAATGGATTTTAATCATCAAATGATATTAGTTTTATTAATAACTGAACGTAATTAAATGATTTATAGGTTAGCATTCCAAGAATTAGTAATTTAAAATAAGCCTAATTGGTTATTTTAACTATTAAATTGTTTGCTTCTTCGTTCGAAATATAGCATTTATGTTCTTTACTAGTTATCATTGACAATATCATTTAGTATCTCGGCTATATATCAATATATATACGTAACCAAGCCTTCAAAAATTCTTAAATTCACTAAACTCGTATTTCTAAATGTCATTCTTCCTCTTCCAATATTGTAAGGATAAAAAAATACAGTAAATGGTCTCTTTTTTATTATTTTTTTGGGAAGCATCTCCAGCTGGTATTTTTGGTCATCATAACACGGCGGTATTAGGAAGAACCTCAATTTCTTTTCCGTTTCAAACTAAAAAAAAAATAAAATAAAATAGTTTCTCTTAGGCTTGGTCATTACTTGTTGATGTATAAGCACTAAGTTTACTTAAAGGGAGATTGAAAATTAAAATAAAATCATTTTGATCACTTTTAAAAATTAAAAATTCGACTTTCAATACCCGAAATATTAATTGCGCAAAAAATTGGCATTCAATTAAATAGAAGAGCCTTAGTCTAATCAAAAGACAGGCCACAGGGGGCGTCTTTTGATTGGTCGAAGGACACTCGCTGATTGTGCGCGTGAAAATAATCAAGAACGAGATTCAGCGCGGATTAGTGTGCCGCATCACGTGTCGCGGGGATTTTATTAAGCCAAAGATACAGGGGCGTCTTTTGATTGGTCGGAGGTTCTCCTTTTAATATGAATGCCAAAGTTGGAAGGTATCTGAAATTTTGTACAATTCAATGACATGAATGTTTTACGTATCTTAAATTAGAAGCAGAATCAATTTAAAAACTTAATTTATCATTTCACCCTCCCTTTAAGACTATCAGGCTGCCGCGGTGGAATAAACTTGACGCCAAAACATTTTTTATATTTTTCTTGGATATATAAAACAACCACGAGCGAGTAAACCGACCGAGAAAACTTTTAAGAAAGTGAAATTTAGGACGGCACAACCACGGAATTTTTTTCATTTTTCTTATGCCCCTAGTGGCTTAAGAAAAGTATATTCCGCCCATTGATAGCCATCAGCTGGTGCGCGTATGTAGCTATTAAAGGTCCATCAACGACATACTAACCTGGAATTAGACTCCAAAAGCTTCACCGTCCACTTAATGTCTCAAAGTGCAAGTCTTATTAAGAATCCAAGTTTAGGAGTTTTAAAGATAAGGTTAGAGGTTAACCATTTCCCTACAGAGATTACGCAATTGCCTCTCTGAAATACCTAATTAGTTTCCTAATCACTTTATGGACTTATTTGTACCCTCGAGTTGAAGATTTTAAAACCTGAAATAACAGGGTTGCCACAGGTCAGGGAAAACTGGGAAAAGTCAGGGAATTTGAAAATGAACCAAAAAAGTCAGGGAATTTTAAGATATTTTAAAAAGTGAGGAAATTACAATCATTATCCGCGGAAAAGATTTGACGCTGACCGTGTCAGTTGTATAGATTAGAACAGAAGCCGATGAAACCCTCCTTTGAAGTCTATTACTCCCGGGTCTTGTCTAGCCCTCTCTGTATGGGTTATTCTCAAAAGGCGCGATTCGTACGCCTCCTAACGGTAGATGTTTTCGGAGCGGGAGCTCGTCGAGCGAATATCTCTAGCAGCCTCGGAGTTCGTCCAAAAAACGTCGTCGTTTGTGGAGAGAGAGAATTTCCAATTTTCCGTAGACAGGGGGATGAAGTAGGACCCCTTCTAACTCGTAAAATTGTGAATTTTACCCATACAGAGAGGAGCGCTATATGGAACATTGGAGTAGTAGACTTCAAAGGAGGGTTTCATCGGCTTCTGATTAGAACAAAGATATTCAAAAAAATGTAGGGCGTATGGATACATAATGTTACAACAGTGTGGGGTAAAAAAGAAGTTCCCAGTTAAACAATATATCAGACTTGTACTTTAATGTCGGCTATCATCGGATTCTCTAATCTTATATTGGTTGACGTACACTTGTCCTTGGTTTAAAGATTCTTAGATTTTAAAACAGGAGTTTTTTTTATTTTCTTTCGAGGCTCAACTTCCACGATACCAAATTACATATTCCCTACTTTTTCAAGGTAAAAAGCATGATGTTGGTGATGAGGAATTTTTATGGCTTTTTTTTTTTTTTTACTTTGGTACTTATCTAGTCAATATCACTTGTAATTATCAGTACGTAGTAACTTGTGGCGGAGGATTACATATATATTAACTCGTATTGAATGTAAAAGTTACTTTCTACATGAGATTCTAAATGGAATAAAATATAAGGGCTTAGGGTACCTGCTTATATAGAAAAACATGAGGTTGGGATTTTTTACAAGTTTTTGCTTACCATCCTTGATTATTATAAAAACAAAATGTAAGAGAGGCGACTTTAGGGTTGAATAACCAACCCCTGATTTGCGTTTTTATGTAAATGAATCTATAGGTAATGTTTAAAGGTAATTATAAACTTAATTTCGATGAAAAGGTATCTAACTAATCCACAAAAAGTGTTTTAACTTAATTTTAACTAGATTATTAATATTTAATTTTTAATTAGAAGCGTTAAATATATTCGTTAACTTTTCGTTAGTTAACAAAGATGCAATTTGTGACTAGTAAGCCAAAATCAATGCTAAATATGGATAAATAAGTCAAGAGTATCTAAAACTAATCAAAAGTTGTCTAAAAATGACTCATGAAGCTCGTGAGAGTTCAAAAATAGGCTTTGCAACTTTTTTTAATTAACTATAGTTGGAATCGGGCTTCTTTATCAGTTATTATTTTTTATCCTGACTAATTGAGGCTATCAAATTATTAGTCTCGTATAGATATAATAACAATTAGAAATATTACTCTCGTATGAGCGAAAAAGACGTGATTTTTCTCACATTTCCTCTTAATATTTTGAATTGAATATAAAATTTTAATTTAATCTTTAATTAAACCATGATTTAAACTTGGAATATTACTTCCTAGAAAAGTTAGGCTTAGCTGAATTTGAGGTATTTATTTGATTGGAGGCTCTTAAACGGAAGTAACAAAACGAATTTAATCAAATATCAAATATAATGTTTTAATAATTTTTGCGAAACTTTAATTTTATACAATCAAAATGACGTCATGATTCTTTTCACGCTGCCTTTTAGGTCCGTTAAGATAACGAACAAAAGCTATTGTGTTGGATAAATATCATCCCAAAACTCCATAAACAAAAAACAGTACAAGGTCCTTCGGACAAAATCTTCATTGAAACTCAGACGAAACAATTTAATAAGAAAAATATGTTTGCATTGACAAAACATTTATCTATCTTGAATAGATTATGGGTCAAACCCAAACGTTTTCACGCTTTCTGCGTAATTTCTTCACGTTTTTTCACGCTCGCGCTAAAATTGTAAAATGAAATTAATAATTATAAAATATTTCTTTTATCTCCGAAAATACACGAAACCTATTATTAAGAAACAATATTTAAAATTTTTATTATAATTTTATGGTTGACCTAAATGATCAAGCGAGTAAAAAAATTACTTTGTGGAAAATTACTCGAATACGATATCTTTCGAATCAATTGAATTGAAATTACCATTCTAACTTCATTGAAATTTTACAAATATATTATTGTTAACCCTTGATTCTTAGCCTAGTAATTATACAGTAGCGGATAACGTAAGCTCTCATTTGTTAAATTAATTCTTAAGGCATTATTGATGTTCGGTCTTTAGGGAGAACAGAGCTCCCACTCTTATTAGTCTGAGGTCCAAACCTCTTGGCTATAGAGGCTAGACGTCAAACCTTTGTCTAAGTCCTTTATCTGGTCATCAATTATTAAGGGAGGGTTAATTGACATTTTCAATTTGTTAGGGACAGCCAGGAATGATTAGGTCTAATATAAAGGAAATCGATCAGTTAGTAAGTTAACGGTCGTGTTACAATAAAGGAATTTTAACATTGTTTTATTATATTACGCTTAGAATTGTGGAAGTAATTCAATTGTATTTGATATATTTCCTATTGTAATCAAATGTTGTATATTGTGTTTGGTTTTATGTATAGGTTTTTAATTTATAATTATGAAAGGGTGGTTTACGAATTCCAATCTAATTTTAATGGAATTAGCTGATATCGTATCAAAATACTCTACCAGAGGTATATAATACCCCCTTCGGGGGGAAGTATGAAAGCCCCTATACTATCAATGCTAAAAATCACGAACAACAAGAGCCCGCTGCTGACTATCTAGGCCACTAGCTCGCGCTGGACTTCTCAATGTCGCTACTCTAGTAAATGGTCTTTGTATAAACAAGACGGCTCGATTTGTGTTTAGAACTTCCTGTCTCGGGAGTCAGGCTGTCTGTTAAAATGGAGTCGAAGGTTGACTTCAGCTCGCGAGTTCCGGAAGTGTGCGTAGGGAAATTTAGTGAGGTTCAAAATTATGTAACTATTTTTTGGGAGTAAAGCGGTGTGTCGATCCGCCGCGATTTACGCCGGGCACTCGTTGTTCGTCGATTTTGCCTACCTTTCATACTTCTGACTCTACGTAATAATGTCTTCAAACACTAACCCTAAATTTAGAATTTGATGTTAGGAAAATGAGATAAGCTGAAGATTAATGTTTTAAACTGGAACCTTTTTGAGATTTAATTTAATTAAGAGAACATATGGTTTAATACTTTGATGTTGACTGATTTCGTTTAGTCGTGTACTCCGGGTCAATTCAATCGTGATCAGCTTAGAAATGATTCCTTTATTAGGTTTTAAGTTTGTCACTGACTGATCGTTAGTTTATCAGAGCAAGCCACATTTCTTTTTGTCTGATTTAGTAAAAGTTGCAGTGGCACCGAGTGGTACAGAGCTGCAAGATAGTTTTTTCTACACCCTCAACCATTCTGTTCCCGTGTATAAAATGTATATACAATATATTTTGTATGCCCCAGGGTTCTTTGGATAGCGATTTCCGTTCGAGATTCTGTCTTTAGTTTCTTGGACACTTTAACTTGTCACTATGGGAAAGAAATTTAGTTGTTTAGGGTGTAAAAAGGGGGTAACTCAATTTAGGTTGTTCTTAAAAGTAGGGTATTGTTTTAAAGTAACTTGTTCCATCTTTGTGTAGGTAATAGAATCGTTACTGTATGACGTCAAGAACCTTTTTACTGAGATCGCCAAATGTGATAGTCCCTTGAATGAACTTTGTAAGTAGTTTAGGGGAAATTTCTTTTCTTCTAAGTTACGATATTCCATCACTGAAACAACAAATGGCAAACTCTCAGTGCCTTTTAGTTTTCTATTTGATATTTTGGAGTGTGAAGCGAACTTAAGGTGTGACCGATCGCTTGGGGGTGCTTTTTGTTTTCCGATGCTGACCTGTTAAGCAAAAGCGAGCGCCTTCCAGAATGTTGCCGCCATCTATGCGCATAAATATATAGCGAGAAAAAGAACCACTCTACTGGAAAATCGAATTTTCCACCGGTTTATATACCATTCCAGAAGCTGATGAAACCCTCCTTTGAAGTCTATTACTCCCGGGTCTTGTCTACCCCTCTCTGTATGGGTTATTCTCAAAAGGCGCGATTCGTACGCCTCCTAACGGTCGATGTTTTCGGAGCGGGAGCTCGTCGAGTGAATATCTCTAGCAGCCTCGGAGTTCGTCCAAAAAACGTCGTCGTTTGTGGAGAGAGAGAATTTCCAATTTTCCGTAGACAGGGGGGATGAAGTAGGACCCCTCCGATCTCGTAAAATTGGGAATTTTACCCATACAGAGAGGCGCGCTATATGGAACATTAGAGTAGTAGACTTCAAAGGAGGGTTTCATTGGCTTCTGGTTTTATTCTTTGAAATCGAATCATCTAGATACATCTTTGATGAAATAAGAAAAAGAAAATTGTCAGCTTTGAATATAGTTATCGTAACACCAAATATTTCTTCTTGAATACACCTTTACTGGTTTTAAAAATATTTAAATCCTGTTTATTTAAAAAAAAGCAAAACCTTGAACTATTATTTGAGGCCTTTTAAAATAATCTGGACTAGGTCGGAGAGTTTTCTCTGGATCTCTAGAGAGTGAGAGAAACGAGTGAAATTCGCTCGAAAGGTGAACGTCTCTGTCGTTCTTAGCTTTACCGCTACCGGTTGGGGCTTAATGGAAAGGATGGTGATGGAATTTCATGCGGAATTAGACTGAAAGCAATTATTTCGTCTGGGAATGTATTGCTCGCGATATATAGCAGGGCCCGTTAATTTAATTCGTCCATGAGAAAGTTCGATTAATTTAGTTTTCATCGAATTAAAACGAATTCTTTGTCAATACGAGTAATGTCAAATACGATTGGAATTAGCTTAGACCTTAATTTAAATAGAATTATAGTGAGGCCCTGTCCCGTGTTTTTCCTGAGCTCCAAATGGAATTTGACTTATATTCTGAAAGTTCGTCAAAAAACGATTAAAAAAAATTTAAATTTTATCACTGACTTTTCGAAATTTTTGTGACACAAACATTCAACGCAATACTACGTCATCAATATGGTCGACTGGCTATTGTAGAACCTACAGCTGATTCTCGCGCGTTCTGACACGTGATATGATCGCTTTCGCGCGGTCTTTTACCGTGAAAGTACTTAATTTAAAATGAAATCGTGACAGCCTTACTTTAAATAAAAATTACACCATTTATTACCTGGGTTTTAAATTTTGGTTTTAGTAAAATTAAAATATTTGAAAAAATTTACAGGATAAAAAATAAATATTAACGAAGTTTTAAGATAGTTTTTATGTTATGAAATAATTTCTTGTGCGTTTGCGCTGTAAAATATTAATAATTCATTGTTTATTTTCTTAGGGTGGATTCGCTCACGTTCACGAACTTACAGACTTAACTACTAACAAAGTTTATGCTGGAAAAATCATTCCAAAATCAAGAATAACCAAACCAGTGCAAAAGGAAAAGGTAATTTATTTTCACTACTTTATAACACGTTATTACCCTGAATTAGTATCGCCATAAATTATAAACTTATGTTATCACGACAGAAGTGCTTACGTTATCACGACAGAAGTGCTTGAAATCCACAAGTAGTTTTTTTCTTAGAGAGCACATACTTTTACAATTTAAAAAAGATAACTTTTAATAATGCATAATTATTTCACGACATATTTTCTAAAAAATAATCTAAGAAACCCTTTAATTTTAAAAGTTATATATGAATACTCATGTTCAAGATAAGTTTGGTTGAACTATTTTTATCATATTTGATATGTATTTTTGGCTTTTTCTTTAAAATTTCTATTCTGTACAGAAAGCAAATCTTATTATTTATTTCAAGATGTTCTATATATAGAAATATAAGCCTTTAAACCCCGCAAAAAATCCTAAATACGGCGGAAATAACATAACAAGGGATACAGGTTTTCAAACTAATCTACATAATTTAAATTTTCCATTGGGATTTGATAAAAAAAAAAAAAAAATCTTTAAAATATTCAAGACGATTTTAAGCTATTTTTCATATCATACATTTTATGAAGATCTCTAGAGAGAAACTATCGTTGAGAATTTATGAGAAATAATATTTCATTGAATGTGTCGAATTTTCGATCGATCAGAACGGGATTTCGTTATTTATTTTAAAATTCGATAAGAAAAAAAAAAAAGATAGAAATAAAATTGGACAAAAGTTTTCAATTCTAAAGGCGACGCTCTTCTGTTTTACTTCGCTCCGATGAATAAAATGCTTGTATATAAATATTACAAGCTAAAAACAGTCCTAACTTAAAGGGCAAATGTAACATAAAATATTTCAGGGCTTACCAACAAATTAATTTAAATTTATTTAAAATAATATAATTGACACGAATCACTCGTTAAAGATTATTCAGCCACTGTTGGAAATTGAGCAAAAATCTAAATATCTTAAAATGGCCGTAACTTTTCTCTACTAGCACCTAGGCATAAACCGATAGCATTATTAGAAAGAAGACATTCCCTAGATTAATTTAAAATAATAAAATTGACATGAGCCACTCGTTAAAGATTATTCCGCCACTCCTAGAAATCGAGAAAAAATCCAAAAATGACCCCTATATTAAAATGGTCGTAACTTTTCTCTACTAGAGCCTAGGCATAAACCGATAGCATTATTAGAAAGAAGACATTCCCTAGATTAATTTAAAATAATAAAATTGACACGAGCCACTCGTTAAAGATTATTCCGTCACTCATAGAAATCGAGAAAAAAATCCAAAAATGACCCCTAGCTCAAAATGGTTGTAACCTTTTTCTACTAGCACCTAGGCATAAACCGATAGCATTATTAGAAAGAAGACATTCCCTAGATTAATTTAAAATAATAAAATTGACACGAGCCACTCGTTAAAGATTATTCCGCCACTCATAGAAATCGAGAAAAAAATCCAAAAATGACCGTAACTAATTTTCTCTACTATATCCCTAAATTCAACAAATTATAAATATTTCTATAAATCGGTGTTAAATATGCGTACGGAATTTTGTGAACGTTAAATACATTCACACCTTCCCTTTATCGGCGCCAATGGATAATTTTGCCCAATATAAGACTGTAAGTGCCTATATAATGCTATGAAGGGGACCCCTTCTGAAGGCGATATCGGATAGGATTATTTTGAATGCCGAAAAACGTAACCCTAAATCCACTTGAAACGTTTTATCTAGCTTTTTTTTTGGGTTTTCCTAGTTTAAAATCTTTCTACAAAGAAAATATTTTGGCTAGGATTTTTTCCTTTTGTTTTTAGTAGTTTACTCCTACTTTCTTTGTCTTCAGGGAGTTAATATAGCTTCTTGAAGATAAATGTTTGAGAGTTTTGAAAGTCGCGATTCTTTGAGGCTGTTTTTATCTTTTTAAAAGAAAGTTGATTGCAGGTGCTCCTATTTGTCACTTTGAAAAAGAGTGGGTTTGGATTTTAAACCAAGTGGGATTAAATAAAGAGATTTTTATTAATTATCTGGAGTTCAGTAGCTTATCTTGGAGCTTTTTTTTTCATGGTTAATAAAGATAGTTTATAAAGGGAAAATAAATAAGAATATTTATTCATGATTTTTTAAAAATTGTTCGACGCGTTTTTGGTGTTTAATTTCTAGAAGTTTTTGGTTAAGCTTGAATGTTAGTTAAGTGTTAAATCAAACGAACAAAAGATGTACCCTACACCAGAGATTTAGCTTTATATATATTCTGACGGCGAAGCTTTCGCCCTCTGGCGACGTGGTTAAGAAACTCAATCGCGATAGCGCTGTTTAAGATTGAAATATGATTGCAGGCCCGAATATTCATTTCATAATTTTACGTGCAGAATCTGAAAATAAATTAAAAAGCTGTTACAATTTTAGCTTCCCTTTAATCATGAACTAACAGTTTCGTAAATTAATTAACAACATTTAAAGTTAATCATCATGGTAATAAAGTTTAGTCCCGTTAAAATTAACTAAAAATAAAAAAAAATGTGTTCAATTATTAGCGAAGACTGAATACACTTAAAAATTCAACAAGAATTGTTCCTAATTTATTGCTTGACTCGAAGTCTTTGCGTGTCTCTTTCTAATTGGTATCTTAACGATCCCTATCTCCCCACGCGACTGATATAGACCTCGAACTATCTTTGCTGGCGTTAGTCTGTAGACCGTGTTAGGGTGTAACAATTGAGTGGAACCATGCGGCAGCGAATCTACTTCCGAAGAAGCCACGCTAATATTTTAGTTCCCTCGAGTCTCCGACGCATTGAAGGGATGTTTAGTTTTGCATGAAATAAAATTCGTCACGGTGTCACCACCGGAATTCCTTATAACTCTTATTTCCGTTCTCCCGGAAAAATACTTCTGTTCGTAATATCAAAAGTGTATCACTTTATTACATTTAAAGTAAGCAACGCCCCTTATATCAATACTACCAGAAGCCGATGAAACCCTCCTTTGAAGTCTATTACTCCCTGGTCTTGTCTACCCCTCTCTGTATGGGTTAGTTTCAAAAAGCGCGATTCGTACGCCTCCTAACGGTAGATATTTTCGGAGCGGGAGTTCGTCGAGCGAATATCTCTAGCAGCCTCGGAGTTCGTCAAAAAAACGTCGTCGTTTGTGGAGAGAGAGAATTTCCAATTTTCCGTAGACAGGGGGTATGAAGTAGGACCCCTCCGATCTCGTAAAATTGTGAATTTTACCCATACAGAGAGGCGCGCTATATGGAACTTTAGAGTAGTAGACTTCAAAGGAGGGTTTCATCGGCTTCTGATACTACCAACAAAGGCCGAGTTTTACTTCATAGCCTATCACTTAAAAATAGGCAAAAAAAGTCATCACCCCTCTCTGGCTCGAGTGATTTGGACTCTTCCTCGATATTTTTAGACGGGAGAGAGAGACGAAATTTAGGCGGGCCGCGCTTGGCTATATTGTTACCCCCAGCTCCGGAATTTCTCCAAAGAGTGGCGCTTCCGATTTCACTATTTACACGGCGACTGTGGCCGCTAGAGTGTCTTGAATCAGAATCTGCCTGTACGTTTACCTGGACCATTTCTAATAATTTTAAACTACAGGGCGTTGTTCACTTTTAAGGAATAAATTGATTGGCTTTTGGTTATATTTTTCGCCTGGCTTCTGCTATTTTTGCTATTAAACCGAAATAACCCATCTAACGTGTCCACGTCTCGGTTCGATACTCAGAAGGGATGTAATGTGCCTCTATTACCATTAATACCATTAGTTTTGATATTCGCGGAGGAATGTAGAATACAGTTTATACAATTGAAGATTATTTTCATGTAGTTTCTCCCCGTTTTTTATTCATTCCTAGTTACTTCGCGTACGTATTAGAATTCATTCGAGTAAGAGATTTCGACTAGAACTAGGCTAGGCTGCCCCAAATCTCATATACTGTGTAAATCTAAATAAAATGAAGTGTTTATTTTTATTTAATGAAATTTATACATGGATTAGATCGTATTTGATATTCCACTCTGAATTTTTAATGCTTTCCTATCTAGATTTAAATTTTACGTATATATTAGTTAACGACAGCTGGTTGTAAATTTTAGTTTCAAACCTATTGAAATCTTTGACTCACGCGGAGTGTGTACCAGACTCAAACCTAACTCCAATCTATTTCTAATCGATATTAATGACTATCCCTACTTTGAATGTGTTGTATTCTTATCTTGTATTCTTAGGAAGCTCATCTTCAGGCAACCGCGACTTATTTGCAATTCAAATTTTGTATTCCAACAAACCGCGGTGCTAAAAAAAGCATCCAAGCTTCATTTTTTTTTCCGCTAAGGGATTTCTCCTCCCCAAAACTCGACATTTACAGATTGTTTAACATATTTGAAATAATAAGAAAAAGATATCCTGGTAAAGAATTTCACTCGTCATATTTCGAGTAACTTCATTGCGTGAAATTCGTCAAATAGTTGTCTTATTTCTCCATTTTTTTTGCTTTGCAAATGGGAGAGACATTGAAATTTTCATTGCTTTATGTAAAACAGCGCGAAAGTTTTCTATATTTTAACCCGTTAGTTTGCCTTCTTATTTTAACGCTTTTTCGCGTTACTTATGCTAATTTAAATATATATTTCGAACGCAAAACTTTAGCCACTTTTGTTGTATTCGATACTATTCTATTTAAGAGCATTATAAGATTTAAAAATGATAGTTCTTTATGATATTCTTCAAAATGATGCTGAATATTAGTAGCGCAAGGAAATATTATTAAAACTATTCAACATTGAAACTACAATGTTGTATATTAAATCTAGAATTTTTAACAATTAAGGGGCCCCTATTTTAATAGATAATGATGAACTATACCAGAGGTATATAATAACACCCTTCGGGGGGAAGTATGAAAGGTAGGCAAAATCGACGAACAACGAGTGCCCGGCGTAAATCGCGGCGGATCGACACACCGCTTTACTCCCAAAAAAATAGTTACACCATTTTGAACCTCACTAAATTTTCCCTACGCGCACTTCCGGAACTCGCGAGCCGAAGTCAACCTTCGACTCCATTTTAACAGACAGCCTGACTCCCGAGACAGGAAGTTCTAAACACAAATCGAGCCGTCTTGTTTATACAAAGACCATTTACTAGAGTAGCGACATTGAGAAGTCCAGCGCGAGCTAGTGGCCTAGATAGTCAGCAGCGGGCTCTTGTTGTTCGTGATTTTTAGCATTGGTAGTAAAGGGGCTTTCATACTTCCCCCCGAAGGGGGTTATTATATACCTCTGATTATACCGTTCATAAGCGTCCTCTAACGGCAAACAGTGGCAAATATACGTAACAAAACCACTTACCTGGCCACCAGGTCTTCAGTCTTTCAAGTTTTATCTTATCTCCATATTGTTTAGATCTATTTTAAAACTAAATAAAATCTTATCGACCCAAGAGTTTTTTCAAACTTTCCACTTAAGAATATTTAAGAAAATAATATATATACAAAATTCGTACAGTTTAAATTCCATCTACGTGCAAATTCAAGAAAAAACCACACAGTTTTAGTATTAGTGGGGCTTTACATAAAGTTGACAGTATATACCCGTATAGTTTTTTAAGATCAAAACTAAACTATACCCCATAAATTTACAACTTTAGTTTCTAGAGTGAATTGGGACAGCACTCTACTAAATTCTACCTTTAAGAAAAATTACCCGAAAAAACAAACTACTTTCAATGTCATCACGTTTTTTAAGATACGGCGTAGGGATACGTCCGTATAAACTATAACATAAGAAAAAGTAGTAGTTTTTAAAATATAGCTCTATATATAGTTTATTTTTAGGCCCATAGATAAATATCATATAAACCAGAAGCCGATGAAACCCTCCTTTGAAGTCTGTTACTCCCGGGTCTTGTCTACCCCTCTCTGTATGGGTTATTCTCAAAAGGCGCGATTCGTACGCCTCCTAACGGTAGATGTTTTCTGAGCGGGAGCTCGTCGAGCGAATATCTCTAGCAGCCTCGGAGTTCGTCCAAAAAACGTCGTCGTTTGTGGAGAGAGAGAATTTCCAATTTTCCGTAGACAGGGGGGATGAAGTAGGACCCCTTCTAACTCGAAAAATTGTGAATTTTACCCATACAGAGAGGAGCGCTATATGGAACATTGGAGTAGTAGACTTCAAAGGAGGGTTTCATCGGCTTCTGTATAAACCTAAAACATTATACCCATAGGAAAGATTTAGATGATATATTTTTGCGTCAAGAACATCAAATAGTTTTGGCGAATCAGGTTGAAAAGGCACCCAATGGCTGCTCTCTTCAAAACCAATCTTGGCTTCTATGTGTTGTTATTTCAAAATGAATCTATCTCTAGCTACGATAACATCGAAGATATATAATAGCCATATATATATTGTTTTTTTGTTTATATATACCCATTTTTTGGGGGTTTGCGGCCAATGGCCATGCATGGAACGAAAAATATCATATTTCAAACAAAAGAAATATTTTGGTGGTCGCGACGATCAGAGATATATTAGCTCCAAGTGGGTGGATATTCGATCATTTGGGTCATAACCGCACTAGGTTTCGTAACCGAAAAACTTCTAACTATCATTAGCATCACTTTTTTTCAGCGAAGTTTTTTTTCTTTTTGTTAGGGGCGGGGGTGTGAACTATATCAAAAAAATATGTAAGTCTATATTTGTCACTCCATGATTCTGGTTACATCAGATAAGTTGATGGTCGATCAGTGGGCTAATGGGTTTTTCCTCTTGGATATATTTTTGTAGATAATATATGTTGAGTTTCAACCTTGAAAATACCTAAATATACATACCAAAACCTGTTTTATAACGTGAATTATGTCATTTTCAAGGCTGAAACACAGGCGTCACTTTATCCAAAAAATTTATCATTAAAAATATTTACAAACAAATACTAAACTAGAAATAAATTTTGAATTTTCCGGGAAAATAATTTCTTCGCGTTGAAGAGTCAGCGACCAATGGAATGTTCTTGGAAGTCTCGTGGAGATCTCGCCTTACCGACGGGTCTTTCCTCATTGGTCGATGACTCTTCAATGTAAATAAATTCAGAATTAACATGAATCCAACTAAGCCTATTTTTCGTGTAAGTTTTAAATTGATTTCTAGTTTAATTTTAGTGTTGGATTAGGCCCATTTAAACGATAAGGAATCGAAGTTTTAGGTTGCATTCTCCCTTTAATGATAGTTTTTTGTATTAAATTTACTGTCGATGATTATTTGATGATACCGCAGGGTTCCGTTTCTCATTATCAGCAGCGTAACGCGAGCTCGATTACGTCATATTAGATTACCTCACCGCGTTGGTGATCGCTTGTAAATACTTGTTCATCCGACCTCTGTATCCTTATCTGATCGTAAAACTGACTCATTCTTGTAATATTCGGTACGCTGCCCGTCCTCCGGTTGTAATCAAGGGTAATTTAGGTTTTTTGGACATCCGATCGAAAGATGGTGCCCCCGCCATATCGCGCCTCCTGTTAAATGAGACGGTCTCTTCTCTATACACTCTTATCTTCTGAATCATCTTCAATTTAACACTGGACGCGTGTAATTCTCTCCCTTTTGCGGCTGTTAATAGTTTGCTAGATCGTAAAGCAAAGTGAAACTGAAAAGGGAACTTATATTTCTCAAAATTAGGTCCAAAATTAGTTCGCCATATCTCCTCTAAACTCATAATCGAGAGGTTATCGTTACATGGTTAAAAATAATTCATAACGTCTATGAACCGTTGTAGTCGATAAAATCTTGGTAAATAAGAAAAATTTAGACACTTTTTTTACAGACGTTTCTAGGATTAGTAGGGCACACCTATCTTTATAGATAAAAATAAAGATAAACCTGGTTTTCATAAAAGTCCTCTAACGACAAACAATTCGGTCAAAATTAGCAACTTTTCCAGCACTATTTGCCGTTAGAGGAAGCTTATGAACGCCAGAGTTTGTTATTCAGCTTTATATTAATTATTAAGATAGGTGACCATAGTTTTTAATCCTGCGCATAAGGCTTAGCTAAGCTAAAATTTAAAAAAGGCAATCTAAGCTTTAATTAGTCCATTAATGAACGATTACTGGTGTCATACCTTCGGATTGGATAATTCACAGTCCCTTTAAAAAATAAAAAAAAATAAAAATTGTATCGATGGAACGATGACGATCTTAATGTGTCCGACATTATGTAAGAACTATCCAAGTTGAGTGAAGTAATGCAATTGTAACCTAGCGGTTCTGTATATCTAACCCTACTACTATATTGCTTAACCTTCTTCCCTTGCCTTTAGTTAATTGATTATTATATCGTGTATGATGATCTTGGTTTAATGGAGCAATGATGACATTATACATCGGGGCTTGGAGGCGCGTCTTTTTTCCCTCGCTACGGCTCACTAGTTTTTAGTTCGCGCAGTAAAAATGCTATTAATTAAATTGGCACGAACCTCCCCGTTTTACAACCCAGTTTATTTTTCAGATACACGCGAACCGAACGGGTGTTAAGCCTAATTTGTAGTAAGTAATAAGCTTTGGGGTTTAACCTGGGGATTAGATCATTTCGGCTTGAAATCCATTATGGTGCGAAAAATTGGTGTACGGACATGTTTCGTGATATACACGGTGTCTATATTTATTACCGGAGATGATTCATATAGATTATAGTAGTAAATGTTATATTATGACCAGTGGCGCCTGTGGTGTAGTTAATATGGTCTGTGATGGTTTACAGTGTTCATCAAAATATTTTATAATTCAAAATTAAAGGTCTGAGTTCGTGCAAGATATGACGTCAATTCTCTCACTCTTACACCTTCTAGTAGGAGGTATTTTGCAAACATAAGTATATAACTCGTAGAAGTATTTAAGTAGAGTGGTTCTAGGTTACACAAATCTCTTTTGAAAGGTGGATTTTTATCAAAATCTATGATCCTTTGAAATTCTTTTTTCACTCTTGTTATAAGAAAAATGGTGCTTTATGTAGGCCTGTTCGTATACCTTGAATATATATGGTTTTAGATACGGGATAGTGAGTGGTATTTGAGATTGGAATAAACGTCACTTTACACCTAAATCGATATCCAGCTTAATCCAGATGGTGTCAAGAACCCGTCAAATATTCGGCTTGTCAACTACCCTGGAGTGATTCGCGTATAACCATATCAGTTCGCTTAAACCTTTTTTTTTTTTTTTTGGTTCTTCTAGAGAGAGAACATATTTTCAGGAGTCAATCGAAATTTTCAGCTCGTAAAAGCCAAGTCATCCCTTAAGCTAGGTTCACACCGCTTTTTCAAATCGTTTAGAATGTTCAAACATGTTTAATTCATGGTTTAAAATCGACTTTTCAAGCAAACAATTCCATTTTAACCTAATTGGATCTCCCAAAATTTTCCATTTTGACTTTTTAAGCAGAAATACGCAACAACCGTTTTTTGCGAGAAATGTCGACACAGTCTTTGATTTTTGAAAGAAACTAACATTTTGTATTAATCCGCGTTAGATCTCGCTAGTTCACACTTATCTTGGACAAAAATAGTTTCCATCAAATACCACGTTACACTGCTATAAATTATTATATGCTGAGACGAAAACCAAATACCTTACTTGTTCGCTGTTGAATTGTAAAAGCGTTATTTGGCTGTCATACCTACTTAATTTTTTTTTTTTTTTTTTTATTTAGATTGCTCGCGAGATTGACTTGCACAAGAGCTTGCAGCATCGAAATGTCGTTCGTTTTCATCATTTCTTCCAAGACGAGGAAAATGTCTACATTATGCTCGAATACTGCCCCAGAAAAGTGAGTACTCTTCTATATTTAAATGGTTGATTTTGAGGGGTCAATACAATATAGCAGAAGCCGATGAAACCCTCCTTTGAAGTCTATTATTCCCGGGTCTTGTCTACCCCTCTCTGTATGGGTTAGTTTCAAAAAGCGCGATTCGTACGCCTCCTAACGGTAGATATTTTCGGAGCGGGAGTTCGTCGAGCGAATATCTCTAGCAGCCTTGGAGTTCGTCCAAGAAACGTCGTCGTTTGTGGAGAGAGAGAATTTCCAATTTTCCGTAGACAGGGGGATGAAGTAGGACCCCTTCTAACTCGTAAAATTGTGAATTTTAATCATACAGAGAGGAGCGCTATATGGAACATTGGAGTAGTAGACTTCAAAGGAGGGTTTCATCGGCTTCTGAATATAGTTAAAATTACTGGTTAAAAATGCTTTCAATCGTAACCAATTAATAGTAAATACTCATCATAAGAAGTCTAAATTTGTATTAAACTGTATGCACCAAAATTTCTTGTACACTTTGTTAAATTTAAGGCTAGGAACTCCAAGATTAATGTATTCACATTTAAATTATATATTTATGATATTATAATTAATCAAAACTTGCGGTATATCCCTAATGAAGTCACAATCAGCTCGCGACCGCCACTAACGTGGATTTTTAAATTTTATTTAGGCTAAACGCGTACCATTTCGGTACGGCTGTTTCCATATGGTTTTAGGCTTGTAGAACTCTAACAAGCATTGTTATCGAGATTTCCTAATGACGTCATCCAGATGTCAATATTATTTTTCTGTCAGTGACCCTTTAACCTCCAGAGAAAATTTATTGATTTTAGTTAAAAATAGAAAAATATACTTAATTGGCACTTATCTGTTATGAAATACAAATAAAGGATATTGAGACCATCCGGGTTCCCTTTTGTTGACCCCATGACCACGCGTTCTCTCCTATAAAACGGATATCCGGCCAATGAATCCTTTCCTTCCAAATTGCAAATATTAACACAGCTAGGCGTGTTTGAAGTACTAGATCAAATTTTTCAAAAATTGTCTTTCCCAACCCGAAATTGATAGAAACGATACGTTGGAAATCATACGGTACATGTCTCCCTGTTACTTGATTATTTTAGTTTGGCGTCATTAAACTTTAAAATTAAGGGAGAGTGGAATGTTTTAAGAAAATGTAATCGTCATCATTGGAAATTTCTTTACTACGTAACCTGCCATGTTCTTGTGGTTTGTTGTTTCGCGTTTAATAATTACAAAGACACTTCCTGTAAATGTTTTACTACGCAAAAAGGGCCCATTTAAGTTCAGAGTTTGATAAAGACTAGAAAACCAAAATCAGGATTCCAAAAGGACAGAGAAAAGTTAGGAAAATATAAGATTTCGGTACAGGTCAAAGAAAAGGTTTATGATGGGTTAATTGAATAATTATTTTAAGCTGAAAATATTCGCGTAAAGATTCAGTTTATTCTCATATTGTGAGAAAAATATTCACCCCTGGTTGTTAGACTGTGTTTCAAATTACCAACATCTTGCGAATAAGAGTAGTCATGTAAAATATAAAATTTTTATCAAGGAAATTCTTTTAACCTTGTAAATTAGATAAAACACAATTATGGTCTTTTCATCTTGCCTTCAATCCTTTGATACCTTTGAAACGCCGTTTTCCTCTTGTGTTTATGCAGTTAAGTACTTGTACGTGACCGAAAGAATCCCTTTTTGTTTCTTGCTTTTGATGTTGTCCGATAATAATCTCGCTTAAGGGTCCTTGGTTATCAAAAAGTTTTCAAACTAAAGAAAACGTTGGGTGGATTGTTTCACGACATCAAATCTAATTGGAAGTTAAAGTAGACTTAGGAAAGAGCTCATGAATGGGGGAGTGTATCTGTATATATAGTTTTCGGAATTACTAACTAGTTCTTTTTTTCTAGTGAAAAACATTACCGTTAATGTCAGTCTCTCGCTATCCCCTCAGTAATAACAAAAGTATATCACTATTTATTCCATAAAAGTAAACAACCCCCCGTAGTTAGAAAAATTCCGGAGTTGGGATTCGTATCCTTTATACCACCAACCATCACTTGCTTTCGATAAATCTCTTGTTTTTGTAGCTTCCGACCTTTAGCTCAGTTTATCTAAGACTAATAACACATGGACACAAGGGTAACGTCTGTCTGCAGCAAATGGCGCAGACTAAACCAGTAACTAACAAAACCTTGTCCGTGTCTGCCGATTCTTAGAAAGTAACGTGATTTGCTTGGGGTACTATTTCGAACATGAAAAATCGGTTGCAGCTTCGTTTTAAGCATTTCATTTTTGTTTTACTCGCCTTATTGGTCCATGTGTTAATAGTCTTAGGTTTTATTAACCTGGAAACCAGTAGCACGATCGATTAATAGTATAAGATTTTGGGTCGATCGAAACAAACCACAAATCAAAAAAGGAAACGGTGAAAAGGGAAAAGAAATACGGATGTCTAGGGTCGAGATAAATTAGCCGATCTATTTTCATTTCCTATTAATTTTAACATCGCGTATTAATCCGCTGTAGGGTAATGTAGTTAACAAACGTTATATTTCTTCCGATAAAGTGAAAAGGCGTAAAAAAGATATTGACAAGTGGATTTACAGCCGCTTTGGGGGGAAAAGGCGAGAAAGGTTGAGGGATTAAACTTCATGGCGAGGGAGGAAATCTCGAGAGAATTAAAGAAAAAAGCCAGAAGCAAGATATAATAAGCAATTCTACCGTCTTTTAAGGTATACTTTTGGGGTGATAACTTTTACGCAATTTGAGGATGGTTTTAGTCTGATAAGAACCAGAAACTAAGGGGAAAATCTAGCTAAATGTCGGTTTTTTTTTTTGTTCAAATGTAGCCAGCGATTTCTTCCATGTTCTTAGTCGATATACGCGGCCGTTTTTTTTTTTTTTTAATGGTGGCTCTTAAGGAATATTTGCAAATAGTATTTTCACCCATATTTACCCTGTGCCTTTAGGAATAGGAATAGAAAGAGGTATAATACATGATAATATAAATTCTGAATACGTCCCAACCCTGAAAATAAGGCAACATCTTCCTTAGAAACGGTTCTATTTAACGGCTCTTCTTGTTAGTTTGAAGGCTGGAAAAAGTATAGATTATCCTATACTTTGAACCAACCTCGAAAAAACGCGACATCTTCAATACAAACGGGTGCTTTTTAACGGGTATTTTATCCGCTTCCAAGATTATGTTACAGAAAGGCCTATTTGTGATTCGAAATAGAAAGCTTCATTATAATCCATGGCATCGCTCCAGATGGGTCAGTAATTCCTTTTCGGTGTCGCTATTGGCTAACGCACAAAGCCATTTAGAATATCTGTTGGTATATAGATACCTAGCTTATTTTCCCTACGTATAGTTCTCAAGAATCTTAGTAATCCGTTAGAATGATTTCAAGCAACGGATACAAAGCCGGATGGCGTGTATCTCTTAATCTAATAAGCTCGCGAGCTTTTTCTCCTGCCACGAACAATACTTAATCGAATCAAACCGGACGAACTACTAACGACAGCCATTTTCCCTCTTAAAGGGATTGTGAAAAGGATTATGTAAATTTTATCGCGTTATTTAAGTCTAATGACGAATCAGTTTTTTCCCACCAAAATTGTTTGGTTTTAATTAGTCACAATTAGTGTTAATAACTTCCAGTTTATCGCTTGTTATTTTTAGAACATTTAAGGAAATCAGCGCAGTCTTTATAATTTCCTTTTCAACCTCTCTTTGGAGGGTAATATTATCCAGTAGAAGGTGTCAAGGGACATTTTCTCGAAATGGTGCGAGAGCTGGAACAAATGGCTTAAAGAATATTCTTTCATGGGTTCAGGATCGAAGAAAGCCAATTAGTTCTATATTTTGTTTTAAGAACAGAGTATTGATAATTATTGAGGCGGAATTATACGTAATGTTAAACAAGTAGTTCTTTGTAAACTTCTCTTGAAGAGTGAAATATAGTCCGAATCAATTTCGGGTTTCAGTAAGTAGGACTCTAAATCTCTCCTTATCTCTAAGTAACTAAACCAAAGCGATTAAATGGTAGTCTCCATTTGTACGCGCTGAAAACCTAAAGGTTAATTTACGCGTATATTTGTTTAGGGATTTGGTTTCACGCGTTCATTCGTTTATATTTTGTTATTTACAGTCTTTGGTTCACGTTCTGAAGAACCGTAAGATTCTTTCTGAGCCGGAAGTGCGGTATTACATGTATCAGCTTTGCGAAGGAGTTAAGTACATTCACAGTCAAGGAGTCATTCATCGTGACCTCAAACTCGGAAATATGTTCCTATCCGAAGAAATGGAGGTCAAGATCGGAGATTTTGGTCTCGCGACCAAATTAAACGGCGATGGTAGTAAGAAAGTGTAAGTATTTAATAACTAACCAATCTTAATTTTGATATACTAAAATGGTTCCATTGATTCGACCCTTTAGAACCGTTTGTGGAACTCCAAATTATATAGCTCCCGAAGTATTAAACATGAAAGGTCACGGGTTCGCGGCCGATATCTGGTCGATAGGATGCATTATGTACGCCATGTTGGTAGGCATGCCTCCCTTCGAGACGCCTACCTTGAACGAGACGTACGTGCGAATTACTAGCAACTCTTACGTCATCCCACATAATATTACGGAACCCGCTCGTGACCTAATCGAGAAAATGCTCAAAGCCCAACCTTTAGACCGTCCCAGTATCACCGAAATCATGCGACACTCGTTTTTTACCGCCGGTTTCATGCCCAAAACACTCAATACTTCCTGTTGCTCGACGGCTCCCAAACTTCCCTTGGGAAATATCATGGCTAAGTCATCACCGACCGACCCCGATCAACCTCTTACCAACGATATTAAGAAAATATCTCATTCTATGTCAACACTCAGAGTCAATGCTCAGCCCAAACTAGAACCTCCTAAAGTAAGTTTCGACAATCACGAAGTGTTCGTAGAAAATAGAATAAATGTCAGCGAGACCGTGAAATTTATTGTTTTTGTTTTCTCGCGAAGGTCACACTGCCAAAACCAGCCGAACCAAATGTGCCCAGAATACGTGAATTAAAGAAAGAGCCCACCTTCCATAGCACACTCAAGCAAAAGTTAACCAGCGTTCTGTGTCCCGAAAAACGTACGTTTTCGTCTTTAATATTGAGTCTTTTAAATTTAGGACATATCTAGTTTTATTCAATTGTATTTTCCATTTCATTATAGCCAAAAAGATTAAAGGGTGCAGTACGGCGGCTCTATACCATATGGTGCTGTCTTCCATCGATAGTATGCCCGACGGTAAGTCCTTTAAAATTTAATTAACTTAAAGGGAGCCTGAAGAGTAAAATGCGATAACTTAATTTTTAGTTTTTTTGATGAAAAGGTATTCAAAAAAGTACTTTTAAGTAACGCGATTTCATTTTGAGAGAAGGGCACGCGATCCAATCAAATCTCACCTTTTTAGTATACAGAAGTACTACAGTTTTATCCACAAAATAGGAATTTTGAATTTTACTTCGGGCTCCCTTTAATTGCTTTTACGAACTTTACTAATCTTATTATTTTCCCCAATTTTATCAGACTCGGTAAACAATCCCGCTCCATTAACGAGTAATCCTCCTCTCTTCGTTTTGAAGTGGATTGACTACTCGAACAAGTACGGTTTCGGGTTTCAGCTCTCTGACCACAGTGTCGGTGTACTCTTCAATGATACTTCCAAAATTAGCCTCGCGTCTGACCGATCGTAAGTAATTGAATTCGAAACATTTCTAAGGTACTTAAAACCTACCATTGATTGTTTTCGTTCAATAGGCGAATAGAATTCCATGACCTATCAGCCAAATGCAACATTCACTCAGTCTCTACCATTCCTCCTCACTTGAACGAAAGGTACACGTTGCTCAAGTATTTTACGCAGTACATGGATGAAAATTTAACCGAGGTAAGTCAATGTTGTATGAATGATTGACTATACTAATTAATAATTAATGATATTCGCTTTATAGGGAGGCGATTTTCATCAAATTGATTTAGTTAAAAGAAAAGGAACGATTCCTTTCATGAAACGATGGGTTCGCACATCACGAGCTATTATTATGCAACTAAGCAATGGAACTTTACAAGTAAGTGATAATTTTTAGGTTAGTTTGAATTGAAACTAGCGTTGGCCAATATGGTACAGTTTAGTTATAACGAAAAATCACTTTTTGGAATTATCCAAAAATATGTAAGACCTCCCTGAAAAAGACAATTTTCGTTACGTTGTCCGTTACAACCTATTACATTTATTAAACGCATTAGCTGACAAACTCTGGTTAGAACGAAAAAAGTTACCGTTTTCCTTATAACCAGTGACCTTGACTAAACACTTCGTCGTCCGCTGTGTAGTCTGCAAACCAATGCCAAGGCCTTGCGACTATAAACGATATTGGTTCTTTTCAAACTAAAATTTCTTTATAGCGATATTTTACTGGAATTTCAACAACCAGTACACAAATGTTTAATGTTTAACGACTTTTTTTTTTTTAAGATTAACTTTTTCAAAGATCACACAAAGATTGTTTTGAGTTGTGAAAAGTCTGAAGGACTCGTGACCTACATTAACGAGGAGAGACATTCGACAACCTTCTCGTTAGATGACGTTAGCAAACACGGTTGCGAATTGAGTATTCGAACGAGAATGCAATACGCTCTTTCCGTACTCAACGAGTTTTCCGAACTAGAAGGGGAAGAATAGTTAATCCTTTAGGCATAGGCTTAAGAAAATGTAGAAGTATACTTAAAAAACTACAAATCAACGTTTTACTTCTTGACCAAAACTGTGTTTCGAATACATAAGCCTTTTCCTGGCGCACTCCAAAATGACAAAAAAACAGTGTCGAATAATTAGTCGACGATCTCAAAGTTTGCGACTGTGATCATTTACCAAATACGCGTTCTCTTTCATATTTTGAGAAAAAGTTAACAAAAAATAATCTTAGTCAAAACCAAAATGGAAAAAATCCAAAAAATCATGACTGCTTTATCTTTGTGTAGTTTTTTAAATATTTCGTGTTAAGCCTTTTTGAATAATTCGAAAGAAAATATTGTTTCTTCACAATTTTGAAAATTTCAACGTTTAATTTTTGCTCAAGTGTTTGAAGTGCCAAGCCCCACCCACACCCTCAAATAACTACTGTGATAATTATAGCTATCTATTGATTATAGCGAAATATTCTGTCACAATTGCAAAAAGAAACAAAGAACTGGTTATATTTTGTTTATCCCTGAAAGTTTTTGTTTTTCTACTTTTGCTCGTCTTCAATTTTACGTTTATGTCAATATATTATTTTGTTATCGGAACTAATGTTTTTATATATAATGATTTCTGTTAAACGTGTGTTTTCGAAATGAAAAATGCAACATTTTGTCGAAAATAGAGTTCTAATGTTTGTATTAAAGTGTATATAAACAGTCATAAACGAGAAGAAAGTAATCGACTTTAGTGTCCTTGGTGAAGGTTTGTATTTGTTTATATTATCTCTGTGAATAAATAAATCATAATTTATATACAATAAAAGCATCAAAACTTATCAAAATTAGTTTTGACGTGGATTGTAAGTTTGTAACATGTTTCATGTAATTTAAAATTCCCTTCAAAATAAATAATTCTTCCCACCAGGGGGGCTGTTGTCATGATCAGGCCTAGAAATATTTGTGACAAATACGTCGTCTGCTAAGGTGTTATCCGTATGAAAAAATGTTTTTTTCCACAGGTAAAACATTTTAGCAGTCGGAATTTTGGTAAAATATGATGAAATTTGCTTTCGAGCACACATTCTCACGGCGCTCAATTTCTTTCATTTCATCTTGCGATTAGCAATCAAGAGCCCCTGTATCAGAACTGAACTACTCTGATTTCCAGAATTCATTTTTAATGGTCAAGGTCTCAAGGTGAACACGATTCTGAACCTGAAGACATCATTGAAAGAAACCTCCGAGTCAACCACTCTTCTCGTGCGTTGTATTTTCCGTTTAAGAAATTGACAGTTTTTTGCAGAGTTTAATTATTAGGTGTAACGAAAAATAAGGTGAATATAG
Source organism: Odiellus spinosus (assembly GCA_963920705.1). Lineage (NCBI taxonomy): Eukaryota > Metazoa > Arthropoda > Arachnida > Opiliones > Phalangiidae > Odiellus > Odiellus spinosus. The sequence continues at coordinate 13,989,105 of OY987237.1, read as the reverse complement.
TCCCTAATTCAATTTGCTAATGTTAAGGATTAACGATTTTAAGTAACTTAAACTAAAGTATGCACGTAGAATTATAGCTGGTGTTAGCCAAGGCTTAAAGTTTTCAGACTGGTAGTGGCATTGTTAGAAATTCACGTTTGTAACTTCTAGAAGGCTGTATACATTAATATTAATATAAATGCCATACTTCTGCTGAAAGATTAAATCCAGTTTCCTTTAATACAATTAAAGTATTGTCATTTTTTTTTTAGTACAGCGGTATGAGTAGCGCAAGTAGTGGAGACGCTGATTCTTCAAACCCCAATCCTGCAGGAGCGGAAGCTGAAATGGACATTATTGATGAAGACCAAGCTAGGAAATTGAATGAGGCCAACGTATCAATGGATAAAAATTTAGGTAATTTAAAGATTAACAGTTGTTATATAAATAAGTTTGCTACGTAAGGGTTACATTCTTTCAACAAATATAGAGAAAATAAGTGGGATACCAGTTTAAATTTTTGGCAAGTGTGAATAATGGTGGATGCACCTCAAATCCAAAAAAAAAAAAAAATGTTGTGAGATTACCCTGTTTGCTGATCAGTTCGTACCATAATAACAAATTGATAAGTAGCGATAATTATAATTAACGTCTATAGGGCTTATCATTGAATATAGAATTGAAGGGGGAATAGTCAGTTTTGCAGAATAAGTTCTTTAAACCCGTTATATTCCTGCTTTATATGGTTAGGCTGCAGCTGTTATTCTTCTCATTGCCCATTTTTCTAGTATTATAAAACAATTTTAAGAACTCTGATAAGCATTGATATCATCTTGAGTGAATGGAGAACTTTCAAGGAACAAATTGTTAAGGAATTAATACTATTCTCAATTATTTTGGGAAGATAATAGTAAAAGGTGAATTAAAGCAAGTGGCGGATTTCTGTGAAAGTCTCTTACTTCTGCGCACCAAAAAAGGCTTGCCAAAGGTAGGAAGCGATGAAACCTGATACGCTTATAAGCCCCGCTAACCTTTGGTTATCTGCTGTGTAGTGGAGAAGCTAACAGACCCTCCACTTGCTTAAATGATATGTTAAGTTAGCGTAAAAGCTAATACTGATAATGACGCTTAATCGCAATTGATTATTGACCAGTTATTAACTAAAACATAACGTAGCCTTATAGTAACCCTAATCTATTGAGGAAGTTGAAGAAAAAGAAAAGAAAACAATGTCTGGCATCGTTGAAAATAATTTAGAAGAATATTATGAAAGTTGAATGTTATTTTGTAGCGCGAGCAAGAAGATATAAATTAAAATTGGGGAGAAGAACTATTTTTGGCTATAATGACACGGTACTGATAGTCGATGTAATTCTTTCTCAAATTACGTTACGTGTAAAAGTGAGAGCTTCTAACCTCCTTTTGAAATATAAGTACGTAATTTGTTTTAAATTTATATAACTGGAAGCGATTAACGAATACAGAACCTTCCCTCGAAAGTTCTTCTCTCTTATTTTAATTCCGTATCATCTTGTTTTTTAGGCTTGGGCGCTGAAGCCGCTACTTCGTCGTCTAAAGCTTCAGTTTCGTGGTTATTCGACGATCTTCCAAAATCTGCGGTAGCTAGAAATTATCTGCCTCCGGAATATGTTAGAAATTTTGATGACGAAGATGATTCGGAGGATGAGGATTACGATGACGAAGACTACGGCTATGATTATGACGATGATTTCGATGATGAAGATGACTTTTTTAACGTTGGAGATGAGTTTGGAGATGTGTTAGGAATGGAAGATCTTTTGTACATGGACGCGATAAAGAAACAAATGTTTAACGGAGATGATCGCAAATCCATCGAATCTTTGACGACTGTTTTAAATCGAGCGCAGCCTATCCCTGATGACGTAAGGTGCCGAAAGCATAATAGATTCGAAAAAATCATGGCCAAGTTGGCTGAAGATCAAAAATGTGGATTACTATGCGACGTCATTTTAGAAGTAGATGGACGTGATTTTCCCGTTCATAAGATAGTTCTTAAAGCGAGCAGTTCGTATTTCTCAGCCATGTTTACTTCCCAATTCAACGAAAGAGAAGAAAAAAGGATAAAAATCGGCAGCGTAACGAAAGAGGATTTTCAAACAATTGTTGATTTTGCTTACGGAACTCCTATTAAATTGAAGTTGGATGATTTTGAGAGAGTTTATATGGCGGCGGAAATGCTTTGCGTTGATGATTTGATCGAAGAATGTAGAAAGCAGCTAGAGAATATGTGGAATCAAAGCGCTTATTCGTTCGAAGTCCGAGACGAATTACCACTCGAAGAAACTGCTAAGATTTTGGAACTGGGAGAAATCATGGAGATGAAATCTTTCAACGATAAAGTTATTAAAGGCTTAATGAAAAGACTCGAAACAAATCCTAATCACGAAGATATTTTAAACATGAGTCCGACGGTCCTGTTACATTTGCTTAAATGTTCGAGTAAATACGATTTGAAGAAAGAAACTGACAAGATCATGTTTTTACTCGAATGGTTTAGAAAAAATCCGGAAGATAGATTACTTTATTTGAAAGATATATTAGGATTGCTCAAAATACAACTCATCGATCCAAAGACTTTTGATAGCTTTAAAAAAGAAGTTGAACTTTTAGTCTCGATTCATTCTTCCCCCGAAGATGTCGACGAAATTAAAAAAGAATTTCAGAAAATTGATGAAGATCTCGCTTCCAATAAAGTCAATATCAACTTAGATGTTTTACTTTTTTTTCAAGAACCTTTAACGCTACGCGGCGACGTTCGAATATACCAGGAAGATTCGAGTGGAAAATTTTCCTGGTTTTGTCGCACTTATAAAATTGAAATGGAAGTTCATCAATGCGTTTTTGTCGAACAAAGTAATCATCTAGTCCTCCTTGGTCAGGATAGTCTCTACGTTATAAATGTTAAGAACCCGGAAAGATCATTGCATCAGAAGAAAGCTTGCGTTTTAAACCGATTCCGAGACGGATTCGACGCTTGCGCCCAAAAAACGCAAATAATAATTGCTGGAAGATCCACTTTTAAAAAACGAATGGAACCCGCATTGACTGTCAACGCTTTTCAATATTACAAATCTAAACCAATCCTCATTCCGTTGTTTTACTTCAATCTTGATAACTATTTCCAAATCAGACATCCTTTCGCCGTTTCCGTTGTTGGTGAAACTTTTTACGTTACGGCTCGAGACCCGCGATCTTCTTCCGGATTATTGTTAGTTCATAAACACAAGTTATCGCAAATCTACCCTTACGATGGTCTTCATCATGTTTATATGAAATCTATTCGATACGTCAATAACCGAATGATTCTACACTACGTCGACAATGAAAAAGTTTTTCTTATCGACCAACGAGATTCCTTGTTTTCCGGTATCAGTATAAAGCTGGACAACGAAGATCATAGAGCCAGAGCCACAGTTAAAACCAAGATTTTTGAAGAAGTGGAAAACAAGGATCAAGAATGGGTCGGAATGGTCAAGGGCACTCTCGTCGGAAGTTGTCGAGTCAAAAAGACGCACGCTCTTCTCGTTGCTCAGAATAATAACTTTATGCTCTTTAGTATGGAAAGCCTTGAAAAATTCAAGTTTCTCAAACAGTTGCCAAAATTTCCGGAATCCTATCCGTCTACGAAAGATTGGAGTTTAGAAGATTGCGTTGTTTTCACGCGACCCTCCTCTTGAACGTGATACGCCGTACTAGTGATATTTAATAAAGATATATTAATTAAACTAGTATTAATGCTACACAAATATTGTATTTTTGTTTAAAAAGAAAAGTTATTAAAGAAAGTTGTCCAATTTATTTCGAATCAATAATATACATTATGCTAAGGGAAGCGCATTTTGGGTTGAAATTAAAGGGAGAATGTGATACATTTATTATAAATTTATCGTTATTCCGCTAGTAAAAAATTATAAATTAATATTAAGCTTAAACGGAATATAATAATGTACGTAAGGCTTTCGCAGATTTTTCATGAACTCAAATGAAAATTTGAGTAATCGTTAAAAAAGAACTTAAAATTTGTCATAAAAAATTACTGCAACAGTAAAAATATGCTGTTATGCTTCTTAACTGAAAATGAGTAATACGTTATTTTTAATCAATTCGGAATGTTAAAATATTCAGAGCAGCTTTATACTCTCGTTAATTTATGCTACACAAAGTTGCCAGATAAGTCGAAACTCCATTTTCATAGGAATTAAATTAAATTATAAAATTCGAAATACAGGGTGTTTCAAAAATGGTGGTAGGACCGAGCTGCATTGGGTTCTATGAACGAGAAAACGTCATAGAACATTTTCGTCTTAAAATGACCCATAGAACCCACTGTAGCTCGGTCCTACCACCATTTTCAAAACACCCTGTATATTTGACGCGCGCCAATCAAGCCATAATTAAGCCCGCGCGAATATTAATGCTGCATTAGGTTGGGTGCAGGTGTTCTGTCATTTTTACGAATTTGAATTTTTTTTCCGGATTCCAGGAAGCAATAACTGACCTTTTAAATATTATTTCATTCAGAAAAACCAATATTTTCGTATCACGTGTAAGCAAAATCAACCTTTTTTTTTTTTTTTTTTTCGTTCTGAAATACCAATATTCGTCTATCGAACCATTACTCGATATTTTTTCTGTTAATCGATAGAAAAAAAACTGACTTTTCGACTCAAATTAAGTAATCAATTTTAACTTATAGCCCATAACACCCTGTATCTGAGACGACAGCCGCTCCCACTCTCGCGACTTCGTTACTTGCCGCTGTTAATTAATCACGGGACGAATAATACTGAAATGATATTTCAGATTCGTTGTCTGACTTGGAATGTATCCTTAGTTCTCCTAGCTCTACGGGTAGCGAGAAACCCAGCGGTAAGCTGCTATTACACTTTCATTTTCTTGTAATTAAATCTCAATTTAACGATAACTGTTTAAATTTGGTTTTTAAGAACACTGTTACCACAAGAGACGGAAATTGACGAAGGAAATTAATTCTAAGAACGAAAAGGACCCAAACTTTGCTAATTTAATTTCCAAGAGATGCGCCGAAGTTATGAAAAAACTACAAGAAGATCGGAAAAATGGAATACTCTGCGATATTGTCCTGAAAGTTGGTGGAGAAAGATTTTTCGCTCATAAAGGTGTATTGAAAGCCGGTAGCCCCTATTTCGAAGCTATGTTCACTAGTAAATTTAGCGAACGGGACAAAGACTTGATTGAGATTAAGGGTGTAACGAAAGACGTATTTGGCCACGTTCTAGACTACGCTTATGGTCAGAAAATGAATTTTAAATTTGAATACTACGAACCGATTTTTAAAGCCGCCGAAATGTTTCTCATGCAATCTTTGATGGAGGAATGTCAAGAAAAAATCCGGCTTCATTTTAAGTCGTATCTTGGAAATTTCTCTAAGGATCCCTTTAACAAGGTCTCGGTCGAGAAGTTTTCCAGATTTTACCGCGTCGTTAAGAGATTGAATTTGGAAGATACAGCCAAAAGCCTCATTGTCGCTTTTAGGAAAAAAGCCAGCGAGACTGATTGTCAGGACGCCTTACTCTCTATGAGTCCGGTTCTGTTACTTGATTATATCAAACAAGAAAAGAAATTTGACGTGGCTGGACAAACCAATACTCTAAAGTTTCTAGACATGTATTTCTCCGTCATTCACCAACCTCAAGACAGGCTTAGTTATTTAGAGGATTTTATTGCCTCTATTAATTTCAGTCAAGTTTCGATAAAAGCGTGTCGAGATTTTGAGAACAAAATCCTAAACTTGGCTAAAAAATTCCCCCAGTTTGTAGACGAAAACGTCATGAAGAATAGTTTTGACGCGGTTATCCCAAATTCAATTGGGTGTTCCCACATTGTCCCTTGGAAAGTTTATATATTGAGACAAAGTCATTCCGGTTCGATTACCATTAACGTTTGCGACGATACGGTTAACGCTTGGGAGTCTCGAACCTTTCAATTAGGTTCAACGGTCAAAATAAGACATATGATTAAAGTGGGAAACTTTTTAGTTTTGCTTAACAAGACTAACTTCTTCACTATTCAATTAGATAGTTGGCAATTCGTCAATCATAGCCCTTCGCTTAAAGGAGTTTTCGCTGATTTCCATAAGGTATTTTTAGCTTGTAGCCACGGGGAACGAATGTTTGTCACGGGTGATCAAATGAGTAATAGAATCTTCATCCCTGAAGATACGGCGAAAGACGCTTGTCCAGCTACTTATTTCGTTATTTACGAAGTAAAGGGGTTCGAAACGGGGAAGGTAGAAGCGCGGGTGTTCAAGGAAGTATGCGACGTCGAGTCGTCGCAAAGACACCCTTTAGTAAATAAGCATACTGCCCTTATTTGGGACGTCCGAGCGACGATGGTAGCGACTAAATCCGACATATACGTCGTGACTGTCCCTCGTTATCCCGGTCGTAGTAATATGGCTTATCCTTACGAAAGTACCGAAGTAGTTCGCAAGTATCGTTTGATAGAAGATAATTCGGTCATTATGGAGGCTTATGATTTTTCGGCTAGCTATCTTTACGGTTCGTTAAAGAACAACCCCATGTTTTCGACGATAAACTCGGACGAAGAAGACCCTGAAAAATGTTTGCACGTTTACGGTCCCTTTAATCCCAGTCGCGCCCTTTTAGACGGAGTTCATTTTGATACTAAAACCATGAATAATAAACCTTTTCGGCGTATGAAACGATTCATGCTTAATCCCGATGGTATCAAAGACGTTGAAGGTAGTATGCACGCCGTTTGTTCAACTTCGCGAGGAGATCTCATATTAGCCGCTCAGAAAGGTTATCTAGTCTTGTTCTTACTGAAAGAGCTGGCGAATTTTAAACCAGTTAGCGTCTTACCGGAAATCGAAATCAATACGAAAGATAATTTCTTGTACTTGTTGGAATCTTAAAATTCAATCCCTTCCAATAAAACAAAGAAATTTGCCAAATTCGCGTTAAGAGCTTTAGAAATCATACTTGTCAACAATAAAAACTCACTTTCTTGGACGTGAAATATGTTTGTGACCATTTTTTCTTATCGTTGCCATAATCGGTTCAAAACTGAAAATTGTTAAGTTACGCGGTAATTTACAGGTATTCTCAAAAGATTTGAAATTCTGTGATTTTCAATTGCGAAATTCCTCTTTCAAACGGTTCAAAATTCTTATTTCTGACTAAAAAAACCCTAAACTTATGATTTTTTTTTCCAATATGAATTTAAAAGAGCTAGGGTCCTTGGGCCTTACAGGTCTTGTTCACATAACTCCAGCGAAACGGTTTAAATCGATTCTAAGGTCTAGTATGAACGCGGCTTTTGTCATTGATACTCCTGGTCCGATTTCTGTCGTTTAAATTTTAAATAACTTTTATTATATAAAAAATTTAATAACTTTTCGTTATATAAATTGTTTAAGATCTCTTCATTTTATTAATCATTTGTATTCGATTCTCGAAAATAGCTTAATTTTGAGAAGAAACCAAATTTTACACTGTATATGGTTGTGCTGGTTTCTGCGTGGTGTAACTGATAAAGAACCATTAAATTTGTCTTGGGCGAACAATATCGTTTTAAAACTAGTAATTAGTGTCTGATAATGTTTAGGTAATCATTTTATTTAATATAACGCGAATGTTAAACTTAAACTTAAACTTTTAATTGGTTTTCAGATTGGAAGAACTTATTGTCATGGATGCTATTCGGCGTGGAATCGACCTTCTCGGACAATACAGTAGAATCTAATCGAGACAGCGCTTCGCCCATTAAAGAACCTTCAAATAATAACAAACGAAAAATTTGCAATGACGTGGAAGCCACCTACATTTACCCGACAGACGATAAGGGTAAAGAAATCATGAAGAGAATAAAGTTTTCGGACTCTATTATGGACAGTTTTCGGGAGGACCAAAAAACCGGTACCTTTTGCGACGTCATTATCCAAATTGAAGACCAATGTTTTCCCGCTCATAGACCCATTCTCAAAGCCAAAAGCGATTATTTCCACGCTATGTTTTCTGGAAACTTTCAGGAGAGTGAAAGTGATCGTAAAAAAATCGTCTTAAAAGCGATTCCCGTCGAAGGATTTAAAATCGTCATCGATTTCGTGTACGGTCGCGAATTGAATTTCACTTTGGATAACATCAGCGACGTTTACAAATGCGCCGATATGATGTTCATCAACGATCTGATTGAGGAATGCAAAGTCGCGGTTGTCAAATTGTTCGACCCTCGCGAAATAAGCAACCTGGAACCCAAAATGTGCCTCAAAGCCATTATGACTCTTCACAATCTCGGTGTTAGATTAAATATGACTGAATTTACTAATACCATGGTACCATCATTTACGCAGCAAGTTCTGCTGTCGAAAAATAGCCGCGAAATTTTACTGCTTCTTCCAGTAGAATTGCTGACTAAGGTGGTTAAAGTTGAATTGAAATATTGCGTTGCCCGAGACATCAACTTGTTGTTGTTGCTAATTGAATGGCTTAAGCAAAATCCTCGAGGAAGACTTGGCCGAGTGGGACCTCTATTCAAACAAATTAATTTCGACCACGTACCTCGCAACCTTGTCTGCCTTAGCATGGACACGATCGGACGGTTGTGCCTAAAATGCAAGATGAGGATTGAAAAACTCGATATGAGTAAGGTTTTGTCGAGTTTGCACCGTACTAGGAGTGTCGAGGAAAACCGATCAAAAATGGAGTCCTTTAACTATTTAGTCTGCCTTTTTAGTCAAGACCCTATGACTTTGAAGGGTGAAATTCGGGTTTACGAAGAAGGCGAATCTAATTGGAGGCGCGAAGAGTTGATTCTACAAGTACCAATCCTTCAAAGCGTCGAGATACGAGAAGAACTAGTGTTGCTAAGTTACCAAAGTTACTATATAGTGAATTTGCGTAATTTCGAAGTGTCCTATCACGAAGCCAATCACCTTTTGAGGTTCGATCAAGGATTCGTCGCTTGCGCGCAAAACGATAAGTTAATGGTCGCTGGAAAGTCCATCTACAAGTGCGGTAGAAAAGAATGCATCGTAGTCTGCGATTTTCAGTATTGGAAGAACAAGCCTTCCTTGGTTCAACTATTTTACTTCAAAACGACGGAAAATAACGTCATCGCTATGTCTTCGACGAAAGAAGCTATTTTCGTGCTAACTACATCTACCACCCTGCCAACGACGGCCTTACTTTGCGTCAAACACAACTCATTCATTGGTTATTACTTCGTCGACAGTTTTAGCGTTAACAAAGAGAACTTTTCAACTAGAATCTTTTTCGATTATAACAAAAATAATTCTTTGTTCCTGATGGACTCTTTCAACTGCGACGTCATGTTTTCGGGGGTTGTTCTCTATCTTTTGAACAACGTGGAAGTTAGTGAGGTCTGGGATAGAATCGCGAATATGCAAAGCGACGATCCATCCCCAACGGAGGATTGGATAGGCGTCGTAAAGGGAACCTTGCTGTCTAGTTGTCGCGCCAAAGAAGGTCATCTGATATTGGGATCTCAGTGCAGTCATTTAATGTTGATTCGTATGAAGCATATGAAGGATTGGAAAATACACGAGCCTTTACCAATCTTCGACTTCGAATGGCCAATTTTGGATTACGAAAGAACCAACTTTATGATACGGTCAAAGGACCAACCCTGAAATTCGTTTATAACTTCCAATTTTCTTGTTAAAGTTACTTGTTTGCGTAAAAAATAAAATGTAAATTTTACGTTAAATTGCGTTAGTTTTAGGAAATGGACGCCTTAAATAATGTCGGCCGATTACTAATTGCTTCAATTAATTCTTAAGCAATGTGTATTCTTGTTTTTGTCAAACATTTGGTTTGATTCATTCGGGAGGTGCTAAAAACCGCAATTTTACCGATAACATCATTTCCGTTTTTATCATTAAATCATCAAAATAGCGATAGGAAAAAAAAAAAAAAAAAAAAAAAAAACATTATGCACGTATCTACAAAGGATTTGAAAGCCGCCTTTTTCGAATCTTGATTAGTTCCTGCTAGTCAATCCATAATGCAGGAATGAATGAAGCGAAAGGTTTCCAATATACTAGAAGGAAATAATATTGAAAGAGAGACACTGTATCAAGAAGGATCAGATAAGGAGAGGAAAAGTGGGAACGGCGCGGCTCCTACTGCGTCGGCCTAAACTCCCACTCTGGGAGAACGGGGGACAGACGGGGGTAGAGATGCTTCGTGGTAAATTGTTGTCACGTGGGTAAAACGAATCCTTTATGAGACGCGCTAGCTAGCGACCACGTGACAACAGTTTACCTCGAGAATTTCCTATCCCCCCTTTCCACCCGAGTGGGAGGTTGGCTCTTCTCTCTCTAACTCAACGCAGCCCCACTTTTCCTCTCCTTATCTGATCCTTCTTGACTGTATCTCCCTATTGCTTCGGTTGCGTCAGTAAAATAGGAGTCAATCTTATAATAGGATATAATTAATTAATTTAAGAGACTGGTACTTCGTGGTTAAGAAAAACAGTTTATTAAATAAACTATTTACAAAAGGAAGTAGTAGGTCCGATATATCTCCGAAAACGTTTATTTAATCAACTTCAACCGTGAAGTAGTAGTCTCATACATTAATTATATTCTAAGTTAATAACCAATGATCTAAAACCTTCGTGAATCTTATCAATTTCCCTTTATTGTTGTTCAAGGTGCCCCTCCCACCTTTTTTCAGGTTGGTTAGTATTCTTGTTGCGATTTGCCTAAATTTAAGTATCTCACTTCTCCTATTATCTCCTTCTGAAGCGACTACACTGATAAATATTTCATTTCCTTTCCATTATTCGGCTTTATTTCCCGAACAAATCCAAATAATAACGCATAGAGGCATATAGTCACTCAGATGAAGACCATAAGTTGGGCGTTTTCTTGACTTTTGTACCTTATCGACAATAATTTTGTCAACATAAAACGTGGGTGTATAAACAATAACCGCCGAAGTTAAAAGTTCTTAGTGTAGGTCATTGAGTTATAGTTGAAATATAGGTAAGGTAAGTCAGCGCGCGAAATGTCATTTTCTGAACTCGTAGCGTGTCCTAGAAGTTCCCAATTGAAGGAAACTATGAAATGGTAATGATTTTTTTTTGTATCTCTCAGCTACCGGCATGTTTTCCACAATTTCATTTAATTTTTAAATAGGGTTGATGATAACTTTGAAACCAGAGACAGTTCGTTACTGGCTAGACATAGTGTATACGAAGTTTACCTTAATTTTTGTGACACTCTTAATTACGCACCAGTACCTTCAGCTTCATTTGGAAAGGTATATTTAATTTTAATCGCTATATCTTAATTATTATATAACTAATGAATGAATTAGCTTTTCCGTCAGAGATTTCGAACTTTGGTTACCAGGAGGCTAGGAACCAGAGGTCAATCCAAGTGAGCTACGAATCCTTAATCTCAACACTTTTCTTAATTAGTTATTTTAATTGATCCAATTTTAGGTATCATTATCAAGGGGTTGATTTCAAACCTAATTCGCCGTACAAATATCTAGTTCCTTCAACCGCCAATGACCCATTACAGTTCGTTGAATCTGAATTACGATCTCATTAGTCTTTCACTAATTAAAAATTAATTTCAATCTAGGAAGAAACGAGTTTCCCGTGATAGTAACCCGTTAAAGAAACCAGCTTCGCAAGAGGTGATATCCTTTGAAACTCAAAATGTTGAAATAAGACTTTCTGAAAATGAGGTACTTGTCATTTCAAGATGACTTTAACTAACCATATTTCCGGATGTTACAAATACACCCACCCGTGAAAAATATGTTGGTTCACAACGGGCGGGGTTGTGGTGCATTTGTAATTTCAAATGATAATTAAAATATTTTTTTTAATCTTTCCTTTCATTCAGACAATAAAAAGCAATACGACAACAGATTTAACTGAACTTGACAATATCACGCGAAGTTTTTTGCCTGTATGTAAAGATAATCTTATCACTGCGTCGGAAGTTAATGCTAATTAATTAATGTTTAATTTTAGACCAAAAAGGATACTTCAGTTAAACTTCCAGAATTTCCCAATTTGTCGAATTTTCCCGGAATTATCGACGAAAAACAGGTTGGTAAATTTTGTTGTACCAGGAATTCGTAAACAATTATAGACGGAGTATTTTACAGACTTTAGTCCGCGACCCATTTTTATGAGAGTGGGTGGGAAAGAGGAGGCGGGTTTTATTTTCCTTAGGTGAAACCGGGTCGTAACCAAGGCAACGAAATATATATATATATTTCCCTACTCTCGTCAGCAATGTCAATTCAAGAGAACCAATAAGATATAGAGTTTTGATACGCGTTGAGGGATGGAGATGTTCATTGGGCTACGAGTCGTAATAAAGTAAAGGCAAAATATTACTTCTATGTTTATACGAATTTCTGTTTGTACTAATTTGTTTTTAAATTCTCCAATGTTAATACGAATTGTTTTCTAGCTGAATCTGTTTATGGTAATGTACCGCGCGCATTGTCAAAGACTACTTGACATGGCGTTTATCGCCGACTTCGATGAGGTACTCATTACGGTATTTGCGTTATCAAACATCTTTAGTTAAATCTAACGTACAATAATTTTAATTAATTCAGATGAAGCGACACTTAATTCATTTTTGGAAGACTTTCCCAACTCATTTTGACCCTTTACTCGAGTCCCAGTTCGTTATAGATTTAATAGCCGTATGCGATGTACTCACTTATGATGTAAGTACTATACATATGTATTTTAAAATTAAGAGAGACCCAGTTGAAATCTTTTTCTTTATTTACAGGCCGTTAATAGATCACTAATACCTAATCTCAGAGTCGAGATACATCAAAGGTACGCGACTGATAATAATTATCAGTTCCAATGTAATAAAACACCATTTTGTTTCAGTATTAGAACGTGTATAACGGCTTTTGTAAGCGATCTGCCAAAAATATTAGTCTTAGCTTTGAAAGATAATCACGTTGCTCTTAGAGTAAAGAAGATTGAAGTTGCCCAAAGACTGAAATCCAAAGTTGAAAAGGAACTGAAAGTATCTTTCTTACATCAGGTATTGCGATTTTTATTAGTTAAATCAGAAGCCGATGAAACCCTCCTTTGAAGTCTATTACTCCCGGGTCTTGTCTACCCCTCTCTGTATGGGTTATTCTCAAAAGGCGCGATTCGTACGCCTCCTAACGGTAGATGTTTTCGGAGCGGGAGCTCATCGAGCGAATATCTCTAGCAGCCTTGGAGTTCGTCCAAAAACCGTCGTCGTTTGTGGAGAGAGAGAATTTCCAATTTTCCGTAGACAGGGGGGATGAAGTAGGACCCCTTCTAACTAGTAAAATTGGGAATTTTACCCATACAGAGAGGAGCGCTATATGGAACATTGGAGTAGTAGACTTCAAAGAAGGGTTTCATCGGCTTCTGGTTAAATTAGATATGATTTAGTTTTGATTCGAGTTCTAAATCGGTAATTTACGCGAACAATTTACAAAATTACGAAAATTTTAGAACTCTTAAGTCCTGAGGTTTTTTTAGTAATCCTGATATTATGTTTTGAATGTTTTTGAAAACAATTTAAGACATGTAAGGATTTGCTACGCAACAGCAACAATTGTAAAAGACTGTTGTTCGATTTACGTAACGTATACCAATCGGAATTATGGTGCAGAATGAAGTTAATTGAGCTGGAAGACCCAATTAACGTATCTTTCACAGATATATTTAAAAAATGTTGGTATACTCGCAAATAATAACTCCGTGTTGAAATGAATAGTTAATCAATTGCTATTTGATTCTAGTTTACTCAAATCTTTCGTTACTTTTGGAAGGTTATTGTACTGTAAAGAAACTGCTATCATTGGTCGAAAAACTATTTGACATAGGTATAATTAAGCTTAATTTGTCCTTTACCTATCCCCCCACAAATATGCCAATGAAAATTTCGTTTAATACTACGAATATAGACACTGAAAACACCGAAAAAACTCTTCTACTTTTGTTTTATTTACTGAATCTAATATCATTAGAAATTACTCTTAAAAACGCCCCAAGTTTTGGTAAGTACTAGTACTTAACCGAACCTAATTCCCAATTACAATTCGCAATAATTAATTTCAGATATATTTGTTATTCTTCGATTATTAATCGAAGAATACGCTTTAGCCCGACTTGAAAACGTGGCTTTTCAAAGATTTCGAGACCAACATTTAAACCAACTCAATAATACTTATTGGACAAATATCACCTCCTTTTCTTTATAGGAGCTTAAAGAAATTAAACGTAAATCGCACTCTGTTTTGGTAAAATAATCGCTACACAGAGACTGCTTTTATTTCAACTCACAAAGATTATTGTTCAAAGGAATTGTATAATGCTATATCAATTTAATTTAATTAAAAACACTCAATAAATAACATTAAATTAGATTCCGATACAAAGGCGCGTACTCTGAAATAAATTCATTGTCCATTTTCGACGTAACCGTCTTCGTGAAAACTTTCGTCGCTTTCCGTAATAGAAGTTCGTTCTTCGCTCGAAATTCGAAATGCCGAACTGGATCCGTTATTACTGATAATCTTCCGCTGCATATTTGAAGCGTAAGGTACGGTAACTTTGGCGTAATTACTATAAAGTACGCCGTAACCTCCATCTGGTCTGTTGTAAGATCCTGGTTCGTCGTAGGATCTAATATCACAAAAACTTTCGCCGTATTCGAAGTTACTGCGCAATAAATAACGGTTAGGCTTAACGAATATAAAACTTTCAAGATCAGGCTTAGCAAACCTCGAATCCTCAACATTGCGGCAGCCGTCGCTTCTAATAGAAGTGCTAGAATTAGACCTGGTTTGGGTAAGCGATGTGGTTTCCGTTACTCCGGTTGTCATAAACGCGTGCTGATAAAAAATTTGGTAAGTTATTGTTTGCTTGGTGCGTTGTAGTTGCTGTAAATTAATCTTACGCTATCGTTTGCTTGCTCGACGTAATTTTGCACGGACTGCTCGTTTCCGGTGCAATATGCCGTGACTGTCGACGTCACGATGGTTGTTGGTGGAGTTGCGGGTGGTCCACTGACGTTGGATACTATGCAACTCTGGGTTTCGTTCCATGGTCGTATTTGAGTGTCGGCTGGGGTTGCGCTGGCGTAAACGCTGCGTATGTGGTAATTTAAATAAGTGTAAAGACAAAAGGTAATTGGTAACTCGTGGTAAGTACTTTTGATAGTATTCTCCGTTCCAAGTGTAAGTACCTAGAGGACTAGTTGAAAAGTGAGCCGGCACTTGTTCTGATGGAAGGATAATGAATAATAATTCATTTAAACAAGTTCCCCAATTTGAAATGAAATAGAGATACTAAGCCTACTTCAACTACTTAGAGACCTCGTTAAGCCTTCAGGGTTTGCCCTGAGGAAATGGTTAAGAAATGCAATCACGTGAATAACTACCAGATATATTAAGTCGTCCATGGTCTTCCCTAACGTTGGTATTGATAACAGATCCTGGTACTTCCTGAAGAGGCGAAGCGGAAACGTCGGTCGGTACTTCCGGTTCTACATCGCAGTATGTTTCGGTTGATTCGACACCCAATACGCTGCTAGAGAATGTAGTATCCCCAAACTGACTAGCAACTGGATATTTAGATCATCTTAGACCATTACATAATTAAGGTCAAAGGTTAGTATCTTACTATCATCACAACCAAAGTCGTTTAACTTTGGGGCCAAATTCTTGGAGATATTTTCCAAGTAATCCTTGACTTGCTCTTCCAGGTATATGTTTTCCACCAAGAACAAGATATAATCGTCGAACATCAGTCTAAGCAAGTGGAAAGATCCGAAACTGGCCGCGCTATGCAAGGTCATGTCTCTAATAATCCTACTACCAAACGCGGACCACAGGAGCAGAAACTGACGCGCTTGCCGGCGTACCGAATATTGCTTTTTCTTATTGCATGGCTAAAGGTTTACAAATACGTTAAACACGCGCGTGGCAGAAGTTAACAACGGCGTTTACTCACGGCAGTGATACAATTGGACACCAAATTTTCCAGCCATTCCATGAAGATTTCTATTGGGGCTTCGTCTTCTATCAAGGACTCGAACTCTTTGGAAACTATTAGGATTAAAAAAAGATTGGGGAAGTTTCTTTTTAAGAACGAGTTGTTATATTCCATCGCCTCCAAAATCGTACTAAGGTAAAGCCTGAAGGGAGACGAACTTCTGACTATGAGTTCCCCCGATGTGACGCCTTGACCGTGGTTTTCCGTCGTGTATAACGTCTCCCGAGTTAAAGCCTCCACGTCAATCTGTCTCCAGTCGCGCAACATTTGCGACATGATCTCCGAGTTGTGTAGAACCATTCGGGAAGCTTGAGCCAAGTGGTTCAACGACATTTGGCGTCGCAGGAGTTGGGCGAATCGACGTGCCACTAAAGGTAATTCATTTTTGTTTATTTTTAATAAGCTTACCTTTAAATATAACCTTACTTGCATTCGATTTCGTACTCTTACAATAAGCCTAATTATATCATTTGTTAGGCCTAATTAGGCCCTTATTGTTAGTAGTTCCTAAGCCTAATTTACCCTTTTTTTGATAGTAGTTGCTAAGCCCAACTAGGGCCTTTTAATTTGAATTATTATTCATGCTTTATTCGGTAACTTTTTGTAGGAAATCGAAATAATATTGTTAAGAAATTTACATACTTTCTAATTTTACAATTTTCAAGTTTTCGGGAAGGTTATATAGCGCCATGCGCAACCAACAGTCCAATTCTTGGACGAATTTTCGTATGACCTTCATCAAACTAAAAATATGACACGTCTTTCTTTTATTATTTGCTTTTAGGTCAAAGGAAAGTCGCCAAATTGTTTTACGTTACCTGTCGGGGAAGGGCTGAAGTATAGAGGGCAAAAGAACGTTCGAAATTCCTCGATACAAAATCGAGTCACAGATTCCGATTACGTTTACGAGAACATTACTGCCAATCATCGTGAGAAGATGCGGGGGTACTCCTTGCCAAAAGTGAAATAGAAAGTTCTGTAGCTGCAAAAACAAACGCTGTAGTCACCAGCGGAGATCAGAGATCAAAGGTCAACTCCTTACCTCATCGAAACATCCACGATAAACAGTGTCTAATATTCGTTGAGAATGCGTCTTGTACATCATAAGAAAAGTATGTAGCTTTTTTGGGGTTATAATTTTGTAATTAGGATTAAAAAAGGGGTTAAAACGAGCAATACATCAAATTAAAGGGAAGGTAAAGAAGAAAACGATTCTGCTAATAAAAATCACTTCATTTTCTTCTAATCATGATTAAAAGTGAACTAACCTTGCCAGAATCAACATTAGGCGGTAGAACCAGGTCTTCTACACTTGGAAATTCGGGTAGTACGGTACACAACGGTCTGATTCGACTCTGACAAACCGGAGGAGCCTTGTAAATGATATTTATTTTGAATTAATTAACATTAAAAGTTAAAGTTAGATAACATACCCTTTTAGTCGTGGAATCATGATCCCGCTTGTTATCCTGGCAACTTAAAAAATTAATTTTAATTGAATTAAAATTAATATACAACATTTAACACTGATAATTGATATCTTACCAGCCAACAGCTTTTTTGGAGTAAGATGGTTGGAAATAAATAGAACACTCCTTTACAGCGATACCGTAATAATGATATCTATTGAAATTAAATACTAATTAGTAATTAAACTAGTAATAATAATTAAGGTTTAATGTCAAACCTTGATTGCCCCCTCGTGCCCAACCTTCGTGTTGTTAGTTGTGGAAATTGTTGTCGAATTATCTTTAAAATTAATTTTTTAAATTATAATTAAGTTAAATAGATTGAACGATGTATAAACGTATAAATGATATGTATAATTCTAACACCGCCCATTTTGATTCTCATTGGTATTCTGGTTTATCCAATCATATTCTCGGGTATAACGTTTATTGATTAGTTAACTTACTTTCCCAAAACTGGCCGCGTTGACGGGTTGCATGTTGTTTTTGGAGCAAAAATCAACGTAGTGTAGATAAAGTGTATTTCTTGGAATGCAAACTCCTTCCCCAATCTCGTAATTGTCCTCTAGCCTGTTTAGATTTATTATTTGCCACTTATATTTTGCTCAATTAATTAATTACTACTGTCTTAACGTACCACATTAACGTTGATGGTGTAGAGTGTGGTTTCAGAATTTGATTCGTTAACGGGATCTTCGTATCATCTGTTATGAAGGTTATTATGGATTTTTTAATTACTCTTAAAGGTCCTCCCCCCTTCCCCCGAGGAATTCACCACGTCCGTAAAATCTGTAGCTGACTACAGCCTTTGGCAATGCTAAATACGTAGCCAGTTACCTAACCATTTTAGTACAGTCAGGTTAGTACACCGATTTCATGAACCCCTCGATCAAACCTAGGACTGATAACAATGGATACCTATCTTAATAGATAAAGAAAAACTAAAAAAACTATCGTTCATAAGCGTCCTCTAAAGGCAAATCCTATATGTGTTAATTTTGGTTCATGAAAGCTCGGTTAAAAGATACGTTAAACATAGTTTTGAAGTTTTTATAAAAATAACCTGCGAATTTCTCAATTGGTCGAGAAATTTTAATATTGTCCGAAATGTTATGGAATCTGTAATTCGTCCTTCCATATTTTACTTTTAAAATTTCGTAAATACTTTCGTAAAATTTAGAGGGTTTTATCCAAAAACGATCTATTTAATTCCGTCACGAGTCCGGCTACATAATTTGGCAGTTTTGTGTAGTCTGCGTGTTTTGGAAGTTCATCACCTACACGGTCCGCGGATTTAGAGTCCGGTTTTGAGTGTTTCTCGCGATCTTAAAGTCTAATTTTATGTTAATCGGTAATATTTAGAGTAAGTTGTGTCTAGCTATTACAGTTTTTGTCCTAATATTTGCTGGACTATCGTGTAATGATCGAAATAAGTTGTAAATGAGTCTATACGATTTTGATGATTCATTGAATCGGCCGTTTAACCCAACTGTTCTCGTGACGGGATTTAAGTGCTATGAAGTTTTGGAACGCCACCTAAGTCCTAATTCTATTTGGTGAGTGAATTTTAATTTAAACATTTTACGTTGGATTTTCGAATAACTAGCGTGCCCTATTATCATTTTAAATTGTTTAAATTACTCGGCGTAACGAGGATCCGTAGAGATCGTATGATTTGAAAGCTTGTTATCTCCGGCCAACGTTTTTAAAAGTGTTGGATTCTACCCTCTGCTCCTAAACTACTACATAGTCGAAACACGATCTATTCTTTCCAGTCGGCAACCCTGAAATATTTTGTATCGCACCTACAGAAGCTTGAAAGTTTTAACTACTAGGATAGTAGGGCCTTGGCCCACGCTCTTATAAGTTACGCTATGTTTAAACCATAACTATATTTATGCCAACATGAATATGTAACCACGAATTAAGTAGCTCGCGTTAAATAGTCTTAACTGCCTGTTCAGAAAGGCATAAGTACCGTTTTGAAAAGGTTTAAACCGATTCCAAGGCCTAGTATGAACGCGGCTAATGTTACTACTTTTCCCAGCGCTGTTTGCAGGTAGTGGAGGGCACTTATGAAGGTCAGGATTTGTTATTCATCTTTGTTTATTAAGATAGGTGTCTATTATTTATAATCCTACCCCAAACTACGATGTTTATAGAGTATACTAACAGGAAACGTGTCCTTTGAAAATTAATCCCTGACCGTCTACGACAGTCACTTCTCTAATAGGTCTTCCCGTTTGGGCTTCCGTTCGATTTATTCCGGTTAGAACCGTTTGATGTAAGATTGCCGAATGTGTTGTAGACACGCTAGATTGTTGTTGGCTGTTGTGTGGTTGTACCGGATTGAATTCTTCACTCCAAAGTTTACCATGTACAGTTGCTACACCTAGAGACATTGAAATTGTCAAGATTAAATCTTTACTGAGCTGAATTGCATGTCAAATCGTATAGGGACCATTGAAAAGTTTTTCCTAATACTGGTTCGACATCGTCCAGTTGTTTGATCTCTAGAGGTTTTAAACTGACTTTTTCTTTGTCTTTAAGAGACCAAAGTATTGCGAGATACATTGCAGTCAAATATTTCGATTCTCACGTGATAAAGTTCAATCTAAACATATCGGAAGTTAATATCTTATTCATTGTACTTGTATATACCTGAGACAACTCATGAACCCCCCCCAAGGAAATTTCATCAAATAAAATGATAACATCTGATTTCCTTCTCAAAATTTCCACCCCTAATAATTTAGCTAAAAGTATAAATGCATTGATAACGAATTTTAAACCCGGGTTTATATATCCCCCACCCTCTATGGTTGGTTCCATCGTGTTCCATTCACAAAAATCACGGTGGTGACTTTTTCCGCGACCTTTAAAATGTCAAGTTTAATCCTATTCCGCTCTGTTAAATCCCGGAAGGTTTTACGTCTGTTTTAAAAATGAACATTATAAAAAAAAAAAAATTCCCTGGTCATATGTTAAAAAATAGATCAGTTTTCAACGCGTTCAAACTTACAAGTACCCACATTTCACATTTTATCATCGAAATAATTAGAAACATGTTTAAGAACTTAGCTTAAAACGTGATGAAAAGATGGAGTGTTTACAACCATGTACTAGATTTCATATATAATTGACAATGACTATTTTCAGTCCTGTGAGATAAAATATTGTGTATCAATACGCCCTAGTTTTTCTCATATTGTAAACTTATCTTGAACAGAATTGTAGTAAGGAACGTATTTGGCTTCAATATTTAGAAAGCTACTGTTACCATACACCCCAAATAAATTATGTCACAGCTTTAAAGGGAACCATTTTGCACTCACTGAAAATCTAGACTGGTTCTGACCTTAAAATACGACGAAAAATGTGGTCTCATAGACCGTCCCATATAGGATAAAGTTCGCTTCGTTAAATTTTACATAATCCAATGAATAGGGGTTTTCCCTACTCTATTGAAAAATGGTTCGTCTTTTTCATTATATCTATGACCAATACAATTTATTCCCCTACCTGGTTACACGGGCCTCGGGGGAATATCCCCTACCTATTTTAAAAGGGCAAGTGTGTTGAAAAATATCTTAAATGTATTAGGAAACCTCTTTTTAAAATTAGTAATTCTTCATAATTTTGTTTAATCAGATCATTTGAAAGTTAAAACTAATCTCTAAATATGTATATCAATATTTTCCACTCAAAATCAATAAAAACAAATCTTAAAACTATTTAAATTTCAAAATAATTCAATAGCCAATCATCATTTACCCGAGTTTGCAGCCAATTAAAGATTCTCGCGCCCTCGAGGCGCACAATTGTAACCTAAAGTTCCCGCCAAAATCGCCTTCTTTACTTTCAAACGGAAACAGCCACGAATTAGGCTTAGGGGTAAAATTAACCAGAAATTATTTTTCAATCGTTTATTTTAAAATCTAAGTTATTCCCAATCAATTCGAAGTTAGGCTTAAGCCTTAATTTCAGTGGAAATCGGTTGCTTATATTCTGTATCGTCTGCTATTGTTTAAATACAAAGTTTCATAACTCGATTAATCATCTTGGAAAATTACTGACAAAATCGGCAAACTTAACAATATAGTTAACCTCTTTTTTTCGGTAACTATCAGAAATTACGTCTTACTTGACCTTTAACTATTATAGTAAATAACTGGATCGTGATAGAATGGCTGGGAGGATGTGGTTTTGATTTTACAATAGATAAGGCTCAGGAAAGTTACTGGTTATTATATTATTACGGGGTTTAGTTATGTTTTGATTAAAGTAAGAGGCTCTTTAAGCTACTTATTGCTTTAGGGATAACCCTGAGAGCCTAAGAGTCATATTATCATGGAACCATAACCATTAATAAATTGCTCAAGTATGTACTTTAATAACAGCCTTTGGTAATGCCAAACGCGTACTAAGTTACGTAATCACTTTAAATCAGTCAAATTACAACAATTACTTCGTCTCGGAATGAGTAAAAATTTCAAACCCAAATGGTAATTTATATCTCAAATTATTTCAACACTTTAAAAACATCATGCCGTTTGAATAAAAATAAAATTTATGCCTTGAACCAGAGGTATATAATAACCCCCTTCGGGGGGAAGTATGAAAGGTAGGCAAAATCGACGTACAACGAGTGCCCGGCGTAAGTCGCGGCGGATCGACACACCGCTTTACTCCCAAAAAATAGTTATACCATTTTGAACCTCACTAAATTTTCCCTACGCGCACTTCCGGAACTAGCGAGCCGAAGTCAACCTTCGACTCCATTTTAACAGACAGCCTGACTCCCGAGACAGGAAGTTCTAAACACAAATCGAGCCGTCTTGTTTATACAAAGACCATTTACTAGAGTAGCGACATTGAAAAGTCCAGCGCGAGCTAGTGGCCTAGATAGTCAGCAGCGGGCTCTTGTTGTTCGTGATTTTTAGCATTGGTAGTATAGGGGCTTTCATACTTCCCCCCGAAGGGGGTTATTATATACCTCTGCTTGAACGGAATTATTGTAATTATCACTTTATGCATGATCCCCGATTTTAGTACTCTTTATCCATGATCCCCGATTTTAGTAATCTTTATACATGATGCCCGATTTCGGTGCTCTTCATTTTAAGTTTTATGTTATTCATTGCGAATTTAAATCAAATACTAATTATCGTAGATTAAAAACATCTAAATTTTACAATTCAAAACTTTGGTTTCGATAAGAAATTAAAATTAAAAACCTTTCTTTTAAAAGTAAAAAAAAAACCCCAAGGTTATCCTTCCGTTTCGTATAGAACAATTATGTGCGCGAGAACCTGCGCAGAAAGGCAATTATAATTACGGAAGGAGTGAAATTTTTTTTTTTTTGCCAATTTGTCATTTTTCGTCAACGTGGATAGCCGCTTAGTTCGCCAACACGGCTTCATGCCGTTGTGTTCGCTTTCATGGTAAAAATATTTGTTAATCATGTATAATTTAGTAATAATTATAAGTTAATTAACATAAATTATTGTTTTTATTTGTAGTATTGATAAATTAGGTTTGGTATTAATAATTTTAGAGACTTCGATCCAAAAATTTAGCGAGTGGTTGCGTGATCAATGCAATCTATGTAAAACCTAGCCTGTAGCTTTGACTGTACTAAAGCGATGTACGTATTTAGCATTACCAAAGGCTGGAATCGGTTAAATAATCGTGTAATTGATGTTCAGACTTTACGAAAGTTATTATAATATAACAATTTGAAAATTTGGCGGGAAAACTAATAACTTGATCATTTGTACTATACTTGAAGCTCACAATAACTGTAATCATATCTTTCAGCGCTTTAATTTTAATTTAGTTAATTACAATACATTTAAATACTTAAAACTAATAATAATATTAAATTTTAAATTTCAGAATTTTCGAACAAATTAAATCGGACAACTTGATACTTACAATTGGAGCTGTCGTGGTCCATTTTCCGAACTTTACTTGTTCAGGAGGTCACGGGCATTAACTGGTCGAGTAAAACCGTTGTTCCCTTGGGCACGAGGTTAAATCAGAGAGACCCTACTGGAACCGGAACTGTTCGGGTTTGACGAGGAAACCATCGTTTCAACCTCAGCCTCTGAGCATCCTAAAAACGTCTCTCACTCTCTCTCTCTTCCAACTGGGCGGAGATTTGTGGATCCCTATAGGACACATCCTACTCTTGGGCTTCCTTCTTGCATCGTGGGAGGCGTGGATAACATTCTAGACTAACTAATAGGGAGGAGTAACAACCTAAGGCAAGTCAAAACTTTACATATAGTCTATCTAGGTTGGTGAATCTTGGGGATTTTTTTTTTCTATCTTCACATCATTATTGCTCTAAGAGTGTGGAGCTGTTGTAAGGGTTGGAAGAGGGTATTTTTTTTTTTAGTTTGGGGGCTAAAGAAACACAAATGATTTTGACCCAAACGGTATAGACAAATGGGTTAAAAACAATGAGTTTCTGAAACACGTGACATAGTTCGGCTTCACAAAGTCTATACAGACTTGAAAGGGACATGGGTTCTCATTAGAAAACCAATTTTTCTATGCTAATTAGTTCCTTTAAAGATTGTAATGTCGTTTTACATTTTAAGAATCTTGTTTGGGTTACTTGACCACTGTTCACACTTAGTATTTATTTTTGTTTAATGTGTTAACCGAGTAAAAATCAAATTTAGGGGAAGAACATGGGGTAAAATTATTCATGTTAATTGGATTATTTGCCCCACAGTTGGAGGGTAAAATTTTGTTTGTATAATTGTATTTAAGGAGTACACGTTTTCTTAACACGTGAACTATGCTGCTACGTTTTAAGGTGTGAAAAGTGTTGCCACGTATTTTCACAATGGATGTTTTTGTTTGTGAACATGGAAGACATGTTTTTGATTTACCATTCGATGTAAATTGAGCTTAAACCATAGTCATCAATTTCATAGGATGAGAAGGAGCAATTTACAGTTGTGTTCTAACTACTACAATTTATAATCTAAGGCCATGATTAGCATTTCTATAACAATACTTAAACTTTATTACTAAATAATTGGGGTTAATGATATTTAGAGTAAAATATATAAATTCAAAGGTGTCAAATTATTGAAAATACTGATGACTTCTTCATGCAAATTCCGCCCTAAATACACACAATTGTGTCTTTATAGAATATACCCGCACGTGTACCCTGATTTAACCCCTAAACTATCTCAAAAGGGACCCTAAGGGCCTCTACAAACCATCCCATTTTGTAAGAACTATTCGAATTCAAATATATTATGGTAGATTTACCGCTATAGGCCAAGTCCTAAGCCTTTATTGCACACTAAACATGAGACTAACCTATTAACTGTTACTGTTCGTGATAAAATGAAAGGCTTGAAGCCGTTTATACCGTTACGTTTGAGGCCCAACGATAGAATTGGTTTGAATTTTCAATTCCTACGAGACCAGAGTCTATCCTATCTTGAAGTAACTATTTGTATCAGATACGCAAGAGCATAGGCTTATAGTTTAAGAAATTTCCGGTAAATTCTAACCTTAACTTTGTTAGAGCCCAAAGTTTTATGATCCTGATTCAATTTGAGTTTGCTGTACGTGCAAAAATATGCTTCCGTCAAAACTGTGTGCAATTTTATTAAAGGAAGCATGAAATAATGAAAACCAATAATATTATTTAATATAATTTGATCACATGAAGTATAAATTCGTTTATAAAACATTCCAGAATATATTAGTTAAGTTTAAAATAAATTTTTGAAGTCTTCAATATTTTAGGCTTAAAACATAAATTTTTAGCGCGAAATATTTTTACTCGCGAGGTTTTAGCGCCAAATATATTAACGCGCGAAATTTTAACGCCAAATAATTTTACGCGGGAAATTTTAGCGCCAAATAATTTTACGCGCAAAATTTTGGCGCCAAATATTTTTACGCGCGAAATTTTAGCGCCAAATATTTTTACGCGCGAAATTTTAGCGCCAAATAATTTTACGCGGGAAATTTTAGCGCCAAATAATTTTACGCGGGAAATTTTAGCGCCAAATAATTTTACGCGGGAAATTTTAGCGCCAAATAATTTTACGCTGGAAATTTTAGCGCCAAATAATTTTACGCGGGAAATTTTAGCGACAAATAATTTTACGTGCGAAAATTTGGCGCCAAATATTTTTACGCGCGAAATTTTGGCGCCAAATATTTTTACGTGCGACATTTTGGCGCCAAATATTTTTACTCGCGAAATTTAAGCGCCAAATACCCACTGAATTTTTGCGCAATATTTTCGCAATGAATAATTTAACGCAATCAGTCTTCGCGCCAAACTTTTTACACGAGCGAAACAAACATAAAAGTCCAGAAAATTTCCAAAAATATATTTAATAAAGAAAACTTTAAGGCATTTATTTTAGGCCTAAAATCAAATAGATCCGAATAGGTTTTGATCTTATAATAATGATTTATGACTTTTAATAGCCTACTTTATCACTTGAAGGCTACATATTTTAATATTATTTCATTCTACCTTTAATTTTAAATGTATAGTTAAATGTATAGTATCTGTACCTGTTGAAATCTCAAACGCGTTCTGGTTGTATTTGGGCAACACTGGGCCTATAACTTCTCACGGTATACATATGGGGAATCAGTGTTGACACAACACCTATAAAATGGGCACCCCATCTTTGGGTATAGATTGAAAAAAGGCCCCCTTTTACTATAAACTGTTTCGATAGAAATCTAACTCTATATATTAGTCCTTGAAATTGCACCCAATTGACAATGCTACCAAAGGCGAATAAGACCAAGCTCTTAAAGTTTCAACGAAAAGGCCTATGAGGAACCCATTGGTTTATTGACTTTCGAATGGGGAAGAAACGTAGGAACTTCTCTCTCATTTTCCGATTTTGTTTGATTTGAGTTTGAGCTTTTGAGGTCGGTTATCGTAATGATCTACTTTTAAAAATATAAGGTTTTCATAAGCAACTGATTTATGACCTTTATTTCGGGACGGTTGATATTTCGTTTGGGATTCACACGTATACCCTACAATTCTTTGTGAGCGTTAGAATATCATTCGGACCTCATTTTTCATATCGAATATAAATATTTAAAAAGAAATCATTGAAGGTTTTAAATTTTTTTTTATCGTATCAGCGTTTGACCACCTTACATTATTTGAATTTCGTATTTCCGGAAAAATTGGAATCATTTTTCATATAAGACAGATTTCGAGGTTATGACAGTGTGACCCCAATAAGATTGCTTTGATTTTTCTGTTAGGTATGCTAGATATTCTTTAAAAGGAGATTTAAACGAAAAATAATTTTTCATATTTTATTTCGTACCTCAGAATACGCGATAACCCTTGCAACCATATATTTACTTTTGGTTATAGATGAAGTGAGTCTGTAAAGAATTTTTCACGAGTTTCAAATGAAAATTGTGTAGAATTTTCGGAAAGATCGTTAAAAATTACAGCAACAGTAAAAATTATTGTTTTACAATCGAAATTTTTCAAAAAAAAAAAAAAAAAATCCGAAATATCATGTCATCACATCATAGATATTTGGAATTTATATTAAATCTTGATACTTATAGCTGGACTAGACTCGTTAAAAACCTAGTTAATTTTCAAGTTTCATAAAAACTCCTAACCTTTTTGAATAAGGGTTTATAAAAGTATGAGAAAATTAAGAATATTATCAGAAGCCGATGAAACCCTCCTTTGAAGTCTATTACTCCAGAGTCTTGTCTACCCCTCTCTGTATGGGTTAGTTTCAAAAAGCGCGATTCGTACGCCTCCTAACGGTAGATATTTTCGGAGCGGGAGTTCGTCGAGCGAATATCTCTAGCAGCCTTGGAGTTCGTCAAAAAAAACGTCGTCGTTTGTGGAGAGAGAGAATTTCCAATTTCCCGTAGACAAGGGGTATGAAGTAGGACCCCTTCCGACCTCTTAAAATTGTGAATTTTACCCATACAGAGAGGAGCGCTATATCGAACATTAGAGCAGTAGACTTCAAAGGAGGGTTTCATCGGCTTCTGATATTATGCATACACCTTCGAAACAAATGGTGACAGTCTCACTTTATGAGAAATTACATTTTTATTGTAGAAAATATTCAGGCATACAAATTTTTCCTTTTCATTTAAAACAATTCTAATGAAATCCCAAACTCGTAATTTGCTTAATTGTCAGATAATATATTTCCCATTGAAATTATGAGTTAAATCGAGTTAGAACAACCATTTTATATTTACTTCAAAAATGTTATTTCCGCCGCTGTAACCCTAGTTAGGAGGTCCCTAACTCCTCCAAAACAACTAATACGGCTATCACACCAACGCGGATTTTAACGGAAAATAAATCAAGTTTGAAATTAACTCTTCCGTCAATTTTCCAAAGCTATCACTCGAAATTGGAAGCAAGAGGACAAAGTTAAAAAAAAAAGGAAAAAGCTATATAAAATTAACGATCATTTTTGACCATCAACATCGGCTTACAAATCCTAAACTTAGCCCTCATCTTAATCCGCTTCCAGTCCGAGTATAGGGAATAAATGTAGAACGTGAGGGGTACCGACGCTAAACGGGATAGTTCACCCAATAAATCCGAATGGGTAAGGGATAGAAACATTGTAATGGACGCTTAAAGTTCACACGTCAGAAAACTAACGCCAGGTGTCTCGAATTCAATGAATAGTTCTGTAGGAAGCGCCATTACCAAGAATCCATTCGGGTTCCATAAGAATATGGGAGCATAGCTTTAGCCTCTGGTACCATCCTCCCAAACTTTGTAACAAAAGTTCGTCCGCAATTTTCCCTACATTTGTACGCTTAGATCTTTTTTCGGTCGGCTCCATTTTTATTACCCAAAATATTATGTCAAGGTCGTTAGTGGCGTGGGTAAATTATAGATGTCAGGAGCGATTTACTTGAAAAATCGATTCGAAGCGGACGAACTTTTGCTACAAAGTTTGGGAGGATGGTTTTTGAATCGCGGCCCTCCCATATTCTTATGGAACCTGAATGAATTCTTGCCATTACTCTATTCCCCTTTTGCATTGTTGTTGAAACTGAATCGGGCTTCCAATCTAGGATTATTAACACTGGACACCTACCTTAATTAATTACAAAACCTTGCATTGATAAGCGTCCTCTTACGGCAAAAGTAAGAAGTAACAAAAACCACGCGCTCGTCTACCTATGCTCTAACCCTAGCAAGCATGCGCAAAGTTTTGTTGGTTCTTTTGCAACTGTTTATCGTTAGAGAACGCTTTTAATGCCAGATTTTGTTATCTATCTCCATCTATTAAGCAAGGAGGGAAATAAGAAATTTTTCTTATTGGACAAATGTCCAGTAACCCCCCTTAAAAAATTCAAAAGTTATCGGACATTTAACAAAATTACCGGACAATGCTACATTTCCTGTACTGAAAAGGTACTTTTTTTTTATCGGACATTTGTCCAGTGACCCCCTCTTAAAGATAAAAAGTTATCGGACATTTTGAAAATTTATCGGACAAATGACCAGTGACTTGTGCTTATTTCCGTCCCTGCTATTAAGATATTTGTCTATTGTATTATCTGCATCCATATTAGACCTCTAATTCGATTCAGACCACGAGTCAAAACATTTCTCTGCAGTGTTGTAAGCAGAAATCTTTCTTGAATCGATTTGAATCGATTTCTCGAAACTGCGTGCTTCGGGAACCAGTTTCAAACTGATTTCGCTGCAGTCGTGACCTTAACTTATGAAGTTATATCAGAAGTAGATGAAACCCTCCTTTGAAGTCTACTACTCTAATGTTCGATATAGCGCTCCTCTCTGTATGGGTAAAATTCCCAATTTTACGAGATCGGAGGGGTCCTACTTCATACCCCCCTGTCTATGGAAAATTGGAAATTCTCTCTCTCCACAAACGACGACGTTTTTTTTGACGAACTCCAAGGCTGCTAGAGATATTCGCTCGACGAACTCCCGCTCCGAAAATATCTACCGTTAGGAGGCGTACGAATCGCGCTTTTTGAAACTAACCCATACAGAGAGGGGTAGACAAGACCAGGGAGTAATAGACTTCAAAGGAGGGTTTCATCTACTTCTGGTTGTATAGAACAAATTTCCAATAACCGGTTAAAATGGCAAATGTTGGAGGTAAACTCAATATGTTGTTTTGAATATGTACCTCACACTCGGTCTTTAAGTCCATACCCAAGCAATATACGCATTTTCGAACCTTATTCACCATCGCTTCTTGGATAAACCATATAGTCTTTGCGTTACTTGTTTGACATTGATACCAACGTTACGTACTACTAGGAACTAGTTGAAAACTTAGTGTCGAGTGACGCGGTTTACTGAACTGTTTGCGTTTCCTCCCGTTTCCAATAAGGTTTCTAGTTTTGGTATATAGCCGAAGCAAGCTCGAGTCTTCGAGCAATCCGATCACTTTCAGGCCCGGTGCGTTCGGCGCTGGTTCTCTCTATTTCTCTACTCCGTTGCTCTTAATCCGTGTATGATGAGAGTCAAATCGGCCTAATAGCGTCAGTTATGAGCCGAGGCGTGCCTTAATCTGATTAAAGGGGATTTACGATTTCGATATTGTGACTGTGTTGAGTCGCTGGCCCTTCCAATACTGTAGCCGATCTTTCGACCCGCTACCTCATTAGAATCGTCGGTGGGGAAAATTTTAATGATATATATATTTATATATAGTGCCTATACGTATTCCTATCAAAGATTCTTTGAATTCACAGAATGACAACCCGAAACTTTGCTTTCCACGTAAACTTTTACAGCTGCGTAGTTTATTATTGAAAGAATTCAAGCGAATGAATTTTAGTTCGAAATTGTGAAATATTGTTTACAAGCTTTGCATTTAAATACACCACCCCTTTATAAGGACTATTTTCTTAACTATTTGCCTTAACTATTTGTCTTAACTATACACAAAATGGTAGACAAGGTGTATAATTAGTGTCCATTTTAGATAAAAGAAAATTTAGTATTTTATCCGTAGAATCGTTTTACAAATTATTTGATTTTCCTCTTCACCCTCCATTTAAGGAATTAGTACTGAATTTATTAATTTTAAAGCAATTAAATATTAAGAGAAATTAAGAAAACAAAGATCATATTACATTTAATTTACTGTAAATTAACGAACAAAAATGTGGGTAGTTTCTATCATGTTTTTATGTATTTACTAGTTACAGAAGCCGATGAAACCCTCCTTTGAAGTCTACTACTCCAATGTTCCATATAGCGCTCCTCTCTGTATGGGTAAAATTCCCAATTTTACGAGTTAGAAGGGGTCCTACTTCATCCCCCCTGTCTACGGAAAATTGGAAATTCTCTCTCTCCACAAACGACGACGTTTTTTGGACGAACTCCGAGGCTGCTAGAGATATTCGCTCGACGAGCTCCCGCTCCGAAAACATCTACCATTAGGAGGCGTACGGATCGCGCCTTTTGAGAATAACCCGTACAGAGAGGGGTAGACAAGACCCGGGAGTAATAGACTTCAAAGGAGGGTTTCATCGGCTTCTGGTTTAACCCACGTTATCAGGTTTCGAGTTACAAAAAGTGGATATTTAAAACGTTGCAAAAGGTTACCCTCTTGTTATCTTGTTAGGCTTAATCAACGATTGAAAATAGGCTTTATCCACGATACGATGAACCTTCTGTTTATTGAAATAAATATTCGTCGCGTGTTTTGAAATAAAAACACAAGCGGAGTTTGCAATGATGTTTAACATATCTAACTCTGAGTGTACATTTTAGCGTTCCCTACCGTCAGACAGACTTACCTAGAGAATTTTAAATATTATTATTGTGAGATTTGTAAATTATACGAAGAATGCCTTCTTCTACAGGTACTTGTACCTAACTTTGAAAGAATTAATGTTACTAAGACGGGACGAAATTCCCAAAATTCAATTTAAAAAGTATATGATCCCCAAATATGCAATATGTATTTTTATTTTTTTCCTTCAAGAGGGAAGACTCCCCGAATTTAATATTAAAGTGTGTTTCCAGTTGCTTATAAAAATGTCAAGGACCCTTATGACGCGTGAACACTACACTTGGCAATTTTTGGAGGACCCTATATATCGGACGGGGCTGAAAATGCCCTTTTCATAAAAGTATCAATGAGTATCGCTTTCCCATGACCAAACCGCCCCCAAAATTTAGGCGGGAAACTATGTCAAGCTGCAGGGGGGACATTATGACCCCGCTAAATCGTAAACAACCTCCGAAACTGAATACAGTTAATGGATCGTACGTATACTGAAGATGTCGGTAGGCTACCGCTAATGTATTTTCTATGGAGGCGGTACACTCCGGTATGTGGCGCTAAATTAACCCTATATAAGTATAATTATCTTTCTATGTATGTATGTCTGTCGGTCGGTTGGGAACGCCAACGTTTAAGAGCGACGTTAGCAAAATTCGAAAAGCTGAAAAGTACTCCTATTTTAAGATGTTTAACAAGCATTTTAAGTTAAATTAGTTTATACTTTCGTTAATTAAATTATCTTTAAGTGAAAGGAAATATTGTTTCGAACAGCTGTGGTCCCTGTCAAAGGTAATTAACTGAAACAAAGTAAGAGGAATTTCAGTAATCATAATGTATATATTATGTATATGATTATGCCACAAATTTTCTAAAATTTTCCGTCATTTATTTATTGTAGTAAAATAAGAACTACTAACCAATATGTTAATTTTAAATCAATGTTGATATTTCTATGAATAGGCTTAGTTTGGATCAAAACCTAGGAGTAATTAAAATTTATTCATGCTACAGCTATTCAAATTGATCGATTTTCAAATGATCGAAATGGCTTGAGGAAAGTTAGGTTAGTTTAGTTTAACTAAATTAATTTCTGACAATCATTTCAAAGTTGATACCTTGGACATAAAGCCTCATAGTTGTAATTTTTAACAGTTTTTATCGGTTTACGCAATTGTAAATTAAGTTTTTTTATTTTTAGAAATAAGAAAGTGGTTTATTTTTTATAATACCAGTTTCTACCAGCTCCACCCCCGTATTTTATAATATATCTTTATTCGTCCTTCCTCCCTGTACATCTTTCGGGATTCGCGAAGCCTCTCCTCAGAATCTTGATCCCGATATTTGGTTTTATCAAAGCCTCCCTCTAGCTGTGGGTCTTGGAAATGGTTGGAGGGCTGTCCAACTCTCACTTTCTCTCTCTCTGGCGCGCTGCGCCCGCTACCCGTTAGTACAATTACGAAATGCCTCGTCTAATTTGGGCTGTCACAAACCGAGCCCCAGTTTATTAAATACCGGAGCTCGTTAAGCGGGGAATCCCGCCGCCGACAGGCCACCCGCACAAGCGCCCAACACCCAAAACTCCTCTCGGCTTTTGCCTTTTCAGATACGCGAACCCTTAGAAGGTTCTGATATACGAGATGGCACTGTTCGAATTACTTCGGGGAACCCAATCTGAAATTTGTTTCCGGTAAAGAAAATACCCGCTCGATTTATAATAACCAATGAAAAAAGAAAATTAAAATAATTATAATCAGTATATAATTTGGTAATATTGGTAACTCGAGAATAACATGGTTCGTAGGATTTGAAGTTATGATGAATCAATAGTTTGCCGCGCATTAGGGACTAAATATCCGACACTTTCTGGGGAATTGATAGGTTAGACTTCCAAAATTGTTTGGGGATGGATTGAATATTTATGTTTAGGTTATATTAAATTCGTTAAGACCTATGTGTCGGGCCCCTTCAAAACGTATCTCTTGGACGGACTCTTTGGGGGAGTCTTCAAGACGTTTTCTTGGGGGGTTTCGGACTTCAAGACGTACTTTCTCTTTGGGGGGATTTCAAGACGTACTTTCTCTTTGGGGGGATTTCAAGACGTACTTTCTCTTCGGGGGATTTCAAGACGTACTTTCTCTTTGGGGGGATTTCAAGACGTACTTTCTCTTTGGGGGGATTTCAAGACGTACTTTCTCTTTGGGGGGATTTCAAGACGTACTTTCTCTTTGGGGGGATTTCAAGACGTACTTTCTCTTTGGGGGGGGGGGGATTTCAAGACGTACTTTCTCTTTAGGGGGGGGGGGGATTTCAAGACGTACTTTCTCTTTGGGGGGATTTCAAGACGTACTTTCTCTTTGGGGGGGACTTCAAGACGTACTTCTTTGGTGGGGACTTCAAGACAACTCATCACTTAACAAAAGTTAATAAGGGGATAACTTTTATCGAATGCGAACAGACCACGCTACATCAATCTGTTATACATGTTTTTATATTCTATACTCGCGAGATGATAATACATAGCCGATCTATAAGTACCTCCCCTCCTCAAATCCATACTGTTTGCCTTAAAGACGTAGACGGAACGTAGCTATCTCCTTACTGCCCAAATAGCTTGACATTCCTCATAAATAAACCCTGTTTTTGAACCACCGTAGACTGCACTAAATAAGAAAGGCAAATTGGGATTAATTCGAGCTATCTAGGATCAAGGTAAAGCTAGCGGTATCGGTCTATAATGGCAACCATAAACGAAAGGGATCCGAAACACTAGTAATATGAAATGTCAAGCTCATAGGCCGGCCCTTAATTGACAAGAATTTAGCCGCGCGAGTTGGTCCTACGGTTCAACCCCCCAAATCCAAAAGGGCGGATATAGTTATCTCTCCTACGCCTTTTCTCCCTTAATTATATTCTCATTCGTTTCGACACCAAAGAGTATAAACACGAGGAGTTGAAGCTATAAGAATATCTCATATCACGCTCCACATTCTTTTCAATTTTGTTAAAATAATCATAATTGGTTAGGGAAACGTATTTTAAACGAAAAAAGTTTAATTTAAGCAATAATAACTTAAAAACGGAAAGTCTATGACAGAGACTTCGATTAGGAACCTTCTCTGTGAGGGGTAAAAATAGTTTTGTAAATTTACCGGAGTATCAACGTATTGCTATCCTAAATAGTTCGTGTCTGAGAACCCAGGTGAAGAGTTAAATTATATTAGCTCTCGGTATCGTTAGTCTCAGACTTCAGACTCGAAATATTCCCGGGGAAACCTCTTTTAGTTGGATATATCAGAGAAGAATATGGGAGGGCCGCGATTCAATAACCATCCTCCCAAACTTTGTAGGAAAAGTTTGTCCGCTTCGAATCGATTTTTCAAGTAAATCGCTACTGACATCTATTATTAACCCGCGCCACTAACGACCTTGACATAATACTTTGGGTAATAAAAATGGAGCCGACCGAAAAAAGATCTAAGCGCACAAATGTTGCGAAAATTGCGGACGAACTTTTGCTACAAAGTTTGGGAGGATGGTACCAGAGGCTATAGCTATGCTCCCATATTCTTATGGAACCCGAATGGACTCTTGCAGATAAGTGTTTTCTACGAGCAAAGGCAAGAATAGCGGTCTGGTTCTAGACTTATTTATTTATTTGTGATTCAAGGGCTTCAAAGAAGATTAAGATTACTCTAGCAAAAAACTCCATTTATCCTAAAACTGCGCATCCATTTCTTAATACTCCTTGTTTTCTCTTCACCAACTATGCGGATATCGCGACGCTCTGAAAGTTTTGGGTCAAAACTATATTCAGAGATACGATACTGTACATAAAGGCTGGCTAAGCCTTTTAGAAAAGTATAGTTGGGATTTCTCGAGATGTTCTCGAATTCCAATGATTCCTTCGTCATTCGCGAATCTCATTGAACTTAATTGACTCTATATAATTCAGAAAATTTATTGAGCATTGGAGATAAGGTCGTATTTGGCACTCTTAAAATATTCTAGCCTTTTTTTTTATTCCATTCGTAAGTTTTAATGAATACTTCGTATTATATTCCAATTAAATGGAGATTTAATTATATTTAATTATCGAAGGAATTCCAAGCCAATAATTAAATATTTTGACGGATTGAAGATTAAAACAGATCGTTGGATTCGTGAGGAATGTCACGACATATTCTTCACGAAAATGGTATTTGAAGTAAAATGTCTTATGATGTTTAACTAATCAGTTCGCAAATTCAGGAGTTTAAACGTAAAAATAACTACTCTTTTCTGTGAATCGAAGATTATCGGTATCGTTATTACGTCAGCTATGATTAGATTTATACTTAATATTCCATCTCTTATCCGAATATCAAAGTTCAACGTTGATTTATTTTCGAGTGTCTTGTCTGAAGTTTTTTCAACCGACGTTAGTCCTAAAAAATGAAGGGTGTAGGAGTCCTAGCTTTTTGCAGCTTGATTGTGGGCGGTTTTGCCTATCAATACGAAACGAAGTATTTCAGACAAAGGGTAAACTTCAAACTTCTTTGTAAGTTTGTATTTAATACCAATTCAAACCCCGTTTCAATCGGGTGTGTTTAGGTAGATCACTTTAGTTATACCAATGACGATACCTATATGGAAAGGTACCTCCTATCCAAAGACAACTGGGTCAGAGGAGGTCCCATCTTCTTCTACGCTGGCAACGAGGGTGACATATTGATGTTTGCTAACAATACCGTAATCCGCAGTCGTCTTAATTCACTTTGGATGTTTTATTAAGAATCTTGTTTTAGGGCTTGATGTGGGAATGGGCACCCGAATTCCAAGCCATGATTGTTTTTGCCGAACATCGTTATTACGGTGTATCTCAACCGTATGGTAAAAGGGCTTATGATGTTAGTTCCAAAACAACTCGCAATTATTTTTATTAGTTGAATGATGCTATAAAATTATGCCAAATATAAAATATTTTTAATGTAGTTCTTTACTACCTAATCTAATAGATATATTCTAACATTTAACACAAGAATTAAATATCATAAATAAGGACATTTGGGCATGAAATTAAGGTTAAACTTGACCAGCACAATCTTGATTTTTGTATTTGGTTTAATTTTAATGCAATATACAGCTAATTAAAATATATATGGTTTAATATATTCATTTAAGTTTGAGTAAATGTTTTAAGAGTCCGACACATCTTGGTTATCTCTCGACCGAACAAGCACTGGCCGATTTTGCAGTTCTTGTTGATTTTCTAAAACAATCCATTGATGGCGCGAAGAATAGCCCTGTCATTGTATTCGGTGGTTCCTACGGAGGCATGTTAGCGGCTTGGTTTAGGATGAAGTACCCTCACGTTGTCGATGGGTAATTTTGGATTTAATTTTTAATATTCGATTGGTGTATCTTTGAATCGTTTAAATTAGGGCCTTAGCGGCTAGCGCCCCAGTTCTTCAATTCACTGGCGTTACGCCATGCTCTGTTTTCTATCAAATTGCTACGAAGGCTTACAAGAGGGAAAGTCAAGAATGTCCTAAAGTTATTCGCAAGTCATGGGGGATTGTTCGTAACTTGAGCAAAACTGGTAAAAGTTTCACTTATAGCGTCAATTTTACCTTGGTGTAATTCGGAGGTCATTGTTGCTTAGATTCTGGTCTTAATTTCTTGACCAAGACGTTTGGTCTTTGCGAACCATTAACTGTCGATAAACTTAGCAATTTCACTTATTGGTTGGAGGAAACTTGGACCAACGCAGCCATGACAAATTACCCTTATCCAACTTCATTTTTAATGCCCGTACCGGCCAATCCAGTTAAGGTTAGTTCAAGGTCAAATAGTTCCAGGTTATAGCCAAAGGTCATGGCGTATATTGAATGATTGGTTCTCTCGTACGTAGGAAATATGCAAATGCATGCCTGATTCTTCCAAACCTGACAACGAGTTGATCGTTGATATTTTCCGGGGTGCTTCTATCTTTCAAAACTATACCGGACAAACTCCTTGTTTTAACATATCAGTAGCTGGTGGTGCTAGTTTGGGTGACGAAGGTTGGGATTTTCAAACTTGCACCGAAATGGTCATGCCAATGTGCTCCGATAACGTCAATGACATGTATGACGTGGTGCCATGGAGTTTTAAGGATTTTTCGAGCAATTGCCAACAAAAATGGGGCGTTACTCCTCAAGCTGAAAAGGCTGTACAAATGTACGGTGGTATCCATATCAACGCATCCAGTAATATCATTTTCAGGTTAGGCTTAACTGACTAGCTGTCTATACGATTTGAAAGTGAAGTTCAAAAACTAAAACGATACTTAATGTTTTAGTAACGGATTATTGGATCCGTGGTCCGGAGGTGGCGTTTTGCAATCGTTGTCCGATTCTTTGGTCGCGATTCTTATACCCGAAGGCGCCCATCATTTGGATTTACGCTCCTCTAATCCCGCGGATCCACTTTCAGTTGTTAACGCGAGGAAACTCGAGAAACAATTGATTAAGAAATGGATTAAGGAAGCTCGAATGTATCGTTCTAATAATTAACTCCTGATAATTGAAATAAAATTTAATGGGGTCGATAGCTCAAGTTGTATCTTGGATCTCGAGTAATTTATGGCTCGATTGTTTTAAGGATTAGTTTAACTACCATTGGTATCGAAAGTTGGGATCATTAAAACCAACTTTTAACTGTTGATATCTAATTAGTATCTCTAAATACCACGCATCGATAGAATTGTATTGACCATTTCAACTTTGGTCTAGGGTAAGGTCGGGGCCATCCAATTTTTAGTGGAACTTAGGGCAGATAGTATACCTTAGTATCCCAGTTCTATCGTGAAGGGCCCCTGCCCACCCTTACGGAAAAAAGTTAGTCTGATCTGAAGAGGTCTTCAAGAACACTACAAAAGTCTTGGGGAAGTCTTTAAGACTTCCCCAAGACTTATTGACAAAATGGAAAACTTCCCCAAGACCTCTTAAGATTTAACTTTTTTTGGTAAGGGCCAGTTTGAATCATGTAATTTAAATCATTTAAAGAAAATAGTTAATTTTATTGTTTTTAAAGTTTACATTTTTATAAATTTATACAAGATGCGAATCATCAGGTGATTCCTCGTCACTATCAAACTCCGCGTCTTCGTCTTTGACCCATTGTCCCGTGTTCCAATCCTTTTTCCAGCCTGATCTGAAATTTTAAACCATTTTAAGTCAAATCCATAATTATTTATTTGTATTTCATTTACTGTCTCAGTTTAGAGTAGTATTCTTGTCTGGCTTTTTGGTCCTCTGGTTGATGAATTGTCGCGAAACTAGTAATTGTTGAACTAGGAATAACCGATTCCATTTGGGTTATCTGGGGTGAAGGCGTAGATAGTTTTGGATATGTCTTCTTTGACTTTTTCACAACATCCTCGAAGCTTTTTTTCTTTTGGACGTTCTTGAGATAAGTTTGGACAACTTTGTGAGCGGCTTTAGAAGCCGAAGATGATTTGTCCCGAGTAGTACATTGTGTGGTAGATGTTGAAGGTGTCAAGTCCAGGGTTGGTTTTCTTCCGCAGCTATTGTACGCTTTTTGTTTGTGTAATGAATTCCCGCTACCTAAAGAAGTCTGCTGCGAGTTTAAAGTGGTTTAATTTAACATAACATATTGTACACCATACATGGAGTTAAAAAAACCCAGGAGAAAGTTTCCAAACTAATTACGGTTGCTTCTAATTATAGGACTCCATAAAAATCAAAATAGGAATTTACTTTAATAGATTTAGTTCGATTTTCATCAGGATTATTTTTTGACATATCTCGCTGTTGTTTATCTTTTAATTTTGCCAAATGTTGGGTAAAATCTAAAATTAAATGCTAAAATGAAACATTAGGTTGCGAAGGAAATGTAAGGTATAATTTTGGCCGTTAGGAGTACAACAGATCTAGCATTTCTCAAGAGGACAAGGTTTTTCAAGCTATCTCATCCGCTTGCGCTCCAACCGTCAAAAATCTTCATATCCCCATATAACTAGTTTCTTACAATGTTGATGCTTTTTGCCTCTCCTATGCGAGTAAAGCATTTCGACAGTGTCGAAAATGGGTCGATAGGAACAAATTGCGCATGTGTACCTATAAGATAAGAATAATATAAAATGGTTTTAATATCTGTATTTCCCGGGCTTTATATGAACTAGCATTCGTAAATTTTATTGGTTAAAGGCCATATCTGCTCTAATATTTGCCCCTTTAAAATCATCTTCCCTTAAGCGCGTAACCTAGCTTTGATTGTACAATTTCTTATGGTCAACGTCGTCTGCTAAGTAAGATAAGGCGTATTTAAAGGGGCTATAAAATTGCAGATAGTCCCTTTAAGTTGGGCTTTAAGGCATTCTTTAATCAAACTCGCCTTCCATTGCTTAGTAATTTGGCTTCATCCTCTGGAATATGATCAATCAATAGATGGTTAATTCTTCTTTTCTAATTAATTCGGCACATTAGTAAATCAAATTTGTTTAATTCAATTTAATTTAATTAAATATACCTGTAAGTCCCTTAAGAGCGCTGTATCGTCGCCATCCCGCTTAAAGGACATTTTTAAGCTTGTAAATAGATCGAGCAGACGAATCTTAAAAACGAATCAATTTCTCACCAACTCCCCACTAAGGACGGAAAATGGTTTGCCATCTATTAATAATAATATTAATTAATATTAATTAATGAAATATTAAGCTCAAAACATTCCCGAATATAAATAAATATCAAGAGTTAATGTTGAGCATTAATACTTTTAAAATTAATTTAATTTAATTACTGTTTTTTAATCGATAAAAACTTAGTTCACGATCTTCCTCCGTGATGCCGCTTTAATTTTAAAGCTACCGCCAAGTATTATTATATCGTGGAGCGGGAGTAGGAAAATCTTTACCTAAATTTTACAAATACTTGTTTCCGGATCTCCCCGCTTGGTGGCGATAAGGCGGGAAACTTAGCTCCTCCTGTAGCTCACGTTACGTCCTTAGTGTAGTCTCTCATTCGTCCCGCTCTGGCAGTCAAGCGCAAGTTGAAGCGCTAGTGCTGTTTTCGCGGGCTTCTTTCGTGGTCCTAAAAAGCAGGTGTAGCTCAGATAGAAACTTACAGTAGAAAATCGGCGTGGATTAATCCTTAAAAGGTTTTCCGTTTATTCGACCGGTAACCGGAAAAAAGTGATCTGTCAGTTAAGATCACGTTTTTTTGAGAGACACTTTTCGTGTGGCGAAGACCTCCGGACAAAGGAACTCCCTTATTTTCCGAATAGAAAGAACTTAAAATTTTCTGACCAAGGCCCTAACGTCATATTTGTTTATCGTCGACCTCAAAGCGAGCACGTTTTTGAACGTTGATTTCAAGTGCCAAAGTTCATCCGCTAACCTCTAAACTTACTCGTAAGTCTTAAATTTTTCAATAATTAAGTAAGGGTAATTGTTTTGGGGAAGGTGCTTTGTTAATTATTTAATAGTGTGATTTTTTTTTAAACTAAGAATTTAACCTTTAAGTTTAATGGGTACCATTAATAGATATTTAATTAATTAGCAATTAATACTAAATTGTTTCGACTAAGTGCATTTCTGGGAGTAGAGATTTTAATTAGGCTTAATGATATAAAATATTCACTGATCAACTTTACCAGCTAAAGTAGGGTTTTGTTTTTTTGGTCGAAGCTTGAATGTTTTTCTATTTTAATCATCTCAATCATAATTTATGATAAAGCGTCAGATAATTTATGTTACTAGTACAAACATAACGATTAATCAAATATTAAATCAGTATGAAATGAAACTGATAAATCGTGAAATCTACTGTTCTATTGTTTTCGTGTTAAAAGAGTTTTTTTTTTTTTTTTTTAAATCGAAAATTTCCTTTTTCAATATTCGAATTTACTAGAAAGGGCGGGAAACTTTCCCAATTTTAAAATAACACACATCCTTGTGAAAAAAAGGAACAACCTCGCCATAAGCCTAACATTAAACATCACGTTTGAGTTTGATAATTTTGCCTCAGGGAAATTTTAAATTCAAGAAACTAAAACTTGCGTGTTAAAGGTTAAGTCTCTTATTTGTAACAACCAAATTCAACCATAATTTAAATAAGATCAGTTACTAAAAATATTCCCCGCAAAGTAAAATATGATTAACAGTAAACCGTTAATTTGCCACCTGAGCATTTGAACAAAACTGACTTTAATGTCAATGTTAAGCCCCATTTCCAATCTTGATTGAAGACGCGCCTTTTCAGAGCGTATTCCTAGTTTAATTTTAATCCTAATTAAATCTTGTTAGACTTAGCCTTTAAGGTAGAAAATATGAAAACTGGCTTTTGTATATACATGTAAATTTCAAATCCCAGCCATAAAGACTCAGCATGCTTACTGAAAGCGAGATAAAAAGCTGTGTGTGATGTTAGATTTGGCGGGCATTAAAAAAATTTCGAACATCATCACTGCTTTTCAAAACCAGTTCAAGGATGTAGAAAGTTTCTTTTATTTTTATTAATTTCGTCATCGTTTTCTTTGGGGTTTTTTTTTCTGTTCGCCTCATATGCCGTGTTACGTAGTTATAATTTGATATTTTATATTTCCGTTAGTATTGGGGTTAAATGGGGGTAAGATTCGCGTAAAATTTCCATTTAAGGCATGAACGGAAATCAGATTTTGCCCCAAAATGTAAATTTTAGAATAGGACCTTAGTGTCAAACTGGTGATATCGTTTTTATTGACCTTTGATC
This sequence comes from Odiellus spinosus, assembly GCA_963920705.1. Taxonomy (NCBI): domain Eukaryota; kingdom Metazoa; phylum Arthropoda; class Arachnida; order Opiliones; family Phalangiidae; genus Odiellus; species Odiellus spinosus. The sequence goes on along the minus strand of OY987237.1, from coordinate 13,947,027 downwards.
TTTTAAAGCCATTTTTTTAAGAACAGAACGTAAGTTCTAAGCCTAATATTAGTCACGAAAAGTAGGCCTAACTTAATAAAAACTAGAGAGGGAGTTAAGCCTAATTTCATAAACACTGGAGGGAGTTAAGCCTAATTTCATAAACACTGGAGGGAGTTAAGCCTAATTTCATAAACACTGGAGGGAGTTAAGCCTAATTTCATAAGCACTGGAGGGAGTTAAGCCTAATTTCATAAACACTGGAGGGAGTTAAGCCTAATTTCATAAACACTGGAGGGAGTTAAGCCTAATTTCATAAACACTGGAGGGAGTTAAGCCTAATTTCATAAACACTGGAGGGAGTTAAGCCTAATTTCATAAACACTGGAGGGAGTTAAGCCTAATTTCATAAACACTGGAGGGAGTTAAGCCTAATTTCATAAACACTGGAGGGAGTTAAGCCTAATTTAATAAACACTGGAGGGAGTTAAGCCTAATTTAATAAACACTGGAGGGAGTTAAGCCTAATTTAATAAACACTGGAGGGAGTTAAGCCTAATTTAATAAACACTGGAGGGAGTTAAGCCTAATTTCATAAACACTGGAGGGAGTTAAGCCTAATTTCATAAACACTGGAGGGAGTTAAGCCTAATTTCATAAACACTGGAGGGAGTTAAGCCTAATTTCATAAACACTGGAGGGAGTTAAGCCTAATTTCATAAACACTGGAGGGGGTTAAGCCTAATTTCATAAAAGCTAGAGAGGCAGTTAAGCCTAATTTAAAACTAGGAGGAACTATGCGTGCTTTTACTTAAAAATTAACGAAATGTAGAAGGTCGCTTTCATAGTATGTTTTAGGGGTATTATGTTTATGCCTTTATAGCATCATTTTCGTCTTAACTGTTAAGCCTAATTCACTTACGATAGACGAACCTAATTTTAGGATTATTTCTAGATCGTTTAGAAACGTACTGTAACCCTATTTCTATCCTTTGAAGTCGTGTTGAAAACCTCTTTAACTTATTCATTTTAACCTTTATAGCCTTTCGTTTTAACGAGAAGGGATCCGTCATGAAATTTAATAAGCCATAATTAGGACCCCCTAGCTAGTTAAAGCGTGGGCAGCCCTTTCACTTCAGTTTTTAGATCATACATCATAAGAAAGGGTATAAAAATAATTCTAAATGGGAGAACGCGTTAAAATTGTAGATCATATTCTTGGATAAGAAAAGTTCCGAGTGACTTTCCATTAAAACAATCATTCACTTTCTCAGTTAAGAACGTATACCGAGATGATATATAGCTACGTGCAACTATAACTTATATATTTGAACGCTTTTATTTCCAGTTACTGATACATATTTGGGGCCCCATCAATTCATCATTGAAATATTTATAGCATTTTGCCCACTTTATTTGTTAAAGGTTAAATCTCACGTTATAGTGAAAAAGCCATCTAAAGTTAATTCTCATTTGCTACTCATAACTAATACCATTTTAAACAACGAAAACTTACGATTATAAGCGACACCTAACGGTAAACAAGTGCTCAAAGTAGTAACTAAGAAAACTTAGTGCTTATCTACTGCCTCAAGTTAGAAAGTAATTCTCTCAACCAAGCCTTGGCTGGCTTATTTCTAATACTGCAGACACCAGCGTAGTTCTGTTAGTGCTATGAACGTTATTTGGTTTTCATAATGAAATTAGTGTCCTAGTTCATGGTGTATGTTCAGTGATATTGGTCCTTTAAAACTACATTAAACCACGTTTGAAAAAATGACATTCGGGTCATATACCCTACGGAATGTTACCATTTTAAAGAAATCACTTCGGGAGCTGCTAGTATCGGTGGTAACTTGTTACTTTAACTACACCATACTGAACATTATCAAAAAATGTGCCCCTTATCTTGTAACACCATATTTGTATAACGACGTGGGTGTCAAATTAACTCGATAGTACGGAGGAAGGGATGGTACGTTTTGCTTTATACGGTTACTCCGAGTTGTCGCGAAATCCCCAAAATATTTTTCGTTAGCGATAGGAGATTCCCTTTCATGCTGCTTGTTTTTTTCAAGACGATTGTGAAGCGTAGTCAAAGGCAGGGAGAACCGTATTTATTACGCTTGGTTAGGCCGTTTTCTGTGGTATCATTTTACGTTGTGATATTTAGTCAACTCCTCTAACGCTCCTCATCCATTTATAAAGGTCTTGGGGACTTCGATGTCTATCACCACTTCTTAGACGGGCTTTTACTCTTAGTTCGTATCAATTAGAAGTTTCAGTACGTTTGATGATAGTTCTTATCAGACAGTCTACGTATATTCTGTAGGTAATCACGTTTGGGTTGGATTGTAGTCATAATTTGAAATGGTTTTAGTTATTACCACCCTAAGATTTCAATGAAAACCAAGGTATCATCATTTTATCTCCAAGTGCATTTAGAAATCAATTTACCTTTGGTTTTATTGATATCTTTGGGTGAAAAATTCCTCGGGGCCCTTGTTAGGAGTATCGTTGCGCGCATAGTTTAGAGGAGATTAATAAAAATATATTTTCTTTCCCAACTAAAATTGCTTTTCACTCGAAGAGGTTACTGAAGTTTAAGGCATTTTTTAATACGTCAAGATGCAAGTTTCCAGATTATATAAATCTTCTTCAATTCCCATAAGAGCAATTGTGTCATAGCAGAAGCCGATGAAACCCTCCTTTGAAGTCTATTACTCCCTGGTCTTGTCTACGCCTCTCTGTATGGGTTATTCTCAAAAAACGCGATTCGTACCCCTCCTAACGGTAGATGTTTTCGGAGCGGGAGTTCGTCGAGCGAATATCTCTAGCAGCCTCGGAGTTCGTCCAAAAACGTCGTCGTTTGTGGAGAGAGAGAGAATTTCCAATTTTCCGTAGACAGGGGGGATGAAGTAGGACCCCTTCTAACTCGTAAAATTGGGAATTTTACCCATACAGAGAGGAGCGCTATATCGAACATTGGAGTAGTAGACTTCAAAGGAGGGTTTCATCGGCTTCTGGTCATAGCGAATGTTGAGCAGAGCCAATCATGCTTTTTTTCGTTGCAGTTTTATATTAAATTAGGGCAGAAGTAAATAAAATTATCTTACGAGGGAAGAGTTGCTTTATCAACGTATTAAAACGCTGGAAAATAAGGATTAGATTATATATGATTAAATGAGTGAAAAGTTAAAAGTGAACAACTAAACTTGGCGCTTTTATAAGCGCCCTCTAACGGAAAACAGTGAAGGCAAAAGTAGTAGCAAACCAAACCACATGCGGGTCTGACTACTCTCTCCATAGCAGCCACGCACGAGGTTTTGGTAACTTCCAACTTTGGCCCTCACTGTTTGCCGCTAGAGGATGCTTATGAACGCCATGTTTTATTTTTCTCTTTATAGTCTACTAAGATAGGTGCCAATTGTTTGTAGTCCTAGCTTTTAGTAATGAATTAAATATAAATTAATACACAATGATAAGATCTTTTAATTACTCTTTAAACTTATGGTTGACTAATTTAAACCACTTTTGAAACGACGCGTTGCGACTAGAAGCTGTTTAATTAATGAAGTTTTTTTTAAATGCAATTTGCACACAAAAAACCATGCCTGTATTAATTATTAAAGTTAAAGTAAGATTTTTCCAAAAATAAAACGTGTAGCTACTTAAGCTAGCAATATATACTTTTATAATTACCCGCAAACCATTTCAACTCGGCGAAGAATGGTTCATTTTACTTCTAAAAGCGACCAGAAGCCGATGAAACCCTCCTTTGAAGTCTACTACTCCAGTGTTCCATATAGCGCTCCTCTCTGTATGAGTCAAATTCCCAATTTTACGAGTTAGAAGGGGTCCTACTTCATCCCCCCTGTCTACGGAAAATTGGAAATTCTCTCTCTCCACAAACGACGACGTTTTTTGGACGAGCTCCAAGGCTGCTAGAGATATTCGCTCGGCGAGCTCCCGCTCCGAAAACATCTACCGTTAGGAGGCGTACGAATCGCGCCTTTTGAGAATAACCCATACAGAGAGGGGTAGACAAGACCCGGGAGTAATAGACTTCAAAGGAGGGTTTCATCGGCTTCTGAAGCGAGCTATAAACAGTGGCACATTTCTCCTAATTATTTCCTTCTGGATAAGACAAGATAATCGGGGTAAAGTAAGAAAACGTGTATGTTTTTTATCTAAGGGTATATATGTAGCCATTAATAGATATAGGGGCGCCAAGGGTTGGGGTATTCCTGTTAAACCGATGCTGTATGTCTCCGCAGCCACCGTGAGATCGTTATATTCTTGCCATCGTTCGCAGTTTTTGTCGACAAACGCCGAGCGCGGCTTGATTTATTATTAAAACGCCACAACCAACAGCATTCCCTTTCGATGGCAACCGTGCTATCCAGGTTATTATACGTATTACATACCACAAGGAAACAAAAAAAACAAAAAAAAAAAAAAAAACGAATTTTTCAAGTTCAAGGGCTGAGAGACTTAAATTCTGACACTGATACGATGATGAAGCTTTTGTGTGTACCCTTGACGTTTTTATATAAATTCTCTTGCGCGGTTACATGTTTGGTCTCTTTAAAATAGTTATATATTCGCTTGTGAATTCATAAGCGTCCTCTAACGGCAAACATGGATAAAAGTAGTAACTAATTTGTGGAATTAATTTTGCCGAAAAATAATTCTTTATTCGGAATGAATTTTAACTTTATATGTCAGGGCATTATAAAAGTACAGGTATTTTAAACGCTGATTATAGTCATTACCGACTTTACTTATATCATTAAATAAGTATACCCGCATATATCGTTACTGAATCGTTAAATAATCAAGGCTACAACTCTTTAAACTTTCTAATTACCTTCATAAACTCTTAAAGTTTAAATAAATAGAATTGCTAATTAACGCAAGTCCTTGAAATTAGCCTTAACATTAGTAACTTTACAGAAGGAATCATTTCTAGGCGGATTGATACACTGTTAAACCTAATAAGGATTGAAAGTAGTCCATGTGAAATCACTCCGAACCACACTGAGGATATTTAAAAATTCTAGGCTTGTTATTAAATCATCAGTACATTTTTAATTTCAATAATTTAGATCGATATTTAGCCACGCGTATAAACTGAATTTGTGTTCAAGATTCGTTTACTAAAGACTATTTTCTTCCTACTAAGTTTAACATTGTGTATCAATACACCTTAGTATATCGCATTTTGTAAACTATTCTTGGGTACAAAAATGATATTTTTTGTAAAAATTCAAAACAACTCGTTAGTATCCCCCCTTCTCACGATATTAAATTCAATCCCTTCAAGCTATACGTTTATTTAATCAGGGGTAACCGAAGGGTAGACCGCGAAGCGAATTTCCAAACCCCATAATCGCGTATTGCTCATTTAATTGATGCCATATTTTCCTCGCCGTATTACTAGCTGTAACCCAAGCTGTCCGCAATGACCTTAGACAGGTAAAATTTCCTCCCCAAAATAACGGGAGAATGAAATAGAAAATGAAATTTTAATTACATTATTTACCCTTAATTTAAGCAATAACAACTAATTATATAAACCATAGAAAACTTCTGTTTAATTATAGAAATTTTACGAAATTTGAATGATTTAAGCAGTGATTAGTAATTTACTCAATTTGTGTGATTGGACTGATTTTAGATCAAAATTCGAATGCATGATTGGACTGATTTTAGATCAAGATTCGAATGCATGATTGGACTGATTTTAGATCAAGATTCGAATGTATGATTGGACTGATTTTAGATCAAGATTCGAATGCGTGATTGGACTTATTTTAGATCAAGATTCGAATGCATGATTGGACTGATTTTAGATCAAGATTCGAATGCATGATTGGACTGATTTTAGATCAAGATTCGAATGCATGATTGGACTGATTTTAGATCAAGATTCGAATGCATGATTGGACTGATTTTAGATTAAAGATTCCAGTATGATTGGTCCAAATAAAGATCTATGAAACTTTAAAAAATCCTTGTAGAAAAAGGTGTTTTGTAAAAATTTCAAAGTTAAACTTAAATTAAAAATACTTGTTGTAGGAGAAGGTTTGATGTAGACAGATAAATATAAATCCCTAGTAATCCTTATCTGGGATGTGTATAGCGAAGATTTTGATTACAAATTAATCATTTTCAATCTTCCTTTAAAATGGTGCGTAACGATGATAGGGAGTGTCCTTTAAAGCGTGCACCGTCTTCAATAATATCATCAGGATACGTTGCTCCAAAGTTCAACCACGCGTTTAGGTTATAAATGGCGTTAGATATAATACTAATCTCAGCCGTGTTACCTGTATAGTTCAAACCATTCGGGCTAGGAAATAATAAGTGTTATTTCTGTATTTTCCTACCCCATTCTCAGCCCTTAAAATTGACCACCTTTTGGCGCGGTGACGCAATGGCGCGCCCGTGACGTCACGTAAAGATGCTCGGTTACCGTAGCAACCGCCAGACCCTCTTTCCATCCTCTCTCTTTCTCTCTTTCGCGCTTCATCCCAAAAAGCTTTGATCCTCAGCATCCCGAATTTGTATTGTCCCGTTACGGGTATACTCTCGATTACCTAAACTCTAAACTTACCTTTATTGGTCTAAATATGTACGTTAATCGTGTGACTAGGGTTTCTTATAAACTCGATATTGGTACCTTGAAGTATACGGGTCGGCCTTAGGGTTAAAGATATTATATTATAGTTTAATTTCGTCGGGGCATATCTTTATATATTGTAACCCTTTTCGCGCGGATCGAAACTTCGATGGATGATATTTTCGCCGCTTTAGTAAGTGCGCAGTTTCTTTTCGGTTTAATTTCATTGACTCTTTATTTAGTTTTGTATTTAATGCGGGGGTCAAGACGATGCCTATTGGTTTATTTATATTATTAATGAACACGATAGGAGATGAATAGTTTAGCAAAATACTATTATCGAAGACTATTACATATTAAACGTATTTATCATGATAAAGATATAGTAGAAATAGTTTTTTTTTTTTTTTTACAAAACTTTTTTTTTTTAATAAAACCATGTTTTCTCTGTTTTGTACTAGTAATTTGTGATATTACAAGGTTCATACAAACCTGGAATACCTGGAAATATCAGGTATAACTTAAATATTGACAAAATATCAGGGAAATTCTTAAAATTAGAAATAAATGGGATTAATCAGGGGAATTTATGGGTAATACAGTATACTTAAGACTTTAATTTGACACATGGAAATATCATTGAAATTGCCTGATACAAACCTGGAAAAATCACTTGATATAGATTTTTGCAAATACCTAGCTGTTGATAATATGATTATCTACCCTTCATTAAAATTCATTTCATTAGGCACCTGTTTAAGCGTTGAGAAGGAACTTGTTACCCTTGGTTGGTTGCGGTTTTTGTGGTAGAGAATTACGTTACTTTAAAGTTCAAATTATTTGTTGTAATAAAATTAAAATTAGAATAATATGTGATTGGTGAATGAAGGAATAATTTGAAGTATCGGTAGTTTTGATACTTCAATTACTTCAAATGTTTTTAAATTTTGAATTTCTAAAGGTTTTTTTTTTTTTACTTTAATGTGAGATTCATACGGATTTTTGATAAACTTCAAATAGAAATTGAGTATTATTTTCGGAAAGATAGTTAAAAACGATTCAAACTATAAATATATCATAGAAAAAAATTACCACAGCAGTAAAAATAGTATATATTCACCATTTTCGAAATTTTTTAGATAAAAATTCCACAAATTAATAAGTCTCGCGGTCGTATTCGTGAAAGTACTTAATACAGAAAATCTTACGAAAATTATTACGTTTCAGAAATAAATTGCGTCATAATTTTCTAATTTTCATTTTGAACCCGTCAACTCGAAGGTACAAAAAGATAAAATTAAAAAATGTAATAGAATTCGAAAAATGGTTTTAGGTTCAATTAAAATTTTTAATTTATCCTTAATCACAACGAACAAAGCAATATTTTCCCTTTATATATTAATAATTGATATATTAAACCATATATTTAACAAAACTCAAAATTAATTGATTATAAATTAAAAATAAAAAAACCGTGCCATATTTTAAATAAATTATAAATCAAATTATTATTTTCAAAATGACCATGTGTTTAAAATACAAGCTCAAGATAACCTTTATCATTATATATTTTTGCCCCTAACCCTCAAAATCAATTTTCATTAAACTTCTATATCTTATCGTTAAAAAAAATAACATCAGGATTATATGAACATCATTTTAGGGTCGATTTCGCCTCCAGTCTCAAACTATTTAATGCTGAACCCTAATTATTTTTTTTCTCTCTTTTTTTCTTTGTCTCGGTTTTAATGGGTTTGGGGTGCGAACCATCTGGCCCATACACGTGAGATGTATTATAACTCCAGCTCTATTAGTTTCCCACACAGGATATGACGTCATTTCATTATACGCAAGAATGCGGACCGTTTCTTCTATTCTCTTATATTCCCCTTTCATTTCTTACTGTTTCAAGAAATAGAAAAAATCCAGAGCCTATCAAATCTTCATTTTCTTGATACAATTAAGAACAATATAATACATTTTTTAATTGAAACGCAATTTTGATATTTAGTTGGTTACGAGTCACGCGATAAAACGTTGACTGTGTAATTGACAATTCTTATTTAAAGGGAGAATGCAACCTAATTACAAGTGATTTTTTATCGATTCCTTATCGTTTAAATAGGCCTAATCCATCGATAAAAAGTTTACAATACAAATATTAAACTAGAAATAAATTTAAAACTTACCCTGAAAATAGGCTTAGCGGGATTCATGGAGATTCTGAATCGCGTCCGTGTAAGGTCTAGCGACCAATGAGCAAAGGCCCGTCGTTCACGCGAGATCTCCGCGAGACTTACGTCGCGCGCGATTGGTCGCTAGACCTTACACGCGAGGAAATCAGGAGCTCCATGAATCCCACTAAGCCTATTTTCAGGGTAAGTTTTAAATTTATTTCTATTTTAATATTTGTTTGTAAATATTTTCAGTAGTGGATTAGGCCTATTTAAACGATAAGGAATCAATAAAAAATCACTTGTTGTTAGGTTGCATCCTCCCTTTAAGATATCTCTTTGTATCTTTAGAATTTCTAGTAAAGCTTGTCATTTTATAATTTATGACTTTACAGAAGGACAAAATGCCATTTAACAACTTGTACAATTTGCAATTAGTGTTACTATAGTCACGGTTTTTATCGAAGGCAAGGTTTTTCGAATTTTACACCTTTTAAGAAACTTAACGATAAATTTCTTTGCATTAAGTACTTCTACGAAAACGATCGCGCGAAAGCAACCGTGTCAGAACGTGAAGAATAAACTGTAGGCTCTATAATAACCACTTAAATCTAAACTTAACCAAATTTAATTAAATTAAACACTCGATTTAAATATTCTGAAAGTATATTCAAAAATTTCCAATTCTGATTAACTCGGTTTCGCTTAAAATCTAAATTATTTTCAAAATAATTAATTTATTCTTAGATAATTAAATTTTGTCCCTTTTTGAAGTAATTAGCTCAGTCTGATTGGGGGGGAAGCTTACTTTCTCTACTTTCTGCCTTTGTGAAGGTAATATGCTATTACTTTTTTAATCGGTCCATTATATAAACTTCCGTTGAAAAGTGATATCTTAAGCCTTTGTAACTTATTTTTCGATAAGGCCGTAGTCTTAAAGAACTAGGCGTATTCTCGTATACTAGAAGCTATCGATTTGCGCTTATCCTACTTTTAATGAGACTCCAGGCAATAATGGAGAGTTTGGAGACCCCATTCCTTTAGGCGAAGCGAATACTTCAAAGATATTTTCGCTTCTTTCTTCGTGTCCCTTTTTTTTTTTTTTTTTTTTCATCTTCCAAATGATGCTTTAGTTTGAAATCAATTTGAGTTTTCAAAATTTATAAATGTCAATTCCTATAATCTCCTATATTTCTACTCAAAATCTCTAGTTAAGGGTAAAGTTGTAAATCATACTGTCAGCTGTGGCTGTAGAAGATTATTTTAGCTTAACTGCACATTTTCCAGTTAAAATAGTCTGTAAAATTCCATACTATTTAAGCAATTGGATCATATTAATACCACGTTTAAACCGGTGGCGAGAGTTGTGACGCAATAATAAACATGGTTCCTACTTTTAATTATTTTCCTTTTTTATCATATATTTTCCACTTATTTCTTCCTATTTTATCAAATATTTTACACTTATTTTTTCCTATTTTATCCCATATTTTACATAAATTTCTTCCTATATTATCCCATATTTTACATAAAATTCTTCCTATATTTTCCTATATTTCGTAAAGAAATTTCCTATATTTCCTATATAGGATTTTCAAATTTTCAGTGGTCACCCTGAAAAAAATAAATTAAAATAAAACTCCAGGGCTGTTATTACATTCTCGTGACGTAGGTTTTACTTTTAATTTCTATTTTCCCATGAAATACCGAAAGAAATTGACTTCGGATAAGAATCAGCTCGAAATTTCAGTTTATATTTACTTAATTTTATTTTTAAAATGAAAATTTAACTTTTTACGTTGTGACATTACAGCTTGATTCGATCTAGAAAGACTCTGGTGTGTTTAATCAAAGTATCAATGGGCCCCAAATCCCGTCAGCCAGAAGGTTTATACCTATTGACTCTTTTCTAGGAAACTCGGGGGCTATTTAGCTTTGTATAAGAACTCCCAATATCAATTCAAAATAGGGCTTCTATTCAGGACCCAATCTTATGAAATGTCTCGTTTTTCGTAAGATTCGCGCAATGTGGGCCCAGCTAGGATGAAATTGAGACCAGGCTTCCCCGCCCTCTATTCTTATTTTCGAAAATAATATGAAAAATGTTGGAAGTTTCCAATTATTAAAGGGAACGTAAAATGTTTTGAACTAGTTTTTTTTTATATTCCTTTTTTTGTTGGGATAAATTGTTTAATGACCAATAAAAATTAGGTCAATTGAGATATATATAAACGTATATAGTACTAGATGCTATATAGTGTTTGAGACGTTTCTCAGGTATAGTTAAGTTAGTTAAGTCATATTATATCAAAATATTTTCATAAAATTATATTAAATTGGAAATTTTATTAATTTAAAGGTCGAAATTAATATCATTTTAGTTATATTAAGCTTTCCGGCATTTAAATTATCTCCAATTTATTTTTGATATAAAATAACGAATAGTTTATTTTACGAACAGGCAAATATATCCAGACATTTCCCTGCTATAAAATTTTTAAATTGGCTAGAAAGTTTAATTTTGAAGTCGGGGGATCTTTTTTTTTGTTTATGCCCGCATAAAGTCACAATATAAGGGTTCTGCTCGGGTTTCTGCGAAAAAGAAAAAAAAAGGAAAAGTTTCCAACGATTTCAAAACTGCAGGATGGGACCTGAAACCTATTTCCCATATCTCTTGAATCCATTTCTATTGGAGATTAAATAGACCGTAGCTTTGTATAAATTGAAAACTAAAATGTTGAAATGATAATTTTGTTTTCGCGCCTGTTGTTTCTAGATAACGTAGGAGGTCGCGAATATATTTTATTTCTAATGAAATTTATATTATTTTCCTCGTATTTTATAATGTCTGTATGTCAGACAAAGTTTTAATTTAAAAGTTTTGTTAGAGATAAAATTCTAACCCCAATTTAACTTTTTTTTTAAATAACAATCTTTTTGTTTGAACTTTTCACCCAGACACATTTTTATTTCGTTTTTCGAGGGTTGAGGGATGAGATTAGATCCAAATTTATCTTGGAAAGTTGAAATTGGATTGATAAAAAAACAGTCTATGACGACATCTTTTAATTCCTGATTAATATCTCTTATTTTCTAGAGCATTTTAGAATATAAAAATCTTTCTGATTATATGATATCAGAAGCCGATGAAACCCTCCTTTGAAGTCTATTACTCCCTGGTCTTGTCTACCCCTCTCTGTATGGGTTAGTTTCAAAAAGCGCGATTCGTACGCTTCCTAACGGTAGATATTTTCGGAGCGGGAGTTCGTCCAGCGAATATCTCTAGCAGCCTCGGAGTTCGTCAAAAAAACGTCGTCGTTTGTGGAGAGAGAGAATTTCCAATTTTCCGTAGACAGGGGGGATGAAGTAGGACCCCTTCTAACTCGTAAAATTGGGAATTTTACCCATACTGAGAGGAGCGCTATATGGAACATTGGAGTAGTAGACTTCAAAGGAGGGTTTCATCGGCTTCTGATGATATCTTGTTTAAAAATTTAAGTATTTTATTACAACCTTTTAAAGGTTTGTTTTCCTTTGAATACAAATTGTTCCCTTGAATACAAATTGCGCTAGGGTTAGTGTGGGTTATTTCTCAGTGCCGCAGCGAGATGATTTCGTAATCGATGGGAATTTAATATGAGAATTTGATTTTCAAATACCATTTCCTCAAAATCCCAATGACCAGAGAATGGAATTAGTTTTCTACCTAAAATAACAAATCGTATTTCATATTTCAATACTCTAAAAAGTCATATTATTAATAAATCAAAGATTGGATAATCCCAAACTCTAAATCTCTTGAAACTTCCATCCAATTTATAATTAATCCCTGAAACGCTATGAATATAAAGACTATACACCAAATCAAAACTATCCAAAATTCCCACCGTACCATTGTTATTCCTATCCAGGTATCCTACATCTTCATTAAATTAAATCAATAAAATCGGAGAAACGTGATTTACACGGGTTGGGAAAGAGGAGTGACGTCATCGTATATAAATATTCAAATAAATTGAGTAAATTGGCAGGCATACGCCTTCGGTTAAATAAACCGTGCCTTGAAAGGCAAGCAAAGATATCAGCACGTACAAACGTAATTTTACTCGCCCCCATTCTCTAACTTGATGAAAACGCGAGATGGGATACGTGTTGTGTATCATTTTGTTTTAGGTAGCTATAGCGTCATGCTCGCGTAGGGACTACAAGTCTCCACCCTCCCTTTCCCCCTTGGTATGCTATTCATTCCAGTCTCTCATACTACTGACCCAGCTATGTTAGTATTCAATCTCTCCTATAGGCAAGACCTTAAGGACTCGCGAAGGCTTTTCGCTTTCCTGCAAGAGACGTTTCGAAATTGCGGTATATAGGGAAAAATATAGGGACATTTTGTGCGGGAAATGAAGACGATTGTAGACGTGTTAGCGACCACGGGAGAAAGACTTAAAACCGACGTTTAAAGGGAAGGTTTCGCATTTTTTTTTTCATTCAAAGGAAGAGTTGATGTTGATAAATTTTATTAGCGTTGCTCAATATTCCATTTTCTACGAAATTCTATGGTTTGATTTTTGGTGTCAATCCACCCCTCCGCAAAATAGTAAAGCTTTGGTCTACACACGTGTAATGGCAGTAATAAGATTGAAGTTAATGTTATAATTAATTTAAAAATTAATAATTTGTTACGTAATTATTTTTGTATTCTGAATTAATTATAATTTTCGAGTGAGTTGAGCGCCATTTTTAAAATCACTGGTAAATATTTTCCAGTTGGAAATGAATCTGGTACAACACTCATGGTGCCAATCTTTTAATTTAGCCAGAGGTATATAATAACCCCCTTCGGGGGGAAGTATGAAAGGTAGGCAAAATCGACGAACAACGAGTGCCGGCGTAAATCGCGGCGGATCGACACACCGCTTTACTCCCAAAAAATAGTTACACCATTTTGAACCTCACTAAATTTTCCCTACGCGCACTTCCGGAACTCGCGAGCTGAAGTCAACCTTCGACTCCATTTTAACAGACAGCCTGACTCCCGAGACAGGAAGTTCTAAACACAAATCGAGCCGTCTTGTTTATACAAAGACCATTTACTAGAGTAGCGACATTGAGAAGTCCAGCGCGAGCTAGTGATCTAGATAGTCAGCAGCGGGCTCTTGTTGTTCGTGATTTTTAACATTGGTAGTATACGGGCTTTCATACTTCCCCCCCGAAGGGGGTTATTATATACCTCTGATTTAGCGTAACTCTGGGCAAAGTATAGCACTTTTTAAAGCCAATTCTTTCCCACTCTAGTTGACCTCTTCAGTCCCCTATCGGTCAAGGCGCTCGAACTTTGAGTTTTCACGTGACGTCATTCATCAGTGCCTTTTCCTTTTGCGAAGCCAGTATGGTTTCCAAATGAATAACCTGTTTTTACAAACTCTTTTTGCATGAACAAATGTTTTTGGTTTCGTGAGAACTGACCTTTAATGAATCTAGCTACTCGAACCTTCTCTTATAGAAGTCCATTCCGTGTTACTTATTGGACATACTTTTACATTCGTTCACGAATACCAATTGAATGAAACCTTAGAGAAACCCATTAGATACAATGTGTGAAAGAGACGATGTTCTACCTTTCACACCATTAAGTATCGTTCTGTGAACCAAGTCGGGCTGATGGTTGTAGCATCAGGGCTATGAGTCAAGTCGCTTGAGCATTTTAATCGATAATGTTGCCCCTAGCAACCGAGGTGGTCCAGACCGGTCCCCATAAATCCCATTGCTTGCCCCCCCCCTTTTCATTTTACCCCCATGACACCCACCCATTGCAAAGCTTTGAGGGAGACCTATGCTTAGCTGTTTTTTTTTTTATTCACCCATCTTTTGGTAAAAACCTGAATATAGTTTTTATTTTCAAAGTAAGGCGAGATTCGTTATACGCAAGCTATAGAGACAATTTTTTTTTCAAGTCCCGCGTCTAGAAATTGGTTTTCAATATTTTGGCCACTTTTTTGCATCTAAGAGTCTTGTGTATGCTTTTCAGCTTTTTGCTCTGATTCTAGAAATGGCTTTTATAAAAGACTCAAAGAGCTGAAAAATTGGATTTTACCATTTTTTACAAGAGTGGTCCTTTCAAAAATATTTTTTTTAGAGAGAAAGAGAAATGATGATATATATTATTTGGATTTTGAGGGAGTAGCCATCTAAGTGGGCACGTATTTATGCAAATTTATCGGATGAGTAAAGATGTAGTTATAAAATTTTTAAAGGGCTAGTGAAATATAATATAAAAGTTAATGTTTTGGTCGTTTTTAATTTATTTAATATTCCGATTTTCGAGTAAGAACCATTTTAAAATTAAGATGTTAACTTTTGTTGACAAAGCATACTTTTAATTCTTTGTTGTGTATCGTTGCGTATCGATAAATGCACTTCATCTTGATTAAGACCTTGTTTAATTTTAGAAAATTTAGGAAAATTCGCCTGGGGTTAAAGTTTTCTATTTACATCTTCTGAATATGACCTTTCGAGGTCGAAACCATCCCGCAAAGTTAACGTTTTTAAATTTTAAATGAACTTTTAACTTGTTAACCTTTAAAATAAAAGTAACTACAGAAGCCGATGAAACCCTCCTTTGAAGTCTACTACTCCAATGTTCCATATAGCGCTCCTCGAGTTCTGTATGGGTAAAATTCACGATTTTACGAGTTAGAAGGGGTCCTACTTCATCCCCCCTGTCTACGGAAAATTGGAAATTCTCTCTCTCCACAAACGACGACGTTTTTTTGACGAACTCCAAGGCTGCTAGAGATATTCCCGCTCCGAAAACATCTACCGTTAGGAGGCGTACGGATCGCGCCTTTTGAGAATAACCCATACAGAGAGGGGTAGACAAGACCCGGGAGTAATAGACTTCAAAGGAGGGTTTCATCGGCTTCTGGTAACTACCATATGGAACGTAATTTAGAAAGTTAAATTTTAAAGAACAATATTTTAATTTATTGACTTGGCCCTAAAATAGTCGGACTTCTTTATTTGTCCGTCACTAACGTTACCGGGATGGAGGTTTATTCAACGTGGAATTGGGTGGAAACTCTTATATATCTGCTCCTGGTGTTATAAAATGTTGACGGTTCAATTCCAAATATTTTATTTCGAGTATATTTGATTTAAAAATCAAGTTTTAAATATTTTTAACAGCAAAAGATTTTTGTTATTTTCATTTTTGATAAAAATACGAAAAATATAATGCACATTTTACATTCCCTTTAATGAGCAGTCCAATGCAATCAACTAAGTATTAAGCTCCTAGGAAATCGCGTAAAAAGCATTTCGTCTGGTCCTAAAAATTGTTCCTAATGGGTGTGTTCATATTTTGCCTTTTTTCTTTTTTTGTTTCGAAGGCTGAACCCTGTCAGATTTCGTGACTGATTGAAACAAAAACTCCGTCCTTAATGAGTCACCTATAATAATAATGATGATAATTTATATCTGGTTAACTTGGTCAAGGGACAATCACCCCACCCCAAAATGTAAATAAATTAAAAATTGGTCTTGATTAACGAATTTAAAAAAGCTAGAAAAGTTCGAATCTATTCAAGTTCTCTGTGGTTTAATTTTTTTAAAAACCACCAGACTAGAAAGAGACTTGGAAGATTAAGTTTTATCTTGTTTCTACATACGGAAAACCCATACAGATTAGGATTATTTTTACGATTTTAGCGTGAAAAATTTCAAGATCATTTAAAAAAATCTCCGTTTTATTTCTTTAATCTGAAAAGTATTTATTGCGTAGGTTCAATAAACTAGATAATGCTCCCGGCAAAGGCATTGCTAGGGTTGACTCGAAATACCAATGTTACTTTACAGTAAAGATGATGAAGATAACTTATTTTTAGGTTAGCGTTGTTAGTTTTTGTATCTATATCAGAAGCCGATGAAACCCTACTTTGAAGTCTATTACTCCCGAGTCTTGTCTACCCCTCTCTGTATGGGTTAGTTTCAAAAAGCGCGATTCGTACGCCTCCTAACGGAAGATATTTTCGGAGCGGGAGTTCGTCGAGCGAATATCTCTAGCAACCTTGGAGCTCGTCAAGAAAACGTCGTCGTTTGTGGAGAGAGAGAATTTCCAATTTTCCGTAGACAGGGGGCATGAAGTAGGACACCTCCGATCTCGTAAAATCATGAATTTTACCCATACAGAGAGGCGCGCTATATGGAACAGTAGAGTAGTAGACTTCAAAGGAGGGTTTCATCGGCTTCTGTCTATATTGATAAACGGCGCCCCCGTACGACAAAACGTTATAGAACATTTTCGTCTTAAAATGACCCCTAGAACCCACTTTACCTCGGTCATACAACCCTGTACTTCTCTATCGATTTTGACTGCGACTTTTCAGTTACTTTTCACCTTCACTTTGTTGTTATTTAAAAAGTTTAAATTTCTTATTTGCTGCATGGACCAATTAAGAAATGAATCCAGGACACCGGGTTTGACGTCATATGACGTAATTTTGCTCCCAAGACGCCGTAGCTTTGTCTGTACAAAAATTACCCCTAAAATAGCGTCATGATGACGTAACATCTTTCTTTTAGTAGACGCCAGAGTCATGTCAGACTTTATCAAATTATTTTTCACGTTCTCTTCAAAATTTATACTCATTCCTGCCTTTCTCAACGCTGTTAAGCGAAAAGGGGTGTGTTTTATAAAGCGACCCTTAATGAAAAGAGCCTAGCGCCTGCTAGTTTTTCAAATAGACTCGGCTATTTGGGAAGTCTATAAATTACCCAATAATCGTGGACTGAATGCCAAATTTTTTTCTTTGAAGAGGGTTTGGTGTATGTGATCATCCTTGCCAAGGCTTAACAGAAATAAAACGTCTGTATTACAGTTTATATCGAGTCAGTGCTGTAACTTGGCAATTGCTCTAGGATCCCACTTGTTTCTACTTTTATAACAAGCAGGAAAAAAATGAAAATGAATATTTTATTTTTAACCGTATTTAATTGTGATACAAATAAACGTTCACTTTTATTTTTTTTTTTTCATATTGTTATTGTATTATTTATGTCTTGTTAGTTTCTTAAAACAAGATATTGACGCCTTAGTCTTAAATATTATTTAAATTGCGAGGGTGTAGCTCGATAATATTTCTTCCAAATTCTGGTTTTTAAATTAGAATAACAAAAAAATATAAGTGGTTTTCCTTTCTGATATCGTTAAAACTGGTTTAAGGGAGGTTAAAGTTTTATATTGTAGATTTTAAACTAAAAATAGTCGTAATGGACCTCTTTGAATCGTAATTTTTTGTTTTAAAGACGTAATTGTCTTTGTTTGTTTATGAATTTAAAAGAGGCATATTTTTATATTAAAGGGATATTAGAATCTTTTGAAATTTAATTTATATTCAAAATATATCAAATATCGATTACATGTAAATTGCTGCAATATTTTTTGGTGTGTTTTGCTGCGGTTTTTATGCTAATTATAAAATTCCAAATCAGTATCTTGTTTTCAGAGTCTATTATACTTAAAGGTAGCCTTTCAAGACTATCTAAGAAAATATATTTTACTACTTTTGAAATTCTTTAAAGGGAGGATGCAACCTAATAACAAGTGATTTTTTATCGATTCCTTATTGTTTAAATAGGCCTAATCCACTATTTAAAAAATTTACAAACAAATATTAAACTAGAAATAAATTTACAACTTACCCTGAAAATAGGCTTAGTGGGATTCATGGAGATCCTGATTTCCTCGCGTGTAAGGTCTAGCGACCAATCGCGCGCGACGTAAGTCTCGTGGAGATCTCGCGTGAACGACGGGCCTTCGCTCATTGGTCGCTAGACCTTACACGGACGCGATTCAGGATCTCCATGAGTCCCGCTAAGCCTATTTTCAGGGTAAGTTTTAAATTTATTTCTAGTTTAATATTTGTATTGTAAACTTTTTATCGGTGGAATAGGCCTATTTAAACGATAAGGAATCAATAAAAAATCACTTGTAATTAGGTTGCATTCTCCCTTTAAATAGTTTTTATAGCAAAAAGAAACTACCTGAAAGATTTTATTTAGACACTTAAAGAGATTTAAACTTAAGATCTTTATGAAATCACTTTAAGAAATTATTGATATAGTTTATATCTTCTGTAAAGCTTAACATTTAGCTAGTTTGCAAACTTCTGTGGAATAAATTTAAATAAATTCAGGTTATTATTCTATAAAAATAATTAGGGCGATTTTCACGTTGGTCGCTGTTCCATACCTTTCTATCTCGATCCCCATTGGCCCATCCAAAGAATTTATATTGAACTTTTGAGTTTAACAACCAAAAGTTTCTTATATTGTCGATTTCATCTTGATTTGAAGTATACGAGCAAAGAATCCAAAGATATTTTTCTTAGTATGTGACAATGCTATCACGTTGGATGTCTAGAATTCCCTGGTAGCTGGAGAATTTCGGGAATTTGATAATTGGTTTGAAAAGACCCAGGAAAGGGTTGGAATTTTTATAAATAGGGCTTACATTCACCTGACATGTAATAAATTACTTTTTGTTTGAGGAATCGTTTCCATTTTTTTTATATGGACCTTAAAAAATGCCCGAAGTCGTCACCCGACCAATAGGCGCCATTTAGACCTTGTGACCCAAGAGAAACCATATATAATGAGGCTAAATACCTATGATAGCGACCATAATGTTTAAAAAACATTAATTCACCTAATTTATTTGAGTCGCATCCTCTGCTTAAGCGTCGTAAAAAAATTCTCTTTTAAAAATGCTAAGCCTAAATCGTGCCTAAAAATAAAATTCAATTTCGCGCGCTTTTAAAGAAAAAGCGCGCGAAATTGATATATTTACTACATAAAAACGTATACCCTTCCTTATCCTCTTACTCTTAGGGAAAAAACTGTACAACTGCTGGAAAGCAAACTTATAGGGTTTTAAAGTCATATTCTCTTCATAACATCAAACTCCTTTCAAGTATAAAATAATGAATTAGGTTAAAAAAGTGAACATTTCCTCATATATTTGCATTTCAATTTCCCTTTAAAAAATGTTTTGGTTCCAATTCTCTAGATAACATCGTAAAAAAACCTTCTATTCTAATTTGGTAAAAACCTTTCATCGAATAGAGTACCCGGTCATAAAAGGCCCTTCATCTAAATCATATTTCTCTGGACTTTCGGTAAAATTTAACCTAAATCTGGTTCCATAAACATTTTCTATGTTTCTTTAAAGCATTACGTACATTTTAAATAAACAAAAACTCCGTCAGTCTCGCAAAATTATAAAATTAAATAAAAATGGAATAGATTTCAAAGGAAGTAATGTTTAAAGGGTATCCTAACTCCCGAAGAAAACGCCCAAAGTTTTAGCCGAAATTTAGCTAATTTAATTTTATAAACATTGATAACTAATTTTAATCGGAATCTAATGAAAGAACTCTTAAATGTGAGGTTGTCGTAATATTTTTGATTGGGTATGAATTATATTTTTCTTCATTAAGTACTTCCACGAAAAAGATCCCGTGAAAGCAAACATATCACGTGCCAGAACGAGTGAGAATCGACTGCTATAATAGTCGCGCGACCTTGTGATGACGTAGTATTGTGAATTTTTTTTCTTTTAAACAATTCGAAGATGGCGATTATAAAATAGAGTTTCCGAAAATGATAATCAAATTTTAATTGAAGGTCATGAAAAATGCGTGACAGGCTTCACTTAAAAGTATTTCAAGCGTGCCAACAAAACCCAAAAGCAGGCCCGAATTTTTAAACTTGGTTTTACTTTAATTCTTTAAATAAGATTAGGCTTAGAGAGGTTAAATCTCAAAATTTGGATTATATATTAAGTTTACAATAATTATTCGCTACACTAAACCTTTAAAGATTTCAATATTAAATCTGTCGTATATAGATAATAGTTTTTTTCTTGAGCGTGTTATGAAATTCAGGTCGTCCAACAAAGCACCTGGACTCTTTTTTGGAAATAATGCGAAGTTTTATAAAATCTTTAAACGTAACAATTACTTTTTATGGTCTAGGACAAAAACGTTTGTAACCGAGACCCACATCTCTTAGAAAAAAAAAAAAAAAGGCTTAGATAAAGAAATTCAATTTTCTTTCTTACGTTGCGTCATTATCTGCGTTTCGAATTATATACCAGTAATTTGGTAATAGACCCTTCGGGGAACAAGACTATAATAGCGAAATTATTTTGTCGAAATAATTTAACAATTTATTTTAAACGGTGTCTATTAGTATTTTTTTTTTTTTTTAAATCTAATTTTTAGTAAAGGGGTGATATTAAATGTAATTTGAGTCACAGTATGTGGTTTAAGCAATTGATGTGATGGTTAAAATGATTGTTCAAATAGTTTCTGAGCTTCTAACACCTTGCAAGTCAATTTTTATACTTCTACAAAGGGATTTTAATTACACTATTAATTTTACACTATTTCTAGACAAACCATACGAATTCTTTAAATAATAGACCACCACGAAAGGTTAAAAAAGCCACGACCTTAATTTTAAGTCTATTTTAGCAGCTGTTTAAATAAATAAAAAATTAAATAATATTTCCCTATCCAATTGAAATTAAATATTTAAAAAGTTTGCCTTGAATATATTTTAAATTAATTTGGCTTCATAGCTATAAACTTCCTGTCTAACCTAATTTAGATGTGAAATAAAATTAGTACGTGAGCTTTGACACCAAAACATTTCTTATAAAAAGTCGTATCAAAGTTCAGGCGAATATTCTGAAAATAATAAATGCTTATACGAAATAGAGATGATGTCTATATGTTAATATTTTTTCCAAGAAACATTTTTACTAAGTTCGGCGTAAAAATATAAATTTGCGAGGAAAGTATGCAAACGCGAATATTTTGATATCCTGGCCGGAAATTTCAATTTCCCGCCCAATATTTGCGCGTGTAATATTTCAACTCGTACTTTTATTCAAGGGGTAGTTGAAACTATATTATAAAATTACTGTATCTTTTGTGTTTATTTAGAAGTAGTTGAAAACCACTATTTTTTGCGTACGCAAGTTTAACGTAATACATTGGCCAATTTCTCAACAGTTGGTGGTTCTTGTCTTGTTTTTCCTAATTCCTTTGTTGGCCCCTTTATTATTTGATATAGGAAGATTTTTTTATCCTACTGTTATTAATTTCAGTTAAATTTCATTACAAATTTTTAAATCTAATATGCTGATTCTAATTTTAAATTACGATATTAGAATAATTAATTTAGCAATAATTGCAATTGGGTATTCTGAATGTGCTCTTAATTAAAATCCTTACCTACTTGTCTATACAATAAAACACTTTTTTTTAATTTGGAACTTTAAGTAGTATTAATAATTGCGTAATCGAATATTTAATTAATTATAGAACTCAATTTTCGACTTTATCCGTAAAATTAGACTTAGCCAGGATAGTGGATGACACTCAATTGATAAATCGAAAATTCCTCCAATAACCAAACGCGCGAGAGTAATTAGTAAACAGTTGAGCCGAAGGGATTAGGATAATTATTTGGTAAATTAAGTATGCTAATGACATCTTTAATGAGACGCTTCCAGACTAACAAGTCAGAAACACTTAATTTTAACGGAACGTTAAGTTTTGCGAGGAATGTCGGTGCCCGGTTTGCTTCAATTTTGCTCTGGCCAGTAAATCTTTCGCAACGTGAGAATATGATTATGTCACCGCCTAAATATTTTAGAGGGGTGAAGTTAGGGCTAGCTTAGACAAGAATCTAAAAGGACGAACGCTTTTGGGCTTTGAAGAATATCCAGTAAAGTTTCAGAAGGAGATAAGGATAGAGGGGGCGAACATAGATTTAAACTTTTAAGGACTTGGCGCTTACGATTTAAGACTTGAGAAAAAATCTTACAGATCTCTCTTCGAACTAATGAGACTTAACTGATATTAATTCTGATCTACATATTTCAGTAAATAGGGTACTGTCTATATAGTAACAGAAAAAGGCCTGGGTGATTATTGTTGTCAAAAATTTGTTAGCAGTTAACGCAATTCTAGATTGAATAGTACTTAAAGAAGTAGTTCCTTCAAACAAATTTTGATCATGGATCGATAAAATATTACTTGATTGTTCGTGTTCATTCTCCCTTTAAGTAATTTTGTTTCTGAAGAACAAGTTTCAAAGTAACGAAGCTTAAGAAGGATTAATTGCTAATTTAAAATCCGCTAGGGATGAAAGTAGTTTTCCAAACTGAGTTTGACTCTTGAGACAACTCCATTATTGGTATTTAGAATGACGACTATATCATTAAAAATGCTTATATATATATATTAGTCTGAGCAGTATGGTTGTGTCTAGAGGGATTCGGGACACTAATAGATATTTTACGACAGGCGGATCTGAGGAGGCCATGTGGTCTTTGTTTCAAAATGGGATCGTCGGGATGGTGTAGCTATAGCCGCCAAGCAGACGATAGAGACCATTTAACTTGAAAGCGCAGACTGAAAATAAATATCCTTGCAAATAGACCTATGACATTAATATTGTTTATTCATAGTTAAAGGCCCCGCGACACTGCGTGTGGAAAGGGATATTACTGCTGTTACCCCTCGATCACTAACTTGGAAGCTCGTGGCAAACTGAAAATTACATTAAGAGAATTTATATAAGCCACCGTAACCTCTGAAAAATGTTATTAAATTGAATACTCTTGGGTTGAATGTTTTATTTGTGACCTTATGCTTTACTCTAAGCAAGATATGGCTGCCCATAATGAATTTTAAACGTACCGGCCCATTTGAAGTGATATAAATTCTGTCCATCTTTAAATATGTAAAGATGAATAATATCAAAACTTAGTTTCATAAGCGTCCTCTAACGGTAAACAGTGCACGCTATGGATAAAGAATAGGCGGACGGATTCGTGGATTGTTTAGTTCCAACTGTTGCCAATGGTTTAGCCAATACTAGAAGATTAATAAGTTAAAATTTAAATATCTTTATGATACTTAATTGAACATAATCAGGATAATATATATATGGACTTAAACTATTGTAAATCGTATATCTTGTTGAATGCACGCAACCCACACACAACGTTACAATTTTGAAACCCAATATGCCCTCTCCCATGAAGAATGCGTTTGCCATTATGAAGGGTAAATCATGGGTCAGAACAGGGAACACCCGGTTTAAAAGTATGAGAGGGGCACAGTCCAGCAAAAGGGGGATTCGGGGAAAGTTGCGCGATGGGTTTTTGAAAAATGAGCTACAGGAAACAAACTGTCAAGGGAAGATAACGCGTCTTTGTTTTCTCTCTCTCTCAGCTCCTAGCCTCCTCCAGAGCGAAGGGGCTCCCCAGAAATAAGAAGGCGCAAAAAAATAAGTTTCTTTTTATTTTTCGCGCACACTGAACGAGCGAGCTAAGCCTAAAATAAACACTGGATCTATATCGCGAAAAACGTCGGGCTCTTGATTGTGATATATGGATAAAGTGTTTGTTTTTCTTGGGTATTATATCGAAATACCCGAGATTTTTGGGAGTTTAGTCAGTCCATGGTTTAAAAGCTATTACAAAGTTAAATACGGGAAGATAGACAACAGCGTAATGATGTCATTACTCTCGTTTCTATCCCCCTGCCTTCCCTCTTCGTTGCTTCTACGCAACTGGACTAAATATGGTTTAGAAACTCTTCAGAGTTTTCAGTATGAAAAAGTGAGGTTGCGTTCGTATCAGACTAAAAGTTATTCGTGATTTCTTTGACGTATAACAAGGGCTAGGAATTATAGTATCTGAAAATATATCAACTCTTCTCTGTTGTTGTATAGAAAATAGATTAGGGCTTAGTTGAGATAGAAGTTAACTTATTTCACTCGGAAATCTCAAGAAAAATTGGTTGAAGTATGATCTTGGACAAGAGGCTTTCCAATTTACATTCTCTTTAATCTTCCTTTATATAAATTTATTAAATTTAAA
The DNA here is from genome assembly GCA_963920705.1 of Odiellus spinosus. NCBI lineage: Eukaryota > Metazoa > Arthropoda > Arachnida > Opiliones > Phalangiidae > Odiellus > Odiellus spinosus. The sequence continues at coordinate 13,922,291 of OY987237.1, read as the reverse complement.
TTTGGCAGACTTTTAAAGCCCCAAATGTTCCCTTATAAATGCGCTGCATCATTTTGAAAATCATCTACGATAAAAAACCGGATTATGTAATTTTAAATGGATTAGGAGACGAGTATCAAATTAAACTTTCGTGTTTGACATATTTGAATTTGACACACCGCTTTACTCCCAAAAAATAGTTACACCATTTTGAACCTCACTAAATTTTCCCTACGCGCACTTCCGGAACTCGCGAGCTGAAGTCAACCTTCGACTCCATTTTAACAGACAGCCTGACTCCCGAGAAAGGAAGTTCTAAACACAAATCGAGCCGTCTTGTTTATACAAAGACCATTTACTAGAGTAGCGACATTGAGAAGTCCAGCGCGAGCTAGTGGCCTAGATAGTCAGCAGCGGGCTCTTGTTGTTCGTGATTTTTAGCATTGGTAGTATAAGGGCTTTCATACTTCCCCCCGAAGGGGGTTATTATATACCTCTGGTTTTAGTATATTTCATTCTTTCTTTAAAAAAGAAAATCAAGGTTAATATTTTTTAAATTCCACAGCTAATTAAAACATGTTTATTAGGCGTTCCTATAAAACCTTGTTAATTACATATATACCAAATAGGTTGTCAACCAAAATTTAAAAGACAATGCACCCACATCATTTCAAATTTAATCACAATCAATTTTAAATTTGTTGCCCATAAAAATTAACTAGACTCCTCCTCTTATCAACTAAATTATATCGAAAAATGGGTTATCTACCTTTGCACATAGTCAAAACATAAATTGATTCTAACTATAGAATTTAAATAGAGATTTCAATCAAATAATTTCACATTATTATATTTTTTTTCCTGGTGGTATGATAATTAAATTAAACTTTCCCTAGTTCTAGACCGGTTTCAATAATTTATATTTTACCATAATATCAGATCCTACGCTTACCCGTACCTGATTGGAATAAAAAAGCAGCTTGTACAAAGCTGTGTTCCTCTTTTAATCATTTTACAAATTTGTTTGATGAAATTTCTACAAGATTCATCGCGTGTTTCAAATTATTATATTCAATTCTTCAAACTTTTGCAATAACTGTTTTTTCCCTATGAAATTTAACACGCATACGAACAAACAAGTTTGCAAACTGTGACAATCTTAGACGTATCGTGACACAATTTTAAATAGCGTAGAATAAAAGTAGTCATGTTAAACATAGATAATTATGATGATTTTTTTTAGAGGTGTGTTAAATATTTTTATTTCTTACTCTTTGGGGTGTATTTCACTTTCACTGTGTGCCCCTGGGACCTTTACGTCTCCCAGAGATTGTCTGGGGTGAAACCATGTAGTCAAATGAATATCACGTTGAAATCTTAAATTGACTCTAACTAACCCTTTTCAACCCTTTTTTACCTTATGAATTATTCAAATAGTTCTTTAGCCGCATGCTGCCATAGGGTTTATGATCTTATAGGTTTTTACAAAACAGACCTTGTACAAAACCCTATGTCCTCCTAGATAAATGGCTTCGTCTAACTTTAATATAAGTACTCCTGCTTAAGATGTGACTACTTTTATTCCCAATTGGGTTTATAACTGCATGTTGATCCGCCTCAACTTTCACTGAAGTGTAGTGTACGTTAGTTACAAAAATAGTTGGATTTTCATTGATCTTTGAACTAATGGTTGTGGCGCCTATGAGATTATAAGCCTTGGTATATTTATTACACGAAAAAACATAACTTTTTTTTTTTTTTTTTTTTACAAACGTCAGCTGAATTTTATTTAACTGGGAATATGTTTAATTGACTGGTTGACACGTAAGGTCGGTTTACATTTTGTCTACTAAATTGTAACCAATGAAGAAATAGTTCATAGATATTTGAAATATATGTTATGAACGACGTTTTAAATCTGGGAATTAAACTTAATTGATATTTAATTAATTTCAAATTATAGGTTTCTTTTGACATTATTAAATTAAATACTTTAAAGGTAAAATGCAAGTGATTTTTAAATCAATTCAATATACATAGTCCACTATAGTAATAATATTACAAATCAAATATTAAGCTAATGTTGGGTTGCATTCTCCCTTTATTGGTTTATATTTTGAAGCAGTGTAAAAGGTACTATTATATAAGCAGACGACAAAAATGTATCGTTTCGTTTCAGAAGTTGTCTTTAAAAAAAAAACTACAATTAAAGTTTTTAGGATTTAAAAAATTAAAAACCTGATATATTAGAATAACTGTTTTCAAGGCCTTTTAAAATTTAACTTCAAAATTGTTTTGCAATTTATTAATTATGGACGACATTGACTTAATATTCCATAGTCAAAGATTAAAATAATAAAGTTATTAAATCAAATTGGAAACATGAAATATATATAATTAAAACAGACCTACATAGACATATTATTTATGAACTTGCTTATGAAATGAGTTCAAAATTAGAATGAATACAAAAGCCTTAAACTATATTTTATGTCAGATTGGTGCAATTTTGAAACTAGCGAAGCTAGATCGCGAAATCTGATTAGATGCGCCACGCGATGGATAGTAGCTCGTCGATCAGACGTAATAATGATTAGAATTCACTGATTATAGCTGCCAAATTATTAATAAGTACCAATATTAGAAAATGGACAAGTAGTCCGACCATTCAGGAAGGAATTCACCTTGAAATATTACGTTTAAATTTGACCTAACTAAAAATAATTCCCATACCTTAAACAATTGACGCGTAACGTATTAATTATGTCCAAAAATATTGTTTTTTTTTCACGTATATCTCGAATAAAACTCCTAATATAATTACTTGTAAAGCCTGTACATTGTGGTTTCCGCTAAAGTTCCCAACACATACGGAATATGTGCTCGATATATTTATCCCAACCACCTCCCTCCTAAATTGTCCGCAATTACCTTCAGAGACACGCAACCTGAAGCGCCTTTTCCTCCAAATGAAGACCAAATACCTTGTCACTAATATTTAAGCAATGTATAACTTCCCACGTACTGATCAGTAACTTTTGTAATTAGCATAGATATAACAAAATCCATACCGGTATCGCTTGTCAGTTAGAATTATAACTATACCTATTGAAACCTAAAATAAACCAGTTGATAAGAAATAATGAATTAAGGTGAAGTTTCCAAATACAAAGTACAATGGATTTATAGCCGGTTTAATATTTATAATTTTAATTACGGATGGGTAACTTTCAATTTGGGACGAAAATTTTCTGTATCAATTTAAATTACGTATTTCATTCGTGTATTTAGATGGGTTTGCGTAGCTTCTATAATACTCAAAGGTGTAACATATAACATATATGATATAATTATAAATTTGATTCAGTTTCAATTTAATATGGGTATAATTGGTTTAAACAGCTTCCACAATACTCCTACGTTTATTTGATACCTCAAACTTTGTTTGAATTAGAAATATCAGTTTTAGTCTTTAACTATAGCTGTATTTATATAAGTTAGTGTATAGTTTCTGTAGTAGTCTCGAGTAAAGTTGTAAATGAAGGATAATATACAATGGAATGGTCGTGAAACTGGCCACAAAGCAAACAGAAATCACAATGAACTTTTCCTATTGTAGGCGTCTATTCTTTTTAGAATATAGAGGATGAAGGATGGTAAAAAAAAAGGAAATAGATCTATTCAAGGGAATCCGTGATAATGATAAGATCTTTTAAATTTACAGTACTTTTGAAGCTATATGAAATAGAATTGTTTCATAGATATTCGTGGTAACCTAGCCTTAAAACGTACTGAATTTCAAATTGATTTTGATTAAATAGTTTATCCACTATGAGAAGATGAATACAGGTAAAAGGGTAAAATCAAGGAGGATTAGACAAGGAGAGGAAATGTGGGGCTGCGTTGAGTTAGAGAGAGAAGAGCCAACCTCCCACTCGGGTGGAAAGGGGGGATAGGAAATTCTCGAGGTAAACTGTTGTCACGTGGTCGCTAGCTAGCGCGTCTCGTAAAGGATTCGTTTTACCCACGTGACAACATTTTACCACGAAACGTCTCTACCCCCGTTCTCCCAGAGTGGGAGTTTAGGCCGACGCAGTATGAACCGCGCCGTCCCCACATTTCTTCTCCTTGTCTAATCCTCCTTGGTAAAATGAATAGATAAGTGTAAACATAAATCAAATTTAAATTTCAGTAGAAACTAAATCTAACCTCCACAGTTATTTTAGTACCGATATAGGTATTAACGTACCTTTCCCCGTACTGTAAACTGAAACTGACTCATTAATATTATTCAATATGAATTTTTAAATCTACTTTTACCGGCTATGAATGTTATCATTGTGTATAAATTCGCCTTAGCTTTCGTTATTACTTCAAACTTATGCAAATATATTTTTAAAATTGTATACCTGTTTCGTTTCCTCAATCGTGATTGTTTCCTGTAGACAAAACTTATTTTTTTTCGCATCAATTTCGGGACTTCCATCACGCAATTGGTGTAGATTTTTTAACACCTGTATTATATATACTATTTTGAGTTCCGGTATTTTCTGGGAGAGAGATTTTTGGGAAGAAAAAAAAAAGTTTCATCCTGACTTAGTCTATGATGGTCTGATGTCCTCGGTATCAGAAACTCTTGGGAATTATAACCGCTATAGGAGCGATATTAAGATATATATTATATTGAGATTCAACGCTCTGTCGATGTGCACTAGTTCCGGTTGACATAATCTGTATCAGACCACTTATAAAACGTACGGTTTTGAAAAAAAAAAAGAAAAAAAATAAGAAAGAAAAAAAAAACTCTAATCTATGTGTAGAGGATTTTTGGATTCTTTTTATTGAGTCATAAGCTTTACTGTCGAGAGGAAGTTTATAAGCGCCTGTGAGATATTTAAAACATTTGTTTTATACAATTCCATCTCTCCAATTTGTTAATCATTTGATTGTAATTTGTCGCGAATGTGTGACTGATGATATTATTTGGAACTATGGCACGAATATTCAAAGCGTTGTTTGGATCGAAAGAGATGCCAGCATTAAGCATTCAGGTGAGCTGAGTGTAGCTTAGTCATAAAATATGTGTTTAAATTGGTATTAGTGAACGTTATAATTGTTTGACGCCGTAATTTATATTTCGCGGTAATCTAAAATCCATAAATGGGAGTGAAATTTAATTTGTAATAAATTATAGATGCGGGTAGAATATGGGATTAATTAATTTAATATTATATTGATGGAATTTAGGTTATTGCATAATTTAATTTTAATTTAATATCGAAGTTAGTTTTGCGGTTTAGGTTCCACTTAAATTAAATTAAGCTTCATTCCTGTACAATAATGAAAAGTATTTTGAAATTATGCTAATTTTAATTTTTTTTTAACTCGAATGCGTGGGTTGGGTCTTAAATAATATTTATTCTATATTCAATTCGGAATTAACTTTAAATTATAGTCGTTTTTATTTAATTTTACGAAATATTTATTTTCTACATCATGATTTATTTTTAATTAATGTTAATTTTAGATTTCAAAGCATGCTTATAATATTAAGTAAGCAGGGTTGCCACCGGTAAGGGAAAACAGGGGAAAAGTCAAGGAATTTTAAAATGAACCAATAAAGTCGAGGAAAAGTAAGGGGAATTTTAAGATATTTTAAAAATTCAGGGAATTTAAAGATCTTTCAAGAAGCCAGGAAATTACAATCATTATCTGCGGAAAATATACTAAAGTTACGCATGATTTTATCCACTCCACAAGTTGTCGCAAATTTTAACTTGAACACCATTTTTTGTTTGTATAGTTAGGAGTTAAGTAACTAATTCATTTTTATTATCCACTCTAGGGTTACAATTATTTTTGTAACCATTCCGACAGATGGTATATCTCATAAATCCATTCACCCCAAAGTCTCTAGATAACAGAATATATTTTCAAATATTTTGTGCCAAGTTTTGAGATTTATGAATTGACTTAAAAGTTTTAAGGCTTTCACTTCTAAAAGTTACGTGTTTCACCACATCAATATAACGCCAGCCAGAGAATCTTCCTATATCTTACTTTCGTTCAAATAATTTTCGCAATCTTATAGAAACTGGGGCGGAAAGATACATAATATTTAAACCTCGTTGAAACAAAAATAGTCCTTGTAAATTTATCTTGAACATGAGTATAATCAATACCACTCTGTGTTTTCAGTTCATTCAAAGCGCGGCTTTCCATCTAAATCTATTTAGAAATGAAGTAATCCTAGCTTTGTATATACTGAAATTTAAGAGTGATTATATAGCTAAGAATAGTCGGTTTCTTTTGGTCTCTCGGTTTCTTGACATTGAATCACGTCTACACACCACCATGTAGTGAGTGACTAAGCAAACTCAAAAGGGGTAGTACCACGATTCATTGAGTATGGAGACATTTACCCAAATATTCACTACTTAATCTAGACTTATTAACAATTGACACCTATCTTAATCAAAATCTAGCGTTCTTAAGCATCCTCTAACGGCAAACAATGGCAAAAGTTCTAACAAACAAAACCACGCGCTCGTCTGACTATTCTAGATTTTGTTAGTTAGTTTTACCACTGTTTGCGACACTTATGAACAAATTCATACTGTAATCAAGGATTATAACATAATGTGTCAGCAACCCTTGAAGTTTTTTTTTTTTTTTCAAAGCCACCACTGAGACTGAGGCTCTCCCCCTTTCTCGCGTTGCTATTACCAGGAATAACTCCAACGTCACGCGCATAGCGGATTAGAGCGAAGATGAAACTCCACCTTTTCTAACTATTATGACGCTTTTGCCGAAACTATTCTAGTATAGATATTTTTCTAAGGAGCTATATAGGCCTCCTTCCTGTGTCTTTGCTTAGAGTTCCCTCGAGTTCCCTCGATAACGAATTGATTCTCCGTATATTTCAGTTACAAATCCAGTTTTCAAACGAACGGAAATTAGGGTGGAGTAATACTTAATGTTAAGGTGCATAAGATATAAAAGTAGTTTTGTTAACAGTTTTTGGGGAAATTTAACAACGCGATGGCATCTCTTCATTCCGTTGTACTTTTCTTGCCAATGTTTGATACTAAAAAAGGTGGGTTGTGCCATTACTTAGGCTGGGAAATGGTGGGTTTTAAAATAGCTTCAAAATGACATTGAATCTTTAAACATAGAGTTATTTAATGTTATAATTTAGTACCAGTTCGTAGGAAATGAACTTGACATATTTGGTGTTCAAAATTTTGATTAGTTGCTTATTTTGGGATGAAGTTTTTTTTGTATCATTCCCTTGTGACAGAAGCCGATGAAACCCTCCTTTGAAGTCTATTACTCCCGGGGTCTTGTCTACCCCTCTCTGTATGGGTTAGTTTCAAAAAGCGCGATTCGTACGCCTCCTAACGGTAGATATTTTCGGAGCGGGAGTTCGTCGAGCGAATACCTCTAGCAGCCTTGGAATTCGTCAAAAAAACGTCGTCGTTTGTGTTGAGAGAGAATTTCCAATTTTCCGTAGACATGGGGGTATGAAGTAGGACCCCTCCGATCTCGTAAAATTGTGAATTTTACCCATACAGATAGGAGCGCTATATGGAACATTAGAGTAGTAGACTTCAAAGGAGGGTTTCATCGGCTTCTGCTTGTGATTATATTTAATCCTTGAACTATATTTAAGGTGATGTAATTGTTGTTTTGTTTTCGACATTAACCTTGGTTATAAATCCTGAAATCGGCTGAGTAAATATGTTATAAATATTCCTAGGGATTTTGACTGCAAAAAAGTTTTTTTTTTTTTTTTTACAGGGACTGCTTGTGTAGAATAAATATGAAATCACTAATTTTTAAACTACTTAAGCATTTAATGTCTTAGAATATTTTTGAATTAATTCCATGCCCAGTCGTAAATTTAACAACATTAGGGAATTTTGGGTTTTTCTAGAGATCTTAGGTGACATTAAGATTTCTTCTGTTATAATGAGAGAATCATTGTCTAAATTGAGTTGATTTGGCCACGTGAGATTCTTGTCAACGCCTTTTCCACTAGAACAGGGTTGCTAACCTCACGTAGGTAATATTTTGGTAGGCGTTCAAAGGCCCCTTTCTTGACTCTCTTGAGTTGAAATTCTCTAATGGCGTTTGTTAAATTCTGATCCAGAAATATCAGGCATTTGATTGAGTTGTTTTTGGAAAGTTGTTCCATGATAGAGCTAGTAAATATAATTAAAAATAATTTTGTTGTTTCTGAAAGTACCCGTTCGTTAAACGTGTCTTAGCCACCAACACGCCGCTACCCTAGAATTTTAAAGAGAGGCCTATACAGTCCGTTCCTCTAGTCAAAAATATTTAAAATGGTGTAACTTCACCATTTCACTATTTCAAATATTTTTTTATACTAAATAACGTATTTTATGGTTTAAGAAATCTAAAAATTTTCTTCAGTCTCCCTTTAAGCTGGAACAGTTACTTTCTATCAAAATTTTGTAAAAACCATTTTTCAACAAGTGGATAGTCAGTTTGAAATATCTTTCACGCTCTTCTATATTTAAAATTAATTGTAATTTTGATTTATAGCGATTGAGACTAGCTTCGCGCGTTGTGTAAACTTGGATTGATACGAGACTATGTAGTCTCGGAATGTTTTTCATTCTTTAGAGTTTATTACACCGAAACATACCAGCGGAGGGTGAAAAATCTAATTTTAGTTGAAAAATACGAAAGGATATGGAATCTTTTTTTATATTTTCACGCAGCATCCCTCTCCGTGTCAAACGCGTAATTCGTTACGATTTTTTATTTTTATTTTTACTTTCTTTGAAATTCTTAAGACGTGTCACACACCATTTGATTAAAAACAAATTTTACGTCGTCTGCTTATACTTCAGTCTCTCCAGGGTGGCGACCCCTGGCTTCCGGGAAATATACAAATGTTTCCATATGGTTCTCGACAATCCTTATAATTTATACGGCATATCTATGTTTAAATATTTTGCTTATTATATATATTGATAATCATTAATTAATTGAAGAGCAGTTTCTGGATTAAAAAAATAAATATACGGTTAATTTGGTCAGGTGACGCATTAGTCAGTTAGTTAAAGGCAAATCTAACGCCATGTTTTGATAGTTTACAAAGAAATATGAAACTTAATAAACAGTTTAAAAATGCCAAGTATTTGTATGATTTTGTAATTTTTAGTTCTGCCGGTACTAGTTGGTTTAAAGTTTCTGCGCATAGGTTTCGCGCAGATTTCATATATCGCGCATCTTCTCGTGCGATAGGGTTTAGAGAACATGTTCTTAATAGACGAAAGAGTTAAAAGCAAGCGTTCTATTTTAATGATTTCCCCTAACGATTTTTCTCACTCTCGTAAGAAAATAACGAAAAATATGTTTGAACTCATAGGCATAGTCTGTGATTTTAATAGATTTTTTTTTCCAAGGGTATAATATATGGTAAATATTTATTTTTGTAAATGTTTCGCGGCTGTGTGGGTTCACACACGAGTTTTTTGGAAGGCATCTTATGTAGAAATGTGCGAAGAAGCGTGATATTTAGCCCCAAGAGCGGTCAAGCGTGTAAATACACTTTTTTCTCACTTTTAGAGATGTTACACATGCGCGAGAATATTTTTTTGGAAGAATTTCAGTTTTCGCGGCTTATTTCTAGACTATGGTTAGGAAAAGAGAAAAGATCGCCATCTTTGAGATTAAATATTAAATTTTAAGAATAATGCGTTCAGCCTTTGTAACCGGGTTAATCGGGTTAACCGGTTTTTTATTTCTATATACGAATTGATCGATGTTTTAGGAATGTTCGCTGACGCCATTTCGATATTTGTATATCATCCATGCCTTTCTTTCTATTGTATCTAATCCAGTAAATAAACTACAGATATTAATTATTTCAAATAAATTAGGTTAATGTATTCGCAAAAGTTAAAACAGTCAATCTTTTATCTAAAAGATTTTGGGATAAAGGTCGCGCATATTTTCACATTTAAAATATAAATGATCTTAAACTAAATAAAAATAGAGAAACGTTATTGACCCAAGAGGGGCCAAAGAATCCATTATCACGTGAAAGCAAGCTGACCTAAGCGCCGTAAAAAAATACCAACCTAAATTCGCTAATATCTTCAGTGCCAAGTAACACTGTTTGAATTCTATTCTTTCAAAGAAGGTTAAGAAAAACAATTTAAAAATACAGGGAATTGACAGTCTAGAAGAAAGAATCAGATTTTATTTTAGAAAGAGGCTTTCAAAAAAAAAAAATTAGGCCAGAAGAAATCTAAATTTAAAACAAGACGCTAAGGAATTTTCGACTTTTTTCTTCTTGTTATTTTTGAATATATTATCAGTATACTTTAATCAAGGAAGGTTTGCAAACTAGTTGAATCTTGCGGCGGATGAATACAATATATTAAATGTGATAGTTGATAAAATAGTTATCGTAAAGATATCTTGAACGATTCCTCTTCGAAAATTGTAGTGATCGAAAGGTTTGAAATTCCCTCAAGATATCGGTATAATCAGAAGCCGATGAAACCCTCCTTCGAAGTCTATTACTCCCGGGTCTTGTCTACCCCTCTCTGTATGGGTTATTCTCAAAAGGCGCGATTCGTACGCCTCCTAACGGTAGATATTTTCGCAGCGGGAGTTCGTCGAGCGAATATCTCTAGCAGCCTTGGAGTTCGTCAAAAAAACGTCGTTGTTTGTGGAGAGAGAGAATTTCCAATTTTCCGTAGACAGGGGGGATGAAGTAGGACCCCTTCTAACTCGTAAAATTGGGAATTTTACCCATACAGAGAGGAGCTCTATATGGAACATTGGAGTAGTAGTCTTCAAAGGAGGGTTTCATCGGCTTCTGGTATAATGTTAGTTTTTGCTTAATTAACTATAAAAGTATAAAATTTTAGTACTAAAATAAAAACCAAGTCTCCCCTTTTTTTGGGAGAATGTTTGGTTAAGTATATGCGTAACTTAACAGGGACAGGAAGTGATGAGCATGGGAAGTGGCTCAAGGCTAACGGAAAAACATAGAAGAATGCTTAGTTATTCGTCCAACACAAATGCATCCATGCGTGATACGCAAAATTATTGAAAATGAGTTTACCCAAATTTCATCTAAAAAAAAGTTACTGCAACGAACTGTAGAATCATCCATGTAAGACTAAATTAGGCTTAGTTTTATCTAACCTTCTCTTTATTTTGATCTCTTATACTAATTAAAAGTGGCGCTATCACAAATTTTTAAAGGCCTAGGATTACTTCTGCCTGTCACCCTGGAAACAGACTCACCCTCCTAGCTTTCTCTTGCCTTGCTATCCAAAAGGGAAGCTCAGAAGGTGAGCCCACTTCCAGTGAAACAGGCAGAAGAAATCCTAGGCCTTTAACCAAAAACCACAAATATCCTTAGAAGGTACACCTTATTTTCCGTATAAATTCTGCATTTTTTCATATATATTTTTATTTCATATCAAGGTTGTAGGTTGTAACAGAATAAAACTGTCGTAATACCCATTAAAATTGATCCAGTTAATTATATATATTAGAGTAACATTTAAATATTTGTTAGTGTGTCAATATCCCTTTTTAAAAATGAAATTAATCTTTACAAGAAAACCAAAATTGGTTCAGTCCACGAATAATTATATCTTCGCCCACATACTATTTAATTTTGTCTTTAATTTTATTATTTAACCTTCATGCTTTAGTATAAGAATTCGTTAACGATGATGATGATGATAATAATATATTACCAGAGGTATATAATAACCCCCTTCGGGGGGAAGTATGAAAGCCCTTATACTACCAATGCTAAAAATCACGAACAACAAGAGCCCGCTGCTGACTATCTAGGCCACTAGCTCGCGCTGGACTTCTCAATGTCGCTACTCTAGTAAATGGTCTTTGTATAAACAAGACGGCTCGATTTGTGTTTAGAACTTCCTGTCTCGGGAGTCAGGCTGTCTGTTAAAATGGAGTCGAAGGTTGACTTCGGCTCGCGAGTTCCGGAAGTGCGCGTAGGGAAAATTTAGTGAGGTTCAAAATGGTGTAACTATTTTTTGGAAGTAAAGCGGTGTGTCGATCCGCCGCGATTTACGCCGGGCACTTGTTGTTCGTCGATTTTTGCCTACCTTTCATACTTCCCCCCCGAAGGGGGTTATTATATTCCTCTGATATTACTCATTTTTGGATATACTTGGCCAAGGGAAAGAAATAAAATCTGTTTTAATGTAGACGTTAAAGCGGAAAAAAGGCATGAAAATTAAAGCGGTTTCGTTTCATTCGAAGCGTTTCACGCTGTTATTAAACAATTATTTCGTTTCCTCTTGATTTTAAAACTACACCCAAACAATTTTGGCAATATTACTTATTTTAAGATTATCTCGGTTTAACCCCATGAATATAAAATGTTTTTGCTAAATTTTAAAGTAATGGTGGCGGTCAAAAAAATGTATGCTTAGTCAAGTTTTTTTAAATGAAATTAAAAAAGCTATTGACAATGATGTTAGTATTTTAGTGAACCTATTATTTTAGTTTCAGAACCCTACCCTGCTTGTTTCTAGTTAAAAAAACCTAACATAAGTGGGGCCTTGTGTGTTTAACCATTTGGTAAACCTCGACAACCAAATATTATTGTAAGAGTTTGATTCTCCTTATAAAGTTTTTTTTCTGTTAAAACTAGTTTTTTATTAACCAGGATGTTTTATTAAAAACCCTCTACCTGTTATATTTGGGACTCTTTAAAAGGATTAATATCGTCTGCTTAACTGATCAGGCTTTTCATTGGTTTATTGAGGATAAAATCCAAATATAATCTAAATTACTCCATCCAATCTTTTTCGTAAATTTACCATTGAAATTGAATATCAAATAAGCAGACGACGTTCACGAAACTGCAGAGAAGAAACTGTTCCAGGGGTTACTGTAAGGTTTTAAAAATAACTTAAACCATTCCTTTAAAAATACTTAAAATAGGGCGTTTTTTTTTAAATTCTTCGGGGTCAACACGTGTTTTAAATTCTGTAAACACACCGCGTACAAACTTAGGCTTCCCATTTAAATATATGCAAGAAACCATGATTCAAAGCTCTATTCGTTTTGAAACCGCAACTTATTTTAACTACAGCGATATGTTTAGATTGGTAGGGAAATCATTAAAAGACGAATCATAAAATCACAAATTCTTACGCTTTATTCACTACCCCCTAGTTGATATACATAGACATTAACTTCTTAATACCTTTATCTACTTTTTACAACAAAATTGCTCCACGCCTTACACGAGAACTTTAACTATAGCCCTAAAACTCCTAATAATTTAGTGCCGGAAACATCTGTTTCCAAGGTTGGAAACCCTCCCTTCTATATTTCGCAAAATGTCAACTTTTTTTTTTTCTTTTAACTAAAATATTTGTGTCTATTTCTAGTCAGTGCGTTCCGTGTTATAAATTATATTAACCGATAATTTCAAAATATCTTTATAATATAAGTTTTCGGTTATTTCGGTTTATTGCACCGAACGCGTAGTACTATTAATTCTCTTTTGGCTTTCAGTCGTATGGCGCAACGCCCCCTCAAGCGCCCGCGTCATTTACAAAACTTCTAAAGTGTGATTTGAAAGTTTGGCAAAAGAAAAAAAAACTTTTGTGTAAATAACGGGGTTGGCAGTGAAAGAAAATTGAAAAGGTTTTTTTATTCTTAGTTAAGAAGTTGCCAAAAATGACTCCCTTTTGACTCTTCTTTGATAGATTCGCTTTTTAAAAAAAAGGTTTTTCAGTTTTATCGCGAGCTTCGACATCAAAGGGGTTATTCACTCGTAATTAGCGGCGAGATTTATCATTCATCTACTCTTTAATTATCTCTAAAAATGATGGTAGTTACTGAATATCTAATTATAAATAATAATATACCGTGAACGTTTGGCCCTCTTAATGTAGGTGTTGAGAATTTAAAATGTATCAAGAATTTCTGCTTCAAATTATAACCAAGGGAAATTGAGTTGACATATAATTCAAAAACAAGCTCTAAAACGTTTTGTAACGGTTATAAATTTATAATTTCAACATTTACTCGTCGGTTAGGCTGAGCAGAGTTTGAAATTTGAAAGTTTTTATCCGGGATATGTGACATTCAAAAATATGCTAATGCCCATTTGATTATTCATAAATTTATAGTTATTTTTGTTAGATAAAATATAAACAATATTATATTCAACCTCGAAGCAATAGGCTTAGCGGAGTTTTAAATTAAAACCTTGGTTGAGTTTTTTACGAAGAGTAGGAAAACAATATTATATTTACCCTAAAAGAAATAGGCTTAGCGGAGTTTTAAATTAAAACCTCGGTTGAATTTTTTACGAATAGTATCAAAACAATATTATATTTACCCTTGAAGAAATAGGCTTAGCGGAGTTTTAAATTAAAACCTTGGTTGAATTTTTTACGAAGAGTAGGAAAACAATATTATATTTACCCTCGAAGAAATAGGCTTAGCGGAGTTTTAAATTAAAACCTTGATTGAATTTTTTACGAAGAGTAGGAAAACAATATATTTACCCTCGAAGAAATAGGCTTAGCGGAGTTTTAAATTAAAACCTTGGTTAATTTTTTTACGAAGAGTAGGAAAACAATATATTTACCCTCAAAGAAATAGGCTTAGCGGAGTTTTAAATTAAAACCTTGGTTGAATTTTTTACGAAGAGTAGGAAACAACATTATATTTACCCTCGAAGAAATAGGCTTAGCGGAGTTTTAAATTAAAACCTTGATTGAATTTTTTTATGAAGAATAGGAAAACAATTTAATGGTTTCGAAGTTCATTATATTCGATTAATTAAACCTTCAAAATTTACATCAGATCTTTGTTTTATCATTTTGAGTCTTTGGTGCCCCGGGTTTAGAACAAAATATGACTTCCTATATTTTTAGAATATTACTTATTTTGTCATTATATAATCTAAGGTATACCATTGAGTAAAAATATCAAAACTAATGTGTAGGTTTTTTGTTAGACTCATTTTTAAAAGCAGTGGGCTTTGCTTAGATTGCGCATAAAGATATATCACAAATTTTTCAGGAAGAAGTATTAACTGTGCCAATAAATTAGGATATTTTTACTCATCATCGGAATGTTTTTTTGGCTATTCCATGAATTCTATGGCGAGAAAATCCTGGTGTTATATTTTTGGAAAAATAGAATATTAACGCATCAACACCTTAGGCCTAAATTTTTATATTAAATCTTATATTTCTATTTTAAATGGCACCTTATGGAACCGTGTGATGTGCTGTATGATGTCGTAATAAGTAGCGCCCACCTCTTTTATGATACATTTAGTAATTTGATACCAGTTTCGAGCAGGCGCCAAAATTATGACTCACTTGGATGAATTTGAGGGGGATTCTAGGAAGGAAAAACCGTATGGTGGGTTGGTATGAATTTGGGACACCCAAAACTATGGCTCATCACAGACGGTGTTCTTAATAGTGCTTGTAGTAAAATTTAAACTTGAATTTTAATTAGGCTTAGTTCATACCGAGGGGGACGTCACTCTAGATTTTCTTGTACACCTGAGTTCACGCAAGTACAGCTTTGGTAATTCTAACTCTTGCTGAACTCTTGAATCCAGCTTTGGTAGTGCAAAGAGTTCAAACATTTTGTACACCCGAGTTCTCAAGTGTCTGACCCCTCGGTTCATACCACGGTTAGGCTTAAATTAAATATACTAGAAAAATAGGTTTTTAATTGCAATTGAGACGTTGGCATGATTGATAAAGAAGGTTATATGTTACAAGACTAAAATTAAATTTTTGAAGGATTTTGCGCCCATCTAATTTTCGAAATCATAATGAATGACCTCTCGTTAACCTATTATAGACTTAAGAAACTTAAAGGACAATGGCGACATATCTCTGTCATAATGTTTTGTAATATATTACAAATCAATCGGCACAATAATATATTTTAATTTATGATCTATTACCTTTAATTATCGTAATTAATATTCAATACGTGAATTTTCACACGAGAAACATTCATTATAAGCTTGTTTCTCTTTAGCTTAGAATCTTTTCCATTTTATATTGTCACTGTTTATAGTTATATTACAAACCCCTTAAAGGGAGGATGCAACCTAACAACAAGTGATTTTTTTATCGATTTTTTTTATTGTTTAAATAGGCCTAATCCACTACTGAAAATATTTACAAACAAATATTAAACTAGAAATAAATTTAAAACTTACCCTGAAAATAGGCTTAGTGGGATTCATGGAGGTCCTGTTTTCCTCGCGTGTAAGGTCTAGCGACCAATCGCGCGCGACGTAAGTCTCGCGGAGATCTCGCGTGAACGACGGGCCTTCGCTCATTGGTCGCTAGACCTTACACGGACGCGATTCAGGATCTCCATCAATCCCGCTAAGCCTATTTTCAGGGTAAGTTTTAAATTTATTTCTAGTTTAATATTTGTATTGTAAACTTTTTATCGATGGATTAGGCCTATTTAAACGATAAGGAATCGATAAAAAATAACTTGTAATTAGGTTGCATTCTCCCTTTAAATCTTTTCAAAATGTGAGAAATTTCTTTAAATTTTATCTTCTGATTTCCTCTCTTCTTATCTCTCCATTTTTGAGGGTTCATTTCTTCGCTTCGTTCAAAGAAAACTCTTTTTTTTTCCTTCTCATTTATGGACGGGGGGTGGGTGATATTTCAAGGCTATGTTATTGTATCTTTTTGAGATAAAAGAAGATTCAAGTCTCTCTAAAAAAGATATCCGCATCTTTGTTATCCATGGGTAATAATTTTATTTTTTATTTTTATCTCCTAGATATATTTATAGGCAAATCTCATTATCTTTGGGTCGTGTTGTTCCAAAGAGATGCGTTTGTTTATGCTGAGAGTTTTTAAGATTTATTTCACTGTAATTTAAGGGTTAATTGCATCTATAATTTAATTTTAATTGGGAACAAATCTATCGGGACATCATGTTTTTACAATTAATTTCAGCTGAGTAGGATTACGTTCAGAAAAATAGTCATTTATTGAGTTTCTGACGTTTTAATTTAAGTTTATTGATTATTTAAAAAGTACCTTATGAATTTTTTTGTCTATTTACCGAAACTGTAGTCGGAATTTAGATCTTAAAAACTTGGTGTTACTAATACATTCATATTTATTCGGGTGAAAAACTTGGAAAGGAATGAAAAAATGATTTCAAGATATTTTTAAACTTTTTCGTGATGATGTTATAATACAGGTTGAATTGTTTCTTAAACGTAATTAAGGAAACGTTTTTGTATTGTTTTCTTTGTTAAGCGCGGAAGCTCATTCTTTAATTAGGTTTATTCGAGTATGAATTATATCAGAAGCCGATGAAACCCTCCTTTGAAGTCTACTACTCCAATGTTCCATATAGCGCTCCTCTCAGTATGGGTAAAATTCCCAATTTTACGAGTTAGAAGGGGTCCTACTTCATCCCTCCTGTCTACGGAAAATTGGAAATTCTCTCTCTCCACAAACGACGACGTTTTTTGGACGAACTCCAAGGCTGCTAGAGATATTCGCTCGACGAGCTCCCGCTTCGAAAATATCTACCGTTAGGAGGCGTACGAATCGCGCCTTTTGAGAATAACCCATACAGAGAGGGGTAGACAAGACCCGAGAGTAATAGACTTCAAAGGAGGGTTTCATCGGCTTCTGATTATATTTTTATCTTTTTTAATTATTATAATGATATCATACATAATTTTTTATCCATTCTGATATAATTATCTTAAGTGATTGTTAGAATTAGTTGTATTTGCATGGATATATAAGAACTTTATGTATCTATTATTATAGCAAGTAAACTGTCTAGGTGTTTATAATAATTCGGCATATTATTAATCGGGAAAAATTAATCGAAATCTCTGGGAAATATTTAACGGCAAGTACAAAAGTACAATTTATTGTTTCTATGCTACTTAAGAATGTAACGGCTAAAATACAGTAATTAATAGTAGTTTTGTTGATATGAAATTAGAATTTAATCTCATCCTAAATCTAATCGGAGGGGCGGAAATTTAATTTTATTATATTAAATTATATATTAGTATATTCTTTGGGGCTATTTTATTTAATTGGACTAATGACTTAATTAGACGTTTAATTATATTATATTTGAGCGCGTGCCAATATTCTTGAAGGAATGAGGATGAAACTTAACTCCTGAATTAAGCGGGAAAAGTCTGTTCGAGTTTATATTTTATTTTTATTTTTATATATATATATATATTTTTTTGGAAATATTAGCAGACCGTATCGTCGGAACAAAGACTATTCAATGTCACGAAAATAATAATTTCCCCGTTTTGAAAAATATAACATTCTTAGCTTTTATTTTTTTTATTTTATTTTTTGTGCCGAGTTACTGATCCATTTTATATTTGACTTTTTTTCTGCTCGCGTTGTTTAGTTTTGAAAATTAATATTTAATAATTACAACACTCTTTCGTAGAAATTTGATAAAAACTTTATTATTGTTAAACAAAGTTTTCATCAACGTCCTTTGACGCAATACTACGTCATCATTATGATCACTTGGCCTACAGTTGATTATCGCCCGTTCTAGCGCATGATACTGTTGCTTTCCCGCTGTCTTTTTCGTAAAAGTACTTAATCCAGAAAGTCCAGTACCTTTCGTACGAAAATTAGTTTAACCCCTCAATCTGGCATATTTTAAATACGAGTATTTAACTTATAATCAGAAGCAGATGAATCCCTCCTTTGAAGTCTATTACTCCCGGGTCTTGTCTAACCCTCTCTGTATGGGTTATTCTCAAAAGGCGTGATTCGTACGCCTCCTAACGGTAGATATTTTCGGAGCGGGAGTTCGTCGAGCGAATATCTCTAGCAGCCTCGGAGTTCGTCCAAAAACGTCGTCGTTTGTGGAGAGAGAATTTCCAATTTTCCGTAGACAGGGGGGATGAAGTAGGACCCCTTCTAACTCGTAAAATTGGGAATTTTACCCATATAGAGAGGAGCGCTAGATGAAACATTGGAGTAGTAGACTTCAAAGGAGGGTTTCATCGGCTTCTGTTATAATTGAGATAGAAATTAACTTAGGTTCAAGTTAATTTTAATTTTCAACGCGTACAAAGCTTAAGATGCGTTTTTATTTTCTTAAGATGTTGAGGGAAGTCTAGGGTTATTCGTGCCAAAAGTTATTTCAACGATATAGTTGAAGCCAAGAAAGTTATTTTTAAAACTGGATATTTCTTCTATCTATATATGTGACGTTTTCAATCGAAAAAAAAAAAAAAAAAAAAAAAAATGAATTATAATTTTTCTATATTTCTTTGGGAAATCTATCCAAGCCATCGGTTTTTTTTTTTTTTTTCCAAAATTTTGAAACATTTTCATTTTTTCCGGATGAGTCGTCGTTTGCCCTATATTTTATTTTTATTACACGAATATTAAGAGATGAGTGCTCATTAATATTAAACTTACTGGCACCTTATTATTATCGATATAGGATTAGAAATATTAAAATAAAAATCCTTATTATTCCAAAAATAATAGTTTTAAAAATCAAAAATTCGAGGTATTTGTTAGATAAAGTTTTCTTTAGTTTTGTTGGTTAAGGATGATTGATATTTGAAAGTAAAAAATTCTCTCCAATAGATTTTTGTAAGAAATCTTTCATCAAACTAATTTCATATTAAATAATCCCAATATATTTGATTAATTTTCATATAGTAAAACAAATGATAATTAACTTTTAAAAGTCAAATTTTAATTTCTATTGAAAATCTGGTTCAATTGTGTTCCATATTTCATATTTTTCCATTTTTTTTGTGACTCAAATAATTCATACATTTCAATTAAAACTATTAATATCTGTAACTAATCTAGCTGTAACTTTGACTAATCTAGATAGTTAAAAACTCTTCGTGTGAGCGTGGACACGTAGACAAAGTGAAATAACAAAACCTTGTGTTCATAAGCGTACTCTAACGGCAAACATTGGCAAAAGTACTAACTAACAAACCTACTCGAGCTTCTGCTTATTTGTTATCCATAGCACGAGCTTTTGTAAGCTCCTACTTTCGCCATGCATTGTTGGCCGTTAGAGGACGCTTATGAAAGCCAGGTTTTTATTCAGTTTTATCTATAAAGGTGTTCATTTTTAATAATCCTAGATAATTGTTACTCAAGTTTCTTGCCCTTGTCTAGGTGTCGTTAATAATATACCTAATTTAAATTTTTTGTTTCATATTTGAAATCCCATCAAGAAGAATCAGATAAGGAGAGGAAATGTGGGGCTGCGTTGAGTTAGAGAGAGAAGAGCCAACCTCCCACTCGGGTGGAAAGGGGGGATAGGAAATTCTCGAGGTAAACTGTTGTCACGTGGTCGCTAGCTAGCGCGTCTCATAAAGGATTCGTTTTACCCACGTGACAACATTTTACCACGAAACGTCTCTACCCCCGTTCTCCCAGAGTGGGAGTTTAGGCCGACGCAGTAGGAACCGCGCCGTCCCCACATTTCCTCTCCTTATCTGATCCTTCTTGATCCCATCAATCATAAACTTAAAAATTGGATCTTTAACATTTTTTTTAACCAAAAAAACATCTTTCGTCAATGCCAATAACAACTGTATTCATTTTTCATCTATAGAACCAAATATTCCGCTTGAATAAATATTGAAAGAGCTTGTCATAAAACAATGCTTCTCTTAGATAAACTAAAAGAAGAAAAAAACTAGGCTTAAAGTGAAATTTTTTAGCATAAAAAAAAAATATCAATCGATCCAAAAAACTTCAAAATCGACAACTGCAACGAAACAGCAGGCGCATAAAATAAAATCAATAATATTACAGTTAGATTCACTTTGAGAATACAGTACTGACGAAGTTGTATCATCTCGATATGAACTGGTTAATTTAGAAATAGGAAGACCTACAGCTTTATATATGGTACAATTTTAAACTACTACTTAATTTGATAAAATATTAGAGCCTGGCTTTGTATACGCTGCAACTTTAAGGAGAAATGAACTATAGTTAATATGAATTCATACTATATCAATTTTCAATCTTAAAATGGTCGTCATTTTGCATCATAATATCGCTTTTTCCTTAACGAAATTTGAACTTTTTAAGGTTTTAAATGATAGTTTTTGGGTAATTTTTATTACAACCTAAGAAGACTATTATATTTCATAGAAAACTTGATTTTTTGTTCGTTAAATACACCCATTTTAAGATCGTAATTTTGTATGTAGAGTGCATGATATTCGGACGACAAAATATGAAGAACTTCACGCTTGAAATCCGACGGTTTGGTTTGGGGAAATAGGATAGACAACTTAGTACTATTTGGACTACTACAGTTAATAGAGAAATGTTGGGGGAATGATAAAGACTCGTAGTGATGTAAGTTTAGGAAATTCACTCTTATATTCAGTTTCTACACGTTAACTTATATGATTCGAACAAACGGTACATCCTAGTTTTTTTACTCTATTTTAAAGAGAAGTTGAAAAACGAAAAAAACACCTTGCCATTCTTTATTATGCATAATTATTACTAACAAACCAATTACTTTAATTAATTATATATACGTTTATCTTAAAGGGAGGATGAAGTGTGGTTTTTATCGATTCTCTATATATTAAAAATTTGATTTGTTCTTGTATTGACACATTCGAGAAATGTTTCTATATTGTACAAAAAAAATCGGAAAATATTCACATTTTTGGAATTGACTAATCAAAAGACTCCACACCTTTAGCTTCGTAAAATATCCGCGACACGCGCATTTGTACGCGTAATTGTGCGCGTAAAAAGAATCAAGAACTATTCAAAGAGTGAATGCCACAGCACGTGTCGCTGGGATTTTATTAAGCCAAAGGTACAGGGTCGTCTTTTGATTATTCAAAGGTTTTTCCTTTTAATTTTGTCGTTTCCTGAATCCTTTATTTGCTTCGTTCATACTAGACCTTGGATACGATTTAAACCGTTTCGAAACGTATCCCTAGAGTCGTGTGAACGGGAAACTGCTTCGGGAACCAGTTTCATACCGAATCTGTTTCACCAACCGATAGATGAAGCTACAATAAATCGATTTATAAAAGATAGTGCGTGAACGCGTGACGATTAAAACGATTCCAGGCGATTTGAATATCGATTTTATTTTACCGTTCCAAACCGATTAAGAAATGCTATTGTTAGAAGCAGAATCTTTCATATTCCTTTTCATCCTTCCTTTAAATCAATCCAGGTACGAAAAACGAATGAAAATGTATTACGGCGGGTTGAGAATAACACTAAGGTAACCAGAAAATAAAAAACACACGCCCTAGTATCACGCTTTATTCAATTTTTCCTCGTGTTCACAAACTATGTAGTATGACGATATTTTTTTTTTTTTTTTTTTTTTTTTTTTTTTTTTGAAGGGGTTTGATCCACCCCTATAACAGTTGCGTAAGAGTTAGAGGGAGGGAGGGCCATTTTTCTAACGTTCCCCGTCCCAGCTTCTCCGAGTCCTTCATCTCCATCCTCTTGGGAGTGAAGAGGACTAGAGTCACAGTGTAGCTCCGAGCTGCTCGATGTTACTTTTAAGGCAGGTGTAGGTTGGACGAGCCAAAGTTTCTAAATTTAGCATTTTAGGAAGGAACCAACTAGATTCGTAACACGCCATTTGCAGTTTAGATTTTCGAACAGAGTGTACTCCGCGTTGAAAGATTTTTCCCGTTTTGGATATAATAATATTCTTGCTTCGAATATTACTAGTTATTATTTGTAATATACAGTTTTGAAATCGTGTAGAATATTCTTGTTCGTGATTTGATTTTGTTTTTTCATTTTATCTCCGGTTTTTCGTTGTATTGTGAATATTTTTTATTCGAGGTAAATTTCGGTTTTACCAAGTAGCAGATGCCGCAGGTATGTGTTGAAAACTTTGTTGGTATTATTTGGGTAGTCTTGTTTTTTTTTAAGCCCTATAGCTTCAATTTATTACTTAATATTAAATTGAAAATTACTTATGATTAATTGTTTATTTTTTCCCCCTGTTTAAGTTTTTTTTTTTATTTTTTTTTAAGATGGAAAGTTTAAAAATGGATGTAAGGTTGTAGTTACTAAATTAATGAATTTTTTACGTAATAAGTTATATATTTAAAGAGGTTGTGAAAGTAATAGCTTAGGTATTTTTTAGTTAATACTGGTTTTAATTGAAATTTGGAAAATATAGGGTTAAATATAGTATTTATTATAATAAATACGCTTAACAAATTAGTTCTTTTATAAATTTAGAGGTCGACGTTTGTAGTAGATAATCTTCTTTATTTTATCTTTATCCACAATTTATTCACATATTTGTGGATTATTTTGTCCATACGCCTACCTCTAAATACATTTATCGATTCCTTATCGTTTAAATAGGCCTAATCCACCAATAAAACGTTTACAAAACAAATATTAAACTAGAAATAAATTTGAAACTTATCCTGGAAAATAGGCTTAGCTGGATTCATGGAGATCCTGAATCTCTTCGCATTGGGGGCTTAGCGACCAATTGAATGTTATTGGAAGTCTCGTGGAGATCTCGCCTTAACGACGGGTCTTTGTTTATTAATTCCAGCTAAGCCTATTTTCCGGATAAGTTTAAATTTACTTGGATTAATTATTTTACTGGTGGATTAGGCCTATTTAAACGATAAGGAATCGATAAAAAAATCACTCTTTGTTAGGTTTCATTCTTCTTTTAATTTAATTTATTCCCCATTATTTCACAATCCCTTTAAATTAAAGTAAGTTAAAGATTTATAATTAGTAACATA
The DNA here is from genome assembly GCA_963920705.1 of Odiellus spinosus. Classification (NCBI taxonomy): domain Eukaryota; kingdom Metazoa; phylum Arthropoda; class Arachnida; order Opiliones; family Phalangiidae; genus Odiellus; species Odiellus spinosus. The sequence goes on along the minus strand of OY987237.1, from coordinate 13,898,488 downwards.
AATCATTATGCTGTCATCGCGCGCTTACAATATAATATATGCCTTTACTCTGAATTCGAAAGATTTTGAACACTTAATTTCCAAGTATCTGCTCCTTCAGACTTTTACAACAAAAATTTGGATCCAAAAAATGTTTCCTAGACATCAATAGATTTTCTTAAAAAAAATTCAACTTTTATATCTGAAGAAATGATTCTTGATGATGATAAAATAATAATCAACTTAAGAGAAATTCTAAGGAACCGCTCTAAAAATCTGACATAAAAAAATTGCCGAAAATCTTCTTCCTTTTGTGCATTTGTCTGTAACAGAAAATTCGTTTTTCATTACGTAAAAAATAATAAGAATTCTTTCAACTTAGCCATCAAACAGTCAATTTCCATAAAACTCGAGAATATTTTAGTTGTAATCATTCTGAGATTTCAACACTTACTGAACTAAATATCCTCTTTTACTTAAGAAACCGTGTCATAGAAATTGAAGACTTCGCTTCGATGCTGGTGAAATTTTATCTGATCTCGTTTCTTTTGTTCCTCTTCATTGTAGTGTGTCTGCTTCCGTCTAGGGAAGACCCAAGAAATCTTAATATCTTTACCTCCCCCTATCTCTGTCTCCCCTTTGGCCATTACCGTGCTTATTGGTTTGAAAAAAGTTTCCCAAAATTTGCGGGTCCCTTTTCAGTTGTCGCGTTACTATTAGAGATTTTATTTTGGCAAATGTCGGTCAGGGGAACGTCGAAAATCTATTCTCAGTGTGTTTTCTGGAGCGAGGTAGAAGGACGCGACACAAACACACACTTCCTAAAGCGTGTCATCCTCGATACAATATCATCCTTAGTTTTGACCACGGTTAAAGGCGGGCCTATCTCCTCTAGCTTTATTGTAATTATTTCTTAGTTTTTCATTTATGTAAATCATAGTTGATTGATTTTCATTTTAAGAGAAGGATGAGTTTGCGTTTTTGCTAAGCCTATTTGAGACTGTATTCCCGGTTTCTATTAGCCTTGGCTTATTGTTTAATAGAAACTCACTCGATTAACTTTTATTTCGAAATTTGTGTAGTTTTAACGACAGACTGGATGAGTTTGCATATTTGTTAAGCCTATTTTGAAATATCCTATTTGAGACGTTATTTTTTAATTTCTTGGGCCTTGGCTCATTCTGTAAATATATCTGATACTCTATTTTATTTCGAGATTTTGACAAGTTTTAAAGGCTTCGATGATGAGTTGTTTATTTGCTAAGCCTTCTTTTGAAGTAGTCATATTTAGCTAACTCGAGTTAACGATTCTTTTGTCTATTAGTATTGACCCGTTATAGTTTTGATGTCGTAAGAAATTTGGCCCAGGTACAAGATTTTCCCAAAATGAAACTAGGTCTAAGTAACTCTTTTTCTGTTACTAAAAAATCATATTATTGGCAATAGTTTCAAAGTTTTTTTTTTTTTATAGTAGAACTAGGCAGCTGTTTCAACAACTCTATCATACTAGGTCTATAATTTTATTCAATCATAGGTTGCATTTTGTTCCAAACCTATTCTCCTTTTTGTTTCTAATAAATTAGGTTGTTTAAATAAACCAGCTAAAGTTTTGGTACTGAATATTTGACAATTTCATTGCTGGTTTAGAGTTTGATATAGAAATAGACAGCTGTTAATACTCGGTCCTTCTTTGGATATAGGAACACGCCAAAACATAATTCATATATGTAAAGGTTAGATATAATTCCAGTTTAAACCTCGATCCTGTTCTCATATTAGAAAGAAATTGCTCAAAATTTAACAACTTGCTTAAAGGCTCGCTAATTATTAATAAAAACGTATAATAAATCTCTGTTAATGACTTTAGCGTTAATTAACTTAATTTATAAAGTGACACGGTTGTCAAGAGAGATATCGAATCACCAAAAAAAAATATTAAAGTCTTACTTCGTTAATCCAAATTTGACAAAATTTTGGCAATGTTTTTGGGTGCATTCCAAACTAATTTTGGCCCACATTTCACGTAACCCATTTGATGCTTAACATATCTAGTATTCCAGTTTAAATTAACCAATTAAACATAATTATAATAAACTTGCCCTGAGCCTTTGAAAATCATCTTATCTCGAATTTAAAGACCCATTTAATCCCGGCTAAAGTGCGTAGTTTCTCCAAATTCTTACGATTAACATTGACATTCAAAAAAACTAGTTTAACCCGCCCTTCTAGAAGTTTAGTATATTTTTACTGAAATATCCACGTCTCCCTCTCAATTATTCTGCTTGAGTGGCGAATATTTTTCAAAAGTTTATGTAGAAAAATAAATTTGAACTAATTTATACTTATGGGTACTTGGCACTATATCCCTTTTTCCAAGATCAGTTTTCATTACTGCGAAAGTTAGGGCGTATTAATACATAATGTTAAATATCAATGGGATAAATATAGGCTTTACAAAATGATGATGAACATAGAAAATCCCTCCAGGAAGTTAATTGGAGATTCTATCTCTTTTTTTCTATTTTTTATTTTTTTAAATCAAGCCAAATGGAGTAAAGGGTTAGTCTCATCAATTGGGGAAAAGTCAGAGGAATAGGCCTATAGTTTTAACAATCCTAACAACACCTTGCTAAGAAATTGCAACTGTTAACTGACTATCGTAGGAAAGCTCTATTTTTACTTGAATAGTTAATAATAGCTATTATATTCTTAATTATAAGTTGAAGGAAATTAAACTAACGAGAAAGTATAATTCACTTACGAGAAACAGATTTAAAATTCAACCTACATTAGATATTTATTTTAAAATTGAGACTTGACCTTTAACTATAAAAAGAGGAATGGAACTTAAGTTTCTTCAATGGATGGGCGTTGTGTTCTATAGGCCAAAGCTGATGTGTGGTTTGATATTGCCAAGTTATTCCGGGCTCACTTTGAGGACATTATCCTCAACGATGTCTTCCCCATTTTCTCGAATTTTTACCGCGCCTGCGCGTGGGTGTTATGTTGGTTTCAAGAATGCTAGCATTCAAACGTGGGGTTATATCAAAGAGACACGACTAATTATTAAAATCTCAAAAAAATTTAAATTTAGAAAATGGTTGTTTATTTAATTTTTCTTTTTATCATCTCAAGAAATGTTGTTTTCATTATAATTCATAATATAATAATTAGTTTGCAAAGTTTTTGATTAAAGAAGATAGTTTTAATAGTTCTTAGAAAATGGAGAAAATGACCTCAAAAAGCTTTGATGTTTTTGGTATCATTAAAATTTTCATACCTTTTTTTACAACCTCGTAGGCTCAAAATGAGAAAGTAGACATTACTTAAAATAATATAAAAATATATTAATTATTCCCATTTGATCCGAAAATCTAATTTTTTTTCCAAATATGGTTTTAACTTTTGTTCTTTGACCTCTGTATCAATAGCACCTGGAAGAATTTTACGCGCAGTATAATAGGCTTAACGTTCTCGTAATATAATATTGAAATCCAGTTATCTATCTCCAATCAGAAGTAGATGAAACCCTCCTTTGAAGTCTACTACTCTAATGTTCCATATAGCGCGTCTCTCTGTATGGGTAAAATTCCCAATTTTACGAGATCGGAGGGGTCCTACTTCATACCCCCTGTCTACGGAAAATTGGAAATTCTCTCTCTCCACAAATGACGACGTTTTTTGACGAACTCTTAGGCTGCTAGAGATATTCGCTCGACGAACTCCCGCTCCGAAAATATCTACCGTTAGGAGGCGTACGAATCGCGCTTTTTGAAACTAACCCATGCAGAGAGGGGTAGACAAGACCAGGGAGTAATAGACTTCAAAGGAGGGTTTCATCGGCTTCTGCTCCAATTCATTGCACTTAACAATTACTTCACATATTCCAACCTTGAACCCTTACCAAACCTAATATAAAAAATATATATCCTAATCATCGCAATAGGGTGTAAATCTCGCAATATTAAAATCGTTTCAAATATACTTAATTCGATTGTAGTAATAAGGGAGCATTGTTTCCTCGACCTAGTTAAATGGTCGTATAAATTTCGCTTCACGGACGATGTTAGGTACGAAAAAATGACAAAATTGGTTAATGTTTATCCTGTTTAACCATATAAGGTAAACACTTTCAAATTAACAAATAAATCTAGGTTGTTTTATATCGAATCACTTGCCCATGTAGTTTTGGCCACCTCCTATACTTGGCACGAACCATCACTCGTTTATTGGGTGAACATGTGGCTAAAAAATGTTATTTGAAAAGAACTTTTGAATATTTCTTCATTCGGTTTCTAAGAGCGTAATAATGAAAATATTTTCTTATAAAAAGATAAATTCATTCCAAGGGAAACTGAAATTCATGAAAATTAATATTTTAAGTTATATGGTCGCAAAATTTTAGGCTTAACCTATTTTTATTTATATAGGAATTATGGCAAATTAGCTCGATGAAAAATTACCAAGACATTTTCGATATAAAGCTATTTTTTTTAACTGTTATGGTAAATTTATATTTGGCGGGAACACACGCGATTGGAAAGTTCTAGTGGCTATTGATAAATCATTGCGTTAGATTTCTATCGAAATTTTCTAACATTTTAAATTAAAATTATATTTTTTAATTAAATTGCATTTCACCTTCCCTTTCATTTACATTATTATTCTTCTTGATCTAGCGGTAGAAAAATATTTTCTCAATTTCATCCACTTCCCAGTGTCTGCTGATTTATGATACGCATTCTTGTTTAAGTCGCACTTCAAGTGGATTAAATGTAATAGTTTTGAAAGACGGGGTTGAAATAAATTCTTGTAATTACGTCATTACCCTTTTTTTCTTTCTCCCTGCCTTTCAATTCTATTTGCTCTAAGTCATTACGATTAAATTACATAGTTTTAGCTTGGCATTAATTTCCCTTATTTGGTGACGTTTATCATCAACAGGGTGTTTTGTTGCGTAATATTTTGTAGCAATTTTAACCTAGTTTTATATGAATACTTCGTGGGTCTCCTTACCACCCCAATGACACTTTTTTTGGTTATTAATATTTATATGAGCATCCTAATAACGCGACATTGGTATTTAAAGGGATAATGAAGACGATATCCATAAGTAACTAATCCAATGTTTTTCGTTAGCAAAATTCTTATTTAGTCTTAAGCCTATTTCTAGCGTGCTTTTAGATTCATTTGGCTCGCCCTTCAATTATTTTAAGACGCTCTTTGATAAGCTGCATGTTTTTTGACACTTCTATTCGTGTTTTATTCGTATTTAAACGGAATTAGGCTTATTGTTAATAAGCCTATTAATATTGTTAATTATCAACTTTTTGGTGAGTTTTTTTGAAGTTTTTACGCAAATTTTAACTCTTCCCAATCGATTCTTTATCCCTTTAGGTTTAAATGAAAGCGAACATTGTATTGTTGTTATATTTTCAATCAAATGATGATTTGGGCTTGAATTCCGGTTTTTTTTTTCCATGTCTAGAAATTTCATATAGTCCGATTCAGTTTGAAGTGTCAATGAGTTTCAAATATAGTCTCCCCCTTTATCTCATATTCGTTTTAGGGATAAAGGTTAGCTCTATACCTTTGAACGTATTGAACACTTATATTTATAGAATCACTAGACTGAACTATATTCTGATTCACTCAGAGTTTTCAATGTGTTTAAACCTAGACTCTATGACACCCTGGCTTAGAGTTGAAATGGTAGCTTGATTTGTAAGTGATGCGAAACCAAGGTGATTTAGATTTCTCTCCTATCCTTGTATGGTCGATAAATTCGTTCATTAAATATTCCAAGTATGTTATAGGGGAATATGTGGAGGTAACGACATCTATTTTGATATTATAGAAGTTTGTTTCGTAATAATATTTATTATAATAAATCATTTGCTTTAATTAAGATTAAGGAATGAATTTTATATTTTTCGTATTTAATTTCGTCATTGAAAATAATTTATGTGGTTTTTGAATATATTATTTTAGATTTATTTGGGCGATTAGAAATCGATTTATTGAATTATTTAATTATTTGATTTGATTCGGAAGCTCTTACGCATTTTTTAAAATAACTTTATGACTCCACTATGAGTTATTTTGTTCAATATAGGTTTGCAATATATTTAAAGATGGGGTGGATTAATACGCAATATAAAAGCTCTATATTAAAAGTAGTTTTGCAACATATATTTTATTAAATGAAAGTTATAAATAATAATAATAGAATCTATATAGAATATAAGCAGAAGCCGATGAAACCCTCCTTTGAAGTCTATTACTCCCGGGTCTTGTCTACGCCTCTCTGTATGGGTTATTCTCAAAAGGCGCGATTCGTACGCCTCCTAACGGTAGATGTTTTCAGAGCGGGAGTTCGTCTAGCGAATATCTCTAGCAGCCTCGGAGTTCGTCCAAAAAACGTCGTCGTTTGTGGAGAAAGAGAATTTCCAATTTTCCGTAGACAGGGGTTATGAAGTAGGACCCCTCCGATCTCGTAAAATTGGGAATTTTACCCATACAGAGAGGAGCGCTATATGGAACATTGGAGTAGTAGACTTCAAAGGAGGGTTTCATCGGCTTCTGATATAAGTTATATCAGAAGTTATATAATAGTATGAAAAATATAAAAATAATTATGAATTTTTCTAGACCTACATACAAAATAAAGTCAAAGTTACCCTTAATTTTTTATTAAACCTAAAACAAAACCTTCCCGCGATTATAACCTTAAAGAAAATATCCTAATTTAAAGTTTTGTTAAAATTTTTTTTCTTCCTAAATGGGCAAAGCATGCAAAGTTTGTTTTCCAGCTCTATTTCAATTTGGCATTTTTGGCAGCTAAGCAATTCTTAAGACTTATGAAGCTTCCTAGATCTCATTTCTCTGAATTCTTTAGCGTAATAAAATATTTATAATAGAATTAGCATCATCCTACTTAGGAAAGTTTTCTCATTTCAAACAATGCTTCAAAGGATAAGTCTATCCTAAAATCTTATCAATTTGTTTAAAGGAAAATATACCCCCACTCCAAATGGTTGCGCCCTAGTTACAATCAATAGCTGAATAACGAATATATAATTAAAATTAGGCCTAATTAAAATAATATCATATAGAAAAAGTTCAGGCTCTGATTTTTGAAGAGTGACAATATTAAGACGTCACCAAACTGGGAAAAATTGTGAAAATTAGAAAGTTTTTTTTTTACAAAACAATTCGGGAATTTTGATTTTCCTCCAAGTTAAAATAAAATATAACGTAACCATAATAATTTAGTACAAAATCGAGTCTTAACTGTTACCTACGCTAAGCCTAGGCCTATAGTTTGCTCCACTGAAAGTTATTTAAGCGCATCTCTGGATGGTTGAGGTTCCAGCTGGTTTAGTCATATATATTTTTTTTGGTAATTTTGCCTTATTTATCCAATGCCCTTCTTTTAGCATCAATAGGAGGAGTAAGGCTTAGTGCCTATATAGCTAGGCCTAACTTGGGATAAAAATAGTCCGGGAACGTTATTAGTTTCTTCCCTTCTTAGCGATGCCACTCACAAGATGTCTAAGTGTTTTGCTTGGGCACCCCCCCTTATATAAAGAGCCTAGATTTTTTTTTTTCTGTTACTTCTCCTAGCTAGGATAATAATAAATTGCTTGATAAGGAATAAGTTAAGCCTTTGCCTTAGAACTAAGGCAGTCTGAAGTAATCGATTATGTATCTTCCCTTATATGCCAGATACACAAACTTATTGTTAGGCCTATTGTTACATTTATGTATAAGCAGAAGCCGATGAAACCCTCCTTTGAAGTCTACTACTCCAATGTTCCATATAGCGCTCCTCTCTGTATGGGTAAAATTCCCAATTTTACGAGTTAGAAGGGGTCCTACTTCATCCCCCCTGTCTACGGAAAATTGGAAATTCTCTCTCTCCACAAACGACGACGTTTTTGGACGAACTCCGAGGCTGCTAGAGATATTCGCTCGACGAACTCCCGCTCCGAAAACATCTACCGTTAGGAGGCGTACGAATCGCGCCTTTTGAGAATAACCCATACATAGAGGAGTAGACAAGACCCGGGAGTAATAGACTTCAAAGGAGGGTTTCATCGGCTTCTGGTATAAGTAATGAGAATGGATAATTTGGATTATTGAATCAGCTAGCGTGGACTTGGTTTTGGGTTTTCCTCCATGATTTGGGTATGGTTACCAAGTTATTGATTAGAGATTAAAGCTTGATTTGTAGGTTTAGTCTATGGAGTGTTGTTTGATTATAAGTCTTTGACGTCATTAGCTTCGTACCCTTGAAATTACAGCCAACTTTACCACAATTTACCAACCATGAAAAGATTCTTAAGATTACCCTACTAATTTCTTAAATTACCTCTTAGAGTATTTTAAATTTATTCAAATTTTGTAAATTTAGGATTTTGAATTATTTCCATTAATACCGGAAGTTAATTTCTCAGATTAAAATTCTTGAACCATTTCGTGTTAAATAATAATAATAATAATACTTTCTTTGATCCTGAATAAAATAACCAATATACGAATAATGTAAAATTTAAGCAAACTCCTCTTCGAATTCAGGCTATTCAAACTTTATATAATATTTTCGGCTTGAGTGATCTTCGTAATGATGGGAATCAGCTTCGTGTATTCGATTATAAAAATATGGCCGATTTTTCCTCGATTGATTGGGCGGGTCAGAAATCTCGGCTCTTCGGTCAATGAATTTTCCAGATTCTCGACATTCAATAACTTTTTTGTTAACCTTTTTTTTTCATTAAAGGAAAAGTCTGGTAATTACAATATTCCAGATGAATATTGTAATTTAACGCAACTCTCTGATAGATTTCAGATTATTCTGAATGTAATTAAGTTATTCATTTTTAAATATGATTGAGGTTATCAATAAATAAATACACCTTTTCAGTGATATTATTGGTTGGTTTTTTGCTGCCCTTGTCTCAAAATTTTCTATAAGACTTTACCTTTTTCTTAAAAAAAAAAACTAGAATTTCGTAGCATCCATCTATCAAGTTCAAGATACGCGGTTTTCCTTTTCTTCTCAACGCGTCTGAAAGTTCACTGTAAAGCGATTACGTCATATTATCAGAAGGAGATTATTTAAGAAGTTAAGACACCAATTTAGGCAATCATCGAGTCTTACCATCCTTAGAAAAAAATAGGAAAAATTTCTCTAGGTTACCTAATTACCGCCTATTCATTAATTAATATTCATTTCTGTTTCTGACTGATCACAAAGAAGTTTGTTTCAAACTCTTATACACACCTGAATCCTTTTAAAATGCAGTCATCTTATTATTTCTTAAGATTACAGATGTCTCTTCGTAACCCAATTCGTTAACCGAGAGTTACGCGTCTCTAAAATAGCTAGGGATGGTTAAGATGTTTCAAATTTACGCTTTTATCAATTTCCTTTAATTTTCACGTGTTAATTAATTTTTAATTTTGTTTAATTGCAGGACAACACCATGTCTGGTGTGGAGAGACTGGCGGACGCCGACTCCGGTTCTCCCGTAAGTAACGGTTGCGATTCGCCTCAGTCTCCCGAATGCAGCACGATTCTGGACACGCCCTTAACCCTGGATTTCGACCCTATGAGCTTCCAATTCCAGGAATTGGCCAACGCCGCCACTTCCCCCACTTCCGACGAAGATTCGCGCGCCGAAGATAGAAACAGTGAACCCATCATAATCAAAAGTGCCAATTACACAAACCCGTCTCTTAACGTCTTTGACCCTTTGGTCACTTCCGACCTAGACCTCGCGCCTCCCCCGCAACCTTCGGCTCAAATGAATAACCAATCGGATGTAACCGAACAATCGTTCGTCGACGTTAAAGTAAACGGCGTCCTCGAGGTCGCCGAGACCGTTGAATTAGTACCCGGTCCGGACATATTGGATAACCCAGCCATTTCTAACCCTAACCCCGACCTGGTCCTAATCGATAACGTCACCGTTGTCCCCGCAGCCGCGGCGAACGCGCCGGGCAGTAGCGGTAGCGAAGATTCGCGTCCTCCTTCGGAGAAATCCGTCGATGGCGATGATAGTACCACGTCGTCTTCGGAAATGATAGATTTGCTTGGCAGTAGTAGTACTAACGAACATGTCGATTCTAGTGTCGTTAATCAGTGTGTCGATGTAGTAACCGTAACAAGCTACGCCGCTTCTAGCGTCGAAAGTACGTGTTTAATAAAAGAGGCGTCGCGCGTTCAACAACATTCGGACGACCAGGAGTCCGATGTTGTTGACGGCGACGTTCTCTCTCGCAACAAGCATGATGTGTTTGAGGAGACCTTAATGCATGAGGAGACGCTGTCCTCTGACTCGGAATCCGATGTAAGTAATCTTTCGTATTCGTCTATATTCATTTATCGATGACAGGCTCTCGTACTACTCCTTGCCGCGTGATTGGTTAATTCCTATTTTAGTTACTCTTACCACTTTCTCTATACTTACGTCCCAAGAACGAACGATTCGAAATAACATTTTCTTCAGTTAAGCCTTTGTTCCGGTTGCGATGATTTGTCGCTTCAGAACTGATACATTCCAAATTAACCTTAAAATATTGTCTAATGATCAAATTTTAGAAATTACCCCAAACGAGCTTAAGTGGTCCTAATGACCTCAAACTAGCGTACATTTGTTCCAATAGAGTGAGTAGTTACTAAGGAGACGTTTACTTTAGACCAATCCCATTTAAAAATAAAAGGTAAGAAATTGTTTAATTAAGTGTGCCCCCCCCCCCCGGTTAAATCAAACATTAACGAATATATCTAATAAAACTCGATTAGTCAGTTCTGTCAAATCGTACTCCATTTAACTCGGATGTGATAATCAGTGTTGTATCTTATGCCAAACACGACTAATATTTTTTTTTTTTTATGGCTATACCTGGCGCAACCACGCAGGCGTGACCTTTTCGTTGAAAGATAATGCCTACAATAACTTCTGTTAAAAGACTTTGCTGCCGTCAGTGCGATTAATTTGTTAAGCTTATAACACTTGTTTTGTTTTTATTGGGGAGGAGTTCTTTTACAAATTTTGTTCTAATGAGTTTGCGCTATAGAATATAATCTTCGCGGAGGAATGTTTCATTACGTTTTATCGTTGTCAAAAAGGAAATCGTGCAAAGTTTGAATAATTAGCCTCGTTTCAACCAGAGTTTTCAGTATAGTCGAAGGTTGTACGTGATAATGTAAAGATAAAGTTTCATAATTATGTTTTTTTTATTTGTTTTATTGGTAATGAAGGGTTAATTCGGTGGAATCTTCAATAACAGACAATTATTTCAAATAATAATAATAGGTTTTGAACTCAACACTACTCCCTGTATTTTTGGTTGTTGGCCTAGGATTATTAAAAATATACTCATCTTCATATATAAAGATGAATAGCAAAATCAGGCGTTCATTAGCGTCCTCTAACGTCAAATAGTTCAGACAAAAGTAAGAATTAACAAAACCACGTACGCTTCTGCCTATTCTTTATCCATAGGACATACTTTGTTAATTCTTTTGACAGCACTGTTTGCCGTTAAAGGACGCTTATGAATGCCGCGCGCTTCGATTATTCATCTTTATATATTAGAATAGGGGTCCATTATTAAGTCTTATTAGTCTAATAATACGCTCTAGTCATTAATATTTAATGATTAATTGAAAATGATGTGTTAATGAGCTTTATGAAGAAAAAACAGAAGAAATATATTTCAACACGTAATTTTGAAAAAAAATGTCTTCATCGTGACAGTAGCCCTTTAAATCTAACCGAAGCGTAACCTTTACCATGCTGAAAACTCACAATGAAACACGTGTAACAATATATCGATAACCTTTTTTTTTTTTTTTTTTTTTTTTTTTTTTGCGGCTTCACTCTAAAGCTCCGAACCTCAGATAAGCGCAATCTAGGTCTTAACGTTCACTCTTTCGTATATCGTAAACTATTAAATACCGGTCTAGGCTTCAAATTTCGACGTTAGGGCCTTTAAACCAAATCGTTTATTATTCATAGTAGACACGCGCTGTTTCGCGTCTCGAACCCGCGAAGTGAGACGAAGAAATAAAACATTTTTAATATTTTCTAGTCTCGTCCGAAAGTAATTTTGTTTTTAAATTTTCTAGTTATTAAAAAAAAACTTTTTTTTTTTTTCCTTTTCCCCCTCTTTTCGCGAAGTCACGGGCGAAATTAGTCGCCAAAAAGAATTTGACAACGACGGCGCAGAAGAAGATTTCGTCGACTTCTTCCGAGAGCAGCGTCTCGGAACACGGATCCAAAGAGAAATTTCAATCCAAAGAGATTATCATGAAGAAATCGAACGTCAGCTCTCGCGTTGAAGAGAAAACCATTAATATCACCTCAACTAAGACTTCGTCTGACAATACCAACATCGTGTCTACAACCAGGAACAATAAACCTCTGAATGGAGTCGAAAATAAGGTACGCTACCCCTTTTTTGATGACAGTCTTTTTGTGATGATGTAATATGACATGTATACGGATGTAGAAATCTATATATAATTTAACTATTTTCGTGGTATTGCCTTGAGTTGTTATACATTAGTTTTATTTAGGTAGCTAGGATCAAATTTTGGTATATATTTTATTTATAGATTACGTAATCTCTACTTTATCCTATTTAATTGTGATAGATAGAAAACCGTGTTCACTTTATTGAATTAATAAAATTTTAGACCCGGTTTGGAATTTACACGTTGTAGTAGATATATAGGATAGATAAATACAATTTTATTTTTAATCTAAACAATCGAAGCTGTTTGAAAAACTACTTGATTATAGGTCATGTCACGGTGGAGCCAATGTGTTTTATGTTGGACAATTAGTGTATTAGATTTTAGGATATGTTAGAACTAATTATATTGTTCCCACGACCCTGGTCATATTCCTACCCTTACTATGGCCAATCAGGAAATGTCAATTTTTAAATTTTACAAAATTTTAGCTAAAATTTAGCCCTAGATTAAAGTATAACCCCTTGAATATTAATATTCTAAACATAGATTATAAACCAAACGATACAACTATTAATGACCAATCAAATTGAATCCCTATACGTCATCCGTATATATGTTATATATGTCTGTTTAAGGGTCATACGTTTACCTCCAATCTTTATGTATGTACAATTGTATACAAATTACGTAAAAATGAATTTGCAAGAAGTCATCTACTCTTTCGAGTTCCACTCGAGAATAAAGGGGACATTGAGAATACTAGTACCTTCGCTATCAATATATATGAAACTTTATGTTATTATATTAAGAGTTTTATCTAGATGTTATAAGGCGTTAGCTTTATTCAAACATAATTTTCCACAGTGTTTGGCGAGCCCTTCTGCTAAATTTATGTAAGCGTAGAAGTTCTGTATTTCGGGTGAGATTATGCATTAATGAAAACCTCAACTGCGCTGTACTTATTTCCGACTAGCAACTGTTCCATGCAGTGTCATATAGCGAACGCTTCGTACAATACACGAGTATTTCTTGTCTACTTGGCGCGATTTGTGGCTAGGAATTCTTAACATCTATATGAGACGGCTCCTAAGGGTGATAGGACTATAATTAGCCGTGTTATACCTAGGCCTAAATATAAAAAGATTTGATGTTTTCATTTTGGATAATCGTCAAGTCATTAGTAAGTAATCGTATTATTTAATGAATCATTTTTGCCCAGAGTCGGAACGCATCCACTTTTGATCACTTCCAATTCATTCGTTGAGTTTATGAGTTTAATTTTATGAATTGAATTCCCTTTAAGCATGGTTGTTAAGTTAAAACAAATGTTTTTCGACTTTTTAAAATGGTTGTGTCGATGTCCATCCTTTTTGGTACTATTACATTAAATGTTGCTGATGATTTAGGTTTAAGTGTTACGTCAATTATGCGGCTCTTGGACTTGTAGTCAATATATCATCAAGTTCATATATTGTTCAATATATGAACTTGATGTCACAAAATTTCGAGTTTAACCTAGTCCAATATTATTTGAGAATGTTGACCCCATGTTACGTAAATAAATAGAACTATATATATGGATTGTGAAATTCTACGTACTTGAAGCTTCACGTGATCAAAGCGAGATAGAAGGTAGCTTCACGTTCACGTACGCGTTCTTTTTAGCCTGTCTAATATACGAACGACATTTAAAAAGACGCTTTCAACGATCATGTTCACATTTGTAAATTTTCTCATTTTATATCCTAATGCATGAATCCTCGTGTGTTTTTATTTTCTTTTTCGCGCATGTCCAGATTGACCTGAATGGAACCCATCATCGTAAACACGATTCCGAATCATCATCATCTTCGGATGAGGAATGCGAAACTCCCAAGATCGAGTGTCCCATATCAGTCACAAAATTGGTAAGATTGGTTCTTTATCAGGTTTTTAAAAAAAATTCAAATTGGGGTTTCTACTCGAAGACAATAAATAGGAAGTTCGACAACCATCTTTTATCGTCGGTGTTCAGTCTATGTTATAGAACGTTCACCCCTTTTTTTTACCCCTACTTGTATTGTTACGTCATTAGTATATACCTTTATATATAAGGAAACCGCTTTACCGTATCATGAGTACGAATATTCGTAACGGATCATTACACTGTGTGACTTTACACGATACACCTGTTATAGATGGAATTTTTAAAGAATTCGTGTCGGTGTCTTGATAAAAAACACCCAATTAATTTAATTTAATTTCAACGTTAATGATTGTTAAAATTTACTCGTTTTCTGTTAAATATTTTAACAGGGGCTAGCAAACGTCATGTTAATGTGAACATTTCACATGATATGAACAGAAGCCGATGAATTCCTCCTTTGAAGTCTACTACTCCAATGTTCCATATAGCGCTCCTCTCTGTATGGGTAAAATTCCCAATTTTACGAGATCGGAGGGGTCCTACTTCATACCCCCCTGTCTACCGAAAATTGGAAATTCTCTCTCTCCACAAACGACGACGTTTTTCGGACGAACTCCGAGGCTGCTAGAGATATTCGCTCGACGAGCTCCCGCTCCGAAAACATCTACCGTTAGGAGGCGTACGAATCGCGCTTTTTGAGAATAACCCATACAGAGAGGGGTAGACAAGACCCGGGAGTAATAGACTTCAAAGGAGGGTTTCATCGGCTTCTGATATGAAGTGCTATCCTCCATTAATTCTGTATATTGAGTTTGTGATTACGTCTGTATTACGTAATCACTTTAGTACAATTCAAGCTACAAGCAGGCTTGTACACCGATTACCTTAAAAGTGATCAGTTCCTCAGTATACAAATGTACGACTCTTCCACCGAAACGGTCTATTACAACTTCAATTAAAATTTTCTTAACTCATGATACAGTAGCGCGTATATTTTCCTCGTTTAGTCCAATCGTCTTCCCGTTTTTTTAACGTAGAAGTGTTTTTTCTTGTGTTTTTTTTCCCGTATGTGGCGTCTGATTTAAACCCGTGTATAGGATGATAGTCATTATCCATCTGAACCAAATGACAGCGAAGATTTACAATCGTCGGAGAAAGAGGTAGTCTTGGCTGTCGATCTCAGGAGCTTGGTATGGTTTTCTTCCGTTTCATTCTGTGTTTATTCTACCCTTTTTCCCTTCGTTTTTATTAGTTTTCAAAGATAGGTAGACTTTCAGACACGCAATCTATTTTTCCTTAAAGGAAACGTAATTTTTAAAAATATTTTGTTCTGTGTTAAAAAGCGTAAAAATTAAATAATATTTGCAATTGAAACTATGTTTCTATCTATAATAATAACCAAGATACAAGCGTTTTCTAACCACAGTCCGGTAGATGGAGTTACCATCCTAGGTACGCGATTTATTATTGGTTGATGGCTGCTAAGTGTCGGGGCCTTTAAGATCGATTAACTTAATCGCTTGTATCTTCTTTAATATTGAAGATAGAAACACGGTTCCAATTGCTAATATTATAGTTTTTTACGTTCATTTAGATGGAATTATAATATTTTTAATTTGTACAATTCCATTTTTATTATGGGCGAAAACTTGACTAGCCGGAAATGGCTTATTTTCTTGACGGTGGTTTTATTCGGGCTAAATTTTCTTCTTGCAAATTCTTCTTCTCTCGCTTGGAAAAAAAATCTTTGCGCTAATCATTTTCTGTCGCCTTACTGTCTGTCTGTTTAGGGAATTATCAACAAACCACCCATAGTTGAGCGTAAACAAGCTGTTACTATCGCTGCCAAAAAACAATTGAGCAACTTTAAGAGTGTCCAGGTGAGCTTGGCGAAGCATCCAATTGAGAAATGTACTCATTTTGTGACCAAATCCCATTCGCCAATCACACTCACGTAGATAACTCGCCCCTAACTTCATTTTGCCGCTTTAGCCTGGTGCCTTTGTTAATAAATCTTAAAGCGCAGTTGACATGATTCTAATTTTAAGTCTTAAAATCATTAAAAAACAATTATAAATTTTTGTAAAATTGGGTCAAATTTGCCATTATATGCTAAATATAAAAACTTTAACAAAAATTACTTTTAAAAAAATATTTCGAATTTCAGTGAACCCATAACCTTCACTTCAAATTAAAATCGAATCTTGTCATCTACACTTGAAAAGCCCCTTCTATCATTATAATAATAATGAAGTACCAGGTTAACTTGTCGTTATTACGAGCTTTAATACTAAAACAAGCCCTCCACCCACTGCATTCCATTTCAAACCATAATTTTACTAATTAAAAATTTCACGCCATATTTACCTTCTCATCCAAATCGTTAATAAATAAAAATTTAAGTCGAAAACATTATTAATTTGATAAAGTTGTTTGAGAAGGTAAAATTTCATAGAATATCCAAAAGCTTAGTATTAATATTAATAACAATTTTGATATTAATGGATTGAACTTTAAAATATTGAATAATATTCCCATGTGAAGATATAGGTGTATTTACTTACAACTCGTTAGTTTTTCCTTTTAATAGTTCCCGCAATCAGTTCTTTTTATCAGTACCTAATTATACAAACCTTTCAATCGTTATATTGTATACAATAACTATACTTAACCTTTGAGAATTCCAAATCGTCGCCAATTTTTCGTTTTGATTTCCCCATTTGAAAAAGTAACGGTAAAGGTTCTTGTCGCGATCAAGAACGCTGGCGGTGTTTTGTTTTTAACGAATACCTGTAGGGGAAAATTTATAATATTGAATGTTTAACGGTATGTTTAGGAATCTCATTGGTTCGGTATGCGACGTATTTCGCCCCGTAATGACATTCGCGTCCAATACATTAATATCGATAGCATCCCCTTTCTTATTAGCGTTTTTAACAATTATTTATTGGCTGGTAAGTTTTTTAATCATTACACGCGCTTCTTTTTTACTAATTGATGTGTATTTAATTAAAGGTAAGTCTAATGAAACTTTGCGTGACAAATTGGGGTTCAGCTTAAAGTAAGCTTTGTTATAAAAGCAATTTCGTCAAATTCGGAACATTATTAAGAAAGTTACGAAGAAATTTCAAATTTTTGATTTGGACATATTTGGGCGTGTTATTTAAAAATTTATAATTATCTTAGTTTTGAACCGATTTTGATTTAGTTGGACTTATTTTAAAGCTTACAACAAATTCTACTTGAATCCTCAATCAAATCGTAATATTTCATTTAGACATTCTCCAAATTTATTTAAAAATAAGTTTGTAAGCATGAGTTTTTATATTGTTTTTGTCGTATGCACTAATTTTATAGAGAAATCAATATGTGATGCATGCCGAACAAGAAATCCCAGTTTCACCCACTAAAGAAATCGCAGTAACTGGAGTAGATTTACAATCGCTCGTAAGTTTTCACTAATATTTTCAAATCTAAAAGCCAAAATAATTTAACTTTTAACTAAATAGTTATTTCGGTTTGGCTTTAAGATACCGGAATTTTTATTACGCAATATAATCAAGTTTTTGACCACAGTAGCTCTTAATAGCGTTAAAAGGAGAGTACAATCAGACAATTTAGGGTTCAAACATACCTGGAAATATTAGGAAACTTTAATGTTAACAAAAACTATTAGGAAACAGAGAGGTTTTTGAAAGTACGTAACTTCAATGGTCCGACCTTAATCAGCTTCGGTGTACCTAGAAATATCAGGAAAAGTGAGTTCAAAAAGGTGCCTCAAATCAGTTCAATGCCATGGGGAGTCGGTATCAAATTTATGTATTAGCCCACCCTCTCATCAAATAGAAAACGTTCCTACGCGTCTGCTAATCCACCAATAAAAAAAACTTCAACATAATAGTTAGGCTAGAAATATTTTTTAAATTAAGCTCGGAAATAGGCTTAGCAGAAATTCATGGAAAGTTTGATATATCGTCGTTATCGAGTCTCGAGCGAATCACGCGAGTAGCGCGGGCTTTTTCTGACAATTAAACGTTTCAAAGTAGGCTTAAGAATTGCGCGCTTTTTCTCGTTGGCCGAATCAAGAAGGATCAGACAAGGAGAGGAAAAGTGCGGACGGCGCGGTTCCTACTGCGTCGGCCTAAACTCCCACTCTGGGAGAACGGGGATAGAGACGTTTCGTGGTAAATTGTTGTGGGTAAAACGGATCCTTTATCAGCTTCGTAGTAGCCACCGACGCTAGTGACCACGTGACAACAGTTTACCTCGAGAATTTCCTATCCCCCCTTTCCACCCGAGTGGGAGGTTGGCTTTTCTCTCTCTAACTCAACGCAGCCCTACTTTTCCTCTCCTTGTCTGATCCTTCTTGGCCATGAATTACCGCTAAGCCTACTTTCTGAATAAGTTAGTTTGATTTCTATCTTAATCGATGATTGTATTCTCCCTTTAATATTGAAAGATTTGAAACGTGGTGTAGTTCTAATCGTACGGAAAATAAAAATAAGAAAAATATTAAATTTATTATACCATGTCATATAAAGTTAATACAATCTGCCATATAATATTTTACGATATTAAAACGGTTCTATTTTATTTGGAAAACACTTTTTTTCCGATATAATATATAACCAAAATGTGTGGGTTTCTAGAAACTCCTTGAGCGATTAGATAAAGATTTAACGATGGAAATATGGAGGCGTTGATATTTAGATTAAAAGGTTTAACATACGATTCTTTTGCGTAATAAATTTTCTAGGCATGGATTTTTTTCCAATCAATATGACATGGCAACCATTCTATATTATTTTATTATTTTTACCTTCGTTTTATTAATTTAGAAATCCAGTTATTCAAAATCTAACTCGATTAACGAGGATGATATTAGTAAAGATTCGAAAGAAATAATAAGCACTGGTGTGGATATTAAGCAACTTGTAAGTTGCGTTTGTGCGTGATGACGTCACATCCTTGATTTATTTTTACACCCGTGAAATATTGCTCGTCATAAAAATTTTATCACCAGCATTATTTTATCCGTGTTAAATATTAATAAATATGTGGAAAGAAAAGAATATTTATTTTACACGAGTTAAAGGAATGAATCACGATAATTGTTAGTATATAAATTTAAACAAAAGCAAATTAAATCTTAATTAATCCTCTACGGAATTAGTAGCTTCAGGAGGAGAATTAGGCACTTTCGGAAGTCCAAACCCGCCACGAAATCCGATTTTTTTTTGCCACAATTCGTAATAATTTCGTGAATATTTTAATACGCGAAAAAGCTTTTTTTTTATACATAGTTTTCGATAAAGGGGCAAAAGAAAATTCCACCCCTTTTACCCAGCTTTGCTTTCATTGCGGGGTTGCCGGGAGCTTGTGAGTGCAGTCCCTCTGCTTTAGATTGCACTCACAAGCGGTTGGCAACACTGGGGGAACGGCATTTACCCTCTTGTACAATTAATAAAAAATATCAGTTAATTAATTATTCACTCTTGTTATAAAGGGAGTCTGCTTTTTACTATAGGTGAAACCATTAAACTATTTTAATATTAATATCAGAAGCCGATGAAACCCTCCTTTTGAAGTCTACTACTCCAATGTTCCATATAGCGCTCCTCTCTACGGGTAAAATTCCCAATTTTACGAGTTAGAAGGGGTCCTACTTCATCCCCCCTGTCTACGGAAAATTGGAAATTCTCTCTCTCCACAAACGACGACGTTTTTTGGACGAACTCCAAGGCTGCTAGAGATATTCCCGCTCCGAAAACATCTACCGTTAGGAGGCGTACGAATCGCGCCTTTTGAGAATAACCCATACAGAGAGGGGTAGACAAGACCCGGGAGTAATAGACTTCAAAGGAGGGTTTCATCGGCTTCTGTTAATATTAATATAAAATAATAGGGTGAACCATTCCTTTAAATCTAGAAACATTCTTCAGAATATCATCCAATTATTGAAGAATTTTTCGGTGATTAAAATTCAATATTTAACGAGCCAAATTTTGGTATGAAAAATCGATTTTTAGAATAAATATTAATTTCTTTTCACCCGGTTAAGTTTGATCGAAGCATGACTATTTTTGGCATGATTTTTCTATAGAAACACAGTTTTGCGAATGGCTCAATACCTTCGGTTAGCGAAGAAAATATCTATAAAGAGGCTGAAACTATTGAAACTAGCATTTCCGTACGATCCTTGGTACGTTGATGTTAAACAATGATATCTTAATTATTCTAACGACATTCATTTCCTTAATATCCAATGTTCTTGGTCACTAAGTCTAAATTTCGTCTTTATTTCAATTTAACTCTTTAAATTATCACTTGCAGAAGACGAGTTTCAGCAAATCTAACGAAGAAGTTGAAAATTATATCAGCGCTCCTGTTGAGGAAGTGAAACCTTCCGTGGATAGAGCTCAAGTCACGCGAAAATTTTCTCAGGTTCGATTTGGTTTATGTGTTCGGGAATAATCGTCAACATTAAGTTTTTTTTTAATGATTTCGATGTTTTTTGGTGGCAAATCCCTTAGTTATAAGCTGTAGTGTATAGTTTTGGCTTGTGGCTATGGTGGCAGTTTTGATTTATTTTCAAATTAACGCTTTATAGTTAACTGTGTATTTAGCTCTGCTGACTTAAATGTTGGTAATTTTTACAGTTTATTTTATTAATCTAGTTTTAATTATGAAACGGTGTACCTACTTTAATTAATTACCACTTCCCATGATAAGTTTAACATTCATTATTATATAATGTAGTGTAGCCAGCGATTTTTTTTCTCGTCCTTAAAATATTCGGTATATGAGACGCACCGCGGCTGTTTTTGTCGTTAGATTTTTAGAACATAGCCGTGAAACAGCAGAAGCCGATGAAACCCTCCTTTGAAGTCTACTACTCCAATGTTCCATATAGCGCTCCTCTCTGTATGGGTAAAATTCCCAATTTTACGAGTTAGAAGGGGTCCTACTTCATCCCCCCTGTCTACGGAAAATTGGAAATTCTCTATCTCCACAAACGACGACGTTTTTTGGACGAACTCCGAGGCTGCTAGAGATATTCGCTCGACGAACTCCCGCTCCGAAAACATCTACCGTTAGGAGGTGTACGAATCGCGCCTTTTGAGAATAACCCATACAGAGAGGGGTAGACAAGACCCGGGAGTAATAGACTTCAAAGGAGGGTTTCATCGGCTTCTGGAAACCGTGATATTAACAATGGACGCCTATCTTAATAAATAAAGATGAATAACAAAATCTGACGTTGGTAATCGTCCTCTAACGGCAAATACTGGCAAAAGTAGTGTTACTAACAAAACCACATTCGTGACTGTTATGGTTAAAGAATATTTGGCCCATTGGTTTTGTTTGCTACTTTTGCTCGCACTGTTTGACGTTAGAGGATGCTTATCAACACTAGGTTTTGTTATTCATCTTCAAGCTAGGCGTCCATTGTTAATAGTTCTAGGTTTAGCCAATGGGATCCGTTCCTCCCTCCCAAAGAGGTATTCGAGGTTATCATTTCTCTAGAATCGTAATATCTGAATGAAACGGGTTATGGTTAAACGTATACTGAAAACTCTTAATATTCAGATATAAATTGAGATTAATTTTAAATACTAAAGAATCTAATTATTCGAAAATCATTAATTTTAATTATTTTTTAATTTAAAAAAAAGCGTTCTATATCTTTATTTTACTTAAGTCTTAATCCTTAAACCGCAATTATCTGAGATAGATCTCATTGACAATGATCTCTATAGTAGAAAACAATAATTAGGATAAACAAATCGTCCTAATATTCATTATTAAATCAAAATTTAATTGGTAAACAAATTATTAGGTTCGTTATATGATATAGCAAATTTTTTTTGAAGGAGAATTTTTATGACAACAAATTCGTAATGAACTATAATTTCACCCAAATTCTAAAAGGGAAACTAATTTATAGTTTTACAATTCTGACGTCATCGTAATTTAAATATTTCGAGGTTGATTATAAAACTACACACCAAACCAGAAGCCGATGAAACCCTCCTTTGAAGTCTACTACTCAAATGTTCCATATAGCGCTCCTCTCTGTATGGGTAAAATTCCCAATTTTACGAGTTAGAAGGGGTCCTACTTCATCCCCCCTGTCTACGGAAAATTGGAAATTCTCTCTCTCCACAAACGACGACGTTTTTTGGACGAACTCCAAGGTTGCTAGAGATATTCGCTCGACGAGCTCCCGCTCCGAAAACATCTATCGTTAGGAGGCGTACGAATCGCGCCTTTTGAGAATAACCCATACAGAGAGGGGTAGACAAGACCCGGGAGTAATAGACTTCAAAGGAGGGTTTCATCGGCTTCTGACCAAACTGAAAATCGTCTGCTTAAAGTAATTTGGGACGATTTTAGAGAACATTTATTAGACTTTGAGGCAGGAATCTCAAGCTGTATTGCATTTTATAATCCCTTTGAAATAGATACGCAAATTGATCTCTCACCAAGCTGAGAATTTAATCTTAAGAAATAGAAAATATTCCAAATTTTAGTAAAATAATCGCTCGGATTTGGGTATCATCAGATAAATGCGCGCCCCCATTTGGCTAGCGCCCGGGGGCATGTGCCCCCTCTGCCTCTACTTTAATCCGGTACTTAATTGACTCAATTTAGTCCAATTATGTCGGAATTTTGTAATTTGGACTATTTTCAACCAAATTTGAAGAATTTTCTCATAGAGAAAGCTAATCTATGGGAGCACAAAATAAGCTTTTTTTTTCAATTTCTTATGATTTAATTTGCGAGCTTGGCGAGAGATCAATTTAGACAAGACACGAACGATGAATTTAGTCAGTGTAAGAGTTCTAAACGATTCTGTTTTCAACCTAAACAACGTGATTTTTGCTTTAGACCGAGGCTTAATTCTTAATTTTCTCTTGATCTTTAATTCCTATTGAAAATTATAATAATTGACCCAGGTGCTAGTAGTATTGAGGGCTTTTGTAGTATTTTAGTGACTAACCTGATCTGCTTACCAACAGGAAGTAGAATCTCTTAATGCTTCGGTGGATGAGCATGGAGCTGTAAGTCGTAACTTTTACTGCCTATAGGGGAATCCTATTATTATTACTACTTAATCAGTTCGCCAATCAGCTTGGCCGGGGGAAGTTCTTACTATTTGGTGTCTGTTTTGTAGTCTACCTTTGGCTGTGGTGCTTTATTGAAGTAGTTTTTATTTCATAATATTTTCCGTCAAGTTGATCATTTTTGCACTTTTGTGGGCTATTATAATTTATTTTCGATTAACGCCAAATTCTACAATTCCGGTGCTGTGTCGTAAAAACTTCCTTTGTGTTGTGTTTTAACTGGTTTTAATTAAAATTAATTAAATATAGTGTGATATAGATTAAATTTTAACATTTTTATTTGATAAATTTCGAATAATATGTACAAAAAAAAATATTTTATGGTAAGATTTTAGCGTTTTCTGTAACTGTTTTGAGACACGTAACTAAGTAATTAAGTTAATTTTCATATTTAAATGCTAAAAACTAAACTTAACTCATTTAAATATGTTTAACAAATACTTTTTTACGTTTCTCAACTGGAAATAATTTAGGAAAACACTTCGAATGATTTTTATTAAGGAATAATTTTTAGTTAGATTTTTATAAATTTTGAAATATTTTAATTAAGTTTGAAATAATTTCAATATTGAAACATTTCAGCGTGGTAACGAAGATGACAAGTGTTTGTGCAAGATTTGTGATAAGCACGTGTATCAAATGGAAAAGGTCAAGGCTGAGAAAAGCATTTTTCATAAGAATTGCTTTCGTTGCAAAGAGTGCGCCAAACAATTAACGTAAGTTATTTTTTTTTAAAATAATTGTAGGATATTTAGTCCATTAATTTTCAAAATGATTCGATATACAATTTTAATTTAATGTTTTGTATATTATTCTTCTATAGAGTTGACGCCTACAACTCTCACGAAGGCCAGATCTATTGTAAACAACATTTCAAACAAATCTTTGAACCTAAACCGAGGTTTGAAGGAGAAGACATTGCACCGAGTAAGTCTTAAGAAAAAACGTTAGAATTTCTTTGCACGAATTATTGTAAGTTGCATGAACTGTGTGGTTTTCGTGTACCATATTTTCTTACAATTAATAATCGAAACATTAACTTAATTATTATTATATTTGGACAGAAGTTAGGCTTAGGTTTATTTCGATATGACAAAAGAATCATTCCTATTTTAAATTCTAAGTTCATTGGGACGCGTTTAGAAACAATGGCATCAACTGTAATCTAATTCCTGCGTAAATTCTACAATATCTCATAAATAGAATGGACCTAAGCTAAGCCTAAAAGCTAAGCCTAAAAGCTAAGCCTAAAAGCTAAGCCTAAAAGCTAAGCCTAAAAGCTAAGCCTAAAAGCTAAGCCTAAAAGCTAAGCCTAAAAGCTAAGCCTAAAAGCTAAGCCTAAAAGCTAAGCCTAAAAGCTAAGCCTAAAAGCTAAGCCTAAAAGCTAAGCCTAAAAGCTAAGCCTAAAAGCTAAGCCTAAAAGCTAAGCCTAAAAGCTAAGCCTAAAAGCTAAGCCTAAAAGCTAAGCCTAAAAGCTAAGCCTAAAAGCTAAGCCTAAAAGCTAAGCCTAAAAGCTAAGCCTAAAAGCTAAGCCTAAAAGCTAAGCCTAAAAGCTAAGCCTAAAAGCTAAGCCTAAAAGCTAAGCCTAACTTGAGGAAATTGATAATAATTAACGTTGATTATTATTTTGCGATGTTTATATATCCAAACCTAAACTTTGAGAACAATTCTAGTATCAATTAAGTACGTTGTACCGCGGGGGCATGCTTCATAATAAATTTGATTGTTTTTTTGGCTGTTAACAACCTAAATATCTATTTTACAAGCCGAAAATTTGGACCACGATGACTTGGACACGGAAGAAGGTACGGTGTAGATTAAATTTAAAGACAAAATCTTATTACTATCATAATATCTTTTCTTCTATTTATACTCACTGATATTTTTCGAAGATTATTACAATTTAGTTTCGGTATAAAATGCTAGAATTAGAATATATTTTTATAGACCCAAATCACTGATCGATTTCTTCAAGTATTTTGGTGGTAGGTAATTGTATGATCTTGAATTAAAATATAATATTAAATTTTAGTATTATATTTAATTCAATATTATATGCATGTATTTTGGTGTTATGCACGGTTTTAAATAGTTAATCTAGGTAGTATTTATTTTTCCATGAATATATTATTGTATCACGGATGATTTAGAGATGAGCGCTACTTTCCTACATAAATTATCGACCTGCGCGTCTAATTAGATCTGAATTAAGTTCTACGAACAATTAACCAAATATGTGAGGTTGATGTGTTCCTATAATTTACTATAACTTTAAATATAAGTTATGCAAATTAACCTAATCACGTTGAGAAATTCGTTAGTGCAATATCTTACTCTTAAATGGAATCCTGACTAGTATATGTGCAAAGTTTTTGATTTAAACATCAAAACGTTGTGCGAAATAATAAGCCTTGGTTTAGTAGATACGTCTCATCCCAAAATATATTAGACTATTAGTTAACTCATTGATATATTCATTGATACATAAATAAATTCATGATTATATAAAATTTTATGAATATTTAAACTTTGTTGAGTCTTTAGTGCTATTAACAGACGTTTTGCTTAACGATAATTTTTTAATTTACACGTAATGTAATTTGTTTAATTTTATTTTAATATAAGGGTTATGTCAGGTCTTTACAGACTTCATATTTTCTACTATCACTTTTACATATGACCTTTATAATAAAAAGTCTCGTGAAAACCATTTGGTTAAAATTTCACCAATGCCCATGTCGTTAGATAATTGAAATTGGATATTTCAGTTAATTTTATTTCTAAATCTTTGAATATTATTTAAGTCCAAAAATAAATTTTCACGAGACTTTTTCTTTAATATTAATTTCCGTCATTAAATTTCTAATTTAGTTTTTTAATTCTTATTCGCAGGAAAACAAAGACGTAACGAAATGATTATTAGAGAAAATACGCCAGTTGAATTACCACCGGATGTCGTAAGATGTAAGTTACGTTTTATTCTTCTCCATTTCCGGTAAGGGTTTATTTTCCACCGCTTATTGATCCCACGTGTCGAATGTTTAGTTCATTTGAATGCGAATTTATATTTCTTTGAATGTTGATAATGTAAAAATGTGGGTTTAATTTGTTGTTTTTGTCTGTTGAATACAAGCAGCTTGTGAGGATGATGGTAAGTTCTATATCTATGTATATAGTTTACCATAGAATTAGTTTTAATCTAAATGATAAGCATTTTTTGTTCTGACGTCTTACTGGGTTTTATCATGTATTCCATTCTCGTGAATATTTAGATTAGAAAATCAATAATATAATCAGAAGCATAGGAACGTTTTCGATTTGGGGGACATAAATTTGATTTTGGTGCCCCATGGAATCGATAGGCTTTTGGCGCCCCGTTGAATCTTGGCGCCGCCCTACGATAGGCTCTTGGCGCCCCATAGAATCGATAGGCTTTTGGCCCCCCATAGAATCGATAGGCTCTTGGCCCCCCATAGAATCGATAGGCTCTTGGCCCCCCATAGAATCGATAGGCTCTTGGCCCCCCATAGAATCGATAGGCTCTTGGCGCCCCATAGAATCGATAGGCTCTTGGCGCCCCATAGAATCGATAGGCTCTTGGCGCCCCATAGAATCGATAGGCTCTTGGCGCCCCATAGAATCGATAGGCTCTTGGCGCCCCATAGAATCGATAGGCTCTTGGCGACCCATAGAATCGATAGGCTCTGGGCGCCCCATAGAATCGATAGGCTCTGGGCGCCCCATAGAATCGATAGGCTCTTGGCGCCCCATAGAATCGATAGGCTCTTGGCGCCCCATAGAATCGATAGGCTCTTGGCGCCCCATAGAATCGATAGGCTCTTGGCGCCCCATAGAATCGATAGGCTCTTGGCGCCCCATAGAATCGATAGGCTCTTGGCGCCCCATAGAATCGATAGGCTCTTGGCGCCCCATAGAATCGATAGGCTCTTGGCGCCCCATAGAATCGATAGGCTCTTGGCGCCCCATAGAATCGATAGGCTCTTGGCGCCCCATAGAATCGATAGGCTCTTGGCGCCCCATAGAATCGATAGGCTCTTGGCGCCCCATAGAATCGATAGGCTCTTGGCCCCCCCATAGAATCGATAGGCTCTTGGCCCCCCCATAGAATCGATAGGCTCTTGGCCCCCCCATAGAATCGATAGGCTCTTGGCCCCCCCATAGAATCGATAGGCTCTTGGCGCCCCATAGAATCGATAGGCTCTTGGCGCCCCATGGAATCGATAGGCTCTTGGCGCCCCATGGAATCGATAGGCTCTTGGCCCCCCATGGAATCGATAGGCTCTTGGCCCCCCATGGAATCGATAGGCTCTTGGCCCCCCATAGAATCGATAGCCTCTGGGGGCCCCATAGAATCGATAGGCTCTGGGGGCCCCATAGAATCGATAGGCTCTGGGGGCCCCATAGAATCGATAGGCTCTGGGCGCCCCCTCAATTTCAATGTAATAACTTCAAAGCAACCGAATATTCCATTGAAAATGCTGTTCAGCCTAATTCCAATTAATCTGCAATATAATTCGAAAATAACGTAAAAAAAATGGAAAAATATCTTAGAATAGCCTAAAAACATCACGAAAAAAACCTTGGATTACCGTAATTTATAAATTACTGTTTATTATATTTCTTTAAGTCTTTCTTTTTTTGAATAGAAAAATCGCTCTTAGCTTTTTATGACCCCGAAATTCAGTTTACCGTCACTAAAATCGTAATGGCCGACCAGGGACCTATAATTTTAAGATTATGAAAAACATAACTAAGACGTACGCACGCGTGGAGAGTCTTCCAAGTATTACAAATAAAGGAAAAATCTCCGAATCTATTGAATTTAAATAGATTCGAATAGAGCTCATTAAAAGCTTCAAAATTAGCCAAATTTAGTCAAAATCGGTCAATAAATAAGGAATTATTTGACTTTATGACATTTTGGTGATCGTGACGTCACCATGGAGGTTTTTAAGTTACAATAAAATCTTCAAATTTCATAAATTAATTTCATCGTAACCTAATTTTCTTATTTATTGGCCGATTTTGACGTCATTGGTCTTATTTTGAAGCTAACGATGTTGTCTTTACAAATACGTTGTTAGTTTATTTCCTAAAACGTTTATATACCTCAGAAATTAATTTCAATCATGACGTAATTATATTTTTCGTGTTTTATTCGTTGTTAATCAAAACATAATTCGTGAGACTTTTTAATTTAAATACGTAATTGGTTTATAGGTAGTAAGATGAAAAATATTTGGCAAATATGAGGTCAAGTATGCCTTCTTGAGAAGCGCAAAAGTTTGAAATATTCTTTGCTATTTATTGGCCCGTTACGCTTGACAAACTATCTTTTCAATATCTTTAAAAAAACGCGGTAAACACCAAGAAAAAATTCTTCAACGAAAAATTTTATTCCTAAGATTCACTGATTCGTGAAATATTTTTTCCCCTTCTTGTTTAAAACCTTACACGCAAATTAGTTTATCATTTATATTTCTACCAATAGTAGTTTGAAATAACTACTTTAATATCTATGTGGTTTAATATTATGTATCAATCCGCCTTAACTTTATCTATTTTACAAATTCCTCTTGAAAAAAGTAATGTAAAAACTTTCAGTGATAACGTTGTTGTCTCATTGAGATTTTTATTTAATCAGTTTTTTTTAATCGAGGATTTTGTACCTCATTAAACTTCTTCCAACGTAATAATTACTTCGCCCTGTCCCATCGAACTTTTCCATTAAAATTTAATAACTCGGAAAGCCAATAATATTTGGTTAAAACCCTACTTCCTGCGTTGTATTTCAGTTCAAGATCAGTTATCGTTATTAAAAAGCATAGGGCGTATTAGTACACAATATTAAACCTCATAGACAAGAAAGTAGTCTTATACAACACCTCATGAGCTTAGGGGTCCAAAAAACTACAAATTACGATAGATTAGTATTTCTCTAATTTCCAAGATTTATTTCATGATATTTCCCAGATATCTTGGCAATGTATTCAAATTCCCTGATATTTCAAAATATACCGCATGTTTCCCGTGTTTTTATTTACCCTGTGACACGTGAAATTGTCTTAGAAAGTAGCCAAGGCTTAGCGAGATTGTTGTCCAAGTGTTAACAAAATCCAAAGTTTTATATTTGTCTATGAATACAATTACATCCAAGCTAATTAATCTTTAGGGAGGGCCATATATAATATTCGGTTAACGTACTACATGAGTCACGCACGCATTTAGCAATTCCTTTTATTGTATACGGTGAAACTGACACTTTACTTTCCTAATACTTATACAAGAGGCGGCAGCAAATGTTAATTTAATCACGTATATATCGCGTCAGCTTAACTAATGTTAAAAGTCCGAATTTCTCGGGTCGATTCATGCGTGGCCAGCTGCGTGGCTATACTAACTCCACGGTACATTAGCGATTATAAATGAAACTCAACTATTTTTCTCTCTCTCTCTCTGTCTCTCCTTCAAAATTAACCCCTTAAAGGCTTGTAAGTAAAATATTTAGATCTTTTTAAAATAGAGGCTGCCATCTTATTTCTCACCTAATTTACCATCTCACTGTAATTTGCATTTCAATTTCTGAGATTTTAGTGTGGAATTTATTTTTAAAACTCTTCAAAATTCTTATTTCTGACTAAACAATCCCTAATTGAAAGGAAAAATGACATTAAGATGTCCATCTTAGTCTATGATATAGGTCAGAAGCCGATGAAACCCTCCTTTGAAGTCTATTACTCCCGGGTCTTGTCTACCCCTCTCTGTATGGGTAATTGTCAAAAGGCGCGATTTGTACGCCTCCTAACGGTAGATATTTTCGGAGCGGGAGTTCGTCGAGCGAATATCTCTAGCAGCCTTGGAGTTCGTCCAAAAAACGTCGTCGTTTGTGGAGAGAGAGAATTTCCGATTTTCCGTAGACAGGGGGGATGAAGTAGGACCCCTTCTAACTCGTAAAATTGGGAATTTTACCCATACAGAGAGGAGCGCTATATCGAACATTGGAGTAGTAGACTTCAAAGGAGGGTTTCATCGGCTTCTGTATAGGTGTATATTTATTTTTAAATACTACTTCTGGAATTAAATATTTTTGCTCGGTTGAGGTTTTCGGTTTTCCTGTATGGTAGTTCAGTAAAGTTCTTCTGGAAACCAGAACTGGAAATTTGTTTTTTTAAATAAATCTTCAGACCGCTTCCTTTTGGAAACGTAAAATAAAAATTTCTTGTCCATGTGGCGAAACCGAATAGAGTGCGAGACAGAAACTCGGTAATTTGTTTACCGTAAATATATATTTCTTATATTACTTTATACACTGTTTCATCCGCGAATATGTATAAACTTATCTGGATTAGAAAAATAACAGTATTCGAGGTTTGAAGATAAAGAGTCCAATTTTCTGGCAGCGTGATTTTCACGCCTTAATGGACTTAGGGAGCTGCTATTTCTCTATAAGGGTGTGAGCTAACCGATATCACTAGTAATCAAGGAAACTATTTGGCCATTAAATCCCCCATCATGCAATGCATCATAAGTCATACAAGACTCGTAAGTTTGACACTTAGGATCTTTAAGAACCCGGGTTTTCGGGTAGTATTTCAACCGGGTTTTCGGGTAGGACTTCAACGAGTTTTCTGGTAGTGCTGGCGAAACTTACGAGAAATAATTGTATCAATACAATGGATCATTTACTCCTGGGCCTAATATTATAATTTACTACATAAGGTCTTAACCTTATGGCTCTGAATCATTTTATCATTAGGAATAAGTTCAGCTTGACACGCTTAGATTTATTATGATTAACTAGTAAAGTCTCACACTTACGGGGTCATGTCACTTAGGATCGAGCGATTCCCTTTAAGGGTTAAGGTCGGCTTGCTCTCGCCCGTGAAATAGTAGACTCTCCCTAGAACTTAAAATCGATATATTTGTTTACTAGGAGGTTTAGGGAAACCATTGTATTTAAAAGGGCCATTGACATTAATTAAAATTAGTTATAATTTAAGCTGATAGGGGATATAATGATACGAGTGACGTCATGAAGGTCCGAGCGTGAAGGTCACAAGGGCAAAAACCTTAGCTTCAGTAAGGGGGTGACATCAAGGTGAAGGATAGAATCCTCTGATGTTTCAAAGGAAAGGATGAGACACATGTATCACAATATTAAACCTCTGTGTCATCTTCCCTTGATTAAGAGTATAAGGCAAGACTGTTTAAAAATTTAATTATAAGATCTTTTACATTTCATCCATCCTTTATCTTAAGAAATTAGAAATTTTCACACCCCCTGGTTCGGTTCTCTGTCGGTCCACTGCATGAAAATAATTATAATAAAAACCTATTATTAAACGGGGCAAACTGAGCAAGCGAGCGAGCCCAAGGTAGTCGAAATAATAGACCATTAAATTTTTAATAGCTGTTAAACTTTTATATCACGTTTCTTCCCCCCTCTCAAAGATTGAGCCCCCTTCTCAAAGATTAAGCCCCCCTCTCCTACTGAACCTTCTCTATGGTTTCCAGGTAATATTCGGTAAGCGTAATCTTTTATACTAGGCTAGAACTATAGTGGGATTGGAGGCGAGTCCACAACCAACGAATCAGCAAACTCTAAAGGCGAGTTTTCATACTTTGCATTGTGCCATTCAAAACAGATTAATGGCGTTTTACATCTATAATCAGAAGCCGATGAAACCCTCCTTTGAAGTCTATTACTCCCGGGTCTTGTCTACCCCTCTCTGTATGGGTTATTCTCAAAAGGCGCGATTCGTACGCCTCCTAACGGTAGATGTTTTCGGAGCGGGAGCTCGTCGAGCGAATATCTCTAGCAGCCTTGGAGTTCGTCCAAAAAACGTCGTCGTTTGTGGAGAGAGAGAATTTCCAATTTTTCGTAGACAGGGGGGATGAAGTAGGACCCCTCCGATCTCGTAAAATTGGGAATTTTACCCATACAGAAAGGAGCGCTATATGGAACATTGGAGTAGTAGACTTCAAAGGAGGGTTTCATCGGCTTCTGCTATAATAGAAAACTTAGAGTACACTCGCCAACTAAGATGTACAAAATTGTTGAACTCTTTGCACTATCAAAGCTGAGCTCAGAGTTCGAAAGCAATGCACTGTCAAAGCTGAACTCGGTGAACTCGGGTGTACAGCAAATTCAAGAGTGTCTGACCCCTCGGTTTTTGACATCGTCGGCAAGTAGAGTGACCAAAAATCTTTTTGCGTAAGCGCCGCTTAACTTTATATTCTTGCCTCAATGTGGGTTTGAAAAGGAAAAGAGGGGTGAAATTGAAGTTGGGAGACTCGTGTGGGGGTGTCGGAACGTGATTCTCAGCTTCACTGGAAGCGGCTAGCTTGTTCTCGAAAAATATCCGCCCCATGACTATGCCACGCTTCATTCTTAACTTGTCCCCAAAATTCCGTTATCCAGAGTTAAACCGAACAGGTTAACTTGGTTAGGAGGAGATATATACACATTGTGAAGGAATTTATCACGACTCTTTTAATTCCTATAAGGTTTAACATACCACATACCTCCGCCTCAGGTCTGATAATATTGTAAACTCGTATTGAACCAAGATATAGTTCGATTTTACAAAGACCACGTGAAAGATATAAATTAAATTAACATAGCTCTAAGTTAATTATTAGTTAAACCGTCCGTATTCAAATAATGTATCCACGCAGCCAATGGGAGACGTTTCCTCCCGGAAGAGATATTGAAAGCTGCTTAATTATCGGTCTATCCAATCTATTAAATTTTGATCTGACATGTGGACTTATTTCTAGTGTATCGGTTTAAGCCACGCTTTATTCTTAACCTGTCCACGCGTTTCCGTTATCCCTAGTAATACGTGTAAGTTAAGTTGCCACTATAGTGTAGTTCTAGTGCAGCTTCACGTTTTATCATTCAAGTGTAGTTTTGTTACAATCTTAGACTGCAACGCGTACGAATATGAGCTGGCTTCTATCTTAAATGAACTAAAATCGTAAGGGGTGAAGGCAATCTATCTTTGAACGTGATGAAACTTTGCATTGATCTTGATTAGAGTTAGAGAATCGCGAAGCCTCCAGGCGGGAAATCGATTGTAAGACCAAGCTCGTGAAACTAGGAGATGTTCTAGGATAGCTAGAGTAAAGTTAGGGTTTGGATCCTCTGCTTTCGAAGCTTCAAGGGTAGAATTCGTGAAGGAAAACTTCGAGGAAAACCCGTCCGTCGTTTCGTCGCGTGTCTAGAGAAAAAAGCAGAAAATATTCCGTGAAGAGTTCTTCGAAGTAGTTTGCCGAAAGCGGGCGACCATTTCTAGTTCGCCTAGCCGCCTTATTTTTTCCCTAGACGGTAGTAAAAAAAAAATAATAAAAAACTTAGTTTTTTTTAGCTTATGAAGTTTAACCACCCGCCGATTTAAATATTTTAAACCCGTTTTAAGTTTTTTTTTTCTTCTTCAAGTTCTAATAACAGACAGTTTTAGTGTTAGAAACGTATCAGACGGTCGGCATTTCGGGCTCTCCAAAGTTACTTGTAATTCTGGGTGTGTTGAAAAGTTTTATTGATAAGTTTAATCACGGATTGGAAACGAATTTTTGGGTGAGATTTGTTTTAATAATTTTAATTTTGTGGTTTCCTTGGTTAATGAGATAATTAATTATTATAATTTATGATTAGAAGGATCTCCATTTATTTTATACACGAGACTTTTTCTTTCAGATAATTATGATTAGTTTAAGGTAGTAATTATATTAGGGTGTTGACTCGCAAATTTATAAAATAAATGAAAGTTTCTATGTTAATCTAGTTAACTTAAGTTAAAATTAAATTAGTTTTTATTTTTGTTGATTCGTAATTATAATAATTACGCCGCATTAGATGTCAGAGTTAATTTAAAACGTCACACACCTTTCGGTAATGAACGGCCATGACAGTTACCTTTATCCAACAAGATATTGGTGACGTCACGTTACACAAGTCATGTTAACACGTTATCTATATCCCATTAGAAATAAATTAAGAAATCGTTAACTTTAAAAATATGAAAGTTTTTTACAGCCGATCTAATTTATTGGCTGAGTTTTATTTTAGAATCAATCTTAAGCCTTGGTTTAAGATTAAAATTTGGCCTAATTTTAGGGTAGAACTAAATTTATATTGTTTAATCGCAATTTTATTTTTAAAGTCTAATTTTAACCCCACATTTGGGGTGGTCTAGCCGTTTAAATTGAGGTGACTAATTACTATACAGTGGGTGGTGGCCCTAGTTAATGTATCACGTAAAGGGTTGGGCCACTCAGTAGCCTTCTTGTCTCTCTCACATTTAAGGAGCGACTACCTTTCCTCCACAAACCACATGATATATTAATGGGCCTTGGCTATTCTTGTTTTGCAAAATTCTCTTGAATCGAGAATATTATTGACCGACATTGTCTGGTTTATATAAGTCTCTGATATATCGTTTTATTGACCGCTTAAACAGTTTAGATTTTACCAAAACGAGTTTTGGTTTTTTTTTAGAATTATTTATAAAGAAGAAAATTAAGTCTTTTCAGTAATAGCTTCACTTGTTTTTCAAGAAAAAAAAAAATCATTTTTAGATTAAATTTTAAATGTTACTTCAGTATTTTGACCCCTTTTGGTTCAAGGTTTGGGTTGGGTTCAAATTCTGTTTTTCAATCGTAAACTTTTTATTGTTTTTATATCCTACGTGATTTAGATAAGTTTTTAGTTTATTACTGGATTAATATTAAAGGGAGAATGGAATGATTAGTTCATTAAAATAGGTTTCAAACTCTATGTTTTCAAAAAACTAAAACGTTAAGGAGCTTTACTGCGATTTTTAAATCCATTTTAAAGACGTCTTTTCTAGCTATGCAGACGACGTTGATCTTAACAAACTGTACAGTCAAAGCTATAAGGGAAGATCATTTTTTAAAGGGCCAAATTTCAGAGCAGAGAGGGCCTTTAAAAAGCGGTGAGGTCCGCTTTGGATAAAAGGGTGGAACTTTTTAGTCGAACCAATTGTCGATCTCGGGCCCCAGATTCATTTAATTCGGGCTTAAAGGAGGATTTATTTTTTTTTGGAAAAACGTCAGTGACGTCATCAAACCGGCTTAAGTCTCATCATATTTGTAACATATACCCTTATATGAACCTTATATTAGGATTTATGCTTAATTTTGCTGTACATAAGTAATACCTTATTTTATGGTATTACTAATTTAGAGATAGTATTATCCTAGGTTCCCTGATAAGATGGATATGAGGATACGCGTCCAAAGCGACTTCATAAAAAAAAGTCCATATGATAAAATATAATTTAAACAGATGGAGATAAACGAAAAGTTAGTTCTAGGTGCGGCGGACAACGCTAACACTCGCAGAAACAATGGTTTAATTAAACCACCTGAATTTAATACATTTGTGGTAATTCGTTTTATTGTA
The DNA here is from genome assembly GCA_963920705.1 of Odiellus spinosus. Classification (NCBI taxonomy): domain Eukaryota; kingdom Metazoa; phylum Arthropoda; class Arachnida; order Opiliones; family Phalangiidae; genus Odiellus; species Odiellus spinosus. Next base: position 13,862,537 of record OY987237.1, on the reverse strand, counting down.
ATCTGGCGCTAATTTTCCCGCCTTTTCTGAGTTAAGAAACGTCAGTTCGCCGATAATGTTCTTCTGATTTCATTAATATTTCTCACTTGAACGGTGTTTATGGTAATTAAAATTGATCTTATCTTATCTTAGAATTAGTAAGTGTTATCGTGTCTACCCACTTATTTCCTTAGACAACAGTTTAAATAACAATGTGAATGATGGATATATCGTCTGAAGGTTGTAAATTTGAACTTTTAAAGCTTTTTTTTTGAAAAGGGTACTGAACTGGTTTTGTTTTAAATAAATTTCCTTTTATTGTTTGTAAGTTTTTAACCCCATGAAACTTAAATTTCTGGTTTTAAAAATCATGATGGTCTAGTTTTAGGAAGTTGATACGAGCCAACATTAGCAATTTTTACAAACATTGCATTCAAAACATATTTTGAAATTTAATTTAAGTGCACGTGTAATAGCATAAGATTAAGTTTTGCTATAAGTATGATACTATGATCCAAAAATTGGGGATGAAACCAAAATTGTAATGAAGCTTTTTGATATTTAATCTCTAGAGGCAAATTAGATTTAGATTTAATTACAAATTAAGGTTTCCTTACATAAATTAACAAGCCTCCTAATATATATAGAGCGAAATTTACCGATCATTTGTTGAAATTTATTTTAAATAAACCTAAAACGAGTGCCGAAGTATAGTTTTTTTATCTATTACATTTTTCATAGTGAAAATTGCTAATTATTTTCAATATTTGAACTCGAAGCTTAGTTTATGCATTATACTTATCGTTGGCTCATAACATAGAACGCTGGCGCGTTGTCTGAATAAGTCAATAGTACTATGAAGATATGTACTTTTTGCATTCAAATGGTTCCCACGATTCACCTGTCTATGGGTGTAATAGTCTTAGAAAAGACCTTTATGGCAATATCTCAAGCCACCCATACATATTTTATATCTATAATCAAAAGTAGTTAACATAAACTACTTTTATTGTCTATGAGATATAACATTATATAGTAATCCTCCTCGCCTTTAATAATTTTGCGAACTGTTCTTGTAATAAATGTACAGTGACTCATATTGTAGGTTATTCTATATGTTGAATGTTGTTTTGCTGTTTCTCTTTAAAACCTGTACATATATTGCCGCTATATTTGTGGGTATACCGGTGTATTTCTAATCATTAAAGTGAAGGTGAACAGAATCACTATTTTCCATGGACAACTCAAAAATCAATTTTGAATATAGGAAACTAAAGCGGCGTTCACACTAAATCGATTTGTTTCGTTGAAGCGATCGTGTGAGCATAAAACTGTTTTCTCGACTTGATTTATATCGATTTCTCGAAACTTCTTCGCCAAGAAGTTTCAAATCAATTTGGCTTCAATGGCCAGTGGATGAAATGATAATCGATTTACGAAGATTGTGGACGATTTTAATATCCGTTTGAATAATACCGTTTCAAATCGATTTTTGGATACGCTAGTGTGAACGTAGCTTAATCAAATTTTACAAAACTCTGTCACGTTTGGAAATGATTTAAATTAGGGTCCTTTTATTCGGATTGGGATACGATTAGGAGCCAGGAAATTGACACCCCAAAACGAGGAATTTTCACTTTTCAATGCAATTTTTTTATGTTAGTTTTAGTGATAATTTGATGTTAAATTCGTCCTTTGTTCGCTGAATTGCAGGATATTTTCGAAGTACATTTTGTTGTTTAAAAACGCGAACCAACGGACCCTGACCTATACTAATCAGATGTGCGCTCAAGGTTATTTAAAATATGCTCCAGAGAAACCGTGTTGTATGAAAACGCATTCCCTGTAAAATGTTCACAACATCAAACAGGAAATGCTCGTTAATTCCAACATAATGCTAAATTTAAATATCTAGATGTAAATTGCCGAAATACTTCTTTATCGTTAGTGACGTATTTTCATACTTAATGCCAAGTTTAACCTAATCTTCTCCTAGGTACACCTACTGGTAATTTTCAATTTATTACTTCATCTTCTCTTGATGTTTAGCGGATGTTCGCTGGGGGGGAGGGGTTAGTAAATTTGGCATATTTTTCTGTTTTTTAAAAGTGCGATAAACATTGAGGAATATCTGTAACCGATACGCCTGTTTTCACACGTTAAATAATTTTGGTGTGGTCCTGACGTTACATTTTCTTTTTATATAGCCGATACTAAATCCAACGACCTCGAATCGCTGCCCAATTTAAATCTGAGCAACATTAAATCGAGATTTGAAAGTCAACAAGACGAACCTAAGCTTCCTTCAGTTTCCGATCTTTGCACGTTAAGTCGATCACCTAGCATCATGGCCCGCCTCGCCAAGTAGGTTACATTTATCGTATAAATTTGGCTGATTTCTTATATTTCTGTGTTTACGACTCAAGAAGCGTAACCACTTATCAAAATCTAGCTGTATTAATCCATTGTTTTCTACAACAACCAAAAAATTGTTCCCATTTTAAATTATGTTAAAAAAACCCCAATTTTATTTCAAATCTATATCAAAGAAAGATTTTATTGTAGGTCATTGTTTCAAAAATTCTTGATTAATACAATTACCAGGAGCTTTTAAATATTTTAAAAAATTTGCATGAAGAACGCGTACACCACTCGTAGCTAGCTTAGTACCTTTATTAGAACAAATCTTCTCGTTAACAAGGAATGGTAGAAAATCTAATTCTAAGTTTCTTAAACTTATGTTCACGTGATGATCATTCATTTCTACTAAAGAATTGTGCACATTAGCTAGTTTCGGAGCGTTGCGTCGCGTGCCGATTTAGTTTCAGCGCGTGACGTTCGATATTGACATAAGCCGTGTTCGCACTTAAGACTTTGAAACTTCAAAATGTAAAATTAGGTTTTTTTTGTCAAAACATGGAATTATTTGCTTTAAAAGTGGATTTGAACATTTGAACAAGTTGCTAGTGTAAATGTAGCTATAGATAACCTTCTTATGGATGGCTGATCAGCTCGTACTCTGCAGTAAACGCTTCAAAACGGTGCCAATATGTAGAGGCGTTAATACAAACACTAATTCAAAATTAGAGAATAATTTTGAATTTTTTTTCTAAATCCTTTACGCAATATTTATTAACCATTCAATAACTTATTAAAAAACGTTTTTATTTCAATATTATTAATATAAACTGTTTTCTTTAAACATGAGTTGCAGTTTTGTAAATTATTTTAATATTATTATAAATTTCTAAATCCTCTGAAAATTTTACCAAATTCCAAATTTTCTTTTGTGTTCACGTGTTTATTGATAATATGATTAATTGTACCAATTTATTTTTCTCAGATACCAATCAGCTTTGTCTAAGGAAGGACAAACGAATGGCGACCTTTCCGGTGACGAAGAGCCAGAACACGAACACGATCCTGATATTGTAAGGGAGACTAGACAACATCGTGAGAAGGTCCGGTTGAAACCGTAAATTACTTTTTATGTGGCTTCGAACGAACGTAAAATCGCTGAACTGGTTTTATCAGCAACTAATAATAATAATCGAAGGGTTTTTCAAAATACCCTAGCATGAAATGTGTCTACGCTTTAGGCTTTTATTACAATTAACCAACGATGCATTTATTTACTTAATGGCATGGATTTTTCAAGCTTAATGTTTAGTCCAGTATCTAACTCTGGGTATTTCTAGAAAAAAAGGCTTTGAAACAATTGAAAAAAAATCTCGCAGTTTAACCAGAGACATCTCCGATAGAATTTCAAGGTATTTTGCCCAGGGATTAAACCTGACCTATTTTTATTGCGAGGAAGTAGGGCTTATCATTTTTCCATCCTCCCACATGTTGAAGTAATTGTCCCTGACTTATTTTTCGATTCATTTTAGACTAGTTTAGAGGATATCTGTTGGGAAGTATTGAGAAATTCACGGTACATCTGTTAGAGAATATTGAAAGAAGTCTTTCAATTGCTACTCAAACTTCTTAAATTTTATTTAAATGAACAACAAGAATATGCGATTGAAAACCAATATGATTCCTTGTCCATTGCAGAATTGTAATTATTTTACCTTTCAAAGTGTCGCAGGTGTCTGTAAATCAATTTAGATTGAAAAACTAGTCCCAAATGGGATTTTAAATCAATTTCGTATCCACATGAAAATAATTTGGTTTTTGAACCTTCTCACTCTTAATATTGATTTTAAAAATTAATGAAATGGTATATAGTGACTGTAAATTGTTTTATTTGTACATAGACTTAATTTTTTGTGATTTGCAAATTAACTACGCGTTTGGTAGCAATTGTAAATAACATTGAAAAACAATTTAAAAACTGATATACGTTTTGTCGCGAATGTTGAAGGCTAAATCACGAATAATCGTAATTATCTTCTTTTAGGTCAACTTTGCGGGTCTGTCGTCCCTTAAGGACCAATGGGAAAGCGGAAACGTCAACGCTACCGCCGAAGAAGCCAAGGAAGATGTTAAAGACGATTTGGCTAAATTAAGACAACGCATTTGTCTCGGACGGTCAGAATCCATGAAAGCCGTTTACGAGAAAGCTTGTCAAGATACGAAGACGAAATCGCCAGTTCGAAGCGAATCTGTAGTTTTGGGACGAGATGTCAAAGCTCTGTCCATCAAGGATAAGTTCGAGAAGGGCGCCATTGAAAATGACGAAGAGATTGAGGCTGAGAAATATGAACGCTTGCGTAAAGAGAAGGAAGAGGATCTTTCGGTCTTCACGGAACCTGGTAATTGATAAGATTGTAATTATTAAGAAGAAATTTAAGTAGATAACGAATTGAACAAGTTTCAACCATATAAAGTTGAGTTTGGTACATTTGTTGTATTAATTAGTTAGAATCAAACACCATAAAACTGAATTAGGGAACTGGCAACCTCAAAAACCTTAAAAAAACTTTGTTTACACTCTTTTAGGAACCGCTATCGGTGCGAGAAGCATGTTCAGGCAAATGGACGCTAGCGTCAAATCGCCGTCACCTACCCAACTGTCCCCATCAAAGAGCCCATCCATGGTCATGAGGACTCACAACGACAGCGTTTCGAGTCAAGCATCCGAGAATGAAATTGTCAAGGGCAGTGCCCCGAATGAAAGGGAAGACATCCAGGTTGAAACGACGCTCATAACCGAAAAATTCAAGTTCTTTGAGAACTACAAAGAAGAAGAAAAGGAACGGAAGAGATTCCAAATCACTCCTCCCAGGGAACCAGCCAAGGAACCGTCTCCCGAACCGGAAGCCGCCAGGGACCCCAATATCGTCCGAAGCACGGACGTCATCGATGACTTACCCGTCACGGACACTGCCAAGAAAATGCTGGACAAGTTCAAGGCTTTGGAGAGTCAAACTACCCAGGAACACGTTCCTATGCCTACTACGCCCAAACCGCTGAAACGTATCACTCCGCCGAGAGAAGACGGACCCAAAGTAGTCAACGTGCAAGTCGACAACCAACCTCAGGTTGACCCGGACATAGTACGATGTAGTTACAAATCAGATGACGACATTGTCGTCGAAGCGGATAAGGCTAAGAGCTTGAGGGCCAAGTTCGAAAACTGGGAGTTGGAAGTCAGTCGAGAGAATCTGAAGAATGAGAAATTGGGGATGGGCATTGTCGACGTTAGCGGGAATGGCGTCGAGGAAACCGATTTCTTACCGCAAGTTGACACGACGAAAAATCTTAAAGCCAAATTCGAAGCGATTAAAGACGAAACCGCCAAAACAAGCGAGAAGCCAAAGCCAAAAGCTAGACGTTTTATTGTAAGTACCGGCGAGGATTCTTCCTAAATTTAAATTTATAGTTTAGTTTTAACAGTATGACTACTTAACCCAGAGTTTTAAATAACATATAATAATGCGGTCACAATGTTTTTACGCTTATTTTCGTCTTGATTTGCGCTTCAACCAAAAAAATACTGTGCATGATAATTGAGTGGATTTTCGAACGTAGGTAACTTGCGTAATAAGTGTTGACAGTTTCCAAAAAAAATTAACGAGAGAAGTTGCTAGATACTATTAAAATGTTGAAATGTCACGCTTATTATCAAGTTACTTACGTTTTTTAACCTTAAATATCGCGAAATATGGAATTGATTGTAAAATACCTTTGGGAAAATTGTGGTGACATTGTTTTTAAAGATATTACGTCACAGGCAGTATTATATGTAAAAGCTAGTACTTGTAGCTCTTTATCAACCAATGGGAATGAGTAGCCAACCATATAGTTCCTATTCTGTAGTTTATTTACCATGTAGCTTTACCATAATTACGTACGCGTAATTACCCTTAAATGGTTGGCCACTTTAATTGTAATGGCTTTAAGCTTAAAGCGAGGCTGTCAGTTATTTTCACGAGTTCCTAATGCAATTTGAATAACATTTTCAGTAAGATCGTGTCTGACAAGTGATATGGTTGTATTCGCGCCGTCTTTTTCGTGAAAGTACTTAGTCCAAAGGCTTAACTTTCATTTGAACACGTGGGTTCCAAAAAACCAAGGGGTGTCAAATGTTGAATATGGGTTTTATTTGTATATCACGCATTGGACTTCAAAAAAATTGTGACAGCCTCGCTTGAAAATACCCCCTCTATTGCGGAAATGGATTATAATTAGTTGACATCATTTTTAAATGTCATTATCAAATGGTTTTCAAAATAACTTTTGGTTAATGGTGGGGGATTTTGTTCGCACTCGCCGGGAAAAGTTACGTTACGAAGAATCGCTTATGGTACTTTGAAAACTGGTGGAAGATATCGTGTGTGTGGGAACTTTATCATCCATATTTTTTGTCACGAAATGGTTGGGAACATTACATAAATTTCCGTGGATTTTGAAAAAGCGTTTAATTGGTTATCATATACCCCTTTATTTTCTTAAATGTTGCATGATAAGTTTGCTATATGATAAATATATCAAAGAAGATCATGTAAATCAACATTAAAATAAACTTTAGCAACTAACAGCATGATTGACACGAAAACAATGCCATTGTATGCTGTTAAAAAAATTCGACCGAGGAAATACACGGAATGCTTACGCGGAGTGATCTTAAATATCTCTAACCAATGGTGCTGATGCTCGAAATTAAACGGATTTAACGAAGATTTCTGGCGAAAAAACGTATTTGAACAACGTAATTTTTATTTTCTTCAGTAAAAATATTGAAAAAGCAAGAGCTTCCAGGATTTTTGAAGAACCAAAAAACGTCACGACCGAGTGATATGAAAAAATGTGAACAAATATACATCCAGGACTTGACATTTTCGTTTTGTTAGTGATACGTTCGTATTTTTGCCTCGATAAAATATTCATATTGAAGATTTGTTTGAATTCAAAGAAATTCTTCGAGAGTTTTTGAAAATTTAACCAAAAAAAGAAAAGAGTCAATACAAGAATAATCTCTCGTATCCTTTATCAAGATATCAAGAAAAAAAAAAAAAATTAGTACTATTAAGGATTTAATGTTTTATTAAAGAATATTGTAGGCGAATTTTTAATTAGGTCTACATTTGTAATTTAACTAATTGGTTTATATGTAGTCTTTATACGAGTGTTAGTTAAAAGATTTTCGTTTTTTTTTTCGTGTAAAAGTTCCTGCATTGTAATTTTTATCGCTGTTAGGATTCAATCATCGGTATAATCCGGTTTACCGGTGGTTAAATGTAGTTAATTTCTGAAATATGCGCTACTTAATGTTATTTTATACTTATAAAGCTTATTAATCTAGAAATTTTACATATACGAAGATATTTTTAAAGTGAATTTAGTCAAATTTTGACTAGTGATTAGGCGTTCTTAAAATTTAACGTTTTTTATTGGTGATTACCAACTTGTTAATGGTCTCCAAGGTTTTTGTTCCGAGAAAGTTAAAATTAGAAAATAATTCGAGGTAGTTATTTAAAATTTTGGTTTCTTATCACGTGACACAGTTTTGTTCACCTTAAAAATATTTAATCTTGGCAATAAACAAAAATAAGATTTCTGACAGAAAAATGTCAGAAATAACAATTAACCATATCGAATTAGCTTAGAATCACGTAACTGAAAACCATAACTATTAAAAAAAAAATTATAATAACGCCTATTTACTAGAATATAGTTAATTTCACTTAAAAACTATTGAAAAGTAATCTACTTAAATGTGAAAGAGCTTTTTTTTTTTATATTAATTGTATACGCAGGATTTCAATATATATAAGCTGGTAATTACGTGTTTAAACCAGAATGTTCTTAAAATGACCCCAATTCTGGCTTAATCAAAATGGATTGAATATAAAAGTATATTAGAACGTAATTTATATAATATTTGGTACTTTTATACTCATAATTTTGAATTTAATAAACGTTTTTTTCGATATAAAACTTAATAACGATGGTTTTTCGAAAAATATACTATAGAATATCCAAGTCGAAAGATATTTAATACTAAGCCTTTGAGAAAAAATATTTATCTAAACATTATATGGGTGTTTTTATATAAAAACCAATTGAAATTTTTAGAGGTAAAGAAAAATTTATATTAACGTTAAGAGTGATTTTTTTTTTAAAATAATTATCCCGGTCCCCCCCGTAGTAATGTTTTTAGTGTGTTTTTGAATTTTTCTTTCCCTATTTAAATTATCTATCTAATAATTATTTTAATGTGTAATAGTTTTTCACATTTATGGGGTTTTGAACTTTAACCCTTGTTCGTAAATTTTTTGTACAGCTTTTTATTATCAACAATTTATATGGAAAAGCTGGCCTTAACTTTAATATAGCCCAGTATACCAATTTCTAAATTAATTTCTAAATTTTTGCGACGCGACATTCTACTTAAAATACACACGCCTACGCGTTTCCGCTTACCGATGTAGCATCTTCTACAAATTTCAAAACAAAATAAAGATTATGACTTTAAACAAATTTAAAAAGCTGAAAAAAAAAATGAACAGTCAGCGAAGTTAAAGGATAAATTAAGTGTTACATTCAAAAATAATTTTAATTTTCTTAAAATATCGGGAGGTTTCTGAATATCGCTAGATTTTTCCTTTAACTCATGTTTTTCACATTAATAGTATTTAAAATTTTGTTCATGATTAATTGGTAATTATTATTTAATTAGGTAATTATTTTTCAGTGCCATTAAATCATGGGGAAAAAAATTAAATACTATATAAACTAAATTACAATTACGAAATATTTAACAATTTTTTTTTTTTTCGTTATTATTCTTTTCCCAATTTTTTTTTTTTGTAGCAAGAACAGCAAAGCGCATTTGGTGAAACTTGCAACATTTGCGAAAAACGTCTCTATCCTTTGGAAAAAATGGAAGACAGTGGCATGAAATTTCACAAGAATTGCTTTAGATGCGCTCACTGCAATTGCGTATTGAGGTAAAACTAAGTTTTATATCTATTCGTGTTTCTAAATTTAATCTTTCGTTACTTATCGAATAGGTTGGATAATTTCACAACTAGCGCGGGTAAACTCTTTTGCACTCCCCATTTCAAGCAATTATTCATATCAAAAGGAAATTACGACGAAGGTTTCGGGAGAGAAAAAATATCCGAGAAATGGAATCGAAGTCGTTCGAGCACGCCAACACCCAGAGAAAATGGTGACACAAATTACACCAATGGACACGTAGAAGAAATGGTTTAAATTTAAAAAATACACCCACCTTGCTCTCACCATCCCCTCCTTATGAACTTTTTAAACATTTTAAGCTGAAGACAACAAAAAAAAACTTCGTAAAAAATTTAGTATCGTAATTAATAATTTCCCTTTTTTTTTTTTTGTTTTATTAATTTTGTTGTTTAGTCACAAACTCTCTAAGACTATTTTAATTTGTCCATTTTTGTTAGAAATTTCGTCTTTTTTTTAGGTTTAACGTTATTTCCTTTAGAAATTTGTGGTTAATTTGATTAAAATTGGGGTTTAATTATAGTTAAGTTAGTTTTTGTTAAATGAATACGATTTAATTAACGAATATTTTAGTTAAATTTGAAATAATTTGAATTATTTAATACGCAAAGATTAATAAAATTAATTTTAATTACAATATTCTTAAATTATTTAAAAAAATTCAAAAGTATTCGTTATACGAAACTAAAACTAAAATTTATAATTTCCCCTGATGAAGATATTTAATATTAAAATTACGTTACAAGTCACACGAACAAATACGATAAATTAAATAATTTGATTAATTTCGCAATATTTAGTATTTTTTAATTATAATTTAGGCTTATAAATTAAATTAAACGACGGTACTTAAATATTTCGGTCACTTAAACAATTTCCCCCCTTTAAAACATTTAAATTGTAAATAATCTGTTCTAGTTATTTATATTTTCGACTGAATCATTTAAATTAATTTTTTCGTTTAACGAATTTAATCACATTCTTATTAAAGTTACTAAAATTAATTTTAATCAAATGGTAAGTTCTCTTCCAATATCCAAAAAAAAAAATGATTTGAAAAGGTGCCAAGGATCGATTGAGGTATGATAATTAAATTTAGAAATTTAATGAAAGATAATTAATATTAAATTATAAATTTGTCCTCCCCCTATTTTTCGAGACAAAAAAACTAAATTTTTGGAAATTTTTAAAGATAGATTTTTGACAGATTTGCCCAATAAAAAAAAAACCAAAAAAATATAGATTACGGTAATGAAAAAAATGTCAAAATTGGACTGATATTATTTGTAAATGAAAATGGTGCTCTAGGAAACAAAAAACATCAGTGTGTGGTAGATATTAAGATATTAATTACATCGTACGAATTATAATACTTAAATTTAATTTTATTAGATGAAATTTTGTATATATTTTTGATTTTTCTGGGCCCAAAATTAATTTCAATTTAATTTTAATCCCATTGTCTAAATGATTTTCTTTTTTTTTTTTTTTGTTGTTTTGTTTTATCATAAGGCTCGTGTTTAAAATTATAAAATTACAGTATTTGTCATAATTTTTAAGAGAATGATGGTTTTATATAATAACGTTATATCAGTGAACGAAATCTTTTGTGGCATTAATTGAATGTATAAAAAAAAATATCAGGAACCAAAAGAAAAAAAAAAAAATAAAAGTTTCTAACAAAGAATTTTTGGGGTGGGAATTTATTTCACAGATTTATTGATGACGAAATTATGGATTTTCAAAAGATATTTTGGAAGGTTCACAGTCAATATAATGAAGGTTTGTGAACATTATATTCACTACCCCAATGATGGCTAACTGAGGGGAGAGACATAAGATTGTGAAAGTATTGTGAACTATAACACATCTTCCTCAATTACAATTAACTGAGGGGAACCAAGTGACTGTTTTCCCCAATGAAGATTAACAGAGGGAAAAAGTCAAACCTATTCCTCCGTGATGGTGTAACCTGAGAGGAAGCCTTTTTTAAGGTCATTTGATGTAGTCCCCCCCCCCCCCCCCAATGAAGGCACACCTTTAAAGGCGTTGTGTTTTGAACTATTAATTACCAAGAACGAAATGAAGATTAACTGAGGGAAAGGTACGTTCACACTATCAATTCTTAATCGATTTGAAACGGTAAAATCAATTGGCCAAGTATCGTTTTAAGCGTCATCTTTATAATCTATTTATTGTAGCTGTTGAGATCGAATTGGCATGAAACTGGTGCCTGAAACTGTTTGGAGAAATCGATTCAAATCGAATTTCGAGAAAAGACGGTTCCCCGTTCACACGACTTTAGCGAAATCAGTTCCGTATGAACGCAGCTTCTGAGATATCTGTTCCTTAATGAAGATTATCTGAGGGGAAACTTTCAAGCTTATTCTAAGCTACAAATTGACAGTAGCGAATTCATTATTTCCTAATGAAGACTAACCTGAATTCCCCGATTGCTATTAACTGAGGAAACTCATTCTTATAAAGGTTATGAACTACAAATCAATTCCCTAAGGAAGATTAATCGAGGGAAAATAAAATTATTGAGATTTATTAATGGTTAACTGAAGAGAAGTCGGAGATATCATCTGATGTTCGACTGAAAAATAATTCAGTAATCGAATCTCGCTGGTAATTATAAGTTCCATATTTATATTTTTTGTAACTTTTAAAATTATTGAACGAAAATGACACTAGTAAAGTTGAATTTAATAATTTTATACATAAGAATATTCATAAACATTTCTTATGAATAATTGTTATTACTAAATAATTTAAGGTTTCAAACGTCACACGGCATGTCTTGATGGACTGGTTGGGAAAAAGTGAATTCCGGATCCCTGTACGGTACCCATTGATCATCGTGGAAATATGGATGGGCATTGTAATCAAAAGGAACGTTTAGCGGTGGTAACGCTTGGCTATCGTAGAACTTTAACCTCTTCAACAAATATTCAACAATCTATGAGGTAATATTTATAAATTAGAAAAAAAAATTTAAGATATTTTCTCAGTATTTACTGGTGAAGGGTCTGGACATCACTAAATTCTGAACAGTAAGACTATAAGGACAGTATTTAAACAAAGTATACCATAAATATCAGTAAAACAAATCGGTGTCAATATCAATTGTATGTGGTTGCAGCTTTGGGGGACAACGAAGCTCCTTAATTATTGTATTTATGGTAAGACTGTTGAGTACCTGGTAACGCGTTCTACCCTCGCTTGACAAGTTTTGAACAAAGCTTGGTCGACCCACTTAAATCTTAAACGTAATAAAGTGTTAAATATTTACTTTCGGTTTTTCTTTGGCGACGTTTTTGGTCTCGTAAGGGTCCTGGTCCAAATCAAACAAACATAACGTGTCGGATTCTACGCAACCCATATTAGGGTCAATCCAAACGGGTGGTGTTGACTTAAAGAGGGCCTCGCAATATTGCGCTGAAGAAACGTCAGGGTAACTCCCGTAAAACTTGTCCATAATCTGGTCGGTCAATCGCGTTTCAGCCGGCCAACAGTAATCTTCCTTTGAGGACTTGAATTCGGACTCGGATTGAGATCGGTTTTCAACGAATTCAAATTTTACTTGAATCTCGTATCCCGTAATTAGCTTGTAATTCTTCCATCTAATACCAGCGTACTCCGATATACTATCGTGATGAAGTAGAATTTCTTCCCGCGGTGATTCACTTCCGGTTGACAAAGCCGACCACATATCCATACCGTCTATGTCCAGCCCCAGATCGGATACATCACCCCCTGTAAAACCTTTAAAATGTAATAAGGGTAAACTGTATTCAGTTATCTAGAGCAGTTTGCAATCTGGCAAAAGCTGTGGCGGATTAGTACATAATTTTAAACTCTATTGGATAGAAAATAGTTCTGAAAACTGCTCTCTTGAACAGTAATGTAACTGGTGAAAAATGATGTAAAAACGTGAGATGAATTACCAGCTATTCCGTACAATGTTGGTAGCCAATCTGTGACATGCATCAACCCGTTCCAGACGTTTCTGGGCTTTTCGATTAACGGGCTCCAAATAAAAGAGATAGCTTTAACCCCTCCTTCGAAAACTGAGCCCTTGTTTCCGTAATAAGGGTAATTCGAACCTCCATTTGAATGCATCTGTGTCGAAGCGGGCGCCCCGTTGTCCGAAGAAACGATGATAATGGAGTTTCGCAACATATCAGATTCGTCTAAAGCTTTTACCATTTTTCCCAGGCAAATGTCGACAGCCAATAAGGATCCTATACATACAGCGAATGAGGTTACAAAATTTCCAAAATTACGGTAATTTTAGAATTACCCGCCATATTTCTTCTTTCCCTGTTTTTAATAGACGAGAAATAGCGCGTGTAATTGTAAGGAGCTTTCATTTCCTCCATATGATTCCCACGATGTACACTATGTTGTGCCATGTACATGAATAACGGCTACAATGAGAAATAATGTTGAACTAAAATTTAGCAAATAGTGTCCGGAACTTTACTGACATAACTAAATAAAAGTAACGCGTCCACTTATACCTGAGATTGATCATGACTCTGTAGAACATTCATTAACTCCTGGCAGTAAGCATCGGCCAGAAATTTCATTTTGTCATTGATTTCGACTTCCATGTCACGACGAAAGTCGTAGCCGTCGATAAGAATGCTTTAATACGGGAATATATTACCGCTAATTAGTCTTGGAAATTCTAAATGAAACGCTTAAAATTTAGCAGACATACTTCTCAGGGTTTGTTAGGTCCTTCGCGTAGAAACTGTTCGTTGTGAAATTGGCCAAATATTTTGGAAGTAATGGTATGATACTTCGATGTGTAAAATGATCAATGTTTCCGTTCCATGACCCGTAATGCGATTTAAAACCTCGATATGTTGGTGTAAACTCTTTGTGGTAGAAACCCAAATGCCACTGATAGAAATAAAAACTTCTTAGCGTCGTAAGATTCAAGTACAAATAGGTTTAAAGTTGGATTTTATGACGGCTGTCCTCACTTTTCCTATCATCCTACTCGTATATCCAAGATTATTCAGATATTCAGGCATAATTGAAAAATCGAGTGGTAAGGCCATTGGCTGATTGTTAATGATGACGTAATGTTGTAGACCAGTTCGATGGACATTAACTCCAGTCATGAGGGATGCTCTTGAAGGAGTACATAAAGGCGTAACGTAGTAGTTATTCAAGAAGACTCCCTCGCGTGCTAAGCGGTTTATATTAGGAGTCTTTATGTCTTTGGTGTCGCAGAGATCCATATCGTAAGAACCCTGATAAAAAACTAAGTTAGGTAACGAGTTTAAAGACTGGCTTTTTTTTTAACCCCGTTAGAGTCTTAACCTGCTTGAATCTTTAAAGGGAGAATGCAACCTAATTACAAGTGATTTTTTTATCGATTCCTTATCGTTTAAATAGGCCTAATCCATCGATAAAAAGTTTACAATACAAATATTAAACTAGAAATAAATTTAAAACTTACCCTGAAAATAGGCTTAGCGGGATTCGTGGAGATCCTGTATCGCGTCCGTGTAAGGTCTAGCGACCAATGAGCGAAGGCCCGTCGTTCGCGGGAGATCTCCACGAGACTTACGTCGCGCGCGATTGGTCGCTAGACCTTACACGCGAGGAAAACAGGACCTCCATGAATCCCACTAAGCCTATTTTCAAGGTAAGTTTTAAATTTATTTCTAGTTTAATATTTGTTTGTAAATATTTTCAGTAGTGTATTAGACCTATTTAAACAATAAGGAATCGATAAAAAATCACTTGTTTTTAGGTTGCATCCTCCCTTTAAACAATTACTTACCCAATCATCGACCATTATAAAGAATATATTAGGTTTATCCTTTATATTACGAGTCGGTTTCTTCTTCAACGATGAGCCGATTACATTAAAACCGAAAATCGACAATAAAATCAGCGCAATATCTACCAACTTCATGTTTCATAAAACAAACCCAGAAGTTATCAAGGTATTTCTTTTACTTCGTGCTTAGAGAATTTCGTCCAACCTAATGAAATTCTTCCTCGATTATGCTGAGAAAAGTTTTTGGGGGTCGTAATGATATGCTACCCGAAATGACTAGGCTTCGATTGTTTCGTTGTAATTGTCCCGAGCCAAAACTTGCCATATTTTTTTGATGGGAATTTTTGCAGCGTCAGAATCGAATATATTATTGTTTGTATCGATTTTGAAACCTAGAATTATATTCACCCGATGTAAAGTGAAATAAACTGCGAATTAATTAGTAGTGGAATTATTTTCCCTTGATTTTACTTTCCATGGTCCCTTATCTAGAGTTATTAAAATTTCGCGCGTAATTAATACAAGAGGATAGTTTTGTTTCCAATATATATTTTTCAGTAAGACATACTCGAAAAGTTACATTTTATTTGATATATTTACAATTATTTTTATTATTTTTTTATCTATTTAAAATTGTAGACAATCAACATGAAAAATTACATTGTCAAACGTGGAAAATTGTAGACAATCAACGTGGAACAATTGTAGACATCGTGGATGAATTTTAGACTAACTGCTTATGGATGTGATTTCCCAGTTGATACCATTCAATGATGTCACGAATTGGAACGTTTACAAGTATCTCATTTGTGGCTATTGACTTATCTAACTCGGATCTCTGTCATAGAATGGCGCCACAAGTTTTGGTAAGTTACAATTATTGATATTTTGAAGATTTCAAGTGAGAATGAAACTTATTTGGCATTCCTATTGCCAAGAGTATATAAAAAGTTAAAAACCCTCTTTAAAAGTATCGATCTGTGATGCTAGGTATACGGAAAAGCATCCTTGACAGATCAACGCGGCTTTTGGGACTTGGTGTGGGTGGGGCGAAATATTTCTGGAATTGAAATTTCCAGTCTCCGACTATCAGAAATGTCAAGTGGGTTGCCTAGAAAGGGTTTTCATATACCCTTGATATTGGTCTACTTTACCGTAGAGTTTTTTTTGTACGAGGAAACTATAATGCCCTTAGTTTTCGAATTACGGTACCAATACTTAAATTGGTCAGAGAAATGAACGTATATTACGGTGAAACGATTATTTTCCACAATTACTGTAATTGTAGAACGATACTTTATACATATCTTCCTATAGCGAAGGTTGATTGACCATTCCTCTTAGTCTCAGGTGAAGTTGACCTCAAGTTCGAGTAAGAACCATTTTCTAGTGTCGCTCGAAATTGTGTTGGACGAGGCGCATATATATAAGTGTATTGAATGATTCGAAAGATGTTGTGATATCCATCTCAGACCTGACTCTTTATTAACAAGGGTTTGCCTTGATTTAAATATACTAACATTAGTACGCAAACATTGTTAAATTTTGGTATGAACGATCGAAATTTTGTATTGGTATTATGGTGGCTATCTTGTTGTCTCTCGAAGAGAGAGGACTCTTGGGCTGACAGAGAGTTTGTTTTCGAAAGTACTTGTTATTCTAGACAGGGTTTCACTTCCATACCGACGTGACGCACTAAATTGAGTAGTAGTCGGGTTCCCCTATCGCGTGGTGGTTCAGTATTGGTAAATATTGTCATTTCATTCTGTATCTAGAGAGGCGGCATTCTAAAGGGATATTATATAGACTTTCTCGAAGAGAAGTTAGAATCCTGGCGTGTATATGGGAAGCGATTCACGATATCCCGTTGGTTATATTTATGTAGAGTCATTCTGGAGTCAAAAGTTGAATATTTAACAGTGAAAATAGGTTAAAGTGACACTGCTACCACACGGAAAGATCGTTAAAAGTATTGAAACTATTAACAATAGACACCTATATCTCAATAGTTAAAAATTAATAAGAAATAAGTATCCTCTAAAGGAAACCTGTGGTAAAAGTTGTAATTCACAACACCAGAAGCCGATGAAACCCTCATTTGAAGTCTACTACTCCAATGTTCGATATAGCGCTCCTCTCTGTATGGGTAAAAGTCCCAATTTTACGAGTTAGAAGGGGTCCTACTTCATCCCCCCTGTCTATGGAAAATTGGAAATTCTCTCTCCACAAACGACGACGTTTTTTGGACGAACTCCAAGGCTGCTAGAGATATTCGCTCGACGAGCTCCCGCTCCGAAAACATCTACCGTTAGGAGGCGTACGAATCGCGCCTTTTGAGAATAACCCATACAGAGAGGGGTAGACAAGACCCGGGAGCAATAGACTTCAAAGGAGGGTTTCATCGGCTTCTGTTAAAATTATGAAATAGCCAAAAATATTTTCCCACTGCAATCCTTAGAACAAAAAATGGTGTCATTTTCACTTTATTAAGTATATATAGGTAAGAATTGTGTCTGAGAGTTTAACAATAGAAAGATATGTCTCGTATGAGGCCCTACGTCTTTAAAACTAGCTCTAAACCTGAAGAGAATCGAAAAATATTGATATTGCGCGTCATTTTGTGTCAAAATTAGGAATTGTAAATTGGATAGTTTTATAAATTTTAAAGCTTGTCTAAACTAATTAAGCCGCGTTCACACTAGAAACTTTGAAAACCGTTACAAGAGTTCAAGCGCAATTAAAATATTGTGGTAAATAAAATTAAGACAAAAATAACAGAAAACTTTGAGGTGGTTTTGATACACAATGCAGTGATAATTAACTACGCTTGGTCACCGCATTAATTAAGACATACCCTTGGTTAAAAGCCCTTAAAACTAACGGCAAGAAAATTAGTTAAGCACTAATTTTATCGAAAAATGTTTTGAAGTGTAGGGCCAAAATCCTTGAATGTTTTAAGACACGTTGAAGTGAAAATCCTCTTATTTTCATCCCATTTTAGCATTTTTATTAGTTGGCTCGTAATCAGACAGCCAAGAGTTTACGAATAAGCCTTGGTCAAATAGTGTTACGTTTCTTCAATCTTCACAAACCTTAAAAAGAAAAACGCCCTCGGTTGTATACGATCAAAAAATATTTACATTTGTAATTGAGTGTAATGTTTTTCTCGAACAATTTATTTCGGTGCATGCTGAGCTGAGATCTAGCTCGGAGACCTCTAGAACTCTTTGCTTAGTAAAGATTATGAATGGGGAAAAATTGTTAAAGGAAAGATGAATCTGAAATATTATATATTATAAGAGATTATTTGGATTTAGTTAATCTTATCTGAAGCCGATGAAACCCTCCTATGAAGTCTACTACTCCAATGTTCCATATTAGCGCTCCTCTCTGTATGGGTAAAATTCCCAATTTTACGAGTTAGAAGGGGTCCTACTTCATCCCCCCTGTCTACGGAAAATTGGAAATTCTCTCTCTCCACAAACGACGACGTTTTTTGGACGAACTCCGAGGCTGCTAGAGATATTCGCTCGACGAGCTCCCGCTCCGAAAACATCTACCGTTAGGAGGCGTAAGAATCGCGCCTTTTGAGAATAACCCATACAGAGAGGGGTAGACAAGACCCGGGAGTAATAGACTTCAAAGGAGGGTTTCATCGGCTTCTGATCTTATCAAAAACGGGGATGGTCTAAAATATTCCTAATCTAGATTTAGCCGTTCAGAAATCTGAAAAAACAACTACCGATATGAAATAGGATGAAAATAAGATTATACCATCAGAAATTATCCAATATTTCACATTCCCTTTAACCCTTGATATTATATATATTTTATATGTTGTTTATATAACTAGTCCTAGCAACTCCACCTTTTTTTCTTTTTCTTTTTTGAGTTGCTCATTGGTTGACTACTAGTAGTAGCTAGGGCTTTCCATCCGGAGTGAGTTCTCGCTCTGGTCAAAGTAAAAAGGGAGTTTCGGACGAAAGAGTGTTTTCATTCTAGTAGAGATAATTGAGGTGATTATCTTTTCGCCCTTCTTTTTCTCTATCTTCTTCATCAAAGCGGCGAAAGAGATGGTGGATAGAAAAAAGAAAAAAAGGCTATACACTAGAAGAGGTTTGCTCCAACAAAATGATGCCTTTCTTTATTTTTACCTTTCGGTCGTAATATCACGATTTCCGGGGTTATTGTTCTGATAGATTATGGCCGGCGGACAATTCATGTTAAAACTTTAATTGCAACCCTCGTATTGAAGCTACACGTCGAACATTATGATTGGCTTTTGAAGCCTATTACGTAGAGTGACGTTGTAGCGAAAGGAGTTCAAAGGTTGCATGAGAAAAAGGCTCTTCAGTTGCTTGCCTCATCAGTTAGTTCATGGGCCAAGAAACGATAAATCCAGGACATGACTCTAGCGTCTACTAAAAGAAACAGGCTACGTCATCACCGTACCGTGATGACGCGTTTTTTTGGGGTCAAGTTTGTACAGTCAAAGGTATGGCGTTTTGGGAGCAAAGTGACGTCATATGATCAACCTAAGACGCTCAACGTCGTCTGCTTGTTTGATTTGATCTTCCATTGTCTCTTAACTATTAAGAAGACTTGAAATTGGACAAACAGTTCAAAGTTCACTCTTAAACATAGAAACCAACTGAACCACGGAACAAAATAGTCCACGCTCGTGAGAAATTCAAAAGTTTGAAATCTTTCAAAAATACTAATGGTCGTCTGCTTATTTTAAATCTGAAGACTTGTAAATTGGGAAGCAGTTATTAAAGTCCTATATACGGTCCTTGGCATCAATGTATCAATGGAAGGCATGAAGGAATGGACTCTTTCTACAGAGGTGAATCAGGGCTTTTTATATTTCTTGAGCTACTTGTTTAGTATCGCTTGAACGCCGCTAAGATCCTCACGCGTTGAGTTTGTCTTTTCTTGAAGGGCCGCCGAAGAAAGTGTTTTGTCTTTAATTACCGCACACTGGAACTTTAATTAAACTTAAAGTACTTTTAGAGACCCATCTTTCTCTCGCCGAGCTGAGCTCCTGTTATTTTTTTATTTTTATTATATTTTTCTGGTTAAAGAACTAATACGCTGTCGATCTAAAAACCCTTGTCCCGACAATGATTAAGAGTAGGCTTAACGATGTAATACTGAATCTAATTTTCTTTTTACTAGAAGCCGCCTTGGCTATTCTTATAGTTCATTCAATGACTTAGAAACAATACGGATGAAAGGCGAGGAGGTAACGGAAAAGATAATGCCATTATTATACTCGTGTCGTTATCATTTTGCCTATCTCTTTAGAATTTCTAACTCAGAGGACGAACTGTTTAAATACGTGAAAGATGAATTCTATAGCTCCTATGAAAATTCGACAGGTTTTTTTTCGGGACCTTTGGGGAATTTTATTTTCGTTTTGCTTATTTATCGCAAAATTTTACCAAGCAATTTTTGCATCGAAAAAAAAATTCTTTACGTCGGTGAAATAAAATTATAGTTTTAGGGGCGTAAATTTTTTCAAAGCGCCCGCTCCCAAGCTTACCCCTTTCCGGCCGCTAGCTATTAGCTTTCCCCCTGTTTTCCCCTCGTGCTGGTGGTACATTTACGTGCAAGTAATTTTGGCGCGCGTTTTCAACTCGTCGTCTATTGGTAAGAGCTCCTGATCACGTGATGCGTCTAGCCAACCAAGGCAACTACAGCCCCCATGGCAACGTTCGCGGCTCTCGTCAGAAGCGGGCGGCTCGCGCCAAAGCGCACGCCTACAATGTATTTTATTTTTAAACGGAAAACGACCCGAATTAGGCTTAGCGTAAAATCTACCAAAGAGAGCTATTCCGAGTGTAAATTAAATCATTTTATATGTTACAGGTACCATAATCGATCGTTTTAGCCTCGGTAAGTCTTTTTATAATATGTATTGTTGCCTGATCGGGGAAATTATGATATTCAGACTCCCCTCTAAACTACAATGGGTATGGACAAATTAGTCAAAGATGTATTTTGATTAATCATTAAGCTAGCGTGATTATAACACCATTATAACTACCATTATTTGTAAATCATTTTTTAGACCTTAAGTAGGCCCATTTAAAACCAAAATTTTGTAGCCTAATAAACAGTTTAAATTAAAATTATCAAACACAATTTTTCTGTTCCTTATAACCGGAACATAAATTCAATCCACCTAATAAAACCCAGTAGATCTAAAACCGGCAGTGGTCACGTGATCCGATATAATAACGTGGTTATTTTCCACACACGGTGTATATTTCGCTCTTGTTAAAACATCACCCCAGACCCCTCCCCCCCCCCCTTCCAACACGTCTGTGGTTTTTGGATATAGGCCAAATTTATGAGTCATTTTAAAAAAATTAATTTTTAGCAGCTTTTTTTTTCTCATTTTAGTTTCCCGTATTGAACCAGTTAGATCACGTTGATTTTAGCAATGAATAATCGACCGAGGGCCGGTTTAAATTAAGGCTTTGGGCTAGAAGTATCGTTTTTCAAGAATAATGAGCCGAAACGTCTTGGTCATATTTAATATTGACTTGAATGGTCTCGAAAGTAATTAACGCCATCGACTACGTTCTTGAACTGTCTTCAAGGCTATCAACCAGAGACTTTAAATCATCTACAAAGTATTTTCCACCATCAACCATGAAGGAGTGCTTCTACGTCACGGGCATACTTGTGGAAAATCCTGGCGATGCGACATCGACGTATACTTTGAAATTGAATCATTTACATAATATTCGGTGCCACCTGCAACTACAGACTTTAATTATCAACAAAAATTTGGACACAATCAACCTCACTGGTGGAAATTTCTGAGCGACGCTACTCAAAGCACTTGGCGACACCATTTTACGGCATCTATCATGAAATTGAATTATCTTCCAAGTACTTGACACCATACTGAGTCATCCATCTTCGAGACCACCTAATTGTAAGTGAATTTATTTAATATTCTTTCCAAACGCAATACGAGGCCTGAGCGGGTTGATATTTTGTAACTGTCGTTTTTAGCCTCGTTTGAATACGCCATTATGCAAATACGCGTATCAACCCTTCCTATCTATACAATTACATCTCTCTTCGTAATCCTTTAGTATTAAATACGCGATACACGCTTGGGTTGGTTCCCCAAAAACAAATCCCTCATATAAGTACTCGATTCGGAGTAACTTTACATCTCACGCGGAGTAGACTTTGCTCCTTCATAAAAGAGAAAGTGACACATTTGATAATTTTAAATGTACGACGAGTCCATTTCATAAATATAAATTACCAGACTCATCCTCCTTAACTTAGATTTTTGAAAAACAATTAAAATTTAGGTATAATTTGAGATAATCCTTGAAATACAGTGACGTAGGTTGACGTCATCGTCTTATAACCTTGGTAAAACCAAAAAATTTAATAACCTTGGGTGTATATAGCGCCTTTTTCTAAATTGTGAGATGAAGTTGACCTTGACTCATTTTCTATGGCGCCAGTTAGCGGTCTTTGTGAAACTCAATGTTGGTGTGATGACGTAATGCTCGCAGATTTTTATCAGTTACAAATTCCCCCCCCCCCCCCCCCTTTGACTAGTTCAAGAAGGTCGGCTCTTCTTACTCAGGCATGGCGCATGCGCACATCATCAATCAAAAGCTTTTCTCCCCCTTTACCCCACTCCCCAGAAAAGTCTGGAGAGGTCTAGAAAACTTTGGAAAGTGCTTGAAAGGTCTGGAAGGTCCTGGAAATGTCCCATGAGTTTTAATATTTTGAATATTAAAATATTTTTTTTACTATTAATGAAAGACTACCCCTTTAGATAAATAATAGTTAATCAAGGGTACACGGACTCTGTACGCATTGAAAACTGATTCTTACCTTTGCTCATGTATATTATAATGCATTTACGCGTACATATGCATTTTTCTTAAGCCTTTGATTCATTTTCCACCTCGTATTTTCCGGACTAATCCAATAACGATTTCGGATCTTCTGAAACTACAACAAAAATCATATTTAGTTTTCAACACGTGTAAATTTATGTTCTACTATATATCTCTATTAGTTATTACATTAGAGAAAGACAATGGCTTATAGCTTTACGCGTGCTGCAAATATAAAAAAGATTATCAATCAACCGGAGATTTCACTACATACAGAGATAGACTTCTTTTTATCTACCATATTTATAGGTTTAAAGAAATATGGAAGCTTAATATTGTACGCGTTGAAATTTCCAACTAGTAAAATAGTATACCATTTTCCGTTTAACCGCATCCCCCCCAAATTGACAACCCCCCACACGAAAGAAATTACACAGTTGTGATTTAATTAAAACTCGGGTTTAGTATATGCTTTATAATAGGCATTATAAACGAATTTCCTGAAAAAAAAATGTAAGAACGGCTGGAGGCCCTGTCCTATCTTTAAATGGCAGTAACCTCTCATTACAATCTCCTAGACCAAAACTGATTGCATCGTTAGAAAGTAGACATCTATTTCATTAATTTCGAATAATAATCTTCCTCGATACAAATTGAGCAAAAGTCCAAAAATGACCCCAATCTTAAAATGGCCGTAACTTTTCACTACAATCTCCTAGACAAAAACTGATTGCACCGTTAGATCATGGATTAATCAACCTCACAGGGATAATTAACTCTGGTACGATTTGCTATACTAGTAGTTGAAGATGTTTGTTTCAAACATGGCTGCCAGACATTTTATCCGGCCCCTCAATTTTACCCCCTTACCGGAAGTAATCCACGAGAGCATCGTCTGCTTAAGAGTTTTTTCCCCTTCAATATTTCACCCCGTGTATCGGTAGCTAGAAACTTCCGGTGTAGAGACAATATTTGTCAACAGGGTGCGATTCGAACAATCATCTTACCAGAGTGAATTATCCCTGTGAGGTTGATTAATCCATGGTTAGATAGTAGACGTTAGTTAATTTCGAATAATAAAATTCTGCCTCGCCACTCGAAAAGGATCAAGGATGCCACGCCACTCGATACAAATTGAGCAAAAGTCCAAAATTGACCCCAATCTTAAAACGACCGTAACTTTTCACTACCATCTTCTAGACAAAAACTGATTGCACCGTTAGAAAGTAGACTAAACCTTTGCGGACCTCTATAGAACCTAGACTATTTATCAATGCAATGCAGCCCCCCCCCCCCCACCGATTAGTATTTGGAGCCCCCTTAATTCGGGCCCCTATGGCGACACCACTAGGCGATGTGAATAGTAATACTGTGGGAGTATGAAACATTTTAAATCTAGGAACTACAATGACGCAATTCTATCTTCCTTCGTTCTCTGCTTTGTTTAATTTGTTCTTGTAGTTACGTAAAGAGGGCTGCTCTTTCTATCATGGCAAATATGAATTGGGTATTTCCACTATAGCTGTTTTATTAAAATTTGACTGAGCTTGGTCGCGGGCTTAGACGCTAAAAGCTAGAATAGTCATTTATATGAAAAGAAATTTCAAAATCCTATTCGTCGTTGCATGGTTGAGACCTATAGTTGATGTAATTTCAAAGCGCGTCAAAGGTATTAACGTAGTGGGTATATGTACATGAGACCCCTTCGTAGCTATTTACCGTGCAGCTGAGTGATTCATGTATCCCCCGTGACTGGGACGCCCATCTCATTTGTTTCCACCACCGAGTTAATTGGGTTTTCTTTGCGCTCTAGCTTATTAGAAGCGCGCTAAAAGATGGGGATGTGAGCCAGTTTTCCCCATAAAGGGATATTGAAGATTGAATTTTCAATTCAAAATTCAAAGGGAGCATGAAGGGAGGAATGAAGCCTTATAAACAATGCTTTTATCGATTAACAAAAAAGTTAATTTAAAATGAGACCATTTAATTTAAGAGCGTGACACTCTGGATTGACAGTTAGTTATGATTTATGATGTAGTCTTCTGGAATGTATAATTAACGACAATTTTAGTAGGAAATTTAGGACGTATTAAGTATTTTCACGAAAAAGACCACGCGAAAGTAACCGTATTACGCGAGAATCAGCTGTAGTCTCTACAATAACCACGCGAACATATAGTAATGATTGGAATTATTATAAATTAATTTTAATTAATTCAAATCTATTTAGAGTTCGTGAAAATTCCGTATAATGTTCTTGGAAATTAGGTTTAAATTCAATGCACGTAGAGTTTGAAATCTCGCCTTTTGATTGGTCGAAAAGCCTGGCGTATTTCTTAAATTTTTTATTCACAATTCTGATTGATTTTCGTGGCAAAAATCAATAAAATTAACTTCATCATCCCTTTAACCGTATAAATTCAACCCAATTGTTGTACACTATCATATCCCTTTAAATTTCTCGCGGGGAAAGGGGTCTTAAAGACCTAATCGTGCACCAGGGTGAGTGAGGCGCCTCTAGTGAAAAATTGTAAGCCATTTCGAAATTCGAGGATTTGTTTTTTTTTTTTTCCTTCCTTAATTCCTCCGCGTTTTCGGTTAATTCTTACGGGGAATATTTCACGCGCGTTATGTATAAGGATTTAAGTTTACTGTATTGGAAAAAGAGAGCTTTAGCCCAACCTGTATCAGTTTGCTTGTATGGTTTGAGGATTAATGAACGTTAGCGCGGGGCTGTGATTTAATTTGGAGTAGTAAAATATTGGCGGGAAAATAAGCTTAACCATGTGTGTAGTTTCGTTTACGAGATATGTAGTTATTAAAAGAAACGGGGTGTAAGGTTTAAATATATATTTATAGAAATTTGACTAATTTATGAATTTATAAATTATGTATATTTATATAAAAATAGGCCCAACTGTTGATATATTTCAATTGTGGAAATTTTTCCCTTTTGATATTTTCTGTGGTGTTTTTTACTTACGCAAAATGATTACTCTTACGCATTATTAGCTTTTATGTAGTTATGGGATTGGTGATACCTTTTTATCAATCAAAGTCGAACGAATTTCGTCTTGAGATTCTTTATCTATCTCAATTTTAAATTGGGAAAAACTTCTTGCGGATTAGTTATAATTCATTTTAAGAGTTTGAGATAATCTTTAGACACTTTAATCCGTGATGTATAGTCTAGGATTATTAAAAATTGACACATAATAATGAAGTAAACAAACTGGTATTCATAAACGTCCTCTAACGGCAAACAGTGTGGGAAAAAGTAGGAATTTCTGCTATGGACACTAAAGTGGTTTTGTTAGTTACTAATTTTGTACGCAGTTTTCCGTTAGTGGACGCTTATCAACACCATGTTTCGTCATTCATCCTTGTTAATAGTCCTAGTAATTAGGCCCATTATTATAATTTAAATTTAAATATTAGTAATTAACCGACAACTTTCTAGTAAATTGTTACATTGCACTCCATTTCGTCTTTAAAGTAAAAGTTAACACTTGGGATTTACCAAGTCACAAGTCTTAAACATAATAGACTCGCGAGAATCGTGCCTGTTTAAATAAGAATTGGTTTGCGTCCTCGACGGTTGAAATCTTTTCATATGGCCATTTTGACGATTCTAGCCTCTTTTGATTTGGACGATATTCTCCTTAGAGGTTTGATAAGGTAGTAGGGGCTTTATAATTCCCTCGTAGACCGTATATCAACCTCGGCCATTTGACCCGGCTCATTAGAAAATCCTATGCAAGATCTCCTCTTTCACTTCGCGTATGGCGTTTCGATCTTAGCACGCCTGACGTACCTTAAAAATGCAAACCCTATCCTCTGTCTTTTGTTCTTTGGTCATCGACGCGCGAGCTCGTGGCTTTAAATACGTCCACTATACCGACCCGAATAAGGTCAAAGAGTGAGATCCTTCGTATATATTGAAACGAGAGAATTTAATGAATTTCACTATGCACCGATCATTTTTGTTTGATTCGGCTTAATTTGATGAACAAAGTCTAACCTTGTAGATATTCCTCGCTCGCGCGACTCCTTCTAGTTAATTAGCCGCGTCGGTATCATTCTGGTACCACATTCAAGCGGGCGAGTTTCGAGACCATGCCAATACCCCCTCGCTTTATTTTAAAGGGAGTTTGAAAAGTACAAATTTACACTTTTTGATTGATTATCTAGAGAGAAAGAGAAAACTGAAGTATCGCGTCAAATGACGGTCAAACAGTGGCTAAATTATAGTAATTAAACCACACGCGTGTCTACTGAGTCTTAGAACGTAGGCTAAATGGCTCAATGTTAATAAAAATCGATTTATTAGATTTTTGTCGTTAAAATTACATTGAGGCTTATAAATAGTTCTTATATTGAAGTAATGAATACCTCAATTAGTTTAAGTCAGTTATAAATTGGTAATTTACGCGTTAAATTATCAGATTAAAGGTAATTAAGGTTTTGATTTGGTAAAAATGATCAAAACGATCATTTATAATTTAATATCACTTTTTTGCGATAAAAAGTGAACAAGTTGCTAAAAAAAGGTCAAATTTTAACCTTTTTAATAGTCTACAAGTCTCATTTTCAATAATTATTCGTGTTTGTCGTTGTTAAGAGCGTGTACGTGTAGTTTTTCATGTCCTAGTTACTTTACCCTTTCAATGAAAAGTCAAATGATCAAGATTATCGTGAAAAACATTGCATTTTTCTAGAGTTTATGGAATATTAAGTTATTGAAGTCGGAAATTTTGAAGCGTTTAAAATATTAGAAATTAAAAAGAAAATCATAATCTGTAAACAAGAATCCATTCAGGTTCCATAAGAATATGGGAGCATAGCTAGCTTTAGCCTCTGGTACCATCCTCCCAAACTTTGTAACAAAAGTTCGTCCGCAATTTTCGCAACATTTGTACGCTTAGATCTTCTTTCGGTCGGCTCCATTTTTATTACCCAAAATATTATGTCAAGGTCGTTAGTGGCGCGGGTTAATAATAGATGTCAGGAGCGATTTACTTGAAAAATCGATTCGAAGCGGACTAACCTTTGCTACAAAGTTTGGGAGGATGGTTATTGAATCGCGGCCCTACCATATTCTTATGGAACCTGAATGAATTCTTGCTGTAAATTACCCTGAAATTAACAAATTTTCGAATGTAAAATTTCCCTTTTTACTGTCTCTTTGAAAAGGCAAACTTTTGGGTTTCGCGCGGCAATATTCGCTGGTGAATAGAGAACCCCTGGCGCTTTATTTTAGCTAAATGTAGCTGGAAGCTAGCTTCTGAGAAAATGTACGTCGCGACGTTAAAGCTAACGATTCGCTGGATTTGGATAATCTGCTTAAAGCGGACGTAAAGCCATCGGGGGGAAACCGCAACTTAATTACGGGGCAATCCCAACGGTCTGAACCTCTCCTAGAGAGAACACTGTTTCCCAGCACCATCACTTCCCGCTTTCTGAATTCCACTCTCCAAGGAGAAGAGAAAGGACCGAGCCTATAGTTATATTCAGTCTAAATATCGAGTACGCCCGAACTTAGACTCCATTCTATCCTTATAGGGTTTGGTTTCTTAAAGAACAGTTTGTATACCTTCTTCAGACTTCAACTGACGTTTAACTTTGTATTATATTTCATCTGGAATTTGCAGCGCGTTCAAAATAATGTTTTATTTTTTTATTGTTGGAGACAATGTAATTTAGTACAAAATTCTTCCTAGAGTGAGCTCCGCCCCTAAAGATGGCTCAATATTGGAATTGACTAATAGGAATAAGTGTAAACAAATGTTATTCAATTGTGGAAAACAAGTAGCTAAATTCTCGAGCGTTCTTGTTGTGAATTTAGTTCAGAATTAGTCTTGTGAAATCATAAATATCATAGGAAGAAACGTGACTGTAAGATGTACAGGCAACTCCAGGTGGAGCTAAGCGGACTTTTACCTAACTAGAGGTTTAGGGTACCACCAGGAGTTGCCTATTTACATTTATATTCTTATCCAAAGCTGAGAGCGTGCCTTACATTCTGTTTCAACGGGTGGTCTTTCGAATTCATTGATGTCTTATTCAGTGGAGCCGCCTGAGAATTTTATAAGGGCCCCAAAATCAAGATAATTCGGTAAGGTCATATGACTTGACAAGAGTGAGATTTTCACAGGATTGTATAGACTTTTTGCTGCGCCTTATGAAGGGGGCGGCCATTTTGCCCGTTCCCCTTAGTTCGCCCCCCCAATCCGCCATTTTGGTAACCCAGAAACGAGTAGGCAGAGCCACTACCACCTCGTTTCTGGGTGACCAAAATGGCGGATTGGGGGGTCGAAACTAAGGGGAACGGAAAAAATGGCAGCTCCCTTCATAAGGCGCGGCAAAAAGTCTATAAGATAGTACTTGGATTAATATATCAAATTCGGTGTAATGTTTTGTAGTCAAGCGCGATTATACTAGAAATATTATTTTAAAAATTTAATTTAATATGTAATATCAGTTCAAGAAACCAAACTCTATAAATGAAGGACCTTTTTCAACTTTCGGCGTCATGCAAACTCTTTTTGGAATGGACTGTTTCAGTCACGGATAAGAGAGGGTTCGAATGTAGGCTTAGCTGTATTCGCAACTAGTTTCTTAGATAAATGTTGTATATTAGCTTTATACGTTCTGAATTTTGCAGTTGGTTTTAGTTCTATATCTCACGCTGTGTATATAGATGACCATCAGTCTTGTCTCGAGGCCCCTTTAGTAAGCGCCATTCTATAACCATGGTTTCGGTGAAACTTATCGCCTGCCCCTTTTGATAACATTGGCATCGTACGAGTCGTAGGCAAACTTTAAAGAGCTCGAAGCTTTTGCCGAAAAGGCCCGTGACTCGCTTTATCCCCATTCCGGATAGAGATATTTGTCTTTTGTTCTTAGCCAAGAACGTGTACTGTTTCCGAATCGTCGTGTCATTCGGAGTATTCAGCTCCTTAAAAGATAAGCTCGTCTTTAAGAGTAAAAGTTAACATGGTTCGGTGTGAAAATTCCATGGAGAAATTGATGTAGCGAGGTTAAAGGGGAATTGAAATAATTTTACATATTATCCTAAAATTAATCTTAAGGGGAGATTGCAGTCTAGCCACAAGTGATTTTTTGATCGATTCCTTATCGTTTAAATAGGCCTAATCCACCGATAAAAAGTTTACAAAACAAATATTAAACTAAAAATAAATTTAAAACTTACCCGAAAATAGGCTTAGCGAGATTCATGGAGATCACCTGAATTGCCTCCGTGTAAGGTCTAGCGACCAATGAGTTGTTCACGCGAGATCTCCACGTTCGATTGGTCGTTAGACCTTACACGCGAGGAAATCAGCGGATCTCCATGAATCCCGCTAAGCCTATTTTCCGGTAAGTTTTAAATTTATTTCTAGTTTAATATTTGTTCGTAAGTTTTTTCACTGGTGGATTAGGCCTATTTAAACAATACGGAATCGATAAAAAATCACTTGTTGTTAGGTTACATTCTCCCTTTAAAGGGGAAATGAATATCACAGTACAGATAAGTTGCTTAGCAAGATAGCCTATAGTCTTGCACTAGCTGAAAACTTGGACAGATTTTGATTTATATGATTTTGCGACAATATGAAATCTTT
Source organism: Odiellus spinosus (assembly GCA_963920705.1). Classification (NCBI taxonomy): domain Eukaryota; kingdom Metazoa; phylum Arthropoda; class Arachnida; order Opiliones; family Phalangiidae; genus Odiellus; species Odiellus spinosus. The sequence goes on along the minus strand of OY987237.1, from coordinate 13,831,815 downwards.
AAATAAAGGAGGAAGGTTGAATCTATTATATTTGAATTTAAAATAAGGGAGAAAGGGGTGTCAAGGTGCTTAACTAGGAAATTGATAGGGAGAGGGCGCTCTCTACGATTTCTCTTATCAAACAATATTTAGGAAGTGTATTAAAACCTTCTTGAACCGCTTTAAAATGCAGAAAGGGGGAAGAGTGGATTTTGGGAATCGTATAATCTTGGCTAAAATGAATTTCATACTTAATCTGTACCTCCACGGACGAAAAATTGCCAATAGCAGAAGCCGATGAAACCCTCCTTTGAGGGTCTTGTCTACCCCTCTCTGTATGGGTTAGTTTCAAAAAGCGCGATTCGTACTCCTCCTAACGGTAGATATTTTCGGAGCGGGAGTTCGTCGAGCGAATATCTCTAGCAGCCTCGGAGTTCGTCCAAAAAACGTCGTCGTTTGTGGAGAGAGAGAATTTCCTATTTTCCGTAGACAGGGGGGGATGAAGTAGGACCCCCTCCGATCTCGTAAAATTGGGAATTTTACCCATACAGAGAGGAGCGCTATATCGAACATTAGAGTAGTAGACTTCAAAGGAGGGTTTCATCGGCTTCTGCCAATAGAAAAAAAAAAAAAAAAAGGTTTATAGTCGAAACATTAATCGATTGTCCCATTTGGTGGTCAAAGTATTTAACGTTTTTAATTGTATACAAGTCAATTTTTCCATAGTTATTCGTCTTGGCTTCGTTAAAAAGAGAATGCAATCTGACAACGCCTAAACCACCAGTAAATAAATATTGAACTAGAAAACTAACCCTGAAAATAGGCTTAGCTGGATTCATGGAGATTCTGGATTTCTTCGCGTTGTTTAGGTCAGCGACCAATCGAATGTTATTGTAAATCTCGTGGAGATCTGGCCTTAACGACGAACCCTTGTTCATTCGTCGTTGATTCATCAATTTGAAGAAATTCAGGATATCCACGAATACTATTTTCCGGATAAGATTTAAATTATTTTCTAGTTTAGTAATATATGTAAAAATATTTGTTTTTTGTAAAAATTGTTAGGTTACATTTGCCCTTTGTCAATGTAAACTTTCATATCTGGGTCACTGTCCTCAATCAAATGATTAAGTGTATCATGGAAACATCGCGTTTTTCACTAGTTTAGGATTTTATTAGCCAGAAATAATTTTCAAGCGTTTGAAATTGAGACATATCGTATGATTCCAAAACTAAACCCTTCCTAAAAATTATTAAGATCCACTTTTTTAATCCGCTGTTTAGGTGGGATAGAAAGAACTTAACATATCCAAGTTCTGAAAACTCTTTTGAGTTTTTGATTACAGTTTCAGTTTGGCAGCTTCCATTCGTATAATAATTAGATTCGTATAAATTCGCCAACGACGTTTCCGGGCCAAAACCCTTTTCCCTATGTAACCTTGACTCTCTTCCAAATTTCTGATTTTCGATTCGCTAATATAACCCTCCCTTATATCGCTTAGAAACCGAAAATATATTTTTTTTCTCGCCGATTGCTTATCGGAATTTTAGATACTCTGTAACTTGGCGAAATCTCTCTCCGACCCATTGCTATTAAATAACTGCTATATGAACTTATGATGGGGAGAAAATGCAAGCTTCGCTATTTGTACCTTCTAAAGATGCTAAGGTTTTAGATTTGAAGTTTATATGTATTAATTGTATTTAGATTGATATTCTCGTATTTAAACCACTGTGTAAGTAGAGTAATGGTAATTTGCGCGGTAAATTATTAGAGTAATGGTAATTTACGCGGTAAATTATTAGAGTAATGGTAATTTACGCGGTAAATTATTAGAGTAATGGTAATTTACGCGGTAAATTATTAGAGTAATGGTAATTTACGCGGTAAATTATTAGTAATGGTAATTTACGCGGTAAATTATTAGAATAATGGTAATTTACGCGGTAAATTATTAGAATAATGGTAATTTACGCGGTAAATTATTAGAATAATGGTAATTTACGCGGTAAATTATTAGAATAATGGTAATTTACGCGGTAAATTATTAGAATAATGGTAATTTACGCGGTAAATTATTAGAATAATGGTAATTTACGCGGTAAATTATTAGAATAATGGTAATTTACGCGGTAAATTATTAGAGTAATGGTAATTTACGCGGTAAATTATTAGAGTAATGGTAATTTACGCGGTAAATTATTAGAGTAATGGTAATTTGCGTGGTAAATTATTAGAGTAATGGTAATTTGCGTGGTAAATTATTAGAGTAATGGTAATTTGCGCGGTAAATTATTAGAGTAATGGTAATTTACGCGGTAAATTATTAGAGTAATGGTAATTTACGCGGTAAATTATTAGAGTAATGGTAATTTACGCGGTAAATTATTAGAGTAATGGTAATTTACGCGGTAAATTATTAGAGTAATGGTAATTTACGCGGTAAATTATTAGAGTAATGGTAATTTACGCGGTAAATTATTAGAGTAATGGTAATTTGCGCGGTAAATTATTAGAGTAATGGTAATTTGCACGGTAAATTATTAGAGTAATGGAAATTTACGCGGTAAATTATTAGAATAGTGGTAATTTACGTGGTAAATTATTAGAGTAATGGTAATTTACGCGGTAAATTATTAGAGTAATGGTAATTTGCGCGGTAAATTATTAGAGTAATGGTAATTTACGCGGTAAATTATTAGAGTAATGGTAATTTACGCGGTAAATTATTAGAGTAATGGTAATTTACGCGGTAAATTATTAGAGTAGTGGTAATTTACGCGGTAAATTATTAGAGTAGTGGTAATTTACGCGGTAAATTATTAGAGTAATGGTAATTTACGCGGTAGATTATTAGAGTAATGATAATTTAGGCGGTAAATTATTAGAATAGTGTTAATTTACGCGGTAAATTATTAGAATAGTGTTAATTTACGCGGTAAATTATTAGAATAGTGTTAATTTACGCGGTAAATTATTAGAATAGTGTTAATTTACGCGGTAAATTATTAGAATAGTGTTAATTTACGCGGTAAATTATTAGAATAGTGTTAATTTACGCGGTAAATTATTAGAATAGTGTTAATTTACGCGGTAAATTATTAGAATAGTGTTAATTTACGCGGTAAATTATTAGAATAGTGTTAATTTACGCGGTAAATTATTAGAATAGTGTTAATTTACGCGGTAAATTATTAGAGTAATGGTAATTTGCGCGGTAAATTATTAGAATAGTGTTAATTTGCGCGGTAAATTATTAGAATAGTGTTAATTTGCGCGGTAAATTATTAGAATAGTGTTAATTTGCGCGGTAAATTATTAGAATAGTGTTAATTTACGCGGTAAATTATTAGAATAGTGGTAATTTACGCGGTAAATTATTAGAGTAATGGTAATTTACGCGGTGAATTATTAGAGTAGTGGTAATTGTCACGGTAAATTATCAGAGTAATGAGATTTAAATTCATCCAAAAAACATTGTACGTTTGGGTTGTTCTTTTCGAATTTAATCTTAAATATTTTTCCCCATTTTTCTTTTCTGATCTTATCGAAATTTTTCTTATATTATTTGTTGGTCTCAAACTGAACCTCGCATGCAAATAAACGCTTAACGGGTTTTATTTTTTTTTCGCGTATGTAAGATTTTTTTCGCTTACTCGCAAGATTTTGTATACGGAACCAAAAAACAGAAATCAATGTTCGATCCATTTGGCACGCGCTCTTGCTCGCGTCATTATACCTTCGGTTTCCTGGTATTAAGCAGAGAAGAGTTACACTTATACCAAACTAAACATTTAAAATATAAGAGGTTTATCGTTAATAGACACTTAAAGGGAGAATTCAACCTATAACAAGTGGTTTTTTTATCGATTCCTTATCGTTTAAATAGGCCTAATCCACAGATAAAACATTTACGAAACAAATATTAAACTTGAAATAAATTTAAAACGTACCCGGTAAATAGGCTTAGCGAGATTCGTGGAGATCAGCTGAATTGCCTCCGTGAAGGTCTAGCGACCAATGAGTCGTTCACGCGATATCTCCACTATACTTACAATCGCGTTCGATTGGTCGTTAAACCTTACACGCGAGGAAGTCAGGATCTCCATGAATCTCGCTAAGCCTATTTTCAATAGTAGATTAGGCTCCAATTTTATCGGTTTTGTTCGATCTTTAGGATGGCAGACGTCCCGTGGGTGTACGCTTTTAAGTAGGGTTAGGCACTCGAAATCTAAAACGGTTAAATGAATTTATCCTTGGTTCAGCTCGTCTCTGATACTTTGTGGTATAGGTGAATCGCATTATGCAAGCACCATCTACCTTTTCTTACTATAGAAACAAAAAGAGGATAAATCGGAGTCAAGATAAAGGATTGAGGAAAGTTAGAGGGGGGGGGGGGAATCATTTAGAAATAGTGGCGAGCCATTTTTCCACGTAAAAAACCTTTAGCAAATCGAAATATCTGATAGGCAGAAAGGCGCTAGTATTGAGGATTTCCACAAAGGAATCGGGGATAAAATCTATTTTGACCTACAACTAATACTTTTTTAGCTGGAGGTTTTATTGTGTTTGATGAAATCGAAGATTCCTCGCCCTTACGTCCTAGAGTAATTGTCCCTCGCCCTTACGTCCTAGAGTAATTGTCTCTCGCCCTTACGTCCTAGAGTAATTGTCCCTCGCCCTTACGTCCTAGAGTAATTGTCTCTCGCCCTTACGTCCTAGAGTAATTGTCTCTCGCCCTTACGTCCTAGAGTAATTGTCTCTCGCCCTTACGTCCTAGAGTAATTGTCCCTCGCCCTTACGTCCTAGAGTAATTGTCTCTCGCCCTTACGTCCTAGAGTAATTGTCCCTCGCCCTTACGTCCTAGAGTAATTGTCCCTCGCCCTTACGTCCTAGAGTAATTGTCCCTCGCCCTTACGTCCTAGAGTAATTGTCCCTCGCCCTTACGTCCTAGAGTAATTGTCCCTCGCCCTTACGTCCTAGAGTAATTGTCCCTCGCCCTTACGTCCTAGAGTAATTGTCCCTCGCCCTTACGTCCTAGAGTAATTGTCCCTCGCCCTTACGTCCTAGAGTAATTGTCCCTCGCCCTTACGTCCTAGAGTAATTGTCCCTCGCCCTTACGTCCTAGAGTAATTGTCCCTCGCCCTTACGTCCTAGAGTAATTGTCCCTCGCCCTTACGTCCTAGAGTAATTGTCCCTCGCCCTTACGTCCTAGAGTAATTGTCCCTCGCCCTTACGTCCTAGAGTAATTGTCCCTCGCCCTTACGTCCTAGAGTAATTGTCCCTCGCCCTTACGTCCTAGAGTAATTGTCCCTCGCCCTTACGTCCTAGAGTAATTGTCCCTCGCCCTTACGTCCTAGAGTAATTGTCCCTCGCCCTTACGTCCTAGAGTAATTGTCCCTCGCCCTTACGTCCTAGAGTAATTGTCCCTCGCCCTTACGTCCTAGAGTAATTGTCCCTCGCCCTTACGTCCTAGAGTAATTGTCCCTCGCCCTTACGTCCTAGAGTAATTGTCCCTCGCCCTTACGTCCTAGAGTAATTGTCCCTCGCCCTTACGTCCTAGAGTAATTGTCCCTCGCCCTTACGTCCTAGAGTAATTGTCCCTCGCCCTTACGTCCTAGAGTAATTGTCCCTCGCCCTTACGTCCTAGAGTAATTGTCCCTCGCCCTTACGTCCTAGAGTAATTGTCCCTCGCCCTTACGTCCTAGAGTAATTGTCCCTCGCCCTTACGTCCTAGAGTAATTGTCCCTCGCCCTTACGTCCTAGAGTAATTGTCCCTCGCCCTTACGTCCTAGAGTAATTGTCCCTCGCCCTTACGTCCTAGAGTAATTGTCCCTCGCCCTTACGTCCTAGAGTAATTGTCCCTCGCCCTTACGTCCTAGAGTAATTGTCCCTCGCCCTTACGTCCTAGAGTAATTGTCCCTCGCCCTTACGTCCTAGAGTAATTGTCCCTCGCCCTTACGTCCTAGAGTAATTGTCCCTCGCCCTTACGTCCTAGAGTAATTGACCCTCGCCTAGACTAATTGTCCATCATAGTGTAGATCGGTTTTAAAGTTTACCACATTGGTGGAGAACTGAAGAATTAATTAAAAATTCAAAAGTGCGCGTTCTATTAAAAATATCTTCTTGAATGACTCCACTATACCATAAACAATACGTTTAATTTCCAACCTATATACGTGTATATAAACTAAACAAAAGTTAATTAACTTTGCTTTTTGTATCCAATCTTCACGCAATATACGATCGAAAAGCCGCATTACGTAAAAAAGGCAAATTAAAAATATCACTAATGGTGTATGATAATTCTCATTTTCGAATCTCCAATAATGGACTCTTTTCTCCGCGCACTGTTAGAAGAAAAATAGGTATATTACCCATGCTGTATGAAAATTTTCCCTTAATTATAATCGACTCTTAAAAATACAAGGGTCTGGGAGGATGAAAGTCTTTTGAAAGGATCGGCCCAACCAAATCATTTCGGGCCCCCCTGGCATCCCTTCTACCTCCATCTTCTTCCAAATTTGACGTTTACGTTATTTATAGACCCTCCCATTTCTTTTCATCTTTGGTATAACGGAGAAAAGAATTAGGCTTAAAACTGTGGGCTTGTTGAAGCCCTATAGCGAGGAGGGTGAATTCGAAAGGGCGAGGGGAGGTGAACGTACATCAATTATGTAAATGACTTCTCCAGCTCATTGCCTTTTTCCTCCTTGTTTTTTCTACAAACCCTTAGCTTTAGTTTTATATTCCGTTGCATGATTAGTTTACGAAACTACTTTCATTTCCTATTAGATCTAACATTGCGTATTAATGCGCCTTAACGTTCGCGAGTTTGCAAATGAAATTATAAATATAAGTATATATATATTCTGTTCGCGTTGTTATTGATAATACATTGATGTTGGGGGAAAGTAATAATATTGGGTGGCCTGTTTTTATTTCATTTTCTTTGGTATCTAGCCTCGTTCTCATTGGCGCGAGGAAGGCAAATGAATTGTATTTGATTTTTTAGTCTGTTCGCGTTGTTTCAGTTAATGAGTTGTTGCGGTTTATAAAAAGACGTAATGGTGAGACTGCCTTTTAAATGAAACGAGGGTTGCGCGTATCAGTACTTAAAAAGCGAATAGATCTTTGTATATTCTTAACTAGTCTCGCCTTTTTTTAAGTTAGTGAGACGTTGTAGCGGGAAGGAAGGATGAAAGGTAGAATTTTGCGTAGAGAATTCACTCTGGTTTCAGCTTCAACCGTATCGCTTCTAGTTTGTTGAACTAATTGTATATGAACGCTAACTCTCGAGGAGGGGTGTTCCGACCATGTCTCCGGGTTTTTTTTTCTCCTTAATCGCGTAATTATGCCTCTCCCCACCCACTTTTATAATGAAAGCACCCATGCTATTGACCAAAGCCTAATTTCCTTCCCCTGTAAAGAGATAGTAAAACTATAATGATGACTTCATTTTAAAAATTTAAAATTAAGTGGACTTGTTTTACTTCCGCGCGGATTTCTTTAAATCAGTCAAGTTTGAAATTTTGTCGTTTAAATTTTGAAAATATACAAAATCTGTAACTGTTAAATTTCTCAGTCAAAGTGAAATATACAAATACAAAATGATTTAGAATTTTTATGATTCTTTTCCTTTATATTTCGGTAACTTTGACCCACTCTGAAAATCTGTTGTTTTCAGTATTTCTTTTTCTGTGTGATGTTTTACATTGTGTGTTAGTTTATATTGGTTAGATAGACCTCGTCTGAAAAGGGTATCAGCAGACTCTGCTAAACCACGTGATTGTTTTGAATCCGGGCTTGATATCCACATTTTTTATTGGCTGACTAAATCATCCGTCTTTAAGTTTTTTTTTACCGGCAGAGGTAGGACGCCTATTTAGTTCTAGCCTCTTTATTCTTCGAATTTAATTATCTGTGGTTGATTTCACGAAACATTCTAGCTAGTGTGACGTCCGATTATAACCCTGGTCTATATTTCACTCTAATCCATAGTTTTTATTATCTGATTAACTAATATTTCGTGTAGAATTCATAATTCGCGGATTATCATATTACTACTTATTTTATAAAATAAAATTTCAATTTTGGTGAAACTCTAAAATTATAAAATAGGAAACACCTTACTTAGATATAAACATATGACACTAAATAATTTAAATAACGAGACACTGAGATTAAATTATGATTGTTCTGAACTTTTTACCGACCGGATATGTTTAATTAATTTAAATTATTATTTTGAAGTTACGCTACACCTTGAAAAGAAAAATTCAGTAGGGTTCTGATAAAAAAAATGAACATGCAAATGATGGGAAAGAGTTTTAGAGGATCGAGGGTTCCGGGGAGATGTTGAAGGAATGGAGCTAAGATTAACAAGGAAGTAGGAAATCGAGGAAAAAAAAATGAATATACGCGTGGGGTTTGAAGGGGTATTTCTCCGCGGTTAAGTGAAATCAAGCGCGTAAAGAAGGAATCGGGCAATAGGCCGTGAAAGTATACGTCACAATTCCTTCCTATATCAGCAGTAGATCGTCCCCCTGCCCGAGTTTCGTCAATGAGAAAAAATAACTAGCTTCTCTAAGCAATTTTCCATAAAGAGAGGATTAAAAAGAAAATCATTTTATTATTATTATTATAATATTGGATACTTTAATATGTGGTGAGGCTTCATATGGGAGGGCTTGGTTTTAAATTATTATTATCACAGGCAAATCATTCTTCAAGTTTGTAACAAGAGATATTACGATTGGGTATGTGGTTCTGAACGTTTTGTCGTCAAAGCTTTCGCCCCAGGAGTGAAGCAAAAAACCAAAAAACTCTAAACAATCTCGCCCGGCTGTCGAGATTTCGAGTCTGATTTATTCTAGAAAGAAAATAAAAATTTTCCACCCTCCCTTAAAAAACCAAAAAAAAAAAAACCTTTAGGACTTGGTGGCGTGGGGCCCTGAATGAAGTTTTTGTTAAGTAGGAAAAAGTGTTAATTTAATAACGCTTCAAATGGAAAATCGCTTATAAAAACATTCGAAATGTGGATTTTTTTTCTTCATTCTTGCTGCAACTGCTTTTCTTTATGGTCTTAAAGTAACGTTATCTAGCTACTTTTTTGAGGGTATATTTTCTCTAGATTATTTTTATTTAAATTTCTCGGCTTTCTTTTATTTTGAACTCGCCAATGTGTGGAATAATAATTATTTTAGTGACTTTATTAAAAGATAGAGCGAGATAAAATTAATTTGGGCTAAAGTTCTTCTTGTAGGCCCTCAAAGCCAAGCATTTTTTTCCATAGACGCCAGTAGAAGTGTCTCATCCCTTGCGCAACCGTGTGAATTACGAAACATACCTTTAGGCGTAAACTTTAACATCAGTTTCTCATAGAACGCCTGTAGAAAGGTTTTTCCCTCCACACATTGATTGGTTTTTCTTTAACTCCCAAGTTGTTAGTTTTGGCTTAAACCAAATATTCTATTTTTAATTATTGTATATGGAAATTGATTATGGAAGTTTCAAATTTTTATCTAAAACTATTATTGTAATTTCGAAAACGTTCAGAATATTTGAGATTATTTTAATATTTATTTTTAAAACTATTTTTCGAAAAATAACTAGATTATCTAGAGATTTTTCGAACAATTACTAGATTATTTAGAGCTTTTTCGAACAATTACTAGATTATTTAGAGCTTTTCCGAACAATTACTAGATTATCTAGAGCTTTTTCGAACAATTACTAGATTATTTAGAGCTTTTCCGAACAATTACTAGATTATTTAGAGCTTTTCCGAACAATTACTAGATTATCTAGAGCTTTTCCGAAAATAACTAGATCAGATTATTTAGAGCTTTTCCGAACAATTACTAGATTATCTAGAGATTTTCCGAAAAATAACTAGATTATCTAGAGATTTTCCGAAAAATAACTAGATTATCTAGAGATTTTCCGAAAAATAACTAGATTATCTAGAGATTTTCCGAAAAATAACTAGATTATCTAGAGATTTTCCGAAAAATAACTAGATTATCTAGAGATTTTCCGAAAAATAACTAGATTATCTAGAGATTTTCCGAAAAATAACTAGATTATCTAGAGATTTTCCGAACAATTACTAGATTATCTAGAGCTTTTCCGAACAATTACTAGATTATCTAGAGCTTTTCCGAACAATTACTAGATTATCTAGAGCTTTTCCGAACAATTACTAGATTATTTAGAGCTTTTCCGAACAATTACTAGATTATCTAAAGCTTTTCCGAACAATTACTAGATTATCTAGAGTTTTTCCGAAAAATAACTAGATTATCTAAAGCTTTTCCGAAAAATAACTAGATTATCTAAAGCTTTTCCGAAAAATAACTAGATTATCTAAAGCTTTTCCGAAAAATAACTAGATTATCTAAAGCTTTTCCGAAAAATAACTAGATTATTTAAAACCTTTCCGAAAAATAACTAGATTATCTAAAGCTTTTCCGAAAAATAACTAGATTATCTAGAGCTTCTCCGAACAATTACTAGATTATCTAGAGCTTTTCCGAAAAATAACTAGATTATCTAGAAATTTTCCGAAAAATAACTAGATTATCTAAATTTTTTCGAAAAAACTAGATTAGCTACCGAAAATCTAATCTATATACATTTACTTAAAATAATTTTCGGAAAAATAAATCAATCGACACTGTATCCGTTTTAATCCATTTTAATGTCTAAAAATGAACTTTGAACTTTAAACACCCCTCTTTGTGAAAACAACTTTTTTCCCCTCTGTTTTTTTCACACTTGAAACAAATCACTAGATGGTATACTTCTATATATAGGTACTTGTATCTCTTAAAGCTCTGAACCATAGGCGCCACCACGAGCCGATTTAGTACCATATGGGGATCGCCTCTCTGAGTCTTTTCTAGATTAGCGAAGCGTCACTCTTTGCCTTTCTTTTCTCGGGGTTCTTCGAGATAACTTTGCCGCGATTCATTTTATCCCTATCGGTTGTAATATTATATATTAATGCGCGTAAGCTTTGTGTCTATCGCAAACTCGACTTTAAAAAAACTATAGAGTTTATCAGGGCCTCGGGGTTGGTCCTTTGGCATGGTCCCATTTTGAAATGTCAGGACCCATTCGTCCGAGTTACATCATGCTCCATTGAAAAGGAAACACCCTTAAAAGGTGAAATGGCGAACGAGCACTTTGTATATAGAAAATGCGTAACGGAAGGCTGAAGCCATCGTCAAAGCCGTGTTTCTTTTAACCATTTATATGGATAGCTCTTTTAAGACTGTCTTTCCTTCAAAGAGGATAGAATCTTTTAGAATTGAGACAGAAAACACAGTATCAACTCGGAGCTAAAACTATTTATCTTAGATTTTCGCCGATTTTTTTGTAATGAATTTAAAATTCATTTATATTTATTATATGAAATTTTGTGTTTTGCGGGGTCTTTTTTGCGAAAGTACTTGAAGTCCCATCTTTATTCATTAGCGTTAATTACGTCATCAAGCAGAAAAATTTAATCTTTATATTGCAGATATTTTAATTAAAACTCCAAAACTCTTTAACCCAGAGCAGAAGTCTATTACTCCCTGGTCTTGTCTACCCCTCTCTGAATGGGTTAGTTTCAAAAAGCGCGATTCGAACGCCTCCTAACGGTAGATATTTTCGGAGCGGGAGTTCGTCGAGCGAATATCTCTAGCAACCTCAGAGTTGGTCAAAAAAAAAACGTCGTCGTTTATGGAGAGAGAGAATTTCCAATTTTCCGTAGACAGGGGGTATGAAGTAGGACCCCTCCGATCTCGTAAAATTGTGAATTTTACCCATACAGAGAGGAGCGCTATATGGAACATTAGAGTAGTAGACTTCAAAGGAGGGTTTCATCGGCTTCTGCCCAGAGGTTTAAAATTTTTAATACGGGTTTATAAGAGTGTGCAAAACATTTTACCTCCGGAAACAACTTTATTTTAGAGACGGCATTCGTTGTAAAATAAGTTAATTTTAATTTTAATGTAACTTCACTAATTTGAAGTTTCGCCTTAATTTTAAATAATTAATTACATATATAAATTTAGTTTAATACCTTTCATATCCGTATTAAAACGTCTGACCAATCAGTTTGCTAAATTTTATCAAAAATTTTATTTTCTAAAGAATTTAACCATACTTTGTTTTTGCCCTTATTTTATTTGGGGACAAAGTACATCTCGTGGTGGGGAGAAAGTGTTCTAGTTTTCAACGTATCTCCTAAAAACAACCATTTTATATTTTTATAACGTACGAAAACTACAGCGGAGTAATACTTAATATCAAAGCCCATATTTAAAAAAATAGTATAACCTATTTCAGACCATTACGAAACGTATACAGTGTCATGAAAGCCCGTGAGTTTCCGTGACTTTCTAAATGGAATCTGAACTTACTAGATCTTTCTCGGAATGCACTCGAATGGCTTCAAATAGGTTATGGAAATAGATAGTTTCATTTTCGGTTTAGACTATGCCCAAAGATATAAGAAAAATGCTCTTTTTTTGAAAATGTAAAAAAAACTTTTCGTGTCCATTTCAGTCACTTTTCAAACATTTTCTCGTTTGAAGCGTTAGGATTCGAGTCTCTAAGTGAGAATACGGTTTTCTCAGTCCAAAAGACATTTTCTTATATAGAAACTATTCTTTCGAGGTTTTTCTCAAGGAGCGAAAAAATGCACGCCAACAAAAGTGACATTCTAGAAGCATTTCGTAGAAAAAGAAGAAAAAAGGCATCAGCCGATTTTTAGTGTTCAAAATCTATTTTCAGAAACTATTTTTTGTTCCGATTTAGTTTATAATTGTGTATTAATCCGCCTCAAGCTTTCCTTTTAGCGCAATCTTCTATTAATCTAAAGTAGAGTTTACTCGTATCCCGTACTGTCCTTTTTAGATTTTTGCAATTTTTTTCTTTTCCTGGATAGCTTCTAGTATTTCGTATTGAACAATATTTCAATTTTAGTTCGCCGTACGTTTAAGCGTGTTCTATTTGATCTGTAAGTAACCAATAATCATAGATTGAATAGATTGTACGTTTCTACGCGTGATGCAATTTCAATCTGATTTTTATCTCTGTGGTTTTAGGATTTTTCGAAATATATATTTTTTATTTATTTGGATTCCATTGTTGATTGTACTCTTTCAAGTGTGTTCCGTTTTGTATACGATGATGAGCTTTTAAGGTTCTATGAACTAAAGGGAAAAAGAGGTCAGAGGTCAGTTTATATCCGTGATTATTGAAAATTAATCCAGTTGGCAGAAGCCGATGAAACCCTCCTTTGAAGTCTACTACTCCAATGTTCGATATAGCGCTCCTCTCTGTATGGGTAAAATTTCCAATTTTACGAGTTAGAAGGGGTCCTACTTCATCCCCCCTGTCTACGGAAAATTGGAAATTCTCTCTCTCCACAAACGACGACGTTTTTTGGACGAACTCCAAGGCTGCTAGAGATATTCGCTCGACGAACTCCCGTTCCGAAAACATCTACCGTTAGGAGGCGTACGGATCGCGCCTTTTGAGAATAACCCATACAGAGAGGGGTAGACAAGACCCGGGAGTAATAGACTTCAAAGGAGGGTTTCATCAGCTTCTGATATTGGTTTTTACTGAAAACTTCAGACTTGTACGTCAACATACACTTGATAAATTTATTTATGGTTAAGTTTAGCCTCTTGGAGTTTGACTCCTGTGGTCAGACTTGAACCTTACCAGCTGAGTTAATCAAATAGGTTAAGCCTCTGTGATATCAAGCGACAAAATTACAAAAGTTAATTTATAATTCGAGAAATCAAAATTTCACTGGATATTCAAATATTCGTACGAATTGCTCTGATAATCAATAAATATAGGAGTTAATTAAAAATTACTTAAATTTTAATTTCAACTTCGCATTAATGTTTTCGTTGTAACATTACGAATACGGTTTGAATTTTGAACAAACATTCGCTCTGAAACGAGAATGAAACACTCCATTGTGAAATTAGCGTCGAAAATTAACGGTCCATTAGTCGTAATATTTACCGCGAATCGAGTGGGAGGAAGAACTAGACTTAAAACAAATCTTTAATGCGTTTGCAATTATAAATCCCCCCCAATGACAAGCCAAACCTATAGCCTTCAAATCGCTCGGTGGCTTTAAAATCTCCCTCGAGTTTGGGTTTCGTCTTGAACGCGCTCGAGACGATTCTCGATTAGTTTTCCCATAATAGGGAAAACTCTTTGTTTAAAAGGGCAACTCTCAAGACGTAGAAATAAATTAAGAGATGATAAATATTAATGAACTTTACTAATAGTAATTTAGAGATTCCGAGTAAGGCGTTATCTATTTCCATTTCCCACAAAAGTCCTCCGAAATTTCAGGGAAAATAATTGATTGAGAAAGTTTAGAAATATCAGAAATTTCACGAAAAACGTTGAAATTATTGGGAAAATAATCTAATTTGGCTCTAAGAATTCATCTTCACATCCGTATTTATCCGAAAATGACTTATCCTAGAATATTATCCGATTTATACGTTTGAATATGAAAATTTAATAATCTATATTCGTCAAAAATGATAATTTAAACCTAAAATCTTGGTTTTATTGCTTTATATAATTTCCCTTTTGAATTTGAATTAATTTATTTTAATTTCAAAGAATTATAAAAAAATTCAAATATTCTTACTAGCAGAAGCCGATGAAACCCTCCTTTGAAGTCTATTACTCCCGGGTCTTGTCTACCCCTCTCTGTATGGGTTATTCTCAGAAGGCGCGATTCGTACGCCTCCTAACGGTAGATGTTTTCGGAGCTCGTCGAGCGAATATCTCTAGCAGCCTCGGAGTTCGTCCAAAAAACGTCGTCGTTTGTGGAGAGAGAGAATTTCCAATTTTCCGTAGACAGGGGGGATGAAGTAGGACCCCTTCTAACTCGAAAAATTGGGGATTTTACCCATACAGAGAGGAGCGCTATATGGAACATTGGAGTAGTAGACTTCAAAGGAGGGTTTCATCGGCTTCTGTTACTAGTAACTTGTTAATAGATAACTTCAAACGTTTTCAGATAAATCCTATCCATTTATTTATCTAAATTTACAAATTTTCATTTTTTCTTTCAATCACAAGCAATTAATCCGAAAGAAAATATCTAAAAAAAAATATAACGGAATTAGATTATGAAAATCGGGCTATAGACTATCCCTTTAACCTACATTTTCGTCCGGCGTAAAATCCAGATCTTATCAAAAGGAAAGCGCGATAGTTTAAAATATAATTAATATCCAAACCCCTTCCCTTACAGGCTAGGCGCGAACCTAAACGCTTATATATATCTATTGGAAGAGTTTGGTGGGAAGAGGGAAAATGGATAACGGGGGTAGAAAGATAACTTAAAGGCGACTTGTATAACGTGTATTATAAAGATTGGCCCCCTTGGTCTGGGATTGTCATTTTCAACTTAACGCTTTAGAAACTTGATATCCTTCGTAATGGGGAGTTTTCTTCAATATTATATATACAAATAATATATAGACCGTTGGCCAAGAAAAGGAAAGGCTTCGGATATGTTGTGGACATCTTTAATATTGTATTCGAAGGAGCTAATGGCAAAAGGAAGACTTATAATTTGGTCTTGGTCACACTCGTAAATTTATGATTTAAAAGATACCCGCAAAATTTTATCGACAATGTGGTTATTAAACAGTGGTTTCCAAACGGTGGTCCGCGATGACCTCCCAGACTTATAGTTGTCCTAACTGTATGCCCATTGTTCCTCGAATTTACTAGAACTAACCTACAGATCGTTTATTCTGGTTAGGTTAAAAGGTCAACCTATCATAAACATTTAATTGACCTCTACCGAAATGTTTTATTTCCCTGGGCTCATTTTTAAATTTAACTTTCCCTGACGGCTCGAAATTTTCCAAAAATGTTTGAGTAACTTCTACAGTTAAATGAAATGTTTAAAACCAGGTTTAATCTAATTAAATCGCATTTCATTGTAATTTTTGACACTTTGCCGTTAAAGGCTTGAACCCTAAAAAGTGTTCGCGTCTTGAATTTGACGGACAAACCCCGTTTCCGCCAAATTATTCGCTGGTGATAATCGAGTACCAGCGCGAACTTGACTAAACTTTTCTAACCCCTTTAACTCCCGGTCAGTTGAGTTTAAGAGTAACGTATGTATATTCCCATTGTAATATATCATCAGATGGCTAATGGTCCAATCTAAGGTTATCCTCTCCTCGCAGATATCTCTCTGACCAATTTTCTATTTGTAACGCTTCAAAAATTGCGCCGTTCTGCTGGGAAAACTATCCTAAAAGGGACGAGGGTGTCTTACGTACAACTTATAGTTGATTCTCCCCATTTAAGATGGCGCTAGTGATACGGCTAGTCGATTATAATATACTATATATTTAGCTTCAAGTATAGGGAAAGTAACGGCGGAATCGTACACAATGTTTAAATATAAGGTGCCGAAAGTAGTTTGGTCAAATTCATCTTATTGTTTGCCTCCTTCGCAATCAATAAAAGTTCAGTTTCGACCATGAAGAATCCAAATTACGCGAAGAGATTTAGAAGCCTTTAAAATCATTTGCAATGTAAATTTTTCACGGAATTATTCGTTGAATAAATTCCTGGAATTATATGGAGTAGCCCTAAATGATCGACAAGTGATTATTTCAAAGACGATCACTTAAACTAAAATAATGAGGTATCTTTTAAGCGTTCATTACGGGCAATATCATTCCAAATATTAGTTTTTTATGTCAAATATATAATTGCAGAAGCCGATGAAACCCTCCTTTGAAGTCTATTACTCCCGGGTCTTGTCTACCCCTCTCTGTATGGGTTATTCTCAAAAAGCGCGATCCGTACGCCTCCTAACGGTAGATATTTTCGGAGCGGGAGCTCGTCGAGCGAATATCCCTAGCAGCCTTGGAGTTCGTCCAAAAAACGTCGTCGTTTGTGGAGAGAGAGAATTTCCAATTTTCCGTAGACAGGGGGGATGAAGTAGGACCCCTTCTAACTCGTAAAATTGTGAATTTTACCCATACAGAGAGGAGCGCTATATGGAACATTGGAGTAGTAGACTTCAAAGGAGGGTTTCATCGGCTTCTGATATTTGTTATAATTTTTAATTATATCCAAAAAATGCTACTCAAATTTGACTTTTTTTCGTACGAAAAGGGTGACAGTTAGTTTTAAAAATTGCTAACTTCAATACCAAACGTATATAAATCCTTATGAATTATGGAATTTCTAACTAGGTGGATACGAATCCTATATTCTGTCCGCTCTTACGAGGGCAATCAAAGCGCGCTATTCGAATTAATTTATGCTAACTGTAAGGGAATTCGAGGCGGCGATATATTAGGCCTAATGATTTTGAATAGGCCCTGCCCGTGAATATTGATGGTATTTCTCTCATTCTCTGGGCACTAGATTCAGTCTCTTGTCCGCGCTATAGCTGTAAAATGTCGGGCCTGCTCTCCTTAATGCGTATTTGCCCTTTATCCATGTTGGGTTTAATGATTCGAATAGTTATGAAGCTTCATTTTAAGTATACTCCCCCTTTTCTACCCATATCAGTGTCAAGGGAAGGTTACGAGGAAATTATAAATTATTTATATTGGAAAGTTTGCGCGGCGTATAAACAAATGCCACCCCTGGTAAGAAAAATATATATTTTTATCCTCGAATGTTCAAGAAACAGTCTAGATCATCAAAAGAAAAAACATTCATAATATATTTGGAATTTTAGAAAGCGAGCCTAAGCTTTTAGGTGGCAAGCCAGATAAAAGAAATATGACGTCAAAAATGGATTGATTTTTAATGTTAATCGTTAACACAATACATTTTCATATATTTTTCTTTTAATATGAATATATTAAGTAATGAGACTGTATATTTCATCAGAAGCCGATGAAACCCTCCTTTGAAGTCTATTACTCCCGGGTCATGTCTACCCCTCTCTGTATGGGTTATTCTTAAAAGGCGTGATTCGTACGCCTCCTAACGGTAGATGTTTTCGGAGCGGGAGCTCGTCGAGCGAATATCTCTAGCAACCTTGGAGTTCGTCCAAAAAACGTCGTCGTTTGTGGAGAGAGAGAATTTCCAATTTTCCGTAGACAGGGGGGATGAAGTAGGACCCCTTCTAACTCGTAAAATTGCGAATTTTACCCATACAGAGAGGAGCGCTATATGGAACATTGGAGTAGTAGACTTCAAAGGAGGGTTTCATCGGCTTCTGGTTTCATGAATACTAGATCATATCGTGGCCATGGACAAGACTTAATTATTTTCAGTTTTTTAAAGACAGTTAAAATTTGATTAGGATGTAATTAAAGGACCCTAATAAAAACCGAGATACTTCACGGTTGAGAAAACATTCTGTTAAATGTTTGGGACATACTATAGTCACTTTTCAATCCATATTTAATCCAAAATAAACAAGCAAAAACATCTCCCGAGGGAAGCGCGGGAAAAACCTGTCATTTCCAGAATTTTACTTCTACCCTTACATTGTCCAAGTTATAATAAGTCCGCTAGATGTAAACACCTTCGTTACAAGTTCTTCTAAAGCACTTTTTCGCGTTAGAACTTTCGTTTATAAAATATGAAATACTTATTAAGATAAACCATGAAATCGCCGTTAACATTTTAATGAATGAAAATCAATACGTATTCCGTTTCACAGTCCCTTTTGATTTTAGGAGAGTTATACTAAATGAATTTGGTCAATGGAATATATTCTCTAAGGGAAGTGGGTGAATTTCTAGATAAGTCAGTTCAGTTTGTTTGGTAACAGATGGTTTAACTAATGGATTCCCAAGCGTATCTCATTATATATTTACACACTGTGCTCTTGTTTGATTTAGCTAAAAAATTCGAACTATATTTGAAATTAGTTTCGCTGGTATGACTCTCGATGCATTTCCACGTATGAAAAATTAATTTTTGAACCTCTAGAACGAGTTTAACGAGGAAAAAAAAAAAAGGGTTATTTAGTATTGAAAGATTACCATTACGTTGGAAAACTCGAAGCTATTCCGTTGATAACAATGTAAAAAAACCTTGTTGTCCGTTCTTTACAAAATCATACCGATGATAGCGAGCACAGCTGTTTGAAAATACGTTTTCACTGAAAGATAATTTAACTCACGAATCTAAATTTTTTTTAACTTAAATATCGTAAAAAAACCTCTCTTAAAACGCTAAGCCTAAATTATAAATACATTAAATTCAAACTTTCGGGCTTCGAATTTCATTTGAAGCCTCGCGTTTTTAATAAAAACTCTTCCTTCTCTACTCTTTTTATTCAAAGGGACTACTTTTTCTCAATGAATTTCATCATTGTGTATCAATTCGCTTTAGCTATAACTTTCCCATTTTGCAAACGTCGCGTTAGTGTCAGGCCGAATTCTTATTTAATATTATCAGAAGTAGATGAAACCCTCCTTTGAAGTCTACTACTCCAATGTTCCATATAGCGCTCCTCTCTGTATGGGTAAAATTCCCAATTTTACGAGTTAGAAGGGGTCCTACTTCATCCCCCCCTGTCTACGGAAAATTGGAAATTCTCTCTCTCCACAAACGACGATGTTTTTTGGACGAACTTCAAGGCTGCTAGAGATATTCGCTCGACGAACTCCCGCTCCGAAAACATCTACCGTTAGGAGGCGTACGAATCGCGCCTTTTGAGAATAACCCATACAGAGAGGGGTAGACAAGACCCGGGAGTAATAGACTTCAAAGGAGGGTTTCATCGGCTTCTGATATTATCCATTTTGTTAAAAATAGTCTATTGCCCATTTGAGTTTAAAGTTATTAATTCGTTGGAAGCAGGATTATAATTTGATGATGATGATCGCTTTTTATATTCTATTCTCTGCTTTTATTGCAACTTGATTTGTAACATTATCTCTTTAACTAGTAGTTAAAAAAGAAAGTGAAAAATATTCATTCTTCAATTTAAACCAATTACAAGTGTTAGACAAAATCCTCGCCTGTTCTTTCGTTCCTTTAGCTTTTTTAAAAGTTATCTTTCTAAGCGGAAAAGGATGGGGAGGCTCAGGAGCGGAGGGATGGAGCTTAGGAATAAGGGAAAAATAGCTTTGTAGCTTGCAAAGAACTGATATATAAAGCCTTAGAATGAACAAGGGGATCTTATATTGTTTCTAATAAGACTATCATTATTGAAAAAATATTTACCTGTTTTTAACATTTTCATTTTGAAGTTTCTTAATCCAGAGATATGAAAAAATTGTCATAAAACTAGAAATATAATCCATATCCATTCGCTTCAACCAAATATCCTTCTATTATATTTTCCAAGTTGAATATTGTTTATTTCAATTTAATTTTATAGCGTGCACATTGTTAGGTAGCCTGTTACCTATAAGATAAGTTTTGTTAGAGGGAAAGGATGCCTACCTTTGGGTTTATTGTAAAATCAAGGTATTTATTTAAAAGAGAATCCCAGCAAAGATAAAAAATATAAGTACGATACTCTGGAAAAAGTATAGGTAAGAAAAAAAAATACCCACTTTAACTTCAAATTGAGATAAAGACAGGCTACATCGTCTGAATAAGTCGCGAAATAAGTACATCGTTTCAACACCTATTCCTTGCTAAAACGTCTTTTATCTCTATCATTCAATTTAATAGAGATAAATAAGGCTATAGTATTTTACGTACTGAATTTTAAAACTGACTTTTTCGTAGAAAAGTTTAGGGAAGAGAGACGATTCTGTAAGCGTTCGTTTTAAAGGTTACTGAAATAAGTTGAGTTTTTTTTCTTTTCTACCTAACTTGTTATTTATTTCGAGACTGGAATAGAAAAACCTAAATTATTTAGTCAAATTCATCCAAAATTCTCTAGGATTTCTTCTTAAAGGGAGGATGCAACCTAACAACAAGTGATTTTTTATCGATTCCTTATCGTTTAAATAGGCCTAATCCTCTATTTAAAAAATTTAAAAAATTTACAAACAAATATTAAACTAGAAATAAATTTAAAACTTACCCTGAAAATAGGCATAGTGGGATTCGTGGAGTTCCTGTTTTCCTCGCGTGCAAGGTCTAGCGACCAATCACACGCGACGTAAGTCTCGTGGAGATCTCGCGTGAACGACGAGCCTTTTCTCATTGGTCGCTAGACCTTACACGGACGCGATTCAGGATCTGCACGAATCCCGCTAAGCCTATTTTCAGGGTAAGTTTTAAATTTATTTCTAGTTTAATATTTGTATTGTAAACTTTTTATCGGTGGATTAGGCCTATTTAAACGATAAGGAATCGATAAAAAATCACTCGTAATTAGGTTGCATTCTCCCTTTAAAGAATGTTCGATTTTTATTTTATCACGTGGTCTTTTAATAACATTATTTCAAAGCTGATAAATTAAGTAGTTAGTTTTAAATAATTTTTATTCTAATTAATAATTAAAATATTAAAAGACAAAAATATCTGAACCTTTGATATTTTTTATTTAAATATTAATGTTGGAAAGGGTCAATTAACTGATTTTCTAACTACATCTTGTCGCAGAAGCCGATGAAACCCTCCTTTGAAGTATATTACTCCCTGGTCTTGTCTACCCCTCTCTGTATGGGTTAGTTTCAAAAAGCGCGATTCGTACGCCTCCTAACGGTAGATATTTTCGGAGCGGGAGTTCGTCCAGCGAATATCTCTAGCAGCCTTGGAGTTCGTCTAAAAAACGTCGTCGTTTGTGGAGAGAGAGAATTTTCAATTTTCCGTAGACAGGGGGGTATGAAATAGGACCCCTCCGATCTCGGAAAATTGGGAATTTTACCCAGTACAGAGAGGAGCGCTCTATCGAACATTAGAGTAGTAGACTTCAAAGGAGGATTTCATCTACTTCTGCTTGTCGTTATATTAATAGGCTTACTTCGCAAAATAATAACGACGTCTCTCATTGGCTAGACACTGTTTCACTGGGAACAATCTTCAATAGAGGTTTAGAATGCACATGATTATTTCATGTTTTTATATTAATCAAATTTAACCTTTTCGTAAAATCTATTAGGGACATAAAAGAGATATAGGGATTGAATTTTTCGTTTTGTTTGGGTCTGGGAATTTTTATTAGCAAATAATAATTATTTCAAGTCGGTTTAACCAATCAACTGACATTCAATCGTTGTCAACGTTCGTATTCATCTTCAAATATTTATAACCCTTCGTGCAATTAATATGGAAATAAATACTTTTTATGCTAATTTTATTATACTCCATGTATCTTGCAAGTACATTTATACGTATATAAAATTAGTTATTAATCCAGCCCCTTTATAATTTCCACGGGTATGAAACTCCCTCTATCTCCGAAACTGTATATTAACAATATTAAAACAATAAGACAATCAAAATATGTCCAAGTATTCAGCACGTATCATATAAGGTTTGATAAATTTCAACACACCAGATCGCGGTGATAAAATATTCAATTGCAAACTTATCTAGAAGAGTTCTAGTTGAGAACATAGTCTGAGTCGAACATGACCTGGGTTTATTATAAAAATACTTAGAGGGCGGCGAATCAATTTGATTAAGCATAACGGAGCTATTTGACATTTAGGACCGTAGGAATTATTCCTATTTTTTTCGTTTTTACGATTCTAGTTTGGTTTCTCTTACTCTCTCGACATGCTCGTAGAATTGTCGTAGCGTGACAGAGGGTTCTTTGCATATTCCGGAGCATTTTAAGCAGTGGGCGTGGCGACTAGAGTTGGATCGTGGCGCCATAGAAATGGCTAACGAAAAGGTCAATTTTCGGGGTATATTAAAAAGGAATATATATGAAAAAACTTGAGCGCGAGGTTTATACTCCTTTCCTAAAGAGCGTAGACTTGTCGCGGACTATTTTCTACTCTTTGGAGTTTAATATTGTCTATCAATACGCCTCAGTTATTTCTGTTATGCCAACGTATCTTGAACGGATGATATAACTTTGCTACATTACATATAGACTCGGGATATTATGTTTTTTCCTAAATGAAGCGCGCCGGTCCGCGTGCAAAGCGAGTTTATGTCTCAAATGTCTACAACAAGATGTCGCGGAGAAGTAGCTCTGAAATTTACGTTAAAATTACAGTATTTCTGAGATAATTACAAGTTTTTAAATGTCGTTTAAAGAAAATAAACTGCTTAATTCATAATTTAATATTTTGGCGTGAAATTATCACAATTTCAAATATTTGTTATTTTATTAATTACAACCATTATTTGTAATTTTCTAATTGATCTACGCTTGTAAGAGGATTTAAACTTTCAAAGACATGGAGGCTAATCACTTTTGCAATAATTGCACTCTTAATAATTGAATATTTTGCGTTATTACTCCAAATATCCACGTAATAAATAATTTTGAAATAGTTTCATGATCGAGATAAAGTCGTGAAATTTTTAAATTTCTATAAATTGACGAGGAGCGAAAAGCTTAGAATTTCGAAGGTTCTACTTTCCTTCGCGAAGGCAGCGTCATTCTCTTTTCAGACGAGTCGTAACTAGCCGGTTTATTCAGATTTAACCGAGGTTTAGTCACTGTTAACCGAGGTCAGAAGCCGATGAAACCCTCCTTTGAAGTATATTACTCCCTGGTCTTGTCTACCCCTCACTGTATGGGTTAGTTTCAAAAAGCGCGATTCGTACGCCTCCTAACGGTAGATATTTTCGGAGCGGGAGTTCGTCGAGCGAATATCTCTAGCAGCCTTGAAATTCGTCAAAAAAACGTCGTCGTTTGTGGAGAGAGAGATTTTCCAATTTTCCGTAGACAGGGGGGATGAAGTAGGACCCCTCCGATCTCGTAAAATTGGGATTTTTACCCATACAGAGAGGAGCGCTATATGGAACATTGGAGTAGTAGACTTCAAAGGAGGGTTTCATCGGCTTCTGCCGAGGTTTATTGAACTAAAGGTCGGTTAATTCTGATTACACCTCGTCTGAATATGATATAAGTGGATCAAATCAGATTTTTAAAATTATCCATAAATTCAAAATCTATGATAAAATTATGAATTAATTTATTACAGTTAATTTTCAATTAATACTGTACCTTACGGACAGCCGAGTACAACAATCTTATAACCCCTCTAACTCTTTCTATATGGTGTATAAAAAAAAACAGTCCACCCTCCTCGTGTCTTTCAGTCGTCGAACAATATTAAAGTAGCGACTGAAAATAGAATGAAAGCTCTTTTCTTCACGTTCCATTCCCGTTAATAGCCGCTCTTAATTCCTTCGTACTATAGGATATATATTTTTTGGGATTTTTGGCCCCTCCCCTTTATACGTCTGTTAGAGAAGAATGATATTTAATTGACGGGAAAGTTTTTATTCTTGGACGGCTATACTCTCTTAGCGACAGAAAGGGGTAGATTTAATTATCGGGTTGAAATGGTCGCGTTTTGGCTTTAGTCTAGAATTATATTTCTAGAATACTCTCCGCCATCAGTCCCAGAAAAAGGGGTCCTTTGCCTCATTGATTCTTACTAATTACGTCTGTAGAATGAACGCGATCCTCCCATTATAGGTCTCCTTATAGTCACTCCAAGATATTTAGACTAAAAATGCTTTTAGTCCGTTTCACTTTGAATTTTCAGTACAATTAAAACCATATTTTGCTTTTTAAAAGTGACAATGTGACCGACATTTCGTGAAAAGCGTATTGAATTTAACCAGAAGTAGATGAAAACCCTCCTTTGAAGTCTACTACTCTAATGTTCCATATAGCGCTCCTCTCTGTATGGGTAAAATTCCCAATTTTACGAGTTAGAAGGGGTCCTACTTCATCCCCCCTGTCTACGGAAAATTGGAAATTCTCTCTCTCCACAAACGACGACGTTTTTTGGACGAACTCCAAGGTTGCTAGAGATATTCGCTCGACGAACTCCCACTCCGAAAACATCTACCGTTAGGAGGCGTACGAATCGCGCCTTTTGAGAATAACCCATACAGAGAGGGGTAGACAAGACCTGGGAGTAATAGACTTCAAAGGAGGGTTTCATCGGCTTCTGATTTAACTGTATCATTTTCGGAAAGATGTTTAGAAAATCCTAAGGATAGTTAAAAGGCTGAAAATGCTGTAAAAACCCTCAAAAATGGCTGTAGGGTCACTTTACAAAAACATATCTAAGAGATAAAGAGTAGAGCAACTTTGTACCTGCTGACAAATAAAGATGGGATAGATTATATACTCTAAGATAGTTTATTCGTGTTACGTGGGTTAATGTAATGAAAGGTTGAACTGATCTATAGAACTCTAAAGGAAAGTTTTCATGAATACTTTCTAATATTATACGATCGTGAATAATTGCGTGAAACCAAAAATCTATTTGCAACCAAAAGTTGAAAGTTTGAGGTATTGAGATTAAGCGTGTCGACAGAATGGGATCAATATCTTCGACTGTCTATAAAATCTAGAGTTGCAAAGTGGGCGGTTTCATATCCACCCTCCCCAAAGAGTGTTTGTTAAATATATTCAAAATATTTTTGAGGGATCGCGCCTGTAAAAGTGTTCCAACAGCTTAGCTTCTGTGTTTATGGTGTAGCCGACATTTAGGATGAAAATCTGATTTTGGACTTTCACTTAATGAGAACGTTGAGGATTAGATTCAACTTAGATTTAAATACCAGGAGAAATTAACCGTTATAATCAGTTGACAGTAGAACTTAAAACAAGTCACGTGGCTTAGCACAGTGCGTTAAACCTGCCTCTTTACTAACATTGACTTAAGCTTCGTTCACACTTGACAAATCGTTTCGAATGTTCAAATTGACTTTAAAAGATATTTATTTTGTTTCTTTATCAAAGATCTACACCAGTGACCCCAGAAGGTTATAATTTGACCTTTATAAAACGGTTAAAAACTGTTTCAAAGTCCATATTGTGCAACGACAATTTTTTAATTTTATTTTATCTACTTCTGCTATTAGTATTTAAATGACCATGATAACTCGCCTTAAAGCTTAACTTCATTCTTGCGAGCTTCGCGTATATACAGTGAATATATTATGAACGACAAACGGTACGCGCCAAATAGCTCGTGACGTTTTAATGTCTTATGGACTCGCTGCAAATTATAGCCCTACTGTCGTATAGCCCAGATACTCCCTTTTTTTTATGAATTATTATACCCTATCGGTCGCGGAAATGTATTTCTGGGATTTCGCTTCCTAGGGACTGTATTTACGCGCACTCTTTTTATAGCTTAGTGCGGGAAGAAACGACTTTAGCGCCAATTGGCTTCTTAGAAGATATTTTTGCTATTAAGCCTTAGCCGTATTTTTACATGGTTAGTTACTTCGCAAATAGCAATTCTGACGAAAAATAAAAGCTAAATATGAAATTTTTTTCCAGACGCGGCAGAATAAAGACTTATACTTGGAAACTACCAGTATAGTACTAGTTAATATTTAGTTATTTAAATTAAATTACTATAGCCGAAGCTAGTATTGTTAGCAGAAGCCGATGAAACCCTCCTTTGAAGTCTATTACTCCCGGGTCTTGTCTACCCCTCTCTGTATGGGTTATTCTCAAAAGGCGCGATCAGTATGCCTCCTAACGGTAGATGTTTTCGGAGCGGGAGCTCGTCGAGCGAATATTTCTTGCAGCCTCGGAGTTCGTCCAAAAAACCTCGTCGTTTGTGGAGAGAGAATTTCCAATTTTCCGTAGACAGGGGGGATGAAGTAGGACCCCTTGTAACTCGTAAAATTGTGAATTTTACCCATACAGAGAGGAGCGCTATATGGAACATTGGAGTAGTAGACTTCAAAGGAGGGTTTCATCGGCTTCTGTTGTTAGTTAGAATGTGAAACTACGAAATCTATCTGAAAAATATTTAAAAATTTTACAAATAATTAGAAATCAGTGATCAGGTTTACATATTTCTGGGAAGCAGCTATCCCCTCGCGATTAACTTCTATACGTTTCGTTTTAAAGAAGACTAGCTATAGACGGAACCGCGTCGGCCCTTAGATGATTAAAAGAGGATTAGCCAACCCGGAGCCTCGGTGGCCGACATTAAACACCCAACTTAACGAGGAAATGGCGTAAAAAACCTTACGGAAAGATTAAAGGTTGGGAGTAAAAATGGCCCGTTAAAAATGACAATTTATTGCCAGGTTATGGAAAAAGGGGACCACATCATGTTCCCGGGCAGCCATACAGACGTTTATGTGTTTTTTAACCGCGCCACTCTTTTAAAGGGTTTATTGCCTGTTGCTTTTCAAAATAATTCTGAAAATATAATAAATGGAGTTGTATCGAGATTATTAATATTTTCTACGCGGTTTTGCATCCGCCACAACCTCCTCCTAGTGTAACTTACTCTTGAACAGAAGCTAAAAATATTTTATAATACAAATATTTTGAATTTACCTTTATTTAAGAAACATTAACATAAATTAAGGCGCAACTAACCCTTTCTAATTTCTTTTATAATAAGAGAACAGTTTTTTCACGTTAACGGAAGTGGTACGCCTTTTTTTTTTTTTTTTTTCCCCCGGCTAACCAAAAGTTCCCGAAAAACCCATCTTTTGTTCGCTACTTTAATTGCTGGTTTTTGTCTAAGGCTTCGCTCAATCATTTTTACTCGAGAAACTACTTTTTTCCTACGAGATTTAACATTAGTAATTAATCCGCGATAGCTTAAAATTAAGTCACGTACTGTTTGTGAACAATTAAAGGCGCTGTTAAAATGATAGACGAAACTTTTATGATAAATGGTATCAACTTTTTTTTTTTATAATGGTTGAACTCTTTTCATAATTCAACCTATCCTATTTCTTTGCTTATAGAGCTAAGGCTTTGTCCGTACCAGAAGCCGATGAAACCCTCCTTTGAAGTCTATTACTCCCTGGTCTTATCTACCCCTCTCTGTATGGGTTAGTTTCAAAAAGCGCGATTCGTACGCCTCCTAACGGTAGATATTTTGGGAGCGGGAGTTCGTCGAGCGAATATCTCTAGCAGCCTCGGAGTTCGTCAAAAAAACGTCGTCGTTTGTGGAGAGAGAGAATTTCCAATTTTCCGTAGACAGGGAGGTATGAAGTAGGACCCCTCCGATCTCGTAAAATTGGGAAATTTACCCATGCAGAGAGGAGCGCTATATGGAACATTAGAGTAGTAGACTTCAAAGGAGGGTTTCATCTACTTCTGTCCGTACTGAAAATTCGAAGTTTAATTAAGTATATAATAAAACAGCAGTAATCTTAACTAGCTTACCGTCAAAACTTTTATACGTTATGATATTTATCATTGAATATAAATCCGCCTCAACTTTGGTTTAATTACAAAGCTTTTTTGATCTAAATATATTAATATTATTATTTCTCAGCTTTTAATTAAATGATATATATTTTTCTCTTCCTAGTTTATTCATAATGTATAATAGGCTGAGTGAGCCCTAATGGAGTTTTTTTTTTTTTTTTTTTTTTTTTTTTTTTTTTTACTCTAGACGCCCTCTGTGATCAAAAGCACTATTTAAGTTGGCTATTGTAGGGTGGGGACTGGTGCAGTTACGAGTCCCATTAATTAAAGAAACGAGAACTAGCACGTTTTATTCTGGGGTTTAATGTTCATCTTACTAGGAGCAACGTAGTAATGATAAAGTGCAAGTCTTACGTAAACAAATCACTGTTCAAAATAAAAGCCGTCTTTTCTCTAATTTATCTTGATTCGGTTTCTCGAAACTGCTTCGGGAAGCAGTTTAATACCGATTCGGTTTCAACAGCCGATAGATGACGCTACGATAAATCGATTTATAATGATCATGCGTGAACGCCTGACGCTTAAAACGATTCCTGGCGATTTGAATATCGGTTTGATTTTAGTATTTCAAATCGATTAAGAAACGTTAATGTGACCGTAGCTAATATTTTGTTGACTCGATTTCTCGTAACTGCATGCTTCGGGAACTAGTTTTAAAAGGATTAGGCTACGACAATCTACGGATGAAACTATAATAAATTGATTTATGAACTTAATACGATTTAAATATCGATTAAAATCGATTTGGATGATCGCTAGTGTGAACGTATGGCTATAGAACGTGAAAATTATTTGAAATTACTCCAGAATTAATTAGACTTGCTCTTTAAGAAAAAATTAAAAAAGCCAATCTATGAACGCGTTGGGTTTGACTAAACTCCTATCTTCGTTCACCTTGCTTGAAGTTAGTCGAATAGATTGCTTATAATTTCGCCTTTAATCCGATGACAGCTAGCTCCCACGGAGAATGATATTACATTTAACCACCCAGATAATTAATTAAAATATTTACGTTTAATTATATCGTTATTATAATATTCTCTATTCCCGCCCCCTTAGTTTCTACCGACCTGGATGTATATGATAAGTTACACCTTTTGAAGGTATTTAATTTCTCAATAAAAAGCTGATTTTTATACGGGAGTTAAGGTCCATTTCTAGCTTGAAAACGAATATATCTCTTACTGTTTTTATTTATAAGATGCGCAAACGTGCCTTGGTTATTAAAATCATATTTTGATATCTTTTTGTGGTAGGTGATCTTTGAATATCAATGATTATAATGGAATTTAGGGTATTTGCTTGGGTTTTGAATAGATATATGCTATAATTGAAATTTAATTATGTAAATTTATCTTAATTAGCTCAAAGTGATGCGTGTAGATTTTCTATTAGTGAAGCTTTTTTAATGCCTATTTGTATTTTTAGCAAGTTAGGGGCTCCAACCATATTTTACTTGTGAAACGTAATAAACGGTAATTTTCGTACGAAATTTAGATATTTCTCCATTAAGTACTTTCACGAGAAAGACTGCGCGAAAGCATCGATATCAATTGTCAGATCGCGCTGAGAATATAGACTCTACAATAGCCACGCAACCATAGTAATTATAATTATTTCTTATATTATTACGCAACGTAACTGATTAATATTTAAAATCAAATATTAGCTAGTTTTAATATATTATTTTTGTTAATATTAAAACTCCTTTGAAAGAAATTTATATAATCAGAAGTAGATGAAACCCTCCTTTGAAGTCTACTACTCTAATGTTCCATATAGCGCTCCTCTCTGTATGGGTAAAATTCCCAATTTTACGAGATCGGAGGGGTCCTACTTCATACCCCCCCTGTCTACGGAAAATTGGAAATTCTCTCTATCCACAAACGACGACGTTTTTTTGACAAACTCCAAGGCTGTTAGAGATATTCGCTCGACGAACTCCCGCTCCGAAAATATCTACCGTTAGGAGGCGTACGAATCGCGCTTTTTGAAACTAACCCATACAGAGAGGGGTAGACAAGACCAGGGAGTAATAGACTTCAAAGGAGGGTTTCATCTACTTCTGATAAAATATATAATAAATATACTTATTAAACGTCCGATAAAACTTCTAACATCTATATTTATATTATTCAAATAAGCCATCATAAAATTTAATTAAAAGTATTTAATATAATATACGGTGCCATATACAGTAAGGCAAACCCCCATAAAGGCAATGCCAAAAAAATAAAACATTTATTTCTAAATTAAGCCGTGAAAGAACAACCTAATGCTAATTACAGTTTTACCCCTAACTCGAAATGGTCGAACTTCACTTTGCAGAGTCGAAGGAAAATGAACAAAACACGTAGAAAACCATTTAATTTGTGTCCGAGCGTATGCAGAGAGGGGAGAAAGCTTTGAAGGCGAGATTTTTATATACAACGGTACAAATACTCTTTGCGTAAGAAGGCAAACTATGTCGGATTCCTAATCAATGTTAAATGTAATCGCGCGAAAAGTAGTTCGTCGCAAGCTGATCTTGAACTCAAATACTTGTAAGCGAGTCTATGAAAAAAAAAAAAAAGTAATTATAGGGTTTGAGATTCTAGTGGGACTAAATCAAAGCTTTATGTATTTGGTTTCAGTTACTAATGTCAACGCGTGTTAAGCTAGATATTCTTTATCTCTTTTGAAATAAATACTAAAGATACAATGGAGTCCAGCTTTGTACCCACGGTAATCTCGCCACACCCCCGCCTATGTCAGCTAGGGATCGGTAAAATTAACCGATTTTTAGTCGCGGTTAGACTCGAATCGGCGTCATCTTTAACGCCCAAAACTTGGGTTTAGCTAAGGCTATAATACGTGTGACGTCACGATACATCCGGTTCCCTTCGTTCTTGACCGGAAGTACTTCTGTTTTTTTTAGGAGGATTTGGGAGCCCAATGGCTCGTTTCCGCCATTTTCTTCCTTCCGTTTTGTACTGCATGCGGCGGGGGAAAAAAAAAGCTCGCGCGTTCTTACTTTCGTGCCAAAACTTGCATGATGGAAGGTTAAGTTGCTTCAAAAGGGAAGAAAATGGCGGGAATTTAAAGGTACAATCTTATAGAAAAATTTTATATAATGCTAATTTTAACTCTAAAACAATTAAGTAACGTATTTAAAATTAATTTTTTTAAGGTAGAATGAAGTCCTACTAGAGTTTGAAACCGTTTTGAATATTCAAATGAACTTTTAAAGCGAATAATTCGATATTTTTACTAACATTCACTATATTTGACCCCATTTTTGTGGTTTTATTGTAGTGTTCAAGTGAATAAGGAGCTTTCCCTATCATTATATTTCACTATACATGTATGAAGTAAATGTTTTTTACACTTGCTCTTTAAAGGGTACCACCCTAAGTTGCGTTGGAGCAAAAGGTTCTGCCCTAAAGTCGTAATCGCGTGGCTTTGGCGCGAACTCTACATTCAATTTAGCAAATAGCTGGGCTCGATGTCCGGCCGGCCGTAACGCCCCTTAACCTAAACCGAAACTATACTATAAAACCCGAAAAAATGAGAGAAAAAATGAATTATTTCTTAATAATGAACAACAAAAGTTATTCTAACGGGTATACCGCATGGCTTGACGCGATTTGCGTGGGATTGGTTGGTGTAGTCATTAAAAGAGAGTGTATAGTCATTTCGGCTGGTTTCCGAATTATTGCAAATGATCTTTTAGGACCGTGTAGTCTAGGGACCGGAATTGGCGCAACGGAAACTCTTTACTCGTCGAGATGGCAAAAGTTTTTCAAACGTAATACTTTTCAAGAGGAGTTTATATAATGGGGAAAGCTGAGGCGAACTAATACACAATATTAAACCTTTTAGAATAAAGTAGTCTATATAGATATAGCAACACTCCATTAACCCGAGTATAGTTAGATATTAGCAAGAGTTCATTCAGGTTCTATAAGAATATGGGAGGGCCGCGATTCAATAACCATCCTCCCAAACTTTGTAGCAAAAGTTCGTCCGCTTCGAATCGATTTTTCAAGTAAATCGCTCCTGACATCTATTATTAACCCGCGCCACTAACGACCTTGACATAATATTTTGAGTAATAAAAATGGAGCCGACCGAAAAAATATCTAAGCGTACAAATGTTGCGAAAATTGCGGACGAACTTTTGTTACAAAGTTTGGGAGGATGGTACCAGAGGCTAAAGCTATGCTCCCATATTCTTATGGAACCTGAATGGATTCTTGATATTAGTTAGTCATTTCAAGGCCACAAGGTATAGTTTTAAATGCGAAAGAAATTGCATTCTCCCTTTAATTTCCATTTAAAAAATCAATGAAAACTTGTAAAACCTTAACGCTCCAAAAATAAAGTCATGACTGAAACGAACATTATCCTTCTTACGCACGAAACGAACTATTTATGTAAAAACTATAGCTAGACATAATTTTTCACTCATTATTATTCTATATTATTTTATTGTACATATTTTAGGTAGTACCGTATTATATTATATAAAAGCTATATAAATGCATAAACTATAAAAAGATTTTAACGCCTAGGGGTTTTTGAGATCAACAATAGCTTCTAAGTCGAAATCGGTATGAGATTACTGCGTGTAGAAAGCCAGCGACCCTTAATGTAAATCTATTTGTTAAAGGTCAAACCTCATAAAATATAAGTTTTCTCAAGGTTACGCGAGAATTCTACAGCTCAGACTCAAAATTGAACTAGAAAAATACGCGATGAAGCTAAACCGTTTCAAATTTTTAATTATCAATTTACATCAAAATCCAAGTTTTTGGACAACGACATAAACTATATAGTAACACACAATGAAATCTCGAGTAATCGCCCCGAAATTCTAATACAAATCATAAACTTTGAATATTTTCTAATGGATTTATCTTATTGTGGTGACGTAATTTTAATGAAATATGCAAAACAGGCGAATGACTCTACGTCAGAAGCAAGAAGGATCAGACAAGGAGAGGAAAAGTTGGGCTGCGTTGAATTAGAGAGAGAAGAGCCAACCTCCCACTCGGGTGGAAAGGGGGATAGGAAATTCTCGAGGAAAACTGTTGGCTACTACGAAGCTGATAAAGGATCCGTTTTACCCACGTGACAACATTTTACCACGAAACATCTCTACCCCCGTTCTCCCAGAGTGGGAGTTTAGGCCGACGCAATAGGAACTGCGCCGTCCCCACTTTTCCTCTCCTTGTCTGATCCTTCTTGTCAGAAGGGAAGATTCGTTTTCGGTTTTCGCGGGAAATTTGAGATGCATGCCATCAGAGTTTTTTTTTTTATCAAGTTGGCAATGACACAATTTGATGTAAACCATATCAATATCATAGGCAGGTCGTAAATTCACTCACTTTAAAATCATTTTTAACCGTTTTGTAAAGGTCAAATTGTAAACATTTGGGGTCAACAAAATGTAATAGATGATTATATAAATAGCTCAGTTCGGCTTGATCAACTTGTTAGTTTAGCGGCCGCGTCACTGTAGACGTCACTCATCCCCTAGAGTTCCGGATGTATAAAGAGCGCAGGCGCGGAGAAAGCGGGCGTTAAGCTTGAGAGTAAAACTAGAGATCTTTAGAATTTTGTCATTCTGACTGCGGGGGCCGTGTTTCTGTACAAGAAACGTCACGGGTGACGTCGACGCTCAACTTACGAAAAAGGACTCCTCCCTTTTATATATTTATCTATAATTCGATTGAAAAAATAATTTGAACATTGAAAATGTTTTAAAAGTGTCGAGTGTGAACGTATCTTACGAAAATTGGCCCCTCTACTGTTTTGCCGATAGATGACGCCATCTTTCAGTATCTTTAATCCAAATAAAAATTGATAACCACAATCGAGAAAACTGATGAGACTTGCCCTTGAGGATAAAAAGGTTCATTTAGCTTTGTATGTGCTGAAAATTTAAAAGAGTTGGACACTGAATCCGGTGGTGCGCAAAATGCCGAACGGTCACGCGTGGAAAATGGTCTCTAATCCCCCATTCGTTGAAATCAATTTGTTTATTCATTAGACGCGAAGTAATACTCCGCTACTATCTGTAAGAAAACATATTTTAAGATTAAACGTATTCAGCCTTTGTTCCCGGTGTAAATTCCGATTGGTTGTTACTTTATTTTTTAGTCATTTTCTATAATGACTCGGTAGTAAGGCAGGCGAACAAGAGGGCAGGCGATGTTTTGCATGAAAGCGGAAACAGCAATTGACTTTTAATTGATCAAAAAGAAAATGGAACATTTTGTCACACCTTTGCGTTATTATTTTATCGCGTCCTGTTATTTTTCTTATTCGCGCGTAGGAGGGGCTTTAACGATTCTTATTGTAATTTTAATAGTTAATACGGGAACTTGATCGACTAATCGTTTTATTCTGAATTTTATACGTAAATTAAGGTAATAGCTAAATTTTACATTTCTATTTTGAGTTCAGGATGCGAAAGAAACCTAAATCGTTTTCCCTACCTTACAAATTTTACGCGAATATAAAGTGATTTTCAAGTTAAATTTGATTTTTATACGCTATATCTATTACAGTATTAGCAAATCTAAGTTTCCTTAATTATGGGGAATGGAATGAGATAATTTATAAGAAATTAGAAAGTTAATATTTTAAAATTAATTGGAGACATTTTTAGTGATAAGTTATTTTCAGTAACATTTAGACCAAAAATCTCAATTAAAAAATTTGACCAAAAATCTTAAAAAATTTGACCAAAAATCTTAAAAAATTGGACTAAAAATCTCCATTAAAAAATTGGACCAAAAATCTCAATTAAAAAATTGGACCAAAAATCTCAATTAAAAAATTGGACCAAAAATCTCAATTAAAAAATTGGACCAAAAATCTCAATTAACAAAATTGGACCAAAAATCTCAATTAACAAAATTGGACCAAAAATCTCAATTAACAAAATTGGACCAAAAATCTCAATTAACAAAATTGGACCAAAAATCTCAATTAACAAAATTGGACCAAAAATCTCAATTAACAAAATTGGACCAAAAATCTCGATTAACAAAATTGGACCAAAAATCTCGATTAACAAAATTGGACCAAAAATCTCGATTAACAAAATTGGACCAAAAATCTCGATTAAAAAATTGGACCAAAAATCTCGATTAAAAAATTGGACCAAAAATCTCGATTAAAAAATTGGACCAAAAATCTCGATTAAAAAATTGGACCAAAAATCTCGATTAAAAAATTGGACCAAAAATCTCGATTAAAAAATTGGACCAAAAATCTCGATTAAAAAATTGGACCAAAAATCTCCATTAAAAAATTGGACCAAAAATCTCGATTAAAAATCTGAAAAACTGGCAACCCTATAGAATTTTCTCGTATCATATTTTTATCTAGAAATCCAGCATCAAAATTTATCGTGTCAGTGTTACTTGAATTAAATTTACTCTCTTTTGGTCTTGGTCTCTTGATAGTTTCACAATGAACCTACAGATCTCTGTAGGTTCATTCTTTTTTCACTTCCTCCTTTATATAAAATCTTGCATTTTCAAATGATGTACAGTATGGTACTTAAACTCAAGTTTAATAATTGAATTCGCGTTCCTTTTCATATATACGAAATAAACAAGATCATAAAAGAGGGTTTAACGTATCCTTTTCTATATATTTCCAAAAACACAAAACAAGATGAATATAAAAGTCCGCCTCTTCGTGGCGCGATACGGATATCCCCGCTCTTTCGGGAGAAACACGCGAAAAGTATTTTAATGTTTAATCGATGCGTTGTTTGTAAGGTTTTTCGTGGCACCGAGGTCCCAGCCTCAAAGTCTCGACTATATGTAGAGGCGAGGCAATGGGTCGCTGTATGAGTATGAGCTCTAGCGCGGTCTCCTTACAAGAGGAAGGTGGGTCTACTATCCGCGTAAGTTTCGGACTCGTTAATATCCCACTACGCGCCGAAGAGAACCAAAGCTCGAGTGAAGGAGTTTCGTGATCCGTCTAAGGTTTAGTCTCACGCGTTTATTCACTCATTCGTTAATGTTGAAGTATTTTGGAAAATATATACTTTAAGCCAGAAGCCGATGAAACCCTTATTTGAAGTCTACTACTCTAATGTTCGATATAGCGCTCCTCTCTGTATGGGTAAAATTCCCAATTTTACGAGATCGGAGGGGTTCTACTTCATCCCCCCTGTCTACGGAAAATTGGAAATTCTCTCTCTCCACAAACGACGACGTTTTTTTTTGACGAACTCCATGGCTGCTAGAGATATTCGCTCGACGAACTCCCGCTCCGAAAATATCTACCGTTAGGAGGCGTACGAATTGCGCTTTTTGAAACTAACCCATACAGAGAGGGGTAGACAAGACTCGGGAGTAATAGACTTCAAAGGAGGGTTTCATCGACTTCTGTTTGAGGCTATCTATATTTATTCCGATGTTGATGATAAGCCTAATTTTATTTATGAAACTTATATTTGTAAGTTCTTATCGGAGATATTAAGCTTTCTTACAACAAGGGGGAGTTGTATATTCGGGTTTAACTCCTCTGGAACACGAGATTAGTACCAGAAACACGTGTTATAAGATTATAACAAGTTTCAAGTTAATTAAACATTTTTTTTTTTTTCTTTTTTCTCGTTACACAGTTGGATAATTCATTTAATATCAAGTTATCTAAAACTCCATGGAAGTTTCCATTCTTGAATTTGGTCCCGTTTTCGATGTCAAAACGCTTCAATTTAGAAATCATCACTCGGTAAGTTTTTAAATGACATTATTAAACTACCCTAATTATTTTGTAAGAGTTCCCCTTTGAATGGGCCAACCCTTTTCAACGTATACTTTATCCATATAATCCGGGTTCTCTGTGAAACGCGAGCTTCATAAATATTTCTAATTGTGGTCTGACGCTACCCTCAAGAAAAGGTCCGTACACGCGTACCGCGCGGGACCCGATAGACCTATAAGAGGATCTATTTAAACACGCTCGTCGGTCTGCGGGGGTTAACCCCTTGAGCTTAAGAGATACTGGGCTTAGCTTGGCGCACGAAATATCGTGAATTGATTATCCCGATAGAATATCTAATCAATTTATCGCTCTTTAAATTGCCAAAGCTTTATATACTTTCCAAGTAAAGTATTGGGAAAGTTTTGAGTTTACTAGTTTCTACGTAAATGCGAAGATTAAATTTAATTAAATCCGTGTCTCTAGTGGAAACTATTTAGCTTTTACTTTATTGAACTTTTATTTAAAATACACTATTTAACTAGGTCTAGGCGAGATATATACTTAGTCTGTTTTACACATACTTAAAGAGAAAAAAATGATTTAAAGGATAAACTAAATAAGAAATATATAATTTCAAACCTTTAGTATTTGATGAGATTAGTAAAATCTCCATTAAGAAGAATTTTTAAATATATTTCATTGATCTTTGAAGGGGATAAAATATAATTTGAATATAATATTTGGAAATATCCTTAGAAAACCTTTCGTATTAAAAATTACAACATTGATTGGGATTATTGACCAATCAATTCTTAATATCGTTTCGAGTTAATTGGTTAAAAAAACATAATATTAGTTGTCAGGGAAAACAGTGAAAAATTGAAGGATTTTGAAAAAAGGTCAGGGAAAAGTCAGGGAATTTTTCTTTCCAGTAGCCAGGATATTACAATCATTATCAGCAGAAAAATTCGAAGCTGACCGTGTCAGTGTATAGATTAGAACAAAGATACGCCTGCAAAAAGTTTAGCGAACGCGATTATAAAAAAAATAAAAGCTTAAAAATTGGGTAGTATTAGCCGAAACGGTCAGGGAAAATCGTTGGAAAAGGTCAGGGAAAACCTGGAAAAAGCCAGGGAATTTGAATCTGAAAAAACTGTGGCAACCCTGGTCATCTCGATACTTATTGATATGACGTTTACTTATGATAATAATAAACCTGATTATAAATTTCGAACGAAAAGGGTTAGGGTATGATTTCCACGGGAACGTATTCAAAGGGTTTCAGCTTCTTTTAGTATAAAATTTAATTTTATTAATCCTGAAGCCAAGTTAGTTACCGGCTGGAATTAAAGTGGGATTTTTTTTTTTTTATTGTTCTGTCGAATTTAATATGCAGCCCTTCTAAATGTGATTGTTCCTTTCCTGGTATTAAAACCAAAAAGTACAAGCTCTACTCCAAAGACTAAGAGTCTTGTTCTCATTATTAGTTGTACCTAAATGTCTATAGCAACCAAGCATTGAGAAATATAATTAGGCTTATGAATTACCTTCTATCATATTTGATTCCATTTTGAATCGATAATCGTGGAGAAGATTTGTATATAACATTATTTGCCTATGAAAAGGAGCCTAAAGTCGGATTCACACAGACCTATTTACACGCGTTTCACGCTCACGCGCTAATCTTACTTCTATAGCCGGATTCACACACAAATTTTCACGCGTTTCACGCTCGCGCGTTCATAGAAGTACCAGAAGCCGATGAAACCCTCCTTTGAAGTCTATTACTCCCTGGTCTTGTCTATCCCTCTCTGTATGGGTTATTCTCAAAAGGCGCGATTCGTACGCCTCCTAACGGTAGATGTTTTCGGAGCGGTAGTTCGTCGAGCGAATATCTCTAGCAGCCTTGGAGTTCGTCCAAAAACGTCGTCGTTTGTGGAGAGAGAGAATTTCCAATTTTCCGTAGACAGGGGGGATGAAGTAGGACCCCTTCTAATTCGTAAAATTGGGAATTTTACCCATACAGAGAGGAGCGCTATATGGAACATTGGAGTAGTAGACTTCAAAGGAGGGTTTCATCGGCTTCTGGAAGTACCCATTAGCGCGCGAGCGTCAATCGCGTGAAAATAGGTCTGTGTGAATCCGGCTTTACTTCCATGAGTGCACGCGCGTAAAACGCGTGAAAATAGGTCTGTGTGCATCCGCCTTTAATGTAGAAAATTTCATAGCGCGAACTTAGCTATATATTTTGACTGTATCGTGGCCGAATTTGATCCGTCGAACCGCGTCAAAGCATAGCCTCGGTGGTCTGCCTGGCTGCAGCAGCCCTACCTGTGCCTTAGGGTTTGGAAAGTGGCGGCCTATTGTCTGCCGCCAGATTACCCGACCCGTAATCGGATATTGCCAACGCTATACAATATAGTGACGCAATTAGCCACTACCGACATCCGGCGCTACCTCCGTTGCACTTCACGCGATGGTATTTCGAGCTGACAAATTTAGTCCGTAGATGTAAAGGGGTTTTACTGAATTCCAAGACGTACGAATGATCTAGGCAAAAGGAGATAATAGCAGAAGCGGTGTTTATATCTTTAAAGGGATACTAGGGTCTGATTACAAGTTATTTTTAATCGATTTTGACTGTTCTAATATTTATAAAACTGTATTAAAACTCATCAAAGATTTCGTGGTAATCAACAGTCGCGAATTAGACTCGCTAAACCTAAATCGATTAAAAATAACTCTTTTCTAGAGTTTAGTATCCCTTTAAAAAGGAAATTATTTAAGACATAAATTCTTGTTTCGTTTATTTTCGGAATTTTAATGATTTGGCTGCTTTCGCGCGGTCTTTTTTGTGAAAGTACTTAATCCAGAAAGCCCAACTTTTCGTTTTATCCTTAAACTGAATCATATATCCGAATTCGTATTTTTGACACTTTCATCGAAAAACAAATTGTGAGAGGTTCACTTTAATGAAAATTAGTGAAACGAATCGCTAATTCCTTCGCAAAAATAATATAATTTAATCATAAATTTACTCCGAATTTTTGTTAATTCTTTAAGCCCAATTAAGTTGCTATCGCGAAGGCGTCGAAAATTTATTTTACTTTGTTTATAAGCAAATTATTAATTAAAATATGGCTCTCGTATTTTCACTTAAGCGTAAAAGATAATATTTTAGTTCCTTTAGAAGTTTATTAAATTTGTTATTACTCTTTTTTTAAAATGGGTTTGCAACGACTATTTTAAACCCAATTAATATTAACATTGCGTATCAATCCGCCTTTGATTTTCACATACTGAAAACTGATATAAAACCTGTGATGTTTAACAAAACATCAGAAAGAAATTTAAGATGTAGTTAAATATAAAAATTATACTTTTAACTAAAAATATAATTACTTTATCCAGAAGCCGATGAAACCCTCCTTTGAAGTCTATTACTCCCTGGTCTTGTCTACCCCTCTCTGTATGGGTTATTCTCAAAAGGCGCGATTCGTACGCCTCCTAACGGTAGATATTTTCGGAGCGGGAGTTCGTCGAGCGAATATCTCTAGCAGCCTTGGAGTTCGTCAAAAAAACGTCGTCGTTTGTGGAGAGAGAGAATTTCCAATTTTCCGTAGACAGGGGGGTATGAAGGAGGGCCCCTCCGATCTCGTAAAATTGGGCTATCACGGATTTATGAGTTCCGAATGGAATACGAGTAGCGTTTTCGGAAAAATAGTTAAACTCTATATCGCCGAATGAATCTTTGCACGGATACCATATCTAATGTTTCTCAAAATTAAATTCAAGACACGAGTTCACCACGATTCTAATTATATTTTAGCAATTTATAATTTAACAAGAATTAAAAAAAATCTTAATTTAGAAAGAGTTAAGCCTAATTTATTCAAAAATAGTTTGCAAACTGGTAGAACCTAAGGTGGATTAATATACAATGTTAAATATCATAACAATATCAAATAGTTTCTTCGAACTTGTCTGACGAGCGACGTTGGCATCACTGAAAGCTTTCGAGAATAACAAAAAAAAAAATAGTTTGACTAAAAAGAGGGCAAGCTGACTAAGAATATTTCTTTTTAATTTCTTTCTGCCTTAATGACACCGTGATTAATCCGGGGTGCAGTGTTTTCCCTTAAGCCTTGGCCTGTGTATAACCAAGCACCGTTAAGCCTTGGTTCTTTCTCCCGTTCCGTCCCGGCGCATTTTCATTTGTCACCTTCTCTAATAAGTTCGCTTCGCTTCTGACAATTATAATTCCAACTCATTTGAATATAAGACGAGCTTATAGGGTACACTATTATTTTTTGCGTCGTTTCTATATCGCTACATCTCTGTTAGACAAGTTTTATTAGCCTTTATAAAGGTTGATGCGCGCGTTAAGGGAGAATAATGTAACCTAAATTTAAAATTCACCGAATTTTGTTTTAACCTATTTACAAGATTGCTATCTTTTAAAGGGTGGATTAATAATTGATCCAAGATTATTCTTGTCGCGTTAGAATTGTTTAATTTTTTTATGCTTTATAATATGCCTATTTTGGTGGATATTCTTATGAACAGAAGTAGATGAAACCCTCCCTTGATGTCTACTACTCTAATGTTCGATATAGCGCTCCTCTCTGTATGGGTAAAATTCACAATTTTACGAGTTAGAAGGGGTCCTACTTCATCCCCCCTCTCTACGGAAAATTGGAAATTCTCTCTCTCCACAAACGACGACGTTTTTTTTGACGAACTCCGAGGCTGCTAGAGATATTCGCTCGACGAACTCCCGCTCCGAAAATATCTACCGTTAGGAGGCGTACGAATCGCGCTTTTTGAAACTAACCCATACAGAGGGGTAGACAAGACCATGGAGTAATAGACTTCAAAGGAGGGTTTCATCGGCTTCTGCCTAATGATTTTGTTTATAATTTAAATAATCTAATTATCTTTCGTTATCGTGTCTAATTACGTA
This sequence comes from Odiellus spinosus, assembly GCA_963920705.1. NCBI lineage: Eukaryota > Metazoa > Arthropoda > Arachnida > Opiliones > Phalangiidae > Odiellus > Odiellus spinosus. The sequence goes on along the minus strand of OY987237.1, from coordinate 13,789,869 downwards.
AAATTAAGTTTTGTTTAAGGCTGCCTTAAGTTAACGTATTTATTTAAAGGAAATAATTATTATTTCGTCTAAATAATTGACTTTAGTATACCTTTAAACTTTAAAATCAATTTTGATTTTATTTAGCTCCCGCTAAGATTACAGGAGCGGTATATATAAATTTAAAATATTTTTAAATTACATTGTGGAAACTTGGCGAACTGTCACGAATTGTACCAATTGCGCCAATATGGCCGTGAAAGGCTCGAATTTCTATAAGGATATTTAAAAGCCTATTAAGCGAACGTTGCGAAATCGTGCTAGACGGTTAAGTCCGAGTTCATCTGATATAAACACCTTTTAAGCGTCGAGTCGAGGCGAGAAAAATAATTTGCCTCAATTGATTCCCTCACGTATAGTAGATCACGGACTCTTAATCACTCAGTCTAGCTTATAAAGCTTGCGGGTGAGCGAAAAGCGCGCGAAACTGTAATTTAGTTAAAGAGTACCGACACGTTTTTGAAAAACGTGCCGAAATGGACGACTCGTTTACTTCGTGTTTAGTATAGAGGGTATTTAAGGGTATGCTACGTTACGTTGTATTACACGTATTGGCTTGAGAAATAGTTTCATTAACGCGTACGCCAACGTCAAGCGTTATATACTTGAATGAGTGCGAACGGCGCTTAAATTAAGGCACGCTATAGCAGCTAGGAAAGTATACTGAAAACTGTAAATGATCGTGACAATAGAGAGGCGATTGGAGAAAGGAGTCGTTGCTATGGTAATGGCAAAGTCGGTGTATATAGCTTGGGTGGTACTGGGTTTTAGCTGAAGAAGTAAGCGTATATCTAAGAGGGAGAAAAAGAAGTCCCCAACTAAAACCATTTCGGGCCCCTAATCCCTCTCCGAGCAAACTTTTCTATATACCAGGCTAAGCTATTCAGGCGGGTCTTTAATACACGTACCCTTTCCTATAGTTCCTAAATTACAAACTTGAAAAAACATTGAAATCCCAAAGAAAAATCTGTTTTCCTACGCGAATTTAATTCCGTTCTTAGGTTGCAACTTAATGTATAGGTCCCTGCGTGCGACGACCTATCGTCGACCGGGTTACCAATTCTCTCGAGGTACAAATATAGTAACTTGAAAAAAATGTATTTTATAGGACCTGTGGTTACCGCGTACTCATGAAGGTATCTAAAGGTTTGATAACTAATATCCGCGTTTTCTTCGTCAAGTAAGACGACCGGAACGATTTAAATAGATGAAAAATTGTCTAAGTTATTTTGGGCATAAATAACGAAGAAGTTAGTCCAAAACAAAAGTTAAACCAGAAGCCGATGAAACCCTCCTTTGAAGTCTATTACTCCCTGGTCTTGTCTACCCCTCTCTATATGGGTTAGTTTCAAAAAGCGCGATTCGTACGCCTCCTAACGGTAGATATTTTCGGAGCGGGAGTTCGTCCAGCGAATATCTCTAGCAGCCTTGGAGTTCGTCAAAAAAACGTCGTCGTTTGTGGAGAGAGAGAATTTCCAATTTTCCGTAGACAGGGGGTATGAAGTAGGACCCCTCCGATCTCGTAAAATTGGGAATTCTACCCATACAGAGAGGAGCGCTATATGGATCATTTGAGTAGTAGACTTCAAAGGAGGGTTTCATAGGCTTCTGGTTATACTGAGTAAATGACTAAAAATATATATAGAAGGGAAAAAAGGGGGTTTAAAATCTAACATAGGCATAACCTGCTAAGTTATGCTAAGTTTCTGAAAGCTAGTCTAACAGGACATAGCTTGGCCGGAAATTTTCAGGTTAATTCTCGGAGTCGGCGCAAGTAATGCCTGGCAGAAGTAGATGAGTATGAGGGCCTAGAGCCAAGTTCAATCTAATTATTTGAGAGCGGGACGTCCGCTTTTATATGCTACTGTCCAAAAAAAAGGGGTAAAAATATTGGGAAGGAACAGGTGGCTAAGTTGGGCAAGAAAATAAAAAACAGGGGGTCAAGTTTAGAGGATACAAAAAAAAAAATTATTGATGGCCCCCTTTGGGAGAAGTTCAAGGACCATGCCAAATCTCAACATGCTCTTCAGCATATCCCAGTCTATCTGTAGCGATTCCACTTCTTTTATATATTATACTAAGCTTACTACAGTGTAAAATTCGAAAACCTGTTTTGATCTTAAATTGACTTAATACCTTTTTAACCTTAGTAATCGGGTTATAGGTCGCTCTCTAGGGTCGGGACCCCCAAAGCTTGATGCCCAAGCTGTAGTTCTCTTAATCCGTCTTACCTACCCCCGTTCCGGATTTGACAAGAACCATGGCAAATTATAATATAAGACCAGGTTTTTGAAGTAACAATCCTAATAAGATTTTAACTACGATCTAAAAATGAAACGGCTTTTAAATTTATTTTCAGAATTTACACCCGAAATTTTGAGTATAATAAATATCTCAACGTTGGTCTATTCTTTTAATGTTAGGACATTTCAAGCGCTGTTGAAGGTTGTAATAATATGATTGGTCCGAATTTATATTTACTTTTATTGAAATTTTAACAAACTTAAGAAATTAATTAATTAATTAATTAATTAATTAATTAAACACCAAAAACGTCTCTAAAATTCCGAAAATATACTCGAATGCGTTTATTGGCGTGATGATTCCGAAAATAAATTAAAAAGCTGATCCATTTTTAGCTCCAAGTTTTCCTTTTATTGAAAAAATGAACGATTTTAAAAAAGTTCGAACTCTTAAGATCTAAAGCAATTCTAATTCTTTTTGTTTTAAACTGAAATTGTGCATTCTGTATCTATTCAAGCCTGTCTCTGTTTCTTTTGAATTTATCTTCAAGAAACATAAACGTACGTTTTAAGTTATTTCAGAAGCCGATGAAACCCTCCTTTGAAGTCTACTACTCCAATGTTCCATATAGCGCTCCTCTCTGTATGGGTAAAATTCCCAATTTTACGAGTTAGAAGGGGTCCTACTTCATCCCCCCTGTCTACGGAAAATTGGAAATTCTCTCTCTCCACAAACGACGACGTTTTTTGAACGAACTCCAAGGCTGCTAGAAATATTCGCTCGACGAACTCCCGCTCCGAAAACATCTACCGTTAGGAGGCGTACCAATCGCGCCTTTTGAGAATAACCCATACAGAGAGGGGTAGACAAGACCCGGGAGTAATAGACTTCAAAGGAGGGTTTCATCGGCTTCTGGTTCTTTTAACTTCCCCTTCACTGGATTTTTTCGATTTGTTTTAAGCCTGTTTATAAATATTGAACTTGTAAATGGAGTCCTCTTTAGATATAATGGTATTTTATTTACATATATAAACAACGGGATGATGCGAGACTTGTGGGAGTTTGTTTTGTTTATCAGAGGGTTCTTTTCTTTCTTTGAATATAAAAACGCTGCATTTTTATTTTATCTCATTATTTATGCATGAATCGGTTTAAACGTTTTTAATTTATATTTAGTTTATGACAAAATAAACTTCACCCACGTTTCTTTGATGGTTTTGATGTTTTATAGAACCCTATATTTTGACTTAAAATTAATATTAAGGGTTGCCACAGGTTTGGGAAAACAGGGAAAAGTCAGGGTATTTGAAAATGAACAAAAAAAGTCAGGGAATTTAATGATCTTTCAAGAAGCTTGGAAATTAAGATCATTATCTGCAGAAAAGATTTGAAATTGACCGTGTCATTTGTATACGTGTAGATTAGAACAAAGATACGCGTGCAGAAAGTTTGGCGAACGCAATTATGTAAATTAAAAATTGAGTAGTATTAGCTGAAACAGCCAGGGAAAATCGTTGGAAAAGGTCAGGGAAAATCGTTGGAAAAGGTCAGGGAAAATCGTTGGAAAAGGTCAGGGAAAATCGTTGGAAAAGGTCAGGGAAAATCGTTGGAAAAGGTCAGGGAAAATCGTTGGAAAAGGTCAGGGAAAATCGTTGGAAAAGGTCAGGGAAAATCGTTGGAAAAGGTCAGGGAAAATCGTTGGAAAAGGTCAGGGAAAATCGTTGGAAAAGGTCAGGGAAAATCGTTGGAAAAGGTCAGGGAAAATCGTTGGAAAAGGTCAGGGAAAATCGTTGGAAAAGATCAGGGAAAATCGTTGGAAAAGGTCAGGGAAAATCGTTGGAAAAGGTCAGGGAAAATCGTTGGAAAAGGTCAGGGAAAATCGTTGGAAAAGGTCAGGGAAAATCGTTGGAAAAGGTCAGGGAAAATCGTTGGAAAAGGTCAGGGAAAATCGTTGGAAAAGGTCAGGGAAAATCGTTGGAAAAGGTCAGGGAAAATCGTTGGAAAAGGTCAGGGAAAATCGTTGGAAAAGGTCAGGGAAAATCGTTGGAAAAGGTCAGGGAAAATCGTTGGAAAAGGTCAGGGAATTTGAATCTGAAAAAACTGTGGCAAGCCTGATCTGATTAACTTAATTAAAACAAAACTTAGTCGAATAATTGTTTGAAATTTCGAGTTCTATTATTGTTTGCGTGAAGATTCCGAATTAATTTTTAATTAATATTTTCCCTTTTTATCGCTGATGTTTTTATACTCCCAACACATTCGTTGTGGGAATACAACATTTGGAATTTGGGAGATTGTTCGGACGATTGCTTTAATTATCTCAGTGTTGATTTTTGTTCTATCAATGATTGGTATGTCCATTGTGTCTCGAATTCTGGCGTTGGCGATTCCTAGAGAATCGATTGATCATCAAACTATATATAGGAATAGCGAGAAAAACAACAGAAGGTCTCCCTTCCTATAGCTACAACCTCTTTTATTCTAATAAGAGATGGGCCAAAGTCAGGCCCCCGGGCCAACCAAAAAAAAAAAAAAAAAAAAAAGACCGGCGTTGGGTGCATCACAGTCTGGTTTTTAGCTTGGTGGTGTCGTTCTTATACCATTCTTTATACCCTCTGACCTCCCACCTTCCAATCTTCTTGCCGAAGAGAAGGAAAAACTCTGATCCTAAATTGGATCAGAGACCTCCATCTTTCTCTAGAACCACCTGAGGGCGAGCTACGCCCTCGCGTACGGAGACTTTAACTCGCCCGACTGGAAAAGTGGCTAAGGACTATTTTTTCGTATTAGGTTTAATATAACGTATAATTTCGCCTAGGCTTTGACAACGTGTGAAAACTGATCTTGAATCAAAGTATACGTATCTTAGGAAGAAATGACGGAGAGCCGCTTATTCCCCTTACTCCACCTTTTTCTTCTTTTTAAAGAGAGATTGAAGATCAAAATTAAGTGCATTTTAATCCTATTTGAAGTAAAATGAGTAGATGTAAGTTTTTAAAAATATAATTAACCGTTCTTATACCAGCTTATTAAATTGAAATATTACTAAGGAATCAAGGCTAATATTGAAATTACAGTAAACTATAATTATAATTAACTATCCCCTAAAGTTATAGTTTTAAAATTAAACCTCTTCTGTAATTAATAAGTTTTATCAGAAGCCGATGAAACCCTCCTTTGAAGTCTACTACTCCAATGTTCCATATAGCGCTCCTCTCTGTATGGGTAAAATTCACAATTTTACGAGTTAGAAGGGGTCCTACTTCATCCCCTCTGTCTACGGAAAATTGGAAATTCTCTCTCTCCACAAACGACGACGTTTTTTGGACGAACTCCGAGGCTGCTTGAGATATTCGCTCGACGAGCTCTCGCTCCGAAAACATCTACCGTTAGGAGGCGTACGGATCGCGCCTTTTGAGAATAACCCATACAGAGAGGGGTAAACAAGACCAGGGAGTAATAGACTTCAAAGGAGGGTTTCATCGCCTTCTGGTTTTATGTTTTTATACATAAGTATTCTCTTTTAGCCAAGGCTTAGCCATGGCAATGCAGCCCTATTATTCGTATCTCGCTTCCTAAATCTTCTGATTAATTTTCACCACGAGATGGCTCTCACGTTCTTCTCCAAAAATTATGTCTTGGCGATAGGCTTGCATTATTTTCTATATAGCGCTATTAAAGCTTGTACTCTTTTGAGATCCGCTGATTTTTACTATTCGAGAAAAAGGAGATATTAAAGTCCATGAAGTTCTGCCAATTATTTTCGTGTCACCTTCCCTTTAATTCTTAGGAGCTGATTTCCGGACCCTTCGAATCATGCTAGCTGTATGGCGTTCAGTTGTTTTTGAGTCGAACGAACTCCTATCCCTCCTGTTCTCGGAAGATTTAGACTCCCGCCTTGTCTCAACCCTATTCGTGTTAACATTAGGATACGGGCAATTAGATCAGCTAATGAAAATGATTATGTAAGGGAGGGTAATGCCATGAAAACGAGTTTGTGTGTCAGACTTTTTATATTAGGCTTAGGTTCTCCGAATATCCGTTAGAGATTTCTACACGTACGACAGGCAGTAGTTCCTCTTTATCGAAATGACGGAGCTTGCGCTCTCCAATGGCGATTCATTCAAGACTAATAGTCTAAACAAAGAAGTAATTAATGATACCGAGAATCCGGGAAGTTAGAAATTTTAGGGATACAGTACCGAGATGTCAGGTTTTTTTCGCCAACTGTAACCAATCTTTACAAATTAATATGAATAACGTAACCTGGAGTTCATCACCGTCCTCTAACGGCAAAAGATATAACAAACAATGCCTCGCGCGGTTTTGTTAGTTACATCTTTTGCAACTGTTTGCCGTTAGACTATTCTTATATGAAAGCCAAGTTCTATAATTCATCATTATCCTAGGCTCGGTTTATTTATTTCTATAAATGAACGCAAAAGCCGATGAAACCCTCCTTTGAAGTCTATTACTCCCGGGTCTTGTCTACCCCTCTCTGTATGGGTTATTCTCAAAAGGCGCGATTCGTACGCCTCCTAACGGTAGATGTTTTCGGAGCGGGAGCTCGTCGAGCGAATATCTCTAGCAGCCTCGGAGTTCGTCCAAAAAACGTCGTCGTTTGTGGAGAGAGAGAATTTCCAATTTTCCGTAGACAGGGGGGATGAAGTAGGACCCCTTCTAACTCGCAAAATTGTGAATTTTACCCATACAGAGAGGAGCGCTATATGGAACATTGGAGTAGTAGACTTCAAAGGAGGGTTTCATCTTCTTCTGATGAACGGTTGAATTATGTTGAAAATTAAAATACTTAGATAGTAAAACAATATTTATTTTTATTAAATGATTAATTTAAATTAGTTGTTTAAGGATTTTCGTTTCTAATTTTCAGAAAGTCTTGTTTTTTTTTTTTTTTTTTTTTTTTGTATTTAATTAATTGGGGCAAAATTGTGATAAATTTTAATTTCGCTGATGATGCGAGGAAAGCTTTGTTTTTCCTCGCAGCCGTTTTTCTTTTTTCGTATTCTTTCCGACTTCTACTTTTGGCGTTTCTTAAGCCTAAACATTCTTAAGACAAAGCGAAATTCCCGCTAAGCGGCTTTAACGAGATTCCGTACGTAGAAAGTGGAGGATCTCTTAAAAGTCTGAATCAGTTTGAGTTTTCAGTACTTAACAATCCTAATCTCTGTTATATCTCACTTAAAACGAAACATAGATAAAAGGATGGTAATCCGTTCTTTCCGTGTCGCTTATTCAAGATGGAATCGACTACGATCCAAATCAGTTTGTATTATCAGTATTTGCGAGCGTATATCTCCTTTCTACTACCGCGAAACGAATTCCGTTACAGGTTAAAAGTTTTTAGTAACTTATCATATATAGTAAACTCGAACTGTTTCTGATTGTAGTGTCTAGTAGCTTCCTTTTTACACGAGTGGTAAGCGTGTCTCTACATCCTAGCGCTGGATAATCTTCTTTCTCCATACTTGGAGCACGTAACCTTTTCTCCACCGCGCGTCCAGGACTTACACCCTTTACTACCTCTTCCCCTTTCACTAGGACTTATTTGTATCTTTTTTATTGGTACACGCACCTTTTCTTTGTTCAAAGTCTTAAGTCTTCATCGACAACGTTCGCGGGCCTTAAATTTCTTTCTCTATATTTCCATTAAGAATTGTAACCATTCTATCTCGAATTAGGCGCGAAAATACGCGTTCTTTGGTGCGTCATATGCCTAAGATTGGTCAAATATAAAATAGGCCTAAATTCTCAGTATTTCACTTATTTTTTGGCTTTATAAAAACGAGTTTTAAATATTTCTCTTCATTATAACGTCAATCAGAAGTAGATGAAACCCTCCTTTGAAGTCTACGCTCCTCTCTGTATGGGTAAAATTCACAATTTTACGAGATCGGAGAGGTCCTACTTCATACCCCCCTGTCTACGGAAAATTGGAAATTCTCTCTCCACAAACGACGACGTTTTTTTGACGAACTCCAAGGCTGCTAGAGATATTCGGTGGACGAACTCCCACTCCGAAAATATCTACCGTTAGGAGGCGTACGAATCGCGCTTTTTGAAACTAACCCATACAGAGAGGGGTAGACAAGACCCGGGAGTAATAGACTTCAAAGGAGGGTTTCATCGGCTTCTGCGTCAATTAAGTTATCAACTAGGAAACTCAAATTTCAAAATGATCGATTTTGAGGTCTAATCTCACCAATTGATTATCAAATACATTTGACGTTTAAAATACGCTAAGAAATTTACTTTCGGCGCCCTAGTTCCCGAAATCTTTCTGTAAAAAGAAAAACAGGCGATTGGTGGAAAAATCCTTCCTTAATGTAAAAAGATAAAAGGAACAAAGAAAAAAGAGAATATAGAAAGACTCGGGGTCGAATCTCGCTTGCCAAAGGACTGCCCGGCTAAGAAAGGGACCCTCGTTCGTCTTTTCGTAATTAAATTGTTTTCACTCGGAATCCGTTTCCGTCTTTTAACGGAGAGCTTCGTATAGGCCTTAGCTGCTTGGGTTTACCCCGAGACTTTCCCCAAAACTTAGCTAAGAAAGTAAGAGAGAGCTTAACAGAACGAAGGGACTAAAAAAAACCTCGGATCTACATTCCTATTTTAAGACTCGGTCTCTTTCCCAAATAAAAGTTTCGACTTTTCGAGGAAGAAGTTCGAGAAAGACGAACATTCCGTAAATTATTAGGTGATCGAGAATACATTGAACCATTTTAAGTCCGTCAAATTAACACACGATAAAAGCTCACTCCTACCACCTTAAGTTTATGATGACTTGATATAATTAGGGCTCGGATAATAAATTATCAAATTTTGCTATTATTTACGATTAATCGTTAGATTTCTGTTAATTTTACCGTTTTATCAACTTTTTAAAAGCCGCGTTCATAGTCGTTTCAAACCTTTTTAAAAGGTTCCTCCGCAAGCAGTCGTGTAAACGGGGAAACCCTTTTTCTAGAAACGATTACTCGAAACTGCTTCGGGAACCAGTTTCAACCTAAAAACAGAATTTTTTTCTCGATTCCTTATCTTAGACCTAATCAACCAGTTAAAATTACAAGCAAATATTAAACTAGTAACAGAAGCCGATGAAACCCTCCTTTGAAGCCTATTACTCCCTGGTCTTGTCTACCCCTCTCTGTATGGGTTAGTTTCAAAAAGCGCGATTCGTACGCCTCCTAACGGTAGATATTTTCGAAGCGGGAGTTCGTCGAGCGAATACCTCTAGCAGCCTTGGAGTTCGGCAAAAAAATTGTCGTCGTTTGTGGAGAGAGAGAATTTCCAATTTTGCGTAGACAGGGGGGTATGAAGTAGGACCCCTCCGATCTCGAAAAATCGTGAATTTTACCCATACAGAGAGGTGCGTTATATCGAACATTAGAGTAGTAGACTTCAAAGGAGGGTTTCATCTACTTATGCTAGTAATCAATTAAAAACCTACCCTGAAAATAGGCTTAGCTGGATTTATGGAGATTCTGAATTTCTTCGTATTGGTGGATCAGCGACCAATCGGATGTTATTGTTAAGTCTCGTGGAGATCTCGCCTTAACGGCAGGCCTCTCCAGCCAAGCTTATGATTTTATATCATCAAACTGAGCATCCCTCTTAATTGTGATAATGAATCGCGCTAATAATTGCAATGATTAGGATCAGATATCAATCTTGCACGAAACACCAATGATGGCTTTACAATCTTTTCAACAACATTTATTTACCGATTGGCACTATTGTGTTTGTATATATAGTTAAGCTTTAAACCCCCCCCCCCCCCCCCGGTTGTTTTTTGTTGTTTTTTTGTCGGTAGAACGATTGCGGCATTGCGGGAGAATGTTGGGCTCACTCCGGGAGTGTTTGGGTGGCTTTACCGATATATAGAGGAGCTCTAGGTGATTTCTGGTTAATGACATTGGGTTCCCCCCTGTTTTTCCCCCGTTCTTCGGAATTGGTTTGGGGATTTTCCTAGCTTTTTCCCCCTGTACCGAAATGGGAACGAGATTATTTTTCTTTCTACCAATGATGTCCGTAGCTTTGTCCTCTCGACTTTAATATCTAGCGCGATCTGAGAATTCTAGATCCCATCTAAAATCTCAAAATAAACAAGTTTCCAATGAAAGGCAAAAGTGTAAGAGCTCAGAAAATCCTAAATATGAAAATAGTGAATTTATTACAGTTTTTAAAATAGAATTATATGACAAAAATGAACTTTATTTTCCACGAATACTTCCCTCGGATACAGTTCCTCAGTTTAAATCGGATAAAATCGTTATTTCAAACTATTCAACTGTTCTGCAGGACAGCTTTTTATTGTAGACAGTTTAAACAAATACCATTCGCCCGCAAGTTTGAAGGACAAGGAAAGAGGGACCCAGAATCTGGTATTGTCTTAAACCAGAAGCCGATGAAACCCTCCTTTGAAGTCTATTACTCCCTGGTCTTGTCTACCCCTCTCTGTATGGGTTATTCTCAACGCCTCCTAACGGTAGATGTTTTCGGAGCGGGAGTTCGTCGAGCGAATATCTCTAGCAGCCTTGGAGTTCGTCCAAAAAACGTCGTCGTTTGTGGAGAGAGAGAATTTCCAATTTTCCGAAGACAGGGGGGATGAAGTAAGACCCCTTCTAACTCGTAAAATTGGGAATTTTACCCATACAGAGAGGAGCGCTATATGGAACATTGGAGTAGTAGACTTCAAAGGAGGGTTTCATCGGCTTCTGCTTAAACATATATTTCTAGGGGCCTGGATACAGTTAATGTAACAATACTATCCTCTTAAAAAAGATCATTGTTACGTGCCACGCCCTTGTCACGTAAAATATGCTATTTAAACAGCTAATTAATCTCAAAATTTTGAACCTGTAAAAAATTCCAAAATTAAACGACTCCTTTAATAATATATTTCGAACCAAAATCGTTGCGCAACCTCTTAAATATAAACGAAAATAAAAAATGGACGCGACCTTAAAGCAAGGAGGATTAGACAAGGAGAGGAAATGTGGGGCTGCGTTGAGTTAGAGAGAGAAGAGCCAACCTCCCACTCGGGTGGAAAGGGGGGATAGGAAATTCTCGAGGTAAACTGTTGTCACGTGGTCGCTAGCTAGCGCGTCTCATAAAGGATTCGTTTTACCCACGCGACAACATTTTACCACGAAACGTCTCTACCCCCGTTCTCCCAGAGTGGGAGTTTAGGCCGACGCATTAGGAACCGCGCCGTCCCCACATTTCTTCTCCTTGTCTAATCCTCCTTGCTTAAAGCCCTTTTACTCTTTCGCCGCAAATTCTTCGCCAACAACGAATGAACGAGTGACGTGTGGCCTAAAGAAGCTAAAGAAAAGCAAAGGGGTTTTTGCGTGTCCCATATTGGATTTTGATCGATATTCGATAAAAACACTCGGACCTCTCTGTTTTCTTGGAGAAAAGCTCTATTTCTTCATCCCTCTTCCCATCCATACGAGACGACCTTATTTGAATATGTTTTGCTTGTTTTATTTTTGACTTCTGGTTGAAGTATTTCTTCAAATACCTTTTGACGTGAGCTTAACTGTCCGTAAAGTTTCCTAAAGTTATGGAAATTTGTACGCTTTCCTTTTCCAAACAATTTCGTCACTTAATATTGACCCAGGACCACCGTATTTGAATTTTAAAATATGAATTGAAAAGATGAAACCGGTTTTAGTTTACGGAGTCAGTTCGCTAAAAAATATGAATATGAAAATTTTTGGAATATTTTTATCTCGTATACTTATAGATGAATTAAGCATTTGTTAATTGTGACACCAGGCAAACCTTTTGAAATGGATGTAAGATGGTCTATAAATTTCTAATTGGCGCTTTTTAAAGCTTTACGATTTGATTGGTGGATCTTTTCCTTGGGCAGTTGTGCTAGAAGTCGAAAAAAATAATAGTCAAATATTAATTTTCATTTATATATCAATTCCTGGATTTCAAATTTTTCAGTTTCAAAGTACCTTGTGTGCACGAATCTTTAATTTTTAAACAAATTCAATTATTATATTTCCACTCTATAGAGTTAATAATTTAAAATTTTAATCGTGTCTCGTCCTATAAACATACAATATAAATATACCCCTATAATTCTACTTCAATAAACCGACATAATTATTCGGATTTATATATAGTCTAGTCGTTTTAATTTAAATTTTGGTTAAATTTTGGGGTTACCGTTTATCGATTTGGTCTACATCGCAGACATTCCAGACTCTAGACAAAATGTGTCCAATAATTGTAAAAAAATGATCATTGTATTCATCCAATTGGTCGGATTTTCTACTCACTAAAATTCAAAATGCCCTTAACTTTATAGCAATTAATATAGACAAAAAAGTGTCCAATAATTGTAAAAAAAAAATATCATTGTATTCATCCAATTGGTCGGATTTTCTACTCACTAAAATTCAAAATGCCCTATTCAAATAGCAATTAATATAATCAGAGTTATATAATAACCCCCTTCGGGGGGAAGTATGAAAGGTAGGCAAAAATCGACGAACAACGAGTGCCCGGCGTAAATCGCGGCGGATCGACACACCGCTTTACTCCCAAAAAATAGTTACACCATTTTGAACCTCACTAAATATTCCCTACGCTCACTTCCGGAACTCGCGAGCTGAAGTCAACCTTCGACTCCAATTTAACAGACAGCCTGACTCCCGAGACAGGAAGTTCTAAACACAAATCGAGCCGTCTTGTTTATACAAAGACCATTTACTAGAGTAGCGACATTGAGAAGTCCAGCGCGAGCTAGTGGCCTAGATAGTCAGCAGCGGGCTCTCGTTGTTCGTGATTTTTAGCATTGGTAGTATAGGAGCTTTCATACTTCCCCCCGAAGGGGGTTATTATATACCTCTGATATAATCAACAAAAAAGTGTCCAATAAAAACAAATCTCCATTTTTATTTAGCATAAATTAAACTAGGGTTTAATTTTAAAGTCCTTTATATTCGGTTACGGATTAGAAATACAATAGCATCCATGCACGAAAGTTTAACGCCTGGGCTAAAGCCGTAACGAATTCAATGGTGTATCTTTTCTACTCTACCTATTGATGATCTTTAATTAAACTTCAGATTTTAAAGACCTTGTGATACATTATACTTTCTATTTTAGTGACAGGGCAATTTTTTTCAGTTTCGTGGTAGCTTAATTCATTCGGAGTTTGCATTTTAAATGAAATATTAACGGATTAATACGTAATGTTAAATCTCGATAGGGATGAAAGTAGTTTTTAAAACTTAGCTTGAACTCTAACGTAGTATAGTTCCTTAATAGGAAAGGCTTTTAAAAAGTATAGTAAGTAGAAAAAAATATCTTGGGCAACTTTTTTTTTTTTCTTTTTTTTTTTTTTTTGGAGAAAAAGAAGGCTGCTCTTGCGAGCCCTGAATACTGTTGTGATGGATGGTTTGAGGTAGCTCTAGCAGCTAGCTTCGAGTACCAACGGTTGGGCATAGCCCGTTTTTCTTTGGAAGCGATTGTGTAACCGAGGCCCGATGGATTCTAAACTATTTTGTACTCTATCTATGTAACAAGACGCGGTCAATGAACGTTACTAGTTGTTAACAAAGACGTTACTGATGTGAGTTTCGAAAGTTATAGCCCCCTCAGTCCTAAATAAGAATGTACTCGAAATAGACCAAGAAAATTGGGGCTATGGGTAAAATAGACATAATGTTGTAAAATATTATATTTCTTTTAAAGGGATTATGAAATAATTTTATTAGTATACTGCAAATTTTGTTTAATAACGCTCTTGCATTCATTTTCCCTATCACCAGAAGCCGATGAAACCCTCCTTTGAAGTCTATTACTCCCGGATCTTGTCTACCCCTCTCTGTATGGGTTATTCTCAAAAGGCGCGATTCGTACGCCTCCTAACGGTAGATGTTTTCGGAGCGGGAGTTCGTCGAGCGAATATCTCTAGCAGCCTTGGAGTTCGTCCAAAAAACGTCGTCGTTTGTGGAGAGAGAGAATTTCCAATTTTCTGTAGACAGGAGGGATGAAGTAGGACCCCTTCTAACTCGTAAAATTGTGAATTTTACCCATACAGAGAGGAGCGCTATATGGAACATTGGAGTAGTAGACTTCAAAGGAGGGTTTCATCGGCTTCTGCTATCACGAATTAGATCTATTTGTATCAGGAAATACATTTTTGACAGACTCAGGCAGCCCAGTGGTCCTATTAATTCCTATTCAGTCCTATATTTTCACACTCGTCCTATATTATCCTGTAAATGTCATATAAAGTTTATACCTAGACCATTTTTCCTAGGTACTTATTTATCTAAGGACACATTTCGCGATTGAAAACTTCTTATCTAATGTTGCTTATAAGTAAAGCTTATTAGCCGAGGCTCACACGTCTGTAGCATCCTAAAAGGGTGGGTGGAGGTTAATCAAACTCATAAAGTTTCGGTCAAGTCCAATTGTTATAGTAATTCCTAACTGTAAAATATTTTTTCAGTTTTTAAGAGTTATTTTGACTCAAATTTGTGTGTCCTGTATAATCCTATATATTTTGAATAGGAAAATGCCATATTTCCTATAATGAATTTAAATTTATAGCTGAGCTTCATGCAGACAAATTTTTTTCGATTACTACTAACAGAAGTTAATAATAATATTCTTTGAGACTAACTTTCCTGCTTCAAATCGTAGAAGGAATTTGAAACTTCAATATGTTTAATTTTTAAACTACTTCGTGTCACAATCTCTTTAAAGGTTCCCTCAACTTCTATTATAACGTGTTAATACCGTGTGTAGTATACCCAAGTTAAGAATGGGGGTGGTTTAGCGGGAGTTTAACTTATGGGGTTCAAAGGTCGTAATTAGGAGCGCTCGCGGGGGTACAGTAAACTGCGTGCGTGGTATACAGACCCAATCCCTGTCTATCAATGACAAGGAAGAACCCGTATATACCCTTCACCCTCAGTTGGTTCGTGTTACCGTGAGCTAGCAGTATATGCTTGGGTGTTGCGATACTTTCTGTTCATTTTATTTGAGACAATTCGTACGAGCCTGAATTAGTTAGTCTAGTTTATTTATCCTTGCCCCAAACGTACCCTTATTCGTTCAATTAACTCGAATGCACTGTAGATGAGGAAGTAACTTGGTAGTTAGTGTATTATACTTATTTGAATCAACGCGTACGATGCTGGACTTGATTGATTGCTTTTCCAAAGTCTTCCCACCTTTTCTGGTTTCTTTAACGTCACGTTATTGATTCAAATTCGTCGAACATAGAATCCAACAACTCTAGAAAGGAAAGGGTTAAAGAGAAGATGAAAAATAAATTTTAAAATTTGTTTATCTTTAAAAATGAGTTAGGCTTAAAATCTTTTTTTATTTAGAACAATCAACCAATCAGCTTGCACCTTTAAATTTCAAGCATAGCTAAACCTATACGTAAGTCTAATTATAGAATATAAACCATAAAAATTGGATTTAAAATTTTTAATGTACTTTTTTCCATTTTATATTCTAAGTTTATTTATTTAGGAAACTTGATGATAAAATTATGAAATAATTTCAATAAAATTAGCGTCCTAGTTTTGCTTTTCATTTGCCCTTTAAGGATTGAGTCTATATAGCAAGACGAGAAAATGGTTCCAACCCCCTTTTGTAGAACGTAATCTAACTTCCGAGAACAGCTTGCCCTAATTGGATAGGGTAATTTAGGAGGTTTTGGTACTAGTGAGGTCCTTACGAGGAATCTTTCTCCGAATTATACATTGTTAAGAAAGAGTAGGAAATGTCAGTAAGCGACCAGATGAGTTAATAACCCTTTACTTGCCTTCGTACGCGTTCCATTTATTACGATGGACAATCTCTATAGGTCTTCCTTAGCGACTCTTAATGCCTCCATTCTATTTTGTACGCTTTCTGAGCAGCTAGTTCCATTGTTAGAATCACGCGGAATTTTCAACGTGTACCGTTCTAAGCACTCTTTCATCTAACTAAGAAACGAATAAGAAATAAATGTTATTCGTATTTATACGAATTGAAATCTAAATTTGAATAATTTCTATTTTCGTATCAATTTAAGTTGTTAGCGCGTGTAAAAGTATCTCGTAAAAGAATTGCGATAGAAATTTGATTAAGATTAGCTATTGTTCCTCGCTGCAAACTTAATTTGACTTTGAATCAGCACGAGCCTCGTATCCAACGTGCAAATGTCGTTTGTTTTCTACAATCTTGAAAATTAAATTCGTAAGGGCCAAAAATTCTACGTTCGATTGTATTCTTGAAATTAGTTTAATTTTTAAAGAGTCTAATCGAGATTTCTCTTCGGGATTGTAAGGCTTTCTTAGAATGTAACTTCATTTCTATTTCAAAGTTTTTCCACTCGAAAATGTAAGGAAAAAAACTAAAAGAAAGGTCGAGATGGGTTGGTGGAAGGAGATATGTCAAGTTACTCAGTATATACGCGGTATACTTGCTTTGGTTTCTTGTTAAAAATGTCTCTTTTTCATTATTCAAATCTTTCGCATTCTAGTAAATTAGTTTTAAAATTTATCCTGACGTCTTTTGCATTTTGTATAACGTTTTTTATTAAAGCGTATTAACTTTGATTTTTTTTTCTTGTTTTCCGGCTCATAAGCGTTGTTAGAGCTTATTTGCTTAAATTCACTAAGAAATGTTATTCGCGCTAGTGATATTTTCAGTCTAGAAACACTTCAAATACCCAAACCTTAATTAAAAGCAGAAGCCGATGAAACCTTCCTTTGAAGTCTACTACTCTATTGTTCGATATAGCGCTCCTCTCTGTATGGGTAAAATTCACAATTTTACGAGATCGGAGGGGTCCTACTTCATACCCCCCTGTCTACGGAAAATAGGAAATTCTCTCTCTCCACAAACGACGACGTTTGTTTGACGAACTCCAAGGCTCCTAGAGATATTCGCTCGACGAACTCCCGCTCCGAAAATATCTACCGTTAGTAGGCGTACGAATCGCGCTTTTTGAAACTAACCCATACAGAGAGGGGTAGACAAGAGTAATAGACTTCAAAGGAGGGTTTCATCTACTTCTGTTAAAAGGTTAATGATGATATTTTATTTTTAATATATTATTGAAGTATTCAAATATTCTTAAAAATATACATCATAATTATGTTTTTACTTCATTATCCCTTTGAAAAACAAGATGTAATTAATTTTTTAAACTTTGTTTTTTCGCTTTCATCTCATTCGAAACCAATCCCAAGAATTTAAGTATACATCATCCATGGTTTTTCCATTTTAAGCTAAAATTTTTAAAATTAAAAATTCGCTCTCTTTATGATTAATTTACGTTTTCTTCGAAAATTTTCTTTTCGGAAGATGAAACAAAATACTAGGGAGAAAGATAAAATATTTTTCTATTATTTCCCAGTTGTATTATAACGTCTAAAAACAAGATAACTCCATTATTTGAATAAGTTCATTTTTTCGCTAGTTTATGTCCCTCTATGTCTGCGTCGCCAAAATTTGTCTTTCTCTCGGATTTTCTCCTTTTTTGAGATATTGATTTCGTACGACTATTAATCTTAAAGCTATTAGAATAACTCACCCCAACCCGCGCGAGATAGGTTGCTTTGATAGACTATACATACATGGATACAGAAAATACAATGTCGTTTTCAAATGTAAAGAATTCTGAGCTGGCGTCTGAAAGCGAAAGTAACTTATCTAAAAGCGAAAATTTGAGTTAAATTTAAAACTGACGTTTCTTTTGTTTTTTGGAATCTTCACGAAAACTTAACCAAAACATTCGAAATTAATTTGAAAAGACCAAAATTGTGTCTTATAATTGCAAAAGGTTCCAAAAATTAATAAAAATTGGAGTATTATTTTCAACTATTATTTTCCCATAAAGTGAGAATGCAACCTACTAATCCACCAATACAAATTTTACAAAACAAATAGGCTTAGCGGGATTCACGGAGATCGGTTAAACAACTTCTTCGTGTAAAGCTTCAATTATTCTAATTTTAAATAGTTAAAACCTCTTTTTTTATAACAAATTCACAAAAACCCTGATAATTTTCGAATTAACCACTATAACTTCACCTTAATTTCAACCATTTTTGTAGAATGGAAAGCGAACGAAATTTACATACTTAATTATTGCTTTCAGGTGGTTTATTCTGATTTCCTACATATTACCAGAAACCGATGAAACCCTCCTTTGAAGTCTACTACTCCAATGTTCCATATAGCGCTCCTCTCTGTATGGGTAAAATTCCCAATTTTACGAGTTAGAAGGGGTCCTACTTCATCCCCCCTGTCTACGGAAAATTAGAAATTCTCTCTCTCCACAAACGACGACGTTTTTTGGACGAACTCCGAGGCTGCTAGAGATATTCGCTCGACGAGCTCCCGCTCCGAAAACATCTACCGTTAGGAGGCGTACGGATCGCGCCTTTTGAGAATAACCCATACAGAGAGGGGTAGACAAGACCCGGGAGTAATAGACTTCAAAGGAGGGTTTCATCGGCTTCTGTTTTTATTTATTTTGGAAACCATAATTCTCTAAAACGTTCCAACTTTAAGGGGATTTTGCGTTTTCTGTTTTTTCCGTCCACAATCAGTGTAAGAATGGCTTAATTTTATATTGATAAAACCTGTATTATCTATAGGTTTATAGCAGTTTTGTAAGAATGCCAAGCAATATAGGGATACTGAAGACGATGCTACCCGCATCACTCGCGCGCAGCAGGGGTAGTCCTCTTTCAAAATTTGATTTATTCACAGCCAGTTTTCTATTTTAATATGGTTTGTTCTCATTTAGATTATATTTAGTTTTTTCATTTCATTTAATATTAAGTTTTACTTGAAACTAACTTAATTTAATTACAAAATTAATTTATCATTCGCGTGGTTAAGTCACATATTGTCAGAAGTGATAATTAAACCGTCTAGGTAATTAATAAGCATCTGATAAATCTTTGACCCAAGTTAAAAGAGGTGAGGTTATGAACTTTTGGCATTAATAGATTTTTACAATTTACTAAAACATGTTAACAAAACTTCACAGAACCCCAAATAGAAAAATGGTTAGGTTCCATTGAATACTTGAAAGTTTACTAGAAAAAAATTCAATCAAAATGTATATGGTGCCTTATATGTAAAATTTCATTCTTTAGATGCATCAAAAATCTTTAATACAACCAGTTTTTCAATGGGAATTTAAGTAATTTTCTAGGTTGAAACCTTTATATATATGCTCCGTTTTATTTAGTTTGTAGTTATGTGTGTAGCTGTAGGAGACTTTGAAGGGGAAAATTGTCTATAGAAACCTAAAAAAAAAGCCCCAAGTTTCCCAAACCAAAATTAAACTTTTTTAACGCGAGTGCGGTCGTAAGTTTCAGTTATATTTTTGTTATAAATAGCATAAATGCGAACGAAGCCCGTGTCATCTCTCAGAGGTTCTTTTTATGAGGTTGCAGCTGTTTATGACAGTGAGTCTAACCTTTCGTCTCCGAATGCTGGATTTTAGCGGGAAAGAACGGGCTTGGGGGTACTCCCCTCTACCATTGGTACTACTAAATCCCCCGCGTTTTTGAAAGGGCACACAGCACGCGCGTTCTAGCTCGTTTCCCTTGACGATATGACTTTCTTTAATTCGGTTTTCTACCACTCGAATAGCGTATCATATAATAATACGAAAACAATATAGAGAAGAGTATGGCGTAAAGATACCTAAGGTTAAATCTAGTAGAGAATAAAAGTAGTTTTTACGAATCGTTGGAGGACAGTAGGGATTGAATTGTGTCTACAAAAGCTCCCTGGGTTCAGTTGGTTGCCGTCCGGGCATCTATTGGTCTAAATTCTCTCCGAGAACGTTACGTGGCCCGATTTAAGTTGGAATTGGTAAAGATTTTCCAGCCGTTTTGGACTTAAATTGAGAATGGAGAGTTTTGGGGGTTGGGATCTTTTTGAAAGAGAATGTAAAACGTATATTTTATAGAAAATAGTTCTAAATTGATCTTTTGTGGTTTTTTACGTGTATAAGTTTTAGGTTAAAAGTATTTTAGTAGAAGTCTCGTAGAATATTTTTATATTATTGTAAGTTTAGAAATTATTTTATGGTGAACAAATTTTGTGTAAAACACAATTTCGTATTATCAGAGGTATATAATAACCCCCTTCGGGGGGAAGTATGAAAGGTAGGCAAAATCGACGAACAACGAGTGCCCGGCGTAAATCGCGGCGGATCGACACACCGCTTTACTCCCAAAAAATAGTTACACCATTTTGAACGTCACTAAATTTTCCCTACGCGCACTTCCGGAACTCGCGAGCTGAAGTCAACCTTCGACTCCATTTTAACAGACAGCCTGACTCCTGAGACAGGAAGTTCTAAACACAAATCGAGCCGTCTTGTTTATACAAAGACCATTTACTAGAGTAGCGACATTGAGAAGTCCAGCGCGAGCTAGTTTCCTAGATAGTCAGCAGCGGGCTCTTGTTGTTCGTGATTTTTAGCATTGGTAGTATAGGGGCTTTCATACTTTCCCCCGAAGGGGGTTATTATATACCTCTGGTATTATGTAATCCTCTGCATTTAATCCAAAATTTTGGTCCTAATATTAATTTCTACATTTTTCTAATTAAATTGGCAAAATTAATAATATAAAGTGGTTTATTGGGGGGGGGGGGGGGCTATTTTTACTTAAACGTGGGATTTTTCACAAGACCGTTAAACCTTATTTCCAGGGGCCTAAAATTAAATTTTCAATAAAATTCCCATATAATTTGCCAAATTTGTGGGGTTGGCTAATTAGCGTCTTATCTTCCGAGGATATATTCCTAGTGTGGCGATGATTTTTCTCCAAATAGCCCTATATGACGTCTACAAAACGAGCCCTATTAACCTTAATTCGAGTCAGTCAAACTAAAGTTACGAATTTTTAAAGAAAAGTGTACCAATAGGTTACCAAGTTAGGAGATCGTACCATACTTGTATTACCACTTAATAATCGTATAATTTAATATAAACTTCAGTGAATGTTTACGAAACTAAACCAT
The DNA here is from genome assembly GCA_963920705.1 of Odiellus spinosus. NCBI lineage: Eukaryota > Metazoa > Arthropoda > Arachnida > Opiliones > Phalangiidae > Odiellus > Odiellus spinosus. The sequence goes on along the minus strand of OY987237.1, from coordinate 13,768,542 downwards.
TCGTATAAATTCGGGTCATTTACCTTAACAGTGAATTAATTATACAGTGATTCGAAATTAATTAAAATATTTCCAACAGATTTTCAAATTAATAAATCAGCACTTTTGAACATTAATATATAACGTTTAAAAAAGAAAAAGAAAATTTTGAAATATATTATTTGGGGGCGCGTATATACGAACCAACTCTATTGTAGTTCGACTAATAATTTAAAGCCTAACTTGCCCCGTGGAAAGGGGTGAACCCTAACAGCATGTCAATGAACAGAAAATTGAATACCAATTTTTTTTTTATTTTTATCCAAAGACGATTGAAAAGGGGAGTGTTCGATTCCCCAATAACCCGGTCTAAATTATCTGGGCTTAATATTGAATTCGCCCTGCCGAATTTCCCATTACAAATGATGAATTTCCCGGTTTATAAAAAGAAATAGATTTCAAAGCTATAACCGTTAAAGGGTTTATGAAATGCTTAAAGTGACGCTGTTTTAAAATTAATTTTTTCCCGTTATATGACGTACTAGTTTCCAAATTTTGATACGAAAGCTTGGATTTTCTGAATTAAGTACTTTTACGAAAAACGCCGCGCGAAAGCGACCTTATCACGTGCCAGAACGCGCGAGAATCAACTGTAGGTTCTACAATAGCCACGCGATCATAGTGTTGACGTATTATTGCCTGGAATTTATGTTTTAAAATTTCGAAAATGGTGATTATAAAATATTTTTACTGTCGCGTTAATTTCTTTTTATGACATATTTAGAATCGTATTTGTAATTAAGACTCGGGGTTGCCACAGGTCAGGGAAAACAGGGAAAAGTCAGGGAATTTGAAAATGAACCAAAAAAGTCAGGGAATTTGAAAATGAACCAAAAAAGTCAGGGAATTTGAAAATGAACCAAAAAAGTCAGGGAATTTGAAAATGAACCAAAAAAGTCAGGGAATTTGAAAATGAACCAAAAAAGTCAGGGAATTTTAAAATATTTTAAAAAGTCGGGGAAAAGTCAGGGAATTTAAAAATCTTTCAAGAAGCCAGAAAATTACAATAATTATTCGCGGAAAAGATTTTAAGCTGACTGTGACAGTTGTGCAAAAAGTTTGGCGAACCCAATTGCTAAATTTGTAGCGCTTTTTATGAAAAATATGTCGGCCGAGGAAAATACAGACAAATTAGAATTAGCTGAAACAGTCAGGGAAAATCGTTGGAAAAGGTCAGGGAAAAACCTGGAAAAGTCAGTTAATTTGAATCTGAAAAAACTGTGGCAACCCTGTTTAAAGTGCCAGCCTCTTTTTAAAGGGTTATGAAACTCATAAGATTTCTTATTTTAATTTTTAAATTTTTTACGCATCAATTCGGAGGTGTAAAATTTGGCCTTCGAAAAATTGCTAACACACTCACTTTAAAAAACGTGTAAAAAAAAAACACCACGTTATATAAATTTATGTCTCATTATAATATAGTTATCTTTCTCTTCCAAATCGATAAACTAAATAATTTTTTATTTTAATCTTTACGGAAAAAAGGTTGAGAAAGAAATGGGTAAAGTTTAAAAAATCTTATCATAAAGAAAAGCTTAGAGACCTTCTTTCTAATCGGACAGTAAGTACTATGATAAAAGCTTGGGTTTCTGGCCTCGGCTATCAATTAACGCCGGCCTAACTTTAACTTTCACTGTCAAATGACATTGTTACGACTCGCTTGGGTCCTTTAGTTCGTATCAGTTTTAATATACAGCGTATACGAAGCAAAATCTTCCACTAAAAACCCTAAGAAATCGTTCATCCTTAAGATAAACTGTAATCTAGCTTCGTACTTGATGTAAACTCCAGGTGTAATATATTATAATCTAACTCTATTAGAGTTTGCAGCGTGTATAAACGTATGCTACTGTTTATCTCTATGGTTTGATTGTAGGTTTACGTAAAGCCGAGCTTAAAATTTCGCTGTCAATTGAAATTGAATGAAAAAAAAAACATTCCCGGGCCACCCTTTACGCTCCATTCATTCCCCGTTCTTTTCCACTACACTAATTTAATTAGGGGGGACGAAAGAGCGCGAGAAAAAGGTTGGAAGGGCATGCGATGCGCTAACAAAAAATCTATTTAGTTCCTATATGTAGTCTAATTCACTTCGAATTGGCGTAACGTACAAAGCTAGGCTACCAATATCTCTAATTAAGTTTATTTTAGAGATAACAGGTGGTTATGTTTTGTCCCTACTGACAATTTTATTTGAAATTGACTATAGATGAAGGCACCTTTCTTTATTCTTATACTAAAAGCTTGGGAGAGGAATAGTTAAAATAAGGTGTCGCGTATCACATATAGAATGCAGTGCGTATCAAGGTTAGCTTTGTATTATGTCATGCTGTAATTTAAAGGGATTTAGTTCAGATATTTTACGAATAAGTTAACGAATAATAACGGTTTGTCTATTTTATATATTTATGTGATAACTTTCTGTATATTGTAATTTCGGCTTATCCGATCCAAAATTTGGTTAGTTATATTTATCTTAGCTTTAAAGCAACTCTAAAATCATTATCAGTTGAAAATTCTACTGATGCGAAGCCTTTTAAATATGAAAATGGCTTCTATCTCTAATTTTCTAAACGCTGAATATTCTAAATACGGCACTGCTCATTTTAACCGTCCATGAACAATGTTTCCACCTCCCTTTTTTTTTTACCAACGCTCCACTGACCTCGTTGTCACCCTTTCCTATCTATAATACGTAAGAATCACCTTAGTTTTCAATATAACACAGGGCTACCTTTAATCTATTTGCCTTTTACCTTTTGCAAACTCAAATCAAGACGTATAAACAATATTATTAGTTTGAAATTTCAGTTCGTACAAATAATTTCGATAACTTAAAATCTATCGTTTCTTAAGGATTGTAGGAAGCTATGATATAATTTAAGCTACGTTTGTAGTCTAATTTCACCTCAAATAGGCATCGCGTACGAAGTTAGGCTCTATTATTTTATTTTTCCTTAGAGATAAAGGCAACCCAGCTCAGCGTGTGTTGCTAATTCAACTTGAATTTTTACTAAGGGTCAGACAATCACTTTCAAATTTCAGCGTGTGAAACGCTAGGAATCCATCTATTTACGTACTTAATTTCTATATAGAAGTAGGTTTAGTTTACAGCTTGGACGTTGCTGTCAACTCTGTTTGATTTTATAACTCTCCTTCGTGTAGAATCTCCCATCCTCGCGCTCCTCTTGGACTTCACTTCATCCTTATCTTTTTTTCCTTTCTCTCTCTCTCTCTCTCCTCTGACAATCCCTTTCTTCTCTTAACTCCTCGTCCCGTTTTCGATTCACGCTTTTCAGTTTTCACCCACCGCATCTCATCGTCCTATATATATTTCGTGACTGTATAACGAACTGTATACCGTGAATATGACGTCATTCTCACGGTTTGCTGCCCAAACAGTATCTCTCTCGCGTATGCTACTAAATCTAGCTAGTTAATTAGGTTTTATTGTATGATATATCTATTTTTTTTTTCCTCCTTCTTCTAAAGTTCACGGTCGATCAATTCAGTGTGGTATATAGATTTTTTGAATACAATTGTTAAGTATAATGTAATTCCAGGGAACTGACTTTATTGGACGTGTCTATTTTTCTTTAGCACTATCGTTGAAGTTTAATTATTTCTATTCATCTCATGGAGGTTACAGAACGTGAAAGTAATACGTTCATATATTGTTTTTGTATGTATTTTTCTAGTATTTTTACACGTTCAAAAACATTAATTGCATTGAAACCAGAAGCCGATGAAACCCTCCTTTGAAGTCTACTACTCCAATGTTCCATATAGCGCTCCTCTCTGTATGGGTAAAATTCCCAATTTTACGAGTTAGAAGGGGTCCTACTTCATCCCCCCCTGTCTACGGAAAATTGGAAATTCTCTCTCTGCACAAACGACGACGTTTTTTGGACGAACTCCAAGGCTGCTAAAGATATTCGCTCGACGAACTCCCGCTCCGAAAACATCTACCGTTAGGAGGCGTACGAATCGCGCCTTTTGAGAATAACCCATACAAAGAGGGGTAGACAAGACTAGGGAGTAATAGACTTCAAAGGAGGGTTTCATCGGCTTCTGCTAAAAACCAAAAAATTAAGCTCAAAGCCCGTTCACTCCTGAATGGCATCTTTTCCTTGAGTTATAATGCGCGGCTGCTAGAACACTTTTACAGGGGCTCATTTTATTTAACATAGACTGAATGATCCTTGGGTAACACTCAACCTCGTAGCACGTTCATACCACGCTTAGTAAAACACGAATGTTTTTAAAATTAAAAACTACAAAAAGTATTTATACATATTGTTAAATTTAAAATACCGCTTAGCAACTAAACTATTCATTTCTTTGTAATCATAAAATGGGTCAAAATTTCCATAGAAAAACCCCTTTTTCAATGACAAATTAAACCCTCTTTAAGGTTGAAAGACGCGTCGAAAGTCTATAAGGATAATACAACGGATGCAGTGTGTTTCCGAGTTATTATTAAATCAAGAGAACTTTTGCAGTTCTCATTTTAATCCTCTTATTAGTCCCAGATTTCGTCGTTCTCTTCTATTGCGCAATAAGAAACGCGTGGGGGGGGGGCTATTATCTCCTGCCCCCTTGTCTCCCCTCAGATTATATTCGCTGAAATATAGCCTAACCCCTCCTTGAAGTGTTTCCTCTCCTTCAAGTGATAGTTGCGGATGATTTTGAATATATTATTTATTTTAACACTAAATAAAACCCGCAAAAAATCACGAGAGTTTTTTTAGAATTTTTTAGATCTTTCCAGAATTTTCTAGATACTTCTAGAACATTATGGAAAAAGTTACGGACGTACGCACTTACGGACATTGTAAATTAAGTTTATCCAGAAGCCGATGAAACCCTCCTTTGAAGTCTATTACTCCCGGGTCTTGTCTACCCCTCTCTGTATGGGTTATTCTCAAAAGGCGCGATTCGTACGCCTCCTAACGGTAGATGTTTTCGGAGCGGGAGTTCGTCGAGCGAATATCTCTAGCAGCCTCGGAGTTCGTCCAAAAAACGTCGTCGTTTGTGGAGAGAGAGAATTTCCAATTTTCCGTAGACAGGGGGGATGAAGTAGGACCCCTTCTAACTCGTAAAATTGGTAATTTTACCCATACAGAGAGGAGCGCTATATGGAACATTAGAGTAGTAGACTTCAAAGGAGGGTTTCATCGGCTTCTGGTTTATCTAAACACCAAAAATGTATCTAAAAACTATTTTTTTTCCCTTTAAAATATTTCAATTTTGACGTTTATTTTTATGGTATAAAATTTTGAATATTATTTTAATAGTATATGATAAAAATATATTCATAATTTAAAAGGGCATACTCGCTCGTGACGTCATTGCTTTTCCATAAATTTCTCAAAATCATAGGGTTTCTTTAATACGCGAAAATATTTTGTTTTTTCTTCAAATAAATTTTTAACCAGACCATGGTTTACTATCGCTTTAAATAAATAACCCCTTGCAAATAGTTTTATCTCCTAAGGCTCTTTTGCTTCCATGCTTGGATCATCCCTACATAGCCTATTTCGTCTTGATTTAACAGTACGTACGAAGCTAGACTAGCCTTATACTTCCGATTAGTTTACTTTTAAGAGTAATGGCCGAGTAGCTTTTCTAGTGCTGCATAATCAAGGTGAAATAAATTTCTGCTCGGGATTCAAAATACTAAACCATCCCTCCCGACCGGATTTTGCTTATTCTCCAAGATTTAAACCCCCCTCCCTTTCGGCATCCTCTCTCCTATATAAAATATATACATCTAAGTCCGAGGATTCAATGTGTAGTGTGGTATATTTATTATATTTTAAATAACCAGATTTCTTTGTTTAAAAAGTTTAAGGAAAATTTTACCATTTTCATTTCTCGCTTTCATCTAGGATAATAGCAAGAATCCATTCAGGTTCCATAAGAATATGGGAGGGCCGCGATTCAATAACCATCCTCCCAAACTTTGTAGCAAAAGTTCGTCCGCTTCGAATCGATTTTTCAAGTAAATCGCTCCTGACATCTATTATTAACCCGCGCCACTAATGACCTTGACATAATATTTTGGGTAATAAAAATGGAGCCGACCGAAAAAAGATCTAAGCGTACAAATGTTGCGAAAATTGCGGACGAACTTTTGTTACAAAGTTTGGGAGGATGGTACCAGAGGCTAAAGCTATGCTCCCATATTCTTATGGAACCCGAATGGATTCTTGATGATAGATAACGCTTGAATAATAAATTTTATATTGAGAGGAGCAAAAAAAACCAAAAAACTAACAATTTTCATCGTCAACTGAGGATATATTGGATGTTTTTTTATTTTTAATTATAACCAAGGCTTAGCCACTTTTCGTTAAGACAGATTGAGAGAGAAATACTTCAAGTTATTTATCATATCTAGAGTTAATTTCGGCATTAAATTACCAGGGTAATTATAATTTACTCTGTTAAAATTATCATAACAGTTAGTACAATTTAATTATATATGAATTAAATGAATTAAAAGTGAAAAAATTGTTGAAAGAGGTCACAGTTTAACATTTAAATAGTTTGGGGTCATTATAAGGACATATTAATGTAATTTTTCTAAATCACTGCAGACGTGCACCAGGTTTTGTTACTCATGCTCAGAAGCACCTGCCATTTCAGAATTGATAATTACCCATACAGTTTCATATTCATGTGTTAGCGTTAATAAATTCGTGGTTACTGACATTAAACATCAGCGCTTTATCTCTTTAGAACATTTATGATGAGACGGATAGGGTTTAACCCGTATCTGATTTAGTTAGCAGCGCTGAAATACACCAAGTACTTTTCCCATCAGGCATCGTATATGTATTTTATCAGCGCTGAAGTTGCATAGAGTCGTGAAAAGGCAGAGTTGATTTTGCGCCACTCTTATCTCTCAGTGGGCGCTCGCCCTTGTTCTATCCTTAATATATACTGCGCAGTACAAAATCCACCATATTCGCACCACGCTTCCCTGCCCTATCTGTTGTTCCCCCAATCAATAGATCAGAGTTATATAGAGCCCTGGTGTAGCGCTATGCTACTCCATATACTCCCGGTTGGCTACTCAGGAAGAACTATTTTTTATTATATATAGTTTTTACATTGCGTATTAATTCGCCCTAATTCCCGTTATATTGTAAATTCATCTTGAACCAAAGATGGATCTTTGTACTCCACTCTCTCCTCTCGGAAGAGGAGAGTACGAGTTTCATTGCCTGCTCCGAACTGCTTCAGAACTGCACCGGTGTTATATAGCTAGTATATTTCGATTCAGTCTGGGTCTTCACCGCGAAAGAACTGTAAACCCTCGTGTTTTATTCTAGATATTTAGAATGTGAATAGCTTTGTACGTTGTGTAAATTCAAATTGATTTTATTATTAAATCTAAGCGAGGAGTGAACGCGAGAAATGAAACACGTGTCATCGTTCGCGCAGACGGTACCGGCTTTGCTCTATCAAAAATATATCGTCTGCTTAGTTTCAAAAACCACGTAAATTCTAGATTTTATTTTAAAATTATTAAAAACTGCTTTCCTCTCTATTTTTAATTCGGTTAACACACTTAGTTTTAATTAGTTTTTAAGTATAAATAAAAATATTATGGGAGTATTTAATGAGTGCTTCAAAATAAGACTAAATACTTACATCATATTGAAATATATTTGTTCTAAGTTAAAGCCCTGTTTTCAAGCTTTTGCTTACACCTTTCCAATAGAATCTTGTATCAAATTCAATTCAGCTTATTGAAGACTGTTAAAGTGGGTTTAAAAGCTTCACATTTGATTTGATACAAAAGTTTCTTAGCCAAAAAAATCTTAATTGAAAATATGCTTTAATACCTTAAATATTTTGTTTCGGTACAGAATATTACGGTCAATTTTATCTTCAGATGATACTGCATCTCAAAGGTAGTCTCTAGCTTATATCTATTATTTTTTACTAAGATATAGAAGGCACCTAGGTTTGCTTGCTAGGTTTCACTGGAGGTTGATAATATAAAATTACTTAATCTACGGTCACACTGGCATTTCTTAATCGATTTGAACCGTTAAAATCAAACCGATATTTGAATCGTCTTGTGTTCGCGCACTATCTTTATAAATCGATTTATCGTAGCTTTATCTATCGGTTGTTGAAACCGAATCGGTACGAAACTGGTTCCCGAAGCAGTTTCGAGAAATCGAATCAAATCGATTCGAGAAAAGACGATTTATATCGATTCCAAGGCCTAGTATGAACGCGACTTTTGTCCCAACCTTGAAAAACTGGTACATTTCCCTTGAAACAGGTTCAATTTAACGACCATTTTTGTTGGTTCCAAGGTTGACTAAACTCTATACTTTGTCCCAACCTTGAAAAACTGGTACATTCCCTAGAAACGGGTTGTATTTAACAGCGATTTTTGTTGCTTCCAAGATTGAGGAAAATATGATATCCAATTTTTTATAGTAATATCAAGAATCCATTCAGGTTCCATAAGAATATGGGAGCATAGCTTTAGCCTCTGGTACCATCCTCCCAAACTTTGTAACAAAAGTTCGTCCGCAATTTTCGCAACATTTTGTACGCTTAGATCTTTTTTCGGTCGGCTCCATTTTTATTACCCAAAATATTATGTCAAGGTCGTTAGTGGCGCGGGTTAATAATAGATGTCAGGAGCGATTTACTTGAAAAATCGATTCGAAGCGGACGAACTTTTTCTACAAAGTTTGGGAGGATGGTTATTGAATCTCGGCCCTCCCATATTCTTATGGAACCTGAATGAATTCTTGGTAATATCTATTTGATCTATATTTCAAACCGAAATAAACAAGTATCTCGTAACTTTAACCGTTATATTTATACTACATTTTGGAGTTTAGAACTATATTGTACTATAACCACGAAACAAAAGGCAAAATTCAGCGGGGATTTTTATCTTTTGGTGGTTCTTTTGATATCGCCTACCATGAACGTTTTTCAAAAATCAGGGGAAAAAAAATGAGTTATTTTATTAAATCATTTGTACGTGAAATATGCGATAAGATTAGGGTATAGCAGCAAATTTTTTTTTATGCCTGGAAGCGATTCTCGGTGTCGTAGTTATCAGATTTAAATTTCTCTGCCCTGGGTTATTATAACGTTAAATTAAATTTTTTTTTCTTCGCCGATCTTGCATAGAAATGGCAAAGTTTTTTTTTTCACGTTTTTGTTATAACTTTAATAAAGTATTGGCCGTCTGATTTTTTTTTTTTTTTTTTTTCATGAACTCCAAATGGAAATCGTCTTTTCTCGAATCGATTTGATTCGATTTCTCGAAACTGCTTCGGGAACCAGTTTCATACCGATTCGGTTTCAAACAACCGATAGATGAAGCTACGATAAATCGATTTATAAAGATAATGCGTGAACACGTGACGCTTAAAACGATTCCCGGTGATTTCAGAAGCCGATGAAACCCTCCTTTGAAGTCAACTACTCTAATGTTCGATATTGTGGGTAATATTCACAATTTTACGAGATCGGAGGGGTCCTACTTCATCCCCCCTGTCTACGGAAAATTGGAAATTCTCTCTCTCCACAAACGACGACGTTTTTTTGACGAACTCCAAGGCTGCTAGGGATATTCGCTCGACGAGCTCCCGCTCCGAAAACATCTACCGTTAGGAGGCGTACGAATCGCGCTTTTTAAAACTAACCCATACAGAGAGGGTTAGACAAGACTCGGGAGTAATAGACTTCAAAGGAGGGTTTCATCTACTTCTGGTGATTTGAATATTGGAAAATACCCTTTCAAATCGATTAATGAAATGCTAGTGTAACCGTAGCTTGTTGAAACCGAATCGGTTTGAAACACTGCAACAAACCGCACAGTATAGTCTCTAATGTGAACTTTGACCCAGAGGTTTAAAATTTTTAGAAAAGGTGACAGTCTCACTTTAAGAATACTTGGAGGCTTAAAAAAAGACTTAAGTACACCATGTCACTGTACATCAATTTAATTAGGGATAATTAGATTACAATAAGTGCGTGTTTAACAAAAAAACAGACTAATTTCCTTGTTTCTTTAGAGATAATAAGGCTTAAGAGCTTGTTTATTTCTTAGGTACTTGCGTGCCTTTAAAGTGAAGCTTTCAACAATTTTTTGGACATCAATGGGTTATATTTTTGGCTTTTTGATATAATTGCATAGATATACTTAAAATTTCAATTTTGGATCCAGTTAATGATCAACCAGAAGCCGATGAAACCCTCCTTTGAAGTCTATTACTCCCGGGTCTTGTCTACCCCTCTCTGTATGGGTTATTCTCAAAAGGCGCGATTCGTACGCCTCTTAACGGTAGATGTTTTCGGAGCGGGAATATCTCTAGCAGCCTTGGAGGTCGTCCATAAAACGTCGTCGTTTGTGGAGAGAGAGAATTTCCTATTTTCCGTAGACAGGGGGGGATGAATTAGGACCCCTTCTAACTCGTAAAATTGTGAATTTTACCCATACAGAGAGGAGCGCTATATGGAACGTTAGAGTAGTAGACTTCAAAGGAGGGTTTCATCGGCTTCTGGATCAACTTATTACGAAAAAATTAAAGCCCGCGAAAAAAAAAGGTTTCCACTATTTAAATTAGAATAACTGAATTATTTCATTAATCGTAATATATAATACAATTATAACACGTCATTTCCTGTCATTGTTACGTAAATTCTTCTGGTTCGATTACTATTGTTTTAAATTAAATGAAGTATGTAATGAATGTCTACAAAAGATGAGTTACTATGCCTAGTTGAATTATTTTATAATTTGAATAAATAGCTTTAGAAAAATCCCGGTAACAGGACATTAAAGTCGCAATTGTGATACGGGCAAGGGTAAAAAGAAAGATTTAGACCTTATTTAGGCTTTTTTACTTCATCTCGTGTGTTTCGTGAATAAAAATTGGAATAAAAATATATTTAAAAAAGTTTCAACTCCATTAAATATATTTTTTTTTCACGATTCACAAAACATTTTATTTCCCAAGGCTTAACGATAAGTTTAAAATTGATCTTTATTTTAGATTTGAGTCTAATTTTGGATGAACTAAATTTAAAAAAAATATTTAAAAATAACTGAAATTTCTCTTTTATCTTTAATTATTTCTAAAAAAAGGATTTTTATCCATTCACCATATAAAACGTCGGCCGAATTATTCCCGATGCTAAAATAAATACTCTCCTCTTACCATCCTCATCCTCATCCTCCCTGCCTTCATTTTCCCGCATTCTCATCCCAGAGTCGGAACGTTTGATTTTTGGCCTCTGGCACCCCGAGCTAATCGTCTGCTAATTAGAGTCAACCCTGCGGGCATTATTAATTAACGTCGAAACTAATTCGAAATGGCCGCCTGCCCACGCGCCATCCCTTCGCCAACGCGTTTCCTCTTTGTGGTTTTAAAGAGACCGTGAATATGTAATTACAGATCGAATTCTCGAGATTAGTTTCTAGAGATTACAAAAGGATTATCATATATCCAACACTTGATAAACAAATTAACTAACTAGAAATAAATTCGCGACGCTTCTATCTTGAGCTTTTGAACTTAAAACAATTAAAATTTAATAAAATCCCTGCGACACGTGCTGCGATATGCTCTTTCAATCGCGCGAAATTTCGTTCTTCGATTGTTTTCACGCGCACAATTGTGCGAACAACAACGAATGTCGCCAAAGGTGGAACTTCCTTTGATTAGTCGGAAATTCTCCAAAAATCTGAATCTTTTACGATTTTTTTTGCACAATTTAGGGGCATTTTCCAAATGCTTTAATACGCGAATAAGTCTTATTTTAGTAGAATATATAAAATTAATTGATTTTTCCTTTCGAACCTCTATTGGACGTATTCAGAAAGAAGTCATTGTGAATTAAGTTAAAATATGATTCTAGCTCAATAGTTGGTTGCATTATCCCTTTAAAAAATGGTGTTCAGGCTTCCTTTAGCCTATAGAAATCGTTTCCTCTCCAACTAGCCTTTTATTGGCTCAGTTTCCGGAAGAGCCTTAGACCCCGCACGCTACTGATTTTGATTCGTCTGCGAATGATAGCTACACTTTCAGAATGATATTCGTATATCAGCGGGATTTAATTTCCAAGGTTTATTGGAGACAGAGCGAAGTTCTAGCTTTGAAGATTTCCTGGAAATTTTAAATGATTCTAACTCTATAGTCCGATTAGTTATGTCCCATTTGATTTTGTTACTCATTATTGTTGACTCAAATACAATTTAAAAATTTCCTTTACATTTTACAAGTTTTGCGCAATCAAGTTGACTCTCAAACATTAACTAACAAAAATAAATTAAACTTAAGTTTAAATTCATATTTTTTATTTACTTTAGATACAAAATATATTCCTAACTCAATATATTTTTAGTTAAATTTTCTTTTCAGCTATATCAGAAGCCGATGAAACCCTCCTTTGAAGTCTACTACTCCAATGTTCCATATAGCGCTCCTCTCTGTATGGGTAAAATTCCCAATTTTACGAGTTAGAAGGGGTCCTACTTCATCCCCCCTGTCTACGGAAAATTGGAAATTCTCTCCACAAACGACGCCGTTTTTGGACGAACTCCGAGGCTGCTAGAGATATTCGCTCGACGAACTCCCGCTCCGAAAACATCTACCGTTAGGAGGCGTACGAATCGCGCCTTTTGAGAATAACCCATACAGAGAGGGGTAGACAAGACCCGGGAGAAATAGACTTCAAAGGAGGGTTTCATCGGTTTCTGATAATAGTACCTTTTATCTCAAGAATCATGTAGAACCAAGGAAAGATAGCCTTTATTTATCTGCGTTGCAATTTTAGACTGATTATGACTTTATTAGGGTGGAATGAGAAGATAGCGAGCAGGTTGCGACGTTTTGCGAAATAACTTACATCTCTTCTCTATCAAAAATTCCGAGAATTCTTTACATATCGGGAAGTTATATTTAATACATAATAACGGGACTCAGTCTTTGAACAATATAATCCGAGATACCGAAAGTAGAGGATACAAAGTAGAGGATCGATGTTATTTCGTTACGTGTAAGAGAATTAAGTGGGGAGAATAGGGGGAGGTGTACGATTACGTCACCAACCGATCGAGCAATGTTTAAAAAGGTCCAATCCGTGCCAACTCCTATTTCACGATCTGTCATTTTTTTTCCGCTCCCCTTGTCGGCGTCGGCTTATCGTATAGTTGAAGGATAATCCAAGCGTAGTTTACTCAGAGCTGGGAAAGATGGATTTTCTTCGACAGTCTTACTAATCTCGTAAAGAGCGAGTCTAACAATTGAAGTTAGCGGAAAAATAAATACAAGAACAAATAGTACAGGACTAAACCTGCCAGCCAATAAAAATACGTTTCGATGAGGTAATCTTTGACCCGTAATATCTCGAGTTTGAAAGTTCGCGGTTTAGCATAGGTATGGAGTGAGAAAAAACTATCAATCTTCTCTCCGCACCGCAGACACGAACTATTTTATAGAGACTCTGGTGAGTAGGCAAAATTCTATTGGTTGTTTTAATAACGCCCCGTGATTGGTAAGCCTTGGTAATGAAATTAAGGCTTTCTATTGGCTACTTGCTTGTCTGTAATATTATCAGTTAACGTGACTCGTCAATATGTAATAGCAAATTTTCAGAATCTTGAACTCTCTGGAGGTCAGGGATGGTTTGGATTTTTTTTTTACTAAGTATAGACAGATTCATAATTTCACACGAAGACACATAAATGTAAGGGGCAAGCCCTCCATCTTGAGTAAGAATATAAAAGTCAATAAGAAACTACGGATGGTGCTCTTAATCTTTAGTTAGGTAGAAATGAGACTTCATCTTCATACACTTTGCAAACTAAGAATGGGTTTTATCATTACGAATTATCATCGTAAGTTGGTAGTGAACTATAAGTAAGTTAACATTGTTTATAAAATATGTTAAATATGGCATACTTCCTCAATATTTCTATAGTGTATTCTTAGATTGAAATAACAAAAATCGTACACGTTTTCTCTTAGTTAATGTCTTCTAGTTACACCCCCCGTTCGAGTCGAACATCCCAGACATTCATACTTATTTTTATAATAATAACATACGAAATAGATTGAGTGGGGCCATATACTAACCCCCTAGTCCTAACTCTGAAAATTGTGATATCAAGGGATGATGAAATATTTGAAAAAAAAATTCTTTTTTAAATGGATATTGAAGACTAGGAACGTGATCATTTTATTAGATTAGGAAGGTTAAAATATTCATAAAAAATATATTAAAACTCTGCTAAGGTTTCTCGTTAATTTAAAGTTAATTATCAAAGTTTTAATTTTGTTAAACGCTAAGCCTATCTCAATTTTCATACAGATTAATCGCCGTTCTAAGAAAAATAGGGGAACCATTACCAATAATGATTCGAACGTAGTTTTTTTAATTGATTTTAGAACTCTAATGATTCTAAATTTTAAAAATGTATTCTTTTAATTTTTCCTTTTCACTCTCCCTTTTAAAAATAAGAGGGATATTCTCTAAAAATTTTTGATTTTTAGTGGTTCAGACAGTATCGAACGCGTCTCGTCTCTATACTTTTGTGTAATCCGGTCTATCCGGAACTGTTTGAACAATAGATAAACCTCAACAATCAATGATATTGACTCGACCAGAGTCGAGACAGATCTCTGTAAATATAAATCATTAACTTCCGGTATTTGAAGGTAGATGGCGCGAGAGACGCCGAGTTCCATTCTTGTGAGATTGGAGGTGGTGAACTGTAGTTCATTTTGCGGTTAATAGAAGTTGGCTTTTGAAATTTAAACTTATTTCCGTATCACCAGAAGCCGATGAAACCCTCCTTTGAAGTCTACTACTCCAATGTTCCATATAGCGCTCCTCTCTGTATGGGTAAAATTCCCAATTTTACGAGTTAGAAGGGGTCCAACTTCATCCCCCCTGTCTACGGAAAATTGGAAATTCTCTCTCTCCACAAACGACGACGTTTTTTGGACGAACTCCAAGGCTGCTAGAAATATTCGCTCGACGAACTCCCGCTCCGAAAATATCTACCGTTAGGAGGCGTACGAATCGCGCCTTTTGAGAATAACCCATACAGAGAGGGGTAGACAAGACTCGGGAGTAATAGACTTCAAAGGAGGGTTTCATCGGCTTCTGACATCGTTTTAATTTTACCGTTTCAAATCGATTAATGCTAGTGTGATAAAGATGAATAACAAAACTAGTTGTTCATAAGCGTCCTCTAACGGCAAAGTGGCAAAATAGTAAAACCATCATCGCATCTTCCTTATTTCGCTTATTCTCTATCCATAGCAGGCACGTAGGTGGTTGTGTTAGTTCTTACTTTTGTCCCTGTTTGCCGTTAGAGGACGCTTTTCAACACCAGCTTTTTCATCTTTATTCATTGTTATAGTCCTAGAATTGTCTAATTGAAACGTAAAATTCTTCAATTCAGGGAGAGAGAACATAAATCATATTAATAATTGAGTTTCGTCATTGGAGGAAGTTTCTTTTTTATCCATTCTTATTATGACGATGTAAAGACGTCATATTACAATAGAAACAACCAAAGATATTCAACTCCCTGGGAATATTATTTCTGTTGGTATGATTTCAGTTTAAACTTGCATTTAATTAATAAACTACAGCCTTATCTTTGTACCAAATAAACGAAACGATAAAATCGAACCAAAAACCTTTAAACGCGCTGCAAACTGAAGTTGCAATTTTTTTTGAACGCTTTGAAATATAAAGGTACATAGCCAGGGGGCGCTTTGAGTTGCTAATATTTTTTTCCCTGGACGAGAACTTGTCTGTTAGTTCGACTTGTCAATCATACTCGTGTTTAAGGAAATAGTTGTACTCTAATTCAGGCTGAGTTTGCAGCGCTATCTTACGCAATATTAACAAATCTAGGCTTACGCGTACTGAATACTAAAATTGAAATATATTATAATTAGATACAATCTAAGTTTGCAGTGTGCGTAAAGGTAGCTTCGTCTATCTTAATATTTAATTTCTAAGGGTTTGATATTTTGAATTCTAATGAAAATTGGAATTGAATTTATTCTTAATTCATATCAGTCTGAGTTTTCAGCGCGTATAAAGCCATCATTTATAAAATTTATTCGATATATTTGCTCAGATATACCTACTGTAGTTTAGGGTTGAACATATCTCCTTATTAAAGTACGCTGACGAAGAGAGATTTTGAAATGGACGTGAAAAAAAAAAAAAAACATCGTGCTGTTCTTTTCAATGGAATTTTAGATTGTAGGTTGAATAAGTTCTATAAGAAAGTTTTTTAGCCCTTATTTTTTTTTTAGAAATTGTTTTCTAAGCGTTTAAGATCTTGCTAAATGATTTTAAAGGGAAAATAACTGTTCGTTTAAATGGAGAATGCAACCAATAAGTGATTTTTTTTATCGATTCCTTATTACAACGATTAAAAGTTTACAAAACAAATATTAAACTAGAAATAAATTTAAAACTGGAAAATAGGCTTAGTGGGATTCATGGAGATCAGCTGAATTGCATCCGTGTAAGGTCTAGCGACCAATCAGCAAAGGTCCGTCGTTCACGCGAGATCTCCACGAGACTTACAATCGCGTTCGATTGGTCGCTAGACCTTATACGCGAGGAAATCAGCTGATCTCCATGAATTCCACTAAGCCTATTTTGATTGTAAGTTTTAAATTGATTTCTAGTTTAATATTTGTTTTTTAAACCTTTTATTGGTGGATTAGGCCGATTTAAACGATAAGGAATCTCTTTGTTAACGAAGATATCTCGTATATCTCTATTTATCTCTGTTAAATCATTTTTTTTGGAAGAATCTCTTGGAAGGAGGTGGTTGCTTTTTTCCCTTTAAAGGTATCTTCGCGTTCGCGTACACGTACACGTTCTTCGTTCAATTTTTCAAAATACTATTTCTCAAACCTGTCTAATAAAGCGAAACGAAAAACGCGTGGTCAGAAGTAGATGAAACCCTCCTTTGAAGTCTATTACTCCCGAGTCTTATCTACCCCTCTCTGTATGGGTTAGTTTCAAAAAGCGCGATTCGTACGCCTCCTAACGGTAGATATTTTCGGAGCGGGAGTTCGTCCAGCGAATATCTCTAGCAGCCTCGGAGTTCGTCAAAAAAAACGTCGTCGTTTGTGGAGAGAGAGAATTTCCAATTTTCCGTAGACAGGGGGGTATGAAGTAGGACCCCTCCGATATCGTAAAATTGTGAATTTTACCCATACAGAAAGGAGCGCTATATCGAACATTAGAGTAGTAGACTTCAAAGGAGGGTTTCATCGGCTTCTGGCGTGGTGTACAACAAATGTCACCGGGTGGCCCCTATTCGGAAATATAATATTAGATGGCGAAAAAGTAGGTCAGATTCTGTCGGTGCTTGGCCACGTTCAGCTTCTGGTTTAGCCAAAGCGAGCTATAAAGCCCAATAAATCTAACTGGAAAAATCCTCAGAATTGCTTAACTCGCAGAATTTGCGCGAGTGTGGACAAGTTTTTTCCGCTCTCTCGAGTTCCAGGGAAAACTGGGGGCCCCCGAACCCCCTCACCTTCTCTACTATTCACTAGAATACTCCTGGAAATATATTTCCCTGTCTTCTGCTCTTTTTTTTTACCGGTATATACGAGTGAGCTGACTGTTAAGAAAAATACTCCTAACGTTCGTACGAGCTCAAATCCCCTTACGACTGACTATATATGGTATTATACTAAACATTGTAGTGTTAAATTGCTCGGAATCTGTCTTGGAACGCCCCTCTTTCATCTAAAAAAAGGAAAAGTCTCGTAAAAAATAAGTTTTTTTTAATATTCATCTATTCCCCACCCCCATCCTCGGGGGTTGAAGAGGATACTCAAGTGATTTTTTTATATATTCTATTACTAATAATAAGACCTATCAGCGTACTTAAATTTACAGGAAATATATTCCAGATTTCCCCTCCAACCAATCACGTAACGCCCTGCCTTCCAGCGAACAAAATACTCGTGATATTTTATCGAGGCGTGGTTTAATAAGATTTAACCGAAGTTTAAGTTAAATAAACCTCGGTTAATTCTGATTAAATTTAGGTTAAATCTGATTAAATCGACAAGGATATAATAATAACGAAATGAATTAGCTTTCCCAATCAGGAAAAATATTCTAGTTTGGTCAGAAATGATTAAAATATGCAAATTTCAACAGAATTCCATGAAATAGACCAATTAAAATTAAACAACCCTAATTTTTTTTTTTAAAGATTAAATTCGGGAGCTTGGCGGGACATTAATTTGAAAAGGCTTGGATTTTTTAATATTATTAGTTCAATTATGTCACGTAAATTTCTAATGCTTAGGAAAATATCCAAAAATATTTCAAAACACCGTATTTTTCAGTGTTTCCGAACATTTTTCGGTGTTCTAAGCCCGAAAAACCCGTTTTTCTAATTTTTAAGTTTTATAAACCCCTAAAAAAATTACGAATATTATGAGACTTTTCCTTTAATAATTTCTTTCACTTGACACTTAATACCTCAACGAGACAGCGTCAATATCCTAGTATTACGTAGATCGTCTTTGATGGCTCTAGCTGCCCGTATAATAGCTGATAATTAGGTCAGTTATATATTTTAATAAATCATTGATTTAAAATTAGATTAATGATATCTTATACATTTGAAAACGCGAGACGTTATCGAAAATTGTCATTTTATGAATTTATGAATAATTCCGAAACGTATTAGAATTACGAAGCTCCGTGGTTGCTATGTGAACAGATTTTAACATATTCAACCTAATTTGACTGTGTTCAATGTTATGTATGCTACACTTTACGATTTATCGATTCCTTATCGTATAAATAGGCCTAACCCACTAGTGAAAAAATTTACGAATAAATATTAAAATAGGCTTAGCGGGATTCATGGAGATCCTGATTTCGTGGCGTATGAATCATGCTAAGCCTATTTTCATGGTAAGTTTTAAATATGATCAAAACTTGGCAAAGTCTTCCAAGTAATTCGAGGTTAATTATTAAATTTGCGAAATTAGGCCCGAATAGAGATATTTAAGGGCTTAGGGTTAAAATGATTCACGTGCCATTTGCTTCAGCAAATACGTTTTTTAATGAATTTTATATTTTAAAATTTATCTCGGCTGATTAGGCTTAGCTACTCATCTTCGATACTTTGATAATTAACTCTTCGTGAGTTTTGATACCCAATTTACCCGTGTTGAAATCGATTTAAAAAAAACCTTGACCTTCGTTCGACCCCTGTAAACTTTGTACCCCGTGACACTGTCAACGAAATCGGTTTGACAGTAGGTGTATCTATTCTATAACCCACGCATAAAATATTTCTCGCGCCCACTAGCTATACCTACAGAAAATATCGAAGGGCAAAAGCTATAATCTAAACAATGATTTTTGATGAGATAAAAAAAAATGATAGGTGCGTTTTTTGGATGCCATTCGAGAAAATGTAGGCGGAAAAAGGAAGAAAGCGGCCGTCGCTCGAGAAAAATCTTATCATTGTAGAGAAAAAGGGGACGAAAAGATTGCGCAGTATGTTGGGTATCAGTTTTTATCATCGTTAGTAATTTGAAGAACCGGCTTCTTTTTGAGCCTCATCGTTTCCGTACTGCGCACGCGACTTTCTCTCGATCGCGCTGGAGAAATACGCCGCGCGACTTTACAACGCATGCGCGTGTACTGGTAAACAGCGGGAGCGCCGCCACCGTCTTTCTCTCTAGCGGTTCTCTCACACGCGAAACGAGAGAGCGACGCTTTCAGTCTAGTTTCGGACGGTGAATCGATGGCGTCGTCCGTTTTGTCCGCAGTCTCGGAACGAATCTGTTGAAAAATTCTATCCTGATCTCGCGCTTTCTCAATCCGTCTCACTCTCTCTATTAAAACTCTGTCGAACTCGTAAAATTGATTTTTGATTTTCGTAAATTAAGTTCTAACGAAATTTTGACGGTTAAAACGTTTCACGGAGGAAATTCGAGTTAAACCCGTCTACCGTTCGCCTTTGGACGGGGAAAATCGCCGGCTAGTTGCCGTGAAGCCTAGCTTTCCCTACGGGAAAGCCCCCCACCGATTTACCGAGATCTGCGCGAGTGAAATTACGCGGGTTTTCGCGCGGCTATGCGCCGATAAAACCGGGGTCGGCCCCGTAGGCCACCCAGCGAGTGTTCGTGAATAGGGTTTTTATTTTTTTCGCGTCCCCCGTTTTCGCTTTATCAATCGAGTCGGACCTCCGCCCGTTTATAATAAACCCTCGATAATAATAGGGGTACGGGAAAATTCCGCGCCGTTGTTGTTCGAGAAAAATAGATACTATTTAAATAAAACTAAGCTAAGCCTCGGTTTGTTATTTTAGACGGTTTGCGACTGTCGACGGATCGAAAACGGAAAACCAAAATGTCGTGGATTGTTCGCCACGCCGACGATGTTGCTAGTAGTTGCCGCGAGATGAGTTCGACCAAACGCCGGTCTTTAAGCCTCGTCGTTGGAACAAAACAGCGACTTTACTTGTCCAGAAACAAAAACGGCTGTTCCTCGTCACCATCCGTTCATCTTTCCGCGACCAGCGGTTCTTCTTTGTTTTTTCTTCTGCTACTCTTCATCATCTCGACTCCGCAATGTTGTGGTGAGTCCTGGTTTTCTCTATTTTCTTTATATTTTTTGTCGGGTACCGTGGTCTTAAAAACTACGAGCGGTATCAGACGTTGTGTCGGACATCGCTGTTTTAACGGTGACAGATTTAGGAGGGGACTTTTTCTTCTATAAGCTATTTATCGAGTACTTGGGAGGTTGCGGGTTTTGAGGGTTTGGTAAATTATACGATGTATACCAAGAAACAAAGTGACAGTTGACGTTTCCTTAAGTAATATTTCTTTCGAAGCTAAATGTGGGTCACTGTTGGATAAAAATAAATATTGAGTACCGTAATATAACTATTTCCGAACTGTTCATGCTGTTTAAGATATGATAAGGCATCGTAAATTGGTGAAAAGATAAATGAAATATTTCAATCGTGTTTGGGGAGTTTTAAAAAATAGGCTTTATTAGCATAAATTAACTTCCGTATTTGGCAACAATGCTAAATAAAATGCCATGATATTGTCACGAATCATTTTTTACGTCAGTAAGGACTAAATTATCTGAAAAGTAATTGGCTGTCAACTGGACAAACCAGTAAATTAGTTTATTTGTATGTTTTTCGTTTCAAGTATGGCCAATTTTTGATACGTTACTGCTATTAAATAATTTTTAACGGCAATTATCTAATTTAATAAGCCGTAAGTTTTAATAAAATTTAATTACTTGCCTGAGGGGTCTCCTTGTTAAGTACACGCTACAGTTTAGGGAAATAATTGTAAATTAATAATAGTCAAATAGTTTGAATGGTTAGCAATGAATCGATGTTAAATCAAAGATGGATAGAGGTCGGGGTTTGGACAAGATAATCCATAAATATTTGGTTAATCAGTTAATTATTAATAATATTCAGTTAAATATTCCCGTGGATAATTTCTAATTATGAATGAAGATAAATAAACAGATATTATTTTGTCCAAACGCCTACTTGAAAATATCAGGGAATTTTTAAATATTGACAAAAAAATCAGGGAAATTAGTAAAGTACCAAATCATAAACTTAAATGACACTAAGTTGTAATGACCTTAGTCAGCTGAAACTGTAGTTTTAATTAGGTTTAAAACATTTGGTGCACTTGGAAATATCGGGGAAAATTCCCTTATAAAACTTCAGGGAAAATCAGGGAAATATATGAAACCTGTAAAATATTGCGATGAATTCCAACCTATTGACAGTTAAATATTGCATAAATTAGTGTCTTATTAAGCCGAAAATTTTTATCTCGGGCCTATTTAATAGAACTGGTTATCGCTGGGTATAAAACTTAAGAGATCCTGTTTACGCTTCGTTTAAGACGAGCTAATTTGATTAGAAGCGACTAATTAGATTATCTTAATTGGTTTAACCCGGGAACTAAAACGAAACGCTACGTATATCCAACGAATATACGTCTATTTCTCCGAATTAAGCTCGTTAAATGTCGTAAAATTTCCATTAAACCAATTTAGTTGCTTTCCTCGTTCGCGATAGATTTCAAAATTACGCGTGTCTCATCAGTTTTATAGTGTTGAACATAATTTAAAATGTCAGTTGGTTTCCCATCCTAAATCAACGATTAATTTTCTTAATTGGCTAGATGTAGGTTTTAGGAAATTTAGAATTCTCTGGACACCTATCTCAATATATAAATATAACTAAACCTAGCGTTCAAAAGCGTCCTCTAACGGCAAGCAAACAGTGGCAAAATAGTAACTATAAAAAATCGTCATCAGTGATGGCGGCTATGTACAGAGAGTATAGACAGAGGCGGTTTTATTAGTTTTGCCAGCACCGTTTGCCGTTAGAGGAAGCTTTTGAACGGCAGTTTTTGTTATTCATATTTATCTATTAAAGATAAGGCCATTGTTAATATTCCTAGCTCAAGTCGTATAAAATTACAGGGTTGCCACAGGTCAGGGAAAGCAGGGAAAAGTCAGGAATTTTGAAAATGAACCAAAAAAGTCAGGAATTTTGAAAATGAACCAAAAAAGTCAGGAATTTTGAAAATGAATCAAAAAAGTCAGGGAATTTTGAAAATGAATCAAAAAAGTCAGGGAATTTTGAAAATGAATCAAAAAAAGTCGGGGAATTTTGAAAATGAATCAAAAAAAGTCGGGGAATTTTGAAAATGAATCAAAAAAGTCAGGGAATTTTGAAAATGAATCAAAAAAGTCAGGGAATTTTGAAAATGAATCAAAAAAGTCAGGGAATTTTGAAAATGAATCAAAAAAGTCAGGGAATTTTGAAAATGAATCAAAAAAGTCAGGGAATTTTGAAAATGAATCAAAAAAGTCAGGGAATTTTGAAAATGAACCAAAAAAGTCAGGAATTTTGAAAATGAACCAAAAAAGTCAGGAATTTTGAAAATGAACCAAAAAAGTCAGGAATTTTGAAAATGAACCAAAAAAGTTGGGGAATTTTAAGATATTTTAAAAAGTCAGGGAATAGTCAGGGAATTTAAAGATCTTTCAAGAAGCCACGAAATTTCAATCATTATCTGCAGAAAAAGTTTGAAACTGACCGTGTCAGTTGTATAGATTAGAACAAATTGGGTAGTATTAGCTGAATCGGTCAGGGAAAATCCTGGAAAAGTCAGGGAATTTGAATCTGAAAGAACTGTGGCAACCCTGAATTATGCTACGCTTTGCTTATTTTAAATTGTCTATTAAAAAAACATGTTTAATCAATCTAATTCATTCATTATCCCTTTAATATTTTAATTCTTTAAATTTATATACTGTTTATAATTAATATCGTTGTGTATATTACTAAAACAATGGAAATTTGAGACGATATCTGACACCACCTTGCAAAGCGAGCTTCGGCACGTCACGCGTTTGTTTAACCTAGAGACAATCTCCTCCAATTGCCACTTATCATCGTCGATCCTAAACACAACAACGTTATAGTTCTCCTCTCTCACTACTAAACTTTCTGGTTAAACCGTTGTAGAAAGAGCTTTCTAGCTTTTAAATCTCTTAATGAATGGCGTCAGGATAAGTTGAAAGCCCGAACCAAAAGCTAGGTGGCTTTTCGCTTTCGCTGTTAATTTGATTTGACGCGTGATTAAAGGATCGTCACACCACTAACGTAGGCGTTTAAAAAGAAGAAAAAAAAACTAGCTCTGAACTAAGTGTATATACGCAACCTAAAAACTCTTAAACCTTTTTTTTTCTGGCTTTTAAGGGTTAAACTTCTAAGGGTTTTAGAACTAGTTTTAGGGCTTATTAGTTTGATCGAAACTTTATAAAGTAAGGCCGCGTTCATACTAAGCCTTGGAATCGATTGAAATCGTTACAAAAGGTTTCCCTAGAGTCGTATGAACGGGAAATTGTATTTTCTCGTATCGATTTGATCAGATGCCGATGAAATCCTCCTTTGAAGTCTATTACTCCCGGGTCTTGTCTACCCCTCTCTGTATGGGTTATTCTCAAAAGGCGCGATTCGTACGCCACCTAACGGTAGATATTTTCGGAGCGGGAGTTCGTCGAGCGAATATCTCTAGCAGCCTCGGAGTTCGTCCAAAAAACGTCGTCGTTTGTGGAGAGAGAGAATTTCCAATTTTCCGTAGACAGGGGAGATGAAGTAGGACCCCTTCTAACTCGTAAAATTGGGAATTTTACCCATACAGAGAGGAGCGCTATATGGAACATTGGAGTAGTAGACTTCAAAGGAGGGTTTCATCGGCTTCTGATTTGATTCGAAATCTCGAAGCTGCTTCGGGAACCAGTTTCGTACCGATTCGGCTGGTTTCAACAACCGATAGATGAAGCTACGATAAATCGATTTATAAAGATAATGCTTGAATCCTTGACGCTTAAAACGATATCTGTCGATTTGAATATTGGTTTGATTTTATCGTTTCAAATCGATTAAGAAACGCTAGTGTGACCGTAGCTAATTTGAGTGACGTTTTCGGAAAGATCGTTAATAAAACTATTCGAAATACATCACGTGGCTATTTTATAGGTTCCATACTATATCAAATAAAATAAATATAAATAAAATAAAATAGATTAGAGCTTCAGATGATTCTCGCTCGTTCTGGCACGCAATTTAAGGTTGTTTTAACTTTTAGCGAACCCCTCTTGTTAAATGTTCTTATTTGAGAGCCCACACTTTTTTTTTTTTTTTTTGTACCGAACGTCTAAGGTTTTGATCTTGACTCGGTTATTTAAAAGATTTTTGGCGTATTTCCTAAAACCCACTTTTTTTCTGAAATAAAAAATAGACTTTCAATCTTCTTATCCATTAAAATTATAGCCTAACTAATGAGTTCACGAATGGTATTTGGAAAAAAAAAACTTATATCCAATATATTAAAATAGGGTTGCCACAGGTCAGGGAAAAGTCAGGGAATTGGAAAATGAATCAAGAAAGTCAGGGAATTTAAAGATCTTTCAAGAAGCTAGGAAATTACAATCATTATCTGCGGAAAATATTTGGAGCTGTGTCAGTTGTATAGATTAGAACAAAGATACGCGTGCAACAAAGTTTGTAGTGCTTTTTATAAAAAAAAAAAGGTTTAAAATTATGTAGTATTAGCTGAAACGGTCAGGGAAAATCGTTGGAAAAGGTCAGGGAATTTTTAAAACTGAAAAAACTGTGGCAACCATGATATAAAATGAAGAGGCAGAATCCCTTGAATTTTTGTTTAAATACCTTTAGTAAAAATATAAAAACCGAGGTAGATAGAAATATTATCAGAAGTAGATGAACCCTCCTTTGAAGTCTATTACTCCCTGGTCTTGTCTACCCCTCTCTGTATGGGTTATTCTCAAAAGGCGCGATTCGTACGCCTCCTAAAGGTCCGTTTACAAAAGAGCGGAAAGCTGAAGCGTAAGCCGATGCATGGAACAATAACAAGAGGAGGCATAGTTTCCAAAATCTCATTTTTAAACGATGTATGAACCTATGCCTCCTGTTGTTATTGCTCCATGCATCGGCTTACGCTTCAGCTTTCCGCTCTTTTGTAAACGGGCCTTAACGGTAGATATTTTCGGAGCGGGAGTTCGTCCAGCGAATATCTCTAGCAGCCTTGGAGTTCGTCAATAAACGTCGTCGTTTGTGGAGAGAGAGAGAATTTCCAATTTTACGTAGACAGTGGGGTATGAAGTAGGACCCCTCCGATCTCGTAAAATTGGGAATTTTACCCATACAGAGAGGAGCGCTATATCGAACATTAGAGTAGTAGACTTCAAAGGAGGGTTTCATCTACTTCTGATATTATCTATATAATTTAGTTTTAAAAATATTTTTTTAATCTGATTTTGTTCGTCGATTGAATTAGATGTAATTCAGTTGATAGCGGAAAGAAAATAGATAATGACATCATTCAACTTTTGCTTTAAACTTAATTGTCTCGTAATCATTAGACTAATTAAATATCTTTAACAGCTATCGAGGTTTTGAGTCGAATATGCTAATTAAAGTCAAATTTATGGTAATTATTCGAAAAGCGCCAATTTAAAATGAATATAAATGATCTTGAATACTATACGCTTTAATTTATATCTCAGTTAAATTTCTACGTACCATTCATTAATGTCCTAGTGTCAATTGCCTTAAAACTTTATAAAACTAAAGCAATCTTACATAAATTAAATTCTAATTCGATGCCGTCAATCTTATATATGAAAGATAATTGCGAAACTTGGAGGCCACGTCAAACTTTTAAGTTTACTAATTTTCAAAACATTCGCCCAACACAAAGCTCCTTCCAGAAGATAAGATTATCTAATTCTCCATAATTTAGGATTTTAAATTAGGTTCTAGTCTAAAGGGATAATGAAATATTTTTATTTCTTAATTAAATTTATTGTGAAAGTTTTGATGTATATATATTGAGGTATTCTCAGTGGTTTAAAGGGAGAATGCAACCTAATAAGTGAATTTTTATCGATTCCTTATCGTTTAAATAGGCCTAATCCATCGATAAAAAGTTTACAAAACAAATATTAAACTAGAAATAAATTTAAAACTTACCCGGAAAATAGGCTTAGCGGGATTCATGGAGATCAGCCGAATTGCCTACGTGTAAGGTCTACCCAACTTCACCCTCCCTTTAGTCCAGATCTGATGATTTGAATACGATACCAGAGGTATATAATAACCCCCTTCGGGGGGAAGTATGAAAGCCCCTATACTATCAATGCTAAAAATCACGA
Source organism: Odiellus spinosus (assembly GCA_963920705.1). Lineage (NCBI taxonomy): Eukaryota > Metazoa > Arthropoda > Arachnida > Opiliones > Phalangiidae > Odiellus > Odiellus spinosus. Next base: position 13,741,686 of record OY987237.1, on the reverse strand, counting down.
ACAACAAGAGCCCGCTGCTGACTATCTAGGCCACTAGCTCGCGCTGGACTTCTCAATGTCGCTACTCTAGTAAATGGTCTTTGTATAAACAAGACGGCTCGATTTGTGTTTAGAACTTCCTGTCTCGGGAGTCGGGCTGTCTGTTAAAACGGAGTCGAAGGTTGACTTCAGCTCGCGAGTTCCGGAAGTGCGCGTAGGGAAAATTTAGTGAGGTTCAAAATGGTGTAACTATTTTTTGGGAGTAAAGCGGTGTGTCGATCCGCCGCGATTTACGCCGGGCACTCGTTGTTCGTCGATTTTGCCTACCTTTCATACTTCCCCCAGAAGGGGGTTATTATATACCTCTGACGATACTTATATAGACGTTAAAAAATGATATTCTTTTTCACCTTCCCTTTCGAAATAAATGCCATTCTTCCAGGATATATGGTTATATTCTTGTCCAGCGCAGTGGCTTTTATTACTTAGGAGACAATCACACGCGCTACTTGTAATAAATATATTTTATTGATCAAGTTAACTAAGGCCTTAGAAATTCCATGGCCGTATAACGCGAGAACGCTATGACTTTTCGACCCTTTAAAGCCTTAAGGGCTAGTTACTCCTGATTTTATCGCCTAAAATGGGCAGTATATTTTACGATGAAATATATAAAACCAATCAAAACATTCGCTCCAATTTAAGGAAAAATTTATTTAAAGGATGAAAAGTCTCAAAATGACTAAACTAAGATTTTCTGCTCCTACAGAGATTTCTATATATATAGCTTTAGCAAAAGTTTATCACATAAAAGTAAACATCGCCTCATAGCATAACAGCAAAGGTCCTGGTAATAGTACCGGCAGATTATGATTCGAGACACTCTAGAGGCCGCAGTCGCCTTGTAAATACTGGAATCGGAAGCGCCACACTTTGGAGAAAATCCAGAGTTATGGGAAGATAATATAGCGAAGCGCGGCCCGCCTAAATTATGCCCCTTTCTAAAGACACAAAATATCAAGCTAGAGACCAAATCATTCGAGCCAGACAGGGATGATGACTTTTTCGCTCTTTTTAGTGATGGGCATCTTTACCTGGCCCTTTGTTGATAGTATTAATCTAGGGGTCGTTGTTTACTTTTATGGAATTATGTGCTAGACTTTTGGTTATAGTTAATACATTTTCTGACCTTAAAATGTCAAAATAAAAATATCTCAAATATAAAGCTTCGCGAAATTTTGTTGGCTGTCAAATTCAAAATCAGAAAAAAAATATAGATTTCGCAAAAATGAATGTAATTAAGATTGAGACGCAATAGGTAGCTACTATTCCTGTGAAAATTCAAACTTTTCTCGAAAGAAACGAGGTTAATTAACCGTAATTTCTAATCATCGTCGATGGAAAATGTTTGAATATTATCAAGAAGGATCAGACAAGGAGAGGAAAAGTGGGATCGGCGCGGTTCCTACTGCGTCGGCCTAAACTCCCACTCTGGGAGAACGGGGGACAGACGGGGGTAGAGATGCTTCGTGGTAAATTGTTATCACGTTTGTAAAACGGATCCTTTATGAGACGCGTAGTAGCCGACGACGCTAGTGACCACGTGGCCATACCTCGAGAATTTCCTATCCCCTTTTCCACCCGAGTGGGAGGTTGGCTCTTCTCTCTCTAACTCAACGCAGCCCCACTTTTCCTCTCCTTGTCTGATCCTTCTTGATATTATTCATTGAAATTTCGTTTTGGCGATTTTTAAACAATTTACACCAATTTTGTAGTTTTGGATGTTTGCTCCGTGAAAAACAGTCTTTGAAGCCCAAAATTAATAAAAGAACAAACGAAAATATATACAAGATGGGCAAGTCAATGAATAGCTACACCTCTTAGGGTTGTAAACGCCTGAAGTAAATGGAGGTAAAACATCGAATTTAAAACTAATTGTCGTAATTAAACACCAAAACATATTTCTCTAGGGGAAGGGCCATTTTTAATCAATTTTTACTTCAGTCTCCCTTTAAAGTACGTGTAAATAACCCTTTAAATATTCTATATCGCTTTTCGGTTGTATTCGCTCCGATTCTCGTAGGCGCTCGGCCGCGAGCTAGCGCTCTATTGGCTAGACAAAACTCTTTGACTCGCGCCAGCGCTGCTCGTAACCCGACCGGTATAGTGTACTAACAAATTACACGAAGGATTAGCCTAGGCTCTCGAATTAACCGAACTTCGTGCCAGAATTAAAATATAAAATTAATTAGTCATTTCGAGAGGCGGAAAAGGCGAGGCTTGTGGAACTCGAGCTCGAACGAGTGCCTCGCGAGGTCTCGTCAGAAATATCCGAGTAGTTTTGGCTCCTTTATACATCGGGAGAATATATATAGTTAAAATTTGGGGAGTACCTGATACGTGCAAATCTTTAGAACAATAAATGAATTTTAATTAATTATAAATCCGTTGGCTGGATGCCTCGTCTGTAATTTCATTAGGAATTCTCGAGAAAGATTTCAAAAATTTATAACTTCCGTTTCACTAGCTAATACCTTTATGAAGCTGATAGCGAAGAGTCGACGATTCTAGCTTGAATTGGAAGCGCGTTTGATGATGCTCTCATAAGTAAACTAATCATAGAGATAACCTGAAGCCTAGCTTTAATCGTGTAGTCAAATCAAAATAGAATCTTCTTTATACGTGATATCATTAAATTTTTCAACGAGGGAAATTTAGGTCAGGGAAAAGCCAGGGAATTTGAAAAGGAACCAAGAAAGTCAGGGAATTTAAAGATCTTTCAAGAAGCCAGGAAATTACAATCATTATCCGCTTAAAATATTTGAAGCTGACCGTGTCAGTTGTATAGATTAGAACAAAGATACGCGTGCAACAAAGTTTGGCGAACGCAATTATATAAAAAATAAAAGGTTAAAAATTAGCAGAAATATTATCTGAAACGGTCAGGGAAAACCTGGAAGATTCAGGGAGTTTGAATCTGAAAAAACTGTGGCAACTCTGATAAGGGTGAATGTTAAAAAGAGAGGAGAAAATTGTGTTTTTTTGCATTCACAAAAAAATAGGTTTTTCCCATAATTCGCTTTATTGTTAGGCACACAATTTCGAGAGGCCATTCCTCGAATGTGGTCATTTCTCGAAGAGATATTGGTGGGCGTAATCTTAGCTTGGTACTTGTTAACAATTGTAGGTAGATATATTTGTAATAATTGAACTAATTTCCCCTCTCAATTCAAATTCGAGATTTCAATTCAGATTATCTATTCGCAACTTATTAATTTATATTATTAAATTATTAATATACAAATTCCGATAAAAAATCTTTAAAACGCTCAACAAATCCTTGATTAAAAATAAAACTAAGTATTAGAATAATTATCTCGAAAATTTCTAGCTCATAAATCGAAAATAAATTTAAATTAAGTTTTAAATCTCGTCAACCTTTTCAAGGTATGGGAGTTCCTTAAATATTGGACAATATATAGTAACCAACCAATCCTCTTAAAACCATGGCTCGTATATCTGGCAGCTATAGCTAGCTAGCTAGCTAGTGGACTCGCGGGTTCTTGAAGCGCATTTTCAGAGTCAATTTGCTCGCAAATCACAATGATCCTTTTCATCTGAGGACAAGCTTATTGTGTGTTCCTGATTATAGAGAGTCTCGTCGCTTTGTTTGCCCAAGCGCCAGGCAGTCCGTAGTATATCCTACAACCAGAGCTAGCTAGCGAAGTTTCTATATAGTCCTCATCACCAAGGCCCGATCGCGAAACCTCTCAGACTTCCGTAAAGACGGTACATAAGGCGCTTGTCTAGCGATTATTACGAAGTACTTTTCTTTTTCTCCTGTTTATATATATATATATATATTCCACAAGCTAAAGTTACGTTTGCTAAGTAAGAATTAATAAAGGAAATGGTTACAGGCTAGGAGAAAAATTGGTTAGGGTGGTAATGAACCTCCATGGTGAGATATGTTTGAAATCTGATAAATACGTCATCGTTGGTGAATGAATTACGCGATGTTTTAGTCTGGTGCCAGTCTGGTAGAGTTATCGGAGACTACTTTTTCTATGAGCTTTAGTATCGCGTATCAATACGCCGTAGCTTTTATCTTTATGCCATCTTATTACAACTCCAACAACCACATTCTTCGTTCCAATAACTTAGCCATCAAAATAAATGTTCCATATAGCGCTCCTCTCTGTATGGGTAAAATTCCCAATTTTACGAGTTAGAAGGGGTCCTACTTCATCCCCCCTGTCTACGGAAAATTGGAAATTCTCTCTCTCCACAAACGACGACGTTTTTTGGACGAACTCCAAGGCTGCTAGAGATATTCGCTCGACGAGCTCCCGCTCCGAAAACATCTACCGTTAGGAGGCATACGAATCGCGCCTTTTCAGAATAACCCATACAGAGAGGGGTAGACAAGACCCGGGAGTAATAGACTTCAAAGGAGGGTTTCATCGGCTTCTGGTATTATACTAATTTAAACTAATTAGTGTTAATTAATTCAAAGCTAGATATGAAATAGATTATCGTTTCTAAATATATAAAATTGTACTTGGACTTCCTTGGCTGAAAGAAATGAACTGTATAGTTTAAATAAAAGGAATGAAAGGTTGGAATCTTTGATGTGAAAGGAAGCCATCGATCCATCAAAAGCATGCCCATGGAGGTTGCAGCTATAGTATTCGAAACTTGGAGTACACGCACTCCACCACACGGCCGGGGCGCGCAGCTATATAGCACACTTAACATTTCTTGGGCTTTAAGTTTTATACACAAATCCAAACGTCCCTATTCTTTCGCTTCTGGAAATTCTTATTTTACGCCTGTAAGCTTTAAAGGCACGGTGAAAAGAAAGGAAAAAATCAATTAACGACATTATATTTGTGAACATGTTTTATTTTTCACCTTCACCACATCAGATTATGAGTGAACCCCCGATCCCTTCAAGATTTAAACACTGGTTTATATATCACCCATGCTCTCACCAGGCCCCGAAATTTTCTTTCATTTAAAATCTCTAATTATTTGTAGTATTATATGGTTTTCGGATGTTATTTAAGAGCAGTGTTTCTATTATTTCTCCTATATTTTATTATAATTAAAATTAGTGTTATTTTTCCTATGTTTTTCAGTAGTTTTAGTGTTATTTCTCCCATGGTTTTTCAATAGTTTTAGTGTTATTTCTCCCATGGCTTTTAAATAATTTTAGTGTTATATTTCCCATAGTTTTTGATTTTAATTTTATCAGAAGCCGATGAAACCCTCCTTCGAAGTCTATTACTCCATGGTCTTGTCTACCCCTCTCTGTATGGGTTAGTTTCAAAAAGCGCGATTCGTACGCCTCCTAACGGTAGATATTATCGGAGGGGGAGTTCGTCGAGCGAATATCTCTAGCAGCCTCGGAGTTCGTCCAAAAAACGTCGTCGTTTGTGGAGAGAGAATTTCCAATTTTGCGTAGACAGGGGGGATGAAGTAGGACCCCTCTGATCTCGTAAAATTAGGAATTTTACCCATACAGAGAGGCGCGCTATATGGAACATTAGAGTAGTAGACTTCAAAGAAGGGTTTCATCGGCTTCTGATTTTATTTTTCCAATGGTTTTTATAGTTTGTATTATTTTCCCATGGTTTTTCAATAGTTTTAGTGTTATTTCTCCCTTGTTTTTCTATAATTAGTGTTATTTCTCATATTTTATTAATCACTTCTGATATTCCTAAATGCGATATGAAAAAATCATTTCCCTGGTCCCATGTATACTACTCTATTAACTAATTTAAATTTCCCTTTTCATTTTTCCTTTAAAGTGGAATTTCTTCTCTTTTATTCTTTGGGCATTCTTTTTTTCTCGCTTTAGGCCTCAGGTTTAAAAGCGCCAAGGTGATTTACGCTTGCCCTAAAATCGATAACGAAAATTTTTTTTTTTTTTCACCGGCCTCCTCCTTTTTCTTTTAAATCTTTTTCTTTCATATAGAAAAGGCATGAAACCGAATTTCTTTTCTTATACGTTTGTACGTAAAGTTAATTACGCGTAGGCTAGCTCGGTACCTACAATGCGTATGTAAAGTATAGAAAATGATTGAATTTTACTAAAAAAAAAAATTGAAATTAAGAACATAATTAATACCATTGTTCGTTTTATTGAATATATTTAAGACGCATGTAGTTTAGAATTTATTTTAACCGTGTGCTTTTGTATGAAGTAATGAAACAAGATTAATTAGATTAATTTTATATTCTTTAAAGGGATAATGCAACCTAACAAGTTTAATTATTTATTTTTTAAATAGATCTAATCCATCTGTATGTTTTTAAAACTTACCCGGAAAATAGGCTTAGCTTGATTCATTGAGATCCTGAATTATTTTCTCCTTGAACGATCTAAAACCAATGAGCAAAGGCCCCTTTGCTTAGGCGAGAAACTTAAAATAACTTGAAATTATCGTAATAAATCCTAATCATATCAATTGTCTAAAAGTAACCCAATTATCCGAATCAAAGTAGCGTAACTACACTTTTATTCCTTATTAGATTTTATATTACGTATAAATCAACCCATTTTTTTTCTTTTCTAACTTTGCATACCGCTTTTTAACAAAGAGTCCATATAAATTCAATCCAAGAAAATTTAATATTTCTCCGAACAAGAAAATCCGTCCTTAACGGGAAGGTGAAAATGAAAAACAAGTTCTTTTCATCGGTTTTTTACTATTAATTTGCTAATTTAAACATTCTGAAAATCTACTTGTCCAGGGTTGCCACAGGTCAGGGAAAACAAGGAAAAGTCAGGGAATTTGAAAATGAACCCAAAAGGTCAGGAAATTTTAAGATCTTTCTAGAAGTCAGGAAATTACAATCATTATCCGCGGAAAAGATTCTCAGCTGACCGTGTCAGTTGGATTTAAACATAGATACGCATGCAAAAAGTTTGGCGAATGCGATTATTTAAAAAATAAAAGGTTAAAAATTGGGTAGTATTAGCCGAAACAGTCAGGGAAAATCGTTGGAAAAGGTCAGGGAAAAACCTTTAAAAGTCAGGGAATTTTAATCTAAAAAACTGTGGCAACCTTGTAATGTCAGAATTTTGGGGAAAAAAAATATTCAGATTTTAATTGGCACTTAATTAAAAGTAGAACTTCCGACTAATCAAAAAACTTCCCGCCTTTAACTCCATAAAATATCCGTGACACGCGCTCTGATACGAACGATTGTGGGCGTGGAAATGATCAAGAACGAGATTTAGCGCGTCTTTTGATTTTAATTGGATGCCAAAATCGGAAGGTTTTCGATTACCGATTTTTACTACTCAAAAATGATATTTTTTTAGAAGAAGAATCAATAAAACAATCCTCTTCACCTTCCCTTTAAACAAACGATAAAAATACTAGGAAAATAATAAAAATCATCTCAATTTTAGTTCGTCTAGTTGGTTGCCTCGCTTCGCGTAGAGAAACTGTGGGCTCTTTTTGAGCGTAAAGAAAATTCGACGCCAATTACCCAACTTATGTATTTATTTCTTTTTATATTTTCTCCCCTTTCTTACCCGCTTTTATTCCCGAGTAAAGAATAAAAAAAGAAATTTAGAAAATCCTTGAACAACCGCCACCAACCAAACTGACTTTAAAGGCGCAGTGAAATGTTTAAGAGGAATCTAAATTGATTTTGATTTAGTAGCTCGCGTTTCCAATCAAGATTATTTTGGGTTTTTGTTTCGATATTAAGGTGAATTCACATTGGTTTTGATGGGCCAAATCTTGTTAGAAAACGCGCCCTTAGAAGATAACGCGCGAAGAGTTTCTGTAAATCTTAAGTAAAAATCTTAAGTTTTAAGCAAAATAAATAAAAGGAATGATTTTCTAATGGCAGGTAACAGAAAACCAATTTAAAAATAGGTCCAAGAACTATTGGGATTTGAAATTATGTCAAAATGAAAGAAAAACGTCAGGAAATTTAAATTTTACCCATGACGTCATCGAAAAGTCCGAATTTAATAAAAGATATGCCAAAAATTTGGGGAAACTTTGGGGATATGAAAAAATTAGGTGCAAAAATTAAAAGAAATTAAGTGAAATTTTAAAAATTTGTTTAAAATTCGAAGTTTATCTTTAAAAACTTTGACTCATAATTTTAATTTAAACTCACCCGGAAGACGACGTGTATATATATATATTTGCTCCTATAGTAATCTATTCCAACTCGCAACTATTAAAAATCCACACCTATCTTAATATATAAAGATGAATTTAACAAAACCTGGCGTTCATAAGCGTCCTTTAACGGCAAAAGTAACTTACAAAAATGACTTTGTTCGTGTATGCTTTAGATGATGGGTAGGCAGACGCGTACGTGATTTAGTTAGTTTTACTGCTTTATTATTCATCTGTTATCTTTTAAGATAGGCGATTCAATTATCCATTCTGATATCAGAAGAAATAAAACTTCTGCCATTTCACTTTCTCTTTAAAATTTCGAACCAGAAAAAAATTTGTTTTTAAATTGATTTTTATCCCATCTTCTACTCCCCCTTTATAACTTTTACCATAGTTACGAGCTCCGTTTAAAATGAATTATTGGCCTTATTTTCTTCTGAAACTCTCGTAGCTTTATATAGCGGCGGAACACGCATCCATACCCTCCCCATCTTTAAGGAGTCTTTACCTTCACTATATTACTTTTTTGTTCGAGACTTGTTTGCTGGCTGGTTATCTTTTGATGCGCCAATTGAAGAGAATTTTTCAGGATTTTTTTTTGCTCTATCTACTTCTTGTTTCTTCCTAAAATTGGCTTTAGCAAACGTTGGTGGTGAAAAATTATTTTATCCTTAAAAGGTTATTCACGAAGGGTGAACGAAAGGTATATTATATTGGAAAAAAATAATAAACAGGGTGTAGAAATAAACACAAATCAGACTTAATCTCTTTTAGGTTTTACATAAGTTACGGTCACACTAGTATTTCTTAATCGATTTGAAACGATCTATTCAAATCGCCAGGAATCGTTTTAAACGTCACGTGTTCACCAGAAGCCGATGAAACCCTCCTTTGAAGTCTACTACTCCAATGTTCCATATAGCGCTCCTCTCTGTATGGGTAAAATTCCCAATTTTACGAGTTAGAAGGGGTCCTACTTCATCCCCCTGTCTACGGAAAATTGGAAATTCTCTCTCTCCACAAACGACGACGTTTTTTGGACGAACTCCGAGGCTGCTAGAGATATTCGATCGACGAGCTCCCGCTCCGAAAACATCTACCGTTAGGAGGCGTACGAATCGCGCCTTTTGAGAATAACCCATACAGAGAGGGGTAGACAAGACCCGGGAGTAATAGACTTCAAAGGAGGATTTCATCGGCTTCTGGTGTTCACGCATTATCTTTATAGATCGATTTATTGTAGCTTCTTCTATCGGCTTTTCAAACCGAATCGGTATGAAACTGGTTCCCGAATTAAATCGATTACAAGGCCCAGTATAGTTCCAATGGACGTTGAAACGACGAAAATTGATTTTTTTTTAAATCGATTTAAGACCAATTTGATATTTGATCTAGGTAGTTATCTTAAAACTATAATAGCTACAATAATTTGGTTTGATTTTTAAAGGGAGAATGCAACCTAAAAACAAGTGTTTTTTTATTCCTGATCGTTTAAATATACTTAATCCAACAGTTAAAACAAATATTAAACTAGAAAATTTAAAACTTACCCCGAAAATAGGCTTAGCTGGATTCATGGAGATCCCCTGAACTTCCCAAGATTTCTTTTCTTTTCACCCTCACTTTCGAGTTTTTTCGGTCGTGATCCAATCCTTAAAAATATGGCTCGGAAAATTGCCGTCAAATTATGCTAGATTCTAAAAAAAAACTACGGTTTCTCTCTGATATTGAGGGGAAATTAAGATTAATTTGAGTTCATTCAGTTGACCTCTTTCAAAAAGGAAGGGGCGAAACGAATTTGTTTCAGCGTGAGGTCGGAGACCCTATGCTTAAACTTTCCTGAAATTTTAATAATTTTCTTTATATTTTACCTTATATAAACTTATATTTAAATTTTCAATTTATTATTCTACCCTTTATAGTTAAATTTTAAATCTTTTACTATAAACCAATCGGATCTCAGGTTTAATGCGGCTATTAACAATTAAAATGCTTTTTAAATTTCTTCGTGAAATTCTAATTGTATTTCTCCGAAAACCCTTAAATTACCTAGTTAACTTACCGATACTCAAATATTTAACAGAATAAAATAAAATTATCAAAGACAGCCTCGAAACAAACAAAAACATTATTAAAAATTTAATCGAATCGGTAATTATTTTCCAAGTCTATTCTAATTATTTATATATTTAACGCTCAAAGTTGAATCAAATAAATTTACAATCTCCCCACTCTGATCTATCACGGCCTTTAAAACAAAATTTAAATATTTAAAACCCTTCGAGGAATAATTAACTTTAAAACGTCTAAAACCTGTATGTGTGCTCAAAAGTCCCCCAAAAAGGTTTTTGAGGTTTAAATAAAAGTTAATTTATATTATAATTTTAATATTAAAGATTACCTTTAATATATTTTAATTTAAATCTGCTTGTATTTTAGATGCAACTATATTTTATTCAGGAACCATTGAAGTTTTTAAGCATGGTATTAGCCCGGCGACATGATAATACATTTGCGTAGAAAGTTATATTACTTTATATTCCGCTAAGACTTGGTTTGTTAGAAACTGAAATTTGTCTTGGTTTTTACATATTGATAATTAATTTTGATTAAAGCGTACGTTGGCTCTTAATTTTCATCGTAAAATCGCTTAAGGTAATCAAACAGGATTGGTTTATAATCTATAAACCTTTTCTTTACGAGATCTATTCAAATTAATAAATTTTCTGGGAAAATAAACTTTTGGTACCTCTCCAAGGCTTTTGGAGAAATATTCTCCCTCGCAAAACTTATAAAACTTTATAATGAATGAATTTATTTACGATTCGAACTTAAATTCCGTTTAAGTAGTCAAGATATTCTATAATATTAGGATTTTATTGCTTAAAAAAATTAAAAATGTAGAAACAAAGAGTTAAATTTTTAAATTTTTGATATTTTGGGGTATTGTAATAAATTATTTTAGGCTGTAAAATAAGGGATTTATAACACTTATCTTAAAGTAGGCTTAGTTTGGATTTAAGGATTAATATTGAAAGCTTCGTGGATATAAATCAGACACGTGTAATGTCCTAAATTCAATGACAAACATAACTTGTCAGAATTATATACTGGGGTTGAAATAATTTTTTTTTTTTTTTCGTTTCAATCTCCCTTTAAAAATAGTGCAATTAAAAATGATATTGACGTCACTTTGTTTCACACATTCGTTCACCAAACGGACGCGCGAACCACTTGACTCGAGCTTGCAACAACTACACTCCAAAAAATAACTAAAAACAATGCAGACAAAATTAACAAAGCATCCATATATAAAGCATTTCCTTTTGTCCCTACTTATTTCTAACCTTGAAGGAACGTGATTCCAGTATAAAAATTAAGTTTTCTATAGAAAATTGAGTTCTTTCTAAGGCTGTAACTGAAAATCTATCTGAAAAGGACTTGAACCCCTCGCAGGCATGTTTCTCCTTCGCACTCCTTCGTCTCCATCCATTTCCCTCCTTTAACAAATTCATTAGTCACGTCAATATGTCCTTTCCTTCTAATTGGAGAATCCTAGCTTGCAATATACCATCCTATTGGATACGCGTAAAATTTGTATCAGTCAAAAGTTTCAGAGCTTATTTACAATGTTTAGTTTACCATGTTGCAGTAACAAAATAATACAGATAATATAAGGCGAACTATCTTTACACCCTGCAGCTGGACACTCATTTCTGAACGCTAATACTACATGGGTTTTTATAATTAAATCGAAATACAAGCTTAATAAGGTCAGGGAATTTGGAAATTGGCCCAAAAGGTCTGGGGAAAGTCAGGGAATATTAAAATTGACTCAAAAGGTCAGGGAAAAGTCAGGGAATTTTTAAATTGCCCCAAAAGGTTCATGGAAAAGTCAGGGAATTTTGGAAATTGTCCCAAAAGGTTCATGGAAAAGTCAGGGAATTTTGAAATTGTCCCAAAAGGTCCATGGAAAAGTCGGGGAATTTGGAAATTGTCCCAAAAGGTCGGGGAATTTGGAAATTGTCCCAAAAGGTCAGGGAATTTTGAAATTGCCCCAAAAGGTCTAGGGAAATTCTGGGAAATTTTGAAATTGCCCCAAAAGGTCTGGGGAAATTCTGGGAAATTTTGAAATTGCCCCAAAAGGTCTGGGGAAATTCTGGGAAATTTTGAAATTGCCCCAAAAGGTCTGGGGAAATTCTGGGAAATTTTGAAATTGCCCCAAAAGGTCTGGGGAAATTCTGGGAAATTTGGAAATGAGCCCAAATAGTCAAAAATTAAATATTTTGGTACGTACGTGTCAAGGAACTGTTTGATTGGTTGACGAATTGTTACATAATTATTTTAAACCGAAATTGGTCAGGGACATTATTTGGAAATGGTCAGGAAAAACCTAGAAAAGTCAGGGAAATTATCTTCAAAAAATTTGATCGAACCCAGTATTATCGAGCCGGATTAATACAATGTAAAATCTCTTTTTGATAAAAGAAGTAACAGTTCTTTAGAAATTGTTTACTATTGTTTCCAACTCTACAAGAGTTGTTTACGAGACTACTTTTATGCTGTTTAGGTTTAACATTATATATTACTCCGCTCTCACAGTTTTCTTTGGATTGAAAACTCATCTTATAACAAAATATCCAGGAGATTAGGAAACCCGCGTGTTTGGGTCATATATCTTGTCCAATATACAAATAATTACAAGGATATCCGTCTTACTAATAACAACGTAACGTTGGTGATTACCTCCTCATTGGTTCCCCTTTCCTCCCTTTGCCAGTGTTGTACGCACCGTCCCGCTTGAATGAAATTAGTCCTAACAATGGAGATTGTTTCTGCTCCCCACACACTCGTAATACACTTTCTATCTCTCTCTCTCTCTTGATATCTCTCCCTTTCGTAAAAAGGTGAACGTTTCGAACGTGAATCGTGGCTCTGTTTTTTGTACAGAACACTCATCGCGCGTATTTGAGACGCTTAAAGGGGCAATGAAAATATTTAATTTTGTATTTTAATTAATGACAGAAGCCGATGAAACCCTCCTTTGAAGTCTACTACTATAATGTTATATATATCGCTCCTATCTGTATGGGTAAAATTTACAATTTTACGAGATCGGAGGGGTCTTCTACGCAAAATTGGAAATTCTCTCTCTCCACAAACGACGACGTTTTTTTGACGAACTCCAAGGCTGCTAGAGATATTCGCTCAACGAACTCCCGCTCCGAAAATATCTACCGTTAGGAGGCGTACGAATCGCGCTTTTTGAAACTAACCTATACAGAGAGGGGTAAACAAGACCCTGGAGTAATAGACTTCAAAGGAGGGTTTCATCGGCTTCTGGTATTTGATTAAAAATAGATTTATCTTCAAGCTGTTCTTTTGTTTTTTCTATAAATACCGCAGTTACAATCTAATCTTCATTATTTTCATATTTATTCAGCTTATTCGAATAATAAAATGTTTACGCGAATCTCTTTGATCCTCCCTTTTTTAGACTATACATATTAGATTGGTGTTCTTTTCTATTGCTAGCTGTTTGAGCATGCTGCATGCGTCAGTGACTTCGAGGGTGAAAAATAATTTGCGAAATTGTTTGAGAGCCTTATATATATATCCACGTTGTAATATATGTAGCTTCTTTTTAATTGCAAGCACTTTAGGACAGCGTTAGGCGGATATATCGTATTTTTATCTCTCTCCCTCATTTAAAACTATATCTCTCCTGGTTGGTCGGAAAATCCCTTTATCTCTTGTCGTATATAGTATATCGAAGTCATCAGTATTATTTAACAATTCGTACGATGTTACGGTGGAATGATACGTTGTTTTTAAATGATATGGAAAAAAAGTAGTCCCTGAAAATTAAAAATGATTTTTCTAAAGAAGATTCTAGTTTTCAGTTTTGTTATTATTCCTTGTGAAACGGATACGATAGGCACGCTTCGTTATAGAACAAAGATTGGGGGCTGTGGGAAGTTGGGTTCATTTCTATATAGTTCGTTCCATTTTCAGATGACAGTGAACGTAACGCTATGCTTTCCTTGGTATCTAATTAAATATATCGTATATAAAGCGGTATACTTTAGATTTAAATGCGTTGCAAATTATAGGTGAAATTGACTAGATGTCAGTGTTTTTCTAAATGTAATGTGGGCGAAATTGCGTATGACGAGTTAAAATAATGATTTCCTATACTATCAGAAGCCGATGAAACCCTCCTTTGAAGTCTATTACTCCCTGGTCTTGTCTACCCCTCTCTGTATGGGTTAGTTTCAAAAAGCGCGATTCGTACGCCTCCTAACGGTAGATATTTTCGGAGCGGGAGTTCGTCAAAAAAAACGTCGTCGTTTGTGGAGAGAGAGAATTTCCAATTTTGCGTAGACAGCGGGGTATGAAGTTAAATTTTACGTTAAGTAATAACTATAATTATGATAAATTACGTAATACCGAGTAATTATAACACCTACTTCTTGTTAGTGAAATTATACTCTGTCAGTAATTAGCAAAACCGTAATATATAAACGCCTTGTTCAAATAAACAAACGCTTGATTATGTTACGCGTAGGCAAAGACATTTACGAAATGTGAGAGTATAACAGTCGGTGTTTGCAGTGCATTAACAATCTGGCTACGAAGCATTTTAGCTTTGTATTCGCTGTAAACTATAACCAGATAAGAAAAGGAATATAGGAGATTTTGTGGCTCAAATATTGTTTGCGTAACAAGGAAAATTATGGCGGATTTACACAAAATGATAAATGTCTTTAGACTTGTCGCAAATTCTTCTTGAATAGTATGTTCTATAGTTTTTGGGTGGTGATATTTTCGTGGGCCATTAAGTAGGAAACGAATTAAGTTTACTCCTTATATAAACAACAACACGCACATTGACCCAGAATGAAATTGTTAATCCTTCTTTTTAAGGGAGAATGAAACAACAAAACAAGAGATTCCTTTTCAATTCCATATACCAGAAGCCAATGAAACCCTCCTTTGAAGTCTATTACTCCCGGGTCTTGTCTACCCCTCTCTGTATGGGTTATTCTCAAAAGGCGCGATTCGTACGCCTCCTAACGGTAGATGTTTTCGGAGCGGGAGCTCGTCGGACGAATATCTCTAGCAACCTTGGAGTTCGTCCAAAAAACGTCGTCGTTTGTGGAGAGAGAGAATTTCCAATTTTCCGTAGACAGGGGGATGAAGTAGGACCCCTTCTAACTCGGAAAATTGGGAATTTTACCCATACAGAGAGGAGCGCTACATGGAACATTGGAGTAGTAGACTTCAAAGGAGGGTTTCATCGGCTTCTGCTTATACTTGATTGAAAACGGGCTTTAAAACGCATTTTAAGGATATCGGACTTCATTCTCTCTTTAAGACTAGCCCTTAAATTATTTTCTCTCGTAAGATTTATATATTTAACTCATTTTCCTAAAGTTAATCGTTAATCTTTTATAAGAAAACATGCTTTTAAAAAAATAAATTCACCTTTCAAATTCGTCCTTAATCGTTTAGACCTATAATTTAAAAAGCCAAAACGTTTTGACGCTTGTTACACTGCACTCACACACGTTCGACCGACGGATTATTTTCAAGAGCAAGTGTGGCAAAAAGTTGCTTGATACTATTTGCAAAGGCCTTGTTTTACCTCATAGCCCATCGCTTATAAATAGCCAACAATGTCATCATCCCTATCTGGTGATTCGCCCTAAACTTTGCTGGGCGAATTTTATTTCAAAACATAAATGAATTCTGAACTGAAAAATTAAGTGTCGAACCTATTATACTCGTCCTTTATATATTGTGGCGAGCTTAGAAATTATAACCATTTTTAATAATTATTGGTGGGCGAGTCTTTTTCGTAGCACGAAATTACCCGGTCTCCATCGGTCTTACCTTTAAACTATATATACTCGTTTATATACTTTATAATTATTTTTATATTACTTTTGGCCGTCGAGATGAAAAGCCTCTTACTTTTGAAAAATCTATAGAACGACCACTCGCGAGTTGGCCGGGGCTTGAGAGAAAATTTAATATTAGAATTCTGGAGAGGAGAAATTATTATTTTTTTTTCAAAAGTCTTTGAATTTATGTTCCTCGAACGATTATTCAAAACAGCCTTCCTCAAAATTGCAGCCTGTAATTTCGTGATGGGTATTCTCAAGTTTTCCGAGCCGATCCCTTTAAAGGGAGGGTGAACAAACACGCTTAATAAAAATGGGTGCATACGATTCGATAGATTTTTATAGCGACAAAAAATGGTTAAATATTGGTTTTCAAAAATTATTTTGACTCGATAAATTGCTGGCAAAATTAGGCCTGAATTTCAAATTTATCCGCTAGCTGATTGGTTTAAAATATAAACAATATAATTAACCTTTATTTATCCTCGCGTTAATTGGTTTTCACATATCTAAATTATAAACTTAATTTTAATTTAATTTTCTAAATTTCCCCTCTTAAAATTTATTTTCCGACTTCAATAATTAATCATTTCACCTTCCCTTTAGGAAGATGGTTCTTACCCATTATTATTGTCGTATTTGTGATGAGTAGTTTTATAACTGCAAGTGCCAAACCCCATTTTTTTTCAATGGAACTAAATATTTAATGTATATTTGTTCGAGTACAGTGTGTTTTAAATGATATTTAAAATGCGTGGCATTCATCTTACGGTCTTCGTATACACTTATCGTGAAATATACATGATCGCCACAAGCTATTTCTTATACGGTTTGAATTTAAAAAGTATTCCCCTTGCATATCAAGTGGTTAAATTTAGTAAATTTAGTGTGGCCTCAAAAATAAATTATATAAATCTATTAAATGATAGTTGCGGTATGTAAACTCGCCCTGTTAGCTCATTTTTTTTTTCTATTAAAAAGAATCAAGTCCAATTTATTTGTAAGACTATAAGTAATATGATATGTATAAGTGTGAGAAGGTATCATTTTAGTTGTACCAGAGGTATATAATAACCCCCTTCGGGGGGAAGTATGAAAGGTAGGCAAAATCGACGAACAACGAGTGCCCGGCGTAAATCGCGGCGGATCGACACACCGCTTTACTCCCAAAAAATAGTTACACCATTTTGAACCTCACTAAATTTTCCCTACGCGCACTTCCGGAACTCGCGAGCTGAAGTCAACCTTCGACTCCATTTTAACAGACAGCCTGACTCCCGAGACAGGAAGTTCTAAACACAAATCGAGCCGTCTTGTTTATACAAAGACCATTTACTAGAGTAGCGACATTGAGAAGTCCAGGGCGAGCTAGTGGCCTAGATAGTCAGCAGCAGGCTCTTGTTGTTCGTGATTTTTAGCATTGGTAGTATAGGGGCTTTCATACTTCCCCCCCCCCCGAAGGGGGTTATTATATACCTCTGGTTGTACTGATATTGAAACTAAATTCAAACTCACCAATGAGATCCAAGAACGGGTTAATATAGAATTATGCTTTAGTGGATATTAACGTAAAAACTTGTTTTTCTTAGGATTTGATAGAATTTAAAGGAATACCAACGACTAATCAAAATACTCTCCACCTCTTGCTTCATAAAATATCCGCTACACGCGCTGTTGTAGGCACGATTGGGCGCGTGAAAATAGTCATTCGATTCTAAGAGCGTGTCGAAGCGCGTGTCGCGGGGAGTTTACTAAGCTTTACTTTGATTGGTCGGATCTTCTCCTTTTAATTCTTTTCCTATGACTTTTTTTGAAGCGGAATCAATTGAACTTTGCACTCTACTGTTGTCTAAATTGATCACGTGTTGTTATAGCTGTAGAGGTCTCATTTCTTAGTCCTCATACTTAACTAAGAAAAAATGGTCATTTTTTTTAAATACTAGTCCATAGCTATATAACTTTACAAAAATTGCCAATTCAACTTAAATCTAAATTAATTTTCATTCTAATAGTAATGGAATGCTTCTAAAATATGCCCTCGAACGTTTTCATACTTTGAATGTAGTTGTTGACCTAATTTGCTCATGACCATTCATTCGGACACGTAAGGGGTTATAGATATCACACTCAAGTCGAGCAAATCGCTTTGGTATACTCGCGCGAAGCTAGAATCCCCCTGATAATGGCGCGAGCAGCTTGGGGCCTCTTTTGATGTTTGCCCATCACAAAAATAGGGTTAAATGCTTATTCTCGGGTATCAAGCGAACCCGCTTCGTCTTCAGTGACCCGAAAATGAAGAAAACCTCAAAGTATTCTTTTTTTTTGGGATCTTTTTTTTTTTTTCTCTTTCTCTCGCAACCCAAGAAAAAAGAAAATTTTCTGGGGCTGTAACATCACTTTGAGTGACGTTAGATTTCCAAGGGTGACTAGGTCACGTCCGCCTTCTGGACAATAGTTTTTTCTGGCCTTTTTTTTTCTGACCCTCTGTATATATAGCGCTCCTATCTTTAATAACCCGAGGTTTTGTACCATAAAAAATTATATCTATCGGTTTAAAAGCAATAAAACGAAAGGCGGGATTCAAAATGGATTTGCGAAATTAATCTTACTGTTTTTTTATCAATTTAAATGATATTTTAGGGTCTAAAATATTAAGTTTAAGAATGGGAATTCAGTGACCATAAACGGGAAAACTCCATAAAGACGAAAGATTTCTTTGTTTTTCGACTTGAAAGTTTACCAAAACTTTTTGATTGGAATCTAAGGATCATATCCCCTGCCTTTGACTCTTAATTCAATCTGAAGATGATAAATAAACCCAGAAGCCGATGAAACCCTCCTTTGAAGTCTATTACTCCCGGGTCTTGTCTACCCCTCTCTGTATGGGTTATTCTCAAAAGGCGCGATCCGTACGCCTCCTAACGGTAGATGTTTTCGGAGCGGGAGCTCGTCGAGCGAATATCTCTAGCAGCCTTGGAGTTCGTCCAAAAAACGTCGTCGTTTGTGGAGAGAGAGAATTTCCAATTTTCCGTAGACAGGGGGGATAAAGTAGGACACCTAACTCGTAAAATTGGGAATTTTACCCATACAGAGAGGAGCGCTATATGGAACATTGGAGTAGTAGACTTCAAAGGAGGGTTTCATCGGCTTCTGATAAACCCTTTTCCGTTTGTACAAACGAATCTGTCGATGGATCCATTTTTTTTTATTATATATTTGTTTTCCTTGGATTTTTCTGCTCCACAGTACATGTCCTCCTATCTTGGACGTACCTCGCTCGTGCTTATAGTCAGTTTCATATTTAGTTAGTAACGGATACTAATATATAGACTCGGGTTTATCTCTAACAAATGAAATCGTACAGAATAAAGAAGAGCGTAGCTTCGGTCGTGTTGCAAACTCGAGATAGAAAATGCTTTATATAAATTCCTTATTTTTTTAGTTTGTCCCAACGTGCTCTGTGTTCGAGTTGACTTTGTATAAACTTTAGTTTTCAAAGTCAGCTTTCAAAACTACTTTATTTTCAATGGAATTTAACATTGCGTATTAATACGACTCGTCTTTCGATACGCTGCAATATTTTATTGGAATTAGAATATACCCTACCTTATACCTCTTTGAGCCCAGTTTTTAGGGTCTTACCACGTTCGTAACTAGTACTATGCCTGACGTAAACCTATTTTATTTTTGGTATTTTTGTATTTTACAAGCGTGACTTGGGATCAAAATTATTTACAAGTAAATCGGTACTTAACGTAATGGGAAGAACCGAAGCGTAGTGATACACGATATAAAACCTCCATAGGGAAAAAAGTAGTATGTATAACGTCTAGTCATTTTACACGGAAATTAGGAACGTATATTCAAGTTTAAGTCCTATTCAATCATGTTTGAAGTGGATATTTATTTTTACTTAAATACAAATACCCCGAAACCTTTGGTTGAGGGGTTTGACCTATAGACACCCATAGATGGAGATGAATAACAAAACTTGGAGTTTATAAGCATCCTCTGACGACAAACAATGGATAAAATTAACTGTTCTTGTTTCATTAGGTCAGCTAGCCAAACACGATGTTTAGTAGCTCCTATTTTTGCCTACATTCATTTTGCCTGTCACCCAGGAAACAAACTCACCCTCCAGGCTTTCTCTTGCCTCGCTTCCCAAGGGTAAGGTCAAAAGGTGAGCCCACTTCCAGTGAAACAGGCAGAAGAAATCCTAGGCCTTTAATAATTATAGGTTTGAACAGAAGCCGATGAAACCCTCCTTTGAAGTCTATTACTCCCGGGTCTTGTCTACTCCTCTCTGTATGGGTTATTCTCAAAAGGCACGATTCGTACGCCTCCTAACGGTAGATATTTTCGGAGCGGGAGTTCGTCGTGCGAATATCTCTAGCAGCCTCGGAGTTCGTCCAAAAAACGTCGTCGTTTGTGGAGAGAGAGAATTTCCAATTTTCCGTAGACAGGGGGGATGAAGTAGGACCCCTTCTAACTAGTAAAATTGTGAATTTTACCCATACAGAGAGGAGCGCTATATGGAACATTGGAGTAGTAGACTTCAAAGGAGGGTTTCATCTACTTCTGGTTTGAATAATGTGATACTCTCATTAAAATTCAAATCAATTAAAAATAACTGTTTTTTTAGTCAGTAAAGAAATGGGACACGTTAAAAACGTATCTATATATAATGCTAGTAAGTTTTTATATAGCAAATATTTCGATTTATTTTATGTTCCGTCCCTCGGGGAAGAAATTCTAGTCTTCAAATATATAGGCGAAGAAATTCAGTATGATATCGGTCTTTCGATGTTTTTCTTCTGGAAGATGGCTTATTTAAAAGCTATAATGTCTCCCTGGCACATTTGACTCTTTGCGAGAAGTCTAACACGATCGGCCGTTTTTCTCGGGTCTAAGCTTTTAGGTTTCTGAGTAAAAGGGGCTATTACGCGAAACCTTCTCCCCAAAAAGAAGTACCGCAATAATGCTCGAGTTTTTGAGGTCGTTCAACGGATTGATGCCATTTTAGAAATCATCCTTGTTTTTACTTTAAAGTGAGGCTATCACTATTTTTGTTTCTTAAATTTTTGGTTTTTACAAACTATTAAAAACCCATAATCAAAATTTGACGCGTTTAAAAGAGTCAACTATAATATTGATGACGTAGTATAGCTGGGAAATTTTGTTTTAAAGGATTAAAAAATATTTTATAACATTTTGTAGTTCATCCTCCCTTTAAAGGGAGAATGCAACCTAATTACAAGTGATTTTTTATCGATTCCTTATCGTTTAAATAGGCCTAATCCACCGATAAAAAGTTTACAATACAAATATTAAACTAGAAATATATTTAAAACTTACCCTGAAAATAGGCTTAGCGGGATTCATGGAGATCCTGAATCGCGTCCGTGTAAGGTCTAGCGACCAATGAGCAAAGGCCCGTCGTTCACGCGAGATCTCCAGGAGAGTTACGTCGCGCGCGATTGGTCGCTAGACCTTACACGTGAGGAAATCAGGAGCTCCATGAATACCAATAAGCCTATTTTCAGGGTAAGTTTTAAATTTATTTCTAGTTTAATATTTGTTTGTAAATTATTTAAATAGTTTATTAGGTCTATTTAAACAATAAGGAAGCGATAAAAAATCACTTGTTTTTAGGTTGCATCCTCCCTTTAAGTCGTTTTCCTCTCCCTATAATATCCAAGCGAGGAAGCATAACGCTTCCTTAACTTATTGTTTTCGAGCGAAAATGCGGCTCGCAAAATGTGTTTTACAATTTTTTCCTTTTAGAAAAATATAAATGTAATGTTGTCTAAAATCGCAATATCAATTTCAGTTCTCGGCACGTAAAAGCTTATAGACATTCACGTGTATCACTTATAGTAACTGCTTCGAACATATTTGAAGAAAAACAGGAGGGTTAGATTTGTACCTACTGCAACTTTAAGCCTTTTTAATGCGCGACAATTGGATAGACATGATTGTTATATATATCTATATAGTTTTAAGTACATGCCATTCGTTTGGAAAAGTAATTGTGGACGTCTATTTTATTTGAGAGTGAGCAAAGGTGTAAGAACTTTGCAATTGCTAGCCCAGTCGTTGTTATAGTTAAAGTGAAAGTTATTTTTACGACTTTCATTTTAGCAGACTTTGAAAGGAAATTTTATTGAGACGTATTACAAAGTTTCTTAAAATAAAAGTAAACCTTAAAGAATTGTTCGTTAAGTGACGCTCGCTCCATATTTTTTCAAGAGTCTATGAAATATATATTTTAAGTTTTTTATATTTCTGTTGAAACCTATATTAAAATAATTTTTTCACTTGATATATACGAATGTGACTATAATGGAAAGTTTAAAATGGAAATGAAGTACTTTCGCGAAAGACAACGGCGCGAAAGTAACCATATCACGTGCCAAAACGCCCGAGAATCAAATATTTGCTCGTAATTGCGGTCAAATATCTGTTCTCTTGTTCTAATTCGGATAAACAGATTTTTTAACCTATCTACGATAAACAAGCTAATTTACGCGCTTATCTGAAGGAAAGTTATTTAAATTTTGTCTTTTATCTTCTATCTTATCTTAAAGCCAACTGTGAAACGCTTTTTTGAATGAATAGTTCCTTAAAGAATGAAATAGCAATATTATTACAATTATTATTGTTAACCGTAGATATCTGCTCAAAAGTTTAAATACATTTGGACAGATAATTCAGATATAAAAATCAGTTAAAAAGAGATTGAATAGACAAATGGTAGGGTTAAATTATTTGACCAATATATTGGTCAAATAATTCCATAAAGATAAAAGTTAGGAACAAAATTTAAAAATAACTTTATTTTTTTCGCCGAGTCCTTAGTATAAGCAAGAATCCATTCAGGTTCCATAAGAATATGGATACCATCCTCCCAAACTTTGTAACAAAAGTTCGTCCGCAATTTTCGCAACATTTTGTACGCTTAGATCTTTTTTCGGTCGGCTCCATTTTTATTACTCAAAATATTATGTCAAGGTCGTTAGTGGCGCGGGTTAATAATAGATGTCAAGAGCGATTTACTTGAAAAATCGATTCGAAGCGGACGAACTTTTTCTACAAAGTTTGGGAGGATGGTTATTGAATCTCGGCCCTCCCATATTCTTATGGAACCTGAATGAATTCTTGGTATAAGTGTATATCAATACGAAAGGGAAATTTCGAGAACAAAATTCTATTGTGTTCGGATTTATATTCCCACCATCTTTCCACCAATTTATCTTTTCTTCAAAATATTTCATCCGCGATGCTGATGCTCGGAGTTAAATTTAAAAGCACCCCGGCCAAACTCACGCCCTTATAATTAATTAAGGCTGAGAAGAGATTCGCGTAAGAAATCCACCCGCAATTTTCAAAACAACTCGTTTATATTCCAACGGGTTATCTTTGAGAAATATCTTAAAAATAATCGAATATAGAGTTTGATAGTTATGTTTGCCGTCTTTGCTACACTTAGACTTGAGTATACTTTAAAACTTCCGACGCCGAGTATTATCAAATGAATGTCACTACTCATTCGGAAACAAAGTTTTAAAACGAAACAAATGAGAGTGAAAATAATGGTCAATATTAGATGCGCTTTAATTTTGATTTTACTGAATTTTTATATAAATTGTGTCACATTTAAAAAGATATATAAACGCCACGAATACATTTTATGCAAATTATTATAATAAATTTGAAGGGTTATTATTGATTGTTAAAGGGAGAATGCAAACCTAACAAATTTAAAACTTACCCGTAAAATAGGCTTAGCGGGATTCATGGAGATCAGGTGAATTGCCTCGCGTATAAGGTTTACCGACCAATCGAACGCGATTGTAAGTCTCGTGGAGATCTCGCGTGAACGACGGGCCTTCGCTCATTGTTTGTTAGACCTTACACGGAGGCAATTCAGGATCTCCTATTTTCTGGGTAAGTTTTAAATTTATTTCTAGATTAATATCTGTTTTGTAAACTTTTTATCGGTGGATTAGGCTTATTCAAACGATAAGGAATCGGTAAAAAATCACTATTAGGTTGAATTCTCACTTTAACCAAAACAAGTATTATAATTAACTTCTGGGTTACTTTGTAATAAGACAGAAACATTAACTAACGTGACGTAATTTAACTAATTACCTTAGGAAAACATTCTTAACTATGTCGCGTAATACTCTTCAGCGCAAACCTCTTAAATAATTCATCAAATTCAACAAATAAAGAAAAAACAAGGAACCTAGAGCGAATTAGTTAAAATTAATACGTCCTAAAACATATACACGTAATAAATACCTTGTCCTTAGCTGTCCCCCTCCTTTCAAAAAGACTCCATTATTATTCATTAGTAACGTAAAATTCGTGTAATTTATTACCTTAAATTACAAAGCTTTGAAAAGTTATATTAGCATTTAGATGGTGGTGTGTGTGGTGAAGTTACTTCAACTTGTATGTTTTACCATAAGTTATACTCAAGTATGATACTTTCAGCAACTTCTGGTTGAAAAGATGGGTTTGTGTAACTCGTAAAGAAACATCACATTTTTTTAGACAGGAATTATCTAGTGTTTTTAAGATCAATTGCCTATTTAAAATCACGTAAATTAAGTAACAAATAATTTTGTGAATACCAGTAAATTACCGTGAAACGTTAATTACAGCGTAATTAACCAATTTTCAAAATTACGCAAATTTTAAAACTTAGGTTCGAATCGGAATCTTATTAAAATTTGGATAGGCCCACTTATATATCATTAACTTATGCTATTATTTAAATCTATTCGCGCTTATAGTTTTAAGCTAGGTTATAAAATAACTAGAACTGGTTTCAGGGTGTTTACTTGTGGTGTTAAACTTATTCTTGGTTGAGATGGGTGTCTGGGAGTTAAAAAAAAAGGGCGTCTTCCTGAATACCGCGCGGGTTTCAAATCAAATTAGCCACGCCCATACTTTCTAAGACAGTACGTGTCTTTCTTTTATAAGTTACACTATTTATTATAAACGAGATTCTAACCCGTCATCCTAGAATACGAATTCTCCTGGGCTCGCAAAACTCGAACACCCTTATTGATATTGAGTATAAGTCTTTGATTTATTTTTCGCAATTTTGTTTTTGCTCCAAAGTCTTTAAACTTTCCAATAAGTGGTTATAGAATAATATCGAGATGTTTCGGTCACTGTCATTTTCATATTATGTTGGTAGCACGAAAGAAGCCATGTTTTACTGTTATTTCCAAGATTTTACTCGCTTTAAGATAGAGGGAATCATACCTTTTCGTTTGATGTCAGTTCGAGTTGAAATTGAAAATATAAGTTGAAATAGAAAATATAATTTAACATCTTATTTCCGTTGAAAATTGGATTTTTTTTTTTTTACTCAACGGGGAAAATTTTGGGGCCATAAATCGTGTTTGCTTTAAAGTGATAGTGAAATGATTAAAATTAACCTTAATATTACCTCTCTTTGAAATTTATTTTACAGCGAGTAGTAACATAAGACTACCCTATTCCGTAACTGATTGTAATTAGCATTTGGTAATGTTAAATACGTAATTTAGTTACTTAATCACTTTAGTAAAGTTGTGCACTGATAAATTGATTTTGTTTTCCCTTTAATAATGTTCATTACACCTTCTTGTACGAAATTTTAATTACCGTCGAAAGTTCTCGAAGTCTGAAGTTTAAAAATTTCCCCCGCCTCTCGGAAAAATTCATTTCTATTTGACACTTTTTGGAATTAGCCCAGGAAAAAATGATTTAGAGGTTCAGAAAGAGTCTCTCTGTGTGTTCGCGTGGTGCGATACTAAGCTCTTCGCGTCATGGAAGTTAGGGAACCGTCTCTCAGCTAGCTGATTGCACGGGCGGTATCAAGATGTCCGACCATTTCACAACTATACGGTGTATGGAAAGATTTATTTTCTTCACCGCAAAGAAAAAAAAACATATTTTCAGTTTTTTACTTAAAAATTTATCTCTATGGCTAAAAATATGGATAAAATCAGAAGCCGATGAAACCCTCCTTTGAAGTCTACTACTCTAATGTTCCATATAACGCTCCTCTCTGTATGGGTAAAATTCCCAATTTTACGAGATCGGAGGGGTCCTACTTCATACCCCCCTGTCTACGGAAAATTGGAAATTCTCTCTCTCCACAAACAACGACGTTTTTTTTTGACTAACTCCAATGCTGCTAGAGATATTCGCTCGACGAACTCCCGCTCCGAAAATATCTACCGTTAAGAGGCGTACGAATCGGTCTTTTTGAAACTAACCCATACAGAGAGGGGTAGACAAGACCCGGGAGTAATAGACTTCAAATTGCTATATCAGTCGCGAAAAAGTCTGTAATGGATGGGGTTTGTTTATATTTTTATAAACTCGGATTAAAGGGAGAATGCAAACCTAACTAATAATTTTTATCGATTTCTTGTCGTTTAAATAGGCCTTATCCAACAGTAAAAATTTACCAACAAATATTAAACTAGGTAGGCATAGAATAAATTTAAATTTACCATCAAAGTAGGCTTAGCTGGATTCATGGAGATATCCCATATAAGAGCCATCGATCAATATCATTGCTGGCTAGTCCTTATATGGGTAGTTCAGGTGACTTCCATGAATCCAGCTAAGCCTATTTTTCAGGGAAAGTTTTAAAGTAATGACTCCACAAAGAGTTATGAAACCTTAGATCTAAACTTAAGTGTGTCGAAGACAAACTGGAGATAAACTCTACTTCAAAATGTGAGATTAACTATCCTTAAAGTACAAACCATTACAGGTAAGGCACGTCTAAATTGTCGTACAAAGTGGTCAAAATAATCATAGACTAAATTACTCATTCAATGCCCGCTTTTATCTCTATTAGCTTAATTTAAATGAACGCGCAATATTTTGTATACAAACAGTCGCTGTTTATAAGCCTTTTAAAATCATCATATCCAAGCCTTTTGCGTATTGAACTATTAATATGAAATGAACTCGAGAGGAAATAGATGTTCTCATCTTGCCAAGATGTCTTACCATAAGAGTCAAAGCGTGCGTGGGGTTTTTTTTTTTTTTTTTTTAGATATTACAACCATTGTCTCTTGAAAGAGATTGACAGTCAAGAAGTTAGAGCTTCGGGGGCCTCGAGTGTTAAGACTAGTCTCACATTAGCGGTTCTTCACTATAGTTCCGCGTTAAAGCGTAGCCTGTGTGAATACCGTAACCCCTTGTTTAAAACAACCATTTACATTATTATAAGGTTTTAGTTATATATTTGCTACACACTTAGTTTGAAATTGGATTGAGGTTTTTTCGAATCTGATATTACACTTTGATTCAAACGCAATTGACAAACTAGTGGAATGTTAGGCGGAGTTTTATTCAATGTTAAACGTAATATGGGAGAAAAGTAGTGTTTAAAAACCATACTGTAGCATTTTTTCGGGGTTTTTATTAAAAAAAAAATCGCGTGCAAGTTTTAGAACGACTTAGAAACCATAAAATTGCTTCTCTGCTGAGAAAAAGACCCATAAATATTAGAGAGCTTTAATTTTTTTTTACAAGATTGCCTTCAGGGGGTCAAGTTTTTGCCAAAATCTAGATGGTTTAATTTACAAGGAGCTTAGGGGCTGTAAGGATTAAATATTTTCTAACTTTCCAAAATCCCTTTTACTCGGAGAAGTCGTAAATGCTCGTCTTATCCTAACCCAAAATGTGTTTTTATTTTTTTCTTATTTTTTTTTCTCTCTCTCTTGAAACTTAATCCAAATATATTACTATTTCTAAGCTTAGGTTTATACCTAAAGATTCTTATCCTAAATTATGTAATCTATAGAGCTAATTATTAGTCTCTTAATTTTTGAGATGTTTCGAATAAATTATTACCTACCTAAAGTAAAGTTAAGTTTTAATTCAAAGTATATTTATATTTTGCGTAAAGTATTTATCCCTGAAATTATCTGGGAATTTAAATTTTGATCCCACGATCAGTCTAATATTTTTTTGAAAGGATTAATTATCCGTTTTTTATGTGAGATTTCCTTAAGCCTTGGCTGACTTTGATAAAGTTGAATGAGTCATGTGACTATATTCCTTCTAGCTAGTAGCTTAGAGGCAATTAATGTATTTCAAAAACATGCGGGAGAAAAAGATAATCCCGATGACGTCATAATCTCCTCGCGTTCTAACCTCCGGCAAAAAAACTTATTTTCCATCCTCTAAAGCTACGTTCACACTTGACTCTTTTAAACCGTTTCGAATATTCAAATCTATTCTTCGAGGTATTAATTGGATTTTTTCATGAAAGATCTACACGGATGACCCCGAAATTTTATAATTTGACCTTTCCAATTCGGTTCAAAACGGTTTCAAAGTCTCTAGTGTGAACGCGGCTTAAGTGTAATGTAGGGTTTTTATGAAGAAAATACTAAATATACGTTAAAAATAAATTTAATTTCGTAATTACCATTTTAATTACGTTTAAAATTAATTAAAGCTTCTAAGAAGTGAAAAATTGTACAAATAAAATCAGAAGCCGATGAAACCCTCCTTTGAAGTCTACTACTCCAATGTTCCATATAGCGCTCCTCTCTGTATGGGTAAAATTCCCAATTTTACGAGTTAGAAGGGGTCCTACTTCATCCCCCCTGTCTACGGAAAATTGTAAATTCTCTCTCTCCACAAACGACGACGTTTTTTGGACGAACTCCAAGGCTGCTAGAGATATTCGCTCGACGAGCTCCCGCTCCGAAAACATCTACCGATAGGAGGCGTTCGAATCGCGCCTTTTGAGAATAACCCATACAGAGAGGGGTAGACAAGACCCGGGAGTAATAGACTTCAAAGGAGGGTTTCATCGGCTTCTGATAAAATTAATCCAACGTCTTCAGCCTTAATTTAACAATGCTGCATGATTTACAATCATTTTCTAACGATGTTAAGAGTTCTAACCCCACATGTTTAAGAAGTGTTTCATTATTAGCATTTAATTTCCCTTTAATTATATCAATTCACGGATGAAATCTCAATTTTCCATCATCTTTTCCATTTTTCAAACCCGTATGTTTACGGAAATAGCTCAGTGGGAATTTCGAGTCATTTTTCTTTCTGGTTCTGTTAAGTTAACAATAAGTGTAACTAATATAGGAATTTAGTTCAACATTTAAAACAATAGTTCTTCGTGTTCCCTCCCTTATCTCAACTTTTGATAAATAACTTATTTCGAAGTAAAGTCACATCTAAAGAAACCGACACTCGCCTAGTTTAAACCAATATGAGAAAGAGAACTATAAGAAGACGGAGAAGATGAAAAGTATTTGGCAAAGATCCCAAGTCGTTGCTGTTAGCCAATAGGGGCCTTTTAGTATTATATTCTATATTACGTATAGCGACTACAGAGAATCAGCTCAAACTCTGCGCAGAGGGCGAAAGAAAAGAGAGAAAAAAAAAAAAAAAAAAAAAAACTCTTCGCGAACTTATCTCTAGTGTCTATTTGAGAAAATTTACGGAATTTACGAGCCCAACTTACGCTCGTCAAGTGAAAATAATTGAAAGGAAAACCTTTTTGGATTTTTTTTTCTCTTTCTTATTCCAAAGACAAAAAAAATCTTCAATGTCTTATCTTATATTGGACAAGCTAGTGATAAAGTTGAATTAGCGCGAAGTGACTTTTTAGTTGTCGTTAAATAATTACAAATCCGAGTATTACGGGCCCCCAAGGCTTTGGTCCGGTATTAAGGCGATCTGTTAGATACCCTTTGACCTCTAACGTAACCTTAGCCGGTATCTATGCAGCTGTATTGCCGCGGGATATGAAATTTCATTGCCAAGGATGAATTTAGAATATTTCTTTTAAAACTCGTTGAATTACCAAAAGAGAGCGAAGTCGTAAAGTGTCTTGCATTGTTAAATATATTTTCATCTAGATAGTGCATGAGGGTATCCATAAATCATAGTTGAAATAGTTCAACCACGTGAACCTAATAGTTTAACCGTTGAACCTAATAATAAAAGGGTCGAAAATATTTTAAAGGGGTAATGAAACCTTTTCAAATTTAATTATGTGACACTCATCGAAATGTATTTTTATTGGCTGGCTATATCATTTGTCTTCTACGGGAAAAGGGAGGCTGGTAGGTAGTTGTAGAATTTTTGCAGCCTTACTAAATAAAAGCCGAGAAAAATAAAAAATGTAGAAGTTTCTGCTCCACATATCTCTCCTTGAGTTCTCTCCCACCCCTATGTCGACCACTACCTCCCTCTAAGATTACCAATCTGCATTGGGTGCGTCCCTGTAAAAGGTTCTTTGACTATTACATAAATTTTGTGTACTTCACCTTAAGCACGTAAAGTTTAGAAGCCGATGAAAGGAGAGTTATTTGCTTCGTCAAATTGTAGCGTAACTACTTTGGCTCCTGTAATACAAACTACAAAAGTAAAGAAGTAACTGTACGCTCTAGAGATTTTTCTCTCGACAATAGACCTATTATTTTAAATCTAAATTTTACTCACTATATGCTCTTGCTCCAGCGTATTTGCTCTTGCTCTTATAAACGTGGCTATATACCCCTTTTTATTATCCAATAAGCGACACCTGTTATATACAGGTAAATGTATAAATTGTACTCGGACAATTTATTTTGAACAGTCATGGTGGGAACTCTCCCTGGTGGACAATTTACATATTAAATTATTCGAACCCGAAACCTTTATTCGGCGGGAAAAAAAAACCTAGTTTTTTCTTCTTCTTTTCAACGTGTCTTAAATTTCCATAGCAGTGGCCGGCCGGCTTTTTTAGATCTAATAGAAAAAAGGGTTTTGGATTTTAGAATTTTAGTAAGAAAAAAAAAAAAAAAAAAAAAATAGCAGCTTGAATGTATTATCTCCATAGTCAGATTTTGAAGGGAAACTCTCACGAATAACTGTAATTTGTAAAATTCAGTTTTGTTTTTAGTTAAAAACCTGTTTCACGTTATGAAACCTATGTGAATGATTTATTACAGAAGCCGATGAAACCCTCCTTTGAAGTCTATTACTCCCGGGTCTTGTCTACCCATTTCTGTATGGGTTATTCTCAAAAGGCGCGATTCGTACGCCTCCTAACGGTAGATGTTTTCGGAGCGGGAGTTCGTCGAGCGAATATCTCTAGCAGATTTGGAGTTCGTCCAAAAAACGTCGTCGTTTGTGGAGAGAGAGAATTTCCAATTTTCCGTAGACAGGGGGGATGAAGTAGGACCCCTTCTAACTCGTAAAATTGGGAATTTTACCCAGAGAGGAGCGCTATATGGAACATTGGAGTAGTAGACTTCAAAGGAGGGTTTCATCGGCTTCTGGCGGCACTTGATCCTATTTTTATTTATCCAAATTAATAGTTAAATTAATTATTAATTTATCTCGACTTGCACTTTATCTTAAGAAAGAATTTTTGGCCAAAAAAAAAGTTATCCTCGATTTATGCAAATTCTTTTCTGTTTTAAAACCTGATGGTATTTTATAAAAAATATATAGTCAGGGCGAGCGGGCTGGATCGTTCTGTGATTCGTTGACCCGTTATAATCACGAGCTATGGATATAATTTGAAAGTTTTTTCTTCACGGATCACAAAAGGTCTAAAAACCTTACGAACACGTCCAAAGGTCCACATGGGGATAGTCTAGAAAATTGCATATAATTACGTTTATGGCCCTCTTGGTCTAGTCGGCTAGTCATATGCCGGAGAACTTGGTAAATTCATGGGGGATTCATTCCGGACGCAGATGATGGGGTTTTCAAAAATAATATAACCCTTGACGGATGAATATTATTTTTGCTTTCTTACTTTATTTTTTCTCTCTCTCTCTATTTCTTGCTCGAGGGGGTGTGTATATTATTCGTTCTTTTATTTTAGGGTCTTTTATTTTTGAACTGAGCGTAGTTTTACGCTAATCTATGTTATTGTCTGTCTTTATTTTGGACAATTATGAATAGGGAGCAATTACTAATATTTGTTATTAATAACTATATTTAATCACGTTTACTAATGAAAATATTTTTTTGTCTATTTGCAGGTGAGTAACTCAATACCTTTTTGAAATTTCAATTTTGGTGGGTGAGTCAAAAATCTATTTGATTGTGAAAGGGTTGCTACAGGTCAGGGAAAAGTCAGGGAATTTGAAAATGAAGCAATAAATTCAGGGAATTTAAAGATATTTTAAAAAGTCAAGAAGCCAGGAAATTACAATTATTATCTGCGGAAAAGATTCAAAGCTGACCGTGTCAGTTGTATAGATTATAACAAAGATACGCGTGCAAAAAGTTTGGCGAACGCGATTATATAAAAAATAAAAGGTTAAAAATTGGGTAGTATTAGCTGAAACGGTCAGGGAAATCGTCGGAAAAGGTCAGGGAAGACCTGGAAAAGTCAGGGAATTTGAATCTGAAAAAACTGTGGCAACCCAGTAATACCAACTTGGAAATATATTTAGGATTTATTCTACACTCCCAACTGATTCTAACTTAACTATTTGGCTAATAGTATACGTTAACTATTCGTTAACAGCTTTTAACTTATTATAATAGACACATTCTAACAAAAGTGAATTTATTTTAATTATTAAAAATTAGGAAAAAAAAAACAAAAAACTTCATCAATCTCTATTCTCAAAAATAATTATACCCCTCAATTGATTGAAAGTTAAATTTAATCGTATATTATCACTTTCCCTCAATTATATTTGACACCAGATATTAAAAGGTTTAGAAATGGTACCCAACCTGCAAAATTAAAAAATTTGATTGGGAAATGTGAGATATTTCATTTTCAAAACGTTTGGATTTAAATCTCTGTGTTAGCTTAGTATTTGATGTATTTTTGACTAACTTAGATCCAAAAAAAATAGAATTTGCAGTACGCGGAATGATATATTTCATTTAATTTCTCAAATTTATTAACTTCGATATGCGGGTATATTTAGATATCCATTTGCTGCAGACTCAAATTATGAAGAAATACGCAATTAGGGTCGATTTCATCCTGAAATTTCAATTCGTACTAAGCTAATTTAACCTTCTTAATTTCAATGTAAATTCATCTTGGTATCGACTATATTTAAAATCATTTGGAGATTTCAACGCGTACAATGTTGTTCTACATTTCATTCCTGATAAGATTTATTTGAGATAGTTTAGTTTTACATACGCTGCAAATTCACGATGAAAATTTTCTATATTCGAGAACTACTCGATCTCCATCATCCAAAATTACACACGGCATTGATTTTTTTGGGTTAAAAAAAGGCACGAGAGATAAAAGGCGAGATGAAAGGGAAAACTGGTATCGCTCCTCTATCAAAAAGTATTTTTAATTGAAGAGGGCTTGAAGAAAAATCCGCCTTTTTTTGAGAAAGACACGAAAGTGAGAGAGAGAGAGAGAGATAGATACTATTCCAAATTTAAAAGTAGAGAACCCGACTATGAGATTAGTTTTACCAGAAGCCGATGAAACCCTCCTTTGAAGTCTATTACTCCCGGGTCTTGTCTACCCCTCTCTGTATGGGTTAGTTTCAAAAATCGCGATTCGTACGCCTCCTAACGGTAGATATTTTCGGAGCGGGAGTTCGTCGAGCGAATATCTCTAGCAGCCTTGGAGTTCGTCAAGAAAACGTCGTCGTTTGTGGACAGAGAGAATTTCCAATTTTCCGTAGACAGGGGGGTATGAAGTAGGACCCCTCCGATCTCGTAAAATTGTGAATTTTACCCATACAGAGAGGAGCGCTATATGGAACATTAGAGTAGTAGACTTCAAAGGAGGGTTTCATCGGCTTCTGTTATTACGTAATAGAATCGCAGTGAAGCCCAGATTTTAATCAATGTTTTATGATATCGGTAACATTCGGTAAACATTGTAAATTTTGGGTTAATTGGAACGTATAATTTAGTTCTATTTTTGATATACACGTTTAAAAAGACGAATTTTAATTGTCTGAAAGATACGTAAACCCCTTAACCGTATTACTGCTCCATTCCTTTAACAATCTCCTTGTTCGTTTAGCTCCGCTCCGCTTTCGCCACTCGATTTGATAGGGACCACTTCTTCTTCGGTACTCTTGACCATCTTTGGTCGTCATTGAAAGGAAAGGTTTATTATGGGATGGTTGTTTATAGTATATTGTGTCAGGTAGTGTTAGGATGGTGTATTAGGTTTTTTTTCCCCTTTCCTACAGCACCTCTTCTCTAGCTCTTCGGCAGCTGGGTCTATTCTTATCAAAGAAACGCTATATCCTCCCCTTTGGATAAAAAATACTTAGGCCTACACACGGTTAAGTCGTTCAACGATATAAAAAAAAAATAAAGGGTATAGGAGAGAAAAAGTAGGAAGGGGCTCGATAAATAAAGAAGGATCGTTCTTATATGGTTTAAATGCGCCAGAATGTATTAAGTCAAAGAATAATCTTTTTGATTTATTACAATTTAATGTTGGTTTTTGGCGAGATGCTAAATAGTTTAGGATAAATTGCTGATAGCAAATACTATCAAATTTAAAATAAAATAATTATAGAATAATTCCACTTGTTTTTTAATAAGAAAATAAATATAAACGTCAATGACGACTCGTTAAGAAAAAATATCAATCAACTTAACGGGGAATTTTATCTTTTTAGTTATTTTCTTATAAATCATAGAAAGTTAGTTTTATATTAGCCATTTGAGCTTTGAATACATAGAAAAGTTAGTTTTATATTTGACCTTTTGAACTCTGAAGACATGGAAAAGTTAGTTTTATATTGGCCCTTTGAACTCTGAAGACATGGGAAAAGTTAGTTTTATATTAGCCCTTTGAACTCTGAAGACATGGAAAAGTTAGTTTTATATTTAACCTTTTGAACTCTGAAGACATGGAAAAGTTAGTTTTATATTTGCCCTTTTGAACTCTGAAGACATGGAAAAGTTAGTTTTATATTTACCTTTGAACTTTGAAGCCATGGAAAAGTTACTTTTATATTTGACCTTTTGAACTCTAAAGACATGGAAAAGTTAGTTTTATATTTACCCTTTTGAACTTTGATGCCACGGAAAAGTTGGTTCTTTATTTGCCCTTTGAACTTTGAAGCCAATCCATAGAAATTTAGTTTTATATTTCCCTTTTGAACTTTGAAGCCATGGAAGAGTTAGTTCTATATTTGCGCGTTGAACTTTGAAGCCAAAGTTAGCGAAAAATCTAATGTTTGAAGCAAATCCTTTTTAATTAGGATGAATATTAGTTTAAATAAATTAATTTCAAATTGAAGTAAATTTTGATTTTTCCAAAGATGTCATGTATTTGCGCTTAAGTAAACTTTAAAATAGGAAATAGTTGAAGAGCTCAAGGTATAGTGAGCTGGAAAAAAAGCTGAAAAAAAAAATGAAAAACTGATTGAAGAGCCATCGTGATTTTTCATTCGCCGCCATGAACGTTTGGGTGCGCTTCGAAAGATTGGCTATAGTTTCGCCATAAATTATCCTAGAAACCTATTATAGCCAAACCCTATAGGCTGGCTGGCTGGTTGAGGAAAAAAAAAAAAATAAAGAAAACTATTTTTCCCTACATCTTTGTTCAAAAGATGTTTGCAAAGTAATCAAAAGTTGAGGCGTAGTAATTCACAGTGTTAAACCTCGTATTAATAAAAGTAGTATTCCAAACTTTATTGAAAATTGAAGAGTATGCGGACGATCCCGTTTTTCCAAAAGCAAGCACATCATCAGAAAAAAAAAAAAACTGAAAAATACCACGCCGAAAATCTCCAGCCTTTTTTGTTTCTTATACACTCTTTTGTTTTAGTTCCGATAAAGGATAGAAATTTTTTTTCTGTTGCTCAAGAAAGAAACAAAAAAATACCATAAACTTCTATAGTCGGTAACAATTTAACTTTGCACCACGTACGATTCTAAGATACTTCTATTTCAAATATAAAAGTTAATAGAAATAGAGGGAGGTTTGGGTTTACACGCGCTGTAAAATTAAAATGATTTTGATCGTAAGCCTTGGCTTAAAAAAAAAAGTATAAATATCTATGGTATATTTGCCACATAAACTTTTCTGTACGCACACTGTTACCCTACTCTGTATTTCAAAGATATCTTATAGAAGTTCAGGTTGGCTCTCGATGAAGCCTTAAATTGGTTTTTTAACGCTTAAGACTTGGCTTCTGGCGTGCAATTCTTTTAATAGAATTGGTTGACTGCTTTTTGATGAATGAATCTTTTAGAAGCTGGTATTATCTTAATCTATAACCCATTAGAATAACTTAACGGTTTTCTTCTTAGCCCTCTTTATCGTAAGTATACGGTTATTTGAACTCTTCGCAACGTTTACGTAAAACAATATTATGTAATGAATGGATCGCTTTGTCTTAAAGACTTGATCAGTCTAACTAAAAGTAAACTGGTTTACGCAATGAATACAGTCATAAATTCAACAGCTGTTCCTTTAACTCTTAGTTTCCCCTTTAATTGCAATCAGTTAGTCAAAACCACGTAGTAAATTTGCTGATCTATTTAAAATACGATTATGCGTACCATTCTCGTTTAATTTCGCAACTAATAATGACGCGTTATTTTTGCAAAGTTTAGACAGATCGAGTAACATATCCTGTTGACTAAGATGTCTAATAATTTTTTTTTCTAAAGTGATTCGTTCACCCATTTTTTTCAAAACTTTGTAGATGATATTTTTGGTTTATTTTCTTACGATATTCAATGATAGACTAAGAAAGGATTTCCCCTGGACACACGCGACGTGCTCCCTACGTTATTAGTAACTGTTATAGCCGATAGAGGCGGTATTAGTACGTTTCGGTGGTGAGCTCTTTCTTCCAACTATCTCTACCGCTAAGGCGCTTGCGCAGCTACGATAATTGGCTCGATGATCGCTAGAAGCGCTAGCTTAACTGCCCCGCAGAGATCCCTAACTTTTTAAAATAAATCGGGCACGTGGTTTCGTGCGGTGTTTTTAGTAAAAGTACTTAATCCAGAAAGTTCTACCTTTAATTTTAATCTAAAAAAAGGTGACAGCCTTACTTTTAACTGGTATAATTGAATTTGGATTGCTTGAGAAAAATGTGACAGGCTATCTTTCAGTCTAACTAAATTACACTAACACACATCGACCAAAGTCTAAAAGTACAAAAGATATTTCCTCGTGTACTCTTATATCGCTTTCAAAATTGTTTTTCAAATCTTAATTCCTCGTCCATTACTACCTCGTTTCCTATTTCAAAGCTTTGTTTATGTCTGCTTTCGCGGAGCTTTGAGTAATACATTTTTTTTTAAAATAACCATACGGGCATGTATACTGTAAAATCATAACTCTTAAGGTCAAACATAGTTGTAGCTAAGGGTTTAGGTCCATGTTACGTCCTTAGTCCTAACCTCGCGCTAATCCATGTAGACTTTCGGGGAGTGTTTTTGGGAAAAACAGCTAGCTTTATCCATAAATACTTTATATCAAGGGTGATACTGCGTTATATGTGATATTAAGGCGGATGGATACGTAGTGTTTAAACTCTTAGATAGGAAACTAGTTTGTGCAAACTGATATTGACATGGGATATAATACGTTACGGATATAACATAGTTCACCATTATTTCTCAAAGTTTTGGCACGAGAAGTTAGCTCGTATATAGGGGTCAAATTGAGCTGCTCATATTTCACCCCGTTTGATGCTCTAGCTGGACTATGAGATCTATACGTAGTTCGTATCAGTTTACGTCTTCACCACGTATAAAGACTGCCCTTCATCTTTAAAGGAAGTGGTTTCTTATTGTTTAAATAGGCCTAACACACTAGTGAAAAAATTTATGAACAAATATTAAACTAGAAATAAATTTAAAACTTATCCGGAAAATAGGCTTAGCTGGATTCATGGAGATCCTGATTTCCTCTAATAAGACAAATACCACAGAATAATCGGTTAGCCTTTAGTAATGGTTCACGTTTGCTATGAATAAAAGGGTTGTTATAGTTATGGATCACCTTCCCCGTGGAGTGTGAAATATATTGACCGTACAGTTTGCGTCTCCCGCGGTGTTATTAGATATCACGGTATCGGTACAAAGTTTTTCTATACAACAAACTCAACGCTAATTTGGTATCGCTTGTAATACACGTTACGTAACAATATGATAATATTATATATGGGAAAAACGACCGTAACTTTTCTCAACAATCTCCTAGGCATAAACCGATAGCATTATTAGAAAGAAGACATTCCCTAGATTAATTTAAAATAATAAAATTGACATGAGCCGCCACTCCTAGAAATCGAAAAAAAAAATCCAAATATGACCCCTATCTTAAAATAGTCGTAACCTTTCTCTACTAGCACCTAGGCATAAACCGATAGCATTATTAGAAAGAAGACATTCCCTGGTTTAATTTAAAATAATAAATTTGACATGAGCCACTCTTTAAAGATTATTCCGCCACTCATAGAAATCGAGCAAAAATCCAAAAATGACCCCGATCTTAAAATGGTCGTAACTTTTGTCTACTAGCACCTAGGCATAAACCGATAGCATTATTAGAAAGAAGACATTCCCTAGATGAATTTAAAATAATAAAATTGACATGAGCCACTCGTTAAAGATTATTCCGCCACTCCTAGAAATCGAGAAAAAATCCAAAAATGACCCCTACCTTAAAGTGGTCGTAACTTTTCTGTAATAGCACTTAGGCATAAACCGAAAGCTTTATTGGAAAGAAGACGTTCCCTAGATTAATTTAAAATAATAAAATTGACATGAGCCACTCGTTAAAGATTACTCCGCCACTGATAGAAATCGAGCTAAAATCCAAAAATGACCCCGATCTTAAAATGGTCGTAACTTTTCTCTTCTAGCACCTAGGCATAAACCGATAGCTTTATTAGAAAGAAGACATTCCCTAGATTAATTTAAAATAATAAAATTGACATGAGCCACTCGTTAAAGATTATTCCGCCCCTCATAGAAATCGAGCAAAAATCCAAAAATGACCCCGATCTTAAAATGGTCGTAACTTTTCTCTACTAGCACCTAGGCATAAACCAATGGCTTTATTAGAAAGAAGACATTCCCTAGATGAATTTAAAATAATACAATTGACATGAGCCACTCGCTAAAGATTAATCCACCACCGATTGTATCATTAGAAATAAGCGTTAGGTAAATACCCTTCCCTTTTTATCTCCTTCTGGTAAATCTTTCGAGAAGCTCTCATATTCATACCCGCCTTAAGTTATCCCAATGTCACATCGTGCGTGTGTCATTTATCACTCGTTATTAAATACGTCGTATATAAAGAACACGAAGCAATCAAAAAAATATGTAAAATTGTCAAGTTGACGTCCGGTGTTACGGCGGTATTCTTTAAAGACAAGTTGTTCTTGCTTTTATATCTCGCGGTAGATAAGTCTGTGTTAGGTTCTTCATCCTTGCAATTCGTTCTGTGGTTTACAACAGCGTTGATTTCTTTTATTTTATACTTTTTCGCGGACGACATCCCAACTCCCAATGCGATCCTCTGATTTTCCCTATAAACCATAGCTGTAGGATGTCTGTCTGTCCATGGATCTAGGTGTAATAGTGTCGGTATATAAGCCTAATGTTATAGATATAAGATTCTTTCTTGGTTTCACTCAGTTTTTCAACATTGTACATACTTCATACATACACGAACACAATTTCATGGTCGTTCACTATCTGTACCGGTTTACCTCCATTATTATTATTATTATTTTTTTTTTTTTCATGCCAACCCGTTTCTTAAAGAAATACTTAAATAATTCGGGAAGTACTATAGTTTTATTACAATAAAATTAGCAGAAAATTTAAAAATATATTAATGGAATTTTAAAAGATAATTAAGAGTTTCTCGGATTTTTTTTTTGGACGATTTTAATATAACAACTTGACCAATTATTATTCACACTGACATTCATTTACTGATGAAACAAACATCTTTTACAAGGACATAGAAAAATAGAGGTCGATATAGTTAACTTAGTGGTAGCAGCGTGCTACTTTGGGCAACTCAAATTGCCCCTAATTCTTGTTTGATATTTTTATATTAATAAGTATAAGTATTCGCAGAGGTATATAATAACCCCCTTCGGGGGGAAGTATGAAAGGTAGGCAAAATCGACGAACAACGAGTGCCCGGCGTAAATCGCGGCGGATCGACACACCGCGTTACTCCCAAAAAATAGTTACACCATTTTGAACCTCACTAAATTTTCCCTACGCACACTTTCGGAACTTACGAGCCGAAGTCAACCTTCGACTCCATTTTAACAGACAGCCTGACTCCCGAGACAGGAAGTTCTAAACACAAATCGAGCCGTCTTGTTTATACAAAGACCATTTACTAGAGTAGCGACATTGAGAAGTCCAGCGCGAGCTAGTGGCCTAGATAGTCAGCAGCGGGCTCTTGTTGTTCGTGATTTTTAGCATTGGTAGTATAGGGGCTTTCATACTTCCCCCCGACGGGGGTTATTATATACCTCTGGTATTCGGTTAAAACTAATGGAAGATTGATGTAGATGCCTGGTAATTTTAAAATTAAAAATCTGTGGTAACCTCCACTCTGACTTCGTCACAAAACCAGCGCGATTACTGTTAAGAATCATGGATTGACTTGTGGCCATTAAAACGTTTACTGAAAATCAATAGATAATATTCTGAGATTCAATACGAACGCAAAATAACTTCTCAGTGTGTTGTATTGATTGTCGTTACTGGAAACTAAAGCCAGTATTCCGAACATTCGCGTGATTTGGTGATTAGTTTTAGAGCCTGTTTAACCAGTCTTATACCGATTGAAGTAGACCTCCTAACCTTCTAAGAAATACACATAATTTTAAGTATATCTTTCAGCTTTTACGTGGAAAGATAAAAATGGAAATGTTAGTAA
Organism: Odiellus spinosus; assembly: GCA_963920705.1. Taxonomy (NCBI): domain Eukaryota; kingdom Metazoa; phylum Arthropoda; class Arachnida; order Opiliones; family Phalangiidae; genus Odiellus; species Odiellus spinosus. The sequence goes on along the minus strand of OY987237.1, from coordinate 13,700,743 downwards.
GAGCTAGGAGACAAATTTGAAAATAAATATACACGAAGAAAGTGGAGGGATCTGTAAAAGAAAAAATATATTTTTTTTCTATATTAGAAAAATGCTGATACGGGTACCCATAGGGGCTCACGAAGAAGACCTTTTTTTTTACACCCCTGAGTTGTTTTTATCTGTAGGAGTTATTATGGCCGAGATATTCGGGTAGCGACGCATCCGGATAGAGATGATACCCAGAGTCCCTGGGAAAAGATTTTCCGACACTTTATCTTGAACGCGAGTATGGCGTTGAAGGTTCCTTTTAAAAATGGATATCGTTCCCAACTGAGTTAAGTTGACGATGGAGATTGGATCGAAGAGCGCCGAGAATACACCGCGGGTCCAGGTGGCAGTTCATTACACCACGAATTTAGACAGATTCCTCGTCGAGAATGCCTTTAAATGGCTTTTAGTTTTAGGATATTTTCTGGGTAAACTTTTGTTGAATGCTTTTCGAGGGAAATTCCGACAAATTTGTCATCTTTTCAGGCTTCTGATAAAAATCTTTTCTTTTTAGTTTGCCCACGATTAATATAGGTAACTTAATGGTTCGCTTGTATATGGTAAACATCTATTACGCGCTTTACATGGCGGCGAACTTACATCTTATGGGAATTGGAAATATACGTCCAAGAAATGCAACTTTAGGGAAATATTATAATAAACGTAGAAGATAGAAAACATTGGGAAGATGGACTTTGAGCGTAAATTAAATAAATCTTTGGAAATTAAGTTAACGATGGGGAAAAATAGACGTAAATTAGGTAAACAACTAGAGAAATAGACCAAGAAATTAGCAATGGGAGATACAAACATAGAAGGTATTATATGTTGGGAAACAGACATCTGAGTAAATGAAAATATATGCAAACTGGGGTAAAATTGTTGTAGATGAATTAAATGAGGGTGGAAATAGATGTCTATAGAGCAAGCATACCAAGATGAGGTATTTCCTCAAATAAATGAAAAGGTACATAAAATAGACTTAAACCGTGGTAAAAATTAACGACGATGATAAAAAATAGACGTATAGATGCGATATAAAGTTAGACGAATAGATATAACCGAAATAAATCCTTAAATAGACTTAGATGAATCAATGTTGGATAATTACTTCTTCTCCTATATCGTAAAACAATCCTTTAAGCCTAAAATATGAAATTTAATATTTTCCCGTGTAATACAATCGCTGGTTCACTCTATCCTGGAAACTATATTAATCCTTCTAGAGTTGAATCTAGCATTGCGCTCACGTCAGCGACGTTCTTAAACTGGTCTTCAATCCCTCAAAACGTTATTGGTAATGTTTTTTTTCTCCATAGTTGCTGAGGGATTTTTCAAAAACCTAATAGATTATTGAAAATTCTCGGAGACGCGATTATGTTTTCTAGTCTTTTATGGATACAGCATAGCTCGCCACATTTTTCTCCCGTATCTGAGCCTCTACTAACAAGTTTATTTTTTTTCTTTACGCTCCTCCAGTTTTCCCCCATTTTTCGTTTAAAGAAAAGGACTTAATTTAAAATTTGTTTTTGAGAGCGAAGAGCCCGTTTACTTTCGAGGATTATAGTTTCTAAGAATTCTAATCACGTTCAACGAAATAAGAAATACCCTAGGATTTTTTTCAAGTATTGGGATGAGGTTAGTTTATATTTAACTTCTTGATCCAAGTTTTAGAAGTTATCTTGCAAGTAAAAGTACTTGCCAGCTCATTCTTATAATAGCAAGTGATAATTTATCGATTCCTTATCGTTTAAATAGGCCTAATCCACCAATTAAAAGTTTACAAAACAAATATTAAACTAGAAATAAATTTAAAACTTACCTGAGAAATAGGCTTAGCCGGATTCATGGAGATCAGCTGAATTGCCTCCGTGTAAGGTCTATCGAACAATGAGCAAAGGTTTGTCGTTCACGGGAGATTTCCACGAGACTTACAATCGCATTCGATTGACACGCCAGGAAATTCAGAATCTCCATGAATCCAGCTAAGCCTATTTTCCGGGTAGATCTTAAATTTATCAGAAACCGATGAAACCCTCCTTTGAAGTCTACTACTCCAATGTTCCATATAGCGCTCCTCTCTGTTTGGGTAAAATTCCCAATTTTACGAGTTAGAAGGGGTCCTAATTCATCCCCCCTCTCTACGGAAAATTGGAGGAAATTCTCTCTCTCCACAAACGACGACGTTTTTCGGACGAACTCCAAGGCTGCTAGAGATATTCGCTGGACGAACTCCCGCTCCGAAAACATCTACCGTTAGGAGGCGTACGAATCGCGCCTTTTGAGAATAACCCATACAAAGAGGGGTAGACAAGACCCGGGAGTAATAGACTTCAAAGGAGGGTTTCATCGGCTTCTGATTAAACCTATTCAAACTATAAGGAATCGATGATAATCTTTTGTTGTTAGGTTGCATTCTACCTTTAAATATAAAATCCGTTTAATTTTCCGAATTCAAATTTAATATATCCCACTTTTGATTGAATTCTTAAGATGAAAGCTTAAAGCCGCTGAAATCTTTTGATGAATATTATTTCCGTTTCCCTCTCTCATTAAACCTATACACGTAAATATGCAAACTAAATTATCAGTGTTTGGACAACATTCCGTTCTTATGTTGCGTCCCATCGTAAAAGCTAAAATTTCAAAATCTTTCAATTGATTCGTACCAAACGAGGAATACCAATAGACTAAAAATCGTTGCGAATCATTTTGATGAAAATGAAATTTCTTTTTATCCATTTTTTGAACAAGATGGAAAGCACGAAGACCGTGTTAATTGAACCTAATCTCACTAAAAGGTCAACTGGTATATTACCCTACCTTTTAAAGGGAGAATGCAATATAATAACAGGTATTTAAGATTAATTATCGTTTAAATGGACCTAATCCACCCTGAAACGAATATTAAACTAGAAATCAATTTAACACATACCCGAAAAATAGGCTTAGCTGGATTCATTTAGATCCTCAATTTGTTATCAATTAAAGGTCAGCGACCAATCGAATGTTATTGGTAGTCTCGACCTTGCTCATTGGTCCATGAATCCAGCTATTTCTAATCCACCCTGAAACGAATATTAAACTAGAAATCAATTTAACACATACCCGAAAAATAGGCTTAGCTGGATTCATTTAGATCCTCAATTTGTTATCAATTAAAGGTCAGCGACCAATCGAATGTTATTGGTAGTCTCGACCTTGCTCATTGGTCCATGAATCCAGCTATTTCTAATCCACCCTGAAACGAATATTAAACTAGAAATCAATTTAACACATACCCGAAAAATAGGCTTAGCTGGATGCATTTAGATCCTCAATTTGTTATCAATTAAAGGTCAGCGACCAATCGAATGTTATTGGTAGTCTCGACCTTGCTCATTGGTCCATGAATCCAGCTATTTCTAATCCACCCTGAAACGAATATTAAACTAGAAATCAATTTAACACATACCCGAAAAATAGGCTTAGCTGGATGCATTTAGATGCTCAATTTGTTATCAATTAAAGGTCAGCGACCAATCGCGTGTCTCGACCTTGCTCATTGGTCCATGAATCCAGCTATTTCTACAGTACTACTACTTCATTGAACTAACTTATGTTTAGGTATGTGGCTAAAACGAATAAAACAAAGGAAGCATTTGAACAATTTCCAAAGACCCGCCTGGTGATAAAACTCCTGTTTTAACACTCTTCTTGAAAACTTTTCATCTCCAGCACCGTTGGTTCGGCTTAATTTAGTCAATTCCTTTAAAGCCTATGAAGTGATGACTCTATAATGAGTCCACCTACTCGCTCGTATTCTTTCCCCCAACGTAACTACATTGACTGTATTAAGTTAAACAAACTTTTCAAAAATGTATAGTTCATTATCATAGTGGAAATTCCCATTCGTATATATATGCCGCTAGAAAGCTTCTTTTTTAAAAATAACTCTTTCTCTTCGGCAACGGCGGTTTAGTTCCGTTGTAGGCTTAATTATATCTCGCCTTGTTTTAATTTACCCCTTTATTCGTAGCTGGGGTAGCCGAGAATTCGCTCTCTAATACGTTTCGAATGCAAATTTGGCCAAAGCGAAAATTAAATTTTCGAGTCTATAGAGTTCACAGCGCGCGTTTCCAGTAGTCTTAAGAATCATTACGAATTTACACCACGTATCTAAGCTTTCGTTTTAATATAACTTAGTTTACTACGAGATAAAATGGGAGCGTAACTTTGTACGTACTGTCAACTCGAAATAAAAACTAGCGAGTCTAATCTCGGATAGATATAAATAACGATGACGTTACTAAATTATTTTAAGATATGATTGAGACCTTGGACGATTTAAATTATAGATTATAGAAATCTGAGCTTTGATTGGATTAATTTAAAATTAGGTTTATATCAACCTTTTGTATCAGGAATTCATAATTTACTCATAGAACGTGGAAGACCTCCACCCCTCAAAGCGTAACAAAACTTTAAACAACTTATTGTTGGCTCTCTCGAATTGACATTGCTGACGTAAGGGGCAAAACCATATTTGGTTGCCCTGGTTACTACCCCGGTTTCGCCTAAGTAAAATAAGACCGCCTCCTTTTAATACTCCCCTCTCGTAGAAGGCCGTTCTCTCACTTAAGCCTAGTTGTACAATTTTTTTGTACGCATATATAATTTAAAATTTAGATTGGTAGTATTGTCAAAGTTGAGGTTGATTGATACGCAATGTTAAGACTTGTAGCGAAAAAATAGATCGTGCGAAGAAATACGCGAACGTGAAAGAGAAAGTCAAGTTATAGATTAAACGCGAATCTCTTTCTCTTCGGTTTTCATTATATTGCTTCCTTGTATCATGATAAACTTATGAAATACAAAATTCTTGGGCGTTTTAAATTTAATTTTCTTTTGCTTAGCTCCTATGATCTTTCGCGTACGGTTTATTTCGATACCGAATATGAGGGCTTAAAAAGGCTGCTTAGGCCTTTGACTTTATAAAAGCATGCGCTTCATTAAAAAAAAAATAAGGGTGGATTCTCCGAAAGAAGCTCACGAATTCTTATTCTTTTAAAGTTTATTTTTTTCTACGTTTTGGAATAAAGAAAAAGGCTAGTCTTGTATAACTGCTTAAAATTCATTTCTATATTTTACAAACGGGTTTTGTTGTAAGCCGCCATGCGATACAACAAGCCAAAGAAAAGTTGGAATGTATTTTAATAATCTCTGGGTAATTTTTTGAGATGTGAGAATTGGTTTACCATTTTTGTTATTAAAGAGGTACTGAAATACACCTCGGAAATGAGAAACAAATATTAAAGAGCAACTAAAGCGAGGAAGGGGGTGAATATGGAAATTCTGATAAGCTTTCATTTCTGTTTCGAGTATCGGGTGCGGGAAACTTCTCACGTGATTGACCAAATTATTACCAGAAGCCGATGAAACCCTCCTTTGAAGTCTATTACTCCCGGGTCTTGTCTACCCCTCTCTGTATGGGTTATTCTCAAAAGGCGCGATCGGTACGCCTCCTAACGGTAGATGTTTTCGGAGCGGGAGCTCGTCGAGCGAATATCTCTAGCAGCCTTGGAATTCGTCCAAAAAACGTCGTCGTTTGTGGAGAGAGAGAATTTCCAATTTTCCGAAGACAGGGGGGATGAAGTAGGACCCCTTCTAACTCGTAAAATTGTGAATTTTACCCATACAGAGAGGAGCGCTATATGGAACATTGGAGTAGTAGACTTCAAAGGAGGGTTTCATCGGCTTCTGATATAAACCTAGCATTCCTGTAATTATCAGGGTATTTAAATGATGATTAAGAATTAGTTAAATATCAGGAAAAGTCCAAACAATTGTCATAAATCAGGGAATATTTAACTATGCATTTAATATAAATTATTCAAACTCTAGGGTGGTCTTAAAATATTTAAATCAAATCATTATTAGATTTTTAACGATAATATTTAATCCAATAATTAAACTAACGCCTGTGACCTTTCAATATCTCTTCTAACTTCTTTATTAGATTGTATAACGAGTTTTCGTTAACTGTCTAATGAAAATTCAATTTTTTTCTCCCACTTAATAGTTCTTGATAAACGTGATTCACATATAATGCGTGTTCATAATTTTTCTACGCCTTGTCTGATAATTAACCTAAATTTCCAAATATAATATGATAAAAGGAAATCATTGCTAAAATAACATTAAAGGAATAGTTCAGCTTTGAAATAGATTATAATTTAAAATTGATGAAACTTACGTTCAGTATTTAAAAAGTTCTGAATTAAATTTTTTAAACTTTGAAAAAATCGCGAGTATCCCAACGGGTTTAACAAGGCTTCTCTTAATTGGACCAATGAGTGACGTTTTTCGGTTTAACATGGTTGACAAAGGTCAGGGAAAACAGGGAAAAGTCAGGGAATTTGAAAAGGAACCAAAAAAGTCAGGAAATTTTAAGATATTTTAAAAACTCGGGGAAAAGTCAGGGAATTTAAAGATCTTTCAAGAAGCCAGGAAATTACAATCATTCGCAAAAAGTTTGGCGAACGCGATTAAATAAAAAATAAAAGGTTAAAAATTGGGTGGTATTAACTGAAACGGTCAGGGAAAATCGTTGGAAAAGGTCAGGATTCTGAAAAAAGGACCGAATTTATGCAGACGACGTGTTCATTAGTCTACTGAATCTATCTACTAGTTGAAATAAATTTAAATATCTTGTCATAATTTTAATTAACAATTTTGTTTTAAATATAATCTTTTAATTCTTTTAAACCCAATTATTATTAATTTCCTGGATTATACCTTTAAAATAACTTTTCCCAGAAATATCTAAATATCTAGTTAAAATCATTAATTTGGTTGCTAAACAATTAATAATAATATTCATTACATCGTTTTTAAAAGAATATATTTGACATTTTTGCTAATGACCTTACTTTTTTTTTTTTTTTTAATATTATTGTAAAGACCTTGTTAAACTAAATATAAAGCCACTCATTTTTCAAGAGGCACCCATGCGCGACCGCCGGAGTTTTATAAATAAAACTAAAAATAATTCCTTGGGACTGGTGTTAATTAATGAACTTGAATGAAATCCCACATTCCGAAATTTGGAATTAAATATTTATATATTCAAGGTGTTTTTTAAAATAATTTACATAACAATTCCTTCACGATTTCTAGATTCGACAATTATTTCATTTAATTATTCCGTTTTTAACATTAATTTTATTCCATCCTTCGATAGACTTAATTTTAATAGACAGGGAGTTTATGACTAAAACTAGCTTGCTATTAACTAATTTTAATTAATTTATAATTAAATATAATTAAATATTTAATAAAATTTACTTTTAAAAATAGTTTTGCTTCAAAAAATAAGTTTACAATTCTTTTAAAGTTTTAAATTAATTATAGAATTTAATTTAGCCTTGAAATTTGATGATTTTAGTTTTTTTTATAATATGATTAATTAATATAAAATTGCTAAAATTTTAACCTTCACACCTACGCATTGTTCGTATGAAATCTTTAATACCATGTAAAGTTATCAGGAAGATTGAAAATATGACAATGCCAAGTAAACTTCATGGAATTTAGAAATTGGGCCAAATTCTGGACAGTATTTTTGTAGAAGGGGTAAATTTCAACTCTTTTCGTTATCTCAATTTAATCTTAGCTCTTTTCCTAAGCCGCAATATAAATATTTTCAATAAGTAAGCACTTTACGAATTACTTTTTAAAGATTTTACTGAAAGTTAATCATTTTAAAACTATACAAACCTTAAAAATAAAATAGAAAAAACCAGTTTGTAATTAAGCTAATGTTGTTTTTCGATGGTTTCCTTCAAGGAAAACCCTTTTAGTAATATATCGTATTGAATCTAAAAGTAATCGCTATAGGCAAGCTCACAAACATTGACTTTTGCTTGATTTTTGTAAGAGTAATATCGCGAAGCGTACTCTTTGTGTAGGAGAATCAATTTCGAACTTACCGGGCGGCATAAAAGTATATACATATATATATCTTCAGAAGTAGATGAAACCCTCCTTTGAAGTCTACTACTCTAATGTTCCATATAGCGCTCCTCTCTGTATGGGTAAAATTCCCAATTTTACGAGTTAGAAGGGGTCCTACTTCATCCCCCCTGTCTACGGAAAATTGGAAATTCTCTCTCTCCACAAACGACGACGTTTTTTGGACGAACTCCAAGGCTGCTAGGGATATTCGCTCGACGAGCTCCTGCTCCGAAAACATCTACCGTTAGGAGGCGTACGAATCGCGCCTTTTGAGAATAACCCATACAGAGAGGGGTAGACAAGACCCGGGAGTAATAGACTTCAAAGGAGGCTTTCATCGGCTTCTGATATCTTTTGAAGAAATGTCAGTGAAGGATTCGGTTACTTTTGCCTCTGTATATCTTAAATTGACTGTCTTCGGGTAAAGTTTTTCTAATAACATGTTTGGTTGGATCGGTTTTTTTTATAACAGAAGGTATACTTGTATTCGAAAGGAATTTTCACGTACTATTTTTTACCTTTATGATGTTTAACATTATGTATTACTCCGCTTTCCTCATTTCGTTAACTTATCTTGTACAGAAGTATAGTCCAAAAAGGGAGATATAGGGCTCGAGAATAAAAATACCTCTAGGGTGGGTTTTCTATACATCTTTTTATTTTTTTCTTCTTTTGGGTTTACCTGTCCTTATGGCGTCGCCGTACATAGGGGTTTAAAATATATATATATATATATATTTAGTTCGCCAGTGCACCTATTTTAGGAAATATAAATTTTTAGGTATTGACACAGACGCATTCGTATAAGATGTATTTGGAATATGTTTCTATGTCTAGCTTCTTTCAAGATATCGTACATTTAGAAATGTTTACACATTTTGAATATTTGAATTGGATAAGTGAGTTTAAATATTAAGGACCAATAATCGTAAAATTTAATAAACCATGGATTGGAATATTTGCCAAAATCCCATACATTTCCTCCAAAATCCTTTTGGAAATCTTAAAATCCCTTTGAATATATATCTTCAAATCCTACTTTTATCTTCAAAAATCTCCCTTTGATTATCTTCAAAAATCTCCCTTTGATTATCTTCAAAATCTCCCTTTGATTATCTTCAAAATCTCCCTTTGATTATCTTCAAAATCTCCCTTTGATTATCTTCAAAATCTCCCTTTGATTATCTTCAAAAATCTCCCTTTGATTATCTTCAAAAATCTCCCTTTGATTATCTTCAAAAATCTCCCTTTGATTATCTTCAAAAATCTCCCTTTGATTATCTTCCAAAATCTCCCTTTGATTATCTTCCAAAATCTCCCTTTGATTATCTTCGAAAATCTCCCTTTGATTATCTTCAAAAATCTCCCTTTGATTATCTTCAAAAATCTCCCTTTGATTATCTTCAAAAATCTCCCTTTGATTATCTTCAAAAATCTCCCTTTGATTATCTTCGAAAATCTCCCTTTGACTATCTTCGAAAATCTCCCTTTGACTATCTTCAAAAATCTCCCTTTGATTATCTTCAAAAATCTCCCTTTGATTATCTTCAAAAATCTCCCTTTGATTATCTTCAAAAATCTCCCTTTGATTATCTTCAAAAATCTCCCTTTGATTATCTTCAAAAATCTCCCTTTGACTATCTTCAAAAATCTCCCTTTGACTATCTTCAAAATTCAAAAGTCCCCTTGAAAAGCTTAAATCTCCCTTTAAAAATAAGGTCCGAATATTTTATTTTAAGGAGAAATGTCCATTCTGGAATCGTTCATCTTGTTAGTTTTCTATTAAAGCTTATGTAGGAAACGTGATTCTCGAAGTTGGAAAGAAACCGTGAAGTAGCCCGCGGACGTAAACGTATGGAAGTCGAAATATCTCGACAAATAAGAAAAGTACAGGTGTGAGTGATGACCCTAAAGCGTAGACTAATCATCTCCTCTACGGACGGACACTACCAATTGACTGTAATATAAAAACTCCCGATTCTAAGCTTAATCTTTAAAGTTTGAGGGTCAACTGTAATTGGAGAACTCTAAGTAACGTTGTTAGTCCCAGCCCTGGAGCGATTTCTTTTTCTACTAAAGTAGGCTTTTTATAACATAATTGTTTAGTATAGATATAGACTTTCAACCATCACGATTTTTTCGGAGAAATTCGTTCTTGAGAAGATTTCAGTCTCTCCTAAATCAAAGTCCACACGCGCGCGTTGCTAAATTTCTAGGAAGTTTTAAAATCAAATCTCTGCAACCCTGGTTCTATTAAACATATTCACATTTATGGCGCCAGTATCTATCTACCTTTTGTTACGATACAAATTAGAGTAAAAATTTAACGCTGCCGTATTAGTTTTACGTATGACAATCAAATCGCTGTAATCGCTCATTCAAAACCACCTTACACCTCAATAGTCGGCTCTGCATACCTTGTTCCATGTTATAACTAAGTTTAACACCTGTTCCGGAGCCAAAGGTTCCTATATCTCATTTTCATAGATGATTATATAAATAGATCAGTTCGGCTTGATCAACTTGTTAGTTTAGCGGCCGCGTCACTGTAGACGTCACTCATCCCTAGAGTTCCGGATGTATAAAGAGCGCAGGCGCGGAGAAAGCGGGCGTTAAGCCTGAGAGTAAAACTAGAGATCTTTAGAATTTTGTGATTCTGACTGCGGGGGCCGTGTTTCTGTACAAGAAACGTCACAGGTGACGTCGACGCTCAACTTACGAAAAAGGACTCCTCCCTTTTATATATTTATCTATTGAATTCCCAATTTTTTTCGTCAATCCAAAGACATTTCCCGAATGTTTCAATGTCCGAACAAGTCATCTTTCTTCTTCACCCTCCCTTAAAAAAATTATAAAATTCTATTTGTAAATTAAAAAAAGAGGTAGAATTTCAACCCCTCTTAATTTTGGGCGTTAATTTTTAATAATTATTTTTACATTTCACGTGATCTTTAACAATTCTTATATTTATAACAAATGCCAACTAGTAATCGCTCTTACACTCTTGAATTGCGATAATTTCATCGTAACAAAACTGGTTTTTTAAGCGTAATTCGTGATTGATTTCAAGACGGTTTAGTTTCAAAATTAGCATTCAGGTGCGTGGTACAACATTTTGAAGAGGATATCGGTATTGGGTTACGAAAGTTCAAAGAAAAAAAAAAACACTCATCTGTTAAAATTTTGTTTCTTTTGAGAGTTAATGTAAATTCGTTAAGGTGCGTGGATTAGGAGGGGAGGGATAGCAGCTAGACCACTAATTTGTTGATCACGATATTTGATATTGATTACGTGCGTTTATCCAATTATATTTTATATTTACCACGCGTTTTGGGGAATCTTCTGAACAGATGTGTTGGCGTTTTTATTGAGTATCCCATAAGACTATATTTTTATTGCTATTAAGCCTGTTTTAATATACGTCTTATCAAAAGTCTATAATTTTTTTCCTTAAAAGTAAACAACTACCCCGTAGTTTAGTATTATCAGCAAAGGTCCGGGTAAATGAACAGGCAGATTCTGATTTGAGACACTCTAGCGGCCATAGACGATGTAAATAGTGAAATCGAAAGCGCCACTCTTTGGAGAAATTGCGGAGTTTCTGGGAAATTAATATAACCAAGCGGGACCGGCCTAAATTCCATCCCTCTCTCCCTACTCATTGAAAATATCGAGGAAGAGTCCAAACTATTAGAGCCTGGCAGGGGTGATGACAATTGGCTATTTTTAAGTGATGGGCTACTACGTAAAACAAGTGATACTTCTTATAATATTTAAACCAACTTTCGAAGGGAATTTTAAACGGTTAAAGGGAGAATGCAACCTAATTACAAGTGATTTTTTTTATCGATTCCTTATCGTTTAAATAGGCCTAATCCACCGATAAAAAGTTTACAATACAAATATTAAACTAGAAATAAATTTAAAACTTATCCTGAAAATAGGCTTAGGCGGATTCATGGAGATCCTGAATCGCGTCCGTGTAAGGTCTAGCGACCAATGAGCAAAGGCCCGTCGTTCACGCGAGATCTCTACGAGACTTACGTCGCGCGCGATTGGTCGCTAGACCTTACACGGGAGGAAATCAGGAGCTCCATGAATCCCACTAAGCCTATTTTCAGGGTAAGTTTTAAATTTATTTCTAGTTTAATATTTGTTTGTAAATTTTTTTTAAATAGTGGATTAGGCCTATTTAAACAATAAGGAATCGATAAAAAATCACTTGTTGTTAGGTTGCATCCTCCCTTTAATCGTGTTAAGACATTCTTTGAATTTAATATTACTTGATGAAAATGCCAAATACAGGTGGTAATTATTTTTATATAAAGAATATCAATGTCGATATATGTATACTAAACCTACTAATTATATAGATTATAAAAATATCTTGAAAACATTTGATAAAAGGGATAAAATAATTTAATTTCAGGGTTCTAGACTATATAGTATCCGTATTACTGGCGCGTATCCCCTCGTTGATGTTAGACTTCGTTTGTAAAGACCAAACAAAGCGAGCTATGGAAAGAGCCGAGATAGTTGAAAATCCAATTATCCACCAACGATGAGAACCCTCTTTTATAATTATATTTAAACTTGTTTACCTACGAGTAGCGACCGTCATAGACTTAAACTCTTAAAGCAAATTATCGGGTCAATAACGTGTGTGTAAAAGCTTGGCATCCTTTAGAGATTCGTGTAGAATTTATTCAGTTTTAATTTGCAATATAGCTACAACCTACGCGGATTGATACATATTGATTAATCTCGAAGAATATTAAGTAGTTTTGAATAATACGATTGAATTGGGGAATATGGTTGAAATTTTGTTCAAATTTCATTACGCGCAAAGTTCTTCGTAGCTTTGTGCGTATTGAAATTTCAAAATGATTTTTACTTAAATTTTGAATCCATGTGTCACTAACAAAAATCACTTTTTAATCTAAGAATGAGTTAAAATAGATTGAATTTTCTTCCATATCTCAGTAATACAATTCATTGAAGATGATAAACATCATAGCTTTGTATTCGATGAAAATTAAATTGTTATTCCGCCCGAACGTGTAGGAAATTCTCGAGCCTTATATAATTAATTTCTATGGCTGAAAGGAGACTATACTATTTTCTTCTAATTAACTAGTATTAACTTCTTTCCCCACCAGAAGGATTATTGTCAATTTATTGTTGATTTGGACAGAAGCCGATGAAACCCTCCTTTGAAGTCTACTACTCCAATGTTCCATATAGCGCTCCTCTCTGTATGGTTAAAATTCCCAATTTTACGAGTTAGAAGGGGTCCTACTTCATCCCCCCTGTCTACGGAGTGATTTTGTGATTTCATAGATTCTCATTAGAAGTTTAAAGGGAGAATGAAAGGCCAAAACAACCTATTTTTAATCGATTAAGAATGCTAAAATAATGAGAAAAACAATATATATAACTCACCAAAATTATTTCGTTATTTTATAATCAATTTCCAAAGTTCCGAAACTTGCGGATGCTAAGCCTTGGCAGCCTAGCTTGGCGAACTAGGCGAGCTCGAGCCGTATTTTTTTAGTATTCCCGTCTGATCTTAAAAATACGCGTACTCGCTCGTGATTGGCGACAAGAACAGCCTCGAATATTAAAAAAAATACAGGTCGTGCTAGCCTAGTTCACCGAGCTAGGCAGCCAAGGCTTAGCATCGGAACTTTGGAAATTGATTATAAAATAAGGAAATATTTTTGGTGAGTTATATTATTGTTTTTCTCATTATTTTAGCATTCTTAATCGATTAAAAATAGGTTGTTTCGGCCTTTCATTCTCCCTTTAAAAACTTCGGAATTTATTGTTTGCGGTTCAACTATAAATACTTTTCTGACAGTCTGCCTTTAAATTTATTTTCCCCCAATATCTTTTTTTCCTCTATGATGCGCCACTGCGGGAGTATTTGTAAGGGAATATGAGGGATTTTAGTCTGTTTAGGATAACAATAGAACCCACTTTTCTCCTAGCATTCTTTGTATCAAAACATAAGCTGCAAGACTATATTCGAATGTATAACAGTATGAATGAACTACTTTCATTCTTACGTGTTTTAACATTGCGAATTAATCCGCTATATATTCTTGACCCAGTGAATTTCTTACTTGTTGCAATAATCAACATAGTATGTTTGCAACGAGTACAAAGTTAGATCATATCATTTGAACAAGAACTTGACAAGTACTATTTTTGTTTGGAAAGCATAACCAAAGCTGAGGCGTATTGGTACACAATCTTTAACCCCATAGGTGATGAAAATAGTTTTGTATATTGCTTGACAATTTTTTAATCGCCTTCATAGATATGGAACTAAAAAGTCGTTAGAAACTAAAATTTCAAATTTTATTCTATAATAATTAAGGAAACACCGCATAATGTATACGTTTAATTAGTAATTATTTGTTTTATTAAATAATCAATTACTTAAAATACAAGTTGAGATTGAATTAGTCTCCAATTTTAACGACAATGGCTTTAGAATTAGCTTTAAGTTACTGGCAGTAATACACTTACCTCATTTTCGTAAAAATTTGATGGACATTTAAATTGTTTGATTAAGAAACCCCAAAAAGGTTAAAATTAAACGAATCCTGAAGAGGAGAGTTAGATTTAACCTTGTATATCAATTTTCCTGAGTTTTGCCCAATTGTACAGCAGCAACTCAACCCAACGTGATAAAAATATTGTAATCTTCTTTTGAAGCTCAATTCAATTAAAGCCGGTCGGTTAAAATTGTGAGACTCTTTTTCATTCTGAATTACATCAGCTGCGCGTCGTATAGCGCTGAACGGTCGGATGACCGTGAAAAATGGCCGCTCCATATACTAATGTGGGCTGGATGGCTGGCTCACCGAGGACGGGACCAATATAGTCCGCTTCTTCTCCCCGTCTCGGAGCGTGTCTCCATCCTCGATCCTGAAAGTCTCTTTTGACTCGATATATATATAGTATAAGGGCTTGTCCGCTGAAAAGAACATTGTAGACACGTTATGTCTGATGAGAAAAGGTGCGGGGCGCCCACTGAGTTAAAGCTAGCAAGCTGGTGTCCCGATCGGCCAATGCGGGTTGAAGAAAGGTCCCTTATGTTCTTATAGAGAGACGCGTTTTCCCCTCTTGGAGATCTATTATCACTTTAAGAAATGGAAATTCGGGTTTTTTTGGACGGTTCTTCAAATATAACGCGATATACTCCGTAAACAGACGTTTCGCTTTATAGAGACAATACTTCGGAAATTGGTTTTGTACTCCGTTTCAGCCTTGACGAATCTTTTGTATAGACCAAAAACTATGAAACAAGAAAGCTTACACTAAGAATTAATGGGATGTATTGTCAATGTCTCAAGTCCACCCGCCATTTTCTGTAAGGATTATTGGTGATTGAAACATCGTCTGCTATGGGAAATATTTGAAGATTCCATGACGATTACTCAATTACCTAACTGATT
The DNA here is from genome assembly GCA_963920705.1 of Odiellus spinosus. NCBI lineage: Eukaryota > Metazoa > Arthropoda > Arachnida > Opiliones > Phalangiidae > Odiellus > Odiellus spinosus. Next base: position 13,685,252 of record OY987237.1, on the reverse strand, counting down.
TGGTGATACCAGAAGCCGGTGAAACCCTCCTTTGAAGTCTATTATTCCCGGGTCTTGTCTACCCCTCTCTGTATGGGTTATTCTCAAAAGGCGCGATCCGTACGCCTCCTAACGGTAGATGTTTTCGGAGCGAAAGCTCGTCGAGCGAATATCTCTAGCAGCCTTGGAGTGTTCGTCCAAAAACGTCGTCGTTTGTGGAGAGAGAGAATTTCCAATTTTCCGTAGACAGGGGGGATGAAGTAGCACCCCTTCTAACTCGTAAAATTGGGAATTTTACCCATACAGAGAGGAGCGCTATATGGAACATTGGAGTAGTAGACTTCAAAGAAGGGTTTCATCGGCTTCTGGTAATACTAAATACGCACCAAGTTACGAAATCACTGATTACGTGAAATAATCAGTCTGTACTTGGAGAAAAATACATTTTGGCAGACGAATAGTGACCTCTTCTGAGTTTTTCCATAAATTTCCTTTCACTATGTGGCCTAAACTTAAAATTGTATTGATTTTTAGTCATGAACCTTCCATGATCAGAAAGCAACTACTTAACTAATACGCATACTTCAAGTATCAAAATTTCAACAAATATATCTTTTCCCTTCCATTGATCAATCGTTACAAAAAAAAGTGTAACAAATTTAGTTCTTGAACCTGTGTTGGTTTCGCTTTTTAAATCTCACGGTCGTACGAGCGGAAAAATTGCGTTTTGTGTTCAAAATCCTACACATCCGTGGACAATGAATAGGGGTTGAATCACTGGTGGCCTGCGCGCCGAAATGTTTGGACATTTCCCGCCATAGAGATTCCTTGGTCCAGAAGAAAATTATTGTTGATTTGTTTCGCAACGCTACGTCTGTCCTACCCCCCCCCCCTTCAAATCCGAAAAGAAAACGGGGCTTGCCGAAATAGAATTCGATAGACCCTACAATATAAAAACCGATACGCTATATAGAGCTCTGTAAAGATCTACCGCGTTAGGCATGCCTATTTTTTTGCGTTATGTGTGCCGTCTTCCAAAGCACCGAGCGAGCGAACCAACCAACCAGGTTTATGGCGATTCAACGATTGAGGCAACCCAAAAAAATAAATCTGCGAAAGAAGAAGAAGAAGAAAAAGTTTCATTTTTCATCTCTCTCTTTATCCCACACATCCGCCACCAGGGCGTATTTGGCGTTCGTATGGTAAGGCTTAATGTATTGGAAGCCATTAAGATGTACAGTTACATCACTTGGTATCTCTCTCAGGCCTTAACGTGTCTTCATTCAACCGGGGTTTCGATTTAGGCCCCTTTCAATGTTCCCTCTCTCGCTTTCTAGCGCGTCTCGGGTTTTTTCTTTTTTTTCTTCTTCTTCTTTTGATGGACATTAGGGGTCACGACCCCTCCTCAATTCCCCATCCTCGCATTCTCGGCGAAAGCGAAGCCGATCGTGGAACAGCCGTATCGAAGAAACAATATAACCTGGCAACTTTTTGGTCTTGATTTCTTTTCGCATCCGAATCTCTTTTACCTTAGACGAATTGTTCACCACAAGAAGAAAAAAATAACCCCGAGGTATATTAATAAAATCACAACACCCCGCTTACAATTTGAGCTAAATTCGACCCATCTAAGAAAGTTTTTTAGTGTTGGTATAGGGTACTTATATTCAATATTCTAACAGTAATATTTACTTGGCATTGATCTTAAAATTACTGGTGACACTGGCACCCACAGAAACAAAGGCTTAACATTATAACCCCCATAGTCCTGGTCGATTTGCCGGAAATGGGCCCTTGTCTCATAGCCGCGCCGCCATCTTTTTGTAGTAACAGGCTGCCAGACTATTCTAATTTTATTTCCCACAAACCAAATTCAAGTTGTTAGTCCAACGCTTCCTATATGATAAAGTATAGGAGGCGTTGGTTAATCTGTAGCTATTTTCACACTACAAAAAGATGGCGGACGATCACGTGACAAAAAGTTTTCCCCGCCAAAATTTTCGCGAGGTTCTCTAGACTTCCGGTTTTGGAAATCGACCACGACTATTCTATCAACATCAAACGAAGAATGGCTCAAAGCTTTATTTGCTGGTGGAGTTGGGAGGCGCCATAATCACTGGTAAATCATAATGAACTTGTGCCATAACATTGAGACCGATTCATTAATTAAAACTTCCAAACAAACACTTAGATGACCAAACTGGTTTATATTTAAATATCCTAGTTTCGAATGAGAAATTGAAGCGGCAAGATTTTCTCGAATTGGTCTATGACATTCTTTTACGAATGTCTGCGGGCTAAAAATGTTCAGGTTAACTTGGATCTTTCAAGACCTTCTTTTTACACCGATATCGCCGCCGTCGCGTTTTAGTTGGATGCTAAGGTTTTTGTTAAGAAAGCTAAGGTAGCTACGTTTAAGGTCAGTTTCATTTTACAGCGAATACGAAACTTGTTTCACTCTATCTCTATGGAACAAAATCAAAGGTCATCGAAAGGAGCTTAGTTTTATATACGCTGTTATCTTATAAAATGCTTGTGATTGCGGAGTTGAAATGCTTCCTATGGGGATACATAATGTCTGCGTGCTTCACGAAATGGCCAATGTAGGTGCTGTTTTTTCGTGTCTGGTTTAACATTACGATTGTGTGTCCCTTAAGAGAAGTTCCAATTTATATATAGTCTTGTCCATTGTTGGTAAACTGACTTTTGTGTTGAGTGTGCAGGAACCAAAACTATTATTATTATTATTACTAATACTATAAATGTGATTGCGTTTGTTAATCCCGAGGGGCCTGACACTCGCGAACTCAGGTGTACACAATGTTTGAACTCTTTGCACTATCAAAGCTGAACTCGGAGTTCATAAGAGTTCGAACTCAATGCACCGCCAAAGCTGAGCTAAGTGAACTCAGGTGTACATCGAATTCAAGAGTGTCGGACCCCTCGGTTAATCCTCGTCTTAGTTTGTTTCTGAAAGTGACCTCACGGTGACCTATAGTAGAAATCTACGTTACGTTCTTTTTAACTGACCAATTAACGTCAATTATTATTAATATTAATTTGATATTGTATCTAACCGAATATTAGTCTCCAAGGCTCATTTAAAACTTCACGCGTTGTTTATTGTGACGTCAGAGATTCAGTAATCGCCGGATAAAGAACGTATCCAGTTTAATTCTTGACCATTCTCCCCCTCCCTCGAAACTTCGTTGGATCAAGTTAGTTTTACTACCGAAAATCATTTCTTTCGATTAGAATTTGGGCGATTTTTCCCACCTTTTCTTGCCAAGTGTGATCAGACCATTCCTACAAAATAATAATGGTTTACCATTCAATATAGGCACAACTTGTTGTTATAGCTCATTCCAACATTCTGATATTTTCCTTTTCATAACTATATATCCTTGAAATGATTATAGGCCCTTGAGATACTTTTATCGGAGGTATAGCCTGTCAACCAATGCATCGAACTTTTTTTGATGTAAACCGATCTCAATTTTTTCCAGATTTTTTTTTTTTTTTTTTTTTTTTTTTTTTTTGTCGTCTGCCGATGCTTCTTCTTTTCGTTGCATGATGGCATATAGATTCTCTCTCTCAGCGCGCCACTGAGCCCAAGACAGCCTTCGATCGGCACCCGTCCCTTTTCTATACCGTGAAACACGTTCCGTTGGCAGCTAGCTTTTTTTCCATCTTTCATAAACACTAGATTATATTGCAAAAACTACTTTATCTCGTATGAAATTTAATATTTCGTATAATTCCGCTTTAGTTTTGGTTTCATTGCAAACTTATCTGGAATAACAGTATTAACGAATCATTCTAAATTTGCACCGCGTAGAAAGTTAGATCGAATATTGTTCGAGTGTAAGAGATTGCGTGGAGGTCGAGTTTCGATCGTACTGAAAATTTTAAATGATTATGTCAATTTCTTTCGTATTAAAATCAAACGCCTTCCATTTATATATACGACGTTCGAGTTTGTTGAAGTAATACGTTTAAATTTGGGAGTCTGGCCAATATTTCAACTCCCCCCCCCCCGTAATTATTTCATTATTACAATTAATTTGAATATTTGTAGAATCTTACGCGCAATAGTGGTCTTCTTGTTTGATTTAACCAAAGCCAGTGCACCCGTAAAAAAAATTTCAAAGGGGAAATTTAGTTGGCAAATTTTCCACTAGAGAAGCACGATTATCCAAAGATTTTGCAGACGCGTCTCTCCCGTTACCGTGGCAACCCAACGTAACATCTCCTACGTCGGGTTGCCACGGTAACCGGAGAGACGCGCGTGAAAAATCGTTGAATGGTCCCGCCACCTATCGGGATTTGAAACGTGTTTATATAATCTACGTACTTTTCTCATTCCCCTAACGTTACTTCATTAACTCAAATAAGTGGAATATTTGAAGAATGTTATATTTACTTCGTTCGAGTTATTTCATCTATATAGATAGTACTGAGCGTCTAGGATTTGTTAAATATTAGCTAAAGTCTACTTTTTCTAACGTATCTTTCATTAACTCTTATAAATCGAATGGCCCCCTCGAATAATCGTAACGATTGGGGCGCTATAACGGGCTTCGGTTCAGAGACAAGCGCTTTCAGGGCACGTCACTAGACGCTCTCGCTCGAAGAAAGATGTCTGAATGCGCTTGGCATTGCCTGTCATATTTTTTATATATATATATGCTTTTATTTTACTTTGGGATGCCTTTATTTTTTTCTACTGGTATAAGAAAGAAATCTCGAACAAAAATATATTTTCTAAGCCTAAAAATGCATTTTAGTGAATGCAAAAATTGCCGTAGTAAACAAATATAATAGCTAGGGTCTTGGGGGCTAAATAGTTATCATAGAAAATATAGTAAAACGAATAGAAGTTTCATGATAAATCTATCCCAATACAAACTGGGTCTCAGCAACTTCCGGAAATCAGCGCCACGCAATAGAGCGAGAAATATTGCCCGTCAAGCAAAGACTAAAAACGTTAAGTTTATTGTTATTAAGTCTTTACTATTTTTATCGGATGCTCTACGCATGCTCGGTCATTATGCGCCAATGGGAGAACTGCCGGAAGTAGAGATACACCAATTTGAGCTTGACTAAACTCGACTCTTTGGTTTTGTACAGGCAAGACGAAAGCTTCTATTCCTTTAATTATATTTTCTAATAAGATAGGTATAGCCTACTACCAGAAGTAAATGAAACCCTCCTTTGAAGTCTATTACTCCCGGGTCTTGTCTACCCCTCTCTGTATGGGTTATTCTCAAAAGGCGCGATTTGTACGCCTCCTAACGGTAGATATTTTCGGAGCGGGAGTTCGTCGAGCGAATATCTCTAGCAGCCTTTTAAGTTCGTCAAAAAAACGTCGTCATTTGTGGAGAGAGAGAATTTCCAATTTTCCGTAGACAGGGGGGATGAATTAGGACCCCTTCTAACTCGTAAAATTGGGAATTTTACCCATACAGAGAGGAGCGCTATATGGAACATTGGAGTAGTAGACTTCAAAGGAGGGTTTCATCGGCTTCTGCTACTACCTAAAGTCAATTTTCAACAACTCAAATTGGTATAGACATGGACTAGAATTGCCCCAAAATTCGGAGCTAAATTAAAGCCTGTAACTGTAATTATTTTCAATTGAATTTAGTTTTATATAATAGGTTACTTAGCACCCTTTACTCTATGGCTCGATGTAATTATATACAGGTCTCTACCAGAGATAGGTTTAGCCAAAATGACAGCGCTCATGGAAATTAAAGTCATGCTCTCTACTAACCCTGGTCTATACCTACTCTGCTTTTGAAGGGGGCCATACTGCGATTAGTTTTTTAACTCCTAGGCATAACTGTAGTTAAATTTGAATAATATATAAAATTTGCAACGTTATATATTTAGGCAAATACTGGATTTTTTTTTTTTGACCTAAACATTTGGGCATAAAAATATTTCGCCTACCATTTTGTAAAAAGAAAATTATTCCTTCAAGAAATCTGACCATTAAGTCGGTTTGAGTTGGAAACGTCAAGTCGTTGGAATAATAATTTGTCGTGTCGACAGGAACTGTAAATGTTATCGCCAATCTCGAACGTAATAGTGCTTCTGTTACGTGATTTGCACGCAAATACGTACACGAAATATGGATTTTTCAAGTGGTTTCGTTCACTTTTACAAGAGTTTCTGAAGAGAACGATGATGGTACCGTGTATCTTGATTTTAATACCTTTTTATGTTCGCTGTTTGCGTCAATCAGTTAACCTTTTAATATTTAAAGGGAAACTTGAAGCTAATTTTTAGACGCGTTCTTGGTGTTTAGATTAATTTCTAAAGTTGGTTAAATTAAAAAAGAAAATGAAAATGTAAATTCTAACCAATCATATTATGTCTTAATGTTATAGCACATTACAAGCGCTGTTGAAGGCTGAAATAAGGCCAGAATTAATATTTTATATTTTTAAATTTTACCAAACTTCAGAAAATAATTTAAACACCAAAAACATGTTTAAAAAATCCGAAAATAAATTCAAAAGCTGTTCCATTATTAGCTTCAAGTTTCCCTTTGTCAATTTGAAATCCTTATTTAAAATTTAACATTTTTTATTTATTTAAAATATCAAATTATAATGCTAGACTTTCTGTAAGTCATCAACTTGGGGTCTTATCGTCTTAAAGTATCCAATATCCTTATAATCTGACAATATAACCTTAATAATATGGGCCTTGAAGATAGTTCTATGTAGATTAATAAATGCTAATATGGCAGTAATTTGGTAGCCTTTAACTTTGTGGGCGGATTGATAAGCTCCTCTTAACGTTATCTAGTTTCAAGTAAAGAGAAAGTAACGCAAAAAATATCTTAAAACCCTGATACAATTAATTTTTAATTATATTCGATTCTTTGTTGTTATTTTGGCTGTGAATCGTTTATTACAGATTTTGCCACTAGGAACTAAGAGACGATGACGTTAAACTACGTCACTAAAACGTCACTATTTTAATTTCCTTTAAATGCAATAATTTTTATGACGCTTTTCCTTTAATCAGAATTTATCAAATTTTTTTTATTTTCGTTATAGCTAGGCTTAGTATATTTACCAAAAGCCACTAAATCTTCACGGCATAGAAAAATCTGGGTCAGAGAAGGAAATTTTGATTAGAATCAGTTTATCCTTTTAACTAAAGGAAAAAAAGACAACCGAAAGATAATGTCTCGTGTCTTAGTAATTAGTTTTAAACGTCGTTAAGAAAATATAAAGAATATATATATTTTTTTTTCGGCTTTTTAGGTCTTCTGTGTACCGAGTAATAGCGAGCCATTAATTATTGCAATGTAAATTGTCATTAAAATTTAATATTGATCCCGAGCCAAAAATCTTTTCCTTAATAAGTCCCACAGCGCTTACCAAGCGTAATTAAAAAATAATAATAAAAAAAAAATCTCAGTTGGGGGCCCCCTTTGGAAGTCCGGACGCTGTATATATCTTTAAAAAGGCGCTAATGATACGGAATAATTAAGTTCTTCGGCTTCTTTCTTGGCCCTGATTTTTAAACTAGGGGGGGGGGGGGAGAAAGCGAGGTATTATTTATTTTAAATAGAGAATGAAATATTATTATTATTATTTTGAAATGAGGCTTTCGCTTATTTTCATGAACACCAAATGTAAATTGAGTATCATTTTCGTAAAAATCGTTAGAAAACGATTCGAAATATGTCAGTAAAAAAACATATTTTATAATATTAAATCGCCGTTTTTAAATCGGCTAAGCCTTGGCTAGTTTTCTAAGACTCGCGCGTTATTTTAGCTACTATTTTAGCCAGTTTTTGACCCTTAATATTGTCAAATTTTCTTTCTTTCTCTCTTGTGAGAACACCAAATGTAAATTGAGTATCATTTTCGTAAAAATCGTTAGAAAACGATTCGAAATATGTCAGTAAAAAAACATATTTTATAATTTTAAATCGCCGTTTTTTAAATCGGCTAAGCCTTGGCTAGTTTTCTAAGACTCGCGCGTTATTTTAGCTACTATTTTAGCCAGTTTTTGACCCTTAATATTGTCAAATTTTCTTTCTTTCTCTCTTGTGAGATGAATTTTAATCGTCCTGAATAAATTCGCATTTTGCAATTCTAGTTCTGTCGCTTAGAAGTATATTTCATATTTGTTAAAATATATTTTATGAAGTCTAAATTGATTCTCTTCCTAGTCGCGTATATTTGAATGATGAGGCTTCTTGAAATGGGTGGAAATTGGGGGAATACATTGACCAAATCTTTTTCTATTAGAATGATTTCAATGGGCAAAGAGAAAAGGCAAAAATACGGTATAAAGCTGTATAAAAAAGTCTAAAAAAGTTGTCTCTTCCGTCTGCCGTTCATTCTTCTTCACGCGTCGTCCAAATGCCCCAGACTGCGACGTTATGTCTCGGGGTGGTCCCCCTTATATATATCTATCTATCTAGGCACCCTTATACCAATTTATCCTAATATTAGCTACAATACGAGGCACCTATGGTTATTTTTCGCGCCTTTCCTATCAGGATAACTTGGTTATGGGATCGAGCGAAAGACTCCGTTTTGCAAATCAGGAGCGAAGAAGACAAATAGGGTAGGGCTAAACTGAACCTCAATTGACAGTCTCACTTGTCCATTATATTAATATTAAAGTTTCCTCGGATGCGACTTAATACACGCCGTAAACTGAGGTTGTATTTTTTAAAGAATATGAAGATCGTAAAGGAAAAACGAGGCATTGGAGAGATTTTAAAGAATAGATCGCCTGGTACGGGAATTTTTATATTTATCGTACATTAAATCTCATTTTATGTATTCCGTAAAGATTAGGATATATGGTACGTAATTTATATAATATGTATTGTAAAGAGTGCGCCTTTGAATTCGCTGTATTCTTATATTAGGACGAACTGGGAATTTTAACGCGCGAATTTTATATATTTTGTCTTGTATTTCATTCAATGAAATTTGTAATATATTTTATTTAAATGCGTAATTTGAATAGGAAGCCGTAGAGCTTAATTACTCGGTCAATATTAGAAAGCTAGTCATTAAGACATGCTGTTTTGTCCAAAATCTAAAGTGATTTTGATATAACACCAATTTTAAGAGCTAGAACTTTATTTTGTACCTCAGGTGTTTTTAGCCTTTTCATAATAGACCTAAACTTCCAGTTAATTGAAGATTTAGAATGTGTAATTTTTTCTTTATCCATCGGTACCAGAAGCCGATGAAACCCTCCTTTGAACGCTCCTCTCTGTATGGGTAAAATTCACAATTTCACGAGTTGGAAGGGGTCCTACTTCATCCCCCCTGTCTACGGAAAATTGAAAATTCTCTCTCTCCACAAACGACGACGTTTTTTTTGACGAACTCCAAGGCTACTAGAGATATTCACTCGACGAACTCCCGCTCCGAAAATATCTACCGTTGGGAGGCGTACGAATCGCGCTTTTTGAAACTAACCCATACAGAGAGGGGTAGACAAGACCCGGGAGTAATACTTCAAAGGAGGGTTTCATCGGCTTCTGTTAATATGTTCGTTTTTAGTTTAGTTGTATTTAGCAACCTTTAATTGATTCATTTTGCACTTAAATTTCATTATGAAAATACATTCAAAGAACACGCGCATACTCATTGTATATTACTAAGCTATTAATAATTGAACCTTATTCGTAGTATACAGACCAAGTTTAAAGAATTTGCGTATAAATGGACTGCCTCCGGTGAAAAAGACCTATATTTTTCTCAAAAAGAACAATTTCAGGATATTTTTCTATTAAAGAGATACTCAAACGTTATACCTAGATTATTTTTGTTAGATTAAAAAGTTTACAAAACAAATATTAATCTAGAAAAAAAACTTACCCGGAAAATAGGCTTAGCGGGATTAATGGAGATCAGTTGAATTGGCTTAAGTGTAAGTTCTAGCGACCAATGAGCAAAGGCCCGTCGTTCACGCGAGATCTCCACGAGAATTATAATCGCGTTCGATTGGTTCCTAGACCTTATACGCGAGGAAATCAGAATCTCCATGAATTCCGCTAAGCCTATTTTTCGGGAAAGTTTTAAATTTATTTCTAGTTCAATATTTGTTTAAAAAAGATTTGAATCTTTTAGTCCCAGCTCTCTGTTTCTCTTTAGTTCTAGTTTAGAAAGGCTATATTAATAGCGGATAAACCATCAAAACGCCGTGATTGGTCACATCAAATTTCGCAATTAAAGGAAATTTTCCTCGGGAAAAGAGTTTTTGTAAAAATCTCTACTGATTTGTCGTAGCATTTCCGTATTCCTTTACGTGGTATTTGTGTTTGTATTTACTCGCAGCTGCTTTGTTCCAAAGCGTTCAAAATGAAAAATAATAATTTATAGCTTATTCTCTATTTGTTATAAGTATTACGCCAGAATACAGACAAACTATTGGTTCAAAGTGTAATGACCAGCGCTGTCTCGTACGCGATTGAGAATAGTTTTTCAAAACCGCGCGCCGTTTTGGGACAGATGCATCCATGCGCACGAAAACCATTTACTTGAAAAATACTGATTGTCTATTGGAATCCCCAATTTTTATTTTTATTATGATTTATGTGTTTCCTACATAGAACCCGATGTTCCAAATCTCGCACGAAAACGAGTTTATATTATTTTTAAAAGTATTTTTTTCCACGGGTGATTTATTTTCAAATTTAAATTATTATTTATCAAGATAATGAATTTTAATTTGTATTTAATTATTTATTCGGCTAATGAGCGCTGTAGGGACTATTCTAGTTGTTTAAATATAATTTAAAAACGAGTTTAGTGCCGCGAGCTAAGCCTAAATATAATTAAAACGATTTTAGTGGCGTTCGCTAAGCCTAAATAAAAGTTTAAAACGATTTTAGTGGCGTTCGCTAAGCCTAAATATAATTTTAAAACGATTTTAGTGGGGCGTTCGCTAAGCCTAAATATAATTAAAACGATTTTAGTGGCGCGTTCGCTAAGCCTAAATATAATTAAAACGATTTTAGTGGCGCGCACTAGGCCTAAATATAATTAAAACGATTTTAGTGGTGCGTTCGCTAAGCCTAAATATAATTAAAACGATTATAGTGGGGCGAGCTAAGCCTAAATATAATGAAAACAATTTTAGTGGCGTTCGCTAAGCCTAAATATAATTAAAACGATTTTAGTGGCGCGCGCTAAGCCTAAATATAATTTTAAAACGATTTTATTGGCGTTCGCTAAGCCTAAATATAAGTTTAAAACGATTTTAGTGGCGCGCACTAAGCCTAAATATAATTAAAACGATTTTAGTGGCGCGCACTAAGCCTAAATATAATTAAAACGATTTTAGTGGCGCGCACTAAGCCTAAATATAATTTTAAAACGATTTTAGTGGCGCGCACTAAGCCTAAATATAATTTTAAAACGATTTTAGTGGCGCGCACTAAGCCTAAATATAATTTTAAAACGATTTTAGTGGTGCGTTCGCTAAGCCTAAATATAATTAAAACGATTTTAGTGGCGTTCGCTAAGCCTAAATATAATTTTAAAACGATTTTAGTGGGGCGAGCTAAGCCTAAATATAATTTTAAAACGATTGTAGTGGCGCGCTATCTGATTCAAAACCAGTAGATTTAACCGGATGGTTAATCTTCTAAGTTAATAACTTTGCTCAAGGATTTTTGTTTTAAATAATATATGAATATGAATTTATGAGATTACTGTTGATAATCAAGTTTAAAAATCAACTAATCTAATAAATTTTATAGTTTAGGTCCTTAACACTCTTCCAAAATTGCGTTGCGCTGAAATTACCTGAACAGATGTTTGTCGATACTTGTGGGCTAGCTAAAGCATCCAACGTTTGAAGTACACCGCTCTCTCCCTGCTCTATAAATAAATATCATATAGAAGGGATCGAGATGGGGACTATAAAGTTAGCCGAGCTATAGTTCATACGAAGCCAGCCACCCGTAGAGTTTGTAATAGTGATTGGTAATCGATTGGACCTCTACATTATTGAGTGAAAAGGGAGAAGATACGCCTTAGTATACAGTCCATAGCTTCCTTTCTCCAACCAGTGCTTGTTCATTAAACCTTTTTGTACCAATACGCGTAAACCGTGGAAGCCAGAGTGCGGGTTATCCCTAACACTGGCTTCCATAGGATCTCTCTTTCCCATAAAAGTTTCTAAATTAATTTGGATAACTCGAACATGATTATTGTAAACCTACTTTGTATAATAGTATACCAAATTGATGGGGGAAGCCTTTATATGGTAAACTGAAATGTATTTGAAAACACTCATAAACATGCCCCGTATAGTAAAGCCTCGTTCATACATAGGCCTAACTGCGCTTCGTTGCGGTTCGATTTCCATAACTGGTTATCAAACCAACGTGAGAAATCAGTTCGTGTTGGTTCGGGAAGCAGCTTGGAAAAGTCGCTTCGGTTCAATCCGCTTTGAAAATAACGAGGCGGGGAGACAAATTTGCTGATAAATCTTAAAATAACGCGATTAAAATTATACTTTCTGTCAAATATTATTAACCAACGAGTTACAAACACGATTTACTAATTAGTTTGAGATAACTATTTAAAAATTTTAAATTCTGGGCATTTTTTAAAACGACGCTAAGCCTTGGCTTAGGTCGAACTGGGGCGAACGGCCGCGAACCGTCTTGTCAGCGTGTGAACCAGGGAAAACGGAAAACGCTTCGAACTGGTTTTGGAACCGATTTTGCCTTCAAGTGTGAACGAGGCTTAAGTAACATAATATCTATAAGTTTGCGATACAAATCCCTTCGACTAAAGCTGCGTTCACACAAGACACTTTGAAATCAGTTTCAAACTGTTTTAATCGATGAAATCGACTTTTCAATCGATTAATTACATTTTTGGATAAAGTATCTCTACAGTTGACCCCGAAAACCTCTTCACCATCCCTTTAAGGAGTCTTGGTACGTAAAAATTTGGTATTATAAAGTTGGTTTATAAAGGGATATCTTCCAGCAAGAAGCAGGGAATTAAGACCGTGCTTGGAGCCCAAACCAATCAAGGCGTTCCTCCACTTCTTTAGTACCAAACTCTACTCGTTGGTTTTAGTGTAAGACGGATAAAGTTTAAGGTTTTTATTCTTTCGTGAATATAGGCTGGGCTCCCAACTACCTCATTCGCGCCCGCGAGCTTAATGCTTCTAATATTTTTTTTCTGCCAGTGAGGAAATAGTTTTTCTTTATTATAATCCTTCGTTGCTCAATGCTGCTTCCAGAGATGGTGAAAATAGTTAATTTAACTCGTCTTTGCACTCAAATTTATTGGTATTAGTTTTCTGTATAGTGTATCGCTGTTCGTACTCCAATGAAAATTCAAACTCGTTCTAACTTCAGATCCTACTGCAAAGTCATTTACGTACTAGGAAAATTGATAATCTTCGTATAAAATCAGTGTTTCTAACGTAAAATTTATATTTTCCAAGTCTGTAACGTTCTTAGAAATCTTCTATTACCAAGCTCTTTCCCCGTTTCTATCATGAACTTCCCAGAATTTCACCCCATCGTACATTTCCCAATAGTACCCTAGTTTTCCCAAGCTTCGAATAACCAGTCTTACCTAAGAGTACTACGGAAGTCTAACCTATCACTCGATTTCCATTTTAATAGTTTCACGTAAGGTTGACTTAGTATACGTATATTTATCGAAAGTCTTCGAGTTAACAGCGAGCTTGAAGGCTAGTTTCCTTGTATCTCCAATTAAACGAACCAATGAAATGAGGAGTAGCGTAAGATTATACTAGCTGCTAAAACCGAATAAAATGTACTTTATATTAGTCTCTCCCTTCGCAGCTGAAGATCCCCCTCACTTCATTAGCCGTTGCAGTCTCAATATTGATGTATACTTTCTAAGCCTCGTTTTCAAATCATACTGTGATTTCAACACGAATGATATTATTAACCTTCTCTCGGCTACGACTTCTTAGGGTTTGAGTGAGAGGGTGTAGGTTTGGGTGTATTGCATTATTGAATCTGTTCTCGTTGTAGCATCGGCCCATGTTACGAATCAGAATGAACTAAACGAACCCACGTTGTAGTTAGATAGTTGGAAATGATTTCAAAACGAGTATGGAAGAATACTGAGGCGGATTTATACATAATGTTAAATTGAGTAGGATTATAAAGTAGTCCTTGATATCGCCAGCAGGTAATACAATTCTCAAACACCCAAAAAAAATTATCGAAGTATTTGGATAATATTTAACCAATTTTTACTGACCTTCTAGGAGTCTTTGAAAATTATTTTTGACACTAGAGTATACGTTTAAGTATAGCTCAAACGAAAGAGCTTTCTTGACAGAAGAATATTTAATATTTTTCCCAGATTTATCATTATGTATCAATCCACCTCACAATTCGCTAGTTTGCAAACTGTTTTTTAACTTGAGTGAATATTAGAGCCTGTTTCATCAAGTTGCAATTCCATCCTGCGCTTCATTCTATTCAGATTCTCTGGGTGAACAAATTTCGAAGTCTATTCCTCTTGGAATTCTGGTAGAATATATGTTATATTGGCTTTAAAATCTATGACCAACGTTGAAGACCTCTTATAACAAGGCACTTTTGAAGAACCCAACAGAATAAACGACTCTACTATGAATACCGGGGCGAAATACTGAAAATATCAGCTCACATTTTTGTAATATTTAAACTTCTACTGATATACTGTGTTAATTTTACACATCTGCAGCTCTGCTTAAATATGAATATGTCCAGAAGCCGATGAAACCCTCCTTTGAAGTCTACTACTCCAATGTTCCATATAGCGCTCCTCTCTGTATGGGTAAAATTCCCAATTTTACGAGTTAGAAGGGGTCCTACTTCATCCCCCTTGTCTACGGAAAATTGGAAATTCTCTCTCTCCACAAACGACGACGTTTTTTGGACGAACTCCAAGGCTGCTAGAGATATTCGCTCGACGAACTCCCGCTCCGAAAATATCTACCGTTAGGAGGCGTACGAATCGCGCCTTTTGAGAATAACCCATACAGAGAGGGGTAGACAAGACCCGGGAGTAATAGACTTCAAAGGAGGGTTTCATCGGCTTCTGATATGTCCGATACTCGTTCCTGTTTTGAAATACTTATTTTACGTATGATTTACTACTATCATAAGAGGAATATTACTTGATATATGAAGAATTAGTTCAAGGTCAACTCGGACCATTACCAAAGGCTACTTAACCTTTTCGAAGGAGTATTAAATTTTGCAATACTTTATATTTGAAGGACCAGTTCCATTTTTAGCTAGTATAGTTTCCCTTTTAAAGAAAATCAACTCAAGTTCATGTCGGGAAGTTGCTCGTGACGTCATTTTTTACCTTTTCCAGTGCAATTTAACATGCATCTTCCTTTCACCTCCACTTTCAGAAAATTCCTCGTGAAATATCAGTTTATTATACGCCTATTTCACCTATTCTATTTGTACTGAAAGTCTGAAACTATTTCTTTATGACCATCCTATACCCTAGAATGTTTTCCCAAAAGTTTTACGGTTTTGTTCCCGGTTAGGGTTAGGATTATATCCATTGTATTTTGGATCTGAAATGGAAAAACGCGTTAAATCGTGCAAGGGGTTGCCTGGCCAATTTAACTTGAAAGCTCACGTTTTTAAGGAAGATTTTTGGGTGTAAAAAGCCTATGGGAAAAACGTTAAAAGATTTTAGGGAAAAAGGGCGGGAAAGAATAGAATCGGAAGTTCCCGTTATAGCTCTAGCGCTAACTATATAATTTGACGCGGGAAAACCGAGTTTACGACTACTTAAAGAGCTTGTTAAGTCCGAGTTCTAGCCGGGAATTAATAAGGCTCGTTTCTATTACCATCATAAGTTGTCGCGGCATCCCTGTCGGCTTTTATACGTACTGTTTATTGGAAAAGTGGGTGGTGGGACCGACAGTTTAATATTGGCGTTGAGATTTAGCTTGCCTATTACCGGCTAGAGCTTCAGCTACGTCTATACGTCTCTCATATAAGGATTTAGTATTAAGTTAGCTAGACGCTTTTGAGCAGAGATTTTACAACCTAACCCGCCTCATATGGTTCTCTATAGAACGTGGTGGTTGGTTCGACCTTATCTTTGCAATGGGTATGAAGTTACGGTGTTTTCTTGTTATTTCAATAATTTGAAAGTATAGCCCAGAATGTAATTCAGGTTAACATGAAGGTAGTAAACGTATTAGTAGATTAGAATGAATTAAAATTAATTTTAATTGCCCCGTTCGCCTAAAATCTTTGTAGTAATCAATCTCTTAACTTCAAATCCATTCCACGTGATAATCCACGTATTAATCCACGTGTTAATCCACGTCACATGAAGATACCTTAATTATTGAATAGGGAATGTTTTGGAAGATTTGGCGCATGCGCAGATCTCTATATATGTAGCAGTTACAAATACCTTCTTTACATTGATAGAGTTAAAAAGTTCCGTAAGGAAGCGGTCGTAATATCTGTGTTAAATTTAACACAAGTTTCTCAAGTAATTTAGTAAATTTCACCCTGATTTGACAATAGAGGGAAAACCGTTCGCATTATATCTCGATAAACAGTTTATAGGGATAACCTGGCTTTGCATGTACTGCCAATTCAAAATAAAAGTAATACGCTTTCAAAAGCACGAGTTCAAGCGCAGGGTTCCGCCTCATTCGTCCGATGTTTTGGAGTTCGGTCATTTTGACATCTGGACTTTTATAAAGTTAGTTTTAGTTGGAGTTTCAGAACGTGCGAAACACCACCCCATTCTTATTCTATGATTCTACTCTATATGAGGTGTTTGGTCATAGCTTTATGCGTACTGACATCTCAAAATGATAAGTTTAATGTTGAAAAGCTAGGGAATAGAACCCATCCTGCCCTGCATAGCTAGTCTTTTCTGATTTTTCTCTTCATCGCCACCCTACGTTCTTTGTTAGATATTTTCCTCCGCCCGACTTTTAAAAATGGGGTAAAAATATCAATAACCCGATTGAAATGTCTTTCTGTGTTCCCGACACTGTGTAACTTTAAAATGGATGGTGAAAAAACCCTCAATTTTCGGTTAAACTCTCGAAATTTAGAAAACTCGGAAAAACTTCAAAAGTTGTACAATTTTTAATGCACCTTGAAAAGCAGTGAAAAGTCAGGGAAAGGAATTTTTTTGGGTGAAACCAGAAGCCGATGAAACCCTCCTTTAAAGTCTATTACTCCCGGGTCTTGTCTACCCCTCTCTGTATGGGTTAGTTTCAAAAAGCGCGATTCGTACGCCTCCTAACGGTAGATATTTTCGGAGCGGGAGTTCGTCGAGCGAATATTAAACTTGGAAATAAATGTGCTTAGTGGAGTTTAAAATTAAAATATAGTAAAGGTTATTGTTTCTTATAAACATACCCAGACTTTTTATATTTGTAGAATTTATACAATATTAGGAAAATATATTTTTTTCCTTTTCATGATTCCTTTAAAAAGCAATATTTTGTATAGGAAAAGCTCTGGCGGTATTACTATAGAAAGTGAGGATATGTTTACCCAAAACTCTCGACACCCTAGAGTGCTTCCGAATTGGGAGTTTTGACAGACGAATTTGAGAAGCTTCATTTGGTCAAAAATTCAATCTATAGGCGATCATATAGTAAAGGCTCTAAAACTGCCGACGTCAGGACGATGAATGATATGTATTGGATGAAGATTTTAAAACTATTTTCCAGGCTTGATATGTCGCTACTATAAATTGTGTTTTGATTGAATTTGAGGGGACCGAATTTTGGTGTAATGCCTCAAAATTCATTAAATTTTTCAAACTTTAAAATATTTTAACTATATATAACTTAAAGTTGATTCTCCTTAGTTGTGCGCATGTCATATAGTTTCTTTCACGTGGTCTCTTTCGTGAAAATACTTCATTCAGAAAGTCTTATCTATCATTTGAAAGTTATCATTTATCTTAGAAAAAAAGTTGTAACTGCATTTTTTTAAATCCACCCTTAAAATCCCTTCAGTTATATAGTTAGGCCCGAATTAGGCTTAACATTCTTCACTAAACTCACTGGCTGGAAATATAAAAATGCAAATACGATCCCTTTATTATAAAGTGAGATGTTTTTGAGGTACTTTTTCTTCTACTGATTTTCATCGCGTGCGCGAGCAACCGAGCTATAAGCAATCGGATTAAACCGGATATACTTCCAAAATATTCGCCATTTAGAAAAGAAAAATCTTCTCGCGCCCTGATAGCTTTCTCGCCCGAAAGTTTCTGGTCTTCGAACCAGGAAAAAAAAAGTTATTTGTTCAGTGATTAGCTTTTTCTTGTTGTATCCCTCTCCGCTTTCCTTTAGTATAGACTTATTCAGCGTATTCTAGTGTGAAGAATTATTCAAAGCGGGGTGTTCAAGGCCTCGAACTCTGAAATGTCTTTGAATTTCAACGGGCAATCTATACTTACGCTCTTCCGTATCAATGTTTGATTTCTTTGAATTGGAAGGGAAGTATATGACTATTTTCTTGCTGTAAACTTTTGCTAAACCAATCGCGACACGATATAGTTAAGAATAGTTTGCAATATATAGAAAGACTAGGCGTATTAATACATAATGTAAAACCTCGTATCGATAAAAGTAGTCTCAATTTTCAAACGGGGAGTTCTAGTACTCTTTTGATAGCATCCTTCGCGCAAGGCTGGTTACATTTCTGTATCTACACTACGTTAGTTTCCGACCCAGCCGGGTTGCTGTTTTTCTCGCGTGTTTTTGTACGATTCGGTTCAATTGGGGAACATAAAAGGGGTAATCTTTTTTAACCCTCGCGTTCGAAACACGCTCTTCAAGGAATCTAGGGGTGGGATTGTACATGATGAATTCAAACTGCATGCGACAACAGAAAAATGTTAAACATAACGTGGTCTTACCACCAGGAAGTCAGATGCAATGAAACCATTTAGAGCAATCACGAAGTCATCTTTAAATTATTAAAAAAAAAATGACGTAGTTATGAAATCATTGGTGAAATCGCCAATGAAATCGCTGGGAAATCGCCAATGAAATCGCTGGTGAAATGCCAATGAAATCGCTGGTGAAATGCCAATGAAATCGCTGGTGAAATGCCAATGAAATCGCTGGTGAAATGCCAATGAAATCGCTGGTGAAATGCCAATGAAATCGCTGGTGAAATGCCAATGAAATCGCTGGTGAAATGCCAATGAAATCGCTGGTGAAATGCCAATGAAATCGCCAATGAAATCGCTGGTGAAATCGCCAATGAAATCGCTGGTGAAATCGCCAATGAAATCGCTGGTGAAATCGCCAATGAAATCACGAAGTAATCGACGAAATCAAGAAATACGAAATAACGAAAATTCAATAAATATTCTACATTTTTTTTGGAATTTCTGACCCCTAGCTCATTTAGATCAGTCTTAATTTTAATTATCTTTCTGTGAGCATATTTAAATATACAATTTACAAATGTGTACAATCAAGTTAGGTTCTTTCCCTGGCACATAACCAAACCCAGATTCAATCCTGGCCCCGCGCAGGTGGTCGTTCTAACCTTTAGGATTTGAGCTATGACTATAGCTGAGCTATAGGAAGCCCCGTATTTTCCCGCTCATTGGTTATTATAGAAACTTTCGAAGCGTGGAAGCGTATCTTCTATGATAAACTTTCTAACTGTAATAAATCTTCCGAAATGATACGGAACCGATGTACTGCCGCAGCTATACGGAGAAAACTTCAAACGTATAGAACGTGAACGAGATAAATGTCAGAAAAGGAAACGATGCGAGCGTCGTATGCCGGCAATTCAACCGCAATTGCATTAATCCCTTCTGCATCTCCGAAATTTTGATTTGAATCCTTACAAACGGCTTTCATTTGTTTTCTAATGACGTATATCAAACCCACTTTAGTTCGATCATTTCGGAGTAAATTATATCAGGTTCTTTACCGTATTTCGCGAAAGGGCACATTTATTGTAGAGATAAAAAGGTCAAAGGTTGCAATTCGCGAAATTTCACAGAATTGGTACCCTTTCTCTAAAATTGACAATTACATTTTTTAATCGTTAATATACAAACAATACAAGAATTTACGAGCTTAAATATTTCTTGATTTCAATATATTTTTGGTAACACCGAACTAAATTACGTCCTAAATAGTTACAATCCAAAGATAAGATAGCCTACTTTTATTTCTACAAGTTGTATGTACTACCAGAGGTATATAACAACCCCCTTCGGGGGGAAGTGTGAAAGCCCCTATACTACCAATGCTAAAAATCACGAACAACAAGAGACGGCTGCTGACTATCTAGGCCACTAGCTCGCGCTGGACTTCTCAATGTCGCTACTCTAGTAAATAGTCTTTGTATAAACAAGACGGCTCGATTTGTGTTTAGAACTTCCTGTCTCAGGAGTCAGGCTGTCTGTTAAAATGGAGTCGAAGGTTGACTTCAGCTCGCGAGTTCCGGAAGTGCGCGTAGGGAAAATTTAGTGAGGTTCAAAATGGTGTAACTATTTTTTGGGAGTAAAGCGGTGTGTCGATCCGCCGCGATTTACGCCGGGCACTTGTTGTTCGTCGATTTTGCCTACCTTTGATACTTCCCCCCGAAGGGGGTTATTATATACCTCTGGTACTACATTTTATGTGAATGCACCTTAGCTTCCGCTTTATTGCCAGTTCCTTTTGAATAGGAGGATATATTATAAGTAAGATTATTCAAAAAAGGAAGCTCTTTCGATATATTTCTACAGTTTGTCATGTAGTAACGAAACTCTCTTTGAGATGGCCACTATATACGGAATTCTTTGCTCTGTCATAAGTCGGTATTATAGAATATATAACCATGAGAGCCACGAAAGCGTACATTGAGAGGAAAGGAAAAAGTCCAAGGGCGAAAGGCCGGCGATGGTTGGGCGGATTATCGAAGGGCAAGGGCGACTCATTGCTTGTTACGTTTCCGCTTGGCAAAACCTATGCAGGGAGGAAAGAAGTCTTTCCTATTAGGGTCTTTTTAAAATTGAAGTCAGTAGCCGTACGAAACACGATTATAAGGACCTACTCTAGTACTCCCATCTTTTTTCTACGTACTGTTTGATATATTTAATTCAATACATTCAAAGGTAAAGGAATGATTTATCATCTACCATTTTTATCCTTAATCCCCCAACATTTTTTTATAAACTCACATGAGTTGAACGAAATTATGAAACTCTAAAACGTACGTTTTTCGTTGTTATTTCAAATAAAATAGTGTTACATTTTTATATTTTAATCTCAATTCTTGTGATCATTGAATGAACTAATATATTAGGACATTAGAATCGGTAATTACTCATAAATTACCAGGGAAATGGTAATTTATGATTTGCTCTAGTAATTCAAATGATCAAAATCGAACTTTTTGGATTAAAATGAATTAACTTCTAAAAGAGGTCAAAGTTTAACGATTTAAAACATATATTAGTCTACTTTTCAATACTTGGCGTCGTTCAGGACATGTCCGTGTCCTAGTCACTTTGCCCCATCAATGAAAGTCAAATGATTAGAACTCAGAACATTTGCGAGCTTGAAATCGTTTAGTTTCTCATTGATAACTGATGGTAATGAACTATATACGAAGGTTGCAATGGCGACAAAGTTTCGATCAAACTTTAACGGCAATTTATCTTAATAGTGAACCCAAATAACGAATCCCAAAGTCCCGATCGACCAGAAACTCTCACGTAAAATTGGTTCTCAACATTTTCCCCAAAGAATTTGATCTGTTGTCAAATAAGCTCCCCCGCGTGAAGTTTTCAATCTTTTGAGGATATAAATTGGGGTATTATTTGTATACGTCCCTATTCAACTTTGAATTAACAAAGTATATATTTTTTTATTTGGTCTATAGCGTAAGCGTTCAAGCATATATAACTAAACCATTTTAATTGAGATCCATGATAAATTTTCCAAAACCAACCATATCCTTTTGGGACTTGACCGAAACGGCTTATTTTCCTCCATTTGCTAAAAACACCATTAAGCGAAACTATAGGGAGGCAAAATATTTCAATCTTGTTGTATAAATAAGTACTGCAGTATCTTTCCTCCTATTTTATACAACGGACAGTTGGGACAGTTAGAACAGTTGATGGAATGGTTCCCTCTCCCCCCTTGTTATACTGAGAATTGTAGTTTTGCCAAATTTGCCCCCAAGATACGAAAGTGAAAACGTATAAAATTGGATAACTTTCTTTACGCGAAAGTATCATTTTTTTTCTTTCTTTCTTGAAACAAACTGTAACAAACATGCTTGGCATTTTACCAAAAGAGTGGTAGATAGGACTGTTCGTTGGTAATCTTCTGCGCTACTTTTAGCCACACTGGATATAACACAACGTATTATTCCGTGGATTATTTTCGCTGCATCGCACCACTCTATATTTAACAAAGCAGTGAAAGCACTGAGTTTTAGGGGATTTCAAATAACGCGTAGCGATTAATAATCGTGATGTGCTTTTCATCTCGCTAGAATTATTTTTCTAAAATCTACGAATATCATATTTACAGTTGTTTTATGGTACTCGACTTGTTTTACTTGTTAAGTTCAGTTCAAATCAGTTCTTATTCCGCTTAGGTCTTTAATTTGAACTTTAATTTATTAGGTTTTTAATGTTTGGCTAAATTTGAGCTGCTATAAACTGATATTGGTTTCACCCTTCTATGTTTTAAAAATCTGGACCACATGTAGTTAAGCCCATTTTCAAGAGACAATTTCAACGTACCAGAGAGGTGTTTTACACTTTATCTTTGTCATTAAGGGTTGGTTTCTGATAAAATTCTTAATTTACATCATTCAGTTTGCAATATGCAGAAAGCTGGTGTTGAATAATACGCAATATTAAGCCAAATAGTTGAAAAAAGTAGGTTCCAAAGCTGTTTTTGAACCGAAATATGTGTTAGCAAGGTTATATATATATATACGAACAGCACTTAAAAGATTATACCATATAAAGAGTCGTATAAACTATAGGATGCTCTGTTTATTCATGTACGCTAAAAGATCACCACACCCTTCGCGTGATTGATGCGCTCTCTAGACGCTAGAAGTTTTGGGCCTGCACATATTGGAGGCCTTCCTTTGCCCCCTTCCCTCCCCTAGAAACATTTTTTGTTTTAGGGGCCTTTTAATAGTCGCTTTTGAGCTAGGGGGCCAATAGGGACCGCTTATGCTACGCGACTCTTCGCATTCTTCTCATACTATGAGCAGGGGCATATCGCCAAATATATTTCGGCTTTTTAAAGGGTAAGTGTATTATAGTAAAAGTATAATAAATTTTGGAGATAAGCGTGGCTTTAGATAAATCACCACGAAAGCTTTAAAATGATGTCAATTTCTCCGAAATTGGACAATTAACAAGAATGTTACTAATTATTTTGAAATATTTTTTATGTAATGTTTAGTTATTGTACTATACTTTTTTTCCTCTTATTTCAAGCTTTAAAATAACAATAAGTCTGATCAGAGGTATATAATAAACTCCTTCGGGGGGAAGTATGAAAGCCCCTATACTACCAATGCTAAAAATCACGAACCACAAGAGCCCGCTGCTGACTATCTAGGCCACTAGCTCGCGCTGGACTTCTCAATGTCGCTACTCTAGTAAATAGTCTTTGTATAAACAAGACGGCACGGTTTGTGTTTAGAACTTCCTGTCTCAGGAGTCAGGCTGTCTGCTAAAATGGAGTCGAAGGTTGACTTCGGCTCGTGAGTTCCGGAAGTGTGCGTAGGGAAAATTTAGTGAGGTTCAAAATGGTGTAACTATTTTTTGGGAGTAAAGCGGTGTGTCGATCCGCCGCGATTTACGCCGGGCACTTGTTGTTCGTCGATTTTGCCTAGCTTTCATACTTCCCCCCGAAGGGGGTTATTATATACCTCTGGTCTGATACAATTATCCAACAATTATGAAATATTTTATTTCGTAGCGTTTCTATGAGAATTTCGACCAAAAACTTATTAACCAATTAAAACACTTCGATCATGACGTACGTACGTCATCATTTTCCTTAAATCTTTATAACTTCATTACCTTTTGACGGATTTGAGTGTGATTGGGCTTAAATTGAAGCTCTAACTGAGCTCTATTCAAATAGGAAAATTATTTTCAAATTCAGATAATTACCTTAATTACTTAGACTATCTCTTTAAGTTACTGGCCTTTTGGTCACTACGTATCGGCGCGCGTTGGACACTCGAAAGACGGATTGTTTCAAGGGAGGGTATTAACTAGAGATACCGTCAGTCTCTAGCTCTAGCTGTATTAAAAACGATGAGCTTGGAACAATTTTTGGCGCGCCGATATAAAAGATCGGCTTCGACCTTTCACCTTTTCCCTAATAAATCAAAACTGCAAGTATACTATTATAGTTAAGTCTTCAAAGGCAATATATAATATATTTTTAATTAAATTGAATTAGGGTTTAACTGTATATTTTTTTATATATATATAACAACTTTGGACCCACGCTCGTCAGTACAATAGGGTTTTAACTTTGAAGAGTCTAGGACCCTAACAGGTCGCTAGACTTAGGGAATTATGATGGCTTAATTAAAAATTTAGAAATTGAGGTATATGACAAAGTTAACGCCTTTTGAATGAATTCGTAAATCGCGTGCCTGTGTTATTTTCACACCCAGAATTTAGTTTTTAATTTAAAAAAGGAATATATATTTTGATGGAAAGCTTAATTAAAATTTATCCTAGTGGATACTTTTGAAGCCGGTAAGGTTCGAAGGGTTAACGCGTTGAAGCGATAATTTTAGTTTAAACACAACGCGTATTTATGAAATTGAAATTTCAGTTTCATCGAAACAGTTAAGTTTCTTCATTGCTTCATTTAAATAAATTATTATTTAAATAAATTTATTAAATGTTCTTGTAACATCTGGGGTGTGTTGTTTTGTATGATGGTAATCGTTTGTAATAATTAAGTTAGTATTTCCGTGACTCTGGTATTATTATTTCTAGCTTACATCGTTCTAACTCGGCACCATATTGCAATATGGAGTCAATTTCTGTTCTCTTATAAACATTATACCTTTTCCTTGTTTTTATTATGTCTTATTTTTCCCCAAGGTCCTTATATGTTATTATGTGCACCAGCCGTTGCGGCAAAAGCGAGGAAATCACTATTATTTTTTTTTTCTCATTCTCATTACACGAAGCTGTATCTAATATGGTCAGAATTTAGCACGTATAAAGGCTCGTTTCCGGTTATATCTTGACAATTTGATTGCTTAGATATTCATAGGGGCTACGTTTTGTAGGAACTGTGATCTAAATGTGATATTCATTCCAGACACCAAAAAGCCTTAATAAAACAAAATATACCTAGAAGCAGAAGCCGATGAAACCCTCCTTTGAAGTCTACTACTCTAATGTTCCATATAGCGCTCCTCTCTGTATGGGTAAAATTCCCAATTTTACGAGATCGGAGGGGTCCTACTTCATACCCCCCTGTCTACGGAAAATTGGAAATTCTCTCACTCCACAAACGACGACGTTTTTTGACGAACTCCAAAGCTGCTAGAGATATTCGCTGGACGAACTCCCGCTCCGAAAATATCTACCGTTAGGAGGCGTACGAATCGCGCTTTTTGAAACTAACCCATACAGAGAGGGGTAGACAAGACCCGGGAGTAATAGACTTCAAAGGAAGGTTTCATCGGCTTCTGCTAGAAGTAATGGAATTTTCTTTTGGGTTTTCTCCTTAAACCCAATTTTCTTTACTGGTAAATTTTGATCAGAAAGAGTTTGCGTACTAATTAAGGCTAACGCGGATTGATATACAATGTTATTCCTATCAAATAAGTATATATTTAAATATAGTTTTTTTAACACATATTCGGTTACAAAATCATGAAATTTGAATAAGGAAAATGCCCAGTGGAAAAATTTTAAAATGGTAATTTTTAAATACAATTTTTTCGACAACCCTGTCGTAGATTAGAGAGAAAAATAGCTCTGGCAAAAACCCCAACATCTTGCCACTCCAGTAAAATTATATTTTCCTACGTTATCGCCTTTGATAAATTAGTTCTTGGTCCTGAAAATGAAAATATAATTTTTATACTACAGATTTTATTGTTGGCTAACTTGACTTGATAGCGAATCTACGCACTATGAACGTAAATTTTCCGTTTTATCATCGAGCCAAGCAGCTAGCCCTAGTCATTACCGCAAAGATATCCGTTTATCTGGCAAGCAGATCCGAGTTTTTAACGAAACATCGTTTTCGTGGATCGTTCGCCTTTTTTTTCTCCTCTCCTCCCATTTTATTTTTCAATTCTATTTTGTGTTTAAGCCTAAGGCAATATTCGTTATTTAAAAATAAGGAAGGCTCACGCCTTATCTTCAGTACCGTTTAGAGGTGATGAGTGTTTTGGGGGGGAAAATCTAGCGGAAGCTGCAGGGGTGTAGCGGAGATTCGTGGTATAGTAAATAGTGAGTGGCCTCCTCCCATTTTCTAATTGAATTTGTTTTTTATTTAGCGTAAAAATGTATATATAACATATCAAACAATCTTTTTAAATTTGGTTAATTTTTTCTCGTTTCGGAAGCTGTATGTTATAATTTACGGACCTAAAATCAATTTTTTTAAATCCCTTTGAACAAAGAGTGGGTTTAATAAATTTACAAAATTTAAGTCCATCGATTTGTAACTGTAAAGTCAAACCGATATTTAAATCGCCAGGAATCGTTTTAAGCGTCGCGTTTTCACGCATTATCTTTATAAATCGATTTATCGTAGCTTCCTCTATCGGTTGTTGAAACTGGTTCCCGAAGCGGTTTCGAGAAATAGAATCAAATCGATTCGAGGAAAGACGGTTTCCCGTTCACACGACCAAAGCGATACGTTTTGAAACGGTTAAATCGATTCCAAGGCCTAGTGTGAACGCGGCTATTGTGTAAACGTAGCTAAAGTGAATTTGAAATTAGATCAGATTTAACATAATGTATTAATCCGCCTCCTATTTGACTACGTTGGCAACAATCCTCGCGTAGAAGTGTATAATTGTTTAGGAATCTATATAGGTGTCAAGTAAATGCTGACTATCGCGTCTTCATCGCGAGCATAGATCTCTCTCAACCCTTTTGTGTGTGTAGAAATTGTAGCGGATCATAGAGCCTCGTAGAGTGAGCGTATATATCGCCTAGCTTCCGGTATAGCTTTCATTTTAATCCAATTACTGTAAAGCTGGACTATAATTGCGAGTTGGGTCTGATGGGGAGGTTACCAACGGGTATCCAGTTGCGGAGTTTAGTGGCGGGAACATCGATCCACGAACGCCGGCGAACGGGTTGGTTGTCTCTCACCTCTAGACTTGGAGGAACTATAGAAGGGGTTTCCGATTGCTTCAGCGTTACCATACTCGTAATCTTTCACGCTTGCGTGTAATGCTAGTGCCAGTCTTCGCCTTCCAAACTTTTTAAACCGCGCGATAGTTCACTTCGTCCCAATTACCTTGTAAAAATGCAACATCTTCAGTAGAGACACGTGTTTTTTAACGTCTGGTTCCAAGATCATTTCATAATACCAGAGGTATATAATAACCCCCCTTCGGGGGGAAGTATGAAAGCCCCTATACTACCAATGCTAAAAATCACGAACAACAAGAGCCCGCTGCTGACTATCTAGGCCACTAGCTCGCGCTGGACTTCTCAATGTCGCTACTCTAGTAAATGGTCTTTGTATAAACAAGACGGCTCGATTTGTGTTTAGAACTTCCTGTCTAGGGAGTCAGGCTGTCTGTTAAATTGGAGTCGAAGGTTGACTTCAGCTCGCGAGTTCCGGAAGTGTGCGTAGGGAAAATTTAGTGAGGTTCAAAATGGTGTAACTATTTTTTGGGAGTAAAGCGGTGTGTCGATCCGCCGCGATTTACGCCGGACACTTGTAGTTCGTCGATTTTGCCTACCTTTCATACTTCCCTCCGAAGGGGGTTATTATATACCTCTGATAATACCAACTATTGTTTTAGGAATTTGCAGCCTAACTCCGCTAGATAGTTAAAAAATGGTATATCATGGAAAAATCTGCATCAGATTGTTTATAAAGTTTTTTCTAACCCATCAAATTTTTGAATATTTGGGCTGACGAGAATTGACAGTCGATTACTCCGGCTATAGTTCCTCCAAGCTCTTGGCGACTAGCTGTAGGATATACCCAGTTCACATACAGTTTCTATAGTAAGGAACTAAAGCTGTGGAATAAGAGAAGGAGCGAGGGATACGAGAACGTATATCGACCGTGAAACAAACCTTTTTACGCTGGGTTTCCTATATACGGCTCTGTCTTCAATATCGGATAGACTACTTCATCATTACGTAGTTTTAACATAATGTATCAATCCGCCACACTTTTTTACCTTGTGCAAACTCTTTTTGAGAAAAATGTTTTATCCTTTTTCCCCCTTTTCCTTAAAGGGATAGTGTCAAGATTTAAGTAAAAAATTACTTCGCAGTGAAGATAAAGAATTGCAATCTTTTAATTAGCGGTTTTACTTTTGTATGGATGTGACTGTTAAACGTATATGAAACTTTAGTTCTATTTCTTAATTATCAACCGATTTTAGCGTGGTTTGTTTAATTTTGAAGCTCTTTTTAAGCTTTACGCGAATCTTGAGGTTACTTTAAATATATACGTAAATGCTTAGTGATACTAGCGCTTTAAGTCGTATAGGATTGAACCTATTTTGTCGTAGGCTTCCATCGTGTTGTCTCGGTGGAAAAAAAAGTAAGAAGGAAGGGACGGTTGATCGGTGGAAGAAAACTGCCTAGCTAGGCTATCTTACTTGTCCGCTATGACCCGATTAATGAAAAGAAAGCGAGGGAGATACGTTTCCTGCGAAATCTTGAAAGGGATTTAATGGAGAAACGAACGTCTTAAGGATACGTCTCGTATCACCATCCAAGGTCGAATACATTTCGGAAAACGGAGGAGAGAGAAAAGGGTCCTTTGGATTTCTTTTCTCTTCATGGTGAAGCCGCGTGACCTTAATGATGTCATTTACCGACCGTTGGGGGGTGCGGAGAGGGGTGACCAAATTCCATCTACTTCTTCCGACTTACCTCCTTTCCTATAGTATTTCTACCCATTTCTCTTCAATCGAGGACTTGGTCACACTCGTTAGACGCTCGAAAGCTCCCGGCAATTATCGAACTCTTTCGATTTCTTATAGAGACATTCTGTCGGTTAAATTCACTTGGAAATTTCAGTTTGTTCAAAGTGACACCCTCGTCAAACGATACGCCTAATTTGGTGATTTAATACTTATTAATCGAGTTTTAAACTAATGGTTTACATTCTTGTAATCTTGGTTATTTGAAGTCGGTTTAACATGTTTCAATCTACTTAACCTTTTTCTTTGGCTTTTTTCAAGAGATGCTATAATATCAAATTAATATCATCTTCTGTCACTGTTTAAGAGTGGTGGAAAGCTAACTAAAGTCACGTGACTTCATCACGTGGTTCTTTTTCCCACGCAATCTATATTCATTTTGATTCGTGGAGGTATTTAGCCATATTTATAAACTGTCTGCTAAACAGTATTTGGTGTGTAGTATGTTGTCTCTAAAATATCCACGTGACCTTAATGTAATGCGTTAATTAATATTTTGGTAAACTTTGAAGATGGCCTTTATAAAGTATTTATTTTTTTTTACTGTTGCCGTATTCTTATGTGTGACACACTTAGTTTTTTTTTAATTATCTCGAAAATGGTACTCAAATTAAATTTGTGACCACCTCACTATCATAATACGATGTAGTCTATCTCTTGTCGAATTTTGGAACTGAAATCCTCTTGGAAATCATTCAGTTCACCACCATTTTCCAAGAGTATTACGGTGTACCTTGTAGGTCAATTACTTTTTTTATTTTTATTATACTCTCGTTGGATGCTGATTGAAATTGGTTTGGGTGAAACTACATCGTTAGAATCACTCGGAGATTTCGGTACCGTAGAAATTTAGTTTGACCTCTTAAATCAATTGAACTCTATCTCTAAGAGGTAAAAAGGCGTGCCTTGCTTTGTACTTGCTGAAATCTTGGGAAGAATTCTATGGAATATCGTAGGTCTCTTCAAGTATCCGCTATTTTAAGTATAATGGTGATTGTACTAATTCGGTGCAGGGATCTAAATGGGGTCTTTTGTGGTCCTTAGAAGTTTTTTTTTTGGGTCTCTTTGGTTGGTTTAAGTTATAGACTTTCTCTACGTTTTAACCGAAATAAAATTTAATAGCATTCTTATTAGAAAGAGATAAATTTATTTAATTTAAAAATAAAGTTCAATTTCATTCGCGATTTGTCGCGATCATTATTGGTTGTAAAAGGAATATAAGAGCTTCTTTGGACATCAAATGACAGCCTATTCTTTTAAGTTATAGGACACAAACACTGTTGATTGGTCCGAATTTAATAAAATTCAAATTTTACCAAACTTAAGAAATTAATTTAAAAAACTAAATTCAAAAGGTGTTCCACTTTTAGCTTAAAGTTTCCCTTTAATGCGTGAAAATGTCCAGGTTTCGCGCATGGTTATATATCTTTGAATGAATGTCCATATTAAAGTCCGTCAGTCTTTGTGTGGTCGTAATTAAGTATATAATGAAAGGGAATACAAAACATTGGCGTTTGAAATTAACAAAAAAAGGTGTGAAGGCCGAATGAGAACGTGACCGCTCGCGATAGATGGTCTTTTTGTCGTTTTCACTGGAAGAACGAATTCTTGTCGCCTCTTGGGGGAAACAGCTAGCGAGAAAGAAAATTGCGTGGTGTACTGTACGACGCGGGTATTGTAGAACGCGCTTTTATAGGCCCATTCGCCCGTATACCAAAGCGACAACGCTAAAACTAAACGATTGTCCTAACCCAGTCAGCGGTCTCTATAGTATGAAAAGCCATGATGTGGAAAACGCGTCTTCATTGTGACTACTGCCGCTTCCAAAAAAGAATAGCCTTAGCTATCACGCACTCAGACAGCTTGAATAGGGTGCGAGCCTCCTTATTAAGGGGTGCATTTCCAAATACTCTATGTAAAGGAATAGTCTGGCTTTCCAGAATGGAAGTCGTAACCGAAAAAAATAAAATTTTCTAATTATTCTCTAATCAATTAATTATAATGATCATTAGTTCTTAAGTTAAGAAGAATAGTGCGCAAATAAGGCTCTAATAGATGTTAAAATTCGGGGGACGTCGCGAAGGGATGTCAGGAGAAGATTATGCATTACTGCCAAGCTTTTTGCAAACTTGAAAGGTTAATTTTGCTAGAGACCGACGGCGTCGCCCCCAAAATTATCAGCGCTTCGATCTAAAGCCCTTTTGTGTGTCCTACACTGAACTTTTAACCATTTCCATAAGATTATATCCTATGGCGAATTTCTCCAGAAAAATCTGCTGCATGATTATATATTTTGGCGCCAAAACATAATCATCAGGAAAAAACAGAAACTTCATTATCAATCCAGGTATATTCAGAAACTGATGAAACTCTCTTTTCGTCGGCTTCTGGTGTATTTGAATATAAGACTTGTTCTTTAATCCCCCCCCCCCTTCCTTTCATTGGAAATTATTTCGTGACCCAAGTTTAAATAAAAATATTAACGATATAAGATTGAATTTACGGAAAGCTTTAAAAAGTTGCCATCTCAACCCTTTTATATCTCATTCCCCTAACATTTCTTTATTGGCTGTTGCTTCGTGAACAGAGGGTGTACAAAATTATAGTCCAGGAACACCCTCTGCTCTAGGATTTTTATGTAACCGTATAAAATCCCGGCAATGGGAGAATCTACTACAAAAAGAAATTTTTCGCGGTACTCAATTTTTTCCCGCCATTTGTGAATACAATAAACACGTGCCATAGTTACCCCGCGTGCGTGGTCCTATTTCGGTGGTTTAATAGCCTAAATGGGGAAAAACCCGCGGTTTATAACTGATATAAGCCCCCCCGGGGGGGAGGGGGCATTAAGCTCTAGCTGTTCACTATTTTACTACTCTTTTGTAAAAAATATCCGCCCAATTTTTATGCCACATTCAAAATTTTCACTAGATTGAACTTACTTTTGTATTTAACCCTAGTTTTTTTTTATATATTTAATTTTTGACTTATTGTCGTCGTTTTATCGTATTCCCCTGCCAATTTCCCATGAGTGTTAGAACACGTTGTTTTGTTGTTAAGAGCTCTTCAATGAACATATCATCTATTGCGCGCATTGATTTTTTTTCCATCTCTCGCCTAACTTCAGAAAGTTGTAGTGTATGAAATTTTAGTCGCGTCAGGGTTCACGTGTGCAGAAAAAAAAGCACGCGTTTTTCGTGTAACCACTTCCATTTTTGTTTCTACTATTTCTCACCAGGTCAGGGTGCAAATTTTCATTGCGCCGTTTTAGAAATTTTAACCTTTTAACCTTTCTTGCATTGATTTAATCAAGGAGGATCAGAGAAGGAGAGGAAATGTGGGGCTGCGTTGAGTTAGAGAGAGAAGAGCCAACCTCCCACTCGGGTGGAAAGGGGGGATAGGAAATTCTCGAGGTAAACTGTTGTCACGTGGTCGCTAGCTAGCGCGTCTCATAAAGGATTCGTTTTACCCACGCGACAACATTTTACCACGAAACGTCTCTACCCCCGTTCTCCCAGAGTGGGAGTTTAGGCCGACGCAGTAGGAACCGCGCCGTCCCCACATTTCCTCTCCTTCTCTGATCCTCCTTGATTTAATTAATTCTATTGTTTTAAAGTGTATTCGCATTAAGCTTAATTTGATTGTAATTTACTGTTCTAATTTATTTTAATCGTGTTATTTAATCAATTTTATTTTTGTCTATTTGCAGGTGAGTATCTCAAAATATTTTGTCTGAATTTTCCGTTTATGGTGGGTGAGTCACAACTGGTTAATTTTATCGTATTTCAACTTATAATTATACTTAAAGGTCAATTTTTGGTTGACACGTAAACACATTCTAAATTAAAACACGAAAAAATATAGATGTAATTATTTTCAATTCGTATAAAAGGTAGAACATTCTGGGTTAAGTACTTTCGCGAAAAAGACAGCCCGAAAACAACCTTTTCATGAGACAGAATCTACTGTAGGCTCCCAAGCTCCCAACCAATAACGACACAGAACATAGTAATGACGTAGTAATGCGAAAAATATATATATATTTTTTTTAAATTTCGAATATTTGGCGATTTTAAAATATTAATTTTTCTGTTCCTGTATATTTAAAGATATTTTCGAAAATGCTACTCAAATTGAATTTGCAGCTTGATTTTTAAAACCTATGACATCCTCCCTTTAAAGTAATTAACTTAAATTTAATTTAAACATAAAAATATTATAAATTTTATATTTAAACCCTTGGGTTTTAAATTAGCACACGAGGCGACAGTTATACATAAAGTCGGCGAGCCTTAATTAGCGGATTATATTTTTCTATGTTGCACTCGTGTCATTTGGGAAAAGCTTGTATTAGATAAGAGACCGCTCGCGTTAAAAGTATACCACTTAAGCGGTTTGAAGTCATTGTTACGTAAGTAATATACCATCTGTTAAATAAAATGGTCGTACGAATTTCGTATCAAGCACGAGCTAGCCACAGCTGTACCTTGAGTTTGAAACGGAGCTTACTAAGCATCGGGACATTAAAATTATCTCCGAAACATATTTCGCCCCCCTTTTCCCTCGTTTTTTAAATTACTCGTAGTTTCTATATATATATAGGTGGTATTAAAAATTTTTAGTCGTCGTAGAAGGGGTTTTTAAAAGTTTTAAAACAGTCGCTAAGGATATTTATCGGGAGATACGCGCCCGTTTTGCCGAAATAACAATTTTCATTTCGTCGAACGCGACTCCTCTCTCTTTTCCTAAACTTTTTTTCATCCATTCTTGAATTAACGTAGCTAATATATTTGTAGTTGTATGTAGAGTTCCTAATTCGGTAATTTAGGCGGTAAATTAATTAACGAACAAATTTCTAAAAGAGGTCAAAGGTATTAGGTTATTGTTTTAAATCATCTACAAAACCTTCGTTAAATTGTTAATCGAGTTTGAAGTCGTTGAAGGGAGAATGCAACCTAATAACAAGTGATTTTGTTTATCGAATAGGCCTAGTCCACCAATAAAAAGTTTACAAAACAGATATTAAAACTAGAAATAAATTTAAAACTTACCCGGAAAATAATCTTAGCGGAATTCATGGAGATCCTGAATAGCGACCAATGAGCCAAGGCCCGTCGTTCAATAAGATCTCCACTAGACTTACAATCGTATTCGATGGGTCGCTAGACCTTATACGCGAGGAAATCAGGATCTCCATGAATCCCGCTAAGCCTATTGAGTTATACTTATTGCCAAAAGTGTATCATATCTCGCTTTCAAACCAAATATTTCGCCTTAAAATTAACACCAGGAGTTCCTGCAATCGATATTCGCGAGTTCAAATGTTCAGCTTGCTTTTCTTTCATTCCCAGATAGCAAACCATTAGTAGCTTGCTATTCCAACTTATTTTTCTTTCTCTAAATGTGGAATTTTTCGGTCGGGTGACTTTTTTTTTTTTTTTCTCCCTGTCTCTCCGGATCTCTTTCCGGCTCATACTACAACTCGCTCGCTGAGACAGAAAAAAAAAACAACTCATGAACAAAAGAGAAAGGCCATAATCAATGTGGCTATTAGTAAAAAGATATCTCCAAGAAAAAAAAAAAGCGCCCCCCCCCCCTTCCTCAAATTCCCAGCGCCGATACAGAGATGGGCCCCAAAAATTTTCTTTTTACTTTACAATCCTAAAATGAAAAAAAATTATTAGAAAAACTTTCAAATGATGATGATGACTCTAAAACGCATCTTATCATTGGTCCGTAATCACTAGATACGTCGACCGTGCCCTCCTACTCTTAAAAAAGTTCAGTTTGTTCACGCTATTTGAGACAACGTGTTCAAAAGTTAAAATTTAGGATAAAAATATAAGATTTCCTTTCGACGAAAATTTGTTAGAACCCGCGAATTTTTTATATTTGGGCATTAAAAGATAAATGTTTATCCTTTATCTCTTGTCTAAAAATTTAGATAAGTTTCTAAACATCTTTAAATAGAGAATTGTATTTAAATTCGCGACGTGAAGATTTAATTGGTCGTGGAAAAAATGGTTAATGTATATAGGAATGGTTTTAATACTAAAAAAAAAGTTTTTAGTGAAATTTTAAATTATCAATTTTGGTAATTTTATCAGATCAAAACCGTATAAATCACCATTACCATGGTAATATTACCTCGTAATTTATAACTCCAGCAAATCAAATATACTCTCTAATGGCAATAAGTTTTTTATATTAAACATATCATAAACCACACTTGTTAATTTATATATTTTTTTATCTTGCCTTAAAAATCGTTTTTCCAACGCTATATAGGAAAGTCGTCCCTAATGACGTATGCAATTGTCGCGAGATAAAGAGAATTATTCGGCTATAACGTCCAAAAAAAAAAAAAAAAAACCAACCTTAAGGAATCACCTGTCATCTTAAGGAGGGCCAACTGGGGGGAGGGAACTAACTTTTAAACCATCTTAAATATAGGATATTTTCTTTTAAAGTACTTTTGAGACTCGATAACGTCAAGTATGCCTATTTCTTGTAGATTTTAGCGACATTACATACCAGGTTGTTTACCAGATATTACGCGTTTAAAATAAATTTGCATAAAAGCGTATACTGAGGCGGAGTAATACATAATGCCAAACTATATATTGAAAAAAATAGTTATTGCAATATGCAATTTACCATAAGAATTGAAAAATCTCCAAAAAAAAAAACATAAAAATGTATGTAAGCGTTTGTGCAGTGTTCACGGACAACCAGGCAATAAGACTCTAATTTCTTATAGGCAGATGCTTTAATCAGGTCATTACTCGAATATGTCTCTCATCCTTACGCTTTATTGTATATAAGTCGGTGGACAAACTGAATTTCTTGTTTCTAGGTGATAAGAAGAAAATGCAATTTTTTTTTTTTTTTTTTTTTTCGTTTCCAGAACCATTATCTTCGGATTCTTTGGGATTTACGGAAAAGGGTTTATATCGTTTGATATAGAAAGCAAAGGGTTGTTTTTCACGGGGAATCTTAAAGGACGGGCATAATTTAAATTAAATTTAAGTAGACAACAAATTAAAATAGAACTTACTGTTGCTTGAAAATGAGATCATGAACTCAAAAATTTATAAATAAATAATAATATTAATTAGGAATTTGTCTTAATATATCTCAATTTGAAGCTATGATTGAGTTTTGAATTGGATCTGTCCTTTAAAAATAGGACAAACAAAAACTCTCTTAAAGTTTTTTTTAAATAAACGAGGTTCTTAAACTAGAAAAGGGATTAAATATTTTCTTGATGGGATTTTCTCCCGGCTTTATTTTGTTGCCAATTTTTATTATTATCCTTTTGATAAGAGTCTTTTATTTAAGCCAATTCGTAGTTAAACCCACCCAATTTAATTCTATTTTGTTTTACTAAAAAATAATCCTGGTGGATAATTATTTTAGAAGGGAATTTTCTGACTTTTTGAAACTACAACAAACAAATATTAAATGTTACGTAAACAATTACGCGATTACGAATTCTTCGTTTGATTCTCTAAACTTTTTTTTTTAAATACCATATATTGTCCGTGTCATATGGCCACGCAATTGCGTAATAGATATTTTGAAACCATACGAGATCAGCGAGCATCATCGAGTTCAAACGATATATAGATATATATATAAACCTCTCAGCCCTTCAGCCCCAAGTACATATATTCGTCGACCTATCATTTTTCTATAAGACTGGCGCTTCCGACGTGACTTTTAACGTTAGTTTCCCGGCCAATAGCTGTTCCCTTTTTATATCGACCGTCCTTGGCTCATAGCCCTTCGTACGTACTTATACCAAACCGACGTTGGTTGGAAATGAGGTCGTGGGTCTCCGTTGACCTTTCGACCTTGCTTACGAGGCACTTCTTTTTTTTTTTTTTGGTTCTTCTTCCTCATCTTTTTTTCCTATATAGATTCTTTTTTCTTGGGGATGGGATGGAGTCGACTATAGTGTTCGAACCTAGGCAGGTGTCGTTGGGTTTTGATCCGAAGAATCTTCGCCCCTGAAGGCTAAACATTATTATACAGACCCCCTTCTTTTAAAGGGAGTTTGAAAAAGAAAATCGTATATACTATTGATTTCTGGTTTGAAAATACCCAATGGTCATACACACTTTAAAATAATCGTTTTCAAAAATGTCTCGAATGTTGAAAGTCCGATATTTCGGCGAAATGATTCTCCTGGTACAGAAGAACGTAACATGAGATTGGCGTACGCTTTACAATAGTCGACTCTCTAGTACGTGAATCAGATGTTTTCGTAGTACAGAACAATAATGTTTAGGGCTCTCCTTGTACAGAACAATGACGTTTAGGGCTCTCCTTGTACAGAACAATGACGTTTAGGTCTCTCCATGTACAGAGCAATGACGTTTAGGTCTCTCCTTGTACAGAACAATGACGTTTAGGTCTCTCCTTGTACAGAACAATGACGTTTAGGTCTCTCCTTGTACAGAACAATGACGTTTAGGTCTCTCCTTGTACAGAACAATGACGTTTAGGTCTCTCTTTGTACAGAACAATGACGTTAGGGCTCTCTTTGTACAGAACAATGACGTTTAGGGCTCTCTTTGTACAGAACAATGACGTTAGGTCTCTCTTTGTACAGAACAATGACGTTAGGGCTCTCTTTGTACAGAACAATGACGTTAGGGCTCTCCTTGTACAGAACAATGACGTTTAGGGCTCTCCTTGTACAGAACAATGACGTTTAGGGCTCTCCTTGTACAGAACATTTAGGGTTTGCCTAGTACAGAAAATAAACTATATAGTTTCATCTAAATAATTTCATGACCAACTATTTTTCATCTTCTATACTATGAAAGCGAACCCTAAACGTGTCTTCTGTACTTGTATAACCCCAATTTTCAGTACCACGTAACCACGGGAGACATTTATGTTATGGCACGGTCTTCTGTCAAAAATCCTCTTGCAAAAATGTCTTTAAAATCCACTAATTTTTATTTCTTGACCAAATATCTCCGGAGTTGACCCCAAAATGTTATTATTTGACCTCTTGAATACTATTCTAAATGCTTTTGAAGTCACTATTGTGAACCCTTCTTAAGTCTCATATCATTCTTTAAATATATTTTGAATATGAGTTAATTATTCTATTTTTTCCAAGGATATCTTTAGTTAGCCTTTAAAAATACATTTGAAAAGAAAGTTTGCAGTGTAAACGTGCTTTAATTTCAGGGTTAACTATTGAAGTTTATCAAAAGTTTAAAGGACAGTACTTGTCGAATCAATTATAGAACTTACCTTTTCACTTTCCCTTTAACTCTGCCTTACAGCATCGCCACTAAAGTCCGATATATTGATCAAGAATTGGGGATATATAGCTGGTTTGAACCCCAACCCCTGGTTTCCTTTAGATATTGAGGGAGGATTTTATAGACTTATCCCTACACTATGGGCGAACGATGTCCTCTTTAGACGATGTGGTGGCGATTTTTGCTCAAAATTGGGGAGAGCTCTTGTTGCGCGTGAAACCCTTGCCGACTGAAAAACAATGGTTTCTTGTTGACTAGTAAAAGTTGTGCCGTTAAGGGGCCGAGTTTGTGGTGAAATAAATGTACAACGTTATAAACAAAAACTAATATTTATTGTAATAATGTTACTGATTCAAACTGCCATATTCGCTTAATTTTGACTCCGCGCTTTTATTTCCCGCTTGACTAGCGATTTGACCTCTTTCGGTCGCTCCGAAACTGCAAGTGTCTTTTTTATCGTTCGTCTGGCCTCTCTCCTCAAACTTTTCCCTAATTCTCTGAATTTGTTTATTTGACCCTGAAAGGGCGAACGGGAGAGAGGACAGAGGCGCGAGTGCCGATCACGTGGTCGTGTCGGGCAGCCAGCATTATATAGAAACATATCCCGGGGATAGAAGTTTTTCGAAGCCCGGTTTTTTCCATACATGTACCTTTAATCCCCAACACTTTTAGGAACAAATTTGTAAAAACATAATAATTTTCTTCTAAATACTTTCTTTACATTTTTCTTTTTAACACACTCCCGACCCTTGACAGATGGTCAAGATAAATTGAAACATTGCAACATTTTTTTTTTTAACACACAGATGATTAACATAAATTGAAACACTTTTTTTTTTTTTTTTTTAACATTCGAGTCGGTACAAAAGTTGTACTGGGCGCCTC
Source organism: Odiellus spinosus (assembly GCA_963920705.1). NCBI lineage: Eukaryota > Metazoa > Arthropoda > Arachnida > Opiliones > Phalangiidae > Odiellus > Odiellus spinosus. The sequence continues at coordinate 13,645,931 of OY987237.1, read as the reverse complement.
ATAGTAGTGCTGTTTGGTAGTTGTAGGACACAAGATCTGATTAACCCATCTCTTCCCTTGACTGCTTCTTTTATTCTGCCCATTTTCCACATTAGCCTAGGAAGCTTGGGTTCCCCGACCAACACAACGTCTCCTACCTCCAACTCTTTGGTTGGTTTACAATCGGTTCGGTGATGAGCGGATCTTAATTCTAGTAAATAATTTATTTTCCACCTATCCCAAAACCTTTCCATTAAAGTTTGGCGATATTTCCATCGCTTCGTTAGCTCCGCCCTAGCGACATTTAGTGGTTCGCTACGGGGGAAGACTCTAGAGGGTAGCACTGTCAATCTGCGACCCACCAAGAAATGTGCAGGGGTCAACGGAATGGGTTCTGAGGAATCTTGATAGACGTATGTAATTGGGCGCGAATTAACAGTAGCTTCAACTTCAGCTAGAATCGTCCCGATTTCTTCGAAGGTTAGACGAGCTAACCCAATTACTTTCCTCAGAGCTACTTTAACGCTTCCGACCAATCTCTCCCAGAATCCGCCCCACCAGGCGGCTCGGTCGGCGATGTATTTCCAGGAGACTTGCCTGGTACTAAAGTAGTCCGCCACCTCTGGACTTTTCATGTTGGCCCATAGCTGCGCAATGTCAGCGTCCGCGCGCTTAAAAGTCTTGGCGTTATCGCTGTACATTGTTTTGATCATTCCACGACGCGAGATAAATCTTCGGAATGAAAGGAGGAAACTGTCCGCGGTTAAATCCGACACTAACTCGAGATGGACCGCTCGGGTGACAGCGCAGGTATATAGAGCCACATAGCATTTGCTTCCGTCTTTTGTGTATAAGGGGCCGCAGAAATCGACCCCGCATATTTCGAAAACTGGAGCCGGCGTAGTTCTTGAGGGAGGAAGGGGGGCCATAATGGTAGCTGCAGGTTTAGCCTTAAAATATTGGCATTTGCGACATTGGTTTAGTTCCTTTTTGACCATTTCCCTAGCTCTTGGGATCCAAAACTGCTCTCTAATTTCTCCCAGGGTGTCGCTTACTCCGACATGGTTTAATCGAGTGTGGTGATGAATCGTTATCAGCTTAGATAATCGATGCTGGGAAGAGAGGATCCAGGGGTGTTGCTCTCTATAAGAGAAATTTTTGCTCGTTAGGCGGCCTCCAACTGAGATCAGTTTATTGTCATCCAAAAAGGGGGAGAGTTGGCTCAGAGATGATTTGATCGCTACTTGGTTGCCGTGTTTGAGATCACTTAGCTCTGAAGGGTAGCTTTCTTTCTGCGCCTGAGATATCCAATATTTTTCGGCTGCTGCGATTTCTTCCGCTGTCAGCGGTCCTTTAATTTTTTGTCCAGGTTTTGCATTGTTAGTGAATCTATATACCCAAGCCGTTACGCGGTATACACGAATTAGTTTACTATGCTCTTCTAACTTTAAAAGAGGTTCCACGTTCTCTTCAGTGACGTTTATTATCTGCAAAACCGTTCGACACTTTGGCCTCATCTCCTCGTTTACTGCGCTGTCGTTGTTTATTTCTCCAATTTTGTAGTTGGCTTCTTTGTAGTCTTGCTCCTGAAGAAATTCTGGTCCATGTAACCAAAGATGGTTGGATGACAATTCTGCTAATTGTCGCCCGCGCGTGGGTAAGTCCGCTGGGTTACTTTTACCCGCGCAATGATTCCAGTTTATAGGGTCGCTAATCAGTTGAATCTCCCTGACCCTGTTTGCGACAAAAGGCTTCCATTGGTTGGCAGATCCGCGTATCCAATGCAGAGTAATAGTCGAATCTGTCCACATTTTCACTCTTGACGGTGTAGTTGCGAGTTGCTCCATGATACGATTTGCGAGCTTTGCTCCAATAACAGCGCCCATCAATTCCAAACGCGGGAGAGTAAGCTTTTTTAGAGGAGCAACTCTGACTTTTGACGCGACGAGGACAGTACGGTTTACTTCAGTTTCATCCTGATACCTCAAATAGACGACCGCAGCGTAAGCTTTTTCGCTCGCGTCTACGAAGCAGTGAAGTTCTGGTGCATCCATCACTTTTTTTAGTGGGCCTACGAAGTAGAATCGTGGGATTCGTACATGGCGTATGTCTGGTAGCTCTTCGCACCAGTCTGTAAATTTGTTTGAAATGTCTTCTGGGAGCTTTTCATCCCACGGCAGACCCAATTGCCAAAGTTCTTGGATTAAGAACTTCGCTCTTATGGTGAAGGGAGATAGAAACCCTAGGGGGTCAAAAATCCTGGCTACTGCTTTCAGGACGAATCTTTTGCTGTCACCTTTGTTAGTTAAGAACTGGAGGAGCGGGCCAATGTCAAAATGTAAATAATCCTCTTCTTCTTGCCAGGCTAGACCTAATACTTTGACGGAGGTCATTTTGGTTAATGTGTCATCTTGTTTTTCAAGTTCTAGCTCAACTCCCAAGCGCTCCTTTAGTTCTTTGGAATTGCTCCGCCATTTTCTGAGATTCATTCCTGCGTCTTTCAGTATTTGTTTTGCATCGATCGCTAAGTCGTATGTAGATTCGTTGTTTTTTCCGCCCGTTAATAGGTCATCCACATATAGGTTTTTCTCAAGAATCTTGCTAGTGACTGGGTTGCTGCTTCCGTATTTCCTTGCATGGTGTCTTATTGTTGCTGAGAGTAGAAAAGGACTGGCAGTAACGCCGAAAGGTACCCTGGTTATACGGTAGGTTATTAACTGGGTTGGATTATCTAAGCTCTTCACCCACAGGAAACGTAGGGCATCTCGATCTTCCGGCTTTATTTCAATTTGATGAAAAGCCTTTTCGATATCTCCTGTTAAGGCTATAGGGTGCTCCCGAAATCGAATAAGTATATCGAAAAGTTCTGGTAGTAGGCTCGGTCCTGATTCCATACATTCGTTCAACGAAGGCACTCCCGCAGCATGGGAAGATGCATCTTGTACCACACGCAGTTTAGTGGTTTCAGCACCTGTTCTTATTACTTCTTGGTGTGGGATATAGTAGACAGGTTGGTCAGAATTCAAAACGATTTCTTCCTCAGGCGGAACTTCTTCGACAATGCCAGCTTGAATTTGTTCTGTTATGACGTCATGGTATTCCTGAAAAAGCTTTGGCGATGCTTTCAGCCTTTTTAACAGACTTTGTGTTCTTTTTAGCGCTACGCCATAATTGTCGGCTAACATATCTTTGTTGTTTTTCCATGGGAAGCCTACCTGATAGCGTCCGTTGTTGAAGGAAATCGCTGTTTCGAAACGATTTAGAGTTTCGTCGTTTTCTGTTTTATTTGCTTCCCCACTCTCAATTATTCCCATAGCGTCTAATTCCCATAGAGAGCGTATTTGACTTGATAAAGACTCTTCTTCCGATGCTCTATCTTCTGCTCCGATGCTCATGACCGAGATAGTGTTGACGCTGGTGGCCTTGGCTCCTAGTGTGGATACCGGAGTGATACCCGTGGGGCCCTGCACAACCCATCCAAATCGTGTTTCAAGCGCGACTAGGGCTTTTCCTAGGCGCTCGATTTTGCCGCTGGCTATTTCCCAAAAGTAATCTGAACCGATTAGAATGTCGATAGGCGTTTCATGGTTATTAGTGTTACCGCTAGGGTAATCCGCGGCTTCAAGTCCCCGTTCCTTCATTCCCTTGATGAGACCTTCGCTCGGTACCGAAAATATGGCCCCACAAATGGAACTGGCTTCGTAAGCCTGTATGAAACAGGTTTTTGTGGGGTTACTGATATGCTGCAATTGAAGCCGGACTATTTTTCTAGTAGTTCGAACTGGGGCTTCCCCTTCAAACTTGTGTACATCTATGACCTGCTTTCCTACGACTTCTAAATTCAGTTTTTGGGAGAGTGTCTGAGTGACAAAACTTCCTTGGCTTCCGCCATCGAAAAAGATGCGCGTCTTCTGTCGGGTTCCTGTTGGACCTATAGCTATTGACATGGCAGTTTGAAGTAAGATTTCATCTTTTGGGCGCGGCTTCAGATGGGATGAAACTGCTGCTGCACTTGAAACTTGTTTCGGCGTTGTAGCTTCCGCCTGTGGGGCGTTAGTTTGTGGTTGCTGATTGTTAGGGGCCGTCTGGTGGCTTGGGGCGCTGTAATTGCTACCCTCGCAAAGGGCTTTATTATGCTTTCTCCCGCACGAACCACAATTTCTATACTTATAACGGCATGTCGCTGCCTGATGCCTCCCCCGTAAACAAATGAAACATAACTTCTTTTCTAGTACCCTTTTTCTACGATCGCTAATGGATAAATTACAATTCGAAGGGTTGTGGTCAGAGCTGTCACAAATTGGACAAAGATTAGAATTGTTTGGCTGCTTAGAATTTTCGCTATTGACTGCTACCTGGAGAGCGGCGACGGTAGGCAATGCAGATTTGCCCGCGTGGCTTGTCTGTCTAGAAGGGAAGCTCGATTTTTCATTAGTTTGTTTGGGATCTTTTGATTTAAGATCTGAGCGCTTAACCGACATTACACGTTCCAGACAGACAATCTCCTTTTTAATAAATTGTAACAGCTCTCCCACCTCCCATTCACTCTCTTCAGCTTCTCTAGATCTACTAAATTCCATTATCATTTCTGAAGGTAGTAATCCGCCAAGAATGTGTACCAAGAAAGTACCAAATTGCTCCTGAGGAACATTTAAAGCCTCTAGGCTTCTTACTTCTACCTCACATGAATCATACAATTTTTTAAGCCCATTAATATCATCTACACTGCGCACTGATGGCAACTTTAATAAATTATTTTTGTGTGCGCTAATGATTAAGTCATTTCTTCCAAATCGTTCTTTTAAAATATTTATTGCAGTTTCATAGTTCTCTTCGGTAAGTGATAAACCCTCTATGGCTCTAGCCGCTGCGCCTTCTAGCAACCCCTTCAAATAACAAAACTTATCTGTTAGCCGTAGCCGCTCGTTGTTGTGAATGGAAGCTTTGTACTGTCCCCAAAAGCTTTTCCATTTAGAGATTTCCCCGTTGAATTTGAGAATTTCCAGCTTGGGAAGTCGCACTGTTCTTTCATCGCTCGTGTGTGTTGTGGTTTGCTGCTGCTGCTGATTGGAATGACTTGGCGTAGACGGAGCTGGCTTGGAAATGAATCTTCTTGCTCTATCCCGTGAAATCACGATTCTTTCAATTTCAACAATGCACGCTTGAAGGTCCGCATCAAATTCTTCTTCCGTCACTGTTCCGTCTAGTAATGTTTGAATTTGAATGTCCAGTGGCTTTAGCTCGTTTTCTTTCGCGTCGAGTAACGCGATAGCCTGGTCGAAGGCTTCTCGTTTCGGACGTTCGCTTCGCATTTCCGTTTCTATCGAGTCTCTTACCATCTTCGCCGATGCTCTTAGAGCCACTCGCGTCCGCACTAGTCTTTTTAGCTCAACTTCTGACATTTTCGCGACTTTTGTAACGACGACGCAAATTATTCAATATGTCAAACTCGCCCTTCTCCCGGGTTTCGGCACCAAATTTGTGTGGTGGCGATTTTTGCTCAAAATTGGGGAGAGCTCTTGTTGCGCGTGAAACCCTTGCCGACTGAAAAACAATGGTTTCTTGTTGACTAGTAAAAGTTGTGCCGTTAAGGGGCCGAGTTTGTGGTGAAATAAATGTACAACGTTATAAACAAAAACTAATATTTATTGTAATAATGTTACTGATTCAAACTGCCATATTCGCTTAATTTTGACTCCGCGCTTTTATTTCCCGCTTGACTAGCGATTTGACCTCTTTCGGTCGCTCCGAAACTGCAAGTGTCTTTTTTATCGTTCGTCTGGCCTCTCTCCTCAAACTTTTCCCTAATTCTCTGAATTTGTTTATTTGACCCTGAAAGGGCGAACGGGAGAGAGGACAGAGGCGCGAGTGCCGATCACGTGGTCGTGTCGGGCAGCCAGCATTATATAGAAACATATCCCGGGGATAGAAGTTTTTCGAAGCCCGGTTTTTTCCATACATGTACCTTTAATCCCCAACACTTTTAGGAACAAATTTGTAAAAACATAATAATTTTCTTCTAAATACTTTCTTTACATTTTTCTTTTTAACAGACGATATTTAGACCTATCGGATTTTTGCCACCGACCTGATATAATCCGTTCATGGGGCGAAGTTGAATAAAGTTTGAGGTTAGCATATGGGGTGGAGTTCTATGGTTACCGTATAGGACCAGAATACGCGATTTATCAGCTTGGCTCTATATTCGGGGAGAAATTGTGTACGTATGGAATGAAATTGAGTCATTCAAAGCTTGCAGTGGACTTAAACTTACCCTGCATGGTTAGGCATAGTGAGAAATTTGTGGTTCCATTGATATAGTATTGAACCAGAAGCCGATGAAACCCTCCTTTGAAGTCTATTACTCCCGGGTCTTGTCTACCCCTCTCTGTATGGGTTATTCTCAAAAGGCGCGATTCGTACGCCTCCTAACGGTAGATGTTTTCGGAGCGGGAGCTCGTCGAGCGAATATTTCTAGCAGCCTTGGAGTTCGTCCAAAAAACGTCGTCGTTTGTGGAGAGAGAGAATTTCCAATTTTGCGTAGACAGGGGGGATGAAGTAGGACCCCTTCTAACTCGTAAAATTGTGAATTTTACCCATACAGAGAGGAGCGCTATATGGAACATTAGAGTAGTAGACTTCAAAGGAGGGTTTCATCGACTTCTGGCTTTGGGAACTAGTTTCGTACCGATTTGGTTTCAACAACCGATAGATGAAGCTACGATAAATCGATTTATAAAGATAATGCGTGAACACGTGACGCTTAAAACGATTCCTGGCGATTTGAATATCGGTTTGATTTTACCGTTTCAAATCGATTGAGAAATGCTAGTGTGACCGTAGCTTACGAGGCTTATTGCGTAACAATCCTTCATACGCCAACTGGTAACAATATGTTTCGGAATGAATTTTACTGACTATGAAAACATACCTCGTATACCTTCATGATTATACAATTTGTAGGTTATCCTTTTTATAACTATTGTATTCTTATTCTAAGATGAACTCAATATAGTTTGTCCATACTTGACCGAACTTTATATATTGTTATGGGAATTGATCCCCGTTTGCAAAAATGACTTTTTTAGGGTGATGTTGGGATATAAAATAAATCTCTAATGGACCTTGTTCCAGATTGTAAATGCGATTTAGGTCCTATACTGGAATATTGGCAACTGGGCCTCGTTGTTTATAAAAGATATTGGTTTATGGGGACCCATATATACCCTCTCCTCTCTCTCTCTCTTTCTCTCTCTCTCTCTCTTTGCCCAACTTGATCGGTAGACCCCCGAAAAAGTTTTTCAATATTAGAGTACATCGGCCGCTAGATTTTTATGACCCCTTTTCACACACATATATAAATATATAGCTTTATCGGATAGAGTGTAAATTAGAAAGTTAGTTTTCCAACACGATTCTCAAAGGGAAAGTGAATAAATATTGAATTAAACCATTTCTTCTTGTTTACTCTCAAGCGAATTCAATAATTGATTATGGCTTAGCGACTAAAGGGAAGGGTAAATCTACGTCGAATGCATTTGGATTCAATTTCTAATAAATGAGAAAAACGTATTAACTAGTTTAATATTTAAATAATTTACTTGGTTTAAAGTAGTTTTAGAAATCGTGTTTATTTATTGAAATTTTCCACTGGTAATAAATACAGAAATTAATTAAAATATATGGTTTCTAGGTAGATCAGCGGGTTTTAAATCAGCAATGCCCCTTAGAACGTGTGTCAGAACAAAAGTTTTCTCAGAACAGCGGCTTTTTTAATCCCCTCTCATGATTTGGTACCAAATATAGGTTTAACAAAATTATCGTTCACTGCTCCTTTAGTCTCGCTACTTATTTTTGGCGAACTATGGAGAACACCCATCACACGTACTTCAGGATACCCTAGATCTCAGGCGCCATACTAAACATCAAAGTGGGCGGGAATAAGGGATCTCGGCCCCATCTAATAAAAACTAAAAACAATTGTAGGCTGCTGTAGGGGCCCATAGCGGAAAATCGTAAAAAAAGGTTTAATTACCCCCTCAGAGCCCAGATAAAATCAACTGAAAGGCACCGATCAATAGTAATAACATTTCTCGTTCGCTCTTATAAGTTCACCATCATTTTAACAACCAAAACCAGTAAAACTCTTTTGAACGCGAGGTCTTTCGATTGCGAGGCCGCTATAGGGTTCCCATCCATGTTAAACCGCCTATTAAACTGAAAAACGGCGTGCCAGAAGTCCTCGTAAGCGATCATATCCTTTTACCTACTTAACGTGAAAGTTCAGTGAGCCGTGGATGACCTTCTTTTTATGGGTCTTTTTGGCGCGACCTAAAGTTAAGAATTGGGATGAGAATCGTGAGATTTCAGCCTCTAGAATGCTATTCCCTCTCTGTTATCTCTTATAAACCAAACTATAAGTAAGCCCAGAAGTTTATAAAATACTTGCGTGGGAAGTGTCGAGTTCAAAAGCAATAGCAGAAGCCGATGAAACCCTCCTTTGAAGTCTACTACTCCAATGTTCCATATAGCGCTCCTCTCTGTATGGGTAAAATTCACGATTTTACGAGTTAGAAGGGGTCCTACTTCATCCCCCCTGTCTACGGAAAATTGGAAATTCTCTCTCTCCACAAACGACGACGTTTTTGGACGAACTCCGAGGCTGCTAGAGATATTCGCTCGACGAACTCCCGCTCCGAAAACATCTACCGTTAGGAGGCGTACGAATCGCGCCTTTTGAGAATAACCCATACAGAGAGGGGTAGACAAGACCCGGGAGTAATAGACTTCAAAGGAGGGTTTCATCGGCTTCTGGCAATAGGTTTAAATCCCATTTTTGTGTCGTCTCTGTAAAAAAACAAAATTTCGATTTATGTTAATAATTTTAAAATATTTCATTAGAGATAATTATAAATTATTTTAATTTAACTATAAAAACTAAATAGCTTTCGGCCATTATTAAATTCTCAATTTAATCCTTTTTAAGAATGTAATTAACCATATGTTATACTGGAATCAGTTCGATCTCGAATTAGCAGCACTATCAAAGCTAGGCTACCTATTTTTCTCTAATATTAATTACGTTTTAAAAATAGAGTAAACCCGAGTTTTTCCACGCTGCCAATTCGATATGAAATAAACTATATAGTATATGACCATTTTAAGATCGAAATAGTATAGAGCAAAAAGGGGAGGGGGGTTAGCAATGAAGTGATTGAATCGGCAGTAAAAGTATCTTTACGATCTCGTGCAGAGGCCTTTTACTATATTTTTGTTCAAAATCTGTTGATATTTCTGCCAGAGCTGAGGCGGATTTATACACGATGTTAACCCTCGTAGAAATGAAAGAAGTCTTAACCAACTCCGCTTGAAGATGGGATACTGGGTAGTCACTGCCGCTACTCTATTTTTAGTTCCCTTTTAATGGTAACGGATATTCTACTAAATGAGTCCAGCCTGTAGCTATAGTAGAATTTTTATTACAGAGGAAACCTTATGCCTATTAATTGTAACGGGAGTAGCGCGTTAGATGGAAGCGTAGGAAAAAAATTATAGGTACCAGTAGCTATACGTTAAGTTTCTATGGTTCGTTTACGGTATTAAAAACAATAGATGACAAAGGCATCGACAAAGGAAAACTCCTAAATATTTCTTTACCTGTATTTTCTTTCAACCTGCCTTTGACCGTATTATATCCAATTCATTAACTTTCAAAAATAGTGCTAGGGAAGGTTGAGAATACTTCAACACAAACTCATGGTGTCTTTCCTTACCCTAACACATTTCTCTACTATTTCTAGTAGTTGAATGAATTAATTTCATCTTTACTTCGTTTTGACAGCGGGTACAAAGCTGTCTCTCTTTAGTTATACGCTATTTTTACTTAAATATAATAATATCATAATGCTTACGTATGGTGTAGTATTAACCTGAAATAATTATCAGTTAAGTCTTGCTTTTTACTAAGTAGAAAGCTATATTATCTCAATTTTTACTGATTAGATTTCTACTTGAGATCTCATGTAGTTTTGCTTCGTACCTGCTGCAGTTTTTAATTGATTTCTGATGATCATATATTATCATCGCCAAGTATTAAGGGACTAGGGAGTATCCGCTCTACACTTCAAGGGTGGGGCTAAAACGCGGTTGCATTATACTCTGGCAGATATGTCAAGCGAAGTAGGCAATAAGGCTGGAAGGTTAGCTTCTGTTTAAATATACTATATGATATATTTAACAAAATATTGAAGTAATATCTTTTGAATGAATAGAAAACTTGGGTTGAGATGAACTGTATCAGGGACGGTCAGATGTGCTTGAATTATTAATTGAATACGTGAAATGAAGACAATGTAACCTAAAAATGGGATGAAAGCTACGTTCAAACCTTTATGCATTGTAATTTATCTAAGCCTTGATTAGTTAGTAATTAGAACTATGATTAACCTAAAAATATAACGACAAAATTAATTTAGGTAAGACTTAAATTATTATTTCAAACATGCTTTTATTTTAACTCGCAAATGTCCTGGTAATTTCGTCAAGAAAGATACAATTTCATGTTTTTCCGTTTGATGACGTCTTAATATTGTCACTCTCTAAAATCACAACTGGGAACGTTTCCTTACGTTTCTTGATGACTAAAATTGATATACTGACCCGCGCAGATGAGTTTAGTTTACCCAAAATACATCTATAGATAAAGTTTCGTTTGATACCCACTGTTTTTCTCACTCCTGAAATCGTGCTCCGACAAGACGTCTCTTAGTTATGCTTTGAGATTATTAATTTCTCGATATCGTGTAGATGTAGAAATGGTTCCCTATTTATAACTTTAGTTTGTTATGTTGATAATATTTAATTTCCTTAACCAAATTGTTTAAAGTTCCTATCAAATCCGTTAAAATTTTGACTCAAGAGAATTAGCATAGGTAGAAAATTTCTCCAGTACTATTTAGAGGTGTGAGAAAGTGAATAGCAGACGAATTTTAACTGCAAAGTATTTGAAATTGGTACCAGAAGATAATGTACTTGAATGAGTTCTTGATTTTAGTCCAATGATTTCTCGACTGATTGTTTTCAGAAGCCGATGAAACCCTCCTTTGAAGTCTATTACTCCCGGGTCTTGTCTACCCCTCTCTATATGGGTTATTCTCAAAAGGCGCGATTCGTACGCCTCCTAACGGTAGATGTTTTCGGAGCGGGAGCTTGTCGAGCGAATATCTCTAGCAGCCTTGGAGTTCGTCCAAAAAACGTCGTCGTTTGTGGAGAGAGAGAATTTCCAATTTTCCGTAGACAGGGGGGATGAAGTAGGACCCCTTCTAACTCGTAAAATTGGGAATTTTACCCATACAGAGAGGAGCGCTATATGGAACATTGGAGTAGTAGACTTCAAAGGAGGGTTTCATCGGCTTCTGTTGTTTTTAATAACAAACAAAATTGTGTTGTTTATTACGTGGTTCTTCGGTGAATGTCTTTTATTCCAAATATTTCTACCTTACCATCTTCTAAGGGAATACGCCTGAATACAAATCCATATTAGTTTATATCCTGTACCATAATAGGTGAGATTTTTTTTGGTTTTTTTCGGTTATGTTTTTACGAGCCATGTTGCCCATCTGGTATGCGTCGATGCATCGCGGGTTAGCCCCTTGTAAGGGTTTTTTCTTCTCGCTACCGCTTCATTTTTATACTAGCAGTTCTTGCCGCGTACAGCAATGCCCAAACTAAAGGTTCCCAAATGAATAATTCAGGGCCTCGCTATTTTTTTAAAAGCATCGCTCGCAGCTTGGCGAATATGTTTTTCATCTTGCGTAAAATCTTTGGTCGCCAGAGGAAAACCAAAGGAAATTTTCCTTGTTTGCTTTTTGTACCCTTTTTCCATGGGGGGGGGGGGGGGGACTCCAAAAATAAAAGCGTTGAAGTAAGATTTTTTTGTTTGGTTGGGTTTAAATAGTCATGAAAACTATAACAAAAGCTTCCATTAACTATTAAAGAAATCTCTCTATCTTAAAGGAACCGTGAAATAAGTTATTTGCTTTGTCTTAAAAAAAAACAACTCAACTTTACGAGTTTTATCAAGGATTCTATATGTAAGAAGGAACAGAACCGCTAACCTTTCCACGCTGCAATGGAACGCAGCGCGATCACTTGTTTCAACTCTCTTGGCGACAAACTCAGGGTTTATATAAGGATCCTTGCATTGTTTTCACAAAACATTTCACTCTTCTTCAAAAAGGGGATTATACTAATATCAGAAGCCGATGAAACCCTCCTTTGAAGTCTATTACTCCCGGGTCTTATCTACCCCTCTCTGTATGGGTTATTCTCAAAAGGCGCGATCCGTACGCCTCCTAACGTTAGATGTTTTCGGAGCGGGAGTTCGTCGAGCGAATATCTCTAGCAGCCTCGGAGTTCGTCAAAAAAACGTCGTCGTTTGTGGAGAGAGAGAATTTCCAATTTTCCGTAGACAGGGGGATGAAGTAGGACCCCTTCTAACTCGTAAAATTGGGAATTTTACCCATACAGAGAGGAGCGCTATATGGAACATTGGAGTAGTAGACTTCAAAGGAGGGTTTCATCGGCTTCTGCTAATATTTTAGCGGAGATATCAATGGCTATAAGATTAAGAATTTTGCTTCAATCAGCATTTCTCGTGTTGCAAACTTCTTGAAGTTCGGGAAAAGCCACAGCTGAAAACGAACTAGTTCAAAGGTTACCGTTTATTTATTGAACTAAACCAAAAAATCATTCTATTCACTTATGGGGGCAAGATTTGGTCTTGACGAAATCTAATGGAATAAATTTTACTGCCCATGACCCAATCAAAACGACACCATGTTTTCTTTTTGAACTCGAGTAATTTTTTTTATTTTTTTTTTTTTTGGGAGGAAAGGCTTATCCAATTTCGCATATTTTGAATGTTACATTGGTAATAGTAGACTTCCGAGAAACTTTTGATTAAAACCTTGGCTCTCTCTCTCAATATATGCATAATTAAAGCCTGCATATATACTTTCAAGGGAAATATATCGTACTATTGCATGTTAATGATGCTGAAGCGTTCGTTCCAAAAATATTGTCGATTATGTGGGAGAAACTCTTTCTCATTTGTATTTTAAAGTAGTTGTTATTAAAGGGAAGGTAAATCCCCCAGGATATCGTTTAAATAGGCCTAATCCATCCTTTAAGTTTTTTACAAACAAATATTAAACTAGAAATCAATTTAAATATTACTATTAAAATATGATTCATGGAGATTTTGAATTTCTTCGAAATTAACATACTAAAAGATATTTTTGGGATTTTATTGACCGCCAAATTATGACAGCCTGTGTAAGCACCCAGTTGCTGGTTAAATCTGTACTGCGATTACGCAATTACGTAACTAATTACAGTCTTCGCTAATGCTAAATACTTAATCGTGTAATCACTTTGGTACAGTCAAAGCTATTGGCTTGTACGCCGATTACGTGGAATATATATTTTAACCTCATTTTTTTATTTGGAAACTTTTCACCCTCCCTTTTTAAAGCAACGCCTAAGTCATAAAATACCCTGTAGTGTGTAAAATATTTATAAAAGTATTCTATTTCTATAAGGGACTGTTCTCATGCAATTTATTTAGCATTCGAGTCGTTATTACGCGGTATTTGCGACAGAACTATATTTTCCCATGCCTAGAACAATTTGAGCGGATTTCAATTTAAACACGTTGCAACGAAGAATAACCATTATGTATATATTCATAACAAATATATATACTTTGTTCAAATGAAGTTTACAATATAACGAAAACTGACGCGGAATAATATTCAATATTATTATTTTATAGAAATGAAAGTAGATTATGTAAAGTTCTCTTGTTTTTAAATATATATTCATTTGAATTTATTTTGAAGTATGAGATTAAGTCATGGCGGGAATAGAGGCTCCGATATCAGTTATTATAAAACTTTGTACTCGTTGCTTCAACTTTGATAGACATAAGATTAAAACGATTACGTATATAGTTGACGAATCCCCTATTGGTTTGTTTCAAATGTTTCATTATATCTTGTAACGATTATGCTAAAATGTATTCATATTACTGCATTTCTCTGAGGGTTATAAAATATTTTTTATAATATCATGAACCAATTGAAGCCCCTAAGAACCTTGTAGGATTCGCTTAGCCTCTTCGTGGCTAACTGCGATTGGCTACTTTGTCCGTGGTGAGACGGAGCCAATAAATAAGCCGTTTTAACGATAAAGAACGCGTGTAAAGGCTATTAAAGCTGTGTTTCAATATTCGTAGGGATTGATTTTTCTTTTTGATAATATTGAAATGACGAATGAAATATTGCAAGAAATAGACGTTATTTTGAATTAAATTATGATAATTATTGTCAAACTTAGTAGACTTACACTCGTATTTCAACCCGTTGGTTTTGAAACAGTTAAGTTACAAAAAAAATGAACTTTTTAAAGGGAGAATGCAACCTAATTACAAGTGATTTTTTTTATCGATTCCTTATCGTTTAAATAGAACTAATCCACCGATAAAAAGTTTACAATACAAATATTAAACTAGAAATAAATTTAAAACTTACCCTGAAAATAGGCTTAGCGGGATTCATGGAGATCCTGAATCTCGTCCGTGTAAGGTCTAGCGACCAATGAGCAAAGGCCCGTCGTTCAAGCGAGATCTCCACGAGACTTACGTCGCGCGCGATTGGTCGCTAGACCTTACACGCGAGGAAATCAGGAGCTGCATGAATCCCACTAAGCCTATTTTCAGGGTAAGTTTTAAATTTATTTCTAGTTTAATATTTGTTTGTAAATTTTTTAAATAGTGGATTAGGCCTATTTAAACGATAAGGAATCGATAAAAAATCACTTGTTGTTAGGTTGCATCCTCCCTTTAAGGAAATAATTTCATTTTTGACGAATAATTTTTATAGCTTAAAAATAACTAGACCATTTCGAATAGAAACAATGTCTTATTTCTAAATAAGCTACTAGCTGTCAAGGATATGTAACGATATAAAATAACACATATATCTAAGGAAATGTAGGACACGGTGGCTATTTGGATCACCACCCGAAAGAGAGTTTTAAAACAAAAAGAAGACCCTCTATATATCAGAAGGCAACTTTACCATTTATTTAGAGGGCGATGGAGCATCGCTGTTTTATCGAATCAAGCGAAGCGCATTTGCGCCAAAAAGGACAAAAAGCTGGAGCCATTAGTATAAGTCTTATATATTTTTAGTTTCAATCTTGAAGGGGGTCTAATTTCCCGTATAAAACGCGGGTTTTTTATTAGTAAGTTAATCCTTTCCAAGGTTACAACAATACCTCGTGTGAAGATTAATATATTAAAAATACAAAAAATGAAATGTGTAAGAGATTTTAAATCTTATCATATTTTCCGGAATTTCAAATTTGTTAAGGATTTAAAGGGAGGATGCAACCTAACAACAAGTGATTTTTTTATCGATTCCTTATTGTTTAAATAGGCCTAATCCACTACTGAAAATATTTACAAACAAATATTAAACTAGAAATAAATTTAAAACTTACCCTGAAAATAGGCTTAGTGGGATTCATGGAGGTCCAGTTTTCCTCGCGTGTAAGGTCTAGCGACCAATCGCGCGCGACGTAAGTCTCGTGGAGATCTCGCTTGAACGACGGGCCTTTGCTCATTGGTCGCTAGACCTTACACGGACGCGATTCAGGATCTCCATGAATCCCGCTAAGCCTATTTTCAGGGTAAGTTTTAAATTTATTTCTAGTTTAATATTTGTATTGTAAACTTTTTATCGATGGATTAGGCCTATTTAAACGATAAGGAATCGATAAAAAATCACTTGTAATTCGGTTGCATTCTCCCTTTAATATATAATTAGGGAAAAACTTTGTTTGGGGAATTTGAAAATAATTTGTTGGGGAATTTAAAAATTTGAAAAGTTTAAATCTTTAGATTAATATTAGTGTTTAACCCTTAGAATTTTAACTTTGTATTTCAATCCAGCTCTACTTTCGTTTGTTTATCCAACATGATAGTCTTCTTAGTATCGCTCTTAAGGAAAAAAATCCCTAGCAACAAAAAGCGGCCAAATTGTGCTCGGACATTTTGTTTTCTCCCTCTGGAAATTCTTAGAAGAACGACCAGTTTCGGGGTTGGGCAGTAAGTGGGGCAACCGAGTGAGGGGAACGGTATTAGGGCAGAAGGGAAAGTAGACGTTCCGCTATATTTATCACTTGGCCGGTTGCTTGCCGCGCTGGGAAGTGAAAGGAGACTCTAGATCTTTTACATCGACGGACCCACGCGCCGTTTTATCCAAACGTTTGTTAGATTTATTTCAAGCAATGAATAAAAAGTTGTCTAAGACATTCTCGACTCTGAAAGAGAGCGTATTAATCCTACCTTCTTTCAGCCAGCTTCGTATCTATTAACTCTAGCTTGTCAGACATTGTGTAAATTTCACCATGATTTGGTGACGCATTTAAAAATAGGCCCGCGTTGTATCTAACTATACAATTCGTAGAAATAACTAGTAACCTAGCTTTGTACGCGGTATCAAATTGAAATCAAATGGACATTTAAAGGAAAAAAGGATCAACTCGATTACTGTTTCAGGGCCTAGAAAAAAAAAAATAAATAAAAAATCCTAGTCGGAATCAAGGCTTAGCGTTCAGTAAGAGCCAAGTAGCATATCCTAATCTTAAACCTTTGAAAATAAAGGGACTGTATATTAATACGTGTTGCAATCTTAAACTGATATCAACTATAGGATTGAGAGGGGAAGAAAACCAGAAAAAAAATCTATTTTGCGGGGAGCCAGGCAAATTTAATTAACACTTTATGGCCCAACACATTCGAGAGGAAGCTTTTGGTGCCTTTTCTTGTAGTTTTTGCTCTTTTTCCGCCAACTTTTTCTCTCATTGTCCTAATACTTTTTTTGTTTCTTCTCATGGCGCGTCTTAACCTAACTTGATTTGATAAGATTCTTAGTAATGTTTCTTGGTTTTTATTGAGATTGGCGTTAACTGAGGTTAAATTAAATTAAAGAATTAAATAAGTAAAGTCAGTTAATTGTTAGTTATTAACTATACGTTTGTAAGGTTTATAATATCTAGAGGTATCTCCTAACAGTACCAGAAGCCGATGAAACCCTCCTTTGAAGTCTACTACTCTAATGTTCCATAAAGCGCTCCTCTTTGTATGGGTAAAATTCCCAATTTTACGAGATCGGAGGGGTCCTACTTCATACCCCCTGTCTACGGAAAATTGGAAATTCTCTCTCTCCACAAACGACAACGTTTTTTGGACGAACTCCAAGGCTGCTAGAGGTATTCGCTCGACGAACTCCCGCTCCGAAAATATCTACCGTTAGGAGGCGTACGAATCGCGCTTTTCGAAACTAACCCATACAGAGAGGGGTAGACAAGACCCGGGAGTAATAGACTTCAAAGGAGGGTTTCATTGGCCTAGGGGCCTGGTTTAATCCGGCATAGTCTCCTGGTAGGCATCTTTTCTTCGCACAGCGATGTACTAAGGTTGGAACACTTTTACAGACGTATTGTAATAACAAAAGATTTTAGTGTAGAATTTTCATTTTCTCCCGAAATATTATGAAAGCTGTAATAATCGGTATTGCCGTTCTTTGTAAGATATAATTATTTAATTAATTTAAATTAAAAGCCGGGAGTTTTAGTTTTAAAAATTTAACGATTATTATGAAAATAATACTCAAATACTCATTTATATAGAAATCTGAAAATATTATACATTATCCAACTATTTAAATTTTTATTCAGTTTGGCGTGTTATGTTTTTAACTCCACCCAAAAAATTAGTAAATAGGTTGCGCATGCGCTAAGTGTCTTTTCTATTTTTTTTTTGGAGGCGAGGGGGTTTAAACGACCCCTAGTCACGTAGGGGCTATCAAAGATATAAGCGGCAACTGCGAAAAAAAAAAAAGATAGATAGAGAAACGCCTGCCAAATATTTTATTCTATCAGTCCAATGGATAGAATAGTCTGCGAAAGATAAAGGCAACCAGGCGCTCAATGCGGAAGGCGAGGGAAATTTTGCTTCTTTTTTATATATTTTAGCGCCATTTCCAAATCGAAATAAAGTTTTTTTACGATTTTCTAGCTGCTGTAAATGTCACTGCATTTTTATTTTTTTTTTCAATATATATTTAGGCACATCCTCAAATTTGGTTATTAATTTAATTAGTGGTGTAGTACCCGTTGTAGTTATCGTTGCCGCATATGTTTAAATCAAGAAAGGTATTTTATATAATTTCGAAAATCTGTAATTAAAATGTGTAAAAAAACTTAATTATAGCGATAAAAATTCAAAAATGATCCCTACCTTAATATGGCCGTAACTTTTCTCTACTAGCACCTAGGCATAAACCGATAGCATTATTAGAAAGAAGACATCCCCAAGATTAATTTAAAATAATAAAATTGATATGAGCCACTCGTTAAAGATTACTCCGCCACTGATAGAAATCGGGCTAAAATCCAAAAATGACCCCTATCTTGAAATGACCGTAACTTTTCTCTACTAGCACCTAGGCATAAACTGATAGCATTATTAGAAAGAAGACATTCCCTATATTAATTTAAAATAATAAAATTGACATGAGCCACTCGTTAAAGATTATTCCGTCACTGATAGAAATCGAGCTAAAGTCCAAAAATGACCCCTATCTTGAAATGACCGTAACCTTTCTCTACTAGCACCTAAGCATAAACTGAAAGCATTATTAGAAAGAAGACATTCCCAAGATTAATTTAAAATAATAAAATTGACATGAGCTACTCGTTAAGGATTACTCCGCCACCAGATAGAAATCGGGCTAAAATCCAAAAATGACCCCTATCTTGAAATGACCGTAACTTTTCTCTACTAGCACCTAAGCATAAACCGATAGCATTATTAGAAAGAAGACATTCCCTAGATTAATTTAAAATAATAAAATTGACATGAGCCACTCGTTAAAGATAACTCCGCCACTGATAGAAATCGAGCCAAAATCCAAAAATGACCCCGATCTTGAAATGGCCGTAACTTTTCTCTACTATCACTTAGGCATTAACCGATAGCATTATTAGAAAGAAGACATTCTATAGATTAATTTAAAATCATAAAATTTACATGAGCCACTCTTTAATGAACATGAGCCACTAAGTTAAAGTCCAGGATGACCGCATTTCATATTTTATAATTTAAGTTGAACCAAATTTCCTTTGATAACTTCATATTTTCCCAGTTTTATATGGCAATAATAAGGCTTAAACCATCTTGTTTCTCAATTTTTTTTTTCACCGTCACGTGGATTGCTCTATTTCTAGCGAAAGTACAAATGAGAATAGTATCGGTCCCTGGCCTTTAACGACATTGGAAAGTCGTAAAAGAAAAGAAAGAGGAACACAGTTCATTTTTTTTTTTTTTTTTTGCCTTGAAACATAAATTAAACCAGCTAGCGTGGGCATGAAATTTTCTCACTTTTTGCCAAAGAAAATTCAATAAAAATTCGGTCGATTGAAATGAAGATGAAACAAGGATGCCTGAAAGGAAAGCTTAAGGGAGCCATTTAATATTCCAATTTAAAAGGCGAGAGAGAGAGAGAGAGAGAAAGAGAAAAAAAAGGTGTTTTATAGTTTAAAACCTTAAAGATTTAAATATAAAACCTTAGGTATAATAGAAATGTGAATTTTATATCAGTTACACGCTCTCGCGAGGCTACAAGTATGCTCTAGAAATAAGTTGTTTCTTCGATCACGAAATTTAATCTTGTAGAGTCATTTGTTAAAGGGATAGGTCTTTCTAGAGTGGTTAATAGTCTACGGGCGCCATATCTTCATGCTTATATGACCAAAGAAATGATTGGAAAACAATCTTTTTGTTTTTCGTATTTTTTCCGATAATCGGAATTCGAGGAAATTATTTTTTTGCAAAATACTAAAAATACAAGTCTATGAAAATAAATTAATACTTAACGATTGCCATGCCTAGTGCTACCAGAAGCCAATGAAACCCTCCTTTGAAGTCTACTACTCCAATGTTCCATATAGCGCTCCTCTCTGTATGGGTAAAATTCCCAATTTTACGAGTTAGAAGGGGTCCTACTTCATCCCCCCCTGTCTACGGAAAATTGGAAATTCTCTCTCTCCACAAACGACGACGTTTTTTGGACGAACTCCGAGGCTGCTAGAGATATTCGCTCGACGAACTCCCGCTCCGAAAACATCTACCGTTAGGAGGCGTACGAATCGCGCTTTTTGAGAATAACCCATACAGAGAGGGGTAGACAAGACCCGGGAGTAATAGACTTCAAAGGAGAGTTTCATCGGCTTCTGGTGCTACGTATATTATTTGCTGAAAATATTAAATTAAATTGGAATGATATTATATATAGCCAATACTCAGCGAATCTGAATTTAAATTGTTTAGTACAATTAATTTAAAAAAATTGAGAAATATGAACCATATTAGATGAAAAATCTCGCTTATTTGCGCATGCACTGTAGAATTTTTTCGATATGGGGTTTCGCATTGAAAAGGACCAGTTTATTTTCACTATATACTAATCTTACATGAACATGATCTCTTAAGAATATCTTTATAATAGTTTAAATTCCATGTAATGCATTTCTAAAATTAAATTTAAGATATTTTTTCTCCTAACCTCATTAAATTCGATAAAACCAATTATTATATCTAAATTAGTAGTATAATTTGAACAATATACTATAAAATATACGTCCCCCAAAGGCTTTATCTGTAAAAAAATATATAAAGTTTACAAACAGCTTAGTAAGCGGGATATGTAATCTAAGTTTGACCCAGAAAAACTTTATTTCTTTTATAGGAATATATGGAAGAGAAAAAAAAAAAAAAAAAAAAATGAAATAGCTTTAGGCTCGGAACTACCATAGTCTGAATCAATTTAAGTTTGCACCATACTTAAACTTGCCCTTACTTGAAAATCTAAGCAATCATTATTGGTTTTTAGTTTTTACGTATTACGTAAACTCGAACTGATTTTAACTAACACTTTAGTTTCTTATTACTTTGCAGCGCGATGTTATTTTGTATGAGATTTAACGTTACGTATCCTTCCGCCTTAACATTCGGTATAATGCAAAATCAAGTTAAATTTAGGCTTTTTATATTTGTGTCCATATCGGGTCCGTTAAATCTGACATGGGTTTATAAATTTCAAAACGGCGGCGATTGATAGATTATTTGAAGCGATAAATTTTAGGCACATTGTGCCTTTTTCTTTTTATGGGAGGGAGTATAGGGATTTAAAAATGGCTTTGTGACTCAGCTGGGTTTAGTTCCGATTTTTATACGTTGTTAAAATCAAGATAAGGTTAAAAATAAAAACTTGTTTCTATCCCTTTTTATACGGAAAAAATTTCCGCCTTATTTTTTAAAACTTAACCCACTTAACTCGAATGAAAAAACATTTATTATATAACGGGACATTTTCTTTGATGGTAATTTGATATTAAGCTGACACTACTTAAATTTCTTTTGTGTAGATTTTAAATTAAAGCAGAAGCCGATGAAACCCTCCTTTGAAGTCTATTACTCCCGGGTCTTGTCTACCCCTCTCTATATGGGTTATTCTCAAAAGGCGCGATCCGTACGCCTCCTAACGGTAGATGTTATCGGAGCGGGAGCTCGTCGAGCGAATATCTCTAGCAGACTCGGAGTTCGTCCAAAAAACGTCGTCGTTTGTGGAGAGAGAGAATTTCCAATTTTCCGTAGACAGGGGGGATGAAGTAGGACCCCTTCTAACTCGTAAAATTGTGAATTTTACCCATACAGAGAGGAGCGCTATATGGAACATTGGAGTAGTAGACTTCAAAGAAGGGTTTCATCGGCTTCTGGTTAAAGATACCTACGTATACTTTTAACAAATTTAAAGATTTATTTGAAGATAAAAATGTCATAAGAAATTGAGGTTTAAAGATAAATAAAATTGGAAATTTATCAAAAAAGGGTTAGAATTTTGGATATAACGTTGACTTATTAAAAAATGAACGAAAATACAAATATGTCACGGAGAAAGGATTGATTTTCAATTTTTATAGATTGATTTGAAGATTATAATTTGAGGTTTGAAATTTAAATGTTTTAACAATTAAATAATTTTAATATGACTATTACTTAGAATAATTTATTCTTAATTGCATCCAATTTCAATATATATTTTTTAATAGCAACTTTTACAGGCTTTTCTTTATGAGCTATTATTTTATTTAAAATTTTTTTAAAATTATAATATTATTTCATTTAATCGTGATTATGATGGTGTTTAATATCAAATATTATAATATAGCACTATATTTAATTTTATTTGATTTTTAATTAATATCAGGCCGAATGAAACTTTACAACTAACATTTATTATATTTTAAAATGATGAATATCCAATTTCACTGTTATAGGTTTGAAGAAAAATTTGAGAACTACTTTCAGGCCTTTTTTAGCTTTAATATTATATATTAATCCGCCTATAATACTAAATATTAAAATTACATCATCTTATAAGTGTATTCACTAAATTTTCAGTCTGAAACAATTAAAAATTCATTCAGGAAACGAATCATAATGAAGAAACCTAGTTGGTACAGTTTATAGTGATTAACCACGAATGGTACCCCTGCTTTCTATTCCATTCGCCTTTTCTCTGTGTATACGTGTGTATAACGTTGATATAATGCGCTCATAGTTGTGGTCTAAAAGAGATTTACGGTTTTAGGGTGTGAGATTTTGATACACGTAGGGCTACAATCTTCTAAGTGATTTAAATTATCATAGATAGATCAGTTTTTCCGTGACAATTTTGATGCTTTCTAAGATTGAAGATTGCTTAATAATTTGGCGTCACAACAACGTTAAGGGTGAGTTCCCACCTTCCAAATATTGGAAGAGCTTGAATTTTTATAACAGGTAGAAATTAAAAATTCCGAAGGATGAGTCTGATGAATATTTTTAAAAATTTTGCAAAACTTATGTCCTCTTTTTAACATTCAAAAAATTTGAAATTATGAATTTATTATTCAATATTATACCTTTAAATTTATTAATGACAATTACACTTGAATTTACAAAATTATTTTTAATGATTATTACACTTATTGGAACCAGAAGCCGATGAAACCCTCCTTTGAAGTCTACTACTCTAATGTTCCATATAGCGTTCCTATCTGTATGGGTAAAATTCACAATTTTAGGAGATCGGAGGGGTCCTACTTCATACCCCCTGTCTACGGAAAATTAGAAATTCTCTCTCTCCACAAACCACGACGTTTTCTTGCCGAACTCCAAGGCTGCTAGAGATATTCGCTCGACGAACTCCAGCTCCGAAAATATCTACCGTTAGGAGGCGTACGAATAGCGCTTTTTGAAACTAACCCATACAGAGAGGGGTAGACAAGACCCGGGAGTAACAGACTTAAAAGGAGGGTTTCATCGGCTTCTGTTGGAACGAATGTGAAACTTATCATTACATAAATTATTAATTTCCTCATTTCTGAATCAATTTTCAAGTAATTTATCTTATTTCGAAGCGTTTTTTTTTCCCCTCGAAACTAATCTTTCCTTAACTGATAAGGAATTTCACACAAGACTAAGCCTTTAACTCTTGCTTGAGGAAAAAGGGGTTTCCTTGGGAAGGGACTTCTCATAATTAGAATATACTCGTAGACAAAGCTTTTAAATTTTCCTAGTGAGAAATATTTTCCATTAAACTTTTCGGGGGTCCCAAAACCAAAGTCTATATATACTTACTTATATGTGATGGTGCTTGGATGTATACGCTCTTTACTGGCTCGGGTTTATGAGGCGCCAAGAAGATAATTTAGAAATTCTACTATATTCAAATCAACGGTTGCCTAGCTTCGCGTCCGGCGTGTTAATTTTAAGGGGGATTGTGGAAGGATACGTGAGTTTCAAGAAGGGATGAAAAGGAACATCTGTATCCCAAAAACTGATGGGGGCCACAATTGACGTTTTAAACCATTTTCAAAATTCTGGTTAATTGTAGAATAATCTAATTACTACTACTAGTTAAAATGCACTTTGTGGAGTTTATTTTTATTTTTAAACAATTAATTTAAGTGTAAGGGTTGTGGAAATAGACTTCTTTTGGTGTTTCTCTCATTGATATTACTTTCAATCGATCTATAAGTGGCTAAGCCTTGTCTATACTTTCAAAGATTCAGAAGACACTTGGTAGCTTTTGTTAGTTTTGTAATTTAGTTACTGTTTATCGCTAGATGTTCCTTAAAATTGTCAGTTTTTGTTTCTCTCTTCTTCCTGAGATTTTATGTCCTGGAATCAGAGTGCAACTTTCATTTTTCTCCTTTCACTCTCCCTTTAAGTTAGGTTTCGTCTCGATCTTCACTTTGGCGAGCTAGGGTCGAGTAAATAAGTGCACACGCATCGTCAGAGCCGAGGAACTTTATTTTTCGTTATGGAAGCCACTGTTGGGCAAGGCCCTTCCGAATTGTACGTTGATGAGCACTCGGGTCTCGGGGTCCTCATTTTTAAGTGAAATCTTTTCCGCCTATAGGTTTGTAGTTTATAGTGTTTTGACCCATTTCGTTTTCCGAGAAATCTTAGCTACTATATGAACTTCACGACCAGAACATTTTAAGAATTTTTCATTTGATTTTCTAAAGCGTTATAGTAAATGGTAATGCCCCTGTTTGAATCTCAATATGTTTGCATTTTAAGTCTAATTTTTAAGAAGCCTTTATAGATGAAAGGAAGTCATCTGTAGTCGAAGAATCTTCTAAATTTTAATCGCAACGCTTAGCAAAAATCTTTCAATTTAGGCTTAGTGATTTGAATTTAATTAGGCTTAGCAATTTTCAATTCATAGTCCATCGATTAATTTAGACGTAATGAAAACTGAACTTTAAACTTTACTCTTAGTGGAAACTGAGCTTTGAATTGGCGATCAATTAATTTCCGCTTAGCGATCTGAACTTTCAATTCAGGGTCAATTAATTTAGGCTTAGCGATATCAATATTAATTTCATATTATGCCGATTAATTTAGGCTTAACGAACTAGACTTTCAAATTAGTATCGATATATTAATTGAAGCCTTAACGAACTCTAAGGTTAATCTCAAACTTATCAAATCTCGACTATTATTTTTTTGTACAAACTTGATATCTATCATTATTTGATTCAATACGCTTTAAGAAACCCGGCAAAACATCGTGTATAAACTTCAGGAGCTCTGTATCCATCTTTCCATCGATACGAGCGTAGTCCTATTATTTTTTTATTTCCCCTCTCTCTCTCAATCTCATGATTTTTTTTTTTCTCGATTGGGTATACCGCGCATGACTTGAGTCTTCTGAATGATTTCCGATGATTTGGGGCCATTTCCTCCCGCTGCGTGGCGCGTAAGGAAGCCGTCGAGTAGAGATCTCGCCTTTGATCGATAACTCACAATCTTAGCTACCCGATTTCCATCCTTAGAAGGTACTAACCCGTGACGCGTTGGCTAGTAAAACTCAATTTTTTGTTAAGGTTCCTGTTTAAAAACAATCTCCCTCGCCTCTCTATTTAGTAATATCTCCAGTTGAAAAATAATAGCGAGAGTCCCGGAGCATCGCGCCGAAAACCCCCCACGCTTCGAGTAATAAGTCAGCGCTCCTAAAAGCGGAATAAAACAAATATTAAAGCCAGGGTGTAGATGCGGTATCACGTATGTAGTTACATTTCTATCGGAATAAACAGTAATGTCAATAGTATATGTCCTTATCAATTTCAAATAAAGGTTTAAAAGATTGTGAGACGAAGAACACGGGCCTTATTTTATCAGTATTGCTAGTTATGGTTGAATCTTATGGTATTATTATGATATATTTAAAAGTAATTATGACAAAAAAAAAAACATGTTATGGTTATGGGCAGATTTGGATTAAAGGTGGTCCCAAGCCCTTACAAATTTTGGAAGCTCCGTAAATCATAAAATTACCTTTTTTTTGGGATCATATAGAAGATTTATTTTGATTTTTTTTTTTTGGGACCCCCAAAAATTTAACTTTAGGGTAAGGGTTCCTAATTTTGAAAATTACAACGGTTTAGTTAGTTCCACTCTTATCTTGGCCTATTTTTAGGGCAAGATATTCGTGCCATTTTATTTTCGGCAAACTCAGATTGGAGATTGAAGTTGATACGAAAGATGCAACCCTTGTCTAAATAAAGGATGAACAAATTTCTCTTCATCCACTGAGTTTTTTCTCGGGGTTTCATTGTTAGTTGTGACTAGGAGTATTTAGAAAGGATTATCTTAAGTAGCTTTATTTTTGATTCTCCAGCTAAGAGTATAAATAATATGTGTCTCTCTTAATGAGTTCAATGGTTTGCATTGTACTGGTCTGGACAACAAACCATTTCATACATTTTCTTAATTAATAATTGGTTTAAATTTAAATTAAAATTTGTCAGGTTGTTCAATGTGCAACCATAGAGTAAGATAAAGCCAAGGCCGAGTTCCATCTCTAATAGCTGCGAATAATAGTTCTAAAACGGTAATTTACCTCGTAAATTACCAGGGTAATGGTAATTTAGGTGAGGACCTGTAAATTCCCGCGTAATTTGGAACTCATTTTGTGGCTTTCTTTGGGTTCTTCTTGTTCGTTCTTTTAATACCTATTAAGTTTCTATACCCTTCTTTCTGTCAGTCTGTCTCGTCTTCTGTAAATTGTTTGCTTCTATTCTAGATGGTACAGAAATCTAAGGGGTTGGGACAAGCGCGCTGTATACGGTATCGCCTGCCTTGTCGATTAGTATAGAAGATCATCGCTCGTTCGCGTGTCCTCTTCACGGTAGACTAAACATTACGTAATGGATAGCCTTTCTGATTGGACCTAGAGAGAGAGAGAGAGTTGAACTATCTTCTCTTAATGACCTCGTTGTGTCGTTGATAACGGCACAAGTTAATGTATAGCTGTAAACCAAAGTATGAAGCGCCAATTGGATAGAATTTATCAGCTTGCTATTAACCCGTTAAAAATTACGAACTGATAAAAAAATCATATTAATTAGTTATATGAACGTCACAAAAACGTTATAATCTCTAAATTTCTAATCTCTATAAACCGTAGAATAATTAAATTAGGCTTAATCGACGTTTAATAATAATTCGTAATAAAATTCAAGCGAAGTTTGCAATGAAGTTTAAACTTTGCGTGTACGTTTAGGCGTTCCCCACGGACAGACAGATTGACAGACACACAGATATTACCTAAAGAATTATATTTTGATGGTTTTTTTAAAGGAATATCATGAAATTGATGTTCATATTCAATGGAAATGACGTAAAACACGATTTTTATTATAATATATATTATTTTTTAAAATAAATATATTTAATTTCCATACATATGAATTTTATGTTCTTGGAATTAAAATAATTCCATGAAATTCGCGATACTTTTAAATTTACGTTTCAATTTTCACTTTTATGACTCTAAATAAATGTAAAACATCTTAATAATTAAAGGTTTAACCAATGAGTTCTGATACTTCATGGAGTATTTAAAAATAATTTATTTTAAATTATTTACAATTTTAAAAATAATGGTAGCTTTCGGACCGTGGTCCTTCCTCAGCCGCTAACAATTTATAAATGAATAAATGAGGTTTCCAAAAATGTTTTGACAACAATATTACACCTGGTGTCCAGTCTCTAATCTAATCTAATTTATTTATCTTTTTTATCATTAGATTAGATTAGAGACTGGACACCAGGTGTAATATTGTTGTCAAAACATTTTTGGAAACCTCATTTATTCATTTATAAATTGTTAGCGGCTGAGGAAGGACCACGGTCCGAAAGCTACCATTATTTTTAAAATTGTAAATAATTTAAAATAAATTATTTTTAAATACTCCATGAAGTATCAGAACTCATTGGTTAAACCTTTAATTATTAAGAAAGTGCCATGGATCAAAAAGATTTTAATATTTATGAGTAAAACATCTTTTTCTAAAACTCTCCTGTGGTTCCTAAAGATATAAAAAAAACCTTAAATTTACTTCCTCTGGTACCCGCATGCCCTTGAATGACGTATAAAAAACAAATTACATTATGTAAACGAGCTTTTTCATTGGAGTGAACATAATTTAAGTGGGGTTATTTCACTGAAAAAAAAAAAAATGAGGAGTATAGGAGAAAAAAAAAAAAAGATTCTGGGTTGGGTTTAAAAACGCTGAACTATTTCCATTTCTTTCTCTCTCTCTCTTTACATGATGATGATGGTGAGTCTTAAGCCTAATCATGTCTAGGTTTGCTACTATAACATCATTGTGAATGCGCAGTTGCGAGGGAAGGGAGTTATATAACCTAATAACGTTTTAAATAAGGTCATTTGTAAGCAACGCGTGCTACTCACTATTACGTCAAGAATGTTGGTTGCCTTCCATGGATCTTAAACTTAAATTCACTCCCTTTCTGAGGTTTAAAGGGAGAATGCAACCTAATAACAAGTGTTGTTTATCGATTCCTTATCGTTTAAATAGGCCTAATAAACCAATAACAATATTACGAAACAAATATTAAACTAGAAATAAATTTAAAACTTACCCTGAAAATAGGCTTAGATCCTGAATTACTTCCGTGTAAGGTCTAGCGACCAATGAACAAAGGCCCGTCGTTCACGTGAGATCTCCATGAGACTTACAATCGCGTTCGCTTGGTCCCTAGACCTTATACGGAAGGAAATCAGGATCTCCATGAATCCCGCTAAACCCTTTTTCCAGGTCAGTTTTAAATTTATTTCTAGTTTAATATTTGTTCGTAAATTTTTTAACAAGTGAATTAGGCCCATTTTAAACAATAACGAATCTTTGTTAGATTGAATTCTCCCTTTAAAGGACAAGTATTATCAAAAATATTCATTTTTTTAATTTTAAATGGGTAATAAAAACGAGGAACTGATAGGAAAAATGAGTTTAAAATGAAAATCCAGTTTCGTTTGCAATCTAATTGCATAATAACTTTTAACAGAATTATTGGACACTCGTTTTTGGTGTTTAAATTAAATTCTAAACTTTATTTAAGTTTAAATTTCAGTGAAATATAATTTCGGACTAATCATATTTGTGACGAGTTTTCGTAGATTTTATCATTTTCCTGAGACTTGTTCTTTAAAAAATAATTAGGGAAATATATAAACATTAAATCTATATCACGTGGCATATTTTCTCTTAATTGGTTTTGATCCTGAAATTTGTCCGATAAAATACAACCAATTTAGCTAGAAGGCACTTGTAAATTATTAAATCTTCCATCTATTTCGCCTTTCCTCCTATTAGCTTTAAATTAAGAATTTTCTCACAATTTTTCCAAAACCACGCCTAATCCATTACAATTCCCTAAAGCTGGGAAAAAATCGTAGTTCTATAGTTAAAATCAACTTTAGTGTTCAGCACGTTTAATTATATACGATGGCATTTATCTATTATAAACATAATTAGAGATACAAGGTATCCTATAGCGTAGAACGTGTTGTAAATTGAAATTGATTAAAAATTTCTCTAGTGCCTGAAAAAAAGAAAAACACACCCGGGTTAAAAAACCTGGACGTCAAATTGAAAGTAATTTGTAAAGCTAATTTATAAATTAACATTTCTGGGTCTTACTATTAATTAATCTTCAAAACGTCAAAGTAAAACGGTGTGGGTCTTTTACTAGACTGGTCTGATGCTCGCGATAGACAGAGACAGACAGAAATATCGCGATGGGAATAACAACATCATTATTCTTTGGGAGAATTGCCATTCTTTTTTAATTTATATTGAGCGTGATTTTAACAACACAAACATAATGAAATTAATGTATTTAAAAATATTCGTTAGTTCTTTCTGGTTCATGTTTGTCGAATTTTTAATTTAATTTCTATCATCAAAAGCTGATGAAACCCTCCTTTGAAGTCTATTACTCCCTGGTCTTGTCTACCCCTCTCTGTATGGGTTATTCTCAAAAGGCGCGATTCGTACGCCTCCTAACGGTAGATGTTTTCGGAGCGGGAGTTCGTCGAGCGAATCTCTAGCAGCCTTGGAGTTCGTCCAAAAACGTCGTCGTTTGTGGAGAGAGAGAATTTCCAATTTTCCGTAGACAGGGGGGGATGAAGTAGGACCCCTTCTAATTCGTAAAATTGTGAATTTTACCCATACAGAGAGGAGCGCTATATGGAACATTGGAGTAGTAGACTTCAAAGGAGGGTTTCATCGGCTTCTGCTATCATTAATCTTAATTTTTCACCTGTAAGTTTGAGTTCTCCATAGAGCTATTCGTACTCAGCACTATACAAGAGATGCTTTTTCCCCTATCACTTTAAAAATCTAAGAATTATTATAGTTCTAGCCCGTAAATTTGACAATCCTAACCCGTAAATTTGACAATCCTAACCCGTAAATTTGACAATCCTAACCCGTAAATTTGACAATCCTAACCCGTGCATTTGACAATCCTAACCCGTGCATTTGACAATCCTAACCCGTAAATTTGACAATCCTAACCCGTAAATTTGACAATCCTAACCCGTACATTTGACAATCCTAACCCGTACATTTGACAATCCTAACCCGTACATTTGACAATCCTAACCCGTACATTTGACAATCCTAACCCGTACATTTGACAATCCTAACCCGTACATTTGACAATCCTAACCCGTACATTTGACAATCCTAACCCGTACATTTGACAATCCTAACCCGTACATTTGACAATCCTAACCCGTACATTTGACAATCCTAACCCGTACATTTGACAATCCTAACCCGTACATTTGACAATCCTAACCCGTACATTTGACAATCCTAACCCGTACATTTGACAATCCTAACCCGTACATTTGACAATCCTAACCCGTACATTTGACAATCCTAACCCGTACATTTGACAATCCTAACCCGTACATTTGACAATCCTAACCCGTACATTTGACAATCCTAACCCGTAAATTTGACAATCCTAACCCGTAAATTTGACAATCCTAACCCGTAAATTTGACAATCCTAACCCGTAAATTTGACAATCCTAACCCGTGCATTTGACAATCCTAACAGATGTCTTAAATTCGACAATTTTGCTATTGTTTATTTTGTGTTTCCCGAAGAAGTAATTGCTAGTAACCCTATTACATTGCAGTATGTTTTACACGTTCGGGAATGGCTTTATTTTCTTATAAAAGCAGGAACGTTTTTTTAGGGATATACGTAACGCTAAGAAACAACAACCTCTAATGTACAAAACTTTGAACCTATATATTTTCCCTTTGAAGCGTTTTTTATAGTATTGGTATACGATCTTTTGTCAATTCATTTTCTTTTTCTACACTTAGTTGACCTGTTAGTGCAAGAAATGATTTAAAATCTATAAGGTAAAGTGGCCTATATCGATACGGAATCTGTTGTCAGTACGCTTATAGGTAGTCTCCTTCCATTCTTCAGTTTAATACCTAAGGATATCGAAGTTATATTTTTAAACGCACTGTACTGTCAACTTAAATTGACATCGGACTACCCTTGAGTTCCAGCCCAGTTTACATACTATTTAAAACTCGAGCGGATTAATACATAATGTTAAAGCTTCTGGACGATAAAAATAGTTTTTGAAAATTGTTTTCTAACATAAGTATATCGTAACAAAAAAATCTTTCCAACAAAGGATAATGGAACTTTTTAGCCCTGGGTTTGGTCAGTTACCGAACCAAAAAAAAGCTCTTACAAACATTCAACTAGTTATTGCTTAGGCTTTCGTTATATCCAGTGTTAAAAGTTATCTTTTGTACGGAGAAAAAAGCTTCTAATCTATACTGAATTTGTGTCTTCTTAAGTTGCAATTGGCTAGAAAATATACAGGGTGTCAAGATACTCCAGTGTCCAGTTGCAATTTTGCCAAAATTATATTGAAGACTTTAGGTTTTTTAGTGTCTAGCTAATATATTGTATTTATCAATACACCACTTTGCTCTTCCACTGTGCGCATGCCCGCGCTCGAAACGCTTACTAGTGGCGAAAAAAAACGTTCACTTGGTGAGGCGCGCGTAGTATCCCTCGTATTACCCCATGTAGGTTTTTTTCCCTGCCATTTTCACCAAGTGAAAGTTCGCCCTATGCCGCTATGGCGCCCCAAGTAATGGCTAAATGGTGTATTAGAGTAGGCAACTGGTAGGACCATGTGAAAGATAATTGGAAGGGCGTTAAAGTCGGGAAAATTGGGCGCAAAATAGTCAAAATCCTGCGTACTACCCAAAATATATCTATATTGTCAATAAGTTCAATTCCATCTTAGTTTTAACGGAAACCATCTTAGTTTTAATGGAAATCATGTAAAAACTTGAATCTAATTTCTCGCGACGTGAACCTCGTATGTTTCATGGGAAGTTTTAATTGACCAATAGTAATTTAACAACCTAATGACGTACTTAAAAATTTTATTCTGATATCAAGAAAATAACTTTTTTATTTTTATTTTTAAAAACTACACATAATTCACATAATTAATGTGAATTTTTCACTATGGTGGGAAGCCTGAAGAATAGACGGAGTTCCTTTACACCCTGTATTGCGTAAAGAGAACAAAAAAAATGTAAAGTGAAAATAATAAGAAATTTGATGAAAACGCGAGATACCGTGCGAAGTAAGAATCAAAATGGCGTGTTCGCGTGATAAGGCCCGCGTTGGAAAACAAAATTGCAGCCTGAACCTTTTTCTACTTGTATAGAATTCAACCAAAAGTGATATAAAATTCAGCGTATGCCAGCCTCCGCCACTCTGCGGTAATTTTCGCGCGCCCTCTCTCCCTACATCGTATTAAAGGGAAGATGAACCGAATAATATTCATATTACAGGGTGACCAGACTTCCTATTTTGTCCTATATATTCAGTGCCTTCCTATAAATTCCTATAATTTACGGTTTTCTCCTATATTTTCCCAATTTTTTCACCTTTTCCGGTTATCAGGTTATTTATTTTCAAATGAAAGTAAAATTTAAAATATCTCAAAAATTAAAAAATTCCCACCAAAGGCATGAAGTCAAAAACGGAAGAGATTGCCGCCGTGTTAGGATAATTTAAGTTAAGCCTTTTAGCGTCTAGCCTCGCATCCAAAGAGTCTCTCGCGAAAGTGTCTATTATTAGCCTCACTTTAAAAACTACAAATTAATTGAAATTAAAAACTACAACTTTTTATACCTTCTACTCCTATAGCTATTAGTGTTATTACTCCATGGGTACCCTGAATATTAAATAATATTCGTTTTCAACTAATTTTTATCAATTTTTAAACAATTTACAACAATTAACGTGTGTTAGGACAAATGTTAAATCTATTATAATTATTTTCAACCTTAATTTAGCTTTAAAACACTTAAAATGTTTTAATTATTCATAGTTTTACATATTTATTTATTTTTATTACGAATTTCCCCCCAGAATATTTTTGCTTATTTCCAGTCATGCCCTATCGTTACGCCCCCTCTCGGGCCTCCGCCTTCTTCCCCGTCTAGAGTAATATGGCGCCTGTCAGTAGCGGTACGACGGTGTTTTACTAAAATTAAATTCGGTTAAATTCTCGTTTAAAATATCGTTAATCCTTGTTGTTATAGTAGTAAAAAACATATAAAGGTGATAAGTTTAAACAAATGTAAAATAAATAATACAATCGCGGGGAAGATAAGGAAAGGGGCAAAGGTCGACCCGAGATTTCCTAAAACAAACATCGGATAACGAAATGTCAGTTATCTTTCACTCGCCAATATGACAAGTTAGTAAACGCAACCCGTTTGGTACTTAATACTTTTAATACGTGAGCAAAGGATGTCTAAACTATCTGGACTTTAGGATGTAATCTCTTTTGGTCCACCCAAATTCGGTGAGTTTATAAAACTATCATTTTTTTTAGGGGTAAGTGATGCGTGCCTTATTGATGATTACCATCTTTGACTTCGACGATCTACTGGGGCCGAGGCTTACCAATGACATTGCATTTCGCGGGGATAGATAATTAACTTCCAAAATTTTGTACGAACCCTGCGAACACCTTAATCTAAATATTTATATTTATAATTTGATTTTACCATTGAAATTCGATATGGATACGATAGTGTGACCGTACCTTTTTAGTTACACGTGAGAGTATTTGATTTATAATCAAGATTATACCTTAAACGTCATTCGCTAAAATTTAAAGACGAAAATTAAATTGGATCCTTTTGATCAAAAATTAAATTTTCGCAAAGTCTCCAAATAGGTTAAAGATAGGTTAATATATATTAGGTGTCATTCTAAATACATCTGACGTGCCACGATTCTTGCCTATAATAAGACAAAAGACGCCAGATAACGTGCTCGTTAATAGCAAATTCACCGTTCAACTTAAAGTTGCGAATGTATAGCCTATATAGGAATAGAATGCTATATCGGTCTAGAGAATACAGAAAGATCTCTTATATTCAGAAATTTTAAATTAGGTTTCGTCCCATGAATTTTCTGTGGTCCATTAGAATATAGCAGGGAGATGGAGATAAGCCTGTTAATGAACCATATATAGGCTAACGTTTAATTGCCTCTAAGCCTTGGACAAACTTAGAACTGTATAACTTGAAATCCAATAGTCAAGTTATAAGCGTATATTTATTTATATTTAGCAAAATTTTTGCATAAATAACGAGCAGGACTTAACAAAAATTACTTAACGGCATTCAATTTTAGCTTAAATATGTTTAATGAGAATTATCAGAAGTAGATGAAACCCTCCTTTGAAGTCTACTACTCTAATGTTCGATATAGAGCTCCTCTCTGTATGGGTAAAATTCCCAATTTTACGAGATCGGAGGGGTCTTACTTCATACCCCCTGTCTACGGAAAATTGGAAATTCTCTCTCTCCACAAACTACGACGTTTTTTTGACGAACTCCAAGGCTGCTAGAGATATTCGCTCGACGAACTCCCGCTCCGAAAACATCTACCGTTAGGAGGCGTACGAATCGCGCCTTTTCAGAATAACCTATACAGAGAGGGGTAGACAAGACCAGGGAGTAATAGACTTCAAAGGAGGGTTTCATCTACTTCTGAAATTATTGAAGTATTAAACTTCTAACAATGAAAATGCATTCAAATTAAAGGGAAATTAAAGCTGAAAATGGAACAGGTTTTGAATATATTTTCGGTATCACCATGCCAAAAACTTTAGACACTTTCAAAATTGATTTTATTTTAAGTCTTTAGCGTAAACGTAAGTTAAGTAACTTCTAGAAAAGGGAAATTTCGTATAACACGATGTAAATATATAATTAGTCACTTTAGCTAGCGCGTTCGACTAAATTCCTCGTCGTTTCTCGAACAAGACCTTCGAAATGGAAAGGAATAATGGACTTAGAGTAGCGGGACTAATTCTTACCAACTAGACCGTCTATTATCGGTGTCTATTTTCGCTAAATTCAATGAATTGGAACGAGAGAACGAACTAGCGCGGATTAGGAGCGCGAAGTATAAGCCCCGAGTCAATCTCACTATATTGTAGAAGCCAAAGGGAGGGGTGATACTCGGTTAAGCCGCTATTAGAAGGAACACTACCCTTATTTTCGGTTATTATAGCTTTCTCTCTCTCGTGTACCTTAATAAATTACTGCCAGAGGATAGCCAACACCCGTCTTTAGTTATCCAATCCTTCTATAAGTATCATACCTATATACGTTTACTAGAAAGATACCCTTTCTAAATGACAGGGATGTGTCCGGCGACTCGGGCCCATTTCCTATATAACTAGGCTTATATCTGCCAAGGCTTAACTTTAAAGGGATAGTAAAATTCATCGTGTTAGATAAATATTCTTTGTACGAATCGAAAATGACTTGAATATCTAACTTTTCACTTTACAATAATTTCCAATTTGAAAAACCGGTTGTTGCTAGATTAAATTAGCGGGCAATGAAAAGGAAACTTCTAATGGTAAAAATTAATATGAATATATTCAGAAGCCGATGAAACCCTCCTTTGAAGTCTACTACTCTAATGTTCGATATAGCGCTCCTCTCTGTATGGGTAAAATTCACAATTTTACGAGATCGGAGGGGTCCTACTTCATACCCCCCTGTCTATGGAAAATTGGAAATTCTCTCTCTCCACAAACGACGACGTTTTTTTGACGAACTTCAAGGCTGCTAGAGATATTCGCTCGACGAACTCCCGCTCCGAAAATATCTGCCGTTAGGAGGCGTACGAATCGCGCTTTTTGAAACTAACCCATACAGAGAGGGGTAGACAAGACTCGGGAGTAATAGGCTTCAAAGGAGGGTTTCATCTACTTCTGATATATTTTTAAATGAAAGCTAGGGTTAGGTTTTCAAATCCCACCCTTGATCCATAATTATTTTCATTGGTGGTTTTAAATATATTTGTAAATTATTATTAGTTGACATGACAGTGTTTGTGAAACTATATGCCAATATCAAAATTTGACTTCTCTAATAAAAAAATAGTCTTCAACGGAGTTTTTTGGGTAACAGTAGTAGTTAATTGTTAACTACGTTTTAATCCTTTTAACCATTAGGGTCTGATTTTTAACTAATTATTATCAAAAACTTAACCACAATATCACATTCAAATATATTTTAAAATTATAACTTAAATAAATAAATAATTCACTCACCCTTTAAATAAAGTCCAGCACGTGACATTTTCTTTCTCTGTCCCTTTTCGATCATAGACACATGTATGGTACCCTGAATCCGATAAAGACTTATATAACAACCCCCTTAATGATAAATTATACTATTTTAATGTCTATGGGGTGTATTACGTTCTAAGCGTACGAAACTAAATGGATTCCTGACTATGTATATCAATTAAGGATTTTAAAGGCTTAGGACAATAAGGGGGATGGGTTACCTTTATACACGTAAGAATACACCCCAATAGAACACGCCAAAAATACGATAGATTTTAAAAGGTATAAATGGAAACCATTAATTCCTTATGAACTTGAGTTTGAAATAAATACAAAGCTATAATTAAAACATTATTAATGGTTGATTTTAAATAGATTTAAAAGGTAGAATACCATCGCGTTCGCTACGAAATAAAAATGAAAAAAATATTCGTACAAATGTGTTCCAGAGAAATTTGAATTTTCCCATATGGTTTTAACATTGTAACTTTAGCTTAATTACCAACGTTTCGCGAATGATATAGTTGTAAATTTTACCTTAATTTGGTAGCACGGCTAGAAGTAATTCACCTTTATTTAAGTTTAAACCTAGATTAGAAATAACCGGTAACTTACCTTCGTATTTACTGCCAATTCGAGTTGGTTCGACTACAATTTAAATTTAGGTTCTTACGAGAGATATTTGATTATCTAGTTCTATTAACATTGAAAACTTTACTGGTTTAGTGGTGTTTTGGTCGTTCCTAATCGCTTTACTAAAGAATATATATGCTTGAACAGATACAAATTCGATTAGAATTAGTATATGCAGAAGTAGATGAAACCCTCCTTTGAAGTCTACTACTCTAATGTTCGATATAGCGCTCCTCTCTGTATGGGTAAAATTCAAAATTTTACGAGATCGGAAGGGTCCTATACTTCGTACCCCCCTGTCTACGGAAAATTGGAAATTCTCTCTCTCCACAAACGACGACGTTTTTTTGACGAACTCCGAGGCTGCTAGAGATATTCGCTCGACGAACTCCCGCTCCGAAAATATCTACCGTTAGGAGGCGTACGAATCGCGCTTTTTGAAACTAACCCATACAGAGAGGGGTAGACAAGACCATGGAGTAATAGACTTCAAAGGAGGGTTTCATCGGCTTCTGATATTATAAGTTTCAATGGTGTTGCTATTAAAAGAAAATAGAAATACGCGCGTTGTTGTAACGAGGTGATATTTCGTTTATACGCCTACTTAATGTTCTTATAAGGAATATCTTCTATGCCATATAGAAAGACTGTACTTTATTAATGATCTGAAAGCACTATACTAATACCATTAGGAGATAAATAGCAACACGTAGATCCAGACCCTTTTTCGCGCCAAAATGTTCTCGAAACCAATGAGGGAGTGGGGGGGGGGCAAAAGTAGTATATACACTGATTTCAAAGATATAACATACCCCCTCTAAGTTCAACACAGATGATTTATTAAGATAAATGTATACAGATCAAAATTGATACGACATTGCGCTATATTTAGAATGTTACTTAATTTAGGGCCATGTAATTTCCCTATAATTGTAGTGCTATTTCTCCTTATTTTGCTTTAATTGAAGCGTTATTTCTCCTATATTTTGCTTTAATTGAAGTGTTATTTCTCCTATATATTCCCATAATTGTAGTGATATTTCTCCTATATATTCCCATAATTGTAGTGATATTTCTCTTATATATTCCCATAATTGTAGTGATATTTCTCTTATATATTCCCATAATTGTAGTGATATTTCTCCTATATATTCCCATAATTGTAGTGATATTTCTCCTATATATTCCCATAATTGAAGCGTTATTTATCCCATATATTCCTATAATTGTAGTGTTATTTCTCCTATATATTCCTATAATTGTAGTATTATTTCTCCTATATTTTCCTATAATTGTAGTATTATTTCTCCTATATTTTCCTATAATTGTAGTATTATTTCTCCTATATTTTCCTATAATTGTAGTATTATTTCTCCTATATTTTCCTATAATTGTAGTATTATTTCTCCTATATTTTCCTATAATTGTAGTATTATTTCTCCTATATTTTCCTATAATTGAAGCGTTATTTCTCCTATATATTCCTATAATTGTAGTATTATTTCTCCTATATATTCCTATAATTGTAGTATTATTTCTCCTATATATTCCTATAATTGTAGTATTATTTCTCCTATATTTTCCTATAATTGTAGTATTATTCCTCCTATATATTCCTATAATTGTAGTGTTATTTCTCCTATATTTTCCTATAATTGTAGTGTTATTATTCCTATAATTGTAGTGTTATTTCTCCTATATATTCCTATAATTGTAGTGTTATTTCTATATATTCCTATAATTGTAGTGTTATTTCTATATATTCCTATAATTGTAGTATTATTTCTCCTATATATTCCTATAATTGTAGTATTATTTCTCCTATATTTTCCTATAATTGTAGTATTATTTCCCAAATTTTCCTACAATTTCAATTTCAAATATTTTCCTACAATTTCAATTTCAAATATTTTCCTACAATTTCAATTTCAAATATTTCCTATAAACATTCAGTGCATTTCCCATTTCCATCCCATGATCACCTGTTTTATTGTTGATAGTAGAAATTAAAAAAAGAAAACGTTCTACGCTTCATATTTTTTAAATTCATATTCCATTCGCGTCCGTAAAATTGATAGAAACAATAAAGTCGTTGCCTTTTGATACAATAAACCCTTGTTATGTTACGTGAAATATAAAAAAGATTGCGATACAAGTTGTAAACATTGTAAATATAGTTGTAGAAGTACACGCAACGTCACGATCAAGATATGTACGTTTGGGAACGATTAGTGTGTTGTAATTTTTCCAAAGGGGATAATCCATTTTAATCTTTAAAGAACCAGCTCTTATCGGAAAAAAAAAAGTTGGAAAAAAAAATAGTACCTATAAAAAATAAATGAAAAAATGTGGGAAGGGACGAACAACATGTCCTTTGGGTCGATGACAAATTCCTTGACTGATGAATGCGTTTTGATACACCGAGCACGGCTGAACACTTTGTCTAATACCCTACCTACATTATTAAAGAGGGATCCCTTGAGCTATCTATAGGGGAATACCACGTAAAGTTGACAGCACGCTCGAAGCTTTAGGTAACCTTTTATATCTATCTTTATATCTTGACTTTTTGATTGAAGAATTCGAGCTTTCGCGTCTGCTTCCAACTTCACTTGTGATTTACTATAAACAATATCAGATAATATACAATGGGATTATATATTCACTGTACTATAGACGATTAAGCGTTGTATATCAATACACATTAGTTCTTTTTTTATTGTCAACTCTTCTCGAAAAAAACAAACAAGAAAAAAACATAATTATATCGTTATGGGAAAACTTGTATTCTATATATCATGATTATTTTTCATGATCTACTTTCATTCCAATGGGATATAACCTTGTGTATTAATCCACCTTAGTGTTCTCTAGTTTTCGAACACATCTGTTATACTAGTTGTGTATATAAATGTTAGGGGCCCCTAGAATACATAAAGTTACCAATTTCCGAATTTGGTGGGTAAAAGTTACTGTTTTTCTCAATTTGGTTAGCAAAAATGTCTATTTTTCCGAATTTGATTAACCAAAATGACTATTTTTCCGAATTTGGTTAACCAAAATGACTATTTTTCCGAATTTGGTTAACCAAAATAACTATTTTTCCGAATTTAGTTTGGAAATGTTACTATTTTCCGAATTTGGTTACTAAATATACAATATACTATATAATAAATCTCTTGTAGCTTTACACGTGATGAAAACTCATTTCTGACTTATAATTCATACATTCACTTAATTATAACTAATGGGTATTAATAGTGGGAAGGAGAGATACACTTAATGACGTCATAATCCTTCCCCTATTCGATAACGCTCGATAAGGCTTCCATGTTAACCAGTCATTGTCGCTTAAACGCACTTTGCATCGCTCGCGGATCAGATAAAGCCATTAGTATATAAAGGATCATCCTTTACACCTTTGACTTTACTGCCGAATGATATTGACTTAAAGCATAGCCTCCTCGATCACGCGCTTCGGCTGCGCTCGCGCTATAGAAGCCCCGGCAAAGAAAAAAATTAACATGTGTTTGAGAGAATAAATGGGAAATTAAAACTCCCCCAAAAGACGGCGCGAAAAAGCACTAAAATGTAGGGGGGAAAAGTCGAGGGGAGAAACAAATTCTTGTCTAAAGTTTTAAATTTACGCTCCAGCTTCCTGATTTTTTAACCACATCTAATTAAGTATGTACGGATAATTTACAAATTAGTTCCAAGCCTTTGAGAATTACAGATTTGGCGTTAATAATTGTTGAAACTAGCGAATCTATTATTTTTCTTTACTGACGGAGCTTTTTGTGGTTTTCACCTATTGCGCGGGGTTCTTTTTACATCTAAAGCCTTGATCCATTAACACAGGCACTGCAGTCACGCTGTTGATGCTATTTATAAACTTATATTCTAATTTCACCCTCTGATTTGATTTTTATTCTATGACAATATACTATTTTACTCAAAAACAAGTGTTAAAATTAATAAGGTTGCAATTGTGAGAATTGATAAGAGAGAGAAATTACTAAATTTTGAAGCCGGGTAATAGGCCTTATTATAAAATAATCTTGGAAACGAATAAAAGAACCGTTAAAAAGCACCCGTTTGTATTGATGATGGTCCCTTTTTTCAAGGCTGGTGCAAAGTGTAGGATTTTCTATACTTTTTCCAGCCTTGAAACTAACAAAAAGAGCCGTTAAATAGAACCCGTTTATACGGAAGATGGGACATTTTTTTCAAGGTTGAGACGTAGTCGGAATTTATGTTATCGTCTATTCGGGACAACTCTGTTTTCAAACCACTCTTCCCTGTTTCGGCGCGAAAATCTAAATACGGCGGTCTTCTCTAGTCTTTTCGTAGGATACAGTTGTCTAAAAATTTTGAGAGCTCTATGATGGTTATTTATTTCCTAGTAGTACATCACATTCTTGTACACTAACTTGTAAGAAATCCCTTAATATTTTCGTAAACAATAGCATTGTGGAATGAGAGTCCCCAAATAATTTGAGATTCTCTTTAAATTTAAAACATTCACCACCATCTTAACCTATGATCAGATAGTAGTAGTATCAATATGTTGTAAAAAATATATTTATAAAACAATACCAATATAAGATTGCCCCGAACAACATTTTTTCCAAACCTAGTTATTTAATCTAATCTAGGGTTGTAAGGCGAAATATTTCCCTAACCAGATTTCGTAATTTTAGGGTGATAAATTTAAATTAAAAATTAATAATCAATGTAAGGTGGTAGCGTGTAAGTTGTGAAATTTTGGGAGAGAAGTTTTTTTTGCCGTTTTCAAAACGCCATACAGTGTTATTTAACTATAATGAGAGTAGATTAACACTAATCTATTATCATTATAGTTAAATACCTATGTATGGCATTTGGAAAATGGCAGGAAAACGTTTCTCCCAAAATTTCAAAACTTACCCGAGTTAATGATTGAAGCACCAAATTGTACGCGGTAAAGCTTTGTACACGCTACAATCTTACGTTGATATTTAATTTTTTACTTAAAAACTAATCACCCTAAAATTATGAAACCTGGTTAGGGAGATAAAATAAACTAATTTTCAAAACATATATTTTAACTGTGGCTTTTAAAAATCATTAAAGACCTGAAAAGGGCAAAACCCTTCAAATTTGGTCAGTTTCCCCCCTTTGAGACGTGCATCAGTTTGGGGGAGTTTTTTAAATCTCGAGAATTCATTTATTCGCGATTTTCGGCCGATTGCCGGGGCTTCTATAGCGCGAGCGCAGCCGAAGCGCGTGATCGAGGAGGCTATGCTTAAAGGGACCAGGAAACCGAATTTAAAAGCAATTCAATGGCCAATCACTAATTCGCGCGCCCTCTCCATCATAGTGTAACCATGACAACTCTCGTGCCAAAAGCGCGCGCCGCCAACGTTTTTTTACTTTAAACGTAATTAGTCCCGAATTAGGCTTAGCGTAAAAATCAAAGACCTTTTAGCAAGCGTAAAAGTGAATTATTTTCGGTAAGTCATTATTGTTCACTTATAATTAATTATCAAGAAATTAACTGGTCTTTTGATAACTCATTAAGCTAATGAATTGCTTTTTAAAATGACAAGAACTAGTTTTATTTAGAAATCACTTTTGGACACAAAGGGTTGTACCATTTAATATCAAAATAGATGTTTTATTATCCATTTTTTTTTAAGCTATTGTGTGCCATAAAAAGTTTAACTCGGAATTTCACGAACCCAGGTTTCCTAATCCCTTTAATCTTTCTGGGGTGTGGGTGTCGTTTTTCCTGGTCGCGGGATAATAACGGTTGTCACGCGCAAAGTCATCCCTTCATAACATATCCAATATACGCAAGCTGTGTCTATTTAAACCAAAAATCATAATTTACTTAGTATCACCCTCCCCGCCTTAGAGGCATGAAAAAAAAAACCACCCATGTCATAAATTCGATCCCTAGCTTTGTGTCTATAGATAGATAGATACATTAATGATCGAAAACGCTGGCACGTGACCCGAATTCAACATTGTCGATATTAATAGATTTTTCAAAATGAAAATATGTCCTGATATTTTATACAAACCCGAATTAATGGAGGGCCCCCCCCAAGAGGCCTTCTAAAAGGTGTAATTAAAACGTAAAGATAGTATGACACTACCTGATTTTTAATTTTTTATTAATTTATGCGTAAATTTTAAAGGAAGGGTGAAAGGAAAATTAAATGATTTTGTTGTTTTAATTCTGCTTGTGAAAATAAGACACGTTTGTCATTAAGTGTCTCTGAATTGTACCAGCTGTCTGAAACCGTCAGCTTTGGACATTCAATTTTAAGGAGAACCTACGCCCAAACTTTGGCTTAGTAAAATCCCCGCGACACGTGTTGCGGCATACTCTTTGAAACGCGTCAATCTAATTAATCTCCTTAATTAACAGCGCGTGTCGCGGGTATTTTATGAAGTCAATGGTGATGGGGAGTTTTTTAATTAGTCGGAGTTTCTTCTTTTAATTGAATGCCATTAAAATCTGATTGTTTTCCGATTTTTTGCTGACAATATAAAGATTTATTTAAGCATTCAAAAGTTTACGAATTAAAATTCGACTCTAAAACTTAATTGGTTAATTAACAACGTTACGTATCCTTTAAAAATAAAGATATGTCATTATATAAGCGACGTTTTAAGATGCAGTCACGGAGAAAAGAGGCCTGGTATAGTTTAGGAAAAATTTAAAGCTTTCCGCGTAAAATTTATGATTTCTTTGTCCGCCATAATTTCGATTATCTCTCCGTTTCATTTTTAAAGCGTCGCGGGGGCCTAAAATTTAAGACTCTACAGAGAACAATCATAAATTAGTCTATTT
The DNA here is from genome assembly GCA_963920705.1 of Odiellus spinosus. NCBI lineage: Eukaryota > Metazoa > Arthropoda > Arachnida > Opiliones > Phalangiidae > Odiellus > Odiellus spinosus. The sequence goes on along the minus strand of OY987237.1, from coordinate 13,601,751 downwards.
AGTCACTCGCTTTGTGCCTTTTCCCCAAAAATATAAGATTGCCATTTTGGGCCCCCCGAAGCACTTTCGAAAAATAAGTCGAGCCCCGTTTAATTTATTTTATATTTCTACATATACCGTGCCTTCTGAAAAGTTTATTTTTATTTCTCGACTCTTATAGGCACTCAAGCCCGTAAACTAGCACTATATATTGTCAAAATAAGATTTAAACGTACAGCGTTTGAAAACGTAGTCGCCTCTCTATTTCTATCAAACCAATTCGTAGAAATAAGAGCTATTTTTAGTTTGTAGGCGCTGAAAAGTTCGATTGACATTTTTTATAGTGTCAAACCTAGGAAATGGGTTTAGGTTTGTAGCGAGATAGAAGGGGGGAAACAACCATCTTTATTTCCATTTGCTCATATTCTCAATAGCTTCCAACCTAACCCAACCCTTTTGGCCCGTGATATAATCCCAAATTCGTCCGGTGATTTACAGCGAAGCCCGTTTCTCTCTCTTCTATTTTTATCGTACAAATTTCTAGCGAGTGATTCAGAGGCGATTTCTATCTGGGAATGCTTCGCGAGCTAGCTGGAATAGGTGGCGTGGGAAACGGAAAAAGGTAAAATATATACCTAGTGTCTATTTTATTGGGGCAACTTCATCAAAAACGGCGCTAGGTCCTTTTCTTCCAAAAATTCGTTTCAGACCGTATTTACAAAGTGTACGAAGCCTTCGAGCCGTTCCTATCACGTAGCCCGAACCTTAAGCCATACTAAGCCTGAAATGTCCGGTAAAGTTCGTTTCAGACTCAGTTTTCAAATCGTATTATCGCAAAACCTCGCTATCCTCTCGCTATCAGATAGCTGAAATAAATCAAGGGTTAACGTTACGCTTTATGGTATTCTGAGCTTGAAACTTGTCCCGAAGTTAATTTCGGAGTTGGTGACCAGCGTTTACTATTGTATGGTACCGCTCACTCCCTCAGATTTTGAATTGAACTCGGCCTATTCTCCGCGTTGTACCTTTTGTAATATCTCGGTGATACGAATGAAGGGTGGAATCTCTCAGGGAAACTACGTTTTAATATCGAGGATAGTGCCATTCCTTGCTCTTAACCCATTTCAAAAGATGGAAGGTAGGATGAAGGGGGAGGGGCCGGGAAATTTTTGGCATGGTGCCAAATTCCCACTCCCTAGCCGTATCCTTTACCGCGTTACCTTTTATATACGTCTCTTCACCCCCGCGAGCTAGATATCTTATTGTTATAGAGGTAGGAAACGTAGCCATTTATTCTCCAATTCTCTTTCGCCCCCGCCATTTCCGCCCCCACGCGATAAGACATAGCGGCCATTTTTTATTTTTGGGCGATTCTAAGCTCTCTCTCTCTAGATCTCTGCGCATCTTCCGGTAACGTATAACGTTACCTTCAATTTCTACTATATAAAGATGAGATGAAAGTGCAAATATAATTTAAACTGCTCTCCTAACCTCTGATAAACTTGTAGTTAGTTTAACAAAAAATCTATACACTCGAGGCTTAGCTGCGTTTGAATTTAAAATTCGCTAGATAGCGCGATAATCTTAGCCAAAATAAACTGTTTATTGAAAAAAAGGACACATGTACCATGAAAATCAGTTTTTCTACGAGGAATTTCGTCTACTTTTCACGTTACCTTTAACCTTTTATTTATATGACTCAGAGCGGCGTTAAAAAATAAGCTTTGTGAATTTTTATTCAAGAGAAACAATGGCGTTTCTAGCCCTGACCATGCAAACCTGGAAGTGGCCCTTTTTTTTTTTGCTCCATAGTAAAACCCTTTTAGTTCCGGTCACCCGAGATTAGGATAAGGGAAATAGAAGGCTCTTCTAGCCTTTGATAATAGTCTTTGGTGACAGTGATTTAAAGATAAGTTTCGCGCTATCTCTTTGGCTAAAAGACAAGTAGCTCCCTCGAGAAGGGACTGCACGCGGCTAGAGAGATTTTTACTTATATTTCAAAAAGACCTACATATCCTTCGTATATAGAAGTCAGTGCTTTATAGGGTTAAGCTTCAAGGTTCAGTCTTGAAGTATAGTGACTTCTTAAAATGAAAAAGTTGTTCCAATCAGCCCTTACGAAGATGTGCTGAAGTCTGTTCAGAACTATACCGTATTTTTTTATGTTCCCCTAACATTTATTCGTTGCTTTTAAATTGGCCTATATTGTTGATGCTCCGCGTTGTTCCTTGATGAGAAAGTATGGCGATTATCTAAAGACCACTTTAGAATTTTAGAAAAACGAGAGTCTCTTGTACGCTCGACCGACGCCTTTGTGCGTAGTTGTCTCTAATAGTTTTCAAGGCTTTTAGAGTTTTAAATCTTTTTAATGGGGCAAAGTCAACTTAACGAGACAGCTGGCCCTAATTTTTGGACATTTTTTTGGAAGAAATTAGGGATAAAAATACATAAATATGTCGCAGTTTCTATTTATTTTTTTATTAAAATTGGAAACTGTTTAATTTTGAACTTAAAGGGAGGATGCAACCTAACAACAAGTGATTTTTTTATCGATTCCTTATTGTTTAAATAGGCCTAATCCACTATTAAAAAAATTTACAAACAAATATTAAACTAGAAATAAATTTAAAACTTACCCTGAAAATAGGCTTAGTGGGATTCATGGAGATCCTGATTTCCTCGCGTGTAAGGTCTAGCGACCAATCGCGCGCGACGTAAGTCTCGTGGAGATCTCGCGTGAACGACGGGCCTTTGCTCATTGGTCGCTAGACCTTACACGGGCGCGATTCAGGATATCCATGAATCTCGCTAAGCCTATTTTCAGGGTAAGTTTTAAATTTATTTCTAGTTTAATATTTGTATTGTAAACTTTTTATCGATGGATTAGGCCTATTTAAACGATAAGGAATCGATAAAAAATCACTTGTAATTAGGTTGTATTCTCCCTTTAAAGGAAGAATGCAACCTAACAACAAATTCGTAGTATTTTTTAAACAAATATTAAACTAGTAATAAATTTTAAATTTACCCGGAAAATAGGCTTAGCTGGGTTCATGGAGATACTGAACTCCCCATATAAGGGTAATCGAGCAATATTATTGGTAGATGGCCCTTAGTTTTAGTGGATTTGGCCTATTTAAATGTAAGGAATCTTTATGTTGCATTCTCCCTTTAAGAGTGTCAGATGTTTTAAAAATGCTGTTGTAAAATATTTAATAAGTTTTATAAGCACAATAATTTTAAAACAGCTAATTTTAAATTTTTATTATTTAGTTCAATTTTGCGTTTAAATTGAAATCTATGTCCTCTTATTCTGAGAACTGTGTTAAAAAATGTTGTGCAAACCCACCATTAATATTTTTAATTCTGCTCTAATTGCATTGACGTTTAATTATGTTAATTAATGATTTTTCTTTTTCTTTTCAGGTGAGTATTATCGATAACATTTTGAATATTTCATTTTTGGTGGGTGAGTCATTTCCATTTTAATTATATTTCTAATTAATAGCGTAGGTTTTTCGAAGGTTAGTTTAATTTATATTCTATAAGATTCTCCAAAGTTAATTTCAAATACACCGTTAATTAATAATATAATCAAATTTTTCAAAAGTACCTTTAATTTAAGGCTTATTTAATATTATATTCCATATGCTATTTAAAATTTTGGTATATATATATAATATTTCCATATCTATACGGTATTTATTTTAATATTTTAAACCTAACTGGCAAGGGATTCAATTATAAAAGTTCACTTTGAAATACTTGTTTAAAATCAAGTGTCGTTAATAATTTTAATTAAGTCAAGCCTAGAATTTTATACCAATTCCCAAAAATAAACACCTTTTATTCCCACGACCGAAAAATGTAAATTTCATAAAATTCTCTTTTCAAAATTTTGTTGAAATATTATGTTTATACAGTTTAATTGAAGCTTAAAATTTTAATTTGATACTTTAAAAGAGTCCATTGGAAAGTCTTGAATGGTTAAGCATATAAACTATAAACTTTAAAACATTTTACGGTCATAGGAAAAATATTTGGAGCAAAATTATCATTCCATTTTTGCCCAATTTCTTTTTCAAACTTATTTAGATGGTTTCAATGTTAGTGTTCAATATATATATTACTATCATTATATAGTCTATAAAAAGCGTATTACTACTATTAGAAACATTGTATTTTCCACGTGAAAATAATCATAGAGCGAAAGTTATAAAAATTTCGGTTCAATCTTCCTTTTTGAGTATATCAGAGCTAAAAAGATAATAAAGTATTTACTTAGGTGTTGGTCGAGGTACTTGAAGTTAGTTAATAAGTTCCAATGTTACTTTAGACTATGAAAAAGGTAGTAAAAGAGCGAATTTGGGTTTGTGATTCTTATTTAAAATATAGTCAGGCCAGTTTGAGTTTGCATCGCATACACAGCTTGATTATCCTTTTAGGCCTAATCTACTATAAAAGGTATTTATTGAAACTAGAGTGGGTTTCAAGTAGAAAGTCTATAAACCCGTTTAGATTTCAGCACGTGCTATTGGTTAATTTGGCTTCCAAGTATCTCTAAGATGCGCAATATATAAGAATACCTAAATTTTTACGAGCAGAAATATCTGCTTGATTATGATTATAAATTCACATCAGATAGTATATTTCGATTTAAAGCGTGTGCTATAGTTAAGCTTTCGTCAAGGAGGATCAGAGAAGGAGAGGAAATGTGGGGCTGCGTTGAGTTAGAGAGAGAAGAGCCAACCTCCCACTCGGGTGGAAAGGGGGGATAGGAAATTCTCGAGGTAAACTGTTGTCACGTGGTCGCTAGCTAGCGCGTCTCATAAAGGATTCGTTTTACCCACGTGACAACATTTTACCACGAAACGTCTCTACCCCCGTTCTCCCAGAGTGGGAGTTTAGGCCGACGCAGTAGGAACCGCGCCGTCCCCACATTTCCTCTCCTTCTCTGATCCTCCTTGCTTTCGTTTATGTACATTACTTTTATAATAAACACGCGAAGAAAAGGTATCTTAGTGTTCCATACTGAAATAGTCTCTCGTTTTATATAGATATATCCTCAGGTGGTTTCTTTAAAACCAAGTTGAAATACGACGCGAATGGCTTCGAGTCAACCTTGACTCTAGATCACTTTCAACTCGATACTAAAACCAAGGCCTAAAGTTGACTTCTTATTCTTAAGACTTTAATACTAGGTGATATAGTATAATTTATAACTCACGACCAGGATCAGGATTCGTCTTATTTTAAAGGGAGATTGAAAAAGAATATTACCTAGGAATTTTGTTGAATTAGAACTATATAGCCAAATATTTTATAGTTAAAACTCTGCTAAGCTTTATTTCTCTTGTTAAATATTTTTGGTACAACTTCAGGGTTGCCACGGATCAGAGAACTTGAAAATGATTCAAAAAAGTGTCGGAATAGACAGGGAATTTAAAAATGAGCCAAAAACGTCAGGAAAAAGTCGGGAAATTTAAAAATGAGCCAAAAACGTCAGGAAAAAGTCGGGAAATTTAAAAATGAGCCAAAAACGACAGGGAAAAGTCGGGAAATTTAAAAATGAGCCAAAAACGTCAGGAAAAAGTCGGGAAATTTAAAAATGAGCCAAAAACGTCAGGAAAAAGTCGGGAAATATTAAAATGAACCCGAAAAAGTCTGGGAATTTGAAAATGAACCCGAAAAAGTCTGGAAATTTTGAAAATGAAGCCGAAATAGTCGGGGAATTTGAAAATTGGATATTTTTGGCTGGAAAGATCAGTAAAAATCGTTAGATAAGGTGAAGGGAAAAACTGGCAACCCTGAACCCGTAATAGAAAATATACCTTTTCATCTTCACTTGAAAGTTTAAACCATAAAGCTACGGTACCATAATAAAATCTCGGGACATTTGCCGTGCTTTTGCAGCCGCGTTTAAAGTTTTATGGGAAAGTTTTTAAAGCATATATACGTCCACTCTCTCGCCCAGTTCCTTAGTTCTTAGTTTAATCGGCCCTGGTAGAGCGATAGATATTTGTTTAGGCAGTAAACGGTTATGAGCTATCCCTATCCTATAACATTAAAGAGGGAACTTTTAAAGTTAAAGAGTCGAGAGAGAGGCCTTCATTCTCGAATACCCGTTTTTCTTTCAAATTTTGCTTTACGCGAATTTTGTCTTCTTTTTAAAGAAACTATATGAACCCGAAATTAAGCAAATAAAGTGAAATTCTCGCGAAACAATTTAAATAAATAGGTTTTATTGACGTTTTAGCTAAAAAAATAGTATATTGGAGATGTATAACTTAACGAGAGCTTTAAAACTACGTTAATTTTATTGAAATTCGTTAATAAATAAAAAAGGAGTGTGTTATTTAAATCAGTTGTCTGAAAATAATCACCAAAAAGATTCCACTAATTATTTTGAATAATTATTCTAGAACGTCTAGAAAGTTGCAGCGCAATATTAGCAACGCCTACTTAGTTCCAATCTCAACCGCTAGAGAGAGCAATTTTGAATTCCGTATCTCGACCGTTTAGAGTGTTTGAATTTTTTTCCTCTGTCCTCGGGCGAAATCTCTGACAACAAAAACTTTCAGAACCACATACCAAGAAGGATCAGATAAGGAGAGGAAAAGTGGGGCTGCGTTGAGTTAGAGAGAGAAGAGCCAACCTCCCTCTCAGGTGGAAAGGGGGATAGGAAATTCTCGAGGTAAACTGTTGTCACGTGGTCGCTAGCGTCGTCGGCTACTACGCGTCTCATAAAGGATCCGTTTTACCCACGTGACAACAATTTACCACGCAGCATCTCTACCCCCGTCTGTCCCCCGTTCTCCCAGAGTGGGAGTTTAGGCCGACGCTGTAGGAACCGCGCCGTTCCCACTTTTCCTCTCCTTGTCTGATCCTTCTTGCACATACCAATCATAATATGCCTTGTTGTAAACTTGAAGCGTGATTTACTAAGTTAATGGTTAGACCAATAGTTGATAGTTGCTCTTTATAGCTCTTAGTTTACGTTTAACGATTTGAGCATCGCTCATCGCGACCATTTCCCACTGGTACTAACTGTAGAGTTTTCTTACGGGATTTTTGCTTCATGTACTCAATTTGTTAATGAGCTAATTAGGCTAAGATAGGATTTTTTTTTTTTCACTATACGTGTAGTTTAGTTTCTTTTTCGTTGGTTGGTTGCTTGCTTAATGACAATCGCGGACGGAATTGCGGTTTTGCTTCGGAGAATTGATTTTAAAACTATATCTAAATGTTTGAATACTTGGGTGTGAAAAATTCAAACAACAAAAGTTTTGTCGGGCCTAATTTAGATATTTGCCCAATTTCTAACGCAGACAGAAAAATAGTTAAAAATTAACATAAAATCCATTTATTAAAGTGAGGCTGCCACCGATGTTTAATAAGTTAAAAATTGAATTTCAGTTTTGTTTTTCTGAATTAAACTTAAGTTTGTATCTTTCGCCACTTTTTGCCCTTAGAGGACGCTTATGAACGCCAAGTTTTGTTATTCTAAACTTTAGATTTAGTTGCTGGTCAGCTTTTTAAGAAAGGTGTCCATTTTTAATATGGTTTTTAATTATATAAAACAAATATGCATAGACATTCGAAAATAATGTTGGCAGCCTTATTTTAACAAGAACCAATAGGGAGTTAGATATCTCGTCGCTAAAAAGTCTCAGTGCAATCACGAGAAAGCCCCCAACACAATCAAATGTAGTTTTTATACAATCAATTCATAGTTTTCAGTTTTTCACCAACTTATGTTAAATTAATATTTCATTTTTTTTTTTTGTTGATGATGAATTTGCTTTTAAGTCAAACAAAAGAACTCTACAACTTATACTTATCTATAGAACTTGTGCCAGTTGTGGCGTAAATCATACACATCTATTACTTTTCCATTTTTTTTTCACCCCCCTCACGGTTCAATAAATTCCCCTCAGACCATTCCTTCCCAATATCTCTGTTTCTTCGACAATGTTCAAACATATTCAAACAAAGAGAACAGTATATAAGTTTTCTCCCCTTCTATGTAAGCGAAGTATATACGTTGCATACTGATCAAACAGAAGAAAAACGCGCGCAGGGTTCCCCCTTCCAAAATTCCATCAATTTCGGCCGATTGCGCGACCCTGAAATAAAATAACCATTTTGATTGATTTTTTTCCTTTTTTTTTCTCGAAAAAATTTGTTCAATCATTTTGATGTAACGCGTGCAAAGCTGTAGACAGGGTAGATTCAACCAACACCAATGAACACTTCCTCTATCTCTCACAATATCATTCTATTAATTCAATCAAATGAACCCTAACCATTCGAATTAAGTCGTTATTCGAAGATTAGGTTACAATACAGCGGAAGTTTGAAGAAATCGTATTTCATAATTTGAAATTTCCATTTAGTTTACAGCAATTAATCTGTGCCAATTTCCTTTAAACTCTAATAAAATTCAACACGAGAACCACTGATTTTTTTATCGAAATCAATTAAAACTTTACTTCGAAAGTAGGCTTAACAAGGATCAATGGGGTGTTTGATATCTCGCCCTTAACGATCGAGTCTTCATAAACCTAGTTTGAAACGATTTAATATCGTGTAGACTCTTTAACGACTATATATGAAACATTCCATGAATCCTTGTTAAGCCTAATCTCCCCTAAAGAAATCGGGTTACATCCTCCCTTTAAATAAATCATAACCAAAACTAAATAACTATTTCTATAATTTCTTAACACCAATTTATCCGATGATAATAGCTTTTTATTAGCATTCCTTTATTACTTCAATTGCGTGTAACATAAATTCTTGGAGGCGTTGGGTCTTGATAAAGAGGGGGGGGGGGCGATATTGGTTTCATTGAAGCGGAAGCAATATCCATTCTATAGTTATTCGTTCGTCCGCGGGATCATTATTATAATTCTGAGCTGGCGACACTAGGCCTTTTCCGTGGTTAGAAGTAATAAGAAGTCTAATAAAGTCCTAGCTAGCACCCGGCGCTGGTTGCTTGAAAAGATCCTGGTCATATTATTTCCATACACAACAATGGCTAGGTGATCTGCATTTATGATTTCGAGCGACTGGCCACGCGTGCCATATTATCTTAACTCTGTAAGGCTTGGTTACATTTATACGGAGTAATTATATGTTGAGTTTGCACCACGTACGAAGCTACTCCGTAGTAACCAAAATCGTAGAGAAATTTCTTAGAATTTTATTAATGCTTTGACTGCGAATTGAAGGATATGTTATAGTATTTCGGTTATTAACTTCTAACGTTGTTATACGATGCAAAACCGTCTAACTTTAAAGGTTTTAGAGATATATCGAGCATTGTAACTTTACAATTTCAGTATAGTTTAGAGCAAAAGTATACTAACTTATTTTACTCGCCTATTGTATTTATAAGTTATATATTTATCATAGCTATTCCCAATGGATAACGGCATACGATTCGCTCATAACCTTGTATTCCCTGATCTTGACGTTAAATTCTTTCGATATAAGTACTCTATCCCACAGTAACGATCATTATTTTTACTTCTAAAACTGGATTCCTCTAAATTCTTGAATTTGAAATTTACTTTAAATTTAAACTAATTGCTCTTTCTTGAACTTATTAATCAATGTATATTCTCGGATATGCTTTGCCTCCTATGGTGGTTGCTTGAAATGATACGCGAATCAAGTATATTTATTATTACGCAATCTTTTAACTCTTACAAGAAGAAAATTCACGAGTCCGATTCCGAACTCATTTCCTATCAAATTTAGACATACTATAGTTTCGCGCTAAGATGGCATTCCGACATATTATCGCGAATGACCCAAGCTTATTCGGGTACATTATCCTTGTCCTGGCAATGCATTACCTTCTATAAGAGGGTGTAGGTAGGAGGGGATTGGAACTAGTCGAAGGTTTATAGGCATGTACGCGTCACGGTTCGAAGTCTATTCCATTTCGAATATTCAATACGTCGGAAACTAGGATTCCTTATCAATTCCCTCGAAATCAAATCAACGAGAATAGGCGTCACATTCGTACTCGGAGAAATTCCCGATTGGAATTTACTACTGCCATTTGGATCTTCGACAGCGGCGCTGACTGAGTCTGTACTTTGGATAGGACATCGATCGGGTGACAGACCGCATCAACGCCATCATGCGGCATAATGCGGAAGCTGTTACGAGAACGACACGAGGATAGCGGCTAGGAGACCTTCCCCTTTTCCCCTTCTTGGACGATATGCATTATGCATTTTTAGGGAGAAGACTTTTCGAGAGAGAGAGAGAAAGAGACCCGGGACTCCTTACGGGACCCTACAGATTCTAGCCTTAGTAGCCTACGGGACTTGGCGCGTTCGTGAATAATTACGTAGACATTATGCTATAGATTACGTGTCACCACGTGTTTCTGATGTCAGACTCGACGAAAAAATGAAATAAAATAGCTTCAAGGAGTGAAAGTTTAGTATATTCGGGGTGTCCCTACTTTTTGGGCGAAAGAAAAATTATTTAAAAATACTCCGTCTCGGTTAATAGGTCGGTTGACATTCCCAGGGCTGTGTTTGAGACACGTCAGGAAATTGTAGATCGAGAGTTGTTAAACGAAACTGTTTGCATAGGGATTGTTAGACGAAGACTTGTGGTTTTAATGGTTACGTGGCTTTATACATTTTAATTTTGGGTATAGACTAATTCAGAACTAAGGTCGTACATGGCGAATTATATCTCTGCCAGTAACTTGGAAAGAATTAGTTCATTGAATAACGTCTGATAAATGAAGCTTGTCATATTATAGTATACCGATTTTTCCCGTTCATTCAAATTTCAGAGGAGAGTTACCCTCTATTAGGCCTAGTTTATTTGTTAATTATGGCAACTTGCGTTGTATTTCTGGATCTAAACCAAGAGTATATATGTTCATAAACATCTATCTGATGTTTGGTTAAAAAATTCGTTTTGTTGAAACTGTCGAACTGATTCCTTTCATTTTAACAGGCATCTGATTTAGAATATACGAGCTCACTGTAGACCGTAATAGGACTTCCTGTAGAGATTGGCCTTGCCGTGTTCGAAATATTCGCCCAAAAATCAAACAAACCTTAAATTTAAAATTCCACCTCCTAGCATTCCAGCGGTGTCTCGCTGTCCTTTACATCACGTAAACTTTTTCGAGCTTAGAATATAGTAAGGTCTTGTACGTTGCGTGGAGGTGATTTTTCCGCCGGGTTAGGACGTCAATCTCGCCTGGATGGTAAAATCATCGTCGACTGTAAGACAAACACTCGAACGTGTCTGTGCAAACTCTGTCCACCCCTCCCTCCACTTTACCACGGTGGTTTTTTACTTACATTTGCCTCATTTTACCGCTAAATAGTTCCCCCCCAATCCCTCTCTCTCTCTCACTCTTTGAGATCCCTCGAAGTCTGTCGCGCACTAAACGTTTTGATTTTAGAGTTCGAATTGATTGGAAACTATTTTCGCTGACTCATCTATTTTATTTAAAACGTTGTATAGCCTGATCTAGGCTTTAGTCTTTTCCTCGAGCGGAAAGCTTTTCCAAATTCCGTCTGTTATTCCCTTCTGTAGAATGATTTCGCGCGCGTTGCGCTTTATACTTTGGTTTTGTTTTCTTTATAAGCGCGGCGTCGATGGGTAAAAGGTCTCTGAGAGCTAGCGTTAAAACCTCCCAGAATTTGACTCCTCTCGTTGTTGTCTTTGCATATTACGAGGAGGCTTTCCACTTCAGAAATATTGACAAGGGTTCAGTGTATATAAGGAAAACGAAGGGAAGGATCGTTATAGAGGCTCTAACCGTGCTCGAAGACGACGCAAAGATACGTGGCCTCTCGAAATATCTCGCTCGAGTATTTACAGTATTATTACGTCGGGTGGTAATCACCGTAGGATCGAAAGAAATACTTTGGTAATTGCTGTCTTTCAAGTGTCCGCTTTTTTCTTCTAACGGGATCAGAAACTGATGCCAGCCTGCCAGAAGGAACGCGATACTGCGATTGGTTTTAGAAAATAGACCCGTAGGCGTTATGAGATATGTATATTTCCGTACAAGACGAGTTGACATTATGGCGGAACTGAGGACGGATTGATACGCGATGTTAAACCTAATTGCGAAGCTAGATTCGTTGCCAACAAGAGTAAGACGAGAGACCTAGATGAAGACGTTTCTTAATGCAGTCATAATCTCTTTTAAATTTCAACACGTAGTAAGGGTAACTCCCTCCTTATTTTCCTGATTTTCTATTGAGAAGACAAGGTACCTATAGCTTTGTATCGCGTTGTTATTTCACCGTGATTCTAATTGCACGCTGTGATGGTGTCAAGCGGGCTCCATGATTGGGGGTGGGCTTTGAACGAACGCCACTCTCGTATACGTCTGTATGTCTACTTGATATGATGACGGAAAGATGTTTAGGTCTATTTTGATTTTGTTTAGCAGACAAGGATACTTGACACCTAATATTTAAGAGGGCCTCATCAATGTTTGCCTACATTATGAAACGTATGTTCGTTTAAGACTAGTTTATATTAGTTTTTTTACCACTAGTAAAACCATAGAGTGGCTGCGGCGACCCTGACTGTCAAATATATACCAACGCTCTTTATATTACTGTAAAAAAAGGTCCATATTAGCCGTATCCACCTTTTTCACAACGAAAATACAGTAAAAAATATGGTGTCGCCAAGAATACCAGCAGTCCCTTTAGAAATTAATTTAATCACCAAAATCGTGTCTAAAAATTCTAAAAAAATTCTCGAATACGTTTTTTGGCACGGTGAGTCCGAAAATAAATTCAAAAAGCTGTTTTCCATTTTTAGCTCAAAGTTTCTCTTTTAAAAAAATGGAACAGATATGAAATTATCCAAATATGCCTTGGGAGGACATCCTTCACCTTAACCTATATCACCAGAAGCCGATGACACCCTCCTTTGAAGTCTACTACTCTAATGTTCGATATAGCGCTCCTCTCTGTATGGGTAAAATTCACAATTTTACGAGATCGGAGGGGTCCTATTTCATACCCCCCCCCCTGTCTAAATAAAATTGGAAATTCTCTCTCTCCACAAACGACGACGTTTTTTTTTGACGAACTCCGAGGCTGCTAGAGATATTCGCTCGACGAACTCCCGCTCCGAAAATATCTACCGTTAGGAGGCGTACGAATCGCGCTTTTTGAAACTAACCCATACAGAGAGGGGTAGACAAGACCAGGGAGTAATAGACTTCAAAGGAAAGTTTCATCGGCTTCTGATATCACTGATAAAGTTTCGAACAGTCTAAGTAAATTTTCTAATTATTCGGTGAGCTGCTATAAAGGTTGAAGCCCAAGACCACGTAAATATTGCGAGCTAATTTATACCAAGACAAAGCCTTAACCAACTTGTCCTTCGGTAAGGGACAACAGTTCACTAGTCAACTAGGTTACAAATGCTTTAGTGAACCAAAATTCCTTTGGCGAAACTCCTAGCGTGTAACCAACGAAACGAAAGAAAATATTTGAGCGATGGCGAGTAAACAATGAAGACCCCATCAGTATGTGAATTGATTTGTTTAGCCGAACGAACACAACCCAAAATCTATACGAGAGTCGTGTTAGTTGATCAAGGAAGTCACCGTGAAAAGCCTTAATTATACGGTCGGCACGTTAACTCGCGACCCCAGTGACAGAATATATATAAATATATATTCTTATTCAAGAATAGTTCGCAAACAAGCGAAAACTAGGTGTGTTAATGTACAATGTTGAACCTTATTGGAGTGAAAATAGTTTCGCAAAGGTGTGTACATATTTACATCAATCTATTCCACCGTAATTACATTGTTACTTTTGCAAATCAATTCTGGAAACCGCACTTATCTTTCAGCCATGCTCTTAGTTTGCGTAGGTAGTATGTTTGGGAAAGTTGGATAATCTTGCAAATTTGTTTTGCAAATTTAGTTTTAAAAACTATATAGAACCCGATTTCACAACATGAACATATTAATTCTTATTATTTAGTTCGTCTTATAGAACTAATGGAACCCCATATAATTAGTGTTAAATGATAATCCAACAAAAATATTATCTTCAACAACTTTATCTTAATCAGAAGCCGATGAAACCCTCCTTTGAAGTCTACTACTCCAATGTTCCATATAGCGCTCCTCTCTGTATGGGTAAAATTCCAAATTTTACGAGATCGGAGGGGTCCTACTTCATACCCCCTGTCTACGGAAAATTGGAAAATCTCTCTCTCCACAAACGATGACGTTTGGTTGACGAACTCCAAGGCTGCTAGAGATATTCGCTCGACGAACTCCCGCTCCGAAAACATCTACCGTTAGGAGGCGTACGAATCGCGCCTTTTGAGAATAACCCATACAGAGAGGGGTAGACAAGACCCGGGAGTAATAGACTTCAAAGGAGGGTTTCATCGGCTTCTGTCTTAATTCAATGACAAAACACGAACATATTTGGAGAATATGAATGAAAGATAAAGTATACACTGATCTAATACCTCTAATCTCAAGAAGAAAGTTGACAAATTTACATAAATTCGAAATTCTGTTATAGTTTATGCGTTAAACGAAATACCAAGTCCATTTCATCTTTCCCATACTTAATACATTAAGAAAAATCAACCTTTAAGGCTCCAACCTTTACAATCTCATCACGAACAGATTTACGCAAATAACCAAATTCTGTCCATCTGTAGGGAATGAATGAAATACAAAGATACTCTTCATCCTTGCCCGTATACTAAGAATATTAGGAAAAAAAAAAAACTTATTTAGCTTCAACGGTATTCACTGTGTCAATACGGACAAACTTTTAAGTTGTTACGGAATGGTCGGCGTTTGAAAGAATGACGGGCTTTCGCTTCTTTAAACAAACACGGCCGCGCCACACAACCAAAAACAAACGAAAGGCGCGATTTTACGGATCGTCGATGCTATAGTCTTTTGCCAAAGGAAGATAGGCATTGGACCAAATATACGCTACGGGGGTTTTAAGGGAGAACTGCCGCGCCATTGCTATGGAAACATTCAAACATCCGTTCTAAGTCGAGTGAGGAAAGGGCGGTGGAGAGGGGAGATAGTAAACCCTAGTCAACCCTGCATGCTGGAAGGATAAGCTATTTTCCTTATTCCTAGTTCACTCCGGGAAGATTGAGATTTTCTTAGCTTTTTATTATAGATATATCTTCAGGAGGAGTTTTCATTATAGTTAAAACTAACGCGGATTAATACCTAATGTATAGAATCCTGTAGAAACAAAAAACGTTGTTGCAATTTGATATTAAATAGGACTATGTTTACAACAAGGGTCTTACGTACGCTTACAGGATTGTTTAAGTCTACAAATATGAGGTTCTGTATGTATTACTATTTAGGATATCCCTTTTTAATGTATTGAAGCGAAGTTATAGTAAGCGAAAGATTAATAGAGTTGCGCTTATTAGCTCCAATTGAAAGAACACGATAAACATTTCGTTATATATGCTTATCCCTAAATGTTTAAAAATAATTTCTCTCTACCTAGCCACGAAAAATCACAGGTTTTCATAAGCTGCGGTCACACTAGGATTTCTTAATCGATTTGAAACTGTAAAATCAAACGGATATTCAAATCGCCAGGAATCGTTTTAAGCGTCACGTAATCACGCAATAACTTTATAAATCGATTTATTGTAGCTACAATTATCTGTTGTTGAAACCTAATCGGTATATGATACTGGTTCCCGAAGCAGTTTCGAGAAATCGAATCAAATCGATTCGAGAAAAGTCAGTTTCCCGTTCACACGACTCCAGCGTTTTGAAACGGGTTAAATCGATTTCAAGGCCTAATATGAACGTGTTAGACTGTAAGTCATCATCATGCACCACATGAAGAATAATGACAGTATCAGAAGCCGATGAAACCCTCCTTTGAAGTCTATTACTCCCGGGTCTTGTCTACCCCTCTCTGTATGGGTTATTCTCAAAAGGCGCGATCGGTACGCCTCCTAACGGTAGATATTTTCGGAGCGGGAGCTCGTCGAGCGAATATCTCTAGCAGCCTTGGAGTTCGTCCAAAAAACGTCGTCGTTTGTGGAGAGAGAGAATTTTCAATTTTCCGTAGACAGGGGGGATGAAGTTGGACCCCTTCTAACTCGTAAAATTGGGAATTTTACCCATACAGAGAGGAGCGCTATATGGAACATTGGAGTAGTAGACTTCAAAGGAGGGTTACATCGACTTCTGACAGTATTTACATTGTCACTTCATATTTGCTAGGATAATGAACTTCTAATCATTTACGAAGGAAATTCTTTTTTTTTTATTTTTCTATGAAACTTCATTACTTCCTTTGAATAACTATCCCATCAAGTCGATAACGAAAAAAAATTGATTTGTTCACGATGCGAACCAGCTGTGAAAAATTATTATTGTTCAGCCTCACACATTTTTTTGCTTCGTCTTTCTTATATACAAATTGACGATTTGACGACGCGCTTAAAGCTTTTTTTCCACATCGCCTCGCCTAGCTTCGCTTTAGAATAATGACTTATCGTATCCTAATTTGATTACCGTCGCTACATTGACGACGTTAATTCCAAAACCCTACAATTCAGTTTAAATTTACAGTACAGAATTATCTATAAGCCCCTTTTATCTCTATTATTTGTTGTCTTAAAAATGATTGGAAAGATACTTATATACTAACAGCGTACATAAATTGATTCGAGTTCAAGATAAATTTAAAAAGCCTACTTTTTTTACTTATAAGGATTAACATAATGTATCAATACGCATTAAATTCAACCATTTTGTGAATCTATCTGAAACAAAGAGATTTCCCCAACCCTAAGGAATAGAAATAAAAAACGTAAAATAAAAAAAAAAAAGGTTAGAACACATCATGAACTGTCTCAGCATTTTGTGGCGACTCTTAACGTTGGTTTCTGTTCGAGTATTCAATTCTAACGAAGCTCTAACACCCATTGTTTAAGTATAATTTGATTTCTCATATAGATATAAAGACAAAAGTCTAGGCATTGTACAGAAAACTCAAACTGATTTAAACTAGTTCATCCATAATTTTTGAGGCAATGAAGTAATGTTGAGAAACGAGAGAAATTCTTATAGAAACAATGCCTTGTTACGTATTAGTTCAAATAAGTAAATGAATACGAGTCTGTACGTTAAAAAAAAATCCTTTTTTCGATCCCATGGTTCTGAACGTCTTCAGTCTTTGCAGTTTCTTTTATAGGTTCTATAGGGATTCAGGAATCATGGTGAAATTTCACCGGGTGAAGAACCCGCGAATGCCTTTGATTCTATGATAAAATTTACTTAGATATTAACTTTTTACGTGTTGCGATCTGAAATCTTTTTCTTACGTACGTACGTAGGAATAGGTTCCCATCTTACTTCAGCGCCAATAGTTTTTGGGTCCGATGGAAAAGCACGTTCAATTAGAAAACGAGGGTCGAGACTTGGCGCGCTCAAGCGACTTCGTAGTTTCGACCAAACGCATTCTAGCGTATCTTCTAGTTCTCTCTCTGTAACTTTGCCATTCCTCCTGTTATACTTTTAGAGGAACGTGTAGTTTTCATCATCCTATTAGGTTTAATATTGCGTATCAATCCGCCTCAGTTTTCGCTAGTTTGCAAACTACGTACGATTGAATAAAGTGTGGTATATATGGTTATATTTGTCATTTTTCAAGTTTAGGGTTTACTTTGGTGTAAGGTGCGCGTAATGCTTTTTAAACCTGATTGAAATAGGCTTTTTCTCGTGTTAAATCGATAGGTTAACCGCTTTTTGTGGTTCATTTTCAACTTGAAATTCATTTTCAAGAATCTACGTGACAGAAAATGAAAGTCTGTTTTTCAAATCTCGTGAAATCAAAATTTTATTCACCTTTGACCCTTACGCTTTTATAAATGTTTTTAAATTGCGTTATATAATTTAAAATTTAAAATAATCACTAGTTTATGTTTTAAAAGTATTTATTAACAAAAAGGAGAAATGAGATTCGTGTCATTAGTAAAACATTGACAAATAAATATAAAATCTGAAATATTTTTTTATTTATTTAGAAAGTAGGCTTAACGAGGATTTACAGATATATTGAAATCCAGCTCTTAAACGGTCTTTGGCCAATCAGAAAAAACGGACACCCCAAGCCAATAGTTTGAAACCTTTTAATGTCTCAAAAAAAATTCAATTATCTTTAGATTTCGGTATTAATGGCCAGATTATTTTGGATATGTTCTTTTTTGCTTAAAGAATTATCTGTCTAAATTCTTGTATATCATTTATCTCAAACCACTCTCTCGTATAGACAAAAACAACGATTCGCGAACCAGTCCGATCAGTCATTCTTTAAGAGGTTTAAAAAAATGAAGCTTCGTAATTGGCTAATTATTTTCTACGCTTTTGTCGTGTCTAAATCTTTAGGTCCATCTCTATACGTTTCCCTTCGGTTTTGGCCCGATTTTAAGACTAAGAGGGGTTCTTTTAAGTCTCCTCCGAAAAGATCAAGCGATATGATAAACGCGCAAACATTTAGATAGGCATACAGCACCTCGTGAACTTTGAAGACCTATTTATCTCTTGAAGAAAACTCTTCTGCTAATTCTCAAGGAATTAGTTGAACTAAACGTCCGTTATAGAGGGCAATTAGCGTAGTCTGGCCCGAAGATAAGCGGTCTAATTCATGCAATATTATATATTTAAAATGGTTAAGAAAAAATTGGGAACACCAAAGTTTTCCAAGTACAAAAAAAAAAAAACAGCCAAATGGCGCCATTTAACTAATCACCTGTCTGAACTTTTGTTAAACGAATGGGGTTAAAGTTAAAGATATTTTTAATAGTTTTCTAATTAACTCTGGTTAAAGAGAGAACTTAGCCCGGCAACTATTGTTTCATTACCTTTTTCACTTTCTCAGCAAGTAGGCTTAACAACGATAAATTTTGGAATTTAAAGTTTTATTGGCGGAGTAAATCGTCCGCTTTTCACGTGATTGTTCTAAGATTTCAAACTCATCATGGAACCTTGCTAAGCCTACTTTCCTAGTAAGTTAAAATCACTAACTTATTTGTAAGTTAACGTAGTTTTATTCTGAAACGTATAATTGATAATTTTCATACGAAATGTAGTTGACTTTCTGTATTATGTACTTTCACGAAAAAGACCTCGCGAAAGTAACCGTATCACGTGAAACAGCGTGAGAGAATCAACTGTAGGATCTAAAAAAGCCACGCGAACTTAGTGATGACGTAAAATTGCGGGAAATTTGGGTAACATCATCACTTTACCTTTTCACATTCGTTTAAAAAGATAAATTGGTGTTCGAAATTGTATATCGACATTCAATCCTTCCTCATGTAAGCGAAGAATAGTTTTAAATGGAAACTATATAATTAATAACCCGAGGGTGTAAAACTTGCCGCCTTGATATGTTTTGTAAGATAAATACACAATAGATACTGTTAGTCCTAACTCTTTTAAGAAAAGAAGGGAGTTTTAAAGAGAGATTGAAACGTAATTTAATTGATTCTTAATATAATTTAATTAGCACCTTCATTTAAGTATCATTTAGAAATTTTTACAAATGAGCTATTTGCGTAGAATTTAATTTATGTTAATAAATACATATTCGCAAAATATTCATATTATTATAAATCAAGCCAAGGCTTACGATTTCGGCCATTATTCTAATGTTAAAACTAAGAAAAACGTTCCTTCTAAGAGTTTAAAATTATCATTCGCATCATTTATCAACCCTTTTTATCATTTAATATTAAATATTAGTATTAAACAGGCTCGAAAATTTTGTAAAACGGTCAAAGGTCAAGAAATTTGAAATGCTAAATTTTGTCTTAAAATGTTTTCAATAGGATAAAAAAAAAATCCTTTACATCCATCCTTGAATAAAAACCTCGTCAATTCAAAAATCGAATCGGCGTTTGCCTCGACACCCCTTTCGAGTTGGTTGCTTTTGACAAGCGAGGAGGAATTGGCGGGAGGCAAATCTTTCACTAGCTCCTTCTTGCCAAGGAAGGAATCAATTAAAGGCCAACTTTAAGATATCGATTCTCCTAGTCTCTCTCTCGCTCTCTCGCTCTCTCTCGGATGATTGATGACGCAACACGTTGAAAATCGATCGATATCGACGGGAGTAACTCATAATTTATTTATTACGAAGCGAGACGCGAGGCTAATCTCGAGTTTCGCTCTTCTCTGGCGTCTATAGCGCGCCCGATATCGTTTCCCACGCTACTCGAATTTAAAATGGTGGTACTGCTTTGGCCAAACCCTCGTGGAAATTCCTTTAACATTGTGACTGACACGTAGGACTTTTAATGTCGTGTTTACCACCAGAATATATGGATCTTTAACAAAAGGGTCTATTACTTTTCAAATACAGGGTGTAAAACGAAAATATTGTAACAAATAATTCCATTGGCAAGCACCTTTTAAAGGAGTTAATCTCATTGAAAAACGTGTTTTTACAATTGAATTTAAGGCTTAACGGAGAATATTTATAGTGCTGTAGTTTATTGATGAAATAAATTACACTTATAGAAATTGTTGTTCTAACCATTCGTACATTGGCTTTAGTTACTTGCCTTTTCCCGTACCAGGAGATTATTGTAGGTATTAGCTAGCTTGGACTGTGTTATAAAGTGATTACGTAATACCCTCTTCAGACTAGGCTTAATTAGCCGGTTTAATCAGATTTAAACCTCGATTAAATCTTAGTAAACCGGCTAATTACGTCTCGTCTGAGTACATATTTATGATTATCAAAGGATGTAATCAGATAAGGAATTTCGTAATCGGTGCGCAGATTTACCCCTCGAATAAATCATATCTATTTACTACAATTAAATTGTTAAAATTAAACACAACATTAAGTTACACCCTGTACATCTTTTGATACCTTTGTTTGAAGATCGAACATTTTTTTAGCCCCACTTACCTCCCCCTTTCCCCCTCCGTTGATACCGTTCCACCAATATCTACATTTTTCGAGGGGGGTTCTTTTCCCGATTTAAATATCACAGTGACGTACGTAGGGAAATGTCTTCAACTCGCACCGGGAACTGTGTAGATAAGAACCATCACGTTAAATTCGAGCTGGAGTTTCCATGGGCCATCGCTTTGGCTCGCGGGTGGGTAAGCGTGTTAGGGGGAGGCACCGTTTTCGCGCCCAAATTAAATGTAAATTTCGCGGTTGTATTTTTTACACGCTATCGCGACGATGAATGGATCTCTTTTTGATGAATAACTGCGACGAAATTTGCATATTCTTCTCGCGCGAGACCAGAGAGAGAAAAGAGAGATTAAACGCTTCGTTAATTACGATAAAAGTTTCTCGGGCCGAAAGAAAAAAAGGTCCGCTATGCGTTAAGAGGGAAATTCGAAGGGATTTCCTTTTTCTTAAACAGCAATATATCCGATTATAATTGTGATTACATTTCAAGTGACATATTTATGTTTATGTACAAGAACTTATAGAGGCAATAGGGAACCTTTTAATATTTAGCGACACCCGCCAATGAAAATAATCGATATAGAGGTTTAGCGAGATTCAAAGAGTATCCCGCTGCACGTGTCGCGGGGATTTTGTTAAACTTATTATTGGAGACTATAAAAGCCAAAATTAAAAGATTTCCTCAATGTTTTATAGAATAAGAAAGGGTTTCACCCTGGACACGCGACATGCCTTCCACCGTAGTTTGCTAGATTTTTTAAATACTTTGTGGGAAACTTTGTAGTTGCATGAACTCTTCAAGATCGAGAGCCTTTGACCTGCCAAGAAGGATCAGATAAGGAGAGGAAAAGTGGGAACGGCGCGGCTCCTACTGCGTCGGCCTAAACTCCCACTCTGGGAGAACGGGGGACAGACGGGGGTAGAGGTGCTTCGTGGTAAATTGTTGTCACGTGGGTAAAACGAATCCTTTATGAGACGCGCTAGCTAGCGACCACGTGACAACAGTTTACCTCGAGAATTTCCTATCCCCCCTTTCCACCCGAGTGGGAGGTTGGCTCTTCTCTCTCTAACTCAACGCAGCCACACTTTTCCTCTCCTTATCTGATCCTTCTTGGACCTGCTCAATCGTAGGAGCTTAAACTTATCTAAAAACTATATTCAAATATACAGTATAGTTAACTCCTGTAAAAGTGTTTCACCTGCTGCGCAATAATGTGTAAGGAAAAGCCACCAACTAGGGTGATATTTATAAAGAAGTGTTTTCAAATTATTGTTTTCTTAGCCAACCAGGCCAAGGGAGTTAAAATCTATTCTATAAGTAAGGTTCAAGTTATATTTGAAAGAATCTATCTAGAATATTTAATCTGTAATTGTTTCGAAACTGATTTAGGCTTAGTGAGTTTTATACTTAAATAGATATACATAATAACAATGATCAAGAGATATTATTTTTAACTTTAACCACTCCTGGATATTTTTAAATCTCATACATAGATGAACTACGTTTTTTTCTTCTTTCCATTATTACTTTTTAGGGTGGAAAAATAATTTTGTCCTTTTGGTTGAAGAATGAAAGAAATGAAAACAAGATGTTACAATAGTGGTTCTTTTTTTTCCCCCCTAGCATTGAGTATCTTGAGTTTCCTATCGAGTGCTTCTTGATCGGTTGAGATCTTGAATCACAAAAGACGAAATTGTTGGCAGAAGAATCCTTTTTTTTCTTTTTTTTTCTTCCTAGTACTTTTTTGTGTCTTTCTTGCACGGTTGACGTTCCGTTAGCTCTATCTTTATGTACCTTAGTAGGATTTTTTTTCTTAATTTGTCTTCTATTCATTGTAAGCTTTGTCTTCCATTTTTCGCTCGATAAGATTCGAATCGAACTAGTTGAATCTTTAAGGAGCATCTATGTAACGTATTTCCTATTGTTCATCACAAATCTTTGGAAATAATGAGGTTTTAAATTTTTTTAAATTAGGGGATAGATTTGAGTTATTTTTGATAATATTTTTGGTTTTAAAGAAGATTTTCATCTTTTAAAAAGGTTTAAACAACTTATTATTGGTCTAAATTCAACCGTGATGTAAACGCCCGGGCCATAATTTATTAATAATTATCTGAAATTAAATTGACCTCTCTAGCGGTTGAGATTGGAACTAAGAAGGTGGTGCCAGAAGCCGATGAAACCCTCCTTTGAAGTCTATTACTCCCGGGTCTTGTCTACCCCTCTCTGTATGGGTTATTCTCAAAAGGCGCGATTCGTACGCCTCCTAACGGTAGATGTTTTCGGAGCGGGAGTTCGTCGAGCGAATATCTCTAGCAGCCTTGGAGTTCGTCCAAAAACGTCGTCGTTTGTGGAGAGAGAGAATTTCCAATTTTCCGTAGACAGGGGGGATGAAGTAGGACCCCTTCTAACTCGTAAAATTGTGAATTTTACCCATACAGAGAGGAGCGCTATATGGAACATTGGAGTAGTAGACTTCAAAGGAGGGTTTCATCGGCTTCTGGTGGTGCTAATATCGCGCCGAACTTTCTAGACATTTCCGGGGTTGAAAATGTATTGACGGAAAACAAACTCTCCCCTTTCTCTCGCGAAACGAAGGAGCGTGTCTCGCCCGGCCGTCGCGATTTAAATCTCATTGAAATTTTTACGAAAGATTAAGTTTAACCTCGCGAAAGCCCATTTTTAAGATCATATATAGCTCAATTTTTAGGATATGAATTTAAAAAGCCTTTAAAAACGCCCGTTACGTTTCTAAAATAGAATCAACTTAAAATCCTATAAAGGGAGAATGAATACAAATTTTATTTTGTTTGTTAAAATAAAATTTTAAGAATTTTTAAGTTGTTTTATTTTAATCATCATGTTCAGGATTGCGTGAGGATTTAACATAATGCTCAAGGCTAAGCGGATTAATATATTATACAATAATCTTTCCTAACTCCGCTTGGAACTTACCTTCAGAATATATAACTAAAGCTTACTTTTCGTGAAATTATTTTTGTTTCACAAGCGTCTCAAATATTTTAAGAACGTGAAATGAACGTCAATGTGAGCGAAAAATAAAAGAAGTTTTATTAGAAATAAAATCTTACTAAACTCAAAAATTCAATTAACCAAGATGTTCCTACATTTTTACCAAGATAGTAAAAATTTAAAATATAATTTTTTTTTATTTTCTAAGCTTCATTATTTCTTCAACAATCGAACCATTAAACCCTAAGCCTCGGGTATAAGACACGGGTAAAAGTTTTTCCAATTTAAAATTTTTCAATTTCACTCTTCGTGCGGGCTCTAGAAAGGTATACGATACGTAGCCTAAAGAGGGAAAACGTTGTTTTCCGCGAAGGATGGAAAATAATATCTTACTAAATTCGACGAAGCATAAATAAAATAATAAACCCTAGGGAAGTGAAAAGGGTTGCTAGTAATACCCTTAAATACGGAATCGCGTGTTTCCTACCTTACGCCAAAATTCTCTGTAGCATATCTAGCTCTTTTTCGAACTAAACCCTCGGATGAAAGAGAATTTGCAGGATAACGTTTGATAAGCGAATATATATGACTTATAATACAATGAATATTTCAGAGCTTACGTCAGCCAATGGGGGCTTCTTACTTAAATATCTAATTTCGGTGGGGAAAAACCCGACAGGTAACCTAAAAATAGCGGAATAAATAATTTGAAATCTAAATATAATGGTAAATTAAATCTGCTCATTAGCTTTTTAAATACTGTCTTAGATTTGTAAAGAAAGTAACTTGCCACCGATCAGGGAAAACCGGGAAAATTTCTAAGAAATTTAAATTTGGGTCAAAACGTCAGGGAAATTAAAAATGGCGCCAAAAATCAGGCAATTTAGTCAGGAAACTTGGTATCCATGTGCCAAATGAAATCATGGGAAAAAGAGGAAGTCATTTGGTCAGGGAAAATGGTCAAAGATATTCAAGATAAACCAGGAAAAATCGGGGGATTTGAAATGTTAATTTTTGTGGTAACTCTGCGTTTTTCCTACAAAGGCTGATACCTTATAGAACCTCCCTTCTTTAAGTTTAATCAGAAGTAGATGAAACCCTCCTTTGAAGTCTACTACTCTAATGTTCGATATAGCGCTCCTCCCTGTATGGGTAAAATTCACAATTTTACGAGTTAGAAGGGGTCCTACTTCATCCCCCCTGTCTACGCAAAATTGGAAATTCTCTCTCCCCACAAACGACGACGTTTTTTGACGAACTCCAAGGCTGCTAGAGATATTCACTCGACGAATTCCCGCTGCGAAAATATCTACCGTTAGGAGGCGTACGAATCGCGCTTTTTGAAACTAACCCATACAGAGAGGGGTAGACAAGACCATGGAGTAATAGACTTCAAAGGAGGGTTTCATCGGCTTCTGGTTTAATAGATTCCTTGTAGGCTCTACTAATGTTTGAGTGAACAGTTGGAGCGAATTTTGAGATCATTTTGAGTCGATTTTATATAATATATCTTCTAGTAATACTAAATTACACCCCCTCCTCCCTCATTTAGTCTGCAAAATCATGCTAGAATGTAATCTGGGTATACGTAAGAATTTGCAATGCGTAACTTCTATCCTTTCTTGATTATAGGATTTTATAGGAACGCGATAAAGAAGTAAAATGTATCAAAACTTAACCAACGTAATTCTCTAGTTCGATTCTCTTAGGCTGGCTGTTTCGATTTCGTGATGATATATTCACGGTAAAACGGATACGAGTTCAGAACCGGGGGGTTTGTAGGGAATGAATTATCAATCCCTGGCTTTTCAATTAAACCTCCTAAAATATTAGCCCCTCCCCCCCCTTCTTATTCTGGTTAAAAGGGGTAACAAATGTGGAAATGGGTGCGTGGGGGGAAATCTATATAGGAAACGACCCGAAATCAATACCCCCGGTTTCAGGGGCCGACGCTTCCGCTAGCGAGCCAATAAAGTAATGAGAAATCTCGTACATTTTTAATCGTGTTTCTGGTTCGCCTTTTGCCTTTATATATATTGTTCGTATCACTTTGAAATTACAACGGGTAGAATACTAACTTTCCCCTTTATCTCTTAATAAATTAGATTATAAATATAATAGATTTACTTTTATATTCGCTGAAATATCAAAATGAACTTAAATTTAGAATTTAGCTAATACAAATTTTGATCTTAGCACGCGTGTAAAATGTAAAGTTTTCCTCTTTCGTTTCTTAAAGTTAAGCCGGTGTTAAGGTTTGATTACACTGAATTTTCCTTGGAAGATGACATAGAACGACAGAGAAAAGGGGGGGGGGGGATCTTTGCGAAGGAAGTCTCAAAACGGAGAAGTGATTTAATATTTTAAAATATCTAGTTTAGATGTCGAGGGAAATGCAGCTTGCGCCAAGAGTGTAAGGAGAGAAAAGGCTTAACAAAATTATAAAGAAACTTGACTTATATGGAAAGTTCCACCGGGATTTAATAGTTAATGATTTAAGAATGTGTCTTTGGCTTAAAAGTGAAGGTGAAAAAAACAAATCCTAATTTTTTTTTAAATATAAACTGACAAATCTACGATGTTTCACACATAATTTATTCACTTATAATTAAATTAATTAACGATACTGCTACTTCATAGTTGAAATACAGTTTATTAAATAATCGTTTTCGGCGGAAATCTTAACTATTACTTCCCCATTATAATATAGGAAAAAAAACTAAACGCTAACTCGATAGTTAGGCTTAACGTAATTTTAAATTAACTATAAATATGTTGATTGGTTGTTAGAACTGTTTAAAATTTTTATTTTCTACGTTTTATGGTAACGTATTCTCTAATTTAAATACATAAAGTTAGACCATATCTTTAAAATTAATATTTGACGAGGTTATAATTTAAACTATAACTAATTGAAATAGAAACAATAATCCTGTTTATCCTCTATTAACTTTATTGAAGCTCGACTCATCAAAAAGACAGTCTTGATTTAATTTACAGTACCGTATTGCTTCATCCCCAGAACCAATTATCACCGGTTTTTACGTCTTAATTAGTCCCATACCGGTGTATATCTATTACGTAGCAATGTCACGATTAGAAATGAAGGATAATAAATTAAAAATGCCTACCCTATATCCATTTTTATTAATTATTAAATTCCGTTAATAATTTATTTTTAATCAGAAAAATGGACGTGTTTATTGGTGTAGGAAATATTCGTACGATATTAGATAATTAGATTTTTTCATATTTAAAATATATCAATATTTAAATTAGACTAGCTAATACCGTTATTGAAAACCAAAAAAATAGACAAAATTAAATTAAATTTTCAGACAAATACTATGCTATTAAATTTACTTTGTTCCAGCGTTAATTAATTTAAAAGAGCTAGGTTACTTAGTTAAATAAGGGTAAATTTAATTGAAACACTCGAACCGCCAGATAATCTCGCAGTTTTAACTTAAAGAGAGAATTCAACCGAACAACACGTATTTTTTATCGATTCCTTGTCGTTTAAATAGGCCTCTGTGCTTGACAATATGTAAAAATAGTTACTTTGACTAGATAAAGACGTAATTTATATCCGATCCCCGCAATTTGATCTCAAATAAAATTTTAAAAAACCATAATCTACTCTAAAATAAATATAATAATTTCTCAAATCATGTATCCCGGGTTTCGGCACCATATTATTAAAAAAGTTTTATCACTGTAGCTACTCGCAGCTATAAACTAAGCTATAAGCTTTCTATTATGAAGTTCTATTAGCCGAAATATAATTTATCTATGACCCTAATTATTTTAAATCTTCCAAATATTACTGCTTTTTTTTTACGTGAGATTTGATCTTTAAAATTTTACCCGCAAATTTTAACTAAAACGACAAATATCTAGGAAACCAAACACCCGCGATAAAAAAATTTGTAAAAATACCTTTTTGAAGTATTTTGCTTCCCATGAAGCGTGAAAAATTACTAGGATGTTTACCCAGATTAGCCACGCAGTCCCAACAAACTTAGGTATAGGCGTTTCTTATAAGGTAAAGACTAGCGAAACGTGATTTACGATGGCCCAGGGAGATTTATTTGGCCCTGCTGCAACTACATAGCAGTTTTTTTTGGGGGGAATAAACCTCCTTTCTCTGTAATTTAAAAATTACACAAAATTCTCCTTATAAGAGGAGAGGTTTATAAGCTTATATAAGATTTTTTTAGCATGCATTATTTTACAGTTCATTTGATAGTACGTGGAAAGCTAGTCTCACTATATATCGAAGTAGAAAATCATATACATTTAAGTGTCGCTTAGAATTGCGCACGCTATCAAATAAAGTTGAATTAAACTTCTGTATTGTATGTATATATATATTTCTTTAACACGGGACCCGTTATTTGCCACTATTCTTCGCGTGGAACACCCTGAGAGTAAATTTTCTTATACAACTATGAAATTCAGTCGTAGGTTTCACTACAAACATAGGCTTGTATGGCCTATTCTATTATTTTTCTTATTATAAAGATGTAATATAGGATAGCTTTTTATCCACTGAATATTCGTATCGATTGCGATTATATAAAGATATAGTGTTGTGTGTTATTTTTCTATGGTTTCTAATACGGACAAAGGCTTAGAGGTGCCATTACTTTATTTTTGCCCCCTTTTTCTCCTATATATTTCTCTTTTCCTTCGCACCTCTGTGTCACGCGGTGCAGCACGCGAAGCGGCCATTTCCAATAGCGCGGCTCCTGATGTGTGGACTCGTTTTCATTTTTTCCCCCCTTCCTTTTGTAACCACCCCTTTCTGTTCTGCCTAAATTTCTCCTTGTATCGCGCTCGCTAGGGGCATTTAAAAGCTAAACTGTTGTAAATCAAACTTACACAAAGAATTTTATTATAACAAAATGGTGAAGACCATAGACCTCTTACGGTTGTAAACGTCAATAGGGTTTCCAAGTTTCATAATAACTTAAAACAACAAAGGTATATTGATAAACACGTGCTCCAAAATCCCAAATATGACCCCTATCTTAAAATGACCGTAACGTTTCGATCTCCTAGTCATAAACCGATTGCCACAATAGAATGTAGACATTCCCTAGAGATTATTTAATCCTGGCCACTCGAAAAAGATGCCTCGCCACTGATTCAAATTGAGCCTTAGTCCCAAGTATGACCCCTATCTTAAAACAGCCGTAATTTTTCTCTAAAATCTTCAATGCATAAACCGACTGCACCATTAGAAAGTACATATTCTCTAAATTATTTTAAAATAATAAAATTATGCATAGCCCTCGAAAAAGATGATTGAAATCAAGCCTTAATCTATCTTTTCTCTACGATCTTCTAGGCATAAACCGATTTCATCATTAGAAAGTATTCATTTCCTAGATTATTTTAAGATAACCAAATTATCGGCAGACAGATTTATATATTTTGACGAGTGTATCAATTAAAATAGAGCCCACAATAAATTATTCATTCTTTTAACTTCCTGTTAAAACTATTGAAGATATTATCTATTGGGGAATACAATTTGTTTCGTTACAAACGAATATTCGTTAAATGTTCGCCACTTAGTACGTAATCGCTCTTAGCAAGGGTGATACCCAAAACCTCGACATTACTGGCCTTCCTCTTGCTTTTTCACTTTCCCCAACAGGCCAACACTTTTCGCGCTTATATGGCCTAGACGTTTTTCCTTCTCTTGCTATTTTGGAAATATGTACCGCTCCGGAAAACGCTTTTTGGTATATATACATTTTTCTTTTTTTTTCCATTTCTATTTCTGCGCAAGCTTGGAAGGATTTAGACCTATAGCCTAGAGCTTCCCGAAAACGACAGAAAGGGGAAAAGTCTCTCTAGCATCGCGTTTTCATTAATGATTTTCCGATACAGTCATTTCTAACCCCGGCCGGCGTCAGTTCTTGTATATACCATCAACCACCCTCCCCCACTCCTTCTCTAGCTAGAAAAAAAAGGGGGGACACAGTGCAGCTAGCCTATGCAAAAAATAGTCAATTGGAAAAACGCGCCATTCTTGAGTTTTGCGCCTTTTTTTTTTCATAGTCTAATCCATGCTGGTATATAGGAAGAATCAATTGTGTTAGACTAAATATTGATACTAATAATTATACATGGTTAGAAAACCAGGAATACGTGGAAATATCATCGAATTTGAATATTATCAAATAATCAGGGAATGGTAAAGCGTGATGGAAACATCAGGAAAATTGGTTTTTCCAAATGATGCATGAATTACCCTGAATATATTGATATTTTATGATTTAGTTGTAATAGTTATCTGTAACTCAAGAAATATTAGAGATAAAGCTTAGCATATATATTTGTGTGTCCCCGCAATACTACGTCATCACTAAGGTCGCGTGGCTATTGTAAAGAATTCGTTTTCCGCGCGTTCTGGCACGGTCTTGCGCGGTCTTTTTCGTATAAGTACTTTATCGAGAAAGTCCAAAACTATCACGTGAAAATTATCGTTAATTATACTTTCCAGAAATAAAGTACGTCATTTATAGGAAAAAATTACAGAAATATTTTTCACATTTTCATTTTTTAATAATATGATAAATATCCATAATACATTCACATTAATGTAAGTAACCAAATCTAGTTTTAAATATTAGCAGAAGCCGATGAAACCCTCCTTTGAAGTCTACTACTCCAATGTTCCATATAGCGCTCCTCTCTGTATGGGTAAAATTCCCAAATTTACGAGTTAGAAGGGGTCCTACTTCATCCCCCCTGTCTACGGAAAATTGGAAATTCTCTCTTTCCACAAACGACGACGTTTTTTTGGACGAACTCCAAGGCTGCTAGAGATATTCGCTCGACGAGCTCCCGCTCCTAAAATATCTACCGTTAGGAGGCGTACGTATCGCGCCTTTTGAGAATAACCCATACAGAGAGGGGTAGACAAGACCCGGGAGTAATAGACTTCAAAGGAGGGTGTCATCGGCTTCTGATATTAGTTATAAATTTTGGATACGATTAGAACCTGTAGTTTGAAAGGATTATAAGAATATTGTAACATCAAGTCAACTATAGCCAAATTCATAACATTAACAAGATTTATATCTACATGAAAGAAGTCATTATTTAAATGAGTATTATTTCAACACAAAGTTCGCTGGATATCTTTTAGCCCTAATATCGCTTCATTCCCTTATGCATCTTTTGTCCTGGTAGACATAACGCTCTTTGCCCTACTACTATACTCTTCTGATTCGTTTTCCCCGCTCAACTCGCTGTGTTTCCGATAGAATCATGTTTCACGTAAGGGGTATGAGGGTGAACTGTTACATCATCCAGTGTTCTTTTATGCAAAACAGCCAGGGAACGGGTGTCAAGATGGGTTCCCTAAATTTCCCTCAGCACTCGCCTCTCTTATTGCTATTTAGCTTAGCGTGCAAATATGTCGAAACCCATCTCCCCACACTCTTACTTATATTTAGGGGGTCTACTTTTTAGCGCGGTATATCGAGCTGCTGACTAAGGGGAGAAAATTTAACACGGTGGTTTTGTGTTCAACTCCTCTCTTATGGCCAAGGTCAAAATTAAACAAAAATTTGATACGCTTATTACAAAGATTAAGTTATCACGCGAGAGATTGTCAGGACAAGGCTTAGTGGTTTTGGGAGACGCTTGGAGGGAGGTTATTTATGGTATTTTTTTGACACGCAGTTTCATGTTTAAATTAATTCCAGTGATTTTGATAATTACTGTAATCAGAAGTAGATGAAACCCTCCTTTGAAGTCTATTACTCCCGAGTCTTGTCTACCCCTCTCTGTATGGGTTAGTTTCAAAAAGCGCGATTCGTGCGCCACCTAACGGTAGATATTTTCGGAGCGGGAGTTCGTCGAGCGAATATCTCTAGCAGCCTTGAAGTTCGTCAAAAAAAACCTCGTCGCTTGTGGAGAGAGAGAATTTCCAATTTTCCGTAGACAGGGGGGGATGAAGTAGGACCCCTCCGATCTCGAAAAATTGTGAATTTTACCCATACAGAGAGGAGCGCTATATCGAACATTAGAGTAGTAGACTTCAAAGGAGGGTTTCATCAGCTTCTGCTGTAATACATTGGCGTCAGCAACTATGTTTTCTCGAGACTTTTTTTAAATTCTAAAATTTATTCTTAACGGATTTAGGCTTAGCTAGTCTAGTTCGCGAATAGACATAATTTTAAAATGTACCCAGAAAATAGGCTTAGCTGAATTCATGGTGGATCAGCGACCTATCGAATGTTAATGTTAACAACGGGCCTTTGTTCATTGATCGCTGACCCATCAATGAGAAGAAATTCACGAGGGGTCAGACACTCTTGAATTCGCTGTATCACCTGAGTTCACTGAGTTCAGCTTTGACAGTGCATTGAGTTCGAACTCTTTTGAGCTCTGAGTCCAGCTTTGCTAGTGCAAGAATTCAAAAAATCTGTTCGCAAGTGTCTGCCCCCTCGGAAATTCAGGATCTCCGTGAATCGAGCTAAGCCTATTTTCCTGGTAAGTTTTAAATTTAATACTAGTTTTTAAGGGTATTTAACGTTAGAAAAACGGGTTTTATTCCCATTAACAATATGACAATCTGAATAAATATTATAGATTGATTTTACCGTTAAATTATATTTTTAATAAAAAATCGTGACTAGACAAATAAAGTATTTTGTTTATTTTCTTAAATATAAAATTTCATTTTTAAGTCTAGACGTTTTTGGAATATTTTTGGCGAATTACGTTTTTGGCAGTTTTGAAATCGGCGACGGTTCTGTATAAGTTTCTTTTTAGTTTCGTTTCTGAACATATTTCTTTGAGGGGGTGTATAGATTCACGAGGTTTACGCGTCAGATGTTTTTGCCAATATGGGAATAATTAAGGTGGGAAGGGGGTCCTTTAATACGTTAATTAGCAACACTTAAGTACCGTTGTTCCACTAAGGAATGCGTGAAGACTGTAGAGTTAAGACAGTGCCGAAGACTCGATGGAGTATGGCTTCCCCTATATGACCACCCATGATGTCGCGGATGTTGGTTTTAGGCCTATTTTAAGCGCGCGATAATCCTTACATCCTGGGCCTCCAACCGGAATATTTAACCTCGTCATTTCCTAAAGGGATGATGAAACGTAGCCTGAAGCCTAGAAAATATAGTAAAAGCGCAGGTAAATCACGCGTCAAGTTTACAACGAGGCATATTATGATTCTGAAGTCTTGTCGTCAGAGCTTTCGCCCGAACAAAATCCGAAAACTCTAAACGGGCATGATACGGAATTCGATGTCGTCTTATAAACTT
Organism: Odiellus spinosus; assembly: GCA_963920705.1. Lineage (NCBI taxonomy): Eukaryota > Metazoa > Arthropoda > Arachnida > Opiliones > Phalangiidae > Odiellus > Odiellus spinosus. The sequence goes on along the minus strand of OY987237.1, from coordinate 13,568,512 downwards.
GAAGGATTATTTACTTCTGGTAAAAGGAATAGAAGCTTCTGAATTGCTTATACAATCTTTTATGGACGGGTTTAGTCGAGCTCGAACTGTATTATTTCTACTTCCGGTAGCTCTCCTATTGGCCAGAGAATTGAAGAGTCGCTAAATATAATATCAGAAGCCGATGAAACCCTCCTTTGAAGTCTATTACTCCCGGGTCTTGTATGGGTTATTCTCAAAAGGCGTGATTCGTACGCCTCCTAACGGTAGATATTTTCGGAGCGGGAGTTCGTGAAGCGAATATCTCTAGCAGCCTCGGAGTTCGTCCAAAAAACGTCGTCGTTTGTGGAGAGAGAGAATTTCCAATTTTCCTTAGACAGGGGGGATGAAGTAGGACCCCTTCTAACTCGTAAAATTGTGAATTTTACCCATACAGAGAGGAGCGCTATATGGAACATTGGAGTAGTAGACTTCAAAGGAGGGTTTCATCGGCTTCTGATAATATAAATACTAAATAATAGACTTGGCGTGTTTATCTTCGATGAACAAAAAATATAACACGTCATATAGCGTGGTACTGATCCCCGGAAGTTGAATAGACCAGATTCGATTGGGATAACTACCAACTGAAGTTTCTACTATATTTCCTAAGCATGAAGCGACAAATTATCCCTTTGAAATTAAATATTACGATAAACTTATTATTTCCATTATTAACCATGAAGTATAGACGCCTGGTAAATTTATATATATTATATTTAACTTAGTATTTATAATATTAATATTAATTAATTTGAGCCAAACCATATTTTGTTGATTTAGATATTCTCAGGATATATACTCTTGTTAAAATTAGATATTTTAATAACACCAACTTCAAGTTAAGTAAATAACGTTTAAGAGTTTGCTCAAGAAACTTAACATAGTATTTTTTTTTTTTTTGCGAGGATTGTTAGACAAAAAACACGTTTTCCCAAGCTTTGTATTTTGCAAAAATAATAAGTCAGACTTATCTTAGACTATTTAAGGTTTTTAGCACCAGGGGGGCGCTAAATAGTTCGATCCTTATTTCTTAACGTACAAGGGTAAACGGCTCCCAGGTGGTCGTTACGGCAACTTAAAATTGTTTTTTTCCATCTTGATCGTTTTGCTAAGAAGCCCCGTACACGCGAATCAAACCGAATAGAGCTTAAAAGTACAAGTCTCGTAAAAACTTCAACTTTAGCCTAAGAATGAATTATAGTAGAGTTAAATAAAAACTTCAAGAGTTCAAACGCATTAAAATTGGTAAAACAGCTAGTTTTAATAATAAATTTGAATCTAAATGGATAGAGACTAGTGCCTGATCGCGTTCGGAATGAGATTTAGTCTAAATACAATGTTTTAAAAATAAGCCTTTGCCATAGGGAAGAGCTATCAGACAATGACGTCAACATGAGCACGCGTTGGTAAAAAAAATACGTTATTGTATTCTAGTAACCGCTGAAAATTCAAAATTTGAATTATGTTTGTATACAAATTTTCAATTTCTCTGCCTTTAGGAAATCAGCATTTCCAATTTAGCGTGTGTCGTTATCAGTAGAATTTTAGACGTATTTTTTCAACCAATCCGCGTTATAATCTCCTAGCCCATCCTCCATTGGCAAAAATCTTGATTTTAATTAGTTTCTAATGAGAAAACGAAGCGGCCCTTTTGCTTGTTTATAGTGCTCTAAGATTTAACTTTTATAGGTAGATTAGATATTTAGCTAATCTTGGTAACCAAGAAAATGGATTTTGATGAGGCTTATCCTTTACATTTTCCATCTTAGCTAGTGATATTAGAAAAAACAATTTTTTCGCGCGTGACTAGAGCGAAAGGATGTATTTTCTCAAGGCGAATTTTTTTGCTTATTTGGCTCTTTATACGATATGTTTCCACCGAATTGTTAAAGAAACTACGAACGTTCAAAACTAAAAGTTTTATCCTCTTTTTTCCTTAAGTCTCGTCTGATTTTACGTGGTGTATCGCTCTAATAGACCTAAAATTGCAAACCGGTTTTAAAGAGAAAGTAGAAACAACGCTAAGCCTAATAATGTCTCTTCTCTACTAGGAATTGCTAAGCCTAATAATGTCTCTTCTCTACTAGGAATTGCTAAGCCTAATAATGTATTTTCTCTACTAGGAGTTGCTAAGCCTAATGTATTTTCTCTACTAGGAGTTGCTAAGCCTAATAATAATTCTCTCTCCTACTAGGAGTTGCTAAGAATAATAATAATTCTCTTTCCTACTAGGAGTTGCTAAGCCTAATAATAATAATTCTCTCTCCTACTAGGAGTTGCTAAGCCTGATATTAATTCTCTTTCCTACTAGGAGTTGCTAAGCTTAATAATAATAATTATCTTTCCTACTAGGAGTTGCTAAGCCTAGCCATAATAGTCTCTTCTCTACTAGGAGTAGCTAAGCCTAGCCATAATAGTCTCTTCTCTACTAGTAGTTGTTAAGCCTAATCATAATAGTCTCTTCTCTACTTGGGGTTGTTAAGCCTAATCATAATAGTCTCTTCTCTACTAGTAGTTGTTAAGCCTAATCATAATAGTCTCTTCTCTACTAGTAGTTGTTAAGCATAATCATAATAGTCCCTCTACTAGGAGTTGTTAAGCCTAATCATAATAGTCTCTTCTCTACTAGTAGTTGTTAAGCCTAATCATAATAGTCCCTCTACTAGTAGTTGTTAAGCCTAATCATAATAGTCTCTTCTCTACTAGTAGTTGTTAAGCCTAATCATAATAGTCCCTCTACTAGTAGTTGTTAAGCCTAATCATAATAGTCTCTTCTCTACTAGTAGTTGTTAAGCCTAATCATAATAGTCCCTCTACTAGTAGTTGTTAAGCCTAATCATAATAGTCTCTTCTCTACTAGTAGTTGTTAAGCCTAATCATAATAGTCCCTCTACTAGTAGTTGTTAAGCCTAATCATAATAGTCTCTTCTCTACTAGTAGTTGTTAAGCCTAATCATAATAGTCCCTCTACTAGTAGTTGTTAAGCCTAATCATAATAGTCTCTTCTCTACTAGGAGTTGTTAAGCCTAATCATAATAGTCCCTCTACTAGGAGTTGTTAAGCCTAATCATAATAGTCTCTTCTCTGCTTGGGGTTGTTAAGCCTAATAATAGGAACCTCTTCTCTATAGTAAGTGTTATTAAAAGTAGTTGATCATTCCCTTTCTTTTTAGTTAAATGCTAAGCCTAATTCTTTTATAAATTTTCTAAACTTTTCTATCCAGTTCTGCTTGCTAAGCCTCGTTATATGGTAACACGTTTATCGTTAAATTATATATATTTGCCTGGCATCCCCTAATTTGTTTGTTCATACTCCCGCGGTTGGTAAGCTGCTAAGCCTAACTCAGACTTTCAACCAATACAATCAAATAATTCGTTCCACCTTCCTTTTGAAAACGATATTGTAGCTGTAAAATGTCTTGAATACAGTTGGCACGTTATAACGTTGCGTTCCCACACGTAGAAAAACAATTACGTGATATGGTTCCACCTTTTATTTTCTACTTTATTCGCTCGCAACCTTGTTACGTCATCATTTCTTTGTTTACTCTTTTCCTCGTCGCGGTTTCGTTGTCTGTGTGTCTATTCGCTAAAGTTTCGTGTTGAATCCATAAGTTTCTTTTTCCATAATGCTTCCTTAACCAAAGATGCCAACTAAAATATTTATGGCTTTAAAATTGTTCTCTCTCACGATAACGCTAACTCTGAAACAGTATCAACATAAATTTGGTTTTAGACGTACTGTAAGCCTCTGTCTTAACGATCCAGACGTAGGGTAAACGGGTATAATGACATCAAAAATGCAGAAAAAGGGTATTCTTATTAAATAATTTAAATTTTAATTAAAATTTTATGGAAAAGTAATATATGATGTTGTAATTAAGCGCGTTAGTCTAGCTATGATGTAAATAGTAAACATTTTCTAAGCCCCTCCCCTTTTATAAAAGCTATTCAGCTACGGAATTTTAATGACGTGTGATTCATTTCTACAATTACAATAAGTTAGGAATAATATTAGTTTAAAACAACTCTAGTGGGCGTGCCTAAACCTATATATAATTTAAAAACGACTTTATTGGCGCGTCATTTGCTAAATTCAACTTGAAAAACTATTCCTAGAGATAGCTACTAAACCGGAAGATATTCGATTAGTTTTAAAATTGATAATGTGAGTTTGAAAATCTTAATCTTAATTTTGAGTAAGAAAAAAATTCAAAAGGTCTTTAATTTTCACCTTGTAGTTACCCTTTAAAGGGAGAATGCAACCTAATTACAGGTGATTTTTTTTATCGATTCATTATGGCTTAAGTAGGCCTAATCCACCGATAAAAAGTTTACAATACAAATATTAAACTAGAAATAAATTTAAAACTTACCCTGAAAATAGGCTTAGCGGGATTCATGGAGATCCTGAATCGCGTCCGTGTAAGGTCTAGCGACCAATGAGCAAAGGCCCGTCGTTCACGCGAGATCTCCACGAGACTTACGTCGCGCGCGAGTGGTCGCTAGACCTTACACGCGAGGAAATCAGGAGCTCCATGAATCCCACTAAGCCTATTTTCAGGGTAAGTTTTAAATTTATTTCTAGTTTAATATTTGTTTGTAAATATTTTCGCTAGTGGATTAGGCCTATTTCAATAATAAGGAATCGATAAAAAATCACTTGTTGTTAGGTTGCATCCTCCCTTTAAGAAGAAACACCTTTGGTTTTTCGCTTTTATAGTTACGGGTGTGGCTCTTCTAGTGTGTTTTTAAGGAAACCTACACATCTAGTTGGTATCTGTGGGTTTGACATTCAAATTGTCTGAATATTCGTGTACATTGCCAAATAACCTTTTTCGAGTGTCTGTAAAATTTTTACGATCTAGAGCTTTACTCTATTTAATTTTTTCTTGTTTGTAGTGAAACTTTTACAAATTTTACATGAGTTTTAAATGGAATTCAAGTACCATTTTTAGGATAGATATTAACATTATTAATGTTAAATTACAGTAAAATTAAAAATTTATATTTTAGAAGAGTCATTTTTGAAATTTTTAAGAATAAATATTTCTGGCAATACTGATTCATCACTAGTAGCGTGGCTATTGTAAAACCTTCAGTTGATTCAAGCGCGTTCTGGCACGAAATACGGTTGCTTTCGCGCTGTCTTTTTCGTGGAAGTACTTAAACTAGAAAATTGTATCTTTCATACGAAACTTATGGTTAATTCTGTTGTGAAACCCTCCTTTGAAGTCTATTACTCCCGGATCTTGTCTACCCCTCTCTGTATGGGTTATTCTCAAAAGGCGCGATTCGTACGCCGCCTAACGGTAGATGTTTTCGGAGCGTGAGTTCGTCGAGCGAATATCCCTAGCAGCCTTGGAGTTCGTCCAAAAAACGTCGTCGTTTGTGGAGAGAGAGAATTTCCAATTTTCCGTAGACTGGGGGATGAAGTAGGACCCCTTCTAACTCGTAAAATTAGGAATTTTACCCATACAGAGAGGAGCGCTATATGGAACATTGGAGTAGTAGACTTCAAAGGAGGGTTTCATCGGCTTCTGGTTTTTAGTATTTTAATTATTGAAGTTTCTTAAAAACTTGTCAATCCAGTGGTGTAAAATTTGAATGTGTTTTAATAAGTATGAGAAAACCTAAAAATTCCTGATATGCTTTGCAAAAACAAATTGCGATAGCCTCACGTTAAACTCTCCTGTATTTTATATATTTTATTTTGTCTTTTCGTGGTCGGATATTCAACACGCTAACCTAATATTTAAAAGTTTCTATATTTTGAAATTGAACTAGGAGAAACGTGCTAAAGAATGAATGCGTAATGTTGTTTACCCCTTTTTCAAACAAAAACCAAAAAATAAAGGATAACGTTGTTATCTGACTTTTTTGACTAAATTTGTGAAATTTGTATCATCCTTATTTTTGCCCGAAACCATTTTTGTGGGACATATTTTAAACGTGTTTATCTTAACACTGTTACGCGTTTGAATAGACAAAAGTTGTTAAACAGTAAACAAATATTTCAGATAAACCTTTTTTTTTTTTTTCAAACTAGCCTTAAAATTTGGGTTCAAGAATAGTACGCTCACGTTTATATTATATTAATAAAGTCGACCTACAGAAACCAATTTTTAAACTAAATTTATTTAATATCAGAAGCCGATGAAACCCTCCTTTGAAGTCTACTACTCCAATGTTCCATATAGCGCTCCTCTCTGTATGGGTAAATTTCCCAATTTTACGAGTTAGAAGGGGTCCTACTTCATCCCCCCCCCTGTCTACGCAAAATTGGAAATTCTCTCTCTCCACAAACGACGACGTTTTTTGGACGAACTCCAAGGTTGCTAGAGATATTCGCTCGACGAGCTCCCGCTCCGAAACCATCTACCGTTAGGAGGCGTACGAATCGCGCCTTTTGAGAATAACCCATACAGAGAGGGGTAGACAAGACCCGGTAGTAATAGACTTCAAAGGAGGGTTTCATCGGCTTCTGTTAATATTAATATTTTCGATATATTTTTAGCTTTGAATACCACATTTCTCCTCCCATATTTTCACCTAGAATCTTTTATAAAAGCACTGTGTTCAACTTCATATCTTGGATACGAAATAAATTAACAATATGACCGAAATTAAGGCGGATTGATACATATTTTTAGGCTTAATACGGATAAAAAGTAGTCCGTACTAACATCGCTTGAAAGTGACTTTATTTTAAACCCTATTGTGTTGGTCCTCAAAAAAACTATTATTTATTTCTTTGAATTGAGTCAACGTCATCATTCAAAATAGTATAACCGAGTACTTATAGGTCTTAGACTAAGAAAAATAAGAGCATTTTTTAAATAAAAAAAGAAAAAAAAATGAATAAAAAGAGTGAAACCTTTTGAATACCCTTTTTTATTTTTAATTTTTTTTTTTTTTTTTTTTTTTTCGTTGAGAGGTTTCATCTCCCTGTATAAAAGGCAAAGGAGGTATTGTCTAGTATGACCCTCTCCTTGTTCGAAGTCACCAACATCATAATGTTCGATCAATATATAGAAAAGAATGGGCTTCCATAATCGATTCGATTCGAAATTGTTCGACAGACCAAATATTTTTTCGAGGGTTATCATTAATCACTGAAAAGTGTTGTACATACATTCAACGAAAAGTTTTATTTTTCAAATATAGTTTTTACCGTACTAAGAAAATATTTAACTTGTAAAGTTGGTTAGATTTGAAAAGTAAGGTTTTCACCATTTTTTATATTTTATTTATTTTTTCGAATGCATATATATTTATAGTTTTATCATAAAGTTATTAAAATTAAAACAATATATTAAAGCAGAAGTAGATGAAACCCTCCTTTGAAGTCTATTACTCCCGGGTCTTGTCTACCCCTCTCTGTATGGGTTATTCTCAAAAGGCGCGATTCGTACGCCTCCTAACGGTAGATATTTTCGCAGCGGGAGTTCGTCGAGCGAATATCTCTAGCAGCCTCGGAGTTCGTCAAAAAAAACGTCGTCGTTTGTGGAGAGAGTGAGAATTTCCAATTTTCCGTAGACAGGGGGGATGAAGTAGGACCCCTTCTAACTCGTAAAATTGGGAATTTTACCCATACAGAGAGGAGCGCTGTATGGAACATTGGAGTAGTAGACTTCAAAGGAGGGTTTTATCGGCTTCTGATTAAAGATATCTCTGGATTGACACGTTTTGAAGATAAGTTTTAACGATATATGACATAGTTTAGTTCTGGTACCTAATTAACGATACTTTTCGTACAAAACGTATGACTTTCTGAATTTAGTAAGTACTTTTACGAAAAATACCGAGCGAAAGCGACATCACGTACCAAAACGCGCGAGAATTTCAAAGTCCACTGTTACGTATGATTTCCTAATGACATCATTAGAATTTCTCCGCGCGGAGTGTTATATCAAGGTGTTGATTTTATATTTTCTGAACAGCAAATCATTTTTTTTACGCGAATACGAGAAAATGTTTGAACTTTTCTTGGTTTTTATTATTTTGATCCTATAGGGAAGCATTATTTCAAAGGGATTCTGGCTTCGTATGTTGCTCCCGAAGTCTTTAGTTATAACTACTTTTGTCTTATATTAAACTTAACATTGCGTATTAATACTCGCCATCTTTCCCTACAATGCAAACTATTCTTGATTAATAATATAATAGAAATTGCGATCGATATCATATCGTATTTCTATTCGTTTGCTTTTATCTTTAACAAGTTATTTCCTGCGCCCAAATCGTAGGATATTGTATTATAATTTTACAATGGCGGATAAGTCACGTGGGTTTCTATATCCTAATTGTTTTGTAATTGAATATTTAGTAAAACGATCATTTTTAAATTCTCTCAGCTAGGGTTTAATTATCAATTGTCCGATGATTTCATGATTTCACGAAGTAAATTGGCCATATAGGATCAAATTAAGGATTGTGCACCAAATAATTTAGCATAAAATTAACCCTAGATAAAAATTTCAAACTAACCAGGAATTTAGGCTTAGCGTGATTCATGGAGATCCTAAATTACTTCGCATTTAAAGGTCATCGACCAATGATTAAATGCCCGTCGTTGTTAAGACGAGATCTCCATGAGACTTGCAATAACATACGACCCATCAATGGCGATGAAATTCAGCTGATCTCCATGAATCCCGCTAAGCCTATTTTCCGGGTTTTTCTAGTTTATATCTGTTCCTAAATTTTTTCAATAGTTTTGATTAAGCCTATTTTTAGGTTACATTCTCCCATTAAAAGGTTAAATATCATTCATCAAAATTACCTTTAAGAAATTTGATTATAGTTCGAAGTTAACGTAACCAGAGGTATATAATAACATCCTTCGGGGGGAAGTATGAAAGCCCCTATACTACCAATGCTAAAAATCACGAACAACAAGAGCCCGCTGCTGACTATCTAGGCCACTAGCTCGCGCTGGACTTCTCAATGTCGCTACTCTAGTATATGGTCTTTGTATAAACAAGACGGCTCGATTTGTGTTTAGAGCTTCCTGTCTCAGGAGTCAGGCTGTCTGTTAAAATGGAGTCGAAGGTTGACTTCGGCTCGTGAGTTCCGGAAGTGCGCGTAGGGAAAATTTAGTGAGGTTCAAAATGGTGTAACTATTTTTTGGGAGTAAAGCGGTGTGTCGATCCGCCGCGATTTACGCCGGGCACTTGTTGTTCGTCGATTTTGCCTACCTTTCATACTTCCCCCCGAAGGGGGTTATTATATACCTCTGACGTAACTAATATAATAAGATACCTAAAGAAGGTATTATCAAAATACAATAACTTTCAAAATTACTTTCAAAGTAACTTTAATACCGAATCTTGGATCTAAAATCAAATTGTAACGAAAATTCAAGCACTTCCCATTTTTCAAAAACTATCCGGCAGTATTTTGATCTATACCAACATCTTTACGGGAAAAATAAATAAAGCCAAATCCGTTTTTATAAGAGAGAGAGAGCGAGTGGAGAGTTTATTGAAAGAACAAATAACATTGGAAGTTTTTGATGCTTTCTTAGCTCAGCCTAGCGATGCAGCTAGGCTCTATATAGTTTAAAGAATAACGTGTTAGCTATTTTATCAATAAGGTGGGTAATAAATTCAGGAAGAAAGCCGAAAATTCATGGCATGAGGCTTTGGTATATGCTGGAAAAGCAACGCCCCCTCGCTCCGAAAGCTCGTCCACTGAGTGAAGACGTATTCTTAAAAGGCGAGAGTTGATTTCTAAACGCGTTACTTACAACCGACTTTCACATAAACCGTTTAATTCAACCGAATTGCGTGAACGGAATACGTTTGCGCGTTTATTTCAAGACGGGTAATAAAATAACGGCTTCGCGAAGGTTCATTTCTTATCGTTATTTTTTCTTTTATTTCCCCCTTTCCACTAATATTTCTTCATTCAATATTTCTTCGTGTACATTATACCGTAATCAGTTAATATTTGGGGTTTCAGTTCGTATAAACCTAGACACGCTACATTTCTAAAGCAAATAAATAATAGAAGGGAAGGAAGCTTACCTTTGGGCGTTCTGCAAATTCAAAGTAATTTTCGACGTATTCCATTCATTATGAGGGACGTAATACGTTTAGAATCTATCGTGGGATCGCTGTTCCTAAACAACACCTTACCTTATTTCCCGTATTCCCACCGAACATTCCCGTATTAACCCTTGTATCACGAATGCTAGCCCTTTCCGCGTCTTGGGTATTCCTCTCCTCCCGCATCCACGTATATATATATTTTTTTCCCTAACATTTTGCGTCGAAGAATAAGGAAAAATATCGGGAGCGTATTCTGAAAGGAGCGTTGTGGCTCTTTCTCTCCTCCCGCGCGCGCGATATCCCAAGAGACGCGGTTACCATGACAACGACCGGGAGAAGAGATGGGGAAGCTATACTTCATCCCAACCTTGAAATTTCGTTTTTATCTCGTAGAAATCACGATTTTTCGATGGGAAAAGTGACGATTCGTAGTATGAAACTACGTTTTATGTAGAAAGAAGGTTATAGAGAAGGGAAGAAAAAGTTAGCGCGGCTTCTCGAGAAAGGATGCGTGGATCGGAGGATGGGAGAGGTAAAATGTGGGAAATAGGAAGGTAAGGGAAAAAGGTAATCCATTTGGAGGGCTCTGGTGTAACGTTGCTTCTTTGGAGGTTCGCTCCAGCATGCCGTTTCATTCAATACCATTCTACCAGCCACCCCTTCTTCTTTTTCCTCTCTAGTTCTTCGCTCCAGAACCTCCCCCTCGCGTCTCTGCTCTTGAGCTTCTTCTCTCTCGCCATCCTTTTCCTACCAGGAAGGAGACTCTTTTCTTTAAAATAGCCGCATTTTTTAAGATTATCGGCCGAAAAGTTCGGCATTTGTATATTTGATCGTATTAAATTTTTTTATTTTCGATGCTCCCAGCGTGGCCCAAGAATACTTCTTATTTAAAATGGATTCGAGGGAGGGTTTTTTTTTTAAGGGTGTATACTGCTGTTTTATAAGAGACTGTTTGGCCTACATTTTTGTTATTAGGCCTAGTTATCGGGGTTCGTAGAATGATGAAAATATCAGGAAAATATACTATTGTTTAATTATTTTATATCGACTCTATATAGTATTATAAGTCTTGTTCGAATATTAAAACATTCGGGAAATGTCTGTGAATTGTGTAAAAATTCGGAAAAGATTCCGATTTTGACATGGAATTAAAAATAGAGCCTCATACTAATCAAAAAACTTCCATGTAATTTAATGAAGCTTACAGTGTAGCTGTCCTTTGATTAGTCGAAGGATCTCCTTTTAATTTGAATGCCAAAGAATGTTTTATATTTTTTCTATAATTCAAAGACACTTCATGAATGTTTAACTACGTAAACATGTCTTCGTTTTAGAGGGAAAATCAATAAAAAAAATCCTCTTCACCCTCCCTTTAAAGAACTTTTACAAATTATGCTAATGAGTAGTAAAAAAAAATAAAAAGGCTAAATATTATCGCTCTTTTCTATTTTTAAATCTGAGAGTCCATAATCTTAATAGATCTTTAATATTAAAATTATTAACCATCGTGAAATATAAATTTAATTAACTTTAATTTAAGAGAACGATAGTCCTAAAAAGCTCTACTAATTAGGGATCTTTACGGAACTGTCAAATTAGTTAGTATTAAACTGTAAACTATTTTTTAATATCATTAATCCTTATTAGTATAAATTTAATCTTTCTGAACTAATTAAGGCAATTTTAACTTAAGATATTTTAAAACTTGAAATATATCCTTAAGTAACGAAACTCTGATTAATATGATTTTTCATAAGACTTTTCAGGCTTTCAAATTATGCTTAGGGCCTGAAGGCTTCTTTTTTTCTCATAAATCAACAATTTTTTGCCCTCATAGACTGTCTCACTTTTGCAAACTAATTAATATGGTTAGGCCTAATTAATGAAAGCGATATTTCTTGTTAATTGCATCTTTTAATTACGTTACATAATTAATAATTTTTCCGTTTTTTTTCTTTTCTTTGCAGGTGAGTACTCAATATCTTAACGAAAAATCATTTTTTGGTGGGTGAGTCACTGCTGGTTGATTACTTTTTTTAATTATGATGAAAATATGGGTATAAATATTCGTTAAGGCTCGTGTTAAATATACGAATTCAAATATCAAATAGGTCACAAATAATTCTTTACATTAGGTAATATGATGGTGTTTGACGTCAGGTTAAAGGTCATATAGGTCTATATATTAAAATATAAGCACTTAAATTTATTTTACAATGCCTAAATCGAATCTATTTCAAATTAGTAAATGCTAAATATACAAAGAAACTGCAGTTCAAATAGTTAAACCAAAAAAAAATACTGATACGGTCGAAACTCTTTCTAAATTCAATTAAGAACAGTTTAAAATTAAATTAAAAATATTATTCACCCGATTAATTAACAAACCATTACTAATAAATTGTAATTTTACTATAAACCCATTTACTTAAATATAAAAATATATTAATAATTAAAATTAGAAATATAATTTTTTATTGCACTTTAAAATCCCAAAATTATCTAATCATAAAAGATCCAACACTCAAATTTTGTTTATTCGATAAATTTAAGTAAAATAACGCTTAAATTCCACATAACTAAGGGGGGGAAACAATAGTAGTAATATCAAGATTAAATGTTACGTGTTTAACTTGTATATAAAAAGGCTTTAGTACATATGATAAACTTATATTCCTAGACTTTGTTTCTTTGAAATATCGATGGTAGGTTAACTTTTTACGCGTTGAAAGCCGCGCCTGATTCTTAGTGTAGATAGCGTGTCTTCTGAAGCGGCTTTTTCACTCCCTGACCATTTCTTTTCTCTCTTCCGCGGCCGGCGTATATCCGCGAGAAGATAGCCTCTGGGATCTGGTGGTTACGTTATCCCTGGTTGCTATCCGATTTTCAACGTGTGTACCTTTCCGTGGCGCGTTTCCTATCCTCTATAGCCGAGCTTGTATCTTTTTAAGCTTTTTCTTTTTTTGTTCACCAAGATCTTACCCTTCCTTCTTTTTCACCCTGGATGAAAAAACGGGAATGAAGTCTTATTGATCCGTGCCTCACCCATATACTGGTAAAAAAAAAAAAAAAAAAAAATGGGATGGGTTTGGGTTTTCTTCTTGACGAAAACGAGAGGACTAGTATGACAGAAACCTTACGTTACCCATCGGATTTCATTCTCTTCAAACCGATAGTCGTTACTGTATATATGGTCTGGTAAATTGGTCTAACTCTATCTCGCTGACGTTACCTATATTTTGTCTTTTTTTTTGGTTTTCTTGTGGTTTCTTGAATTTAGTTTCGTTCCCACACTACAGCGAGGTTTAAAATTTATATCGAAGCTTAGATAAGAGAAATTTTACGTAAAAATATCGATTATTTACGATATAACATTATTATATCGGACATGTCCCGGGTTTCGGCACCATTTTTAAGATATTTCAAAAATATATCGTTATTATTAAATATTATCAATATATAGATTTGATGGAAAATTATTGGATAAATATTTTTTCTAGTTTAGTTTGTCAGATAAATTTTTATTTGTGAGACAATAATATTCGTATTTATTACTTCCCGGGTTTCGGCACCATTTTAAATAATCCTGTGGATTTTTATATAGTTGTTTGACTGACAACGGATTAATCCCGGGTTTCGGCACCACATAAATAATACCTTACAATTAATTATTAATATTATAATTATTTTGTTTATCCGTTAGTCTTGGAAGTAAAAGCTACGTTCTTTGCTTAGACAAGCTTTCTAATTAGATTTTCTTTGAGAAAACTCTGATAAAAGTACCTCAACTGGAGTACCCTGTTTAGTTCTCATATGATTTTTAATTAGAATTTCAGAAAGACCATAACATATATACAGTCAGAAGCCGATGAAACCCTCCTTTGAAGTCTATTACTCCCTGGTCTTGTCTACCGGGCTAGTTTCAAAAAGCGCGATTCGTACGCCTCCTAACGGTAGATATTTTCGGAGCGGGAGTTCGTCGAGCGAATATCTCTAGCAGCCTTGGAGTTCGTCAAAAAAACGTCGTCGTTTGTAGAGAGAGAATTTCCAATTTTCCGTAGACAGGGGGGTATGAAGTTGGACCCCTCCGATCTCGTAAAATTATGAATTTTACCCATACAGAGAGGCGCGCTATATGGAACATTGGAGTAGTTGACTTCAAAGGAGGGTTTCATCGGCTTTTGATACAGTCAAACTAAAAATATCGTCGAAAAACATTTCCATGCGTTTCAAACATTGAATTCATATAATGACACGAACTTTTCTTTATCCTGGTTGTCTATAAAATCCTCTGTATAGAGGATGAGAAAAATCTTGGCCAAGTATAACTTGGTTTCTTTTAAAACCAGTTTAGAGGTTTGTTGGGTATACCTCTATTTTCCGCGGATTCCGCCTCTCCTCCCCACATCTACAGTTCATATGAAAAAGGCAATACAGAAATATTTTGGAAGTTAAGAGATAGCTGAAGCTGATGGTCTACAGCCCAATCTTTTTCCCCAACTTTCCAATACTATATCTTCTCGATATTGAATGAACCGTATACTTAAAGGAAGAATTTTTCTCTGCGTATACCTTCATTTTTCTTAACCTTGTACAATGAAAGTAGATGTAGTTTTATATACAGTATATAAATATATTTTTCGTTGTGTCGTACGCGACGCCATCTTGAGTATGTTTTGTAAGTTGTATAAGCCTTAGGCGAACGGAGACTAGGCTTATTCGACTTCGAAATGCGATTTTGGAAAATGTTTACAAGGCAAAGGTAACTTTGAGAAAGAAAAGAAATAAGATGGTAAGGCTGTCTTAATATCTGATTTCTTTAACCAAGAAAAAAATTTAGTTTTTCATTCGAAATCTATCTTTTACGAACCGGATGTTATATAGATAGTGTCAGAAGCCGATGAAACCCTCCTTTGAAGTCTACTACTCCAATGTTCCATATAGCGATCCTCTCTGTATGGGTAAAATTCACAATTTTACGAGTTAGAAGGGGTCCTACTTCATCCCCCATGTCTACGGAAAATTGGAAATTCTCTCTCTCCACAAACGACGACGTTTTTTGGACGAACTCCAAGGCTGCTAGAGATATTCGCTCGACGAGCTCCCGCTCCGAAAACATCTACCGTTAGGAGGCGTACGAATCGCGCCTTTTGAGAATAACCCATACAGAGAGGGGTAGACAAGACCCGGGAGTAATAGACTTCAAAGGAGGGTTTCATCGGCTTCTGATAGTGTAGATGCATCGTCTTCTACTTCAAACGACAAACGAAATTTAACAGCTTTCCCTTTAGAAACAAAGTTTGGGTACAACTAAAGAAAAACAACGGAATAAGGTTTTTGGAAATGAGATTCGATTTTGCTCGAAGTCTTAAAATTGATGTTTGTTATCTTTACCTCTATTCTTCTTTTCTGGTCTCTCTACTATATATCTGGGTATGCTTCAGTTTGTTAAATCGTCCCAGAACTGAACCCTGGGGGGACTTTTTTACAGCTGGTTTTTCCTAACTCTGAATCGGAATAAAATAAAAAAAAAGATGAAAAGGCTTAGATTTTTATTTTATTTTCGTTCGTTCGTTCGTTCGTTCGTTCTGTAATGTTTTAACATGTTTACGAAGCTTTTTAATCATGCAGTACATCGTACTACAAACAGATTTCACAGTGAAAATCTATTTTAAATGATGGTTCTAAGAATTTTTCCATGTTTGTTGGTTTATATATTATTCTGTCAGCTGTTGCGGTGTTCATTCGAAAAGAATTCAAAATTAATGAGAATGTTTCTGTACCGGTACGTTTTATTATTATTAATTATTTGGGACTAAAAGCGAAGTTAAATCTGGAAACACTAGGCCCCAAAATTATACCAAAACCAATTAATTTAAATGTTAATTAAAATCGAACAATTTTTTAACTAAAAACTACTTTTCAGAAGAAATTCCCTTACATAACGTGTCCATCCTTGTATTTTAAGGAATCAAGGGATCATGCATTAATGACGCGATGCGGTAACCAGATCTGTTATAAATTATAGATTAAAGAGAATGGGGAGTTTTTGTCATTGTTTGTCAGTAATTTAAATTTCAGAAATATTTGATGACGAGGTGTTAATTTTTTTAATTCGTCTGTGAAATGAACCGGTTTGATATACTGGGTTTAGGTTGGTTTAATTTCTGATACCAGAAGCCGATGAAACCCTCCTTTGAAGTCTATTACTCCCGGGTCTTGTCTACCCCTCTCTGTATGGGTTATTCTCAAAAGGCGCGATTCTTACGCCTCCTAACGGTAGATGTTTTCGGAGCGAGAGCTCGTCGAGCGAATATCTCTAGCAGCCTCGGAGTTCGTCCAAAAAACGTCGTCGTTTGTGGAGAGAGAGAATTTCCAATTTTCCGTAGACAGGGGGGATGAAGTAGGACCCCTTCTAACTCGTAAAATTGGAATTTTACCCATACAAAGAGAAGCGCTATATGGAACATTGGAGTAGTAGACTTCAAAGGAGGGTTTCATCGGCTTCTGCTGATACGTGTAACAAAAGCCTTTGAATTAATTATAACGTCATTTTTGAACGGCCCCTTTTAAGAAAAATAGGTTTGAGAGCGCGTTCAATATTCCAATCCGGTAATTTTTCTTTACGTCACCAATCACGTGTTTTCTATTCTATTTATTCTAAAAGCCATACATTCATACATACACCCAAGGGTAATAATCAATACCATAACATCATTTCCCTTTTCATATCGAGAGAGAGAAAAGCAAAATGTATATGTTATGCCCAAAAAAACTGGCCAATAATCATCATTCACCCTTAAGCGGGTGTTAATATACACCAATCACGCGTTATTTGTCTCTGTACACAAAGGCTACGCGTACCATCCCCATTCTTACCTCGTATTGTCAAGAAAAAGGCCCAAGGATGACGATAAAATTATATTTGTTATCCTGCAGTGGCTTTCTACCCGTTCATAGGCTTAGCTAGGTTTATTTTACTTTAAAGGGAAGATGAAACGAAATATTGTTCTTTTTTTTATCGATTCTTTATAGTTAAACGCAGAAGCCGATGAAACCATCCTTTGAAGTCTACTACTCTAATGTTCGATATAGCGCTCCTCTCTGTATGGGTAAAATTCACAATTTTACGAGATCGGAAGGGTCCTACTTCATACCCCCCTGTCTACGGAAAATTGGAAATTTCTCTCTCCTCAAACGACGACGTTTTTTTGACGAACTCCAAGGCTGCTAGAGATATTCGCTCGACGAACTCCCGCTCCGAAAATATCTACCGTTAGGATCGAGGCGTACGAATCGCGCTTTTTGAAACTAACCCATACAGAGAGGGGTAGACAAGACCCGGGACTTATAGACTTCAAAGGAGGGTTTCATCGGCTACTGGTTAAACGTGATATACCATAGCTTTTCCCTTCTTCGACCTCGGCAACTATAGACGAGTTGGAGGCAAAAGGGTTGTAATTCTATCCTTAGACATTGAGGCTTCATTTATATTGTACTTATAAAAAATGCATGGTGTTGAATAAAACCATTTCTATAGGTGCATGGCGCAGTCATTCGGTAAGCGGCGCTGAGCTGGAAAGGGTTATTTTAGGGAAAGTTGATACCACCCACTAGGCATTCCTATCCTTTTCCGTTTCGTTTAATTGAACATGTACTAGTATAAATTGCAATACAATAGATAGTTGGCTCTTACGCTTTAAAGCAGAATAATTTTAAAGGGACGAATATGCTGGTTTAAACCAAAACGTTCAGAGCTGTGGACCGGTCGTATCCAAAACATTGTCTTTAAGATAACCACCCCCAATATTAAAACTACCATTTGTGAATCAAGTGCTTTTTTGACTGCTTTATACCCTAGAGTTAGGGTTGAAACTTTTCAAAAGTGGTTTTCGGTTTTCCAAGAGATGTTTTAAAAACGATTAGTGCGCACGAATTTAGGCCACACTTTATTGATTTTATCGGAAATCCATTTCCTTAATTCTTCTTAAAAAGAAAACTTAATTTGTTTTAAAACAGTTTGAAGAAAATATCCGAGAAATTTTATCTTTGTCGTCATTGGTCCTTTAAAGGGAGAATGAAACCTTACAATTTTGTAAATACCTTTTCGATACACAAAAAAAATTAAAAAAATATTAAACTAGAAATAAATTTAAAACTTACCCAGAAAATAGGCTTAGCGGGATTCATAGAGTTCCTGCATTCCCCATATAAAGAGGGCCATCGATCAATGTCATTGGTCGCTAGTCATTATATGGGGAGTTCAGGTGATTTCCATGAATCCAGCTAAGCCTATTTTGATGGTAAGTTTTAAATTTATTTTTAGTTTAATATTTGTTCGTAAATTTTTTCACTGGTGGATTAGGACTATTCAAGCGATAAGCAGAAGCCGATGAAACCCTCCTTTGAAGTCTACTAAGTATCCAATGTTCCATATAGCGCTCCTCTCTGTATGGGTAAAATTCCCAATTTTACGAGTTAGAAGGGGTCCTACTTCATCCCCCCCCTGTCTACGAAAATTGGAAATTCTCTCTCTCCACAAACGACGACGTTTTTTGGACGAACTCCAAGGCTGCTAGAGATATTCGTTCGACGAACTCCCGCTCCGAAAACATCTACCGTTAGGAGGCGTACGAATCGCGCCTTTTGAGAATAACCCATACAGAGAGGGGTAGACAAGACCCGGGAGTAATAGACTTTAAAGGAGGGTTTCATCGGCTTCTGCGATAAGGAATCGATTAAAAAATGACTTGTTAGGTTTCATTTTCCCTTTAATCTCTTAAGTAATAGCTTATTGGGTTAACTTTTTGCTCGGAGCAAACTCCGAATGTTTTTTTTTTGGAAGAGTATTTTTCACCCTTTTTACCCCGGTGGTATCTATATCCATTCCTCCCCTGTCGAGCGCCAACCTTCCTGGTTTTTCTCGTACACGTTTCGCGGGGGGTTAGCTTGACAATTACGTCGTAGCGAAAACTGAAGCTCCTCAATTAGGAGACCATTAAATCGCGGTGTTAGCTGTCGAGGCCCGGGTGCCAAACGATTCTATATATCTCGCCGACCGTCTTTAGTAGGTTTCTATATATATATACTAGATTTCCCTCGCCTAGTCACCCATTTTCGCCCGAAACCCTCCTGCAAGGCCGCCTTCAAAAAGATAAAATTTCTATCCGCATCTCCCTTCATCCCTAGCTTGTATTTTTCTTTTTCCACGTATCACCCATTAGGATTAGTCCCGTTTCGCGCCAATTTTCAAAAACTTTTAGACCAACCCCGAGGTGTCAGGTCTTAATTAGACGGTTTTAAATCCATGGTTTTACTATTTTTTGGAAGTCAAAGAGTAAAGTCGAGTAAAGTTTTTTTTACGATAATTTTAATTTGGTTAATTGAAGGTCTGATTCTGGTTTGAGTATTTTTAATTTATATTCTCGAGTTTAGTTACTAATTATTTTCTTAATTTCTTTGAAAGTAGGCTTAGCTAGAATATATAAAAAGCTTTAGAGGTTGGGCCTAAATCTCTCCTAGTAAGTTAAAAAATTGATTTTAAATCAATTTTCTTGTCTTGATTATCTGATAATCATTATCAAATTTTATTTATATATATATATATATATATATATATATATATATATATATATATATATATATATATATATATATATAAATCACTCAAAAAATTCTCATTAAACTCTATTATTATTTTTTCTTCTTTTAATTTAAAACATTGATGAACGTATCTAGTTCTCGTACTCATTGTCCGCGAAAGAATCCAAAAAAATAATTTTACAAATGAATGATTCGTTATTTGAAAAAAGAAAATTTAAGCATCCTTTCTCTCTACAACTCTTTCATACTAGAATCAGAAGCCGATGAAACCCTCCTTTGAAGTCTATTACTCCCAGGTCTTGTCTAACCCTCTCTGTATGGGTTATTCTCAAAAGGCGCGATCCATACGCCTCCTAACGGTAGATGTTTTCGGAGCGGGAGTTCGTCGAGCGAATATCTCTAGCAGCCTTGGAGTTCGTCCAAAAAACGTCGTCGTTTGTGGAGAGAAAGAGAATTTCCAATTTTCCGTAGACAGGGGGGATGAAGTAGGACCCCTTCTAACTCGTAAAATTGGGAATTTTACCCATACAGAGAGGAGCGCTATATGGAACATTGGAGTAGTAGACTTCAAAGGAGGGTTTCATCGGCTTCAGCTAGAATGAAAAAAAAAGTATAAAACAGAAAAATTGGAAGCCATTACGATTCGATTTCGAATGACGGCGGAAAAAATCCAATTCTGAACGAACGAGCGGAAAAAGAAATGAAAGAAAACGGAAAAAAGGAGCCCAAACGATTGGCGAACGCTATTTTTTAACCCCTTCTTTCGTTTTGCTTTCGAAAATAGATCGACGTCACAGTCTTCGTCCTTATATTGATTATTTTCCCGCGAGCCTCTAAACAACCCAAACAATTAATTGGGAACTCTATCATCGATTACCCTTCGGAAGAGTGATGCTACGCTGGCACGCGCCCCAATGGGAGTGAACGCCGTTTTTTGGGGTTTTTTTTAATCCAAAGATAACTTAGCTCGACCTTTTTGCCCGACGTGCCAAGCGACGAGTCCAAACGATCAATTGTCCTCGACTGACTTCCAAAATGTAGGATCTATAGCTGCGCTAGAAATCCCCTTTCTTATTATTTTTATTTTCTTAATAGTGGTTCCCAAATTTTCTTCAAATCACTCTAGAAAATCAGATTAACTTTAAGCGTTTGAACAAATTTAAGTTTTATTTATAGATAACAAGTAGATAGATAATATTCTAAAGTGTAAATCGTACGTGTCGATCCTAGAGACGACTTCAACATCATAATTAAAAACTCTACCATACCCAATATTGTTTCAATTTCACTGAACATTCCCATAAAACTGAATTTCCAATTTCTCCTAGAAAGGCTTAATTTTAATTAAATAATTGCTCCTTATATTTTAGGATGAAAAATTCTAAAAATGGGTATATTCCCTCCACACATCTTGTTAAATTTATTCCATTTAATCATTTAAATATCACCCTTAAATGTTAATTTTCTTTTCATTAAATTCCTAATTAAATCTCCTTCCATATTAAATAACAATCAAGAAAAGCGTATTTAAAAGTTACGCCGTTTTAGCATTCATATTAGGGTTAATTTTTTTTTTTTTTTTTTTTTTTCTCCTGGGTGCCACGAAATCAATAGCGTACCTTCCAACCTCTTGCCTCCATTCCGTAAACCTATTGATTAACGGTGGGAAACCGATGTAAAGTCAATAGGTGAAGAGTAATCGTCTAGGTTGCGCCATCTATTGAAATAGTCCTTAACTATATCTCCATAATGTATCCCAAGTATTCTAGGTTAGATTAGAGACGGGACTAAACTGATTAACGCGCACTCGGTCTGTTTCCCTTGGTTTCTGGTAATGTTATGGCAATGGGATTTGAGGCTTATCTACGTCTGGTCGTCATGATGTTATATCTCAAAGTTGGAATATAACTTTGGGTTTGCATTGCAAATACGTTGGAGACAATAATATGTCATGAGGGTTGTTATATAGGTGGATATATACTATAATGAATGCTGATTTATTAACAATATATGGTATACCCTACTAACTGATCAAATAATAACGATGAGAAAATTTAATAACGGATAATATTAGATATTCATTAAAATATATAACTCTTTGGCTACGTCTGTCTGTCGGGCAGCTTCATAAGAAACTTAATTCAAAATGAAAATACCGAAAATAAACGGAATGTTACTAATTAACTATAGTTTTCATACGACCGGGTTGCCCCAATTTTTTTCAGATTTAAATTCCCTGACTTTTCCTGGTTTTTCCCTGACCTTTTTTAACGATTTTTCCCTGACCGTTTCAGCTAATACTACCCAATTTTTAACCTTTTATTTTTTATATAATTGCGTTCGCCAAACTTTTTGCAGGCGTATCTTTGTTCTAATCTATACAACTGACACGGTCAGCTTCAAATATTTTCCGCAGCTAATGATTGTAATTTCCAAGTTTCTTTAAAGATCTTTAAATTCCCTGACTTTTAAAAATATCCTAAAATCCCTTGACTTTTTTGGTTCATTTTCAATTTCCCTGTTCCTCTGAATTTTTTAACGATCTTTCCAAAAATTCTACTCAATTTCCATTTTGATTAAAAATTAGGCCTATTTTAATTATACGTAATCGATAACAAATCAATTTATTCGAGTTTATTATTCATCTTTAAAAATGAATCTCACTGCAATACGTTACATAGCATATTGTATCATAACTATATATCAGAAGCCGATGAAACCCTCCTTTGAAGTCTATTACTCCCGGGTCTTGTCTACCCCTCTCTGTATGGGTTATTCTCAAAAGGCGCGATTCGTACGCCTCCTAACGGTTGATGTTTTCGGAGCGGGAGTTCGTCGAGCGAATATCTCTAGCAGCCTTGGAATTCGTCCAAAAAACGTCGTCGTTTGTGGAGAGAGAGAATTTCCAATTTTCCGTAGACAGGGGGGATGAAATAGGACCCCTTCTAACTCGTAAAATTGGGAATTTTACCCATACAGAGAGGAGCGCTATATCCAACATTGGAGTAGTAGACTTCAAAGGAGGGTTTCATCGGCTTCTGTATATATCCATTAACGCGCGAATACACTTGAATACGTATATTTTCTATTTCAAGTAGTTCTTCTCCATTCTCTGGGATGATGGAATAAAAAAACGCTACGTAGATCTAGAGAGCCTCTTTACACTTAAAAGAAGTCGATAAAGACAACAATATATGACAATGCTTATACGGTTGGCGTCAATTTCTATTTAGGGAAAAACCAAATTATTTTCTCCATGGAATTTCTTGGGTCCCATCACAATAGGATATATATTTTTTTTTCGCCAACTCTCTCTCGCTAAATTCCCCTTTCTCTATATTTTCCCATCTCTATAGTTTGTTTCAGTTTTAATTATCCGTACGTTCAAAGTTAGTTTCCCATTTAATCTCTATTAAAAATCGTGTTGATATAGACTTTGTAGTCTTGAACGCGTTGCCATTTCAAACTGATTCGAAAATATAGGATATTTTTTTCCTCACCCATTACGTTTCGTCCAACTTATTACAGACAATGCTCAAATGTTACAGGAAAAGGCTCGAAAACGAACGGCAGACTAGGGCTTATTCTTAACTTTCTTTCAAGCAATGGGGTTCAATCAAGGAGGATCAGAGAAGGAGAGGAAATGTGGGGCTGCGTTGAGTTAGAGAGAGAAGAGCCAACCTCCCACTCGGGTGGAAAGGGGGGATAGGAAATTCTCGAGGTAAACTGTTGTCACGTGGTCTCTAGCTAGCGCGTCTCATAAAGGATTCGTTTTACCCACGCGACAACATTTTACCACGAAACGTCTCTACCCCCGTTCTCCCAGAGTGGGAGTTTAGGCCGACGCAGTAGGAACCGCGCCGTCCCCACATTTCCTCTCCTTCTCTGATCCTCCTTGGTTCAATGATATGGTTTGGTTTATTAAAGGTAGAATGAAATCTAATATTATCTATTATACCAAATTTTAATGTCAAAAGTGTATCACTTTATTACATGAAAGTATACAACAGAAAAAAAGTTAACACCCCTGTCTGGCTCGAGTGATTTGGACTCTTCCTCGATATTTTAAGTCGGGAGAGAAGAAATGGAATTTAGGCGGGCCCTTCCAACTCCGGAATTTCTCCAAAGGGTGGCGCTTCTGATTTCATTATTTACACGGCGACTGCTAGTGCCTCGAATCAGAATCTGCCGATACATATACCTGGACGTTTGCTGATATTAATAATTATCCTTAAATATAATTAATTCATCTTGATTCTCCCTTTAATCGCTTGCTTTTTCTCGTTCCTCCAACATTGTTTTGTTGCCTCAAATACGATAAATATACACCCAATTCCATAGTCAAAATTTAGTTTTAGTTTACAGCACGTATCAAAACTATGTGCGTGATTTAACCGTATTTTTTATTTATTCGAGATGGAAGGGATTCTAGCCTCGTACGTACTGCAAATTAACCCTGCTTTTAAATATAACTACGCGTTAAGTCAAGTAAGTTGAACGGACCCCCCAGTTGAATCGAATTTGGATTTCTGTACGTAAAAAGCTTAGGGTCGTCTTTCATCCTTCTTTTTTGAGTTTCTTAGGAGTATGAGGATGGTTAGTTTTGTACCCATTGCGTTCTAAAACTGATAGCGAGTGTAGGAAGAGACTCACCCCCATGGAAAATCGGTCTACTTAGAAACAGCGGCGTATAGAGTTGATGCGGAGCTGTGGATCCCGCGAGGTTTTTTGCACCCGGTCGATCAACGCCGAGCGATGGTTGGGTCGATTCTGAGTCCCTCTTTTCATTTTGGTTAGCTAGGGACAAAAATATCGTAACCTAAAGTTAATCGTAACGAATCTGCGAAAATATTTCTTCGGTAAATATACGCGGAATCGGTTATTTTATTTCAATTCCAATTGAACTTTCAAATCTATACCATCAATTAATTCGTTTTAAATATTATATCTTAATCGATGTTTTATTAAGTACACAATTACAGCCTCATTAAGTACTTTTATCGTACATTAATTTAACTTTATTTGATTAGTAAAATTAATTAAAATGAGGCAAATATTCTTATACACCTATCAAATGAATTCTTCATCAAAATTAAGATCCAAACATTTAATTTTGACGTTACCTCGATTTACGACATTATTCTTCCGAACCATAGCGATCTTAGGGGGTGGGCTCGAGAGTTTTGGGCGGGTGGGCAAGATTGGTGGGGCTAGGATGGGCGACTCTCGCTGCTGGCGAAAGAGATGGGATAGATTCGGTGCCATTTAGAAAAGAACAGAGCGTCCTGAGACTCGGGAGAGGGCGATCGAGAGAGGGGGGTGGGGTTGGAAAGAGAAGCTCGGATCTCAACGGTATTAGGACCGAGGAGATGGTTTTGGGGATGCTGGGGAGTTTTAACGGGTAGGGAAGAAGGGATCGCGCTATGTAGGAGAAAGATAGCGGCAAACTCGATTAGGCCTTGTCTCTATGTTAAAGAACAAAGAAACGTTCGCACCTATTGTCAACCTCTATATATCCATTTGGGGAGGACGACCGTGACTGTGTGGGATAGGGTTAGGTTCCCCAGTACGGCGTACCACGACGCGGTGTGGTCGTAAAAAGCTTTTGTTTCTGTTAGTGTCTCACCTTATATGTAGAGTCTCTATTAGTACGAGCTTTTAGGACATTTAATACCACGCATTCTCATTACTGTACCGGAGAGTACCCTCTTAAGATTAATCCTATTGGATAAACCGAGATGTTACTCGTGTTTATTACCACCCGGTAATCAAATGTTTTTATTACCAATTTGTGGTCATAATCTTTTTTTTTTTCTTTTTATCAAATGGTTACTGCCATGCTTAAATGAGTAACTCTTGTTAGATTAAATTACTTACAAATTAATTAAATTTGCTTGATTAAAATGAATTAAAACCTAGTTACTCTCATTTGAATTTTGATTATAGTTGAATAATTGCTAGATAATCGCATTGGGTCTCCCTGTGATATATGTAAGTGTTGTGTAAATATATTGTTTAAGTTTTCAGGCAACTAACTGTTCATTATCGCGATAAATGATGTATTTGCTTTTATAATTTAAAAATAATATACCAACATTAAGAATTGTTTTCTCACGATGAGAATATGGCCCAAATTTAGGCCTAGTGGGATTCAAATTAGGCTTAGCAGTTTCCGCGCCAATAATAACAACACTTGCAGTTGAATCATTTTTAAAATACAACCACAAATGCGGAATTCGTCCATTGTCATTTCAAACGAAGTTGTTAGTGCGAACGCCTTACTCAATCTCAGTTTTTAAGGGGGTAGATTTTCGGGGACAAAAAAAAGGTGTACCATTCTATATTGAGTCTCCAAATCGTGTCGCTTCGTCTCGTTTCGGCGATAAACTTTCGCGTGGTTCGTAACGGGGATGAGAATTCCTCCCTTTCAACTTCACCCTAACGATAATGTGGTTCGGCCAATTCATTGGGACCCGTTTGTTTCACTTTAACCCGCTACTAAAGAATCAAGTTGAAGCTGGCGTCATTTTTGATAATGGCTCGTGTGGCTCGGAAACTCTAGAGATATAATATCCATATAGAGCAAAGGCCTAACTTGATTCACACCGTCGAACAGTTTGGAAACATATTGAGCCCTTCTACCTAAAAGATTGTCAGTTTTACTTTGGTTTGACACCAGACGTAACCCTATTGGTTCGCTTTGTGTCTAAACAAACTAATCATTGGTGTCAAAGTATAACCAATACGTTTTCACCTTCTGTCAAATCAAGGTAAAAAAATAAATACGAATTCGTATCCCCAGAAAGTAGTTTTTTGGAAGAAATCGCTTTATTTGCGAGCAAGCAAGCCACCTAGTCCCGTGAGTGGAAGTAAACTTGTTCAGTGAATAATGTTTAATACTAAAATGTTAGAGACAAGGGGATAATCGGATTTTGTAACCCATCTGTGACAGCCTTCAAAATTATTCGATTTTTTTCCCTGGGCTTAGTTAGGGTTTATTTCATTTTGTGTTTGCAATAAATACAAATACGGGTTATATACGAGTCGATACACTCTTGAACAAGATTTAAAAGCGTTTATCATTGTGGAAGATTGTATTTGGGATGAACTGTAGATGACCGAAACAATCTCTAAATTCCTTAGTTTGTTCCTTGCGAAATTTGCAACGAATACAAAGCTAGATATCATACAACTCAATTCGAATTTGATATATAATTGACTATAAGCCCTTGAAAATATGGAATTTAAAGTTTGAGATGAACTAGAGTAAGACCGAAATTATCCGTAAACCACGAGTTCGTTCCATAATAAGTTTTCAATAAAAATAAAAAATCCTCCGCGATATCTTTATCCTCCTTGAAAATTTCATTTGAAATGAATCGTAGATGACCAAAATGACGCGTGTTCAAGGGTCGATGACAACGATAAGTTTTAACCCATAAAGTTTAACATTATGTAATAATCCGCGACTGCCTTTCTCATTTTGCCAACTCATCTTGAACTCGACTTTAGACGAACGAAATGATCCCTTAGGTCTAAAAAATCTCGGCTTTACGCTGTACGGTGACCTTATACCTCCTCCTTCGCCAATAGGGCCTCGATACCCACTTCGAACGTTATGTACGTCATTACGTATGGATTGGTCCATGGTGCTTCTATGATTGCGTTTCCTGCCTGGACACGTTCATATAGATTGACTGGTGATGCTACCCCTAAAATATATACTCTTCCGATTTGTTCGTGGTTAACCCGATAATAGAGTAAGTACTTAAGAAGTATAGTTTTCTAATGGTATTCTCTACCGATTATCTCTCCTACATCGGTTTCTATTCATTACTTATCGCTTCGCGAATATACCCACAAACGTCACAGAAAATATACTATCTGTTTGTTGTAAGCCTTGTAATGAGAATATTGAAATACAAGGGAACCTGTTCAGTTTCTGATAGGTTTTTTTCAACCGAGTATCTCTCCTAAATCGCTTTCTTTTTATTACTTACCTTTCCCCGAATATACTCGCACACTTTACAGTAAATATAGTCTTATCTGTTCGCCCTGTAATTGAGAATATTGAAATAAGGGAACCTGTTAAGTTTCTGATAGTTTTTTTCAACCGATTATCTCACGTCCCCCGCTTTCATTTCATACCTAAATTCTTCGCGGACAGATCCTGTGATATTATACTGTCCTATTTTACACCGAAAGAGAGAGAAAGAGACTCGCCCATGGCCTAGATCTCTTTCAACACCGGGGGATCCATAATCCAGGATAGGATTTGACGAGAAAATCTAAAAAAAAAAAAAAAAAAAACTATTCCGTTTCGTATATAGGTGTACTTCTAGAAAGATGGGGAAAGATCCATAGACCTAATCTAGTTCGTTCGACTTATTTGAGGTAACTAGATGTTGTTCCTCGTTCCTCGAAGAACTTTAAAGTGGTAGTATCAGATATTTTAAATTATAATCTTTAATATTCAATTTGTCTGGTGTACTTGGAGGAAGTAGAGATCTGTACCATCGCCACTATGATCTCTCCTGATATGACAATATTAAATATATCTTCAGGATGAACGTTTCCTATTGGTTAGCCACTGTTTCATTGTTTGTTTCCAAGTAATGTCGTTTATAATTCTTACCCAGCATGGTGCGCTCATGTTACTGCCTTCGTTAAAATATGAAACACATTTTTCCTGTTCGGAATACAACGTACCATTGCATCCAATCAGAGAGCCGCGCTGATATCGTAGATATAGTTTGTGTTAGAACGAATTATACGATAGAGGGCGCTAATTGAGTGTTCTATGCTATGGGTGGTAGCGTTCCAATCCAGGTATAAGGAGAATTTATCAGAATTTTCTCATTCTTGAGACTATCCCTTAAACAATTATAGTACTTCTCCAACTATGATAGAGTTACTCGAAGTAAGTCGCACAAACTTACTGACACAGTGAAATTGTGGAAAAGGTTCTTCAAGGCGGTAGATAATTGAGAGACCCCCATCCCGCGTGAAAATGACTCTCTCAGGATATCAGGATATCCTATACCGTTTTAAAAGTACCTTTAAAGTCCTGGCTTTGAGCCACATGATCCAAAAAAATCGTTATCTTCAAGTTTTAAGTACCTTTAAACCGGAAATTGCAGTGACCAAAATAAATTATATATATATTTTTTTCCAAGAGTCTCCCTGTCATGCCAGTTTCCTTTCCATATAGGTTAGGTTGTTTCAGTATCAGATATCAGTTTTACAGTTTTTAAAAGGGCAGGCGAAAGGTAGTAGGGTTTGAAAGGTTAAATGGAATGCGTATATAGTCTTAAAGATTCCGTTTTAAAGGAAGGGTCAAAATGAAATCGATTAAATAAGTTATTTGCCTAATAAAGTCTCCAAATATAAACTTTTTAAAGGGAGGATGCAACTTAACAACAAATGATTTTTTATCGATTCCTAATTGTTTAAATAGGCCTAATCCACTATTTAAACAATTTACAAACAAATATTAAACTAGAAATAAATTTAAAACCTACCCTGAAAATAGGCTTAGTGGGATTCATGGAGCTCCTGATTTCCTCGCGTGTAAGGTCTAGCGACCAATCGCGCGCGACGTAAGTCTCGTGGAGATCTCGCGTGAACGACGGGCCTTCGCTCATTGGTCGCTAGACCTTACACGGACGCGATTCAGGATCTCCACGAATCCCGCTAAGCCTATTTTCAGGGTAAGTTTTAAATTTATTTCTAGTTTAATATTTGTATTGTAAACTTTTTATCGGTGGATTAGGCCTATTTAAACGATAAGGAATCGATTAAAAATAACTTGTAATTAGGTTGCATTCTCCCTTTAAAGAACATTTTGCAAACTGTGGTTTTTAATATATTTAACCGCCTCATAATTTAAAATTTGTCTTGAAATTGCAAATAATAATACAAATAATTTCGATTCAAATTGAAATCGAATTTGATATAATAGGTTTCGAAGTTGGGTGTAAGTGTTGAATTATTAAAAATTTGCAAAATTTTAGTTTATAACATCTCCTTTGCCACTTTGCAAATTGTACCGTTACTTTTAATTTTGAACTTGAAACCCGCTTGAGGCATTTAATCCGTTAAATATTCAATCGGTGCGGTGGTTTCAATATTTGTAGGTAAAATGGGAAAGGTCGGGTAGTCGTAATTTGTTAAATTTTTGAGAAATATTCTAATTAAATTTCAGTTTGCTCGAAATATGATTATGAATTAATGAGGAAGGTGTTTTGGCCGACTGATTTCTAGTTTAGTTCTCGTCCGTATATATGCCGTGTAAAAGTCAAACAACATTTTGAACACGTTTGCAGCTTAAGTGATAACTATATGTATTGCGCGCTTCGAGTAAAGGTACGAAGGAGGGTGCTTGGTACCCCTTTGGCTAGAGTTTCGACGTTTTCGAGTGTCTCTAATTGACTTCGCAAACGAACGGTAAAAGGAGTGTACGTTCGAAGCTCAGTTGGTAGTCGAAAGTCGATGGTGGCTGGCTAATGAGCAAACATAGATACCGGGGAAATCTCCCGTCGATTTCCACTTGTATAGATAGATATAGACCCAGTCGGCGTTGCCACGGCCAAGCTGTAACGGAAACTTTATTAGTCACAGTCCATTTCACACCTTTTGAAATTAGTTACATAAAGAAGGCAAAAGTATATAGCCTTTGTCTTTTTTTTTTTTTTTTTAAGTTCGGACACCTAATTTCCGTTCGAAGTGAAGATAATGTAATTGCGCTTTTCGTAGTTTTAATTTTTTGGAAAGAGTGAATTGAAATATAATATAATCGGACCATACGCTGAAAGCCAGCGCGAAAGGATATTTAAGTTCGCCCATAATTCTTTACAAAACAAATGTGGTTTAATCATATACTGAAATTTCAATTATTTATTTCCAGTTCTTTCGTTTTTAAAGATCGCAAAAATAAACTTGTCACGAAGTTTCTAATTTTCAAAATGTATAAAAATTAAATAAGGCTTAGGCCTAATTACCGTTAAACTTGAAATAAAACACGTGACTCGATCGCAAAACCGCGCGAAAATTAAAATAAAATTCAAACTAGGCGCGCATTTTGAAATAAAATCTGAAATTCAACCGGAGTTTGCAACGATGTTTATCATAGGGAATCAGCTTTGCGTTTGCGGTTTAGCGTTCCCTACCAACAGACAGACAAAAGTA
This sequence comes from Odiellus spinosus, assembly GCA_963920705.1. NCBI lineage: Eukaryota > Metazoa > Arthropoda > Arachnida > Opiliones > Phalangiidae > Odiellus > Odiellus spinosus. The sequence goes on along the minus strand of OY987237.1, from coordinate 13,537,647 downwards.
CCAAGAGAATTATATGGTGATAATGAATTATTTTTAAATCGGCAATATTTAATGATTTTTCTCTTACGTAACTCTCTTTTTAACATAATCGATGATAATATACTTAAGTGTACAAGACCTTAGCTTTAACTGTACTAAATTGAGTACGTATTTAGCATTACTAAAGGCTGTAATCGGATACGTAATTGACGCGCTCTTTTTTAGTAATTAGATTAAAGTAAATATTATTTATAAAATTAGTCTAATCAGAAGCCGATGAAACCCTCCTTCGAAGTCTATTACTCCCGGGTCTTGTCTACCCCTCTCTGTATGGGTTATTCTCAAAAGGCGCGATCCGTACGCCTCCTAACGGTAGATGTTTTCGGAGCGGGAGCTCGTCGAGCGAATATCTCCAGCAGCCTTGGAGTTCGTCCAAAAAACGTCGTCGTTTGTGGAGAGAGAGAATTTCCAATTTTCCGTAGACAGGGGGGATGAAGTAGGACCCCTTCTAACTCGTAAAATTGTGAATTTTACCCATACAGAGAGGAGCGCTATATGGAACATTAGAGTAGTAGACTTCAAAGGAGGGTTTCATCGGCTTCTGGTCTAATCTAAAGTATAAGTTTTCAAAGAGTAATATATAATTCATTTGAGACTACAGAAATTCTTGCTTTAACAATAAGATTTTCTCTTCTTTAATAATTTAGTTCGTATTACTCGCATATATATTTGCATGGTTAATCCTCGAGGGTTATACCATAAAAGTAATCCCAACTCTGAACCGTCTTGTTAAATTGTATCTTTTGTGTATGTTGTCCTCCTCCCTCGCCTCGTGTGTGGCGTTTGTCAGTAATTCAGCACGTGCCAAAACTCGTGCCGGTTGAGTTAAGGGCGGCGCTGGGGTAGAATGATATAGGAGTTGAAATCGGGAAGTAAGCGAACATGAAGAACAAAGGAATAGACTGTAAAAATTTTATATAAGCGCCGTACATTTCAAAGATATAGATTATACCTTTTCAAATAGCGGGCCCGGGGGATTAATAGTTGAGTAACCATCCCTCTCCCCCCCTCTCTCTCTCTCTCTCTCTCTCGCTTTATTTTCTCTTGTTTTAGATTGTTATCAAAAGCAAGGGGAGCTGAATTCGGGTGTAGAGAGAGGGTATTATGTTTCTCACATCACGAATTTTTCCTCTAAAGTGTTCTTGACATGATTTTGCCCAAAATATAAATCTAATTCAAACAGTAATAATCAATTTCAACATTCTAGAATCATGTCCAAAAATCTTAAAGGTTTATAATATATTTAATATATAATATTGAATAACAATATATTAGTTTCATTTTGATAAGAAAGTAATATTTCTTAGTTTGAATTTCATTTAGGTTTAGAGGCTGCTGCGACTCCATTAATTATTATTAACCCATACCGTAATGATAAGGTTCCTTCTAGGGAGAATGAAGCCTGAAAACAAGTATATTTGTTTTAATAGACCTTGTAAAATTTTTTTCCAAACTTCTATTTATATTAACAAATAAAATAGCGTGGGAATTAGCAAAAAAAATATTTACGAGGCCTAGCTCCTTTAGTCGACAATTAGTACTACTTAAATTTAAATTAGATTTGATTAAAATTGTAAAAAGAAAAAAGTCCACGTGTTAAATAATAATTTTTAAAAATTCATATTGTATTTTTTATTTTATTTATTTAAAGAGATAAAGTAAGAATAACGTTTTGTGGGGCTGCATTTTCCCTTGAAAGTTCAGTTTTCTTAGTAATTAATCCTCTCGTAGTTTTGTACGTACTGCAAACTCGTGATGAATGTCTTCTTTCTCTCCATTTTTATCATCCTTGAAAAGAGTAACGGTATGAAAGCTCTAGGAACAAATTGATTTAATAATGTATTATTAAAGATGGAGAGTTATTTGGAGGAAGGAGGGTGTGTGTACAGTTTTCGCGCTTAGCCAAGCGAGTTTATTATCCTTTAGATTAGACTACATCTTTGGCTGCCTAGTGGGTGGGAATTTAAAAATAATCGCTTTTTTTTTTTTTTTTTTTTTTTTTCAAACTTCGTATTTTTAATTAAAGGATGAGCGACATAAAATAATTTCAACTCTGAAATGAAATTTAAAATAATTAGTGTATCATTAGAAGTTTATCAAAACTTTGGCACAAATATGATATATTCTAATAATACATATTTTAATTTTAAATTTAATTTTAAATTTTGTACGCAGCTGCTTCTATTGTAAGATTATATTGGGTACAAACTCATACCTTTCGCAGACTCATTCTGGAAGTAGATTTAAGTTTTTTTTTTTTAACGTTTTAGACCGTTAAAAGATGTCTAAATACATTTACAAAAATCGTAAGAGTGAAACACACCTTGACTAAAAGATTTAGCCTTGAAACAATGAAACATATATAAATGATATTACTTGTGATATTATATTAATTATATTTTTTGATCTCAAAATATTAATAATATTAATTAAAATATATATAATTAAATAGGCTTATTTTTAGTATTTGTTTTTGACCAGAAACTTTCTAATCAGTTAATTAGTATATTAATTATGTTTAATAAATAATTATATATTCTTAGTAAAGAAGAAAATAATTATTGATATTATCAGAAGTATATGAAACCCTCCTTTGAAGTCTATTACTCCCGGGTCTTGTCTACCCCTCTCTGTATGGGTTATTCTCAAAAGGCGCGATTCGTACGCCTCCTAACGGTAGATGTTTTCGGAGCGGGAGTTCGTCGAGCGAATATCTCTAGCAGCCTCGGAGTTCGTCCAAAAACGTCGTTGTTTGTGGAGAGAGAGAATTTCCAATTTTTCGTAGACAGGGGGGATGAAGTAGGACCCCTTCTAACTCGTAAAATTGGGAATTTTACCCATACAGAGAGGAGCGCTATATGGAACATTGGAGTAGTAGACTTCAAAGGAGGGTTTCATCGGCTTCTGATATTATTATCCACATTCTCTTGAAGGTTGATAAATTAATAAGAAAAATTCCTCTAAAACACGATCTGTTTTTTTGTTGTAAAGTGCTGAGAAATAATCCTATTTGATGAGAGACTCCTTATTCGCCACCCTCCTACATTTCTTAATAAACCTCTTTAATTAACGAACAAAAATCTCATTCTAGTTTATTTCCCTTTTTATGCTCTCCGTTCCCTTCCAGTGTCTTTCTCGGATTAAAGGAAGTATGAAATGTTATCATTTTGGATAATCATTACGACTGGCTTTTTTCTCATTGGTTGTATTGACCCATCAATATAAAGTAATTCAGAATCTCCATGAATCCAGCTAAGCCTATTTTCCGGGAAAGTTTTCAATTTATTTCTAGTTTAATATTTAGTCATTTATTTAATGGTGAATTAGGCCTATTTAAACGATAAGTAATCGATAATTAAAAAGCAGTTGTTGTTAGGTTTCATTCTCCCTTTAAAGTATAAATCAATTATAGATTAAAAATAGTGAAATTTTCATTCCACCATCTCTTTAAAAAGGATAAAAACAAAAATGCAAGTCCTCTTTTTCTTATAATATTAATTTTGCGTCTCCCGGATCGATGATTATAATTACTCCATTTCATTTTTATTCTTTTTCTTTTCTGTTGGACAAAAATCTTTCTTAAACAATAGAAAATCCGAAAGCATCATTTATATATATATATAAAAAACTTGGGAGAATTAATGGTTATTACAATGGATCATTTTTCATTATTTTCTTAAGTTTAAAGTTTCACCGCAGATGTTATACTGTCTTCAATATCAGTTTGTAAAGAAGTTAAAGCTACGGCGTATTTACACACAATGTAATATATCGTAGGAGATTAAAGTAGTCCTTCAAATTAATGTAGGGGAAAAAATAACAGAAAGAAAAAACAACAAAGAACAACGACTGTAAGATTATTATTTTTTTTTCGTCGTCAAATTTCTGGTGATTAAAGATCCTATAACGGGGAAAGTTTACCAAACGTAAAAAATGTATTGGCTCCTCCCGAGATGTTCCGAAACTACTTTCTATCTTGGAATTTATTACTTTTTATTCATCCGCCTTACCTTTCATTTGTTTGCAAACTGTTTTAGAATTAAGTATTAAGGGAAATTGATTTTAAGATTAAGCCTTTTTTGTTTCAAAGGGGGCAAAGTTTTTTACTCAATTGTGCACGATTCATTTTTGTGTCCCTTAAAATATAGCGAGATTATTTACGTGTTTTTCAACAAGCGCCTGTAAAAGTGTTCCAACCTTCGAGCTTTGGTGTTCACGGAGAAGCAAAGCTGCAGGGTTAATTTTACTTTAATTGTGAAAAAAAAAAAAAAAAACTAAGGTTTTAAAAATTATATTATACTTTTCAATACCTATACGAATAAATAATTAATAATACATTAATTCTGTACATGTAAATATCATAATTACAATATATAATTAAAATTATACTTAAATTAATACAAATCCAATAATTAAACACCTTGAATCTCTTTATATTCAGAAACAAATCCTTAGAAGTGGGTACCATCTCTGTATTTTGGTCTGGTATTGCCTGAACTATGTAGCAAGTTAGCAAGGAATACGCTATAGAATGCACTATAATTAATTAAATCTGGGTAATAAAAAATTAATATGGCTCTATAAAGAGATTTTTTTTAAATATAATTATGATAATTATGATACATTGATAGTCCATAACCTTTTAAATTTACTATAACAGAAGCCGATGAAACCCTCCTTTGAAGTCTATTACTCCCGGGTCTTGTCTACCCCTCTCTGTATGGGTTATTCTCAAAAGGCGCGATTCGTACGCCTCCTAACGGTAGATGTTTTCGGAGCGGGAGCTCGTCGAGCGAATATCTCTGGCAGCCTTGGAGTTCGTCAAAAAAACGTCGTCGTTTGTGGAGAGAGAGAATTTCCAATTTTCCGTAGACAGGGGGTATGAAGTAGGACCCCTTCTAACTCGTAAAATTGTGAATTTTACCCATACAGAGAGGAGCGCTATATGGAACATTGGAGTAGTAGACTTCAAAGGAGGGTTTCATCGGCTTCTGACTATAAGTATATGAAAAAATTGCATCTCAAACGCGTGTAACTCGTTGCTTAAGAACAGAATCTGAAATATATATCAAAAATTACATACTCGATCTTTGTCTGAAACGTAAGATATTCAAAAATAGCTACTATAACTCCATCTTTGTCCTAAGTAAGTAACGACTTGTTCAATCTTCTCTCTAGAATATAGCTAGCACCTTCAACCTTCGACACGGCAACTCGTTCTTGGCGGTAATTTTAGGGTTTGGGTGCGAAGAAAATAGGTCTACCATATAATAGAACGTTAGGCCTTTGCTATAGAAAAGTTGGGAACATTTTGCGAAGCACTTAAAAATCTCGGGCAAATAATTTGTCTTCTGTCAAGATCCACCCCGTTCACTTCTTCCGCCGAGTTAGATTCAATTTGTATTTTCAACACGTACAAAACTAAACTTTCAGCCCAATCTTTATATAAAATTTGAATCTTAAAAAGCTTGTTTAACATTGTATATCAATCCGCCTCCTATTTCCGTGTGTTTGAAAATTTTTCTAGAAACAAAATTCTAGCGGAATTCATTTGTTCCTTTAGACCGCTTTAGAGAATATTCACTTTATTATAAAGAATAGAATCAAAGGCGGAAAGAAATAAAGCTAGTGTAACTCTTTCTCCTCGCTTTACGCTCTATTGCTTTTAAATCAATAGATCCTACTAACTTTAGCTAAGGTATAAAAAGGGCGGGAAAACGGTACCACGTGGTTTTTATTTTTAATTTTTTTATTTCCGCGCGAGATTGCAATTGGTTTAAGGTTAAATCTTTTTTCTCAATGATTTAAAATAGTTCTTATAAGGAAACTACGTATGTAGTAATAGCTTTTTCTTTATTGAATTTAGTAGTTGAAATGGTTTTGGGCAGCTTCTGATAACCCTTAATTGTAGCTCCTTTTCAAAAAATTTGAAAAATAGTTAAGCCTAGCTCGATTTCGACCTTAGTGCGAAAACCATGAAGATAATGGTTTCTTATACCTATTCTTTTAAAATTAATCATTTTTTTTTGGATTTTTACTTAGTTTTGGCTAAATATTTTTCTCTATAATGAAGGCTTGTTGCTATTCAACCAAAGATGATTATTTTATGTAGACTGATTCTGTGTAAATTTAAAATTGGGGTAAAAAATTTGTTCAACTAAGCCAAAACTTTTCGATATTTTTTCCATGTAATCCTTAGTTTATTTAACTTCAATATAATTGCTTTTATATCGAGTAATTTATATGTAAAATGTTCTTCTAAGAGATGCGATTACTTAACAACTTACGTGCCAGACTATCTGATATAAATAGGTCAATTTAATTTAGCTTTAATTTATGTGGCAACCGTTGTCTTAATAGCATTAGTTCTTTTTAACGAGTCCTTTTTCTTCATTATTGGCCGAGCTGGTTTCTTAAGGTTTACAGCCCCGTCTTTTTTAATAGGGAATTCTTAATTTTGGCTTAAATTAAAAAAAAAAAAAAAAATCCGAAAGTATGAGAGAGGGTAAGAGATTTTAATTAACTTTACGAGGAAAATTATCGATAACCAATAAAATATTAATCAATAATTTTAATTAAAGAACAGAGGCTTAAGTGTTAGCTGGCGTTGGAACATACATAACCCGATCCAATGACCCCGATAGATCACGCCGTTTGATTTATACTAGCATTAAAAATAAGCAATTAGTTTTTGCACCCGGGCTTTTTTATTTTTTTTTTTTTACAAAGGGAGGATTCAAACTAAAATTATTTTAAAAATTTTAATGTTTTTTTTTGTTCCAAATAAAAATAAGTCAAATTAGAAAAATTATTCTAATTAATTAAGAGCAATTAACCCCTTTCCCTCGTCATCCTTATCAAGGCAGCCAATAAAAGATCGATCACCTATGAAAGGACAGCCAATAGAAAGTCTGATCGCGTTTGAAAGGCCAGCCAATTGAAATTTTGATTGCCTTTGAAAGGATAGCCAATAGAAAGTTCGGCCGCCTTTGAAAGGACAGCCAATTGAAAGTTCGGCTGCCTTTGAAAGGACAGCCAATTGAAAGTTCGGCCGCCTTTGAAAGGACAGCCAATAGAAAGTATCATCACCTTTGAAAGGACAGGCAATTGAAATTTTCATCGCCTTTGAAAGGACAGCCAATATAATGTTCGGCCACCTTTGAAAGGACAGCCAATAGAAAGTTCTATCAGCTATGAGCTTGAAAAACGCCTTTTGAAATCCAATCAGGCTAGGGTTTTAGTTTTTGAGATTTTTCTCATACTTAAAGAATGTCCAGTGTATCATTTTAACATTATTTTAATGGTTAATTCTTATTGGCTTCAAGGGGTCACGCGAGCTCATAATTAACTCGTGATTAAATTGAATTAAAAATTAATTTAATCCTATTAGCCTGATAATAAATCCGATTAAAATTAAAATACGAAGTATCTGTCCCTTGATTTGGGCCTAATTTATAAAAGGTATCAATTCTCTTAAAATATCTTTTTCTCCCGCCCTTTAAGGGGTTTGAATTAAACTATAAAAAAATTGGTTTGGTCGTTGCCCAAATTTGCTACGCTTGTGTCTTTAGAAACTAGTCCCCCTAACTCTCGCCTTTTAACCAATTATCCACGCGTGTCGTGTCATTAATTAAAAGTCATTGAGCTAAAAAAGTTAATATCGAGAATAAAAAATAAAGTTTTTAATTTAATCAACCGAATTAAATTTTTCTTCGTGCTGTCTATAAAATCAATTAAGAACTTAATCTTTTGAAGTACGTCTCAAATTTATAATCTTTTGACAACTATAACTAATTATTTTAAAGTATAATAATTATAATTACAAGTTGAAAACCTAATCCTATTTTAAACACTTTTCTCTTTACATTTCTTTATTAAAACTACAAACTTAAATGTAAGCTTAGTTAAGTTTCTCAGAATTAATTTTTCTTTTATATTTAAATTTAGCAAAATTTCATTCCTCAATTGTAATCCATTGATTAATATCATAAACTAATATTATTATCTATATTTTTTTAAATTATCCTTGAGATTGGAAGATTGCATTTCTTCTTTTAAAACTCGTTGAGGATTATAAATATATCTTGAAATATAATTTCTACATACTTAGTTATATGGTGACCTTATGAACCCGGGCCCCTCGTTCAAGGCCATGTACAGTTTTAAGCCCATCCTTTAAAGGGAAAATTCAACCCTATAACAACTGAAGTAATGTGAAAATGCTGCATTTTCCCTTTGATAACAAGACATTCTATGAAGTCTAAAAACCATCTTGTTTGGTTGGCTAACATCTTTTTTTTCATTGGCTGTTGCCCAAACGTGGTCGTCGAGCACGTGCGTTCCTTTAATTGAATATCTTGTTTGTCACGCGAGTTTTTTCACTCGTCTGTCCGAACATAAAAAATGCCAATACAGATTTTTCTCCACTTTTTTCTCCGTGGTCTTTTCTTTGCGCGCTGTATAGGGATTTTTTTTTTTTTTTTTCTTCTTTTTTGAAAAGTGAAGGACTTGACCCGGCACGTTTCAGACAGCCTAGATATTTTGGTAAGCTAACCACGTATGAGCGCTAATTGAATTTCGTTCTTTTTATGCATAGGTATGTGTGCTTGGTCATTTTTTTTTTTCCTCGTGAGGATACCCACTTTTTTTGTATATACCGTTCATTCTTAGAAAGGATGGTAATTCTTATAGAATTTTTATAGGTTTTCACGGGAAACGAGACCTCCTTCTAAGATTAAATTTAATATATTCACTTTTACCTTTAGCATTTATCCGAGTTCAGATTGTAATACGAATAAGTTTTATAAATCATCCATATAGTTTAATTTTAATTTTAAATGGCAACTTGGAGGTAAAAATGGCTTTTATTTTCGGAATTGCCATGCCAAAAGATGTTTTCGGGATTTTTACAAGCGCTGTTGAAGGCTGAAATAATATGATTGGCCATAATTTATATATATGTATATGTCAGAAGTAGATGAAACCCTCCTTTGAAGTCTATTACTCCCGAGTCTTGTCTACCCCTCTCTGTATGGGTTAGTTTCAAAAAGCGCGATTCGTACGCCACCTAACGGTAGATATTTTCGGAGCGGGAGTTCGTCGAGCGAATATCTCTAGCAGCCTTGAAGTTCGTCAAAAATACATCGTCGTTTGTGGAGAGAGAGAATTTCCAATTTTCGGTAGACAGGGGGGTATGAAGTAGGACCCCTCCGATCTTGTAAAATTGTGAATTTTACCCATACAGAGAGGAGCGCTATATCGAACATTAGAGTAGTAGACTTCAAAGGAGGGTTTCATCAGCTTCTGTTATATATATATATTTTCAAATTTTACCAAACTTTAGAAATTAATTTAAATACCAAAAACTTGTTTAAAAATTCTAAAAAAATTCTCGAATACATGTTTTTGTCACGGTGATTTCGAAAATATATTCAATTTAATTTTTAGCTCTAAGATTCTCTTTAAAGTAAAGTTATTGGCGCACTGTGAGGGCTTCAAAAATATATTTATTTAAATATTTAATATGCGTGATTGGTGGGATTTCTTCAATTTTTCTTTAACGAGATTTCAGCTCCAAGATTCTAGGAATTTATTTCATTTTAGAACCTCTACCACTAAATCAAGGAACCAGTTGTGGGTGTGGTTTCGAGCTCGCGACAACTTGTTTGTTTCTTCGCTACATATCGAAGCAGCTGATTAGTTTTTGAAACCTTTCTTCATCTAAAACTATTAACAATGAATTCCTACCTAAAGAGATAAAGATGAATAATTAAACTGGCGTTCTTCAGCGTCCTCTAACGGCAAATAGGACAGGCAAAAGAAATAACTAACAAAACCAAATATGCGTCTACTTATTCTATATCAGAAGTCGATGAAACCCTCCTTTGAAGTCTATTACTCCCTGGTCTTGTCAACCCCTCTCTGTAAGGGTTAGTTTCAAAAAGCGCGATTCGTACGCCTCCTAACGGTAGAAATTTTCAGAGCGGGAGTTAGTCGAGCGAATATATCTAGCAGCCTTGGAATTCGTCAAAAAAACGTCGTCGTTTGTGGAGAGAGAGAATTTCCAATTTTCCGTAGACAGGGGGGATGAAGTAGGACCCCTTCTAACTCGTAAAATTGGGAATTTTACCCATACAGAGAGGAGCGCTATATCGAACATTAGAGTAGTAGACTTCAAAGGAGGGTTTCATCTACTTCTGTCTATATCCATATACCCAATCTCTAGGTTTTGCTAGTTCCTACTTTTGCCACCGTTTGCCGATAGAGGACGTTTATGAACAAACCAACTTGTCCATTTTATGATTATCCCTAATTTCTGAATCTATCTGAATCTCCAAAATTAAGGGGACGTTGCTTAGTAACGCAGCTAACGCGTTGTCATTGGTACCTATGGGAACAAAACTTCTCCTTCCATGGCAAATCTAGGAGGTTGTATTAAACTAGTTACCTCGGAAAGGATCATAACGTTTGATATGCCTAAAGCGTCTCGATCTTCGTCTTTTTCTTTTCTCTGCTCTACGCTCATTTTTTGCTGCCATCTCGCGATAAACGGCTCCGGAGTTTTTGGTGGAATTACCGCCAGTCCTGGGTGATGGGGAAACTTCATTATCCAGAAATAACCCTAGCAAGAAGACGACGGAGGTAATTGAGGGGAATTTTTTTATATTCTCCCCCTTTCCTTTAGGCCTTGCCTCCTTCATATAGTCCGAGACATTTTGAGTTTTTAGCTCGTCTGAAGCTATAGAATTCTTAACGAATCATACGTAATCGTAGAAACATTTCTAGCTTTGTACGTGCGTAAAACTCAAACTTATTCTAACTACAGTTCTCATCTTTTATTTTTCTTACCTTCGGGAACTCGGCTATAGGTCTGTTTCTTACATCACGCAAAGTTCTTAAAAAAAACTTGAAATATCAGGGAATTGATCATTGACTAAATCTGCGTTCATACTAGGCCTAAGTCTATTCAAACCGTTTCGCTGCAGTTTTAGGCGCGTTTAAAACCATTATAAACGTTTCGCTGGAGTCATGTGACTCTATTTGATTCGATTTCTCGAAATTGCTTCGGGAACCAGTTTCATACCGATTCGGTTTCAACAACCGATAGACGATGCTATCAATAAATCGATTTATAAAGATAATGCGCGAACACGTGACGCTCAAAACGATTCCTGGTGATTTGAATATCGGTTTGATTTTACCGATTCAAATCGATTAAGAAATGGTTGTGAATCGGGAACCGTTTTTCTTCAATCGATTTAAATCGATTTCTCGAAACAGCTTCGGGAAGCAGTTTCAAACCGATTCTACTTGAACAAATTACAAATGAAACTAAATCCAATTTTTGGATTAGTTAGTTAAGTCTTTTGTTCTCCTTATGTAAAATATCAGTCTACTTTGCATAAAAATATACCAGATTTTAATACCGTCCAACATTTTAGTTAAACAGGCCTTTTAGAATTGGTCCTTTCTCCTGACATTCAAAGAGTAAGCCCATCAGGCTTTACGTTTCGATCCACTATTTCTCGTGATACATATAATATAAAACCCTACGCGTTTGGCGGTTTTCACTAGGCCTTAGTCAGTCCTGGCTAGAAACTAGACTAGAATACTGGCTATTTAAATTCCCTTCGCGTTTTACTTTGCAGTGTAAGGAGAGTCCCAACCCCAATCGAGTGGGAACTTCCTCTACGCGTATATTTCGGACCTATTTTAACCGTGTTAGCAAACAATTCCTACCCGTGTTCGAACCCCTCATGAGCATCCCTATTTTTTTTTAAGGGCCTTGGTCTGTCCCCACATTAATGCTGAGTCATCTCTCTTCAAAACGTCACGCGGATAGGGATAACGCTCGATCCCGGGATGAAGAGCAAGAGAGAGAATGATCCCTCACCATTTTTTTATCTTCTTCACCCCTAGTAGGATAAAAATTGGGGAAAAAGAAGCTTTACCCTAAATTATAGGTCTAAAGATCATTACTGTATTTTTGGGTTTGTCCATACGTGTCCAAAAAATAAGGTAGTTTATCGTACTCTGAGTATTACAACAATAGTATACTCTTCAGAATTACTTTGCATAATGGAAAAGGCTGAGGTGGATTTATATAGGCAGTGATCCATGGAGAATTTGATATTTAGGCCTAGAAACATTTTATGATCGTAATAAACCGCTTGCTTCTCGTGTGATTCGCTGGAAAATCTTTTGAGATATCAAACTATCCATGAAACCCTGTTAAGCCTATTTTCATGATGTACAAGTTAAATATTAAACACTAGCTTTAAATTCGAAATGGAAATTGGTTAGGCCTGTCAAGTTGATATTGCAAATTCCCTAGACTGTTTTTACATACGCGTGAGCTTGGTGTTACGTTTCGTTTCAATATGCTCCCATAGAATGTGGAAATAAATCGACTTTCAAAATAAAGAAATAATCAATTAATTTGGTCAAAAATGAACCAAATTTGAAAATTACAACAGAATTCTCGTATTTCATAGATTGTTTTCTTGTTTTTTCGGATTTCCGTTTTCTCAGATTCGAAATTTTGCTTTAACACACCCAAATAAATTAATTTTTCGCGCTCTCATGCGTTTAATACTCTTTCCCGATGTTTTATTTTTAGTTTGAGCTTCGTAACAGGATTTAGTACTTTTAAAACTCGGAAAAGTTGAAACGAACAAAAGTTAGGCTTAGTATAAGGATTGATTATTGGTTTTTTTTTTCTAAACTGATCGATTTTTATGCTCTAAATTGGGTCTTAAATTTTACAATTCCAAACGTAAACTTGATATCTTTAAATAATAGGGTTGAATCTCATGTATGCCATGCCGTTCTTTAAAGAGCGCGAAAACCAATTCGCTAAGCCAAATCATAAATTGAAAATAAAAGATAAATAATCATACTTCATCTATTCGTAAGTCAGTACAACGATTACAAACTTATCAATTAAAGCCTTTTGTAATGCTAAATACGTTCTCATTGACGTAATCACTTTAATAAAGTCAAATAAGAATCAACTTGCATGAAAATCTTAGAAAAATCTAAATTCCCATGAAAATCCATTTTTTTTTTTTTTTTTTTTTTTTTTTTTTTTAAGATTGTAATGATGAGAATTATTATAAATAAACAATTGCGTCTTTAATAGGGGAATCTTTTAGGTGTATATTAAACTTAACAAATATGAAATATTTCCATAATTTTCACATTTAACTGCCTCTCATTCGAAGTTTTATTTTATTTTTTTGTTGTAAATATATTAGGTCGCATCTTGCGCGCCACACCCTTATCAAATCCTGTATTAAATCTCTCGTTTATTTAAGTACACTTTCTTTTGGGGTTGTTGGATCCAAATTGCCGTTGGTCACGTCAGATTGGCGACACCAAAGTCCGATGTATTTTTTCTCGTGACCTTTGTAATTACAGTTCTCTAGAACGTATTACGAAAAGACTGGCCGCTATATTTTTTGTCGCCAAGCCTTGTCCTCCTACAACAAGTCATTGTTAATTACGGGTGCCTTATATCAAGTCCAGGCCTTTCGCGGAGCAAACGCGGTATTATTTTAAATGTCACGAGTTCGTGTTTTTCCGCCTCAAAGGGTTAATTTTTTTGCGTACGAATCATACATTTTGATTTTTTTTCTTTCTTTTTCTCTTGTCGTGGTGTAAGAGTAATGCCCCGAACAAAAGTCCTCCTACAACGTTAGTCACTGTTCGTTGCTTTAAGCCTTAGCGGGAATTTGAGGACAAATACGTAGTAACTTTAGGATTTTAAACGCTAAACGTATTTTGAAAATATTTAAAATTGAGTAGATTATTTTACAAGTTACTTAACTTAATCTCTTCTAATATACAAAAGATTAGTTCCGGTACGTTTAAATGTATATTTTGTAGTACTTTTACTAAAAACAGAAGCCGATGAAACCCTCCTTTGAAGTCTACTACTCCAATGTTCCATATAGCGCTCCTCTCTGTATGGGTAAAATTCCAAATTTTACGAGATCGGAGGGGTCCTACTTCATCCCCCCTGTCTACGGAAAATTGGAAATTCTCTCTCTCCACAAACGACGACGTTTTTTGGACGAACTCCAAGGCTGCTAGAGATATTCGCTCGACGAACTCCCGCTCCGAAAACATCTACCGTTAGGAGGCGTACGAATCGCGCCTTTTGAGAATAACCCATACAGAGAGGGGTAGACAAGACCCGGGAGTAATAGACTTCAAAGGAGGGTTTCATCGGCTTCTGCTAAAAATTTAGATCATGCTCACCTTTAGCTATGCGCTGATCAAGCTAGCTATTCCGTAATCCATTTGAAACGGTAGAATCAAACCGATATTCAAATCGCCAGGAATCGATTTATTTTATATATCGCTTGGTGAAACCGAATCGGTATGAAACTGGTTCCCGAAGCAGTTTCGAGAAATCGAATCAAATCGATTAGAGAAAAGATGGTTTCCCGTTCACTTGACTCTAGCGAATCGGTTTGAAATGATTTAAATCGATTCCAATGCCTAGTATGAACGCGGCTTTAGATTATCCCCCTTTGTATGTTCGATACGAAACTTTTCTTACCCTTATTTTGTTACGGTCGATGGCGTTTCAATTCTAATTTTCCTTAAAAAAATTTGGTTTGATTTTCATTTAATATATTTTTGCACCAACACTCGTATAACTAATTTCTAATCCATAAATCCATTTGAAAACTCTTTTAAGTTTATTCGTACTTTTCCTCTCATGCTGCTATATATTGCTTGCTTTATTTTTTCGCGTTGCCATTTCTAGTTAATACGTATTGTATTTCTAAATTGCGTTTTCATGTAGTATTTGCTTTTAATTCCATACGCCTTGTTTATCTTCATTTTTGGCTTTGTGTAAGACTTAGTCTCGCGCATGCGCGACACCGCCTAGATATAGTTCTTACGCTGAAGTTAATGAACTTCTAATTCCCCTAATTGCGGCGAATTTTTGTTTCACCACCATTAAAACATTGCAATATCATTTGCATATTTTATTTAATTTTATTAAGTACTATTATTATTATTATTATTATTATTATTATTATTATTCTTAGATTAATTTTCTTATTACTAAATTTCTAACGTTTAAAATCGATTTTTCTAGTTTTGTCCAAGATATTTAAACTTTACATCATTAGTTGGAATTTTAAAGGAAATATCTCACGAAATTAATTTTAAATTGAATAAAATTTCAACAAAATCGGTTAGGAAGTTACAGATGTCGTTGTAATCATAATTTTTCCAAAAATTATATCTTCTTTATTTATGCACCGATTTGGTCTTGATTGGTTTAATTTTGAAGCCCATTTTAATATCTATACATATCTGATGAGATAAGACTATGAAAATAAACCCGAAGTGTAAAATTTAATAAATTTTAATTTCCTTAAATTATTTTAAGGGAAAGTTGATAAATTCGGACCAAAAATATTAATTCAACCTTACACGTAATTTATTTTTGGAACGTAATTAACGATAATTAATTACAGTGAATCAACTGTAGGCTGTACAATTACCTCGTCACTATAGTGATGATCAGAAGCCGATGAAACCCTCCTTTGAAGTCTACTACTCCAATGTTCCATATAGCGCTCCTCTCTGTATGGGTAAAATTCCCAATTTTACGAGTTAGAAGGGGTCCTACTTCATCCCCCCTGTCTACGGAAAATTGGAAATTCTCTCTCTCCACAAACGACGACGTTTTTTGGACGAACTCCAAGGCTGCTAGAGATATTCGCTCGACGAGCTCCCGCTCCGAAAACATCTACCGTTAGGAGGCGTACGAATCGCGCCTTTTGAGAATAACCCATACAGAGAGGGGTAGACAAGACCCGGGAGTAATAGACTTCAAAGGAGGGTTTCATCGGCTTCTGTGATGATGTATGATGTTGAATGCTACTCAATTTTCATTTGGATTTCATGAAAAATCTGTGACAGCCTTTACATAAATCTGTGAGATTTGTCCTTAAAAGATGACTTTAGACTCGTAATTATAGCGTATCTAATTTCCAATCTAAGAGAATTAAATTTTACGCAAATTATTTTGGTATAAGTGTAATATAGAAATTTGTGTAATTTCAAATTTGGGGGAGATATATAGAAGTCTGGTTAGTTTCAATTTATCTGTATGACTAAGCTTTGAGAAATTTAGTATATATTGCTATATATAAAACAATACGAAATATGTATTGCGAAAATACGTAAAATATTATCAGAAGCCGATGAAACCCTCCTTTGAAGTCTACTACTCTAATGTTCCAAATAGCGCTCCTCTCTGTATGGGTAAAATTCACGATTTTACGAGATCGGAGGGGTCCTACTTCATACCCCCCTGTCTACGGAAAATTGGAAATACTCTCTCTCCACAAACGACGACGTTTTTTGGACGAACTCCGAGGCTGCTAGAGATATTCGCTCGACGAACTCCCGCTCCGAAAATATCTACCGTTAGGAGGCGTACGAATCGCGCTTTTTGAAACTAACCCATACAGAGAGGGGTAGACAAGACCCGGGAGTAATAGACTTCAAAGGAGGGTTTCATCGACTTCTGATATTATATATAATTATAACTGGGCAAATATAACGTCTGTTTCTCGTTTCTCCTTATAATGAATCTTTTAATCGCCATATTATATCTTTTTCGTGGCGAAACTCAATTTAGACAAATTGAAAATTTAGCCATAAACACAAAGAAAGTAGCCTCGAAAAGGATAATGATTTTAAAACACAATTATATTTCATATTTTCGAATTCCAAAGCTTTAATTCAGATTTGTTTTGTAAGGAACACATTTATTACAAACTTCACTTTCAAAATAATTTAGACACGTTAAAGTGGGATTGCCACCATTTTTTTGCAAAGACTAAAAAACATCGAGTCTATTATTTCGTCATTACTATTTTTATCGACTGCTGCTGGCCAATAGTAGAACTATCGGAAGTAGAGCTTAAATGAGCTCCACTAAACCCGCCCCTAAGCAATTATACAGTCAATCCTCAAGCTTGTGGGCCGTAATTAACGATAAGTTCCAAATGAAACGTGGTAGTTTCTGGATTAAGTAGTTTCGCGAAACAGACCGCCCGTTTCGCGAGATATTGTAGGCTTTACAATATAGTATTATGGGATATTTTCGTTTTCAAAAATCATTTAAGATTGCGATTATAAAATATTTATTTTTAATGATATGATAATATTTTCTATGTATATATAGTTTGAATCGTTTTTTAACGATCTTTCCGAAAATGGTACTCAAATTACATTTGTACCTCATGAAAAATCCGTGGAATTAATGAAATTTACACGAAATATTATAATTTTTCAAATTATGTTACACAATTAAATATAAATACCACGCGAATCATCTTTTTTCTTTGGACATATTGTGATTCTGCGAAGCATTTTGAGGTAAAAGGAAAATAATCAAGATTTTGTTTCTCCGTGACATTTCTGTGGCATATAAAAAATTCAGTCGAGCATAAATGTCATCCGAACAAACCAAAAAAAATCCCTCAGACCAGTCCAACGACCACCACCGCGTGTAACTGTGTATATACCAGATAATATTCGATAAGTCTTATCAAGGTGCATTGTTGTTTACTCGTCCCTAGACGACTTACGACGCTGTGTGTGGTCGGATGCTACGCTGCAGCGAGCTAAACACACCTACTATCAGTTCAAATATTAACTTGCGTTACTATTTTCACTTCTATTATAATTAGTATGGTGTATTATTCCGCCAAAGTTTCAGCTCTATTGTAAATCCCTCTTGAACCAATTATAAGTGTCTTGGTCAAGGTATTTTTTTTTTTTGTAACGTCTGATTCATTACTTAACCGGAGGTTTATTTTTTGCTTCTTACTCCATGTCATTGCGGACCCAGGGCTTAAAACATTTCAGTTACATTTAGGGACAAAATTTAATTGAATATGTAGACTAATTAACCAGTAGAAAATTAAGTTAAATGTTAGATATATATGGCAAGTTAAAAAGTTAAAAATGGTAAGTTAAAACTTAGATAATTAAGTCAAGTGTTCTATGTGTTTATGTAGTTTGAAGCAATAAATATAAAGCCAGAAGCCGATGAAACCCTCATTTGAAGTCTATTACTCCAGTGTCTTGTTTACCCCTCTCTGTATGGGTTAGTTTCAAAAAGCGCTATTCGTACGCCTCCTAACGGTAGATATTTTCGGAGCGGGAGTTCGTCGAGCGAATATCTCTAACAGCCTTGGAGTTCGTCAAAAAAACGTCGTCGTTTGTGGAGAGAGAGAACTCCCAATTTTGCGTAGACAGGGGGTATGAAGTAGGACCCCTCCGATCTCGTAAAATTGTGAATTTTACCCATCCAGAGAGGAGTGCTATATGGAACATTAGAGTAGTAGACTTCAAAGGAGGGTTTCATCGACTTCTGATAAAGCTAATGAGAGTTTTATTTTGATTAATTTCCAATCCAATTTTCTTGTAGTTATAATCGCTCAAGAAAATTTAATAAAACATTTCTTAAATTTGTGAAAGTCGAGAATTTTTCTAAAAATATATTTAGTTTTTCGTCGTTTCGTAGTTTGCAAACAAACTCTTGTCAAATTCATGCCGAGTTTACAATAAGTATTACCTAATTATATCATGTTACCCTTCTTTAACAAAGTATGGAGGCTATAAGTTTAAAATGCGCTGAAATTCTCGATTGATTCGGAAGCTATAAAGGTGGTTCTCACCATTCCCCTACATGGCTTGGAACCCTAATAATCTACGTTGGCGCTAAAGCGTGTTCGATTCCGGACTCCACTACGTGTTTTTGCACCCCAAGTCGGACGTGATAGTAGTATAAGAATGCCCCGGTGGTCGACTCTAACTCGCGCGGAAAAAAAAACCTTTGGTAATTAGGGTTTCCTGTATGGACTTTGTGTGTCCTTTGGGGCTTATATAATCACGCCAGTAAACAGCGATGTACGACTTCTTGCGCCTTAGTGCCGTCGTCTAAAAACGTCGCGTAAAAGAAACGAATCGATGTAAAGATATATATTTATTAAACATATACGTGGTATATAACGCGCGGTGCTTGGAATTTGATTTGACGTTCAAAGAAATTAAGAAATCAAAGGAACCCATAGCTTGTATGCGCAAATAATTTAAGATGGAATATTCTTTACCTTCAAGGTAATCTACTCTGGTGTTATTTACGCGGTAAAATATCAGGGCAATGGTAATTTAATTGGTAAAATATCACGGTAATAATGGTAATTTACTTGGTAAAATATCACGGTAATAATGGTAATTTAAGCGGTAAATTAACAGGTAATGGTAATTTACATGGTAAATTATCAGGGTAATGGTAATGTACGGTTTGCTCAGGTAAAATTGTCGAAACAGTAATATATTTATATTAATTTATTTATAGCTTTGCGGATTAAAAGCCCCAAAAGCCCCAAAAAAAATGCTCTAAGAGGTCAAAGTTTAACATTTTAAATTGTCAAAGAGTCAACTTTTCGATAGTTATTCGCGTTTGGGGTCGTTAAGGACATAATTAATTCATTAATTAATTTTTCATGTCTGCCTAACTTTGACCTATCAATTCAATGACAAAAAATCAATGATTGTTTAAACAAAATTTAAAAACGTTTGAATGAGAAATTCCACATTTAAAATCACAGAAATGAAAATACAAATACTATTTCGAATACCAATAATATTATCGTGAAACCCTTAATTACCAATTTCTAAAATTACAGTCATTTTTGAACTCTAAATATACTTTAGTGTTTAGACTTGTGTTAAATTAGCTTGTGTTAAATTATTTTTTAAATTAAAATTCCCGTGTGCCAAAGAACCACGCTGATTTTTTTTTAAACACGCTACATCTCTTGTCTTGATTTATTATTTTGTAAACAGCTATATGTAGAGCTAGGTGAAACTGTTTTCCGTCTGGCCGTTTTGCGGAGGGAGCTTTAATTTATAAACGTGTCCGAGAACCGTTCCAGTATTTAAGGGCCCACCTAAGAGCCATTAGTTATAGATAAGGTTGTGATAAGGACTAACCGTTATTAACGTTGCTGGCAAAGAATATATGCAGCACCTATATAGCGCCAATGATTTATGATTATAAAGTTAAGATTATGATTATTTTATCGTGGTCGAAAAATTGTTTCTCGTGCTCAACTAACGTCTGGACGTTTATGTGAAATATTTCAAAGGAAAAACCTTCCCGTATGGATTTAATTATAGTTTTTTTAAATATTAAGAATGGATTCAATTATAGTACCTTAAAATAAACTGACATAGATATTTATGCGTAAAATCAGAAGCCGATGAAACCCTCCTTTGAAGTCTATTACTCCCGGGTCTTGTCTACCCCTCTCTGTATGGGTTAGTTTCAAAAATCGCGATTCGTACGCCTCCTAACGGTAGATATTTTGGGAGCGGGAACTCGTCGAGCGAATATCTCTAGCAGCCTTGGAGTTCGTCCAAAAAACGTCGTCGTTTGTGGAGAGAGAGAATTTCCAATTTTGCGTAGACAGGGGGGTATGAAGTAGGACCCCTCCGATCTCGTAAAATTGTGAATTTTACCCATTCAGAGAGGAGCGCTATATGGAACATTAGAGTAGTAGACTTCAAAGGAGGGTTTCATCGGCTTCTGGTAAAATGTAATAATGTGGGTAAATTAAATCGACAAAAAGGTCAAATTTCTATACCGTTATGGGGACACGCGTTTTCTAAAAGTATCTCTTCACGAATAGATTCATTTGCGAAATAAAAATCTCTAAAAAGATATAAACGAGTCGACGCTCATTAGGAGACGAGAGACGAAAACTCGCGGGGTTCGTAATCTAATTCCAAGTCAATGCGTGATTCAGTGCTCCCGAAATTAGAGGCACAAGGGCCTCCCTTGTAATGAAGACCTCAATTGGAGGTTATATATACGAGAGAGAATCCGCAAAATGAATGCTAAAGAGCCGCGGAGTACGGAATAACCAACCCCTCGCGTCTTAGATCTATTTTGGGACGAAACTGGAAACTCCCTTATAGCCCTTTCTTTTTACCAAATCTTCGTAACAGAAGTTAACTATACGTTTATACGTCTCCACCCCCGCGAATATAAGATCATATTTATTAATAGGCCTTTAGTCTATAACGCTTGAAGAGTTGCACCTGTCCATGAGCATGCAGTTTCGATCGTGACATTTTTCTTAGTATTTTCTCATTTTACCGTATCCTGTATTCTTTCACGAGTACTTTTCCAAGACTACTTATATTTTTACGAGATTTAATATTATATATTCATCCGCTTTAGTTTCCTTTGTATTGTCAATTTCTCTTGAATTAAGTGCTCTAGTTTTATAACTCGACTCGGTAGTTGAAATGTCGATAAAATTAGATCTTATTTATGCCATAAAACATTTCTAAATTAAGATTCATCATGGGTGTCAACGGTGAAATGTGTTTCGCGCGAGATAACAGCGTCATTTAAAAGGGATACTGAAATGTGAAATTAATTTTATTGTAATTATTATTTCAATTTACTAGCATAATTTTAGCTTAATTGAATTAGTTTACCATTTAATCTTCGTAAACTCCTGTTCACGGAGATTTATCTCAAAAGACACAGTGGATTTATACACAATTACGCCATAATTATTTTAAAAAGTAATTGTAATTCTATTCAATTTAATTTTTAGATCTAATTTTTACCTCGTTTCATTTTCCCTTTAAATAATTATACATAAAAAACATCGTCAAATGTTCAAAAGTTGACCTAATCAACCTGTTCAATCTCTCTTTAAAGATACAGACGTCGACAATATATATTTATTAAGGAATATCCCGATTACAAAACCTGACTTCACTAATCTGTTAGTCTGTATTTTAACTTCATTTAATTAGTAATTTAGGCCTAATTTTTACCATGTAGTTTCATTCTCTCTTTAAAGATAGTAGATGTCAACACTATAATTATATATATCTATCAAAAGAAAGCCTTCATTTCATAACCTGACATCATCACCCTGTTAAAACTAAATTTCAACTCAATATTTTATAAATACCGAAAAGTCGTGTGACGAAACCTTATGAAACCCCTAGAAAATTATTTTCCCCTTACCCTCTCTTTTATCCCCTGAAAAATTCGGTTGGACGATCAATTTCTGGAGAAGAACCCAGTTCGGCTTCAAGGCGTGGGACAAAAAAAAAATATCATCTTTAGGGTGCAGCTTCTGAAGCTGACGTAGTCATTAAAATATAAGTTTAAGTCATGGCATTTTCAGAATTTTCTTCCTATATATTTTTTTTTTTTTCTGGATTCCCAGCCCGGAATTTTTTTCTTATGGGGAGAGCCAACAGCAATAACTACTAATTGAGAAAAACGAAGGTTTTTCTAGAGATAATCCAATATATGCTCCTATTTACACTATAGCAGAAGTAGATGAAACCCTCCTTTGAAGTCTCCTACTCCAATGTTCCATATAGCGCTCCTCTCTGTATGGGTAAAATTCCCAATTTTACGAGATCGGAGGGGTCCTACTTCATCCCCCCTGTCTACGGAAAATTGGAAATTCTCTCTCTCCACAAAACGACGACGTTTTTTTGACGAACTCCGAGGCTGCTAGAGATATTCGCTCGACGAACTCCCGCTCCGAAAATATCTACCGTTAGGAGGCGTACGAATCGCGCTTTTTGAAACTAACCCATACAGAGAGGGGGTAGACAAGACCAGGGAGTAATAGACTTCAAAGGAGGGTTTCATCTACTTCTGACTATAGCTGTAAAGATGTAAGAACTATTCTAAGGTTTATTCTATTAATGAAAACCGAATATGTAAATCATTTGAAAAATATTTTTTTACGTCTTAATTTTTTCCTTCTGGTTTTTGATGTTAAAGGGAGAATGAAAGCTAACAACTGATTTTTTTTATCAATTCCTTATCGTTTAAGTAAGCTTAATCCACCACTACAAAAATTACACACAATTATTTAACTAGAAATAAATTTAAAAATTATCGGAAAATAAGCTAAGCTGGATTCATGGAGATTAAGAATTTCTTCGCATTTATGTATTTAAAAGTTGGATTTGATTTTAATTTTAACAAACTGATTTAATTGAAAGGAAAAAATCTGACCAATCATAATAACCCAAAAACGTTTCCTTCTTCATTTGGTAAATGTTTTGAATTTCAGCAAAATGATTTCAGTATCATAGAGGAGATAATCTGGCCTATCAGATTAAACCAGCCTATAATTTTACATTATTTGATTCACTTTCTCTCCTCATATGGCAACGTTTTTAAAAAATTTGGTTGTCAGAAAGTTAATAATTAGGTAT
This sequence comes from Odiellus spinosus, assembly GCA_963920705.1. Lineage (NCBI taxonomy): Eukaryota > Metazoa > Arthropoda > Arachnida > Opiliones > Phalangiidae > Odiellus > Odiellus spinosus. The sequence goes on along the minus strand of OY987237.1, from coordinate 13,514,289 downwards.
TTAGGATTAAACTCTTTCTCTTCGACCAGGATTATCTTAATTCAGTCTAGAGATAATCTCAGCGATTATATATGTTCCTTGTCGAAGTCTTCGCAAAATACTTTTAAGATTATATGAGATATGAAGTACGTAACATAATGTTAAACTGATGATAAAATAAAAAATAAAAACTCCAGTCTTACTCCAAATTTAACTTCAAAACTTTGTCACTAAAATATACTCAACGCGCTTAAGAAATGGAAACATTTTTCAGTTGTTAATTGAATTATATCCCTATAGGCTGGTTTTCTTCTACAAAAATATGAATGTATATCTTATACATTTACCAAATTGATATTTTTATCTTTTTCCTTATATCTCTTCTCACAAAACCCATCTCTTAACAACGCGATAAAGACTCCGTATTTTATACCTTCTTTCAACGAGTAAAAATATCCCTTCCTATTGTTCGAGAGTTATTTTAAACTATTGAGGTAAAGGTGAGGCGTAATGATACGTAATATTAAACCCCGTAGAGGAATAAAAGTAGTTTTAGGAAGTGGTTCTGATACAGGATTAAATAAATATACATACTATCTCCTATTAAAGCTTGATTTCTCTTGGAATATATTTGCTTGTACGCGAAATCTTACTGGAGCTATAGGGAAGAGAATGAGCCCATCTACTCATTTTAAAGGCCTTCACATAAACGCCGAAAGTATTGCGTTAAAGTCGCGAGGCGATATAAATAATCTCCTAGTTCTAAGCGATTGTAAGCGCCCACCAAAATGGTCTTAGCGCTTTTAAAAAATAAGCTTATAGCAGCTTAGAATAAATGGTTACTGGTTTGTGTTTACATAATGCGAGCCCCGCCCGTAAAAAAAGCTCCTTCCTTATATTCGCGATATAAAATGATCTAGACGGATTTCAATTCGCGGAATTATTGGGACGGAAAATAAAATACCGTTTTTCGCCTAAAAAGAAAAGGAGTTGTTCTCAGGTTTTTTTCGGGGTAATTTGCAATGGATCTTAAATAATTAAAGAAGGTGCTGAACATATCCAGTTTGATTCCGATTCCGTTTCCGCTAGCAAGAAGCCACTTATAGCTTGCATTTAGAATTTATGAAGTTTAAATCTCGCAAGAAACGGCTTGAACAGCGCAAATTCCGCTGTGTGAAACGCTGTACCTTTCAACAGGAACTTTAGGAGGAGGTTGAATGGTGCGAAAACGATCATATTTGACTTTTAAAAACAATATTTAGATCTCGCACGAAGGCTCTTGAAAAATATTTCAACATTTTTTGGTCGTCCTGTCCTAGCTCCCCCCGCTTTTCTCTCGATAAAGTGTCCGAACGGTTCTTTTAACGTAAATGGCTGATGGTGCGGTCGGGAGAAAATGTGTACAACGAGAAGGCTTCATTTGCATGAGTGCCTCCCAAAAGAAAGCGGCGAATACTATAGCTCGAAGGGAAGGAGGTGGGCGCTCGCCCCATTGTCATCGCTCGACGCTTTCGCGTTCGGCTATTGCCGGGCCAAAGCGTTCCTTTGATAATACCCCTTCGGGGAACGCGCGTAAATAACGGCTATTTAAGCCTTAATCGAGGCTATCACCGATGATGAAGTTCATTAATCTGGACCAGGCTCGGGCAACCTAAGAGATTGGCTTTGGTGCGGCGTGCTTACACCCTTTCTCCATATGACCGTAACATTGAAGGGAAGGTGAAAAAAAAACGTTTTTTCATTAATATCCTTATACCCCCTTAAAATTATAGGCTACATTTATATTTAAAAAAAATATATATGAAAACTTACTAGGACGTTATACGAGCATAGCAAATTTTGAATTTTAGGAATCACGCGTTCTTATTGGTCAATATTAAATACTTGAACAGATTGTTCGGAGGCTCGAAATTGGTCTTAAATTTAAATATTAAACATTTTTAATTATTTGGGATTACAAAGGTTTATTATAAATATATTAAATAATCAATTAACGCGAATTTGTTGTAGTTAAATTATGTACATAATTATCTAAACGCATCGAGGATTATAAGGGCTAAGTCGAGTTAAAATTCAAGTTAATCATAATTTTAATATTTTGGATTATTGACATGATATGAAAGAAAATTTAAGCATCCTTTCTCTCTACAAAGAAAATTTAAGCATCCTTTCTCTCTACAACTCTTTCATACTAGAATCAGAAGCTGATGAAACCCTCCTTTGAAGTCTATTACTCCCGGGTCTTGTCTACCCCTCTCTGTATGGGTTATTCTCAAAAGGCGCGATTCGTACGCCTCCTAACGGTAGATGTTTTCGGAGCGGGAGTTCGTCGAGCGAATATCTCCAGCAGCCTTGGAGTTCGTCCAAAAAAAGGTCGTCGTTTGTGGAGAGAGAGAATTTCCAATTTTGCGTAGACAGGGGGATATGAAGTAGGACCCCTCCGATCTCGTTAAATTGGGAATTTTACCCATACAGAGAGGAGCGCTATATGGAACATTAGAGTAGTAGACTTCAAATGGGGGTTTCATCGGCTTCTGTAATCATCCATATTTAACTGATTTCTAATTAACCTAACATCGTACGCGGTCGAATTTCAAGTTTAAAATTTTCATTTTACCATCTCTTTGATAAGGAAGATGAAATATGGCGCGGCTAGCTTCACCTTTAAGCGTATAGGTGGTGCGGTTATTGCTCGGTCATTTTTGGTAATAGCCCTACCGTTTAAATTATGAACTAAATATCGGCTAAAGCGAAGAAGGCCTCGCGCTAGCGTGTTATAAATAGGTACACATTTTGCTTTTTAAGATTTTTCGCAACGCCACCGATTTACGCCTCTTTGTTCCAGAATATTCTTCTTAATAGTGGGTATTTATCAATTTTTTTTTTTTTTTCTTTAAAAAAGCATTCTTAATTGGTTGCGGTACTTGTCAGGAACTGTGGCGAATAGTCAATTAGTAAGACGATAAATGGTGCGCTTGGGTTTTAGAAGAGAAATCTGTCAACCGACTTGGAAGCAGTGGAGTGTAAAGCGAAGAAACTAACGTAATGACGTCGTTATATCAGCTTTTATCTTTTTACTCGTTTTAAATTGTCTCTTAGTCTCTTAGAGAGTTTACTGGATTAAAGGGTATAGACTCTGGAAACAAAATATTTTTAATCGATTTAGATATGCCTTAAAATTCGAGGTTAATTATTAAAATTGCGAAATTAGGCACGAAGAAATTTCGGATTTGTTTCAAAAATCACTCAATTTTTCATGCAATTTAAAGGGAGAATGCAATCCAACAAGTTATTTTCTTATTCCTTGTCGATTAAATAGACCAAACACCCCAGTAACAAAATTCAAACGAGTATTAAACTAGAAATCATTTAATTTAATAGGCTTAGCTGAATTCACGGAGATCCTGAATTTCTTTTTATTGATGAGTCGGCGACTAATGAGCAAAGGTCGGTCTTTAAGAGACCTCCGTGAGTTTTACAATAACATTCGAGTGTGTACCAGAGCTAATAACCGCCATGAAGTATCCGTCTTTTAATTAATAAGAAATAAAATCTCTTCTTACTAGTATTAATAAACTTTTTTAATTAATAAACTGATTTCTATATATTCTATCCAAATTAGTAAATTTTATTTTTAATCCGTGGTGAATTTACTCTTAACTTCAAACTTTATCCTAATTGTAACTTTAAATCTGACAAGCTTCAGTCTAGAAAGTTCCAAGTTTATTATTAATTAATAATTAATTCAGATTAATATAATATTCTGATTGAAACTTTCAAAGTAAACTTTCTCAAATATACTAAAATCTTCTATTTCCCATTTGGGTACCTAATTTTTCCTTTTCATCCTAGTGTAGGCAGAAGTAGATGAAATCCTCCTTTGAAGTCTATTACTCCCTGGTCTTGTCTACCCCTCTCTGTATGGGTTAGTTTCAAAAAGCGCGATTCGTACGCCTCCTAACGGTAGATATTTTCGGAGCGGGAGTTCGTCGAGCGAATATCTCTAGCAGCCTTGGAGTTCGTCAAAAAAACGTCGTCGTTTTGTGGAGAGAGAGAATTTCCAATTTTGCGTAGACAGGGGGTATGAAGTAGGACCCCTCCGATCTCGTAAAATTGGGAATTTTACCCATACAGAGAGGAGCGCTATATGGAACATTAGAGTAGTAGACTTCAAAGGAGGGTTTCATCTACTTCTGGTATAGGTATATTTATGCTACTCAACAAATTGATTCGGAGCATGCGTGTTAACATCCTAAATATATACGAACCAAAAAGTTTTTAAAAATTCGCTATTTCGAATATTACCAAGAGTATGTTAAATAATTAAACTAGAAAATCCCAAGGCATCTGAAAGTCAGTTAGAAAGTTTCCAAGGCTTAGCGAATTAATAGGAAGAATGAAACCTAATAAAAAATTATTTTTTTCCTATCATTTTCGAAAAATTTGAATCAAAGGCAACAATTGTACAGTCAAAGGATCTCAATTCTTTTTATAATATTCTTGGAAACTGATAAAATACCCGTTAAAAAGCACTCCTTTGTATTGAAGATGGTCTTTTTTTCAAGGCTGGTACAAAGTGTATGATTTTCTATACTTTTTCCAACCTTGAAACTAACAAAAAGAGCCGTTAAATAGAACCTGTTTCTACGGAAGATGTTCCCTTTTTTCAAGGTTGGAACGAAGTCCTAATTTAATTATCGTCTATTAAAAAAGACGTTGCGGCGCTGCCTTTAACTCAACATTTTTGGCGTCCATCGCAATTTGTTTAATCATCTAAATAATATACCTTAATTTATATACATTTCAATTATTATTTAAAATTATACAATTGAAATATATGAATCATATTGTTTAAGAAATTGTACGTGCTCTGATTGAAAGGTAATTTGGTACTGCCAATTTTCATAGAAAATGGAATTCCATTCGGTACTCTATATTTACTCCGTCTAACTTTAAACCTAATTTAAACTTTTCAATCAATGTTAGTCCTAATCGATCGAAAACTTTCTCTAATTGTATAGGAACGTAACTGGAACTAAATTTAACTCTATCGATCTTAAAACCTTAACTACATAGCTTAAAGATTAGTTTGAGTAATGGGGAATAGAGGAAAACAAAGGAAAGATAGCTTGTATAGGGGTTTTTGAAACACGATTCCGCGTTCTAAATCCAAAGTGACTAGAGATTTGTAGCCGAACGAGAAGACAAAGCTCGTTCTAAGGAACTTCTAAGAGAGAGAATCTGATTTGCTCCTGGCGGAATCTCAAAAGGATTTTCAATTGTATTATAGTTTAAGATTAATGTCAGCTACTTTGGGGTGAATTGTGTCCTTCGAATGTCTGTCCATAATGCCGTTCCCCTCCTATATCCACGGGTGGGAGTTGGATTTCTGCTTATTGACTTGGTATTTGTTTATCACTTTCTCACTACGCGTGGAACTACAGAGAATAAGTCTTTGCGCCATTTATTTCACATTTCCTCTCACCAAAAACTAATAAACAGTATAAACAATAAATGATTGCGAAGAGACGCTCACATTGCTGGCCAATCAGCGTTTTTTAAAAGATATCGGGATTGAATGACGACATTCCAGACAGATTTGAATACGAAAATCTATCATTATCTTTCGGAGTCACCAAAAAGCTAGTGAAAACGGAAACATTGACACAACGCATGCGCGAGAAAGATAACATTGATAGATTTAATACGCGCGTAATATCTAACAAGTTGGGAAACCAAAATATAACCTCCCCGACCCCGACGTTAAGGTAATCTAACCTAACCCTACCTAAAATAAAAGATGAAAAGAAATGTAGAGTATTGGATGAGTAGAAGAAACAGCGAAATAGGCAAAATATTATATCACATTGAACCTATATGCATTTCTTCAGTATACCAACACAACCCCAAATAATTCTCTACTTAAAACCAAACCTAACTAGAGAAAAAAAGGAAAATAAATAAGATATAACCACATAGATTTCAAGATAAATAATCCAGTCCATAATTCAGTATTAAAACAAAAAAATCAGAATTAAGACAACTGAAATTAGCAATCTTTGGTAATATGTAAAATAGCCCTTACACGAACAATTTAAGTAAAGCAAATTATCAAATAAACGCCAAATAAGTCAATTAATTAAAATTAAAAATATTAATCTTACCACTACCAAATAGCGGGCAGAAAACACAGACATCAAGATAACATTAGCAAAATAAATTTTCAACACCGGTAATCCTGAGAACTAGATTCTACAAAATCTTCTGGAATAATAAATTTATTTTAATCTAAAAAATATAAAATCTTAAAAAAAATATCTATACAAATAACATATTGATAAACCAATTAAAATTAGATGCGAAAAACATTTAATCTCGATATGAGATTAAATACACAAGGTCAAGGTTCTTCTTTTAAAACCATATCAGAATTTTGACGGTTGTAGAGTATTTGTAGACCAAGTAACGTGAAAAGGCAAAATGTTATATCAAATTGAACCTATACATGGCTTCAGTATACAACACAAGTTGTGAAACAAACGTTATTTTACGTGACTACACACTAGCTAAAACATCACCGAAAATAAACGACAGTAGGCATTAATAACTCTTTTACGAAAACAAAAAATTACTACAGAGAAAAATGAGTCAGAAAAAAAAAACCTTTTGATTTCCAAACTAATATTTCAGTCACAACTCAGTAATAAAAATTAGAGTTCAGGTCAATGAAAATATACCAAAAATGTCCAAACAAATAATTAACGCATCAAATAAATGATTCAAATTCAAAATTACTTCCTTACCAATAAATTGTATTCAAACGAATGAAACTTAATTTAAAATTTCAACGAGTCAAATCTCTAGAGAACAAACTTCGTCGAAGATTTCAAAAGAAATGAAACGATTTTACGTTCAATAAATTAAAATTTAGATAAGCAAGGTCAAGGTCCCTCAGTAAAATCATATCGGCGTTAAGAAAACTAGAGTATTTGTAGACCAAGTAACGTCATTAGGCAAAATATTTGATCAAAATCAAGTTATGACCTCGGTATCGTCATATAACCGTAAATAAACATATTCAATAAACAATTAACGAATAAGCTTTCCGCATAACACGCTAAACTACGAACTGTGAAGTACAATTTCGCTTTTTGGTGCTACACGACCTACAGATACCTTATAAGCCTACGTCTAAAAACACGTTTTTTGGTGATAATGCTGTGAGTAAAGAATAGATGTTTCTCTTTTGGCCCTACCATAAATTTTTTATATTTTTTTTTTTCTGACAGGGCAGGCCTGAGTAAAAATATACCAAGTTGTGAAACAAACGTCATTTTACGTGACTCCACACTAGCTAAAATGTTACCGGAAATACACGACAGTAGGCATTAAAAGCCTGGTTCTATTATACTTAATTGGGATTAACATTAAATTCATGTATGAAAAAGTGTGAAACTAAAACTAGCAGTCATCACGAGATCCAATCACGTGATTCTTTTCCTCACTCTGTCTACATTTCACTCTTGGGTCAACCATATCATACATGACTATTAAAACACGAGAAATTTCAATGTCAATCCGGTTTAAGAAAGTTCGTCAATTGTTAATTGTGGCATGACTAAAGCCGGATTCACACAGACCTATTTTCACGCTTTTCACGGTCACGCGCGAGGGGCAATGGGCAAACCACTCTTGGAATCAGGTGTACAAACTAAATGGAATCACGCGAATCGATTCGGAATCAGGAGAATCGATACGGAATCACGCGAATCGATTCGGAATCACGCGAATCGATTCGGAATCAGGAGAATCGATACGGAATCACGCGAATCGATTCGGAATCACGCGAATCGATTCGGAATCACGAGAATCGATACGGAATCACGCGAATCGATTCGGAATCACGCGAATCACGAATCAATTCGGAATCACGCGAATTGATTCGGAATCACTGACAATCAAATGAATCTGGAATCAGGTGTACAAAATTTTTCTAGAGTGGTTTGCACCTCGCTCGCGCGTGCTAATGGTACTTCTATGAGTTCACGAGCGTGAAACGCGTAAAAACAGGTCTGTGTGTATCCGCGTTAACCTGGTTCGCTCTGCGCATGTACACAATTTCGCACGAAATAAATTTGCGAAACGCGCGAAAATTATAAAAAAATTAATTTGAAAATCCGTGCCAGTAATTAAAACCAAATACGCCACTGTTTGCAAGTTTGCCAGAAGATTACGATATTTCCCCATACATGAAGCTGATTCTCCCAAGAATATCAAAAAAAAATCACATTGATATTTTCCATGCGTAAAGAGGTTTCCGACTTCAAATTTAGTGGTCTACACATACTCGCGTGCTGGCGAACTCGATTTTACACGTGTCACAAATACACTGGAAACCTACTCTACTTCTGTTCGAGGAGAGTTTTCACGACTATCATTTTTCTTAAGTGGTTTAACATTATGCATAAATCCGCCTCAGCTTCAAATCTTATACACCAATTCCCCTTGAACTGGTTAAAAATTCACCGAGTATAATCGAAGTTATTATTGTCTTATCTCTTATCTAAATTATGTTGTTTCAATCTTCCATACCCGTGTAAACGCACCTTTATTTAAGTTCTTCAATCCACCCCAAGTTTGCACCAGAGATAAGCCTATACTGCCCGTTATACCTTTGCTTTTTCGAGTAAATGATATATATGGAAAATAGCTTAGGCGCATGCTGCCAACTAAAACTGCCATTAATCGGTCAAATTTCTTTAAATTTTTGCATAAATTCTCAAATAACTTCTAAACTATCTCGAATTTTAAATTAATTTTTCGACTTTCTAATTAATTAGATTAAGATGAACCATTTTAATATTTTTAATTATAATATAAATTAATATTGCGTTTCATTTCCCTAAACAATCACCCCATGAGGCTAATTTGCATTCGTTCCAAAAAGATACTATATAAACCTTTCGAAGGGCTATATTAATCGAAGTAACCGTGCGTGATGGCCATGAAGTTAGGGGGAAAACCCCCCCCTTTCAATGTCTTGCTGATTCTTGATCTCTAGGCGCTTGGCGACGCAATTTACCCATTGGTGGGGCGATGTTTGGAGTCAGTGGAAGGTTGATGTGAACTGTACTAGTGGGGGACGCCTCGCTAGTATGGAACGCTGAGATCGGAAACTGGAGGTTGGACCTTGGTGCGGGGATGGTCGGAGGTGATTATGACAGTGGGAGACGTCCCATTGCTTATAATCGCCTTCGGCTGTTCAGCATCAAGGTTCGACCGTAAAGTGGATGGTGGAATGCGATGATGTGCAATGGGCGACGTCCTGTTGTATGTCTTTGCACGACACTTGAAACTCAATGTGGCAGCCACGCTTAAAGGAGGTAATTCCCCGGAATTGAACGATAAGCTGGTATGATTACGTCTCTAGACTTTTGGCTCCACGAGCTAGGTCACGTGACTTCCGTTTACACAGGATATCCGCTTACACACACAGACACACAGACAGACAGACAGACACACAGACAGACACACAGACACACAGACACGACCAGTGTAACACCTCCCCCTGAACTAAAGTTCAGTCGGGGAGGTAAAAAGGGCTGTCGAAACTCCCACGCACGACGATCTCCTATAGCAGAAGCCGATGAAACCCTCCTTTGAAGTCTACTACTCCAATGTTCCATATAGCGCTCCTCTCTGTATGGGTAAAATTCCCAATTTTACGAGTTAGAAGGGGTCCTACTTCATCCCCCCTGTCTACGGAAAATTGGAAATTCTCTCTCTCCACAAACGACGACGTTTTTTGGACGAACTCCGAGGCTGCTAGAGATATTCGCTCGACGAACTCCCGCTCCGAAAACATCTACCGTTAGGAGGCGTACGAATCGCGCCTTTTGAGAATAACCCATACAGAGAGGGGTAGACAAGACCCGGGAGTAATAGACTTCAAAGGAGGGTTTCATCGGCTTCTGCCTATAGTTTGTAGAAATGTATTTTCAATCTTAAAACAAGTAGAACTAAACCTTTTGTAAAAGAATATAAGTTCAAGTTTCAAAGGTTGAATTATTATTTGAAATTTCTATATATTCGCGCTTGCTTTCAAACACTTCCGTTTGTTATCGGAAATTACAAACAGGTTTGGTAGTCTTAAAGCCCCCGGTATTATTTAGGTAATACCCTTCGCGAAACCTTAGCTCTGCTAAATATTCTAGACAAACCCTTTAAGCCATTAATAGCGTAGGAAAAGGTGCCAAAAGATGAAGACACAGTCGCAGCGTGAGGGATTCAAAACTGGCCGCTTTAAAGCTTTACAATGTGGCGGGAAAATATTGGTATTGAAATTGGTAAATTTGGCCTCAAAAGGGATGGTGTGAATGTAATATGTTTATAGTTTTCTTCCATAACTTTAAAAGCTGGATTGCTTAATTAAACTAGAAATTAATTTAAAACTTACCCTGAAAATAGGCTTAGCGAGATTCGTGTAGATCCTGAATTTCCTCCGTGTAAGGTCTTAGCAACCAATGAGCAAAGGCCCGTCCTTCACGCGAGAACTCCACGTTCGATTGGTCGCCTTATACGCGAGGAAATCAGGCTCTCCATGAATCCCGCTAAGCCAATTTTTCCGGGTAAGTTTTAGATTTATTTCTAGTTTAATATCTGTTTCGTAAATTTCTTCACTAGTGGATTAGGCCTATTTAAACAATAAGAAATCGATAAAAAATCTTAAGGGTACGTTCTCCCTTTAATGTTATGAATATAAAAAACACCTTACAATATAACGAACTCTGAAGGTTTATATAAAGATTTTGCTCAAACTTGAATATTTTTTTCCCATTTTAAAAGATCATCGTAGCAAGTTAAACTTTATATTCATCCCCTCTCGAGAAAATCGTAAGTGTCGAAAAAGCGTTGATGGTGGAAAAAGAAAAATCTGGACAGGAAAAATAGGGCGTTTATGCTAATGCAGTTTTTTGTTCTAGATATATACGCGTATATATATAGGCCCAGTTCGCGTCTAGGGGCCCTAGTTTCCCAACAGACTGGACCAACCATTACTTGAGAGTATGAAAAAGGAATAGATAAGGGTCCCTTAGCCTTCGGTATAACTCTTACTTGACAATGACATAAGTATATAGCCTCTTAAGTATATTTTTCCCTTGCACTGTCGCGAGCCTCTCAACGCCAAGAGGGATGGCAAAAAAAAATCGCTCGGAAGAGAGATTCCATTCGTATAGATAGCTTCGTCATCGCTCTTCACCAATATCAAAGGCGGGGGAGACTCTGTTAGTTCAATGATACCACTTTTAGGTGACTTTGAATAGAGGTATATCTATCCCCTACGTAGAACTAGATTCAAAACACATATAAAAGAGAAGATACAGCTTCGACGTATTTGATTTGAGCCAATGAAGATATAAGGGGAATGGATATTGAGATGATGCTTTAAAATAAAATCATCATTATGCCTCTGTACTTATTGGTTCAAATTAATTAAACCAATACAATTGGGGTATTTTTTATTTCAGACAATTAAGCTAAGTTAGAGTACGTTAAAAAATCCAGTTTCGAAATAAACTATAAGTTAATATTGATCCAGCTTTGTAGGCGTTGATTCAAATTGTTTAAACATACACTAGGACTTCGAGAGACGTAAAAAAAAATCAGTTCTAAACTATATTTCAGTATACAACCTTACTTAGAGTAAAAATATCCGTAGAAAATCGGTTTTTGTCTATCTTAAATTTATGCAAAGTAAGATTGTAAAGCATGGTTTATCACAAGGCCTTTATTTTCAATGCTCTTACCTTTAAGTGTCTGTTCAAGAGCGCTACTTTTACTTCTATGATGTTTAATATTGCGTATTAATCCGCCGTACCTTTCCTTACTTTGTAAACTTATAAATAACAAATATTTGGTTGGAAACAATTTGAATTTGCAACGACTAAAATGCCATGCAGATGTTTTAAGCGTTTGGTTTGCATTGAATTCAAGGGGGTCTAAGTTTTTACTCATTGACGACACTCTATACTGTGATAGAAGAAACTTGTGAGAAGGGCCTTGTTCCTCTATCGCATGTATCAATGTCGCAGAGTCTATCGCATTTTCTAAACATGAAAAACACATCAGTGAACTGAACATTGCATAAAACTCGACAATTTTTTTTTACCCACTATTTTATTTTGTTTAGTTTTGGGCTAAAATACAACTGATTTAAACAACAAGTGTTATCAGAAGCCGATGAAACCCTCCTTTGAAGTCTATTACTCCCGGGTCTTGTCTACCCCTCTCTGTATGGGTTATTCGCAAAAGGCGCGATTCGTACGCCTCCTAACGGTAGATGTTTTCGGAGCGGGAGCTCGTCGAGCGAATATCTCTAGCAGCCTTGGAGTTCGTCCAAAAAACGTCGTCGTTTGTGGAGAGAGAGAATTCCCAATTTTCCGTAGACAGGGGGGATGAAGTAGGACCCCTTCTAACTCGTAAAATTGTGAATTTTACCCATACAGAGAGGAGCGCTATATGGAACACTGGAGTAGTAGACTTCAAAGGAGGGTTCCATCGGCTTCTGGTGTTATTTATAAACGCATGGTCCTAAATGAAGAATTTTTGTGGATTTATATATATATTTTGACAGTTTTAATTCAAATTTACTTTAATTATAATTATCCACGAAAATTATCTTATATTATTTTATCATAATCATTAAAATAATTTTCTAATTCAATCTTTCGACTTAAATTGCGTTCTTAAAAAATCTTTAATGACAATTTATCTTATTAGTCTTAAAATCAAAGTGGGTATAAAACGAGTGTTGAAGATTCAAGATATGTGACGTCATTATTAGTTATAATGCTTTGTAAAATAACAGAAGGGGGTTTAATGGGGTTTAACTTGGAATAGCCATTTAATCCATTTGGTAAAAAACTGCAGAAAAAAACAGTATATATTTGATTTATATCAAGTTGTTTTTTCACTCTAGGTCTATACCGATTTAGTTTTAATTTAGTATAGACAAAAAAATTATTTTTGGGGTGGATTTTTTTTTTTTTTTTTTTTTTTTTTATTTCACGAGGGCAAATATTTATCATTTATTGGCGAACTTTTGAGCCGGTCGGTTGTCTCGAAAACAGTCTCCGTAAATAAATTTATACAATTAATTTTAGAAGAGAAAGAGTAATTTAATTGAGGGAATTAAGGCTTTAAATAATTTAAATTAATTCAACCTTATTGTTTCTTCGCGAGTGCCAAGAAAATGTCGTTTAAAATTAGATTTAACGTATTGTTTTCCTTCCTACGAATGTGTCACATCAGACTTGAATTGTTCAGTGTCAAAGTGTCGCGAATTACCAAGATCATTGACTGACATGACAATATGTCACATCGTATTATTATTTTGAGAGTAGCCAAATTTCGGTGAGTTTAAAATAGCCTATTATTCTTATTTTTTTCTTTTACTTGTGAAGTTTTTGAAGGAAACGTAGCGTACTCTAAGGTGATATGGGAATTCAAATCGGGGAAAGGTACGGGCCAGCGCTTTTTACTAAAAACAGAAGCCGATGAAACCCTCCTTTGAAGTCTACTACTCTAATGTTCCATATAGCGCTCCTCTCTGTATGGGTAAAATTCCCAATTTTAAGAGATCGGAGGGGTCCTACTTCATACCCCCAGTCTACGCAAAATTGGAAATTCTCTCTCTCCACAAACGACGACGTTTTTTTGACGAACTCTAGGCTGCTAGAGATATTCGCTCGACGAACTCTCGCTCCGAAAATATCTACCGTTAGGAGGCGTACGAATCGCGCTTTTTGAAACTAACCCATACAGAGAGGGGTAGACAAGACCCGGGAGTAATAGACTTCAAAGGACGGTTTCATCGACTTCTGCTAAACATCAGTGAAGTATAGAGTGGGGAAAAACCCACATCCGGTCACCTGATCACTGTATTAGTTCTACCGTTTTTCACCAGGTGGATTTAATATATATTCCTGTTAATCCACTTAAACGGCTGCGTTTAACCTGCCCCTTCTGTCGTTTTAACGAATGTGACGTCACATCACGTGATATCTCTTCCCCACTTTTCCTGTATTTTACTCTAAAATATGTAAAGTTACGTACTCCCGCCATCTATATCGAGACAAGAAGAGACTCGTGGGAGAGACCACGCACTGTTTTTGATTTATTTTGGGAATATTTCTTTGTCGAGGGACTGGTGTGGGTGAAGAGAAGCGGTAGAAGAGAGTGAGATTTCTTATCTGACGGCAGAAATGGTATAGGGTAGGGAGCTCAAAGGGACAATGAAATTTTCCCAAATTATTTTAGTTTTTAAATATTGATTAGTATACGTTAGTGCTTAACTAGGAATGTGAATAGCCTTAGATTCGGCTGTCTAATTTCTGAACCAAGAATCTTATTTTCGCTCAATATGACGTCAAAATGTCGTTAAAAATAGGTCTATTAGAAAATATTGTGATCTTCCGCGTATCACCAGAGGTATATAATATCCCCCTTCGGGGGGAAGTATGAAAGGTAGGCAAAATCGACGAACAACGAGTGCCCGGCGTAAATCGCGGCGGATCGACACACCACTTTACTCCCAAAAAATAGTTACACCATTTTGAACCTCGCTAAATTTTCCCTACGCGCACTTCCGGAACCAGCGAGCTGAAGTCAACCTTCGACTCCATTTTAACAGACAGCCTGACTCCCGAGACAGGAAGTTCTAAACACAAATCGAGCCGTCTTGTTTATACAAAGACCATTTACTAGAGTAGCGACATTGAGAAGTCCAGCGCGAGCTAGTGGCCTAGATAGTCAGCAGCGGGCTCTTGTTGTTCGTGATTTTTAGCATTGGTAGTATAGGGGCTTTCATACTTCTCCCGAAGGGGGTTATTATATACCTCTGGTATCACGTATTTGTTTTCCTTCCCTCAATCGTAAAAAACACATTAGACTAACGTACATCTTAGCGTTATAAAAATCCAATATATTTCCTGATACAAATAATAAAATAAAATCAATTTTTGATTTCATTAGCCCTTTTAGTTAAGCCTAGGCCTCGTATTATGCGCCGTTGTGGAGGTGGATTTGAAAAGATTATAAAATCAATGTAGATTCACGAGGGAAAAGAGAGAGAATGGACCCAAATCCCATTTGTTACCCCGGAGCAAAAACTAAAAAATATATTTTCTCGAAAAGGATCGAGCAGTGAGATTGGCGCCCCCACCCCCGTTTGGGAAAGAGACATTTAGGTACTTTGGTTTTACCTGGAATTAGATTCTTAACACCATCCAGCAAGGCATTCAATTTACTTAATTGCGAGATTAGAAAAAAAATATATGGAGGGGATAGATACTTAAGTAAAATTGGTGTACTTAAATATTAAACTTCAAGTAGAGAAACTTGCAATTTTTTTTTAACAAATGGGTAGGATTGGTGTTTTCATTTTTGCAGCTTGGGTCGAATTAACTCTATTGATAATATTTTAGGAGCGGTTTCATTTAGTATATTGATATATGAAAGAAAAAAAGTGTACTAAAATAACTAAGCCTAATTGTGGCTTAATTATTATATCGTTTTTCCTTCCGAATATAATTCTAAAAACGACCGCGATGCGTCGCTAAGTACCTATTTTTAAAAACCATGAGAATTAGATTAGTGCAATATAGAGAGTAAGCAAGGTAGACATTGATACATCAGAGGTTTCTATCTCTCACCTCGGTGTCATCCCCTTAGTGATGGAGTTCCAGTATTCGCCCTTCATATTCGTTTTTCCTTCCGAATATAATTCTAAAAACGACAGCGATGCGTCGCTAAGTACCTATTTTTAAAAACCATGAGAATTCGATTAGTACAATATAGAGAGCAAGCAAGGTAGACATTGATACGTCAGAGGTTTCTATCTCTCATCTCGGTGTCATCCCCTTAGGTGATGGAGTTCCAGTATTCGCCCTTACAAGTGCTCCCCCAGTAAGGGGGTTCCATGACGTCAGGTTTTCTTTCCCCCTTGGCTCTCTGCTGTCTCCCTATTATAATAGAACTATTTATTGTAGGAAAGTAGTACCTAACTTATGGTATTATCAATATATTTTCTTAAAAAAACCCTATGGTTAAAAGCTTCATTTAAATTCAGTCGCTCGGGACCTCTGGGACTTGAAAGAAAGTTAAAATTAACGAAGGAAAATCCTATAGCTACGTCTTTCAATCGATGCGTGGTTGGTTTACAGTCTAATTATCATAGCACCCTTTACGGTATAACCCGTTCTAATTACCATAACTAGTTATTTAGCAAGGTTTAATAGAGGCATGGGATTTTCCCATCTACATAGCTGTTTCCCCGATGACCCGAAATTTTATATTGTTATAATTTATATTCCCATAGTAATTTTGCAATCTATCTAAAGCTAAAGCGAATTGATACGTAATATTAAAATTCATCTAGAGATGTAACTGTTGTAAAACTGATCTTAAGGAACTTCTTTTTCATCAATTTTCTCCTAATGTCATGACCTAATAGTAGTGAACTCTGGGTTTTGTCGTATAGTTCAACCATGCTCTATGATCTAAATTTAGAACCCCGTAACGAATTCGAGTTACAGTTTCTAGTGTAGTCTACATTTGAGCCAGAGCTTTATATTCCCTTTAAAGGAAGAATGAAATGTGACCAAAACTAAGATAAGCCTAAATTTTCATTTTTCTCTAAAAGTAGGCTTAAGAAATGATCTATAAAGAGTTTTGAAATACAGTAGCATGGCGATGAGTTACTAGACCCCATGGTCATGTGAGGACCCTCAAGTTTTATGAATATATGTAGTTAAAGAATACATGAGTGAGCTATTCGCCTCATCTTGCGAAATTAGACAAAGATTTGAATGTTGAACTATCGCTGTTAATCAAAATCACTCCTACTATGTGGTAATCTTTCATATCGAACGTACGTCATATGGACAACTAACCAATCCAATGCATTACTTTGGAAATAACTGAAATATAATAGTTTAAAGAGTAGCCACACCCTTCCCTCGAGTACCTCTTAGTACTAACGAAATTTGTCGAAAATAATTTTAAATTTAAAAATATATTTAAACTTTAAATCAGATTTCAAATTTTTTCAAGATATACCGTAAAGTATCAAGGCTTTGTAAACCCACCTAAATACCTTCAATATATCATTCACGCGTCCTCTGACGTCAACTTTGGACGATTTCTATACGACATAGGCTGTCATTTTGTATTTTTCTAATCCTGGGACGTCTTGAAGTCTATCACCAGCCCACACATCTTTATGATAAAGTTATAGATATTTTTGGGAGGCCCATTCTTCTAGCTATTATTTTATAGTTCATATGATGCGTATATGACGACCAGGGAGTTTATTTTTGGATCGCTAAAAATATATATATGAAAGAGTTGTCTCTGATTCTGACATTCCACCAGGAGGCAGACGATTCACGACACCAGAGATTCAATAAAGTAGCGTCGGGTATCAGTTAAACCCTCTGGACTATTAATTATTCTCTAGCTCTGGGTCTCTCATTTTCGGAGTAGTTTCGTATGTCCTATTTTCCCATGACGTATTTGAGCAAAGTTATAAGAGCAAGTGACGCGTAATTTTTCGCTAGCATAATTAAAATCTAATATACAAAACATTATTCATAAGAAGAACCCCATAACATTAGGTATGACCCCTAAGTAACCATCTAAGATGGTTAACCTAAATTCTGAGGTATTAAACCTGGTGGCGGAATTCTAAACTCTGTGAACCCCTGTAAAGTTTAGAGGTTATGGTTATGTTTCGAAGCAAGTATTGATCCCTTATCGTAATCAAAACAACCGTATAACACCTGTAATCGGTTAAATGTGGATATTTTTGATTTAGTGATGAATATTTTATTTTAGTGAGACTACCCCTTTGAATTGTTTGAAATCGAGGCCTACTACATAGATTCAAACGCGTCTCGAGATCAGACCAGCGGAAGAGAATCTAAAGTCAAAGGATATCTAGCGCCGCGTGGTGGTGAGGGAATGCGACTCGTAAGGCAGAAACTCGCGAGGCGATTCCGTGAGTACGGCTCGTCAGTCAGAACTAGCGTTCTCTCACTCTCCCACTACTTCCCCATTGCCATTTATCTAGGCAGCCGGCGGACCTTTGACAGTTATTCTATGAAAAATGGCTGGCCGACGGTGACATATGGGATCTGTTTTACTCTTAGAAACCATTCGCCCGCCTTTTCTCTATATAACGGGCCCAAACGCTTCTTAGTTACAGCCACGGGGCTCTAAGAAAATGAGGAAAGGGGGGGGGGGGGGATACCCGACTTTTCGCGCCATGCACGCTCTTTTGCCACGTTTTTGCGCGCCTCCTATCGGGCTGAATATTTTGATACTTTTTCTATTCCTTTTTTTCTGGTTCGCGAAAAGTGCATGCACAACAAGATTCGACCTAGGTTTACTTGCATTTTTTTTTTTTGTTATACACTCTCTTTACTATTGTTAGCAACCTAGTTAGGTTGGAAACAGTGGCGTGTCGTAAATATGTCCAAATCTTGGGGCGGGACGGCTATAACCTAGAAGCGCGCTAGCGATTTTAGGCTTAGGGTGATAAATTTCCGACAAGAACGCGTCATGCACGACTTTTTTTTGCTTATTTAAAAGTAGATTCTGGTCGTAAAACATCTTGGAATTGCATGGCTACGTGTTTACGGTTTGCCCTGTAACTAGAAGCTAGGTGTAGGGAGACGTAAAGGGAACATAAACTTAAATAAAAATTAGTGTATTCTTGAAACCAAGGGAACATAACCACTGTAATCTGTTCACTGATTAGTCTTTGGTAATGTTAAATACGTACTCAGTTACGTAATCTCCGATTATTTGGAGTTAAAACTTAAACATTGCAATGTTGTCAGAATCTACAGGAGTAGAGTTCTATTCAAATCAGTTCCAATCAAAATTTTTATCTACGTTCTGTCTGGTTCAGAATGGTACTAGCAACACTTAACTGGCAATATCCCTTATAGTGATTAAGACTCCCTACTGAAGAAAAAAATATTATTTAAACATTAGTAATATAATATTAGATTTTATTACGCGTTTGAATAATAACATTTCTTTGTCCCTTTAATTTTAAATAGAGTTAAGTTAATCACGCAAAA
Source organism: Odiellus spinosus (assembly GCA_963920705.1). Classification (NCBI taxonomy): domain Eukaryota; kingdom Metazoa; phylum Arthropoda; class Arachnida; order Opiliones; family Phalangiidae; genus Odiellus; species Odiellus spinosus. The sequence goes on along the minus strand of OY987237.1, from coordinate 13,495,162 downwards.
GTTATTTAAACCTAGCACGGTTCGACGGTCGTTCCATGGAAAAAAAAAAAAAGTTTTTTCTACACAGATTTTAGTTTAATTGGTCCCAAATTTACGTGAAGAGTTTTGGGATGGGTCCGCGTACCATTTATTTAAAATAAAAAGGCTTAAGTATTCCGTGGGAACCTCCTCTTTTGCTGGTGATGTATAACGTCAAACACTCCCCCTTGTGTGGAAAGGTAGCATTAAGAAAAGACCGTTTTTTCATCTGAAAAAAATTGTATAGGTACATTAATGTTTTACCTTGTATATACTAAAGATGTCTTATATACTCGTGGGAATATACAGTCCATTTGTCTTAGCCCAGTTAATTCGTGCAAGCCTATAAAATAGTTAATTTTTAGCTAGACCCTATACTTGTATAGGTTCTAGCTAGTGTTTTGAGTCGTGCTGGTAGTCTGAAGTCAGAAGTCAGAAGTCAGAAGTCAGAAGTCAGAAGTCAGAAGTCAGAAGTCAGAAGTCAGAAGTCAGAAGTCAGAAGTCAGAAGTCAGAAGTCTGAAGTCTGAAGTCAGAAGTCAGAAGTCTGAAGTCTGAAGTCTGAAGTCTGAAGTCGGTGTCCCAGAAATGACGAAAAACGTCATCGTATCGAAAACAAGTAGTCGCGAACGAGATAGTAAGGGAGCTTATGCTTGTTAAGTTCTAGTCTGTCAGTAATGAAAACTCGAAAACAATAAACAAGTCGTCGCGAACGAGATAGTAAGGGAGCTTATGCGTGTTGAGTGTTAGTCTGTCAGTAATGAAAACTCGAAAACAATAAACAAGTCGTCGCGAACGAGATAGTAAGGGGGCTTATGCGCGTTGAGTGTTAGTCTGTCAGTAATGAAAACTCGAAAACAATAAACAAGTCATCGCGAAGGGAGCTTATGCGTGTTGAGTTCTAGTCTGTCAGTAATAAAAAACATGTTTTGAAAAACATGTTTTGAAAAACATGTTTTGAAAAACATGTTTTGAAAAACATGTTTTGAAAAACATGTTTTGAAAAACATGTTTTGAAAAACATGTTTTGAAAAACATGTTTTGAAAAACATGTTTTGAAAAACATGTTTTGAAAAACATGTTTTGAAAAACATGTTTTGAAAAACATGTTTTGAAAAACATGTTTTGAAAAACATGTTTTGAAAAACATGTTTTGAAAAACATGTTTTGAAAAACATGTTTTGAAAAACATGTTTTGAAAAACATGTTTTGAAAAACATGTTTTGAAAAACATGTTTTGAAAAACATGTTTTGAAAAACATGTTTTGAAAAACATGATTTGAAAAACATGATTTGAAAAACATGATTTGAAAAACATGATTTGAAAAACATGATTTGAAAAACATGATTTGAAAAACATGATTTGAAAAACATGATTTGAAAAACATGATTTGAAAAACATGATTTGAAAAACATGATTTGAAAAACATGATTTGAAAAACATGATTTGAAAAACATGATTTGAAAAACATGATTTGAAAAACATGATTTGAAAAACATGATTTGAAAAACATGATTTGAAAAACATGATTTGAAAAACATGATTTGAAAAACATGATTTGAAAAACATGATTTGAAAAACATGATTTGAAAAACATGATTTGAAAAACATGATTTGAAAAACATGATTTGAAAAACATGATTTGAAAAACATGATTTGAAAAACATGATTTGAAAAACATGATTTGAAAAACATGATTTGAATGCAATGACTGCGGGGATATTCGTCTTTTTCAATATATCGCATAAAAACGATCACGGTAATATAGTCGGCTCGAGAAATTTCCGCAACTTCGTGTTTAAATGAATCTCGAGACGCCATTCAAATTGTTTAAAGAGCGTTTATGCCTGCATAACACACCCCTGCTATAGAATCATTCCTTTCAGCCTCTTTTACAATGTCAGGGGCTAGCTATTCCTATGGGCTTGACCATCTTGTTATATCCTGTATTTCACATTGCATAGAGATATCTCAATTCATTCAAAAAACTCGAACATGATTAGGTCCGTATCAACCGGAATTGTTAGTGTACACAAAACTATAGAATACTTAGAGATATAAGTAGATTTACCTTCATACATACTGATATTTTAGACTGAAATAAACTGATATAGTATATTCAATATTCATTCTTGAAATGACAGTTCGTACAAAGCTACGGTACCTGTTCTTTCTATGATTTTGTTTACTTAAAGGTGTAGTGTCAAATAATTTTGAGTTATTTCTATTTTTAAATGGTAACGAATAGTTAATGAAACTACCAAATTTATAAATATGCTGCAAAATGCACTGGTTTAATTAGCATTGTCAGGACCGATGTCATTCTTATTTAGTTTTAATTTTTAATTAAGCCTAATTTGATTCCTTAAATGTTCAAATAGTTGCGCAGCGCATGATTACAAAGCATTCAATTGAAGTCATAAAATTCTCCAAATATTACGTTTTAAGTAATCGTTTAAAGTCTTTTCACAATGCTAAATACATATCCAGTAACGTAGTTTAATATAGTACAGTAAAATATCTACAGGTTTATGTGCAACCTTTACAACGTCTTACTGTCCCTTGAGAAATAAAGGTAGCCTACCTTTTCTTAAAACTGAAGTTTAAAGATGAAATGAACTAAAGATAAAAAATGAAGGAAAAAAAATAGGAATTTTTGTTGTGTGAGGGGAAAAATAGAGAAAATATTTGGAAAATAATGTCCCCAAGAGACGAGGCTGCACGAAGTTTTTGCCTGAGTAATTTGTTTTTCTCAAAAACAGTATTTTTTCTCTTGAATATTCGCTTTTTGCTATAGTTGTTGGTATTTATATAAAGATTTATCGTTTCAAAAAAATACGATTTCTTCCACAAATTTCCCATATTCATATTCATAAACTACTTTTATTCGATATAGTTTTAACATTGAGTAACATTACGCCTTACCTTTCCGATAGTTTTTTTTTTCAAACTTCGTTTGAATAGAATATATGCTAAAAATACAGTCTTAGTACCAAAATTATATCATTTTAATATGTAGTTTCGTAGTAAGAATCTTTCTGAATCTTTTAAGCGTGCCACAAAATATACCTTTCGTGTCGAGCGTTTTGTTTACCGTACAGATTTGGTCCGAAAATTGCGATTAAAATAGAATACTTGTTCTTATATCTTGAAAGAACTAACCTAACCGAATTCGAAATTTTAGATCACTTTTAAATTCGGTTGTTTAAAGTAAACTTAAGGGAATCTTCTTCTAAAAAAAAAAAATTCCGATTAATTCGATTTGGGAGTTTGAAAAACGAATTTGAATAAACTGAGGATTTTAAGTGGTTGCTTGTTTTTTTTTTTTTTTTTTTTTTTTTTTCTTGTAAGCTCTACGTTTAGTACATCAAAGTTCTTCTTTTATATCTTGTAGAGTTTTACTACCAACAAAATACTGCTTTTTTTTATGATAAATTGAGTTTTTTAATCCACATGGGGTCTATTTTTCCATAAAAGTGCTTAAAAAAAATAGTCGAAGTCAATGAAGTTTGGATAATCATTCGTTATAATACCGCTATTTTCTCTAAAACAAAGCTAAGAAAATCCACCACCTTCTCAGAAAGATTTTAAGGGTTTTATTGGAAGACCGAGAACTGCAAATTATTCCAAAATCCTTGAAATCTTAAGCATAAAAGATAATATAGAAGAAAATGTATAATTTTTGAACTTTTGGGGCCAACTATAAAGGCTGCCATTTATCTATATCCTCTCTTAATACACGGTTTAAACTTCATCCAATTCCTACTATATACGCGTACGCCGTTTTGCATATTTAACTACTTGTATATCGAGCTATACTAGCCGAGACAACGTCTATATCCACGCAATCTCGTCACGAAGACACCCTGTAACGTTTCCGGAACGTTCCACTTGGCTAACAGATTTTAAATTCATTCTGAAATTACATCAATATCGTAGTTAGGTTTCCCTCTACGTCTAAGAAGCTGATGTAATCGATTGAATACTGCCTATCGTATAACCCGTATTCAAATTTTGAACTGATTCGGACTTCAGAGACGATTTCGAATTTTCCCATTTCGGGATGATTTGATCCGTAATATTGAATATTCCCATATTCCCACGCAGGCAGCTAGCTCCCCTTTATTGGATAACTCCTATACCATACTGTTTCGCCGTATACCATCATCGAATGCTGGTCTGCCACGAATCTCCGTACGTTATTCCCAACTGAGACCTAAAACTAGATAATTCGCGAACCTTTAGCGCTATAGTTGTTATAAACACGCAGTTAGGCTTAGCGAAATTAATGTCTAAACGTTTGTTGAGATCCTAATGGCTCTAAACTGGCCTCCCTTTTCAAGCCTTCGGTGTCTTACTAAACTTTGAAGCGATAAAGTGAAAAGCGGCAAGAAAGAAAGGGATTAAATATATAATCAGAAGCAGATGAAACCCTCCTTTGAAGTCTACTACTCCAATGTTCCATATAGTGCTCCTCTCTCTATGGGTAAAATTCCCAATTTTACGAGTTAGAAGGGCTCCTACTTCATCTCCCCTGTCTACGGAAAATTGGAAATTCTCTCTCTCCACAAACGACGACGTTTTTGGACGAACTCCGAGGCTGCTAGAGATATTCGCTCGACGAACTCCCGCTCCGAAAACATCTACCGTTAGGAGGCGTACGAATCGCGCCTTTTGAGAGTAACCCATACAGAGAGGCGTAGACAAGACCAGGGAGTAATAGACTTCAAAGGAGGGTTTCATCGGCTTCTGATATAATTCAATATACATTTCGCAATATCTTTAACTATAAGAGCTTTTTATAAACACCTTTTTGATAGTTATTTTTAAAGGTACATTTTAAAAGAAAATATATTATTTGATTCTGCTTCTTTAAACAAACGTTATCGTAGTAAAACTTTAAAAAGTTGTCTCTGAAACCTGATTGGTTCATTCAATTAAAAGAATCTTCGATTAAACAAAAGACGCCCAAACCTTTCGCTTATCACTTATCGTTCAGTTTACATGAGAGTAGCTAACAATACATTTTAATTCATGGAAGTATAATTTAATTATAAATGAATCACCAAAAGTAAATGAAAAACCTATTTAAAAGTTACTAGTGTATGGCCTTAGCTAGGACTATTAACAGTGGACACTTTTCTTAATTGATAAAGAGGAATTCCCGTTAGAGGATGCTTATGAATGCTAGGTTTGGTATTAATCTTTATCTATTAAGATAAGTGGTCATTGTTTAAAGTCCTAAAAGCTGGCATCCGTGGAAAATTGTGGGCATGCTTGGTATTGGTTCGGCAACCAATTCCATTGATATTTCTCCCACTCGTCCATATAGCAACAGTCCAGACCGATACTCTTGGTGAGGGTTTACATATTCTCTCGGTGTCACGTAACTTCAATCTTAATTGCTGCCAGTAAAATTCCTTAAATCTTGATTAGCGTATATATTTGGTACGGAGAAAATATTGTAAAAGCATTATCTAAATCGCCTGATGGCTAAGAGTAAAATTAGAGAAATGGTGTAGATATGCTCTAAATACCTCCTTGGGGTTCCGTTGCATAATCTCCCTTAAAACTCCTTTTCTAATCAAATTGCCCGTTACTGACAGCGGTCATATCTCAAGTTTGATTAACCCGTTGGTATCCTGCGCTATTAACTGCTACGTCGGTCGTTCCCTAAGGGTAAAAGGGTTTATTTAAATCGTTAGAGCGCATGCGTAGATCTATAGTTTTCATTTTGATTGAGAGCCGTAATCAGAAATGGTCTTATATCTCCACCTATCGCCTGGTTCTTTCTATATCCGAGTTCTCTTACACACCCTGTCGAATGTCTCTTATCGATTTGCGTTATATTTCATTTCACTCAGTTTTCTTAAAAGATAATCTACATTTTTAAACTTTAATAAAAGGGGCTATAATCAACCTGAAAGCAAGAATTAAAAATGTAAAACATTTGGGAAATTTTAAAATACATGACACTAATTAATAACTTGGGCGCCTAGGGTACTACTGATATAGCTCATTTAGAAGACGAAAGTCCTGCAACTTATGTAATACCAAGTTTAGCAACGAAATTTTGTTTAAAACTTCAATTTTTGGAGTTGCATGCTTATCCGTACGAAACTCTCATTTTGACTTGAATATTTCCTTTATATATCGTAAGAATATATGAGGTCCAAAACCGAGGCTTAACAATAGGCTCTTGTTATTCCGCGAAGACCGCCAAGGCTTAGTGGGAAATCGTGTTCTACATTAACTCTTCGTATAATAATCAATGCTCCAGCTGTAAGGATGACGAACGTTTTGAGACGTTTCTCTATAGAAACTAGAGCCAGGGATTTAAATATGGGATCCATTTTCTCAGAGCGGTGCTTTCCATTTTGCGCGACCCGATTATTACAGGGAATATCTTGTTAAGTATAACGAAAATCGTTCTTGTAACGGATAATTCTTTATTAATTGGTTCCCATCGAATATGAGCGCGAATAGAGAGTGACAAGTGAAATCTAACGAATTATTTGAAATTCAAATGGGTTTTTAGTCCCTATTTTGTCCCTATCTTGAGAATTTTGGTCCCTATTTTGTTCCTATCTTGAGAATTTTGGCCCCCATTTTACCCTAAATTTTTATGATTCCCCAACTGTACTTTGGGAACTTGGTGGTAGCCCTGAGACGATAAATTCAGTAAAATTTTTATTTTTTCCTTTTCATCCGACCTTTACGACGGGGTATCCTGATTTGAATTTAGATTGGGAATTTGCAAAGACTCGTATAACGTCGAAATATCGCTTTATCCTTTGTTTAGACTGAACTATTAGTCCTATAAAGTCAGAGGGTTTATGTCTAGAAGGATTTGCCCAGAAAACGGAAACTTTAGAGAAACGATATGGTAAACGTTTTAACTAAATTTTCAAACTTGACCTTTCATATTGACCGATGTTATCGTAATTTAATTCAATATCAAGCTTTTTCAAACCTCTACTAAGTACGAATTTTTTTTAGATTTGCTCTATAATTAAAATAAATCTTAGTCTAAATTAATCTCAATATATTGCTTTCAATTTTCTAAAGCGTCAAAATAAGTCTAAACAGGACCCCAGTAACTCACGAGACTAATGCAAAAATAGAACCTTACGTATAGCGTCCCCTCCTCATGCACCGTGAATTTGTAAAGCTGGGTTCGCCCTACTTTCAGTATTACGTTACCAGTTTATTCGAATGACTTTTGAAAAGCGAAGACATCTGTCAATGGGATCCTAAATTTCTTTTTTAAGGTTAATCCCCCTTCTTTCTACAGTTAGTTGTGCCATAAATCACGCAATACCTTATAAGTGTGGCGCGGTATCTTTTCGTAGGTATGGTCTAGGGGGCAGACACTCGCCAACTCAGGTGTACAAATTTTTTGAACTCTTTGCACTATCAAAGCTCAACTCAGAGTTCATAAGAGTTCGAACTCAATGCGCTGTCAAAGCTGAACTCAGGTGTACAGCTAATTCAAGAGTGTCGGACCCCTCGGGTATGGTTCATTCGAAGAAATTAAATTAAAAATTGAAAGATTAGGATAGTTTCATAAAATTCGTTCCATCCCCTGAGCCCCTACAAAATAGTTCGTCCCTTCGGGCGCGAAGAGACGAGACATAGTATTTCCTCCCTCTGCCTATTTACGTCATGTAAATGTTTATTAGTTGGTTCGACCTTACAGCCTCACCTCGATGTATCCTACCATAAATAACGCATGATTCCAAGTTTGACAGCATATCTTAGCAGAAATAAAACTAACCTGAATTTGTAATGAAGTCATATAATTTATTATACTTAACAATTGTTTAGTATTTCTTGAAATCACTCGTCCAAATAAAATCCTTTTAGATATATAGTCAATGGTTTAAATAAATTGACTTATAAATACTCATTCGCGTAAGTTGGCTCATATCAATATCTGTCAACCTGACTTTTACTACATTGCTTTTAAATCATTGACCAAATTATATCACGAATAGAATAACAATGTATTTTACTTGGAATATATATAACTTATGGTTTCAACAACGGCGTGCCCTCGTGGCAGTCGCGAAATAGCCCGCGTGACAATTTCTGTTGGACAATCTCCGCCCCTAATACGCGAACCAAAGTTAGACGTGCTTATCAATCTAAAACACGAATAACTGTTAACTCTACGGCGGAAGAATATATATTATAAAATTATACTGATAAAAGTCCTTGTCTGTATTCTGTGGTGACTGTCCGTCTGTCTTCTATAGCCCTTGCCTGACTCTAAAGAATTAAGTAGGCTATAAGAGGGGTAGACGCTTTGGTATACGTTCCTCTATAGGGGGCGTTGTTCCCCTATCTTAATCCTCCATGGTACAGTGTTTGGTGGGGGAGAATGGATATAGAGCGACCCGTAGATAGGGTCTGGACCGTGTCCTCCTCTCGGAGGTTTTGAATGACAAAGACAGGCTGCTAAAGAAAGTTAATCTGACGTCTCGAACAAGGAAATGCCTTATGTTACTCATAAGTCTAGGAAATCTTGTTTCTCACCCTTTCTGTTAGGGATACTCCCAATACCATCGGATGAAGTATAAGTTAGAATGCTATGTTGCTATCAGAAGCCGATGAAACCCTCCTTTGAAGTCTACTACTCCAATGTTCCATATAGCGCTCCTCTCTGTATGGGTAAAATTCACGATTTTACGAGTTAGAAGGGGTCCTACTTCATCCCCCCTGTCTACGGAAAATTGGAAATTCTCTCTCTCCACAAACGACGACGTTTTTTGGACGAACTCCAAGGCTGCTAAAGATATTCGCTCGACGAGCTCCCGCTCCGAAAACATCTACCGTTAGGAGGCGTACGGATCGCGCCTTTTGAGAATAACCCATACAGAGAGGGGTAGACAAGACCCGGGAGTAATAGACTTCAAAGGAGGGTTTCATCGGCTTCTGTTGCTATACAAAATTATAACATTGTAAGGGGTATAAGTTGCTATTGGAAAACCGGTTATTAATGGCAATGAAGGTCAGTCCTAAGGCTGCAACTTAGACAAAATAAAATATAGAAACTGAAGAAATGGTCGTATCACTTACTTATTTAGTTTTAAAGGTGCCAATACAAATCTTAAACATTTTATTTAATTAGCAATTACGCTGATGAAAAACATTAAATTTTTAAATCATATTAGTAATTCTTAGAAAAGAAATTAGGTATGCCTTCTGTTGAGGTTTTGGGTATAATTTTAAGTATAATTAACTAGTTATTTAGCCAACCGGAAAATACAGAAATATTTGCCGTAAAACCTCTTAAAAAAACATAAATTTGATCTTAAATTTATATATTTAAGTACTATACGGTTAAAAAATTTATTGTGGACCAAAAAAGTACGCTTAACAGGCGAAATAATCAATAGAGCTTTAATTATATCTATTTCCCGAAGTTTCGTTATTTTACAATATTTTAAATTATTTAAATTCAAGTCTGTTTTAAAAATCGTCATGTATTTAGGTTCAAGAGGAATTAGCATAATGGAAAAAACTTTAGGGGTGGATTGGTGCACAATTTGAAAAACGTAATCGGAGCAAGCTCTTGAACTAGAGTATTGGAAACAGTCAATATTTTGCTTTCGCATGCCTGCGACCCATGATACAAGTAACTAAGTTCAATAACTTAGTTTTACGTTAGAAGCAGCGAGATAAATTCACTATAAAGTTTCGTAGAGAAACAGTGTAACGTACCTTACATTCTATTACTTCCTTTCCCTCGGACCATGATCACCAACTCCTTGAGATATACGGATAAAGGTTTCCAATCTAACATTTCAAGATCCAAGAGAAAGGTCTCTTGTTTTCATTTATTCAAAAACAGTTTGCAAACTACCGAAATCTAAGGCGTAGTTATACTCAATGTTAAATTGCATATGTTAAAAAGTAGTTCTTCAAACTATGCTAGCGTAAAGGAAATATAGTCTGTACCAGTTCAAATCTGTTGTACGTTTCCAACTTGGTATCTTCGTATTTCCATGGTTTGAATGTGTGTAGAAGCAGGAAGCTCAGCTTTGCACGTATTGAAAACTTCATCCGCTTTTTGTATATTTCGTCGAAGAGTTCGATTATATAGATTGCAAAAACAAGATTGCACTGTCTCCCAATATTTACTCCTTTTTCCCGTATTTCGTCTTTTTGTCTGAATCACCCTGAAATGGTAGCGTGTACAAAGTTTATTTGGTTCTGTCTCTTTTATATGATTTGGCTTATTGTATGGTTATGTCTTGGACTCGCCGAAATATCAAATCAATTCGGATCGTATATCTTATAGAGACGGAATAGGATTGAAGATAGAGGCAACTTCTTATCTCTTATATCCCGTATTGTCGTGTTTTTCGTTTGATATCATATTTTGCGAATGGAAAAAATTTTCAGATGATTCTGAAGGTTTCTTATATATTTTATTTTGCCCCTAAATGCCAGCTTTTCACTGAGCTTGAATGCGCGGCGGATAGAATACTTTTACAGGTGCATAGTTTATTATTGGGTTTTGTTTTCCCTGTAACTTGAGTATCGTATTTAAATTAATTTTAACTGTGATTAAATTTAATCAGTGATATGTTTATTAAGTATATTGAAATTATCTTTGTTTAATATACAATACAAATGATAGTTAATAAATAGTATCTAATATAATATTAAAATGAAAAAAGGAAATAATTAAAAAAAAATTTCGTTTGAATTTCATATCAAACCCAAAAATTAGTTTTGGGCCAATAAGTGGTAATTTACGACAAAATTTTTAATTTAAAATATTGAATTGCAATTTTTAAAAGGGGCTAATCCCATTGGGGTTTGAATTATTCCAGATTATTAAACTAATCCAAACTTAAAACAGATCGTCGGTCTAATTACATCCTAATACTCTTGATACGAGACTAAAATGTCTAAGTCCAAAAAAACTCCCCTGGATATAACAAAACGAGTAATCTAAAACTAACCAAGCAGTCTGTCTATCTAAAAGTATTCCCCACGGATACATGCCAACAAAGCAACCCCAAAATTAAGCTTATATTGACAAGACTGTTCTCTGTAGTTTTTTCCCCACCCATGAAAAAAAGCTTTACTCCAAAACCACACGTTGAAACAAGGGAGTTAGATATTTCAGTATTCAACCTTATGAAGATAGCGCCTTGATATTAGAAAAGGAAAGAGTTAGCCGTAACCCTAATCCTGCAGGCATCTCTTTAACACATACAACATAACAACACAATATCTTCTTGCTATTAATAAATATACACTATAATATACTCCGCTAAAGTCGAAACAAGTCAGTAGTGCTTTTTTCATTACGTAAAAAAAACCAAATTTCTGTTTCAGTTTGTAAGCTAGTGAAAACTATGGCGGGATAATATCTAATATTAAATTCAATAGAGGATAAAATAGTACGTTAAGATTGTTTTTTATCTCTGGGTTTTGCAGGGTTTACTAAGAGATACGGGGAATTAGCTTTACTCAACCTGATTCCAAGTACTTGAGACTAGAAACTGATCGCAAAATCTATGAAAATACTAAAAAAAAAAAAGGAAAAGAAAAGGAAAAAAAATTTTGAACAAAATCCCCGCTGTCATCAAGTCGAAATTTGCAATCTTGGCTAATGGTTTTTCTATCCCTGATCCCCTTTAGTCTAGTACTTTCAATTTAGATCCCTTTTTTTCCCTCGAGGTATACGCGAATTCAGTCAACTTCGTGAGTAGGCTAAAAAAAGTTTTTTTTTTTTTATAGTAAACTTAAGGTATCTATTTTAAAGGATAAGCCTTTTGTAAATTTTTACCTGGAGCATCTGGAAATATCTTAAGAATTACGAGAAAATTTAAATTGGATGGAAAAAGGGTCTGGAATTTATGGGAAATTTAACTTTAAAAGGATCTTTCTAAGAATTATATAAATTTTTACCTGAACTACCTGGACATATCTTGGGAAGGGTCAGAGAAATAATTTAAAATTGGATGGAAAAAGGGTCAGAGAAATAATTTTAAATTGGATGGATAAGGGTCAGAGAAATAATTTTAAATTGGATGGATAAGGGTCAGAGAAATAATTTTAAATTGGATGGATAAGGGTCAGAGAAATAATTTGAAATTGGATGGAAAAAGGGTCCGAGAAATAATTTTAAATTGGATGGAAAAAGGGTCAGAGAAATAATTTTAAATTGGATGGAAAAAGGGTCAGAGAAATAATTTTAAATTGGATGGAAAAAGGGTCAGAGAAATAATTTTAAATTGGATGGAAAAAGGGTCAGAGAAATAATTTTAAATTGGATGGAAAAAGGGGCAGAGAAATAATTTTAAATTGGATGGAAAAAGGGTCAGAGAAATAATTTTAAATTGGATGGAAAAAGGGTCAGAGAAATAATTTTAAATTGGATGGAAAAAGGGTCAGAGAAATAAGTTTAAATTGGCTGGATAAGGGTCAGAGAAATAATTTTAAATTGGATGGAAAAGGGTCAGAGAAATAATTTTAAATTGGATGGATAAGGATCAGAGAAATAATTTTAAATTGGATGGAAAAAGGGTCAGAGAAATAATTTGAAATTGGATGGAAAAAGGGTCAGAGAAATAATTTGAAATTGGATGGAAAAAGGGTCAGAAATAATTTTAAATTGGATGGATAAGGGTCAGAGAAATAATTTGAAATTGTGTAGAAAAGTAAACGTTGGCAATATTTAACCGCGATTGTTTTAAAAACAAAATTTCGTTGTTTTAATTGCCAGAAAGTAAATTTATACTTTACTTTAAAATAATTAAATATTTTAATTCATCAGGCGGAGACTTCTTTGATTTACCTTCTAGACTTTTCCTTTAAAAATATATATATAAAGTAAAACAAAAAAACCAAATCCGTTAGTATCCAAGTGCTCAGTGTCTATTTTAGACACGGAAAAATAAATGTTTTTATTTTGTTTTAAAGAAGATTGAAAACTTTGCGCTTATTCTCTCAATCTTTAGGAAAGGTTGGTATCTTGGGTTTTTTTTTTTTCTTTTTCTTTTTCATTTTATTTTAAAGGTTCCTTTCTTTCGTTCTTCTTCTTCTCTTACTTTAGTGAAATGCTTTTTTCCCGTCTTATATTGAAAAATTGAGCACTTTTATTTGTTCAAGTCGAACAGATTGGTTTTCTCTCTCTCTCTCCCGCTTCCGACTCACCATACGTATATTGTCTAGCTAGGTCTTTTGTTCACCAATCGAAAGAGCGCTTAAAAATATGAGCATCGTAAAAAGTTACCTTGTATCGGAAAAGGAGTTGGAAGAAGAACCCCCCGCAAAAAAACAAAAAACTAAGAAGGATGAGGAAAGGATATCTTTAAGTTTCTTTGCTTTAGTTTGTTTGCTTTTGTTTTCTAAGGGAAAACGAAATCTTAGATATTTCTTAGATCTAGAACAGCACTCCTAACAAGAAATTCAAAGCTCTGAAAAATAAGGAACCGATAATGGCAGACATTTGTAGAGCGGGAGTAGCAAAGATAGCAGACGACAGGAAGTGACCGGAACCTGTAGGGTTATAGTACAATATAAGTAAAAATGGCGTCTTTCGCCTTGTTTCCTAAGCATTGATCATAGTCCTAACGATACGCGCAGTTGGCGAAATTTGGGCCAGACTTAGTTGGTTGCGTTTAAGTAATACTGCCGTCTTTGTCATATAGACGGTTCATGCTGTTTTTTACAACGAAATTTAAATACATTTCGTATTCACTTTAAAACAAGATAAATATACTTTTCTATGCTAAACCTTTCTCCATATCCGAAGACTGTAGCAAAGCTTTTCAATTTTTATTTACTTTTCGTCGCGACAAATTTCTAAATATGATAAATCGAGCCTTTAAGTTATTCATTCGCAACATAATGTCTTAAAAAACTTTTTGAATACGTTTCACGAAGTCATTCAAGGTCATTTCTGGTGATGGTAGTTTTAGTATCTGGTGAATCTGTGGTAACGCGTACGCTTACCAGACTTGTCTAGGGCAGCATTCATTGCATCTGAGGTCATTTGCATTTATTAGATGCTTTTTAATCCCTTTTTTATTTCTCGGAAAGCAATTCAATCGATTTTATTTTCGATTATTTGTCAAATATATCGATTTATTAATGGTTTTCGTCCATTCATATCGCTAATTGAACACGCAATTAAAAACATTTTGGGCTTCGATTTAAATCAAATCAATCATTGTTAGATTTCGAGTTTCCGATATTATTTTGCCCCATAGATTAACTTTTATATGCTATTTAATTAAATTGAATTTGATTCTGATCGATCATGAGCAATTTACGACACGCAACCTGGCTCAATTCGGGCCTTGTCAAATTTATCTCGCGCCAAAAACACGCGATTTAATTTTGAAGAATTGGTCCAATTTGGAAAACTCCAACAGAATTCGAGTAAATAGACCCGATGGACCAGTCACTCGGAGAAATCGGATGACAGGCTATACCCTTGACTGTACTAAAGCGATTACGCGTAATCTTTCAAATCCCTGCCTTGACTGTGCTTAAATGATTACCCGTAATCCGTAATTGGTGTACAGTGAATACGAGAGTGATTAGTTTATATGCAAAACTCGAATTCACTAAAAGTGGGCTAAAATTTTAAATGCCTTCAGCCTTTAACATTGCGCGTCAATTTGGAAACCGACGTACATAGAGAGAGTTATTATTTAATAATAATAATTGTGAACTTAATTGTAAAAGTTACTGAAGAATATTTTATTCAAAATGAGTTTAATATTCATATCTCTTCTAATATATAAATTCCAGCAACACAAGCATTTTTAGTGATGAAAATCTTTATTCGCGTGATATCTCAATCGCGAGTTTTCGGGGTATCACCCAATAGTAATAGCTAGAATTGTTGGAAGAATGATGGAAAATCTCCTGAGCGAGAATTAATTCTTTTACGGTATGCGATGCCGATGCGATTCGACCCTCACCATAGCGTTTTTCCATACATGTCTTGGACGGAGGAAAGTTTTGTCCGTTCTCGGGTCCGTCCAGTTTTATTAAGTAGTTTTACTTCGAACCATTCCTTCTTTTTCTTCAATCTATGTATGATTCGCTTCTATTTTCAGTACGCCTATAGTTGGGATCCATTGTTGGGTAAAAGATTAACCTGTAGTTTTACCAGGGCTGAAAACTCAAGTGGTTCATATTGCGTACTAAGAATTCACTTATTAGCTTCAATGCTCGCGAAGTAAGGACCCCTTTTATCACGGGTCAGTTTCTTAAAGGAGTAATAGCACGATTTTTGAGGTGAAACTTGTCTTGGAGGCTTTAGAGCCTTAAGGCTCGTTTACAATCAAGATTTATTTTGGTGAAGAATCGAGATAACGCGTCAACCTAAGTTAAAAGGCTAGAATGACAGAGTATAGCAGACATCGTAATAAATTTTATATTAGCCTGATTGCCTCTTTGTCCGAGCATTTATGATTGATAGGCACCCCTTTTGAACCAATTTGGCAACCTTAGATTTTACCCAACCCCCGTACCTACGCCACTGTTCATTAGCATCAACAATTTCGTTTTCTCAAGATATTTACAGTCTAAATTTCCTAGGATCGAGTTAGGCTTAGGGAGTCTAGTTTGCCACTTCCATAATAAACTGTGAAACCTTTGTTGAGTTATGGTATGCTCAATGGACACATCTCAATAAGGAAAGAGAAACGTAAAATGTGATATTCATAAGCGTTACGTTTAGCGGCGAACATTGCAGACGCAATATGTATCTAATGACACATTCCAATGACGTACCACTCTGAGTGCTCTGAATCTCTCTGAAAACGCAATTGCTCTTGCTTTCGTTCGCTTTTGAGAATCGAGCAGTGGAACGTTAAATTTTATAGAAATTGCGTGCCAAGATCAAATCAGTGAAAAAAGTGCTCTGAATGAGTTGCTATGTCGAAACTGACGGAGCAAATATAGTTGCCCCGCGAAGGCTCGACAACGTTCTGAATCTCAGAAAAATGCCCTTAGAGCACCCAGTGGAATTGGGCGTGGTTTTGCTAGTTATTATCAGAGTCAAGTGTCCCTTTACTGGCGCAAAAACTCTAGCCACAAGAATATGGTACAAATATTGGTCCATTATCGCACGTATTACGTTTTCCCTTTTCGCTTTGGCATGTCGTCTTTCTTCCAAAATTACTTTTGTTCAGCTCCGTCGGTACATGTAGCTTTTTCTTTTTTCTATTTATATATAGATTAAGTCTAATACCGCAGAGATTAATTCAGTTTGCCTAATATAAGCGGTACAATACGACTTTTCTCTATCGGTATCATCGCTTCGTTTTCTATTTACGCTACATCAAATGAGTTCACACTTCCGTGGAATGAGATGGACTTTTCCCAAATACTCGCCAAGTTTTCTTTGTAACCCTAAGTTAGTAAAATATTCCCAGGGCCATTATTCTTATTGTTGATATACGTTCCTTTATATTATAGGACTTGTAAATATTTGGCTTCCGTGGTTTATAATTTATAGGAATATCAAATACGGAATGTTTTCCCCGGAATCATCGCGATATGTTTAATCAAGCGAATCATTTCGGTTTTATACGAATCAACACACATCCAATTCATATATTAACTTGTTATTTTTTTCTTAGTAAACTCACTTTGAGGCACGACTAATCAATTTGGTAAACTCTCGAGATTTAAATTGGTTCTTCAAAGTCTAAGCTTAAGCCTCGTTCATACATAGGCCTAAATGCGCTTCGTTGCGGTTCGATTTCTTTAACTGGTTATCAAACCAACGTGAGAAATCAGTTCGTGTTGGTTCGGGAAGCAGCTTGGCCAAGTCGCTTCGGTTCAATCCGCTTTGAAAATAACGAGGCGGGGAGACAAATATGCTGATAAATCTTAAAATAACGCGATTAAAATTATACTTTCTGTCAAAAATTATTAACCAACGAGTTACAAACACGATTTACTAATTAGTTTGAGATAACTATTTAAAAATTTTAAATTCTGGTCATTTTTTAAAACGACGCTAAGCCTTGGCTTAGGTCGAACCGGGGCGAACGGCCGCGAACCGTCTTGTCAGCGTGTGAACCAGGGAAAATGGAAAACGCTTCGAACTGGTTTTGGAACCGATTTTGCCTTCAAGTGTGCACGAGGCTTTAGTTATGATCAAATACCTCTTCAGAGTAGTTTAATTTACCGATTGAATATTTTTTAATAAAACCAAGGTTTGCGTATCCTTTTCAGTTCTAAAATGGTTTAATTCTTTCAAACTCGGTGTCAGTAATTTTTATTGAGACGCGTACGTATTTAAATTTTAGTCGAGAATTTGTGGAATAATTTTGGGGGTGTACGTGTACTTTCTTTGCAAAAGTTTTGACAATGCTTATTATATTATGGTCTATACAATCACGGAGACCCTTGTGTATACAACACCTATTCCGAGAAAAACGAAATTGCTGTATATTTTATTCAAATGTCGATAATGTACCGTAATAATGGTCGATTTAGATTCCCTGAGGCCGCGTAAATAATTCGCGTGGGTTTGAAAGATATAAGGAAACTTTTCTGACAAGTCTATTGTAGAAACACGTAAGCTTCTAGGTTGATTATACCCCCTGTTATTACGTATACGAGATATTTCTTCAACTGGTCAATACGAGAATATATTGTAATACTAAAATGGTGATTTTTCCGAATATTGTAGGGAGAATGCAACCTAAATAACAAGTGATTTTTTTTATCGATTGGCCTAATCCACTGATAAAAAGTTTACAAAACAAATATTAAACTAGGAATAAATTTTAAACTTACCCGGAAAATAGGCTTAGCGGGATTCACGGAGATCCTGAATTGCCTCCGTGTATGGTTTAGCGACCAATCAGCGAAGGCTCGTCGTTCAAGTGAGATCTCCACGAGACTTACAATCGCGTTCGATTGGTCGCTAGACTTTATACGCGAGGAAATCAGGATCTCCATGAATCCCGCTAAGCCAATTTTTTCGAGTAAGTTTTAAATTTTATTTCTTGTTTAATATTTCTTCAGTAGTGGATTAGGCCTCTTTAATCAATAAAAGAATCACTTTAATCTATAAAAGAATCACTTGTTGTTAGGTTGCATTCTCCCTTTAAGGAAATTATTATTGTTACGATGGAACTTCCATATGTCGTCTTGGTATTGAACACGACGAAATTTCAGCACGCATAATCTTACCTTTAATACCAGAATATAGAGATTAAGGGGTAACCTATAGCTTTGTACCAATTGACATTCTAACTTGAAGGCGTAAATTTTTGTTTTTGGAGATCATTATGTTGTTTTAATGTATTATTAGGCTTAGAATATATTAAATTATATTCGTCTGTTTGTTTAGTATTAAATAAACTTAATATTAACGTATATTAATTAATATATTTAGTTAAAATTCGTAGCGAATCTCATTGAGATGATTACAATTAGACTGAAAATTAATAAAATAGTCTGCCCCTTGAAAACATAATCCATTTCGATAAGGTCAGAAGCCGATGAAACCCTCCTTTGAAGTCTATTACTCCATGGTCTTGTCTACCCCTCTCTGTATGGGTTAGTTTCAAAAAGCGCGATTCGTACGCCTCCTAACGGTAGATATTTTCGGAGCGGGAGTTCGTCGAACGAATATCTCTAGCAGCCTTGGAGTTCGTCAAAAAAACGTCGTCGTTTGTGGAGAGAGAGAATTTCCAATTTTCCGTAGACAGGGGGGATGAAATAGGACCCCTTCTAACTCGTAAAATTGGGAATTTTACCCATACAGAGAGGAGCGCTATATCGAACATTAGAGTAGTAGACTTCAAAGGAGGGTTTCATCTACTTCTGATAAGGTGATCTTTCCCTGGTAATATATCTAGTTTGAAAGCTCACAATCTAGTTTAGATAGAGCGAAGAAAAACTATCTCTCTTCTTTTTATTTTTGAAACAACTAGCTGATTAGAAAAAATGAAATTAAATTTAGTAATAAATGTTGAAGTAGAAGTCGTGATTTGGACAAGAAAATCCATAAATATTTGGTTAATCATTTATGAATAATAATCAGTTAATTACATTGAATATATCATAGAATTCCCGTGGATAATTTCAAATTATGAATAAAGATAAACAGATATTATCTTGTATAAACGCCGACCTCTATGTTGAAGTAATGTTACAGTGACCACCCAATATTTACAATATTTTTCATTGGTTAATATTTTAACGGACAGTGTTTTTTTTGTTTCTTTTCCAGATACTTGTCAATTTCCGGCAGTATGGACGGGGAGCTGGTTTCAAAAAGGTGTCCAAGAACCAATCAAGATATTCAACGGAACAATATCCAGTAAGGGAGACTGTAGACAGGTCGAAGGAGACAAATTTCTCATTGAAAGCAGGTATAGTACTCGACGATTAATATTTTCTTTTGTTTGCCCTGACGCTATATACCTACGGTACATATTACCTCATCAAGTGTCTGCCCTTTTTTAAAGAGAAGATGAAAGATAATTTTATCGTGTTAATTCATACCGAAATGGTCGATAAAAAACCCTAAACATTATCTGGTTCTACATTTGAACAGAAGCCGATGAAACCCTCCTTTGAAGTCTATTACTCCCTGGTCTTGTCTACCCCTCTCTGTATGGGTTATTCTCAAAAGGCGCGATTCGTACGCCTCCTAACGGTAGATGTTTTCGGAGCGGGAGTTCGTCGAGCGAATATCTCTAGCAGCCTTGGAGTTCGTCCAAAAACGTCGTCGTTTGTGGAGAGAGAGAGAATTTCCAATTTTCCGTAGACAGGGGGGATGAAGTAGGACCCCTTCTAACTCGTAAAATTGAGAATTTTACCCATACAGAGAGGAGCGCTATATGGAACATTGGAGTAGTAGACTTCAAAGGAGGGTTTCATCGGCTTCTGATTTGAACGAAATTTGAAACGGTATGCTAACCATATCTCTGTAGTGCGCTTCAATATATAATTTTTATTCCCAAGGGTGTATTAAATGTTTTTTTTTCTTTTTGAAGAAATAATTTGAAAAAAATTTTCAATTCATCCTCCCTTTAGTAAGATAGGTTTAAGTGCGCAAGGTATTGAGATTCCCTTTTCGCAGCTCGATTTTTTGACGATAATTAATCTGATCATTTTTGACAAGCGCTTAATTATACTCGAAACGTTAATTAGCGATAATGACTTAATTGGGTTTTGTGTCCAAAGAGTTTATAAAGTGATTTTGTCGTTTTATTTCCCCCAGATTTCGTCTCCCCTTCTTGCTTTTCGTCGGTGTGTTTATACTCCATATAATATATATTTATCTCAATTATATTCAATCCAGGAAGACAGTTTTTTTTTTTTTTTTGGTCTCGCTTCTTGATAATTGATTTCTTTTGATTGTTATTTCCTTACAAGTGGGCCCGCCTTCTTTCGCGCGGAAGAAATATGAAGGTTCAACCAAAATCATTTATCTTTCCCGATTTATTTCTTTTTCTTATTTTACTTAAAATAAAAAATAGTGAAGAATCTTCGAAACGGAACGTTATATCATTTCTTCGGTGCTTCTGTCACTTTCCTCCTATCTTTTTTTATTTTTAGTTTTTTTTTAGTTCTTGTTAGTTTTAAAGGGATAACGAAACTATTAAAATTATATATTTATTTTTAATGGGATTTTAAATTTAATAAATTTATACGAAATTAAGAGTCAAGTATTCGACGTAGAATAAACTTAGAAGTCGGGGTTTGTACAAAATAATTCCAGAAGCCGATGAAACCCTCCTTTGAAGTCTATTACTCCCGGGTCTTGTTTACCCCTCTCTGTATGGGTTATTCTCAAAAGGCGCGATTCGTACGCCTCCTAACGGTAGATGTTTTCGGAGGGGGAGTTCGTCGAGCGAATATCTCTAGCAGCCTCGGAGTTCGTCCAAAAACGTCGTCGTTTGTGGAGAGAGAGAATTTCCAATTTTCCGTAGACAGGGGGGATGAAGTAGGACCCCTTCTAACTCGTAAAATTGGGAATTTTACCCATACAGAGAGGAGCGCTATATGGAACATTGGAGTAGTAGACTTCAAAGGAGGGTTTCATCGGCTTCTGATAATTCTGATTAATTTAGTTTTGTACGTAATTTGAAATTATCCACCTGAAGTCCTTGATAAATCCAATGTAATCTGATTATTATTCAAATATTTGTGGATTATTTAAGTCCAAACACCGACCTATAAATATACTAATATTTTAAATTATCGAAGTAGGATTTTTTAAAAGAAATTACTGTTGCACTAAAAACATTTTTTGAGTCAATTAAACTACAGATATTGCATGACAAGCAACGGAATCTAGCTGACTAGTTTTGAACTATGAATCATTAATTATAAATAAATTATTTTCATCGCCTGAAATTTACTTTCCCTGGTTTTTGTTTTGCAGGTTAAGTTTTCAAATAAATTCTTATTATCATCTACAGTGTCACAGTCTGATAGAACCAGAAGCCGATGAAACCCTCCTTTGAAGTTTACTACTCCAATGTTCCATATAGCGCTCCTCTCTGT
Organism: Odiellus spinosus; assembly: GCA_963920705.1. NCBI lineage: Eukaryota > Metazoa > Arthropoda > Arachnida > Opiliones > Phalangiidae > Odiellus > Odiellus spinosus. The sequence continues at coordinate 13,473,623 of OY987237.1, read as the reverse complement.
ATGGGTAAAATTCCCAATTTTACGAGTTAGAAGGGGTCCTACTTCATCCCCCCTGTCTACGGAAAATTGGAAATTCTCTCTCCACAAACGACGACGTTTTTTGGACGAACTCCGAGGCTGCTAGAGATATTTGCTCGACGAACTCCCGCTCCGAAAACATCTACCGTTAGGAGGCGTACGAATCGCGCCTTTTGAGAATAACCCATACAGAGAGGGGTAGACAAGACCCGGGAGTAATAGACTACAAATGAGGGTTTCATCGGCTTCTGATAGAACCTATTTAGTTTCACTATCCCTTTAAAAAGGAATTGGGAGAAAAGGAAGTAGCAGTTCAGACTAAACGTACTCGTGGAATAGTTTGTTACGATTATAGTGGTATAAACTTGTTTCTGGCCAGATGAATTCCCTCTTTCTCAAAACCATCAGTCTATCTTTCGAATACGAAAGAAAGATTCCGATTCGGACGACAGATCTCGTGGCTCCTAGCCAAGATAGCGAGCTCTTTGTTTCTCATACAGTTTATGCACTAGGGTATATACGTTTCTCTCCCAAACTGCAACTGAAACAAAACCATTTGATAGACAATTTCCTCCTTTCGTTGGATATCTATATAATCCCGCTTAAAATGCAATCATATTTTGGTACCAACTTATCGACAGAACCCTTTTGTTTTGTCAAAGATAAGCGTCACTATTGTTAGGATAGCGGAAAGTTACATCTTTAATTTAAAACCGATTCAATTTTAAAGAGAAGGTGTCACCATTTTCTTTATAATTTTACACGTTAAAAAGAAAGTCACGAAATTATTTAATTATATTATACTGTAAAACGTTATTATTATGGTATGATTTTAAAAATTTATTTGTTTTTCAACGATGTTTTACCACGCTTAACTTCGGAATTGAATGTTAGTTAATTGGGATTTTTAATCATCTACAGACTAATAGAGAATTCGTAAACTTATACTTAAAAACAGAAGCCGATGAAACCCTCCTTTGAAGTATATTACTCCCGGGTCTTGTCTACCCCTCTCTGTATGGGTTATTCTCAAAAGGCGCGATTCGTACGCCTCCTAACGGTAGATGTTTTCGGAGCGGGAGCTCGTCGAGCGAATATCTCTAGCAGCCTTGGAGTTCGTCCAAAAACGTCGTCGTTTGTGGAGAGAGAGAATTTTTAAATTTTCCGTAGACAGGGGGGTATGAAGTAGGACCCCTTCTAACTCGTAAAATTGAGAATTTTACCCATACAGAGAGGAGCGCTATATGGAACATTGGAGTAGTAGACTTCAAAGGAGGGTTTCATCGGCTTCTGACACTACGTATAACTGGTAACATTTTGCAACACTTGTCGTCTGCTCTGACGATCTAGGAAGATATATACTGTCTGTTTCTGGCCAACATGGGAGAAAGACTAATGATACAGTCAAATATTCATTTTAACACACTTAAATTCATCTTTAAAACAATATCATATGTAAAAATTGACAATGGCGAAAGGTCAGAAACTTTTATAAAACCAAGGCTACTAAATCTGATCCCTTAGGTGATTTTCTCCTATTCGAAAAGAAGTCTCTGTCAGTCAGTTCAGTCTGGTGTTGAAACTTCAATGCTATCTTATAATTAGAAATATACCCCTAGCTGTATTTTTTTTCTGGCCCTTACTCTTGGTTTCGTGATGTCTGTGTTCTTCGTGTTCCAATCGAGATTATTGATTTTTGTTTTTCTCCTTCTTTATTTTACGCGGGGTTGAATGCAATCTGCGGTTTTCTTTTTACAAGTTCTTCTTCTTCTTCTTTGTCGGTGTCTTTCCCGTCTCCATTTTTAGTATAGCATCTCATTTCGCTAATTGTGCCCAGACAAAAACGTGCCCAGCATCAGATACTGTTCCCCACCAATGATTACATTTCTATTACAAGTCTTATATAAGCTAGAATTCCTCTGAAAGTTTTTTGGCACCTTATCCGAGAGTCATTGTTTGATTTCACCTTTAAATTTGAACTTTGTTGTTCAAAAATCTTACAAATATCAGAAGCCGATGAAACCTTCCTTTGAAGTCTATTACTCCCGGGTCTTGTCTAACCTCTCTGTATGGGTTATTCTGAAAAGGCGCGATTCGTACGCCTCCTAACGGTAGATGTTTTCGGAGCGAGAGCTCGTCGAGAAAATATCTCTAGCAGCCTCGGAGTTCGTCCAAAAAACGTCGTCGTTTGTGGAGAGAATTTCCAATTTTGCGTAGACAGGGGGGATGAAGTAGGACCCCTTCTAACTCGTAAAATTGGGAATTTTACCCATACAGAGAGGAGCGCTATATCGGCTTCTGCAAATATCTTATATAAATAAATATGGTCTGATTTTTTTTTTCGTTAAATTTGAATTGGGGTAGTAGAACCATGTTCCTACCAATTTCATTATATCTAAATTATTAAAGTTAGGCTATCACGGGTTTATTATATAGTATTTTTGGAAAGATTGCTGAAAAACGAACGTTATATTGTTATTACTTTGGTGTTATCTGTTTCGTGAAAGCTCTTAAACCATAAAGTACCTTTTATTTAAATCTTAATATTTTTTTCCACATTTTACAAGCCTTAGCAATCTCTCATCTCATCACACGAGTTAATTAACTAGCTCTTTTTTAAATCAACAATACAAAACTCAAACCACAAATGAATCTTAAATTTCAATTCGATCGTTACTGACTTTAACCTCCTAATACTCAATTTCCAAATTAAATAAAATTATAGTAAACACAAACATAATCAAGTCTGTAATTGCGGTCAATTAACGAAACCGTACGCGTACGTTTAGATTTAAAATTAAATTTACAGGCGAGTAGCCAAATATGCTCGTCGCTTCTACTGGTTAATTAAGCCTAACATCTCCTAGTACAAATCTCATTTTATGTTCATTTTCTTTACATTTTGGGTATATACGCTAAGCGATTGAGTGTCTAGAATTAAAGCTTAGCCTGGAGAGCCATTAAATGGAGCGAAAACTTTGCGCGCAATAGTGTCTTTGTTTTGAAACATTTTCCTTCTAGCAGACCTATCATTTTGACCTTACGCCATTTTTAAAGTCCTTGTGACACGATTTTAGGAATAAAGCCTCGTTCACACTTGAAGGCAAAATCGGTTCCAAAACCAGTTCGAAGCGTTTTCCGTTTTCCCTGGTTCACACGCTGACAAGACGGTTCGCGGCCGTTCGCCCCGGTTCGACTTAAGCCAAGGCTTAGCGTCGTTTTAAAAAATGCCCAGAATTTAAAATTTTTAAATAGTTATCTCAAACTAATTAGTAAATCGTGTTTGTAACTCGTTGGTTAATAATTTTTGACAGAAAGTATAATTTTAATCGCGTTATTTTAAGATTTATCAGCAAATTTGTCTCCCCGCCTCGTTATTTTCAAAGCGGATTGAACCGAAGCGACTTGGCCAAGCTGCTTCCCGAACCAACACGAACTGATTTCTCACGTTGGTTTGATAACCAGTTATAGAAATAGAACCGCAACGAAGCGCATTTAGGCCTATGTATGAACGAGGCTTATGGGAACCCGGTTATATTTTGTTTATTGTTCTATATTTATTTGTGAAAATATTTAGAAGAACGAATGTTTCCATTGTTTATTTTGCAAAAATCTATCTTCACACATTCGATTTTGGGGTGGCGCTGGTTACCTATGAACCTATAGCGCTTGGGCCTTTGTGTTTAAGTTTTTTTCAATTTCCTTTTAGTAAGTTTGGAACTGAATTAATTTAGTTTATTATTTGTAATTTGACGTTTGGATAGACTAGATATTTAATGAAATGTTTGTTTTGTAACCTCGTTTATTTTAATTGCAATTAGTAACTTGTTTAGAAATTAAATGTAAATTAGTTTTCCTCTTGGATATACTTTAAATCAGGTTTTGTCAGTGCACCATCGAGAATATGACGCATATTCAAATTGTAACAATTTAATTGCCTGCGTATAGTCTGATTTTTATCGAAAGTCGTGTAGTATTTTATAAAATGTGTCCGGAGGTTGACGTCATTCTCTTCGAGGAATGTCAAAACCTGATTTGTTAATAGACTAGTTGCTTTCTTTTGGTTTTAAAGCTTGTCACCTTAACTTTGAGGATAAATCTGGGCGGTAGAATTAAATATAAACCTCCCAAATAACACCCCTTTAAGTACATCCACACACACACAGTGCACACGGCGTTACGCACATTCGCTAATTTCTCTTTTGGACGTCGTTCATTCTAAACGACCCTCTTTTCTAGTTCAGGCTGCTGCGCTTAAAATCGTTTTCCTCGAACTTACATCCCCTCTCTCTTGACTGCCTTTATTCGCTAACTAGAAGTCCATAAACCTCGGGTTTGCTCGGATTAATCTAAAGTATAATTACCCCCCAACCCCGATATCCCACCCTTCCTTTTGCCGAAAATTAAGGCAAACCCTCGTCTATATATTCAAATTACTAATTACGATATAGCGAGATTAAACTCGTTAATGTTTCGGGAATAGAAAGTGGATGGACCCTGCTCGATTATGACTCGAGTGTTAGCTAGGGCATATACCCTAGCTAACGGAAGCTTTCCTCCTCTAGACAAACAAGTGAATTCATTTAAAGGGAATATGAATACTGAATCGAAATCTTCATTCTTTTATTGGCTTCTTCGCTCTTAAATTATCCTTTACAACCTTTTCCTTGGCCCCTATACTAGCTGGATATAAATCTTGAGATACAAGCGTATCAAAATCACCCCTTTTTTTAATGAATTCGTTATTCAGTGACGACCATTTCCACGTAAGAGAAATATGGAACTTTCCACCAAAGTTTTTTATAAGCTTCTGCTACTGTGCGCTAATTTTATAATACCTTAATTCAGAAGTAGATGAAACCCTCCTTTGAAGTCTACTACTCTAATGTTCGATATAGCGCTCCTCTCTGTATGGGTAAAATTCCCAATTTTACGAGATCGGAGGGGTCCTACTTCGTACCCCCCTGTCTACGGAAAATTGGAAATTCTCTCTCTCCACAAACGACGACGTTTTTTTTTGACGAACTCCAAGGCTGCTAGAGATATTCGTTCGACGATCTCCCGCTCCGAAAACATCTACCGTTAGGAGGCGTACGAATCGCGCCTTTTGAGAATAACCCATGCAGAGAGGGGTAGACAAGACCATGGAGTAATAGACTTCAAAGGAGGGTTTCATCGGCTTCTGCTTAATTTTAATTGATAATTTATTACGTTTCGGCTATGATATTTAACATCGTGTATCCATCCACTTTAACATTTAATATTGAACGAACTCATCTTGAATAAAGGAATAGCTTTATTTAAATTTTAGCACACTTTACCAAATATTTTTGTTGAGTTATAATATCTTTAGGATTCAAAATGTGCTCGTTTTAAAAAAAATTTTACGTAAGCTGTGGTGGATGTATACGCAATGTTAAACCTTATAGCAATAAAAATAGTCCTGGCAAACTCTAATATAACATCATATTTTAAATTGGAAAATAGCGGGAAATTAATATATACCATTGTAAAATATTCTGTTTACAATAAATCAAAAGCTCTAGGAGAATACTTCGCAATGTTAAACCTCATAGAAGAAAAAACTAGTTTTGTGCATGCTCTTGATCATGAGTTATACACGAGTAATAATTTGATATGTAGAACTTTTCCTGCCCTATCTGCCATTGAAAATCGTTTCTGCCGTACCTTCATCTGACAAATGTAATTTCACCAGGCTTCTATAATAGCTCATTTAATTTAATTAGCTTTGTCACCCGCGACGTAGTTTTCGCGCTAATTGTCTTTCTGAAATGGTTCACTTTCATCCCCTCCCTAATTTGGGTCTAGATTTCAGCCAATTAAAAGCTACGCTTCCAGTTATAACTCTTATAGTTGTATCTGAAACTAATGTAAGGTCTACGCTAAATCGTACGGAACTCTCGTACTGACCCTTCTGGAAACTCTCATCTCTTCCAGAAGCTATATAGGAAAACGTATACTAGAGTTTTGTTAAGTTAGCCATTTTGTCCGAAATTCAGTCGATAGTCGATTTTCCACAAAACGGGAAACCGTTTCCCTTCACTCGTTTGGTTCAAAAACCCAGCTGAGTGTGTGTTTTCATTGGCTATAAAGGCCAAGCTCGCCTTAATCTATCATTTTGGTTTCTTAAAGGGCAACACTCTTAAATGTACGTGTTTTGGCCCAAAAATATTCTGGGCCATGAAACGATGAAATCACTGACACATAAAATAGGCTTAGCGGGATTCATAGAAATCCTGAATTGCCACCGTGTTAAGGTCTAGCGACCAATGAACAAATGCCGTCTCCACGAGACTTACAATCGCTAGAACTTATACGCGAATAAATCAGGATCTCCATGAATCCCGCTAAGCCTATTTTCCGGGTATAAGTTTTAAATTGATTTCTAGTTTAATATTTGTTCGTAAATTTTTTTAATGGCGGATTAAGCCTATTTAAACACTAAGGAATTGATAAAAATCACTTGTTGTTAGGTTGCATTCAAGAATATGTTATACTTCACTTACATTTATACCAGAAGCCGATGAAACCCTCCTTTGAAGTCTACTACTCCAATGTTCCATATAGCGCTCCTCTCTGTATGGGTAAAATTCCCAATTTTACGAGTTAGAAGGGGTCCTACTTCATCCCCCCTGTCTACGGAAAATTGGAAATTCTCTCTCTCTCCACAAACGACGACGTTTTTTGGACGAACTCCGAGGCTGCTAGAGATATTCGCTCGACGAGCTCCCGCTCCGAAAACATCTACCGTTAGGAGGCGTACGAATCGCGCCTTTTGAGAATAACCCATACAGAGAGGGGTAGACAAGACCCGGGAGTAATAGACTTCAAAGGAGGGTTTCATCTGCGTCTGATTTATACTTAAACCCAACCTTTATAAATTAATTTAAACACGAAAAATGTGTCCAATAATTAAGGAATGCTGTTTTTGGTTTCAACTCATGTTTTCCCTTTAAAGATATAACCTCTAGCGTATCCTTTTTCTTGTTGAAAACTAAAATTGATTCTAAATTACGTAGCTAGAATTGGATCGAATTAATACCGACTGTTCGTTTCCGCAATTTTGTGTCATTCTCTTTCTCTCCCCCTCTTTTTCCATAAACTTTTCTCCGTTTCACTGGTAAATTTATTTATTTCCTTTTGGAAATCGTTAACACGAAAATGTCACTTTTTTTACCGCTGCAGCCGAACGAAGTCGAAATAGAACTAAAATTCATCTGTTTCTCTTGTTTTGCTTTTGGTTGATGTGGTATTATAACTGAAGAGTTCTAAAATCGACTCCATATTTAAAAAAAAGACGAAATAGATAGGGTTAATGTCTAATTATGATAATTATATAATCCTGGTAGAAAGAAAGGTTTTTAATAAGTAGACTTAACCCGTTCAATACGAAATGTAATTTAAAATTAAGGGTAATAATTTTGGATAACTTAAGAGTCTGATTCTAATTCAAACGCTCCTTTTTTTTACCACACTTAAAGGGAGAATGCAACCTAACAACTAGGCTTAGCTGAATTCATTGAGATCCTGAATGTCTTCGGCCAATGAGCAAAGGCCCGTCGTTAAGGCGAGATCTTGAGACTTCAAATAACATTCGATTGGTCGCTGACCCTTCAATGCGAAGAAATTTAAGATCTCCCATCTCCATGAATCTAGCTAAGCCTATTTTGATGGTTAGTTTTAAATTTATTTCTAGTTTAATATTTGTTTTTAAAAATTTTTATTGGTGGATTAGGCCTATTTAAACGATAAGAAATCGATAGAAAAAGCATTTCTTAGGTTACATTCTCCCTTTAAAAAAGCCAATACCCGAGTAGAGTATACTAGTAGAGTAAAATAAAAATAAAATCATTTATACTGATCAAATGGAGTTGACACCGACTCTTTTCTAATCTGTGAAGTTTAACATTGTGTATCAATCCGCCTCAGCTTTTCCTATTATTCCAACTCCTCTGGAATAAGTACAATTCATTTAAAGAATTAAATTTATTATTTAATAAATTATTTGCTTTTAATGAAAAGTATTTTTACAATTTTTTTTTTTATTCTTTCCAGAGCTGAAAGATGTTTTCGATGTGTAGTGATTCACGCAAAACACGTGAATGTTTTACAGTACAAAGAAAGTAAGTTTTCATTTTTGGACGCCACGGTATCCAATATCATGTTTTCAATGAAAAATATTCAAGAAGTAAATATGTTCAATATGTTTTCTCTCTTTTTAGCGTTTTGTTCACCGTCGCATAGTCTAAGTTTGGAGTCTCTGTGTAGCGAAATCAACGGAGATGCTCCGTTATTTTCCGTGTTTAGGCGTAAGTTTTTTTTATTAAACCGCTGAGTTTGTTAAAAATCACGACAAATTGAGCTTCAATCCGATGTCATTGCCTTTTCTTGTAGTAAATACTCCACCAGTGGCGTGTCCGTTTCACGGTCCATTCACGTTCACGTATAGCAGAGGACAGGGCGAGTGTAACCATCCAGTATCTTCGGTCGAATCGTGTACCGTCGATTCCAGACTCCTGTTCAGGTTCCAAGCGTGCGCCGACGTCATTAGATCCGAAAGTCGAGGTCAGATCAGTATTAATAATCTTTCTCTCTAAATATATTTCACTGGGGTCCTGAAGGGCAATTACTCGTGGTAAATATTAGGATATATCTTAATTATTATGGGTGGTTACTTGTGGTAATCCACATTGTAGGACATATCTTATAACTATTAGATGACAATTGTGGGAAATATGTTTTTTATGAAACATCTTAAAGGAGTCCTTCACGGCCGTGGCGTCCCCCCCCCCCCCCTGTTTTTTCAAAAGTCGGTCTTCCAAAAATTGCCCACTGCATGTCTTTGGCGCCCCAGTAGTATATATCTATTAAGTAGTATAGAAGGGAGGGTCGCTAAAAACTGAGGGGGGAAGCAGTAGACATGAGGGAGCCGCCAAGGCAGTGAAGGACTCCTTTAAGTATGGGTTTCGTAATTACTCGTGGTAGATATTAGAACATATCTTAAATCTAGGACACGTGTCAAGGTAATTGTGTTGAACTGTAGGATATAACGTAACAATAGTGGATAATTACATACTGTAATATTAGGGTATATTTTAGTTGTTGATCACAATTACTCGTGGTAAATAGAGGGACATGTCTTAGCTGTTGTGAATTCTAAAGGACTTTTCAGATAATATCGTTAAAGAACATCCTAGGCAAAATACAACGCCAAAAACGCGATAAACTCTATCCGCCTGTGGCCAGATATTTACTGTACTTGAAATTGACTTCCAGAAACAACAGATACGAACAAATCCTTTATTAGTCGCCCCTTTACCGAGTATTGCTTTCGTGATTTTGACCTCGAAAGAGATGTCGCTAAAACTTTTCTTCGTTCGCGTTTAGTTCCAAATACCGGAAGTCATTCTTTATTTCGTCGTGGTCCTCTTTTCCAAGTTGTACTTACGGGTTTTGGGGTTGATCTAGCAGAGCTATATATCTTTCCTCGGCGGAAACCACGCACTATACGCTATATAGACTGAAAGTATATAACTTATAAGTCTTAAAAGATACAGTCTTAAATCTAACGTATTTAAGAGCTTTTAGACACGCGATCCACGTGCTTAACTTGACTTTGTTTTGTTAATAAATTTGTAACAATAACGGAAGACTATTCACACACGACCTCGTAATCTTTTTCGAAGAATTAAATCTGTGCACCTAAAATATTTTTTTTATGAAATGGAGGTTGAATAGGAAAATGAAGTAATTTAGTTATTCTGCTTTTATAAAAATAAGACGTGTTTGGCGTAGTAAAAAATTCGTGAAGTGTCATACTCAAACAAGGTTTATTTTTAATAGTAGAATCGTTGAAAAAACACTTGATTTTCCTCTTCGCCCTCCCTTTAATTTCAAATAAATGTTAATCTTACTTGAAAAGTAGGCTTAGCTGCGATTCGATGCATAATTAAAACTACGCCCGCAAAGAGCCCTTGCAATTTACGAATACGTTTGGCCAGGTTGTTGGTATTTAAATTGTTGATTCTCCTTTATCTTAACTACTTAAATTTGGTTCTAACGCAGTGGAAGAACTGGTGTGTTTGGCCGTTTGGAAAGAAGGCTCAACGCGATATTTCGTGGGGAAACTGGAGCATAAAATGGCCATGACAGACGAAGACAAACTTCGTTGTTTCGTCTACGAAAGAGAGAAAGATCATCCTGGAGTTTTACTTTCTCAATCTGGTGACGCCACTTGCGATGGTCTCTTACTAGCCACCGAGGGATCTCGCACTATGAAACTAACTAAAGGTAAAGGGCAAAGAATTGATAACTTCAGTCTACGTCAGTTGAAGCTCTTATTTCATTTACACTTTTACTACCATCGTGTTTTTTCTAATTCTCTGACCAAATATCTTACAGTAAGTCACCAGCACGCCAAATGCGCGTTCCCTTTATGGATGACGACGCACAAGCATTGGCGCACGTTGGACGGCAGTCAAAAGTACGAATTCGGACATCGGAACAACACTTTTCGCGTGGTCAACGCCACCGACGAAGAAATGGAGTTACGAGTGGCCTGTACTCACGAAGATAGTTCTTCGGACGATCTCGTCCAAATTGTCGTTCATTCCACGTCCGGCTGGTAAGAATTTAATCACGCCAAGCTCGTCAAGAGTCGTTTGACCAGAATTGTAATTGAACTTACCAAAAAAAAAATTAGCAAAAGTGGCTACGCCTGCATGCGTATCCACAAACGAGCCAACCACGTCATCGAGGTCCAATTCGGGGCGCAGGTAGCCAAGACGAATGACGCTTGTTTACCTTACCACTTTGATCCGAAAGTCGCGACTTTTCTCACTCTTACCAGTAAGTACTTAAGTCTTTCACTCGAATTTTTGAGGATAACTTTAAATGTTTTATTTTTTAGCCGGGGTACCTGAGACTGGAGTTTGTCCTCTAACGGGAATTTATTCTATGGACGGAGCGCATCCTCAACTTGTCCCTATTTTGTCTCCTGAAGCGAGTCATATTCACTTGTCAAACGAGCATCGTGGTTCCGGCGGCGGTGGCGGAAACGGGGAAGTCATGGGATCGACTGCCGGTCTAACCAGCGCCGCTAATAGGTGCAATGCCAAATCCACAGTGACCGCTGGTTGCGAATCAGCTGACAAAATAAAGTTCCTGGCTGAATGCGCCTCCGACTCCAGGACGAAAGGTAAGATTATGAGTTTTTCTAGAGTAGAGGGTACGATTTTCTGGTTATTATCGAGTTTGATCGATTATTTTTTAACCATTGTGAATATGTTCTCGCAGCGTTTCAGTGCCACGGGAGCTGGGAAGAGAATGGTACATTCTTCCTTATCGCGTCCGCTGTCGACTCCCGTAAACGTTACTGCATGGTAAACACATTCCACATCTTAACAACTGTCAGAAGCCGAAAGGAGGGTTTCATCGGCTTCTGCAACTGTGAATTATGACTAAATATTTGTCTTTGTATATTTTACCGGCAGACTTTCACCGAAAACGACAAGTTTATGCAATTTTCTGGTAGCCAAGATTCCTGCATCAGGAGTGTACCTTTCGCCAGAGATTTTATTACGTTTAACGTTACCACCAAAGGTAAGATTTCTTACATTATTCGCTTCATCCCTTACATTTGTCCACGCGAAAGCCAATCAGGGTGGTATTATATACTTCTTCACTCGAACTTCTATCTGGTTGGGTTGAATTTGAGTTAACATCAACGTTTATCTTGTTGGATTGTATTCGAGTTTCGCCAAAGTAGATCTGGTTGGATTATATTTCTGTTCTTGAAAGACTATCTTGTTGTATCATATTTTCTCGTTCTAAAGTCTATAGATAGGTCATGCGTGTAAGAAAAACGATCATTCAGACGCGTGAACATGCTACTCACGCGTGTAAATGTATCTTTCCAATATAGTAATATGTTTAATCTTAACTAATACTTGAATGAACATACGCAACAATCACTGTGAGTAATATTTGCTAATGGTGAAATCTATCGTATTATATTTAAAAAGTTAATAATACTGGTTATGGTTATGAAAAAAGTTAAGTGTAAATGAAGTTTGTTTAAGTTTAATGTATATATTTGTTTTCTGTCTTTTCTAATATAATAAAATTTAATTTCACAGGCATGTGTAGCGCTACCAACACGGCTTCAACCCTCCATATCAATTCCTGGACTGTTGTTTTGTTCCTGACGGCCAATATTTTGGCAACATTGGTCAATCTGAGGCCAAAACTCTCGACAAAGTTAAATCGGTGACAAAATCGCACGCGGTTTTAAGCAAACGTTGATAAGAAAAATAAAAAAGAAAAAAAAAAATACAAAAAATTAGATCCGCGACGTAAAAAGTGACGTTGAAAACGATATAATAAGTTTCCTCCCACGAGATTTATAGAATCTTTGCATTACGCGGTACAACGCTCAGATACAAACAAAAAAACCGAAACAATACGAAGAGAAAAGCTTATATATCGACTTTGATTAAAGCCAATGATATTCGCGCGTCTAATGTTATGTGAATAAATATATACATATATAAATATATTGAGGAAAAAAAAAAAAGGCTCCGAATCCTAAAACTAGTGTTTCATCAAGCTGCTGAACTTCAATTCTAAATACCTTACCCATCCTTTGCTGGCTTTTTATAAAAGTTTGAGAGAGAGAGAGAAAAAATTAATTATTCGCGCGAATCAAAATAAGTGCGGAGAACGCAAAACTGATTGTGGACTTGTATAAAGAACGAAAATTGAACTTATATTGTAGGATATTGTAGAGTACTATTTAAAAAACAAACAATGATTGACTCAAAAAGTAATAAGAACTATCGTAAATATATATACGTATATATTAGAAAAATTCAGCTGTACTCTTGACAAAATTTGAAAATTTGGCAAAAAAAGAAAAGCGCACCGGTTGAAAATTTTGGGGTGTGCGAGCGCTTGATCAAGCTTCGAGCCCAAAGCTCGAGACCAGAGCTCCGCTCCAAGCTTGATAACGAAAATTTCAGAGCGCAAACTCTGCTCGAAATCTGAAAAATATGGCTCGCATACCTCTACTTAAATTAAAACCAAACGCTTTTTAAAAATCTAAATTTTTGTATAGAGACAGGTTATTTTTTTTTTTTTCTGCCGCTGCGCCAATTTTTCATAAACTTTTTAGATGGAAATCATGGAATGAATGTGATGCGCTGTGAAAATGTGACGCTAAAGTTAAATTTGTTTTAACTTTGTTCTTATCACTATGTTTATAATTTTTACGTATTATATCCAAATTTTTTTTTATATTTTTAGTAGAACGTTTAAAATACGTTTTGTTTAACCGTTAAATAGGGGTGGATATGAAAAATCAATACGAAATTGAATTTTTTTTTTACCACTATATCTGGCGCAAAAATTTGGATTTGGAGTAAAACTTTAATACTTGACGCAAAAATGTTCTTTTCATTTTTTCCTTCAAAAAAATTTGATTTAGTCCCAACAATAAATTAACATTTATCACAAATATTTACGAAATTTCAGCACCAAAACATAAATTTTAACTTTCTTGCCAATTATATTTTATAATTTCGCGACACCTTGTTCGCGAAAAATTGAAAAAAAAATATATTTAGCCTCAAAAATAAACTTTTTACATCAAATCCAAATATGTTAGTTAAATATAATTTTTGTTTCTTCAATTTTGTGATATTGGTATCGGTATCCCTTGAATTACGATAATGTTCAACACTATCGGAAATATTTCAAATAGACGATTCCCAAATCGCCAATCTCTAATAAACAATTGTAAATTGTTTTTAGACGGTACAAATTTGAAGGGGTTAAGAAAAACCAAATATCGATGATCCTATTTCAAGCAAATAAATTATCGTTTGAAGATTAAAACTAATTTTTAAAGAAAATGGGACGAAATGGTAAAAAAATTTAATAATTATTTACTGTGATACGAGTTGATTTCATCTTCGTTGAAAATTATTTTCTCGCAAGTTTAAGCGAAGAGTTTGGAATTAAAAAAAAAAATTAAATTTAAATACATATCGCTTATTAATTGAAAAAAAAAATAAATAAAAAATAAATTAAAATAAATTTTGAATTTAAAATGAATGAGAAGTGAGAACGAGGTAATTTATAAGAGAAAGAAGACAAAACTTGTAAATAATGTTAATTAGGATGGGTAAATATGTTAAGACGAATCTGTCCCGTAATGGGGTTGTTACTAGAACGGCTCCAGATCGATGAAAATATCATAATAGGTAAAATTAAAAGGTGCCTTGAAGTATAAAAAAAAAAAAAAAAAGAATCCTCCTTTTGTTTGTATAGTAGGCTAAAGCATGCCAGCGTAGAGAAATGTCGAAAAAAAAGTTTTTTAAAAATTGCTCCCATCAGAATGTTAATAGCGATGCTGATGGTGCTCAAATAAAAATAAAAATGGCTTAGAAAATATTGGTCAGCGTTTTTTTTTTTTATCATTTTTACTTTCGTATTTTCAAAAAAACAAAAGGGTTAGTATTCCTTTTAATTAGTTTTATCGTAGTTTAATAATTAAAACTCTTTCGAAAAGATGACTCGCGAACAATTTTGAAGGTAATAGTTGGGCCTAATAATACAGTTATGGTCAAGCATTATATATGGGCGTGATTAACGAGTTAATAGCTAACTAATGTAAAAATATTTTTACTCTTCACGAATAAAAGGTAAGGCGAGATGAAACGGCGCTGTTTCCCAGCGATATCGGCGAAGAAAGATGAGGGACAACTCGGAGATGTTCATTATTCATGGAGGTAAGTTTGGCTACTCTGTATTATCGTGTTCTTATCTTTGATAATAATTATATCCTTATTATTTAATTTGCGTATGGACGACGGCTGTTTGGTGGAAGACGATTGCGCTGTTTTATTTTCAAAAAGGGGGTGTTTTATTTTCAAAAAGGGGTGTTTTATTTTCAAAAAAGGGGTGTTTTATTTTCAAAAAAAGGGAGATGTTTTATTTTCAAAAAAGGGGTGTTTTATTTTCAAAAAAGGGGTGTTTTATTTTCAAAAAAGCGGTGTTTTATTTTCAAAAAAGGGGTGTTTTATTTTCAAATAGGGGATGTTTTATTTTCAAATAGGGGGTGTTTTATTTTCAAAAAGGGGGTGTTTTATTTTCAAAAAGGGGGTGTTTTATTTTCAAAAAGGGGGTGTTTTATTTTCAAAAAGGGGGTGTTTTATTTTCAAAAAGGGGGTGTTTTATTTTCAAAAAGGGGGTGTATTTTTAATTAATTTTTTTTACAGGGGGGTGTATTTTTACAGGGGGTGTATTTTTAATTTATTTTTTTACAGGGGGTGTATTTTTTCAGGGGGTGTATTTTTACAGAGAGTGTTTTTTAATTAATTTTTTTTATAGGGGGTGTTTTTTTAATTAATTTTTTTTACAGGGGGTGTATTTTTACAGGGGGTGTATTTTTACAGGGGGTGTATTTTTACAAGGGGTGTGTTTTTACAGGTGGTGTATTTTTACAGGGGGTGTATTTTTACAGGGGTGTATTTTTACAGGTGGAATATTTTTACAGGGGGTGTATTTTTACAGGAGGTGTATTTTTAATTTATTTTTTTACAGGGGGTGTATTTTTACCGGGGGTGTATTTTTAATTTATTTTTTTACAGGGGGTGTATTTTTACAGGGGGTGTATTTTTACAGGGGGTGTATTTTTACTGTGGGTGTATTTTTACAGGGGGTGTATTTTTACAGGGGGTGTATTTTTACAGGGGGTGTATTTTTACAGGGGGTGTATTTTTACAGGGGGTGTATTTTTACAAGGGGTGTGTTTTTACAGGTGGTGTATTTTTACAGGTGGTGTATTTTTACAGGGGGTGTATTTTCAAAAAGGGGGTGTTTTATTTTCAAAAAGGGAGTGTTTTATTTTCAAAAAGGGGGTGTTTTATTTTCAAAAAGGTAGTGTTTTATTTTCAAAAAGGTAGTGTTTTATTTTCTAAAAGGGGGTGTTTTATTTTCAAAAAGGGGGTGTTTTATTTTCAAAAAGGGGGTGTTTTATTTTCAAAGAGGAGTGTTTTATTTTCAAAGAGGGGGTGTTTTATTTTCAAAAAGGGGGTGTTTTATTTTCAAAATGGGGGTGTTTTATTTTCAAAAAGGGGGTGTTTTATTTTCAAAAAGGGGGTGTATTTTTAATTTATTTTTTTACAGGGGGTGTATTTTTACAGGGGGTGTATTTTTACAGGAGGTGTATTTTTACAGGGGGTGTATTTTTAATTTATTTTTTTACAGGTGGTGTATTTTTACAGGGGGTGTATTTTTACAGGGGGTGTATTTTTACAGGGGGTGTATTTTCAAAAAGGGGGTGTTTTATTTTCAAATAGGGGCTGTTTTATTTTCAAAGAGGGGGTGTTTTATTTTCAAAAAGGGGGTGTTTTATTTTCAAAATGGGGGTGTTTTATTTTCAAAAAGGGGGTGTTTTATTTTCAAAAAGGGGTGTTTTATTTTCAAAAAGGGGGTGTATTTTTAATTTATTTTTTTACAGGGGGTGTATTTTTACAGGGGGTGTATTTTTACAGGAGGTGTATTTTTACAGGGGGTGTATTTTTAATTTATTTTTTTACAGGTGGTGTATTTTTACAGGGGGTGTATTTTTACAGGGGGTGTATTTTTACAGGGGGTGTATTTTCAAAAAGGGGGTGTTTTATTTTCAAATAGGGGGTGTTTTATATTCAGAAAGGGGGTGATTTATTTTCAGAAATGGGTGTTTTATTTTCAAAAAGGGGCTGTTTTATTTTCAAAAAGGGGGTGTTTTATTTTCAAAAAGGGGGTGTTTTATTTTCAAAAAGGGGTGTTATATTTTCAAAAAGGGGGTGTTTTATTTTCAAAAAGGGGGTGTTTTATTTTCGAAAAGGGGGTGTTTTATTTTCAAAAAAGGGGTGTATTTTTAATTAATTTTTTTTACAGGGGGTGTATTTTTACAGGGGGTGTATTTTTACAGGGGGTGTATTTTTACAGGGGGTGTATTTTTACAAGGGGTGTGTTTTTACAGGTGGTGTATTTTTACAGGGGGTGTATTTTTACAGGGGGTGTATTTTTACAGGGGGTGTATTTTTACAGGGGGTGTATTTTTAATTAATTTTTTACAGGGGGTGTATTTTTACTGGGGGTGTATTTTTACAGGGGGCGTATTTTTACAAGGGGTGTGTTTTTACAGGTGGTGTATTTTTACAGGGGGTGTATTTTTACAGGGGGTGTATTTTCAAAAAGGGGGTGTTTTATTTTCAAATAGGGGCTGTTTTATTTTCAAAAAGGGGGTGTTTTATTTTCAAAAAGGGGGTGTTTTATTTTCAAAAAGGGGGTGTTTTATTTTCAAAAAGGGGTGTTTTATTTTCAAAAAGGGGGTGTTTTATTTTCAAAAAGGGGGTGTTTTATTTTCAAAAAGGGGTGTTTTATTTTCAAAAAGGGGGTGTATTTTTAATTTTTTTTACAGGGGGTGTATTTTTACAGGGGGTGCATTTTTACAGGAGGTGTATTTTTACAGGGGGTGTATTTTTAATTTATTTTTTTACAGGGGGTGTATTTTTACAGGGGGTGTATTTTCAAAAAGGGGGTGTTTTATTTTCAAAAAGGGGTGTTTTATTTTCAAAAAGGGGGTGTATTTTTAATTAATTTTTTTACAGGGGGTGTATTTTTACAGGGGGTGCATTTTTACAGGAGGTGTATTTTTACAGGGGGTGTATTTTTAATTTATTTTTTTACAGGGGGTGTATTTTTACAGGGGGTGTATTTTTTACAAGGGGTGTGTTTTTACAGGTGGTGTATTTTTACAGGGGGTGTATTTTTACAGGGGGTGTATTTTCAGAAAGGGGGTGTTTTATTTTCAAAAAGGGGGTGTTTTATTTTCAAAAAGGGGGTGTTTTATTTTCAAAAAGGGGGTGTTTTATTTTCAAAAAGGGGGTGTTTTATTTTCAAAAAGGGGGTGTTTTATTTTCGAAAAGGGGGTGTTTTATTTTCAAAAAAAGGGGTGTATTTTTAATTAATTTTTTTTTACAGGGGGTGTATTTTTACAGGGGGTGTATTTTTACAGGAGGTGTATTTTTACAGGGGGTGTATTTTTACAGGGGGTGTATTTTTACAGGGGGTGTATTTTTACAGGGGGTGTATTTTTAATTAATTTTTTTACAGGGGGTGTATTTTTACTGGGGGTGTATTTTTACAGGGGGTGTATTTTTACAGGGGGCGTATTTTTACAAGGGGTGTGTTTTTACAGGTGGTGTATTTTTACAGGGGGTGTATTTTTACAGGGGGTGTATTTTCAAAAAGGGGGTGTTTTATTTTCAAATAGGGGCTGTTTTATTTTCAAAAAGGGGGTGTTTTATTTTCAAAAAGGGGGTGTTTTATATTCAGAATGGGGGTGTTTTATTTTCAGAAAGGGGGTGTTTTATTTTCAAAAAGGGGCTGTTTTATTTTCAAAAAGGGGGTGTTTTATTTTCAAAAAGGGGGTGTTTTATTTTCAAAAAGGGGGTGTTTTATTTTCAAAAAGGGGTGTTTTATTTTCAAAAAGGGGGTGTTTTATTTTCGAAAAGGGGGTGTTTTATTTTCGAAAAGGGGGTGTTTTATTTTCAAAAAAGGGGTGTATTTTTAATTAATTTTTTTTACAGGGGGTGTATTTTTACAGGGGGTGTATTTTTACAGGGGGTGTATTTTTACAGGGGGTGTATTTTTACAGGGGGTGTATTTTTGCAGGGGGTGTATTTTTGCAGGGGGTGTATTTTTACAGGGGGTGTATTTTTGCAGGGGGTGTATTTTTACAGGGGGTGTATTTTTACAGGGGGTGTATTTTTACAGGGGGTGTATTTTTGCAGGGGGTGTATTTTTACAGGGGGTGTATTTTTACAGGGGGTGTATTTTTACAGGGGGTGTATTTTTACAGGGGGTGTATTTTTACAGGGGGTGTATTTTTACAGGGGGTGTATTTTTACAGGGGGTGTATTTTTACAGGGGGTGTATTTTTACAGGGGGTGTATTTTTACAGGGGGTGTATTTTTACAGGGGGTGTATTTTTACAGGGGGTGTATTTTTACAGGGGGTGTATTTTTACAGGGGGTGTATTTTTACAGGGGGTGTATTTTTACAGGGGGTGTATTTTTACAGGGGGTGTATTTTTACAGGGGGTGTATTTTTACAGGGGGTGTATTTTTACAGGGGGTGTATTTTTACAGGGGGTGTATTTTTACAGGGGGTGTATTTTTACAGGGGGTGTATTTTTACAGGGGGTGTATTTTTACAGGGGTTGTATTTTTACAGGGGGTGTATTTTTACAGGGGGTGTATTTTTACAGGGGGTGTATTTTTACAGGGGGTGTATTTTTACAGGGGGTGTATTTTTACAGGGGGTGTATTTTTACAGGGGTGTATTTTTACAGGGGGTGTATTTTTACAGGGGGTGTATTTTTACAGGGGGTTGTATTTTTACAGGGGTTGTATTTTTACAGGGGGTTGTATTTTTACAGGGGGTGTATTTTTACAGGGGGTGTATTTTTACAGGGGGTTGTATTTTTACAGGGGGTGTATTTTTTACAGGGGGTGTATTTTTACAGGGGGTGTATTTTTACAGGGGGTGTATTTTTACAGGGGGTGTATTTTTACAGGGGGTGTATTTTTACAGGGGGTGTATTTTTACAGGGGGTGTATTTTTACAGGGGGTGTATTTTTACAGGGGGTGTATTTTTACAGGGGGTGTATTTTTACAGGGGGTGTATTTTTACAGGGGGTGTATTTTTACAGGGGGTGTATTTTTACAGGGGGTGTATTTTTACAGGGGGTGTATTTTTACAGGGGGTGTATTTTTACAGGGGGTGTATTTTTACAGGGGGTGTATTTTTACAGGGGGTGTATTTTTACAGGGGGTGTATTTTTACAGGGGGTGTATTTTTACAGGGGGTGTATTTTTACAGGGGGTGTATTTTTACAGGGGGTGTATTTTTACAGGGGGTGTATTTTTACAGGGGGTGTATTTTTACAGGGGGTGTATTTTTACAGGGGGTGTATTTTTACAGGGGGTGTATTTTTACAGGGGGTGTATTTTTACAGGGGGTGTATTTTTACAGGGGGTGTATTTTTACAGGGGGTGTATTTTTACAGGGGGTGTATTTTTACAGGGGGTGTATTTTTACAGGGGGTGTATTTTTACAGGGGGTGTATTTTTACAGGGGGTGTATTTTTACAGGGGGTGTATTTTTACAGGGGGTGTATTTTTACAGGGGGTGTATTTTTACAGGGGGTGTATTTTTACAGGGGGTGTATTTTTACAGGGGGTGTATTTTTACAGGGGGTGTATTTTTACAGGGGGTGTATTTTTACAGGGGGTGTATTTTTACAGGGGGTGTATTTTTACAGGGGGTGTATTTTTACAGGGGGTGTATTTTTACAGGGGGTGTATTTTTACAGGGGGTGTATTTTTACAGGGGGTGTATTTTTACAGGGGGTGTATTTTTACAGGGGGTGTATTTTTACAGGGGGTGTATTTTTACAGGGGGTGTATTTTTACAGGGGGTGTATTTTTACAGGGGGTGTATTTTTACAGGGGGTGTATTTTTACAGGGGGTGTATTTTTACAGGGGGTGTATTTTTACAGGGGGTGTATTTTTACAGGGGGTGTATTTTTACAGGGGGTGTATTTTTACAGGGGGTGTATTTTTACAGGGGGTGTATTTTTACAGGGGGTGTATTTTTACAGGGGGTGTATTTTTACAGGGGGTGTATTTTTACAGGGGGTGTATTTTTACAGGGGGTGTATTTTTACAGGGGGTGTATTTTTACAGGGGGTGTATTTTTACAGGGGGTGTATTTTTACAGGGGGTGTATTTTTACAGGGGGTGTATTTTTACAGGGGGTGTATTTTTACAGGGGGTGTATTTTTACAGGGGGTGTATTTTTACAGGGGGTGTATTTTTACAGGGGGTGTATTTTTACAGGGGGTGTATTTTTACAGGGGGTGTATTTTTACAGGGGGTGTATTTTTACAGGGGGTGTATTTTTACAGGGGGTGTATTTTTACAGGGGGTGTATTTTTACAGGGGGTGTATTTTTACAGGGGGTGTATTTTTACAGGGGGTGTATTTTTACAGGGGGTGTATTTTTACAGGGGGTGTATTTTTACAGGGGGTGTATTTTTACAGGGGGTGTATTTTTACAGGGGGTGTATTTTTACAGGGGGTGTATTTTTACAGGGGGTGTATTTTTACAGGGGGTGTATTTTTACAGGGGGTGTATTTTTACAGGGGGTGTATTTTTACAGGGGGTGTATTTTTACAGGGGGTGTATTTTTACAGGGGGTGTATTTTTACAGGGGGTGTATTTTTACAGGGGGTGTATTTTTACAGGGGGTGTATTTTTACAGGGGGTGTATTTTTACAGGGGGTGTATTTTTACAGGGGGTGTATTTTTACAGGGGGTGTATTTTTACAGGGGGTGTATTTTTACAGGGGGTGTATTTTTACAGGGGGTGTATTTTTACAGGGGGTGTATTTTTACAGGGGGTGTATTTTTACAGGGGGTGTATTTTTACAGGGGGTGTATTTTTACAGGGGGTGTATTTTTACAGGGGGTGTATTTTTACAGGGGGTGTATTTTTACAGGGGGTGTATTTTTACAGGGGGTGTATTTTTACAGGGGGTGTATTTTTACAGGGGGTGTATTTTTACAGGGGGTGTATTTTTACAGGGGGTGTATTTTTACAGGGGGTGTATTTTTACAGGGGGTGTATTTTTACAGGGGGTGTATTTTTACAGGGGGTGTATTTTTACAGGGGGTGTATTTTTACAGGGGGTGTATTTTTACAGGGGGTGTATTTTTACAGGGGGTGTATTTTTACAGGGGGTGTATTTTTACAGGGGGTGTATTTTTACAGGGGGTGTATTTTTACAGGGGGTGTATTTTTACAGGGGGTGTGTATTTTTACAGGGGGTGTATTTTTACAGGGGGTGTATTTTTACAGGGGGTGTATTTTTACAGGGGGTGTATTTTTACAGGGGGTGTATTTTTACAGGGGGTGTATTTTTACAGGGGGTGTATTTTTACAGGGGGTGTATTTTTACAGGGGGTGTATTTTTACAGGGGGTGTATTTTTACAGGGGGTGTATTTTTACAGGGGGTGTATTTTTACAGGGGGTGTATTTTTACAGGGGGTGTATTTTTACAGGGGGTGTATTTTTACAGGGGGTGTATTTTTACAGGGGGTGTATTTTTACAGGGGGTGTATTTTTACAGGGGGTGTATTTTTACAGGGGGTGTATTTTTACAGGGGGTGTATTTTTACAGGGGGTGTATTTTTACAGGGGGTGTATTTTTACAGGGGGTGTATTTTTACAGGGGGTGTATTTTTACAGGGGGTGTATTTTTACAGGGGGTGTATTTTTACAGGGGGTGTATTTTTACAGGGGGTGTATTTTTACAGGGGGTGTATTTTTACAGGGGGTGTATTTTTACAGGGGGTGTATTTTTACAGGGGGTGTATTTTTACAGGGGGTGTATTTTTACAGGGGGTGTATTTTTACAGGGGGTGTATTTTTACAGGGGGTGTATTTTTACAGGGGGTGTATTTTTACAGGGGGTGTATTTTTACAGGGGGTGTATTTTTACAGGGGGTGTATTTTTACAGGGGGTGTATTTTTACAGGGGGTGTATTTTTACAGGGGGTGTATTTTTACAGGGGTGTATTTTTACAGGGGGTGTATTTTTACAGGGGGTGTATTTTTACAGGGGGTGTATTTTTACAGGGGGTGTATTTTTACAGGGGTGTATTTTTACAGGGGGTGTATTTTTACAGGGGGTGTATTTTTACAGGGGGTGTATTTTTACAGGGGGTGTATTTTTACAGGGGGTGTATTTTTACAGGGGGTGTATTTTTACAGGGGGTGTATTTTTACAGGGGGTGTATTTTTACAGGGGGTGTATTTTTACAGGGGGTGTATTTTTACAGGGGGTGTATTTTTACAGGGGGTGTATTTTTACAGGGGGTGTATTTTTACAGGGGGTGTATTTTTACAGGGGGTGTATTTTTACAGGGGGTGTATTTTTACAGGGGGTGTATTTTTACAGGGGGTGTATTTTTACAGGGGGTGTATTTTTACAGGGGGTGTATTTTTACAGGGGGTGTATTTTTACAGGGGGTGTATTTTTACAGGGGGTGTATTTTTACAGGGGGTGTATTTTTACAGGGGGTGTATTTTTACAGGGGGTGTATTTTTACAGGGGGTGTATTTTTACAGGGGGTGTATTTTTACAGGGGGTGTATTTTTACAGGGGGTGTATTTTTACAGGGGGTGTATTTTTACAGGGGGTGTATTTTTACAGGGGGTGTATTTTTACAGGGGGTGTATTTTTACAGGGGGTGTATTTTTACAGGGGGTGTATTTTTACAGGGGGTGTATTTTTACAGGGGGTGTATTTTTACAGGGGGTGTATTTTTACAGGGGGTGTATTTTTACAGGGGGTGTATTTTTACAGGGGGTGTATTTTTACAGGGGGTGTATTTTTACAGGGGGTGTATTTTTACAGGGGGTGTATTTTTACAGGGGGTGTATTTTTACAGGGGGTGTATTTTTACAGGGGGTGTATTTTTACAGGGGGTGTATTTTTACAGGGGGTGTATTTTTACAGGGGGTGTATTTTTACAGGGGGTGTATTTTTACAGGGGGTGTATTTTTACAGGGGGTGTATTTTTACAGGGGGTGTATTTTTACAGGGGGTGTATTTTTACAGGGGGTGTATTTTTACAGGGGGTGTATTTTTACAGGGGGTGTATTTTTACAGGGGGTGTATTTTTACAGGGGGTGTATTTTTACAGGGGGTGTATTTTTACAGGGGGTGTATTTTTACAGGGGGTGTATTTTTACAGGGGGTGTATTTTTACAGGGGGTGTATTTTTACAGGGGGTGTATTTTTACAGGGGGTGTATTTTTACAGGGGGTGTATTTTTACAGGGGGTGTATTTTTACAGGGGGTGTATTTTTACAGGGGGTGTATTTTTACAGGGGGTGTATTTTTACAGGGGGTGTATTTTTACAGGGGGTGTATTTTTACAGGGGGTGTATTTTTACAGGGGGTGTATTTTTACAGGGGGTGTATTTTTACAGGGGGTGTATTTTTACAGGGGGTGTATTTTTACAGGGGGTGTATTTTTACAGGGGGTGTATTTTTACAGGGGGTGTATTTTTACAGGGGGTGTATTTTTACAGGGGGTGTATTTTTACAGGGGGTGTATTTTTACAGGGGGTGTATTTTTACAGGGGGTGTATTTTTACAGGGGGTGTATTTTTACAGGGGGTGTATTTTTACAGGGGGTGTATTTTTACAGGGGGTGTATTTTTACAGGGGGTGTATTTTTACAGGGGGTGTATTTTTACAGGGGGTGTATTTTTACAGGGGGTGTATTTTTACAGGGGGTGTATTTTTACAGGGGGTGTATTTTTACAGGGGGTGTATTTTTACAGGGGGTGTATTTTTACAGGGGGTGTATTTTTACAGGGGGTGTATTTTTACAGGGGGTGTATTTTTACAGGGGGTGTATTTTTACAGGGGGTGTATTTTTACAGGGGGTGTATTTTTACAGGGGGTGTATTTTTACAGGGGGTGTATTTTTACAGGGGGTGTATTTTTACAGGGGGTGTATTTTTACAGGGGGTGTATTTTTACAGGGGGTGTATTTTTACAGGGGGTGTATTTTTACAGGGGGTGTATTTTTACAGGGGGTGTATTTTTACAGGGGGTGTATTTTTACAGGGGGTGTATTTTTACAGGGGGTGTATTTTTACAGGGGGTGTATTTTTACAGGGGGTGTATTTTTACAGGGGGTGTATTTTTACAGGGGGTGTATTTTTACAGGGGGTGTATTTTTACAGGGGGTGTATTTTTACAGGGGGTGTATTTTTACAGGGGGTGTATTTTTACAGGGGGTGTATTTTTACAGGGGGTGTATTTTTACAGGGGGTGTATTTTTACAGGGGGTGTATTTTTACAGGGGGTGTATTTTTACAGGGGGTGTATTTTTACAGGGGGTGTATTTTTACAGGGGGTGTATTTTTACAGGGGGTGTATTTTTACAGGGGGTGTATTTTTACAGGGGGTGTATTTTTACAGGGGGTGTATTTTTACAGGGGGTGTATTTTTACAGGGGGTGTATTTTTACAGGGGGTGTATTTTTACAGGGGGTGTATTTTTACAGGGGGTGTATTTTTACAGGGGGTGTATTTTTACAGGGGGTGTATTTTTACAGGGGGTGTATTTTTACAGGGGGTGTATTTTTACAGGGGGTGTATTTTTACAGGGGGTGTATTTTTACAGGGGGTGTATTTTTACAGGGGGTGTATTTTTACAGGGGGTGTATTTTTACAGGGGGTGTATTTTTACAGGGGGTGTATTTTTACAGGGGGTGTATTTTTACAGGGGGTGTATTTTTACAGGGGGTGTATTTTTACAGGGGGTGTATTTTTACAGGGGGTGTATTTTTACAGGGGGTGTATTTTTACAGGGGGTGTATTTTTACAGGGGGTGTATTTTTACAGGGGGTGTATTTTTACAGGGGGTGTATTTTTACAGGGGGTGTATTTTTACAGGGGGTGTATTTTTACAGGGGGTGTATTTTTACAGGGGGTGTATTTTTACAGGGGGTGTATTTTTACAGGGGGTGTATTTTTACAGGGGGTGTATTTTTACAGGGGGTGTATTTTTACAGGGGGTGTATTTTTACAGGGGGTGTATTTTTACAGGGGGTGTATTTTTACAGGGGGTGTATTTTTACAGGGGGTGTATTTTTACAGGGGGTGTATTTTTACAGGGGGTGTATTTTTACAGGGGGTGTATTTTTACAGGGGGTGTATTTTTACAGGGGGTGTATTTTTACAGGGGGTGTATTTTTACAGGGGGTGTATTTTTACAGGGGGTGTATTTTTACAGGGGGTGTATTTTTACAGGGGGTGTATTTTTACAGGGGGTGTATTTTTACAGGGGGTGTATTTTTACAGGGGGTGTATTTTTACAGGGGGTGTATTTTTACAGGGGGTGTATTTTTACAGGGGGTGTATTTTTACAGGGGGTGTATTTTTACAGGGGGTGTATTTTTACAGGGGGTGTATTTTTACAGGGGGTGTATTTTTACAGGGGGTGTATTTTTACAGGGGGTGTATTTTTACAGGGGGTGTATTTTTACAGGGGGTGTATTTTTACAGGGGGTGTATTTTTACAGGGGGTGTATTTTTACAGGGGGTGTATTTTTACAGGGGGTGTATTTTTACAGGGGGTGTATTTTTACAGGGGGTGTATTTTTACAGGGGGTGTATTTTTACAGGGGGTGTATTTTTACAGGGGGTGTATTTTTACAGGGGGTGTATTTTTACAGGGGGTGTATTTTTACAGGGGGTGTATTTTTACAGGGGGTGTATTTTTACAGGGGGTGTATTTTTACAGGGGGTGTATTTTTACAGGGGGTGTATTTTTACAGGGGGTGTATTTTTACAGGGGGTGTATTTTTACAGGGGGTGTATTTTTACAGGGGGTGTATTTTTACAGGGGGTGTATTTTTACAGGGGGTGTATTTTTACAGGGGGTGTATTTTTACAGGGGGTGTATTTTTACAGGGGGTGTATTTTTACAGGGGGTGTATTTTTACAGGGGGTGTATTTTTACAGGGGGTGTATTTTTACAGGGGGTGTATTTTTACAGGGGGTGTATTTTTACAGGGGGTGTATTTTTACAGGGGGTGTATTTTTACAGGGGGTGTATTTTTACAGGGGGTGTATTTTTACAGGGGGTGTATTTTTACAGGGGGTGTATTTTTACAGGGGGTGTATTTTTACAGGGGGTGTATTTTTACAGGGGGTGTATTTTTACAGGGGGTGTATTTTTACAGGGGGTGTATTTTTACAGGGGGTGTATTTTTACAGGGGGTGTATTTTTACAGGGGGTGTATTTTTACAGGGGGTGTATTTTTACAGGGGGTGTATTTTTACAGGGGGTGTATTTTTACAGGGGGTGTATTTTTACAGGGGGTGTATTTTTACAGGGGGTGTATTTTTACAGGGGGTGTATTTTTACAGGGGGTGTATTTTTACAGGGGGTGTATTTTTACAGGGGGTGTATTTTTACAGGGGGTGTATTTTTACAGGGGGTGTATTTTTACAGGGGGTGTATTTTTACAGGGGGTGTATTTTTACAGGGGGTGTATTTTTACAGGGGGTGTATTTTTACAGGGGGTGTATTTTTACAGGGGGTGTATTTTTACAGGGGGTGTATTTTTACAGGGGGTGTATTTTTACAGGGGGTGTATTTTTACAGGGGGTGTATTTTTACAGGGGGTGTATTTTTACAGGGGGTGTATTTTTACAGGGGGTGTATTTTTACAGGGGGTGTATTTTTACAGGGGGTGTATTTTTACAGGGGGTGTATTTTTACAGGGGGTGTATTTTTACAGGGGGTGTATTTTTACAGGGGGTGTATTTTTACAGGGGGTGTATTTTTACAGGGGGTGTATTTTTACAGGGGGTGTATTTTTACAGGGGGTGTATTTTTACAGGGGGTGTATTTTTACAGGGGGTGTATTTTTACAGGGGGTGTATTTTTACAGGGGGTGTATTTTTACAGGGGGTGTATTTTTACAGGGGGTGTATTTTTACAGGGGGTGTATTTTTACAGGGGGTGTATTTTTACAGGGGGTGTATTTTTACAGGGGGTGTATTTTTACAGGGGGTGTATTTTTACAGGGGGTGTATTTTTACAGGGGGTGTATTTTTACAGGGGGTGTATTTTTACAGGGGGTGTATTTTTACAGGGGGTGTATTTTTACAGGGGGTGTATTTTTACAGGGGGTGTATTTTTACAGGGGGTGTATTTTTACAGGGGGTGTATTTTTACAGGGGGTGTATTTTTACAGGGGGTGTATTTTTACAGGGGGTGTATTTTTACAGGGGGTGTATTTTTACAGGGGGTGTATTTTTACAGGGGGTGTATTTTTACAGGGGGTGTATTTTTACAGGGGGTGTATTTTTACAGGGGGTGTATTTTTACAGGGGGTGTATTTTTACAGGGGGTGTATTTTTACAGGGGGTGTATTTTTACAGGGGGTGTATTTTTACAGGGGGTGTATTTTTACAGGGGGTGTATTTTTACAGGGGGTGTATTTTTACAGGGGGTGTATTTTTACAGGGGGTGTATTTTTACAGGGGGTGTATTTTTACAGGGGGTGTATTTTTACAGGGGGTGTATTTTTACAGGGGGTGTATTTTTACAGGGGGTGTATTTTTACAGGGGGTGTATTTTTACAGGGGGTGTATTTTTACAGGGGGTGTATTTTTACAGGGGGTGTATTTTTACAGGGGGTGTATTTTTACAGGGGGTGTATTTTTACAGGGGGTGTATTTTTACAGGGGGTGTATTTTTACAGGGGGTGTATTTTTACAGGGGGTGTATTTTTACAGGGGGTGTATTTTTACAGGGGGTGTATTTTTACAGGGGGTGTATTTTTACAGGGGGTGTATTTTTACAGGGGGTGTATTTTTACAGGGGGTGTATTTTTACAGGGGGTGTATTTTTACAGGGGGTGTATTTTTACAGGGGGTGTATTTTTACAGGGGGTGTATTTTTACAGGGGGTGTATTTTTACAGGGGGTGTATTTTTACAGGGGGTGTATTTTTACAGGGGGTGTATTTTTACAGGGGGTGTATTTTTACAGGGGGTGTATTTTTACAGGGGGTGTATTTTTACAGGGGGTGTATTTTTACAGGGGGTGTATTTTTACAGGGGGTGTATTTTTACAGGGGGTGTATTTTTACAGGGGGTGTATTTTTACAGGGGGTGTATTTTTACAGGGGGTGTATTTTTACAGGGGGTGTATTTTTACAGGGGGTGTATTTTTACAGGGGGTGTATTTTTACAGGGGGTGTATTTTTACAGGGGGTGTATTTTTACAGGGGGTGTATTTTTACAGGGGGTGTATTTTTACAGGGGGTGTATTTTTACAGGGGGTGTATTTTTACAGGGGGTGTATTTTTACAGGGGGTGTATTTTTACAGGGGGTGTATTTTTACAGGGGGTGTATTTTTACAGGGGGTGTATTTTTACAGGGGGTGTATTTTTACAGGGGGTGTATTTTTACAGGGGGTGTATTTTTACAGGGGGTGTATTTTTACAGGGGGTGTATTTTTACAGGGGGTGTATTTTTACAGGGGGTGTATTTTTACAGGGGGTGTATTTTTACAGGGGGTGTATTTTTACAGGGGGTGTATTTTTACAGGGGGTGTATTTTTACAGGGGGTGTATTTTTACAGGGGGTGTATTTTTACAGGGGGTGTATTTTTACAGGGGGTGTATTTTTACAGGGGGTGTATTTTTACAGGGGGTGTATTTTTACAGGGGGTGTATTTTTACAGGGGGTGTATTTTTACAGGGGGTGTATTTTTACAGGGGGTGTATTTTTACAGGGGGTGTATTTTTACAGGGGGTGTATTTTTACAGGGGGTGTATTTTTACAGGGGGTGTATTTTTACAGGGGGTGTATTTTTACAGGGGGTGTATTTTTACAGGGGGTGTATTTTTACAGGGGGTGTATTTTTACAGGGGGTGTATTTTTACAGGGGGTGTATTTTTACAGGGGGTGTATTTTTACAGGGGGTGTATTTTTACAGGGGGTGTATTTTTACAGGGGGTGTATTTTTACAGGGGGTGTATTTTTACAGGGGGTGTATTTTTACAGGGGGTGTATTTTTACAGGGGGTGTATTTTTACAGGGGGTGTATTTTTACAGGGGGTGTATTTTTACAGGGGGTGTATTTTTACAGGGGGTGTATTTTTACAGGGGGTGTATTTTTACAGGGGGTGTATTTTTACAGGGGGTGTATTTTTACAGGGGGTGTATTTTTACAGGGGGTGTATTTTTACAGGGGGTGTATTTTTACAGGGGGTGTATTTTTACAGGGGGTGTATTTTTACAGGGGGTGTATTTTTACAGGGGGTGTATTTTTACAGGGGGTGTATTTTTACAGGGGGTGTATTTTTACAGGGGGTGTATTTTTACAGGGGGTGTATTTTTACAGGGGGTGTATTTTTACAGGGGGTGTATTTTTACAGGGGGTGTATTTTTACAGGGGGTGTATTTTTACAGGGGGTGTATTTTTACAGGGGGTGTATTTTTACAGGGGGTGTATTTTTACAGGGGGTGTATTTTTACAGGGGGTGTATTTTTACAGGGGGTGTATTTTTACAGGGGGTGTATTTTTACAGGGGGTGTATTTTTACAGGGGGTGTATTTTTACAGGGGGTGTATTTTTACAGGGGGTGTATTTTTACAGGGGGTGTATTTTTACAGGGGGTGTATTTTTACAGGGGGTGTATTTTTACAGGGGGTGTATTTTTACAGGGGGTGTATTTTTACAGGGGGTGTATTTTTACAGGGGGTGTATTTTTACAGGGGGTGTATTTTTACAGGGGGTGTATTTTTACAGGGGGTGTATTTTTACAGGGGGTGTATTTTTACAGGGGGTGTATTTTTACAGGGGGTGTATTTTTACAGGGGGTGTATTTTTACAGGGGGTGTATTTTTACAGGGGGTGTATTTTTACAGGGGGTGTATTTTTACAGGGGGTGTATTTTTACAGGGGGTGTATTTTTACAGGGGGTGTATTTTTACAGGGGGTGTATTTTTACAGGGGGTGTATTTTTACAGGGGGTGTATTTTTACAGGGGGTGTATTTTTACAGGGGGTGTATTTTTACAGGGGGTGTATTTTTACAGGGGGTGTATTTTTACAGGGGGTGTATTTTTACAGGGGGTGTATTTTTACAGGGGGTGTATTTTTACAGGGGGTGTATTTTTACAGGGGGTGTATTTTTACAGGGGGTGTATTTTTACAGGGGGTGTATTTTTACAGGGGGTGTATTTTTACAGGGGGTGTATTTTTACAGGGGGTGTATTTTTACAGGGGGTGTATTTTTACAGGGGGTGTATTTTTACAGGGGGTGTATTTTTACAGGGGGTGTATTTTTACAGGGGGTGTATTTTTACAGGGGGTGTATTTTTACAGGGGGTGTATTTTTACAGGGGGTGTATTTTTACAGGGGGTGTATTTTTACAGGGGGTGTATTTTTACAGGGGGTGTATTTTTACAGGGGGTGTATTTTTACAGGGGGTGTATTTTTACAGGGGGTGTATTTTTACAGGGGGTGTATTTTTACAGGGGGTGTATTTTTACAGGGGGTGTATTTTTACAGGGGGTGTATTTTTACAGGGGGTGTATTTTTACAGGGGGTGTATTTTTACAGGGGGTGTATTTTTACAGGGGGTGTATTTTTACAGGGGGTGTATTTTTACAGGGGGTGTATTTTTACAGGGGGTGTATTTTTACAGGGGGTGTATTTTTACAGGGGGTGTATTTTTACAGGGGGTGTATTTTTACAGGGGGTGTATTTTTACAGGGGGTGTATTTTTACAGGGGGTGTATTTTTACAGGGGGTGTATTTTTACAGGGGGTGTATTTTTACAGGGGGTGTATTTTTACAGGGGGTGTATTTTTACAGGGGGTGTATTTTTACAGGGGGTGTATTTTTACAGGGGGTGTATTTTTACAGGGGGTGTATTTTTACAGGGGGTGTATTTTTACAGGGGGTGTATTTTTACAGGGGGTGTATTTTTACAGGGGGTGTATTTTTACAGGGGGTGTATTTTTACAGGGGGTGTATTTTTACAGGGGGTGTATTTTTACAGGGGGTGTATTTTTACAGGGGGTGTATTTTTACAGGGGGTGTATTTTTACAGGGGGTGTATTTTTACAGGGGGTGTATTTTTACAGGGGGTGTATTTTTACAGGGGGTGTATTTTTACAGGGGGTGTATTTTTACAGGGGGTGTATTTTTACAGGGGGTGTATTTTTACAGGGGGTGTATTTTTACAGGGGGTGTATTTTTACAGGGGGTGTATTTTTACAGGGGGTGTATTTTTACAGGGGGTGTATTTTTACAGGGGGTGTATTTTTACAGGGGGTGTATTTTTACAGGGGGTGTATTTTTACAGGGGGTGTATTTTTACAGGGGGTGTATTTTTACAGGGGGTGTATTTTTACAGGGGGTGTATTTTTACAGGGGGTGTATTTTTACAGGGGGTGTATTTTTACAGGGGGTGTATTTTTACAGGGGGTGTATTTTTACAGGGGGTGTATTTTTACAGGGGGTGTATTTTTACAGGGGGTGTATTTTTACAGGGGGTGTATTTTTACAGGGGGTGTATTTTTACAGGGGGTGTATTTTTACAGGGGGTGTATTTTTACAGGGGGTGTATTTTTACAGGGGGTGTATTTTTACAGGGGGTGTATTTTTACAGGGGGTGTATTTTTACAGGGGGTGTATTTTTACAGGGGGTGTATTTTTACAGGGGGTGTATTTTTACAGGGGGTGTATTTTTACAGGGGGTGTATTTTTACAGGGGGTGTATTTTTACAGGGGGTGTATTTTTACAGGGGGTGTATTTTTACAGGGGGTGTATTTTTACAGGGGGTGTATTTTTACAGGGGGTGTATTTTTACAGGGGGTGTATTTTTACAGGGGGTGTATTTTTACAGGGGGTGTATTTTTACAGGGGGTGTATTTTTACAGGGGGTGTATTTTTACAGGGGGTGTATTTTTACAGGGGGTGTATTTTTACAGGGGGTGTATTTTTACAGGGGGTGTATTTTTACAGGGGGTGTATTTTTACAGGGGGTGTATTTTTACAGGGGGTGTATTTTTACAGGGGGTGTATTTTTACAGGGGGTGTATTTTTACAGGGGGTGTATTTTTACAGGGGGTGTATTTTTACAGGGGGTGTATTTTTACAGGGGGTGTATTTTTACAGGGGGTGTATTTTTACAGGGGGTGTATTTTTACAGGGGGTGTATTTTTACAGGGGGTGTATTTTTACAGGGGGTGTATTTTTACAGGGGGTGTATTTTTACAGGGGGTGTATTTTTACAGGGGGTGTATTTTTACAGGGGGTGTATTTTTACAGGGGGTGTATTTTTACAGGGGGTGTATTTTTACAGGGGGTGTATTTTTACAGGGGGTGTATTTTTACAGGGGGTGTATTTTTACAGGGGGTGTATTTTTACAGGGGGTGTATTTTTACAGGGGGTGTATTTTTACAGGGGGTGTATTTTTACAGGGGGTGTATTTTTACAGGGGGTGTATTTTTACAGGGGGTGTATTTTTACAGGGGGTGTATTTTTACAGGGGGTGTATTTTTACAGGGGGTGTATTTTTACAGGGGGTGTATTTTTACAGGGGGTGTATTTTTACAGGGGGTGTATTTTTACAGGGGGTGTATTTTTACAGGGGGTGTATTTTTACAGGGGGTGTATTTTTACAGGGGGTGTATTTTTACAGGGGGTGTATTTTTACAGGGGGTGTATTTTTACAGGGGGTGTATTTTTACAGGGGGTGTATTTTTACAGGGGGTGTATTTTTACAGGGGGTGTATTTTTACAGGGGGTGTATTTTTACAGGGGGTGTATTTTTACAGGGGGTGTATTTTTACAGGGGGTGTATTTTTACAGGGGGTGTATTTTTACAGGGGGTGTATTTTTACAGGGGGTGTATTTTTACAGGGGGTGTATTTTTACAGGGGGTGTATTTTTACAGGGGGTGTATTTTTACAGGGGGTGTATTTTTACAGGGGGTGTATTTTTACAGGGGGTGTATTTTTACAGGGGGTGTATTTTTACAGGGGGTGTATTTTTACAGGGGGTGTATTTTTACAGGGGGTGTATTTTTACAGGGGGTGTATTTTTACAGGGGGTGTATTTTTACAGGGGGTGTATTTTTACAGGGGGTGTATTTTTACAGGGGGTGTATTTTTACAGGGGGTGTATTTTTACAGGGGGTGTATTTTTACAGGGGGTGTATTTTTACAGGGGGTGTATTTTTACAGGGGGTGTATTTTTACAGGGGGTGTATTTTTACAGGGGGTGTATTTTTACAGGGTTTTACAGGGGGTGTATTTTTACAGGGGGTGTATTTTTACAGGGGGTGTATTTTTACAGGGGGTGTATTTTTACAGGGGGTGTATTTTTACAGGGGGTGTATTTTTACAGGGGGTGTATTTTTACAGGGGGTGTATTTTTACAGGGGGTGTATTTTTACAGGGGGTGTATTTTTACAGGGGGTGTATTTTTACAGGGGGTGTATTTTTACAGGGGGTGTATTTTTACAGGGGGTGTATTTTTACAGGGGGTGTATTTTTACAGGGGGTGTATTTTTACAGGGGGTGTATTTTTACAGGGGGTGTATTTTTACAGGGGGTGTATTTTTACAGGGGGTGTATTTTTACAGGGGGTGTATTTTTACAGGGGGTGTATTTTTACAGGGGGTGTATTTTTACAGGGGGTGTATTTTTACAGGGGGTGTATTTTTACAGGGGGTGTATTTTTACAGGGGGTGTATTTTTACAGGGGGTGTATTTTTACAGGGGGTGTATTTTTACAGGGGGTGTATTTTTACAGGGGGTGTTGAGACACGTTGAGACACGTTGAGACACGTTGAGACACGTTGAGACACGTTGAGACACGTTGAGACACGTTGAGACACGTTGAGACACGTTGAGACACGTTGAGACACGTTGAGACACGTTGAGACACGTTGAGACACGTTGAGACACGTTGAGACACGTTGAGACACGTTGAGACACGTTGAGACACGTTGAGACACGTTGAGACACGTTGAGACACGTTGAGACACGTTGAGACACGTTGAGACACGTTGAGACACGTTGAGACACGTTGAGACACGTTGAGACACGTTGAGACACGTTGAGACACGTTGAGACACGTTGAGACACGTTGAGACACGTTGAGACACGTTGAGACACGTTGAGACACGTTGAGACACGTTGAGACACGTTGAGACACGTTGAGACACGTTGAGACACGTTGAGACACGTTGAGACACGTTGAGACACGTTGAGACACGTTGAGACACGTTGAGACACGTTGAGACACGTTGAGACACGTTGAGACACGTTGAGACACGTTGAGACACGTTGAGACACGTTGAGACACGTTGAGACACGTTGAGACACGTTGAGACACGTTGAGACACGTTGAGACACGTTGAGACACGTTGAGACACGTTGAGACACGTTGAGACACGTTGAGACACGTTGAGACACGTTGAGACACGTTGAGACACGTTGAGACACGTTGAGACACGTTGAGACACGTTGAGACACGTTGAGACACGTTGAGACACGTTGAGACACGTTGAGACACGTTGAGACACGTTGAGACACGTTGAGACACGTTGAGACACGTTGAGACACGTTGAGACACGTTGAGACACGTTGAGACACGTTGAGACACGTTGAGACACGTTGAGACACGTTGAGACACGTTGAGACACGTTGAGACACGTTGAGACACGTTGAGACACGTTGAGACACGTTGAGACACGTTGAGACACGTTGAGACACGTTGAGACACGTTGAGACACGTTGAGACACGTTGAGACACGTTGAGACACGTTGAGACACGTTGAGACACGTTGAGACACGTTGAGACACGTTGAGACACGTTGAGACACGTTGAGACACGTTGAGACACGTTGAGACACGTTGAGACACGTTGAGACACGTTGAGACACGTTGAGACACGTTGAGACACGTTGAGACACGTTGAGACACGTTGAGACACGTTGAGACACGTTGAGACACGTTGAGACACGTTGAGACACGTTGAGACACGTTGAGACACGTTGAGACACGTTGAGACACGTTGAGACACGTTGAGACACGTTGAGACACGTTGAGACACGTTGAGACACGTTGAGACACGTTGAGACACGTTGAGACACGTTGAGACACGTTGAGACACGTTGAGACACGTTGAGACACGTTGAGACACGTTGAGACACGTTGAGACACGTTGAGACACGTTGAGACACGTTGAGACACGTTGAGACACGTTGAGACACGTTGAGACACGTTGAGACACGTTGAGACACGTTGAGACACGTTGAGACACGTTGAGACACGTTGAGACACGTTGAGACACGTTGAGACACGTTGAGACACGTTGAGACACGTTGAGACACGTTGAGACACGTTGAGACACGTTGAGACACGTTGAGACACGTTGAGACACGTTGAGACACGTTGAGACACGTTGAGACACGTTGAGACACGTTGAGACACGTTGAGACACGTTGAGACACGTTGAGACACGTTGAGACACGTTGAGACACGTTGAGACACGTTGAGACACGTTGAGACACGTTGAGACACGTTGAGACACGTTGAGACACGTTGAGACACGTTGAGACACGTTGAGACACGTTGAGACACGTTGAGACACGTTGAGACACGTTGAGACACGTTGAGACACGTTGAGACACGTTGAGACACGTTGAGACACGTTGAGACACGTTGAGACACGTTGAGACACGTTGAGACACGTTGAGACACGTTGAGACACGTTGAGACACGTTGAGACACGTTGAGACACGTTGAGACACGTTGAGACACGTTGAGACACGTTGAGACACGTTGAGACACGTTGAGACACGTTGAGACACGTTGAGACACGTTGAGACACGTTGAGACACGTTGAGACACGTTGAGACACGTTGAGACACGTTGAGACACGTTGAGACACGTTGAGACACGTTGAGACACGTTGAGACACGTTGAGACACGTTGAGACACGTTGAGACACGTTGAGACACGTTGAGACACGTTGAGACACGTTGAGACACGTTGAGACACGTTGAGACACGTTGAGACACGTTGAGACACGTTGAGACACGTTGAGACACGTTGAGACACGTTGAGACACGTTGAGACACGTTGAGACACGTTGAGACACGTTGAGACACGTTGAGACACGTTGAGACACGTTGAGACACGTTGAGACACGTTGAGACACGTTGAGACACGTTGAGACACGTTGAGACACGTTGAGACACGTTGAGACACGTTGAGACACGTTGAGACACGTTGAGACACGTTGAGACACGTTGAGACACGTTGAGACACGTTGAGACACGTTGAGACACGTTGAGACACGTTGAGACACGTTGAGACACGTTGAGACACGTTGAGACACGTTGAGACACGTTGAGACACGTTGAGACACGTTGAGACACGTTGAGACTACTCCTCTTTATACTCCATACCCAATTTGGAGTTCCTTTTCTAGCCAATAGCGAAGCTCTATAATTGTAAACATTGTCTGCTTAACCAAATAAGCGTAACAAGATGGCCGCGTAATTGCAATGGAGAAATAGAAGACCTAGTATGATAACGTTGCCTTTTTCTGGATTTTTTAGTAAAAAAAAAAATGTTACGTCTATAAAATTCCCATTTATAAACGTATTAAATGTATATCCTCTACATTAATGAAAAAAAAAGTTTTTATTTCAAACACGCACTGTTATATTAAACTCAAATTGCGCGAGTTTAATGAAAAAGTAGCTTCAATAATACCATGGAAAAATAAGCTTATTTTTCCATGATAATACAGTAAACTCCAAATAGTATAGTTCAGTTTTCACTAAAGGGGGTATATGTTACCAGTTCAGTTTTGAAATTGATCTGTTTAGAACTGCACTCACAAGCTCCTGGCAACCCTCCAATGAAAGTAAAGCTTGGTAAAGCTGAGAAAGAGGGGTACAATAACACTGAGTCACTGGGGAATGAGATATTGCAGACGACTAATAGCGTTGACCTCTTTTCAATTTACCAACCACTTACTGACAGTGACAGATGGATCATTTAGAAATAAGTCTATTCTAATTAAGACCCGTATTAATTTAAATGGAAGGTGTTTTGTGGAAATGGACAAACTATTGGAACGGTAAGTTTAAATTTTTATCCTTTTTGTAATATAGGGCTACCATGTTTTTCAATTTAGGATGGCAGCCGCGATGGTTCGTACTGGATGGTGGTATTATGACTTATTACAAATCGCAAGAAGAGGTAAATCAAGGTTGTAAAGGTTCGGTTAAGCTGTCCGCCTGCGAAATAGTTGGTAAGTAATTATTTCATTCATAATTGTCTGTGAAAGTTTTCAAAAGTTTAAAATTCACTTACATTTGAGTTCATGGAACGGATAATCGGAGATTGGATTTAGCCATTCCGTCAGAACAACATTTTTATTTGAGAGCCGCGACTCCTTGCGAACGTCAAAAATGGATCGTAGCAATTGGTTCAGCCAAAGCTTCTTTAAGTTCGAGCCAAAAAAATAGTGTGGCGGGTACGTCAGTTACGCTTTTAATTTCAATATTTGCGATTCTAAAATTTTTTACCAACTAAGGAGATAAAGGTCCAGACACTCTTAAGCTTAAAAAATCTGAATTACGATTATACCGTGATGTTTTACTTCAAGAAGTGCACGCCATTAAATCTTCCGTCACGACCGGAAATTCCCATCTAGAATTTGAGGTAAGAGCTTCAAAATATGATTTTTTTTTTTTTCCTTTTTCGCAAAGTATTCTATTGATTTTGTATAGAAAATGAATGAAGCAGCTGGTCTGCTTACCGCTACGTGCGATACTTTTATAAAGACTTTGGAGGAATGCATGGCATTGGCCAATGCAAATTTCACTTACGAATTGCCACATCAACACGTCTGGGATTCGGCTCTTCCGGTGGATGCTCAGACCAACGGCGTAACCGCCGCTATCCTTCCTTCTTTACAATCTTCCAGAAAAGTTTTTATTTAGTTTTTTATATACTGGTATCGATCAATCAATTTAAAAATCACTCGATCAATTTCTTTTTTAAGGAAAAATTATGATTGTTTCTTTGATTTATCGATAAATTCAGTTGCCATAATCTTTTTATTTACCAAATCATTATTTTTTAAATTTTGTCCACAGTCTAGCAAGACGTTTCCTCAGATGTCGAGATCATTGTCGACGGATAGATAGTCCGATTATCTACGGAAATTAGAAACATGCCATTAAGTTCTGTTTTTTCCAATTTCCCTTCGTTCCCTAGTCAAGAGGCGCTCTTTAATTCAAAACACTTCAGTTTTGTTTTTCCATTAATAAAGTTGGTGAGAAATTGAAAGCGTGTTTTATTTATTATAAAATGGAAAAAACTTAAAGGCCTAGGATTTCTTCTGCCTGTACCCTGCCTGTTTCACTGGAAGTGGGCTCACCTTCTGAGGTTACCCTTTGGGTAGAAAGGCAAGAGAGAGCCTGAAGGGTGAGTCTGTTTCCAGGGTGACAGGCACAAGTAATCCTAGGCCTTTAACCAAAAATAAATGATATTTTTCCTAGGGATACCCCCTGAAATTTTCCCAAGAATTGGTTTTGGGGTAATTCTTGAGTTGGTTTCGGGGTAATTTTTATATTCAATTATAATCCCTTTAAAGGGACTATCTGCAATATATAAAGCCCCTTTAAAGTCGCTTTTTATCTAGCTTAGATGGCAAATTATTGAATGTGTGTAAAATTGGAAAATACTACCTTTAATCTTCAATCAATATAATCATAAGTTTAACTTTTCTTCTAAAAAGTTATAAACTTATCATATAATTAAAAAATAGGTTATTCCGATAAGAATTTAACATGTGTAATACCAGAATCAGATCGAAACTATAGTTTCCATGGGCTTCTGGTATTACGGTAATACTAATCCTGTGCTAGCGTTATTTCTATGAGAATTTAATCATGTTAAAACAAAGGATGATGAGAGGAGGATCTCATCATCCTTGTTAAAACCCTATGGTTGCGTTAATTCGATGCTACTTAAAATTCGCGCCCTTGGTTGACCTTTCACCTTGACGCCTCCTTCCGCTACATTGTGGAACTAAAATCGGTCTTGTCGGTCGGAGTCGCGACACGCCACCGCCACGTAAGTTTAAAGCCGAATCTTATTTATATAAATGAACATCGATTAAATAAAAATTGTTTAGTATTTAAAGTTATTTCATAGGCAACTATGGGAGGCTCTCAAAGCGCGGCCATACCTGGCGGAGGAACCGAAGGATATCACGTTTTAAGGGTACGAATAAATCAGGACCAAGGCTCAAAAATTTAGATTTCACTGTCAGCTACTCAGCAGTGATTAGCAGTCACGAGCAAAACATCATCAGAAATTACAGTATTTTAAGTAAAAAATGTAACTATTATAACGTTTAACAGGTACAAGACAATTCACCGGGATCTCGAGCTGGTCTCGAAGCTTTTTTCGACTTTATCGTCGCGATTGGTAACGCTAGACTGGTGAGAAATTGAATTATTCCCATTGTCGATATTACTCTTTTTAAGCCAAGAAATTTCATATAGAACCAAGATAACGATACTTTGAAAGAAATATTAAAAGCTAATCTGGAAAAACCCCTGAAAATGACAGTTTACAATAGTAAAGCTCAGAATGTCCGAGACGTGGAAATCGTACCCTCAAACATGTGGGGTGGTCAAGGTTTATTGGGAGTCAGTATACGTTTCTGTTCTTTTGAGGGAGCTAATGAAAACGTTTGGCATGTTTTGGTAAGTTTTTAAACTGATCCTAATCTAAATTTACTCGCAAAATAATCTTTAAACCAAAAACTAGGAGGTGAACCCAACTTCTCCGGCTGATTTTGCCGGTTTGATCGCTTATAGCGATTATATTATCGGAGCAGATTCAGTTTTACACGAGGTAGGTGTTTTGAAATACAGTTTATTTAACTTTGTTGAGTTATAGATATTGAATTTCTTAAAAGTCCGAAGATTTATTCACTTTAATCGAAACTCACGAAGGAAAACCATTGAAACTATACGTTTATAACGCCGATACTGACTCCTGTAGAGAAGTTACTATAACTCCAAATAGAAATTGGGGAGGAGATGGAAGGTATTTATTTTAAAATTATTATTTTAATCTAATTTAATATTTAAATCGCAGTTTAGGTTGCGGTATCGGGTACGGTTACTTGCACCGTATTCCAGCAAAACCCCCAAACACGAACAAAATTTTAACGAGCGCCATTCCGACCCCGGTTTTAAAACCAGAAGCAGCCGCTCTCACTCCCGACGGTTTTTCAACGGTAGGCAATCAATTTTAAATCAATAATTTGAATCAATAATAATATTTAATTCAGGTTCAATTAACGGCGCCGACATCTACTTCTCCGACTAATGATATCCAACAAGGAGTTGCTGCGCTTAATTTAAATAATGATTTAATATTGACACATCCTCCCGGTAATAAACGAACAAATAACCCAAAATTAATTTAAAATAGACATCCAACCTGGGCGTCAAATTCATCAAATCAGGTTGCGTGTCAACACTATTTGAAATTTCATTAATAAGGTGCTATTTCATTAGCTCCACCATCGAACCTGATTAATGAAGCTCCGTCAGCTCCTCAATTGGAGAAAATGGGTCAACTACCCGTGGTGACCCCTTTAACTATTCCTGGTCGACCTCCTATAACGGTCAGCGCATCTCTTCCCGTCGAGGCTCTGGTTGGTTTAACTACCGCCCATAATTCTTCGCAGCCACCAGCTCCCCCAGGTCAGTACAAAAATCTCTTATTTTTGTTACATTTCTAGATTATTCTACGCATGTTTTGATTTTTCCGTTTGTTTGTATTTTTTTGGCTTAGCGCAACCTCCCGAGTCTTCTCCCACGCGAGCTGCCATGGCTGCACCTCAACACCTTTAAAAATTTATATTTCCTCGTATTTTTATTAATAAAATAACCTGCGCATCCCCCGCTTGTCATTATATTCTAATTATTAAAAATTAAAGTTTATTATTTCACGAAATGTTTGTCTCGTCATTGACTCTTTTTTATTTATATTTTTTTATCTTCTTTTTATTCACCACAAACATCGACTGCTATATTTATCCTTATGGATAGCACTTTAGCAGACGATGTTTCGGTCCTGGCATTACTATGGTCGCTATTGTAGAACCAGAGAAATTATACTACACGAACAGAAGGCCCCCAGTTTGTACAGACACTGGAAATGATCACATTTCGCTCGTGCCATTTTAAACCGCTCCTATTTCCTGTAGCATATTTTCTCTGTTAGAACTACAATTGATTATCACTTTCGCGCGGTGTTTTTAGTAAAAGTACTTAATCTAGATCAAGTCAGCTTCCTTTTTGTATGAAAAGTATTGTTAATTACGTTCCAGAAAGAAACTACGTTATATATTGGAAAAAATTTACCTATATTTTTTTGGAATATTTTATTTTTAATCTACTTAAGAACGTACCAAAGGGCAAAGGTATAAAATTTTGAATATAATCCATAGGCATTCGAAAAAAATGGTGGCAGCCTCACTTTTAAAATGTAAATTTTGATTGAAGCTCTGAAAAACCCACATACTAGAGTAGTTTTAACAATATTATTTTGCAAAGAATTCATTTAACAATAGTCCTCCGATTAGAGTTCGGTAAGATGGGTTCATAA
Source organism: Odiellus spinosus (assembly GCA_963920705.1). Classification (NCBI taxonomy): domain Eukaryota; kingdom Metazoa; phylum Arthropoda; class Arachnida; order Opiliones; family Phalangiidae; genus Odiellus; species Odiellus spinosus. The sequence goes on along the minus strand of OY987237.1, from coordinate 13,431,179 downwards.
CTTCATACCAGATACTTTTGAAACCATTTTTAAAGTTATAATTAATTTTAAGACAATAATCCTATTTTTTGACAAAAGATCTTTACAGCTGACCCCAAAATTTTACAATTTGACCTTTTGAAATAGGTTAAAAATCCTTCCAAAGTTTCTACTCATTAAATCACTCCCCAGATACTTAGTTATTCTTAACAATGAACGAAAGAACTTCTGGTTTTATGACATTTTAGCAACATTTTCCCAAAAACCCTGAGTTTTTTTTAGGGGAATGTTTGGTTATTGCTAAGTAATAAAGTTATTTTACCTTTCAGATGTACTTCCGGTTTTGGTGTCACCCCACGTTTCTCCCGCGATGTCATCAGAGTCTACCAATAGCGGTACTTTGCCTCCTCCACCAATGGCGTTACCCCCTCATTTCGTGACCATCGACAGTTCACCAGGTACTGACCCGAGTGTCAGAGTTACTCCATTACCGCAATTACCAGAGCTACACTCGAATAATGGCGATTCTTAGCGGTGAACAAACTCCAAATCTTAATACGTTTAAATTAACAATTCGAACGCGCGTGTGTTTGAACTCGATTCGTAAGAAAATCAAATATAAACACTGAGCTCGTGCCTTCTGATAGGAAATATTAAAATTGCAAACAAAATGTACAGTTTAAAATTTTCAATTAACTTCGAAACTGTTAAATGATCCAAACGAGTATGTCAATGTTATTCTAACTATTGTAATTTCGATATTAATCAACTTTCTAGTCAAAATTTGTAGTTTTAATTCCAGACATTAGACGCGGAAGCCGGTATAAGTAATTAGAACGCATGATCAAATCAATTCTAGTTTAAACTTCCCGCAAAAGTCCTTAAAACTAGCTTAGCTCTATCGCTCACCGTTCACGTTTCAAGTACCACACAACCTCTCACGGCGTCTCGAGTCTCGACTTTGAATGACAAAACAAATTAATGGCCAGTGGCCACTAAAGAATACCGCCTCCTAGCGTTTTCCTGGTGAAATTATTAATTAAACAATGGAGAATAGAGAAGACGAGTGGCAACTCAATTGCAACTTTGTCGCTCTTTAGTTAAGCTTCTCTACGCGCAATACCGAGAAACTTCCCGTTTTGATTACACCAAATAACCGGAAAGTCTGGTGAATCATAGAGACTTTTAATATAGGGAGTAGAAACTCCTGCCTTTGGCAAGGCAAAACGAGATGTAGCTCCCCAAGCAACCTTTGCCAATGCTAATAACTGGCCGGACCAACTTCCGGTCACATCACCCAGCGTTAGAGGAAAGCTATACCGGAAATCGACCCGGCCTTTTACAACGGTTGTTTTGAGCTACATCTTCGCCTCAACTTTCCACTCCCTATATTAAAAGTCTCTATGGGTGAATTAATCTTTTGGAGCAACATCGTTATTTACATAGATATGAGATATCAACTATATCCACAGAGCGGAGGAGCTGCCACTCCTTATCTTTATTCTCTATGATTTAACCTTTGGACCGATGCTCGCACTTAAGAGCGAATTCCACTGGGTCTAGAGCAAGAGAATTCACTTGATTTTCCCTGATAAATTTATCTCAGGGCGATTTCTCTACCTCTAGAGCACCCAGTGGAATTCGTTATAAGCCTCTACATGGCATAGGTTGCCCCATCCATCGAGAAATCACCCCCTGGGTGTGATTTTTCCTTTCTCGATGCCCCATCGTTTTGGCGGTGGTAATCTGCTGTTAAAAATCGTCATTTTATCATTAGTAGAGTACAGTGGAGAATTTCAAAATTTCCATGTCCCAACCCGAGTAAACGCACCCTCATTCCCTCAAGCCTATAAAAATTTGCCGCAACATCGTCTGCTTAGCAGACGATCTTTCGGTGGCATTTACAATGGGAAATTTTCATCTTGGTAATAGCATGTTTAACTTTAGCAACAAAAATATCTCATTTAGAAAACGTAAGTTCCAACCAGGCCGTGGCTAGGGGGGTGCACAAATTGCGAATTCATATTAATAATTAAGTTTAAAGTCAAACGATAATTTTGAATTTCCCGCTAATCACTTGTAACATAAGCAGACATTATTTTGGGTAGATCTAGGCATAGGCCTAAATGCGCAAACTATGTATAATTTAAACATTTCTTACATTAAAAATGAATAACGATTCATCAAAAAACCCGTCTTTAACCTTTTTTTTTAATAGTCCATAAAATATTGTATTTTTTAATATAAATATAAATTAGAGGCTTTAATTTTTAAATTTATTATTTTTCTTTTTGATCTGGTGGCATTTCATGAAATGGCTGATTTTAGATAGTGTTTCCAATTTGGATACTTTAAAATTTAATTACTAATCTAGAAATTTAAAAATTGAAAACGAACCGCCAAATTTTTAATAAGATCCGATTTAGGCTTAAGTAAAATTGATGCAAAAGTTATTATTTTAAATACTAAGGGAATGATTTGAAAAATGTTTAGACGCCACCCTATCAAAATGTTCTAAGTTAGAATGCTTTTGAAACATTAATTTAATTAGATCCTAGGTATATATTCTTATCTTTTTTAATAGCTGGAAAAATCAATTTTCTTTTAAATTTCATATTTATTTTAGTTTGGTTTCCCTTTGTCAAACATCACAGACCCGCTGGTTATTAAATTAAACCGAATCATATTTTAACTATATACAGCTGAAATTTAAATTTTCAAGAAAAGTAAAAATTAACCATTAATATTTGAGTTTACGTGTGACGTCACTCTTGTAGTTTCCAACCGAAACGCTACATTAACGTTTATTACTTTTCAAGATGGCGACGCGCGAACAATCTCTCTATCCAAATATACAATGATTAGGTTTAAAGTAAATAACACTAAACATTAACGACGCTTCTTTGTTCGTTGTTTTGAACAACTTTATGTACAAATTTTGTTTGTTGAATTTCGCGCCTTTATTTCTAAAGAAATATTTTAAAAAACTTCTAATAGGAACCAAAAAAAAAAAAGAAAAATGGTCCTAACAATTTAACAACGAGACCGAAAAAGTACTACTTTAATTAACAAAATTAGGCTTAACTTTGAGTTTATGATTTTTTTGGGCCTTGGCTAAAAATATATCTTTAATTTCTTCATTTTAAACTATTTTTTAATTTACCTACCAAAATATTTTCCGCGTATAAATGCGTTCTAATTAAGTTTAAAATAATAATAATAATTATTATTATTATTATTAATTAAAAATGATCTATTTAATTATAAAATAGGATTAAAGAAATTTACGTTAGAATTAGAAATAAAACTTTTAAAATAGAATAATATAATGAGAAACGCTGGGAAAATAAATAATACAAGAAATTTATATTAGTAAAACTTAAAGGTTTCTGATACTTTAGAATAATGAAGGTATTTTAATGAAATTTAACCTTTGGGCCTCAAATAGGAAAATTATTAGCAGACGATGTTCAGATAGCAAATTTAAAATCCAAGCAACGCCGTAACACGAACTAACCTCTATTTTTTCCCCGAACAATAAAGTAGGCATCCATATACTGAAAAGTTTTTGAAACCTACCACGTGAGAGACGTTTCGTAATGTATTTCGCATTTCCGTACATTAACACATAGCTACGCAATTTTCAAGGCGATTTTCGAGTTAAATTTTGCGATCGAATTAATTGACAATTATGTTTTAATGACGCGTGTACGGACAAATTCGTCAGTCACCAGTCCAGTCTTAGGAGGTTAGTTCGCGAAGGCGTAAGCGAGGCAATACGCTATCATATCCTGATCATATCCCGTAGGCAAAAAAATTACCGAATACTTGTTTTACTTCATTAAAGAGATTCCTTAACTTTCAATAGCCTACTTATAAATTTGATTTATTAACGATTAATTTTAAAAGTTCAATCCGTTTCCTGTTCCTTCAATCTTCATCAAAAATAGTTTAACAACCTTTAAAATTCGTCGTAAAATCTACAAATAGAAGACTCTGAACGGATAAAAAGCGCCATCTATCGAAAACCCGAGGTACTACGCAAAATTACTTTAAAGACGGCGCTTTCACCGTTCAACTTTTCTCTTCAAAGTTTTAAAAGACACTATTTTTCTCACCATAAATTTCTAGCTTAGTGCTAAAATGAAAAATAATTTCTCACGTATAGGAAAATAAAATTCACGAAATGTTTCATAATAGTGTTATGTAACGATTAAAAACGTTTTTTTCAAGGACAAATATCGAAATTTCTACGAACTTATCCATTTTCTAAGGAACAATTTGTTGATAGAAATCCGGTTCGTCTTCTTTCTCCTCTTGATCCGGGTCTTCCCCATCCAGCTAAGAATTTTATTATCAATGGCAAAATTATCTTAAACCATGAATACGAATATGAGAAACAAAAGGAGGGGATCACTAAGAGTTTTCCATCCTGTGAGACCTCCTAGTTATCCGCTCCTGGCAATATCTGCCATAATCGCGAAATTTCCCCAAAATTTGCGTTTCTAAAAACCGGTACCCCCCACCCTCCCCCCAAAGATTTCGATTCAAAAACCCCAAAAAATTCATATGACGTTATAAGTACTTACCGCTTGCAGCTCCCTAGGAGTAAAGAAACATTTGAGCTGCAACCTTAAAGGCACCATCATTAACAGAACGAAAGGGAAGGCCAGAGCCGCCTCCGTTGACTTCACAACCCAAAGCACGCCTAAACTCAATAGTTGAATTAAAGTGTAAGCGTGCATTTTCCACGTTCGAACCTACACGTCAAGAAACAAACGCGCCAAAGTTAGACACCCTTCCGTCCTTCTTCGATTAAATAATTTTTATATAATGACCTTTCTAACGTAGACGATATCCGGATGATGTTTGTTTGGCATAAATAACAAATACATGCGATCAAAGAGTTGGATTCCGCTCATGGAAGATATGCCCATGTATAAAAACACTCCGAAGAGACAAGCCACCGGCACTTGTCGCAACAAAGGCGCCATCAGAACGGAGATACCTATTTATAAACGACAATCCATCGATAATTAACTTCCTACCCTGGACAAGTCCCGAGTTTAAAGTTCTTACCAATCATGGCGGCGACCAAGAAACTCGTCAGTCTTTGCTCTTTGACTTCCGTAACGTAAGGCGCTTGACCGGGGGCGTGCGTTCGACTCATGACGGTCAAACTGGCCAAATGAGAGACGGAACGCACGGTAGCCGCGCATAGCCAAGGACCACCAACGATTCCAGTCACCACTTGAAGATAACCCAATAAAAGCAAATCCAAGTGAAATCCAGAGCCCTTTTTCAATTTGCGATCTTTCTTGAACATAATTAATCTGTTTCGAGTGAACGGGAAAAATACCTTAGACTTCGAGCCTCACCCGAATTTGGACTTTGAAATTCGGAAGTTACTTACTCGCAAATTTGAGTTTCCAAGAAAACTAAAATAAATAGCAACAACGCGGCGACCGAAGCGGCGAAAATATGCCAAACGGCGATGGACTGTTCCATACCGAAGGGCGAAATTAACCAGCCGCGAATAGCAGGGTTGCTGGGCGTCAAACCCGTCGGTACGCTCAGTTTCTTAATTAAACAAGATCTTATTACTTTCGAGTTGACGCGCAAATAGAAACCCAATTAAGTACTTTAATTTTACGTACCTTAGTATAAGTATCGTTGGCTAAATACCCTAAGGTTACCATGAGTATCATAGCAATTGGGACCCCAAAATCTCCCAACGCTCTTCTGGCCTATTTTATATTAAAAAATTCACGGGAATCGAGTGAGAAAAACTGTCCAGAATTGGACGTGTCCGGAATTGAAACCACTCACGCGTATAGATTTAAAAAATGACTTACGCTTCGACCGAGAAACTTGCTGTTTCTGAATTGTCTCAAGAAGTAAGCGATGAAAAAGGTTCCAATGGTTAGTATGAGTGATAAAAGGGCCGTGTTAGGTTCGTTCCTCCGTACGACGACGGCTTCGACGAAAGCCTCGTTGTACGGCGACGTGTAATTAGATTCGTCCTCGAACGAACTTTCGTTACCGTAAGACACGAATGTCCCGTTATACGAAGAGTTCATCAAGTTCTCGATAACCGCTAAGTTACAGTAGTCCGGTAACAACGGGTGCGTTCGAAACACCTTCGCGATTGCCAGGTATATTATTCCGAGTGATATATCGATTAATAATAATTTAAAGTATACTTACGAAAACTACTTTATCGATACACTCGTAGATGTAGAGCAAGGATATGAGAGAGGCGAAGATTTCTTGAGTGAAACGGGTGAAAAATCTTACGAGTGAACTGCCTTCGAAAGCCACGCATCCCGTCGTGATCAATCCGAACCAGAAACCGATCCAAACCCTCATGGGCAAATATTCTATAGCGTTATCTTTACAAAACTAATAAAGAACGAAAAGAAAATGGCCAGAATCTGCCCTGAGATTATTCCAATATGGAACGAAACCTCGTTTTCAAACGAAAAAGGGAAAAATTTCCATTTAGGATTAAAAAATATTTACATTATACAAGATTTCGTCGTAAAGAAGCAAAGGACCCGTGGCTCCGATAATGATCAGAGGTTGACCGGACAACAGGGCGAACACGCAACCGCAAACCGACGTTACGATCAAAGTTTCGGAAACTCCGATCATATTGCTCGTCTTGTCGCCTGTGACGAACGATATTAAGACCCGTGTGGCGTTATCCTTGAAGCGAAAAATTTCTAACAAGTACTCGGTACTTACCCATGAGACCTCCGAACGTTATGGCCCCCGATAGAGCCGCGAAATAAATGAAAATAGCCGCCGCGATACATTGGGCGTTAAAACCGTCCAATAAGTCACTAAGATACCACGGATACCTTTGTTTGATATCGTTCATCAAACCACCGAACAAACATCCCGTTCTTTTCAACGGATCGTAGCCCGGAGGTTTGTCTTCTTTACCGTAATCCTCTTGGTCCTCGACCGTGTCGAGTAGTACTAAAGAGTACACTACGCGTTAATTTCTAACGCCAAACATAGAAATATTAAATGGAAGCCCGTATGGCCCCATAAACCCTACTTTAGAATATTTATGTTTTGGCCAAAAGGTCAGTGGCATAATTTACGAGCTTGAGATAAAACACTTCGCTTTGTTTGGGAGATGATTGATAAGTATTCGAAGCTTTAAAGTATTTCTCTCAAGAGGTCTTTCTTAACGCTAAACCTTGGCTACTTTCTAGCTCCCAGCCAGTACTAGAGTCCCCTTCCTCATCGTCAACTAGCTACTTCGCGACCCAACCGCGGTCTATAAGCATTCCCAGTAAGAATACTTTTATATTTTCTAGGACCTACCCACGAATTACCCATTTGTAAACCCTTTTAACGATAAAACGAACAGTAATTAGTAAACGAACCTTTGGCTTTAATTTCTTCTCTTCGTTTCCGGTTTCTTATCTCCATGCTTTTTCTTCTTATGTCGTGGATGGGTAGGAGTGACTGTCTCTCCCAATCGCCCGGTGGCAACACAAGACTGTCATCAAGAAACTCGTTTATTGCCCGTAACAGGTCCTTCCGGTCTTCCGCCTTGTAAGCCACGTCGTGGAAATACTTCAAAAAGACACAAAAGAAATTGTTTCGCGAGAAGTCATTTAGGGATTGGTAAGTCGGGATCCCCGGTTTTCGGGTCGTAGTGTCCGATTTTTGAGATGGATTGTCCAAGAAAAGCCAAGTTTAAAAATCTAACCCTCGGATAATATTCCTTTTTAAAAAGTAGTTCGGAAGTTGTAAATAGTCAAGATATACATACATAAGCAGTGTTTCTTAAATAATTTTTCTTTAGAAAATGGTGTAAAACATTAAAATCTAGCGATTCAGCTAGGGAGAGCAGTTTTGCAATTAACTATATACGAAGATTAACATTGTGTTGTAATTAACGCGGTAATACTTTGGATGAATGGATTTAGTTTGAAAGATTGCTCTCGAGTCTAAAATAACAGAATTAAACATCAGAGGATGTCAAAAAACGCGTACTTACCGAGTTGGCCATTAATGTTGAAATAGAACGACCAATTTCGTGATAATCGAGATCGGTGTCGATTGGTCCCAAAAGAACGAATAAGAAACGAACTGGAATTGATACCTGTAATTGGTTAGTCGAGATTGAGCGGCCAACTTTGGCGAGGGACCAGGGTCGTGAGGAAGACCCGGCATAGTTACCTCCATCAAATTGGGCATGGTCAATCCTTCAGCCAATCGCACGAAGGCGATGGTCGGTTGTTCCAAAAAGTCGAGAGCGCCAACCAAGACGGTGGTGGCCTCGGCTCCTTCCGGAATCCGACGAAGAATATTGGTGTCCATATGAGGCAAGTCGTCCGTTGAAGAGTTACGGAAAATCTTTTCCATATCGTGACTCTGATAAACCAAAAGGGACTAAAACAAGTCAGACACGAACACGCAATATACAAACATTAGTCGTGATTAAGAGTTAGTCAAAAAACTAGGGAAGAACTGTTTAATGGTTAGGCGTATAAAATATGAGCTAATATTTTTAAGGTCAATTTTAAGAATGAACTCATGTTCGAGTAGAGTTTGCAAAACAAGCGAAAGCTAAAACGGCTTAACATACAATTTTAAATCTCACTGGGTTCAAATAATTTTTGGAAACTATACTCTTGAACACTAATGGAACGCAATTTCATTGTTTGTACAAGGGCGCATCGTCATTACACCGTTCGTACAAGAGTACATCGTAAATACATCGTTCGTACAAGAGTACATCGTAATTACACCGGTCGTACAACTGTACATCGTAATGACATCGGTCGTACAAGTGTACATCGTAATGACATCGGTCGTACAAGTGTACATCGAAATTATATCGTTTGTACACGATGTCTCTGGGCTGTAACTCGAAAGACAGTTTGTTAAAAATATTAGCTCGGTCTACGTTTCGAAAATGGGGGTGGTATCAACGAATCGAGTTCGTACCGGTCTTCTTCCAGAGTCTTCCAAGGTGATTTTGATTTCCGGTAGGAGTTTAGAATTGTTGTCCACGGATAACCTTCCATTCTTTTCCACTACGGGGAAACTACCATTGGCTGGAATCAATTTCGGTGACCTATAGTTCCACACGACGCGTGCCCGGACGACGGGATAGTCAGAGGCAAGGAGAGGAGTTGGAAAGAGGCAGGGTGGGAAAACAAACCAAGATGCATTAACTTCACATTCAGTTAATTAAAATTGAGAATGTTAAGATTAATAAAAATGGACAGTTCACACATTGGAAACTTGATCTACAATTAAGAACCATGCTTAATATTCCGGATACAAACAACGGACATGTTTAGTTTAATCTAACCTTATTTGTTCCAAGTAATTGTCCCATCTATCTTGAAAAGGATATCTGAGCCTGATATATCTAACCTTCTATGTCCCCGATACCAAGTAGTTATCTGAAATGCTGCCTTGGACACCGAAAACCCAGCCATTCTCTCCCCCCCCCCAATACCGAGTAATTGCCCCAGATATCTGGACCTGATAAACCCAACCTTTTTTGGCCACATACCAATTATCTGGAATGTAACTTGGAATCCAGTTAACCCAGCCGTTTTGCTCTCCAATTCCGAGTTTTTATCCCTGATTTCTGGACCTGATAAACCCAATGTTTCTCCCCGATACTCAGTTAACTTAACGAACCATTTTTGTTCCAATACCGCGGGTATTACTTTAGCCTGATAAAACTTACCTTTTGTCCCCCATACAATAACATTGTCGCGGACCCGATAAAGCTAACCTTTTATCCCAAGTAATTATCCCCCATAACTACCCTGGAAACATACGATTGAATAAGAAAATTAGTAAACATAAGATTAAAAAAGAAAATAAGTAAAAATATGCAAATAAAAGACACTAAGCATTACGCAAAGATATACGAATTGAAAACTAAAATATTAGAATTACTTTTCAACTTTCCAGTTATTTAAAGGTTGGCTAGAACAAAATTTACCAGAGAAATGGATAAATGGTAAACAAAATACCACCACGACACAATCTAGACACTAAAATACACGAATCTAGTAATTAGTATCGCTACCAAAGGAAGAGTTAAACGTAAATATTATTATTATAAAATTCGAATCAAAACACTTTCTTTTATAATATATATGTATATATATTAATATTTAATTTGGAGCGTGTTTAGTTAATCCTTTAAATAGTAAATGAGTATTAGGCATATTAGTAGACGGTATTAGACATAGATAGAGACACAGATAGACACCTTTAAATCACTAACTTTTTGTCATGAGACAGCAAGTTTAAACTTCCGTAACCCGAGTTGTTTCTTCTCATGGCAAACTGGGCAAATGAGCGTTCGTGGACGTGTCTATGGCGCAATAGAAGCGCTCGCATGACGGCACCTCGATTGTCCGGGTGTAATTGGTCCGTCACCACCATGTTCTCTACCACCTTGTAAGCGATTCCGGCCAGGTCTCGTTCTTCCAAGTCCAAAAGGACTGTTCCCTGTTCCAGACACTTTCTTAGCGACAAGAGACTGTGGAAAGACAACGAAGCTACGTGGGGTTTGCCCCATCTTTCAGTCCCTTCTTGGACGTTTTCTTCGTATTTTATCCAACGGGCCGTTTCTCGCCATTCTAAATCGTCCCCTCCGTCGCCCGGGAGCAATTCGTCCAATTCAACGAAGATCTTAACGAGGGAAATACCCGCGAGAGACCATTAATACAGTACAAAACACGACGACTGAGAGTATTGATACAAAAACCCGTATCATTACATCCACACCCCTTATCATTATAAAAATTATAAATCTAATTACTTCGTGAGGTTTATGATCGAACAGTTTCTTAACCAAAGGTCCCTTAACGTTGCCGTCCTTTCGACTCAAATGAATGAAAGAAGACACGGAACTTTTGGCTTGGATTTTGTGTCGACGAATACCTTTAGGGTCTTCGAAACGTCTGCCTACAATTACCGTACCATTCGATTTAGCCATTACCGATTGGTTAACGGTTAGAGATGTCGACTTACTGGCGATATCTTCTAGATCGGCCGTAGGTAACATTTCCGCCTCTTCGGGTTCGACAGCCCTGAGAAAGTAATTGTCCGTCTCGACGTCGGAACCGAGTCTTTGGCGCCTCGGATGTCGCTTATGGTGATGATGATGATGTCGGCTATGAGGTTCGTGTCTCTCTTTGTTACATTGGTGACCGTGTTTGCCTTTTCCTCCTCCTTCTTCGTCACCTCCGTCATCGTCTTTATCTTCCTCGCCTAGATATACGAAACAAACCACGACGCGATGACCAAACGCTTAAAATCTTCGTCCAATAACGCGCTAAATAAAATATTACCCAATTGAAATTTGACTTTAGCCTTTTCGGTTTCTTTGGGGTCTGGTAGATGAGCGCCCGCTCGTTCGGACATGAGTGGTTCGACAGCCACTTGGGTTTCTTTGGCGGAAAGGAGTGGCGTCTCCAAGATAGTTTCGTTGGCCAGTCCATCGTGCGACCTTGAAAAGAACAAGGATCGTGCACTACACGCCACAGCGCAAAAGCCAAACAGCGACAAAAAGGGAAAACAAAAAATCATTCTTGAAGATTAGTCAAATCAAAAAAACAAAAAAGAGTAGTTAAGGACGTATAGGATTAAACCATCACCAAACTAATTCAAATTTTAATGGGAACTACTCGTCAAGACGGTCAAGTCCTCAATTGATTTTGAAACTGATCTTTTAATCTTCGTCTTGAATGTCTCTCAGAATCAAAAAATACGTTTCGTTTATATTATTTTAACGTCTTGTTTGGTTTTAAGAATGATTCGAGTTACGCCGATATGAGAGTGACTTATAATTTATTTGCTAATATCCTTAGAGTGTCTGTTATATATGGTTTTAGGCTTAAAACTAAGTCATTGACCAAAAACATTTAACGCTTGGAGGTGTATCCACATCCTAAAATACAAATGATGAATGAAATAGAACAAGCTTGACAAAACATAAATATATAACCTCTCTATCATTTTTACTGCAGAAACATTTAAGAAATATAACTAGATTTCTCTGAGTATCTAATTCGAAACCGTCCACAGATTGGACCATCCTTCCAGTAAGAGAAAAGGTACGATAATAAATTTACAATTACTGCAATCCTGTCAAAATAAATATAATTCAAAAACCCACTGAGATACGTTGGGAAAAAACCCCTCAGGGATATTAGAAAGAAAAATATAAGAGTTAAAGCTATCTAGTTACATTCCACACATCGAAACTATAGTTCCGACCCCTGGCCAAAAATTTAATCACGCACCAACGCGAGAACTCAGTTTCCCTTCATTTATACCAGAAGCCGATGAAACCCTCCTTTGAAGAATACTACTCTAATGTTCCATATAGCGCTCCTCTCTGTATGGGTAAAATTCACAATTTTACGAGTTAGAAGGGGTCCTACTTCATCCCCCCTGTCTACGCAAAATTGGAAATTCTCTCTCTCCACAAACGACGACGTTTTTTGGACGAACTCCAAGGCTGCTAGAAATATTCGCTCGACGAGCTCCCGCTCCGAAAATATCTACCGTTAGGAGGCGTACGGATCGCGCCTTTTGAGAATAACCCATACAGAGAGGGGTAGACAAGACCCGGGAGTAATAGACTTCAAAGGAGGGTTTCATCGGCTTCTGATTATACCGGATAACCTTTTCCTCGTTGTATAAACTCTTAAACTATGTTCAGAAACAGAGTGCAAAGTGGTTAAAATCGAGGCGAATTGATACACGCTGTTAAAATTCGCAGGAATTGATGTACATTTAGTAAATGGTATAAGAGCTAATACCGAATAGAATTTAAGTCCAACCAAGCAGATTAAAGCGAGGGGCTAATCACTCTCTAATTCCATGTACAACGATTATGAATTACGCGTTATAATTTTAGCGGGGATTTTAAAGATTACGCGTAATCGTTTTAGTACAGTCAAAGGTACAGCCTGTACACCGATTACGCTGAATGACTGATCCCCTCGGATTAAAGAGTTATAAAAAATTATTAAAATCAAGCCATAAATTCATTCGTTTAAATCGACTGTACGAGAAAAGGTAACAGGTCACGTCCTTGAAATTTTAAGACTTAAAGCTCTTCCCGACATATATTGGGGGTGGAGGTTTAAAAAAAGAAGTTACGCCAAGATAATCATCAGCTTTAGTTTCCCACACACCCTCGTAGTTTCCTTCAACAAAGTTGTTTTTGTTGCAAAGTCAAGGTCATCCTCCCATACTACTAAAGCTCGTTTTCGTTTCGGTTAATTAAGAGATTTAAAATCAAGTTTTGGGCCAAAACTTGAAACCTATATCATTTTCGCCAGTAAGAATAAGAAAGAAATCAGAATATCATATTTTAGCTTTGTAGTGGGATTCAAACCGTTTCACTGCAGTCGTGTGAAAGGGAAACAGTTTTTTTCGAATCGATTTGTTTAAACTGCTTCGGAAACCAGTTTGAAACAGATTCGTCTCCAACAACATGCAGATGAATCTATAATAAATCTGTAGCTATTGTCGCTTCGGTTCATGCAGCCTAGAAACTTAACGAGAGACAAATTGTCTAACAAATCGGTTTCTAAGACAAATATTTGAAATTTTAAAATTCCTGGCATTTTTTTAAAATAGAACCTAAGCCTTGGCCATGGCGGAACTAAAGAATCAATCTCGTTCGTACTAGAGTTGACTTTCCGATCGATTTGTTTCGCAAACCTTTCGGTAAAAATAATTTTTCATCTCGCAAAGTTTCGAGAGTTGAAAAACGCGATGTTGGGGGCCTGGTTAATAAATCTAATTTAGAGAGAGTGTGAAATCCGAGGCGGTCCATCGGGATTAAGTGATCTTGATCCGTGTCAAGGATAATAAACAATACGCTTAAGAGTTCCGCAACCAACACATTTAACAGTTAACCCCCCCCCCCCCCCCCGAAAATAAATTATTTTGACTAGAGTTGAGAGTGACGAAACTAGAGCGATATTTCTTCAAACTTTTATTTTATTTCTTTTTTTTTTTTTTTTCTTTTAATTTAAGAGAAAACATAATAATATAGTAATTTTGCCGAACTAGTTACGGGAGATTACAGCCGCGTTCATATGATACTAGGCCTTGGAATCGATTTAAACCGTTTTTCAACACGTTTCGCTAGAGTCGTGTGAACAGGAAGTCATCTCTTTTCTAATCGATTTGATTCGATTTTTAGAAACTGCTTCGGGAACCAGTTTCGCACCGATTCCAAGGCCTAGTATGAACGCGGCTTAACTTGATTTTAAGATTCTAAATGGGTTATTTTTTAACAAAAGCTCGCTTCCAGATTTATAAAAACGACGAAACAACTATGAATATAATCAGAAGCCGATGAAACCCTCCTTTGAAGTCTATTACTCCATGGTCATGTCTACCCCTCTCTGTATGGGTTAGTTTCAAAAAGCGCGATTCGTACGCCTCCTAACGGTAGATATTTTCGGAGCGGGAGTTCGTCCAGCGAATATCTCTAGCAGCCTTGGAGTTCGTCAAAAAAACGTCGTCGTTTGTGGAGAGAGAATTTCCAATTTTCCGTAGACAGGGGGGATGAAGTAGGACCCCTTCTAACTCGTAAAATTGAGAATTTTACCCATACAGAGAGGAGCGCTATATCGAACATTAGAGTAGTAGACTTCAAAGGAGGGTTTCATCTACTTCTGTTTTTACCCCCGATATGGACACTATTCTAGTGGATTTTTGATAACTTGAGTTTCCCTTAATCATTGTAGACACACAAACCTGATTCGATCGGGGTCTTGTCGAATTTAATCACAAAATAACCTTTTAAGCAACAAAAAGAGCCGTTAAAAATAACCTGTTTCTATTGAAGATGTTGCCTTTTTTTAAGGTTGAGACGAAATGAAGTTTTATAATACCCCCAACTATTGAAAAACATTCGCGAGGCTGTTTTTACGTACGCGTGACATCTTGTTCGAATGTTACTAGCTACGTCACGAAATCACGTGGCGTTAAGGTTATATTAGGCAGTTATTTCCGTTTTCATAAAAAGCTAGGGGTCAGAGGGCTCACAAGTCACTTGGGAGAGACCCGACCTTGAGAGCTGACATGGATATAGAAAAAATAAGATTAAGAAATGCTCTGTGCTCACGAGCGCTAGAGGTTTACAAGCTTTTAGATAGCTGATGACGTCGACGGCAACATACCATAAGTAAGCTCCACACTTCTCTCCTGATTGACCGGTAAAGACTTTCATTATTCGCGAGATTTCAAACTCTTTAAAGAGTAAGTTCATATATTTTTAACTGGTAAATATAAAATCAGTCGGGCGTTGTTTGGAGGTTACATTTTCCCTTCAAATGCGGTAATTACCACGCAATAACACCTCCCACCGGTTTTTTTCATTTATTAAACGCGATGATTGGATTGTGGGACGCGTGTATAAGTTCTTATTGAGTAATTGTACGCGTTTACAAGAAGAAAAGAAGAAAGATGGGGAAACGCGAGAATGAAGGCGGGTTTTATTGGTAGATAATTGGTTTAGTTGTTACCTGGATTTGTCTCGTAGCTTCGTAGTAGTGGGTAAAGACGGAGGTTTCTTCAAGGACGGTCTCAAGGGTCTTTCCAATAAACTAATGACCGATCCGGGTTTAGACGAATCGCTACTAGAACCTTTTCGTTTTTGTTCCAACAAGGGACTCGACGCGTCGATCGAAGCCACGCTTCCTCCAATGCGGAACTTTTTTTTAACTTCACCAACACCATCTCCACTCCCGGAATAAGGTACCTAAAAATAAAACATTTTTTTTTAGAATAATTTATCTTTAAAATTATACGATCAAAAATTCTCGAATACCTTTTTTAAAAACTGTACCATTTTTGGTTCAGTTTCCCTTTAATTACGATGATAGAATTCAAACAATATAACACTTTAAATAGTGGAAAATTATCTTAAGAATGGAACGTAAGATAGTTCTTACAAAATTTTAGAAGCTAATTTCTCTGACTTTCAAGGTTTTCCCAGACCATTTCTAAATAATTTCCCCGACCAATTTTAATATTTTTTCAGGAAATTTATTTTTACGAACGAGCTCTTGGCAATTCACACTTTTAATTTGACAGTTTATCAATCAGGGTCGATAATTTACTCAGTATATGACAAAACATTTAAATAGTCTTATATTTTCATTTTTCAGTTTATTATAATTACGTTACAATTAATTGGTCACTCAATCATAAACAGTTCTTTGACACGTAGAGAAATATTTAATTTCTGACCATTTGGGGTCAAGTTCCAAATTCCCTTTCTTTTCCCTGACCATCTAGGTCAATTTCCAAATTCCCTGACCTTTTGGATCAAGTTCCAAATCCTGGACTTTTCACTGACCTTTTAAGATCAATTTCCAAATCCTGGACTTTTCCCTGAACTTTTTGGATCAATTTCCAAATTACCTGACTTTTCCTTTCCATTTTGGGGTCAAGCTCCAAATTCCCTGACTTTTTGGGTCAATTTCCTAATTCCCAGACTTTTTCCTGACCTTTTGGGTCAATTTCCAAATTCCCAGACTTTTTCCTGACCTTTTGGGTCAATTTCCAAATTCCCAGACTTTTTCCTGACCTTTTGGGTCAATTTCCAAATTCCCAGACTTTTTCCTGACCTTTTGGGTCAATTTCCAAATTCCCAGACTTTTTCCTGACCTTTTGGGGTCAAGCTCCAAATTACCTGACTTTTCCCTGCCATTTTGGGGTCAAGCTCCAAATTACCTGACTTTTCCCTGCCATTTTGGGGTCAAGCTCCAAATTCCCTGACTTTTCCCTGCCCTTTTGGATCATTTTCCAAATTCCCTGACTTTTCCCTGCCCTTTTGGATCAATTTCCAAATTCCCTGACTTTTCCAAGTCGTTCGTTGGGTGTGCGTTTGTTAAACGAAGTTATATTTTAAAATTTCCAACGAAAAATACGTAAATGTAAAAAAAGATTTCCTAAGTGTAAGATAGATTTAACTTTTGATAAAATCGAGTTGTTCTCAATGTTAATGTTTAATAAAGTCCAAGATACCTTCACCTTTCTAAATCTATCGTTACTCTTTGCAAAGGTTTCGCAATGCGTTGTCTATATATAATAGGCGCTGAATTTTGCCTACGAGATGGGATATTATAAATATTCCCGTTTTATTACTAAGTTTGAATGCGTAATCCCTCAATGTCATGACTAGGATATTAAAAGGGCCTCAATTTCCCTCAAACGTTATTATAATGTTGTAACCAAGCGTACTTTGTCCATTGTCCATACACAAATTGACAAGGCATAAAATTACGAATTTGTCAAATGATCGACTGATACGCTTAACATTTTAAAAATAATTATCCCTTTTATTCACTGTCATTTCTTTTTTTCATCCTATTGAAAACCTCACAAGTAAATCATCCTTCAAGTTTATAAGACGACATACTGCGGGTGACGATGGAGTGTGTCCGTTTTTCTCACCCCAAGTATTCCGAAATTTGTACAAAAAGGATTATACTACTAGGATTGTCCTATTAACTCTTAAAGGGAGAATGTAACCCCCTAAACCAGTGCTTTATCAAGTCCTTATTGTTTAAATAGACCTAATCCACTAGTGAAAAAAATTACGAACAAATATTAAACTAGAAATAAATTTAAAATTTACCCGGAAAATAGGCTTAGCGGGATTCGTGGAGATCCTGATTTCCTCGCGTATAAGGTCTAGCGACCAATCGAACGCGATTGTAAGCCTCGTGGCGATCTCGATTGGTCGCTAGACCTTACCCCGGAGGCAATTCATTTGATCTTCATGAATCCCGCTACGCCTATTTTCCGGGTAAGTTCTAAATTTATTTCTAGTTTAATATTTGTTTTGTAAACTTTTTACTGGTGGATTAGGCATATCTAAATGATAAGGAATCGATAAAAACAATCACTCGTTAGGTTATCGAATTCTCCATTTAAAGAAAATAGTTTTGAGAAACTTAAAATTTCACCGGAGGATTTACAAGTCATTAAAATCGTTCCTCTTGTTAACAAAGAGTGCAACACCTTTTTTATGACCCCTTTTAAATTTTCTTATTCGCAACTTTTTAAAAGTTTTAACAAGCTTTTCCCATTGAAGCTCAACGACCCGAAGGTCATTATATGGTCAAGGTTTTTTATCACCGAAAAAAGCAATAGTTGCTGTCATGAAAGAGGAGGAGACCGTAGACGTGATCAGCTACGTTACAGCTTGTAAAGCTCATAGATTTCGTGAGCACCGAGCATTTCTTAAGCTTAATTTTTCTATATCCGGGTCTCTCCCGAGTGACTTCTGAGCCGTCTGACCCCTATGACAATGATCATGGAGATCCTGCATTCCATATATAAGAGCCATCGATCAATACCATTGGTCGCTAGTCCTTATATGGGGAACTCTGGTGATTTCCATGAATCCAGCTAAGCCTATTTCGATGGTGTAAGTTTTAAATTTATTTCTAGTTTAATATTTGTTCGTAATTTTTTTTCACTAGTGGATTTGGCCTATTTAAACGATAAGAAATCGATAAAAAATCACTTGTTGTTAGGTTGCATTATCACTTTAAGGGACACCATTTACTTTAAATTAGTAAGTCCTATTTTGTTGATGAAACATTAATACAGTCCAAAAATTTTAAAAATTAAAAAAATATATGGTCTAGTCTCAAAAAAAGAATCTAAATTGGTTCTCGGGGTGTGGTCTTTCTTATGGACTTCACAATCTTGTTATAATTCAGGCGAGGCCAGTTTTAAATTATTAATCATAATTTCAATATCAAGATCTCGTTTTTATTTCGAGCGAATTTCTCGGCCCGGGGGCTAACTTTTACTTTCTTTTTCTATACATAGATAGGGGACGTTAAACTCCCAATCATTAATCAACAGCGGCTGTTGACAAAACGAGTTTGCGTAACGATTCAAAGCTGAATTATATTGATATATCATATTAAATTCGTATTGGATTGAAAGTAGTTAAGGATATTTAATCTTGTATATAATTGGGGTACCTGTATTTAACAAAAATGTGGAATATATAAGCGAGAGACGTGGGAAAATTTATGAAATTGGTTCATTTATAAATTTCGAAATTTTATAACCACTGAAATGATTTAAATTAATGTTGATGTAAAATAATTATTAATTGAAAATAATTATTGTTTATTAAAGGGAGAAGTGATTTTTTTATCGATTCTTTATCGTTTAAATATTCCTAATCCATCGATAAAAAGTTAACAAAACAAATATTAAACTAGAAATAAATTTAAAACTTACCATGAAAATAGGCTTAGCGGGATTCATGGAGATCAGCTGAATTGCATCCGTGTAAAGTCTAGCGACCAATGATCGAAGGCCCGTCGTTCACGCGAATGTCCACGAGATTTTGATTGGTCGCTAGACCTTATACGCGAGGAAATCAGGATCTCCATGAATCCCGCTAAGCCCATTTTCTAAATTTATTTCTAGTTTAATATTTGTTTTTTAGTGGATTAGGCCTATTTAAACGATAAGGAATCGATAAAAAAAATCTGGAGCTTTGTCTTAATCTTTTAAATCCCCCTATCGATGTATTTAAAAAAAAAAAAAAAAAAAAAAAATTCCAATTCGAAAATATAATTTCAAAAAGGTCTCTTTAATTTTTCCAAAGAGTTTGCGAAATCAGGGTGTATACCTTATTTTAACACCTTAATATAAGGGTTGGAAAAATTTCGGACTAAAGATACGTGACAAATTTGCGCGCCATTAAGATAAATTATTACGTCAAAGAATTTAAGTAGGCTAACCGGCGTTAAAATTGTTGTAATAAATTATATTTTTAAAATAATTGTTTTCCTAGAAAATATTCGTTGTTATAAGCTCGTTTTAAAATATGCCACTACACGAACGAAAACTCGGTCGTACTTAAAGGGTGACAAGCATCGAAATCCCCCCCCCCCCCCCAAAAAAAAAAAAAAAAAAAAAAAAAAAAACTAGATATTATGCGTTAAAGATAGAGAAAATTAAATCAATATACAAATATAAATAGATTTACACGTTTTCTTTCAGCAAAATGCAAATAAAAAAATTGCAATATTATGTAATTTGTGAATTCAATGGATAGGGTTAATCCATGGATTAATCAACCTCACAGGGATAATTCACTCTGGTAAGATGATTGTTCGAATCGCACCCTGGTGAGAAAAATTGTCTACACCGGAAGTTTCCAGCTACCGATACACGGGGTGAAATATTGAAGGGGGAAAAAAACTCTAAAGCAGACGATGCTCTCATGGATTACTTCCGGATTGGTATTGGTAAGGGGGTAAAATTAAGGGCCCGGATAAAATGTCTGGCAGCCATGTTTTAAACAATCATCTTCAACTACTAGTATAGCAATCGTACCAGAGTGAATTATCCCTGTAAGGTTGATTAATCCATGGTTAATCCCCCCCCCCCCCCCCCAAGATAAACGTTTCAGATATATTTTCAAACTTGGACCTAAAAATGGAACAGCTTTTGTACTGATCGGAATTTTTAAGAGACGTTTTTGATATTTAAATAAACTTTTAAAGTTTGGTAAAATTTCTATAAATGTAAACATAAATTCGGACCTATCATATTGTTTTAGACTTTAACAATTAACAATGTCAATTAACAATGTCAGAAGCCGATGAAACCCTCCTTTGAAGTCTACTACTCCAATGTTCCATATAGCGCTCCTCTCTGTATGGGTAAAATTTCCAATTTTACGAGTTAGAAGGGGTCCTACTTCATCCCCCCTGTCTACGGAAAATTAGAAATTCTCTCTCTCCACAAACGACGACGTTTTTTGGACGAACTCCAAGGCTGCTAGAGATATTCGCTCGACGAACTCCCGCTCCGAAAACATCTACCGTTAGGAGGCGTACGAATCGCGCCTTTTGAGAATAACCCATACAGAGAGGGGTAGACAAGACCCGGGAGTAATAGACTTCAAAGGAGGGTTTCCATCTGCTTCTGACAATGTCCAAACATTAAAAATAATAGGCCGATAGAATTAAACTATAAAGAATGTATTTCATTAATAAATATATTAATAATAATAAAAAAAATTAAGGAATTTTATAAAAATCAATTTGATAATTTTCGAGGTGTCTTTCGCCTTTAGATAAACGTCGTTATTACATCGAAAAACGAATTTTGGAAAATAAATTATAATTCACATTTCAATAAAGTAAATAAGAATAAGCGAAACCAGTTTCCATCTAGTAATTGGTATAAAGGGAATGTAAACTGAGTGGAAACCAAGATTATTTCCAAATTGTTTTAAAGGGAAACTTGTAGCTAAAAATGGAACAGCGTTTGAATTTATTTTCGGAATCACTGGATGCCAAAAAACGTATCCGAGAATTTATTCGGAATTTTTACACACGTTTTTCGTGTTAAAAATTGGTAAAATTTGAATGAAAGTAAATATAAATTCGGGCCAATCATATTATTTCAGCCTTCAACAGCTCTTGTAGTGTCCTAATATTAAGATAATAGACCGGCGTTTAATGCCTAAGACCTTGAATAATGAAATAATATGATTGGTCCGAAAGATATACACCAAATATCTTTCTGGATTAAGTACTTCTACGAAAAAGACCGCGCGAAATCGCTCAATACAATACTTAGCGAAAGCAGTAATGACGTAGTATTACGAGAAAATTTCGTTTAAAAATATTGATGGTGATTATAAAATATTAATTAATATGGTAAAGGTAAGTATATATATTTTGAATGCTACTCAAATACGGTTTTCCAATTCCCATTTCTCTACATTTCTAATCTAAGGATTGGGTGAAATGGGACTACATGTTTTTGGGAGAACCAATAACCTTGGAAGAAATAAGAACATACCTTAAATTCTATTGAAAAATCAAATAAAATAAAAATAAAATGCTTCAAAGTCAAATCAAAATACATTTTGAATAAATTTTTTTAAGTCTGTTTTAATTTATAAAGTTAAAATTTATGACTATTTCTACGCAATAGTTTGGGTTAGATTTTTATTACAAATATAGGGTGTACTAAAAAAAGGTGTAACGAAATCAATTACGAAGAAATGAAAGTAGTAGTTAAATCTTAACCGGTTTCAACAGGACTTAAAAAAAAAAAAAAAAAAAAAAAAAAAAAAGATTTTTTCCATATCAGGGTTAAGTTAAAAAAAACTATTGCTCAAAGTTATTTCAAAACTTAGCGGGTTGTTATGTAATATATTCTACATCAAAGGAACCACGCCTATTTTTGGACAAAAACAAGATTATTCACAATTTTGAATATAATATTTATGGGCGAATATGTAATCGCTACAAGTTGATATTTTTCATACGAGAGTGTCGAAAAAAATAATAAAAAAATGGAAAATTTAAAACGGAGAATGCAACCGCACAACGAGTGATATTTCAAAATTTATAATTTATATCGATTCCAATAACCGATATAATTTATATTAATTCATTGCCGATAGAATTTATATTAATTCATTACCGATAGAATTTATATTAATTCATTACCGATATAATTTATATTAATTCATTACCGATATAATTTATATTAATTCATTACCGATATAATTTATATTAATTCATTACCGATATAATTTATATTAATTCATTACCGATATAATTTATATGAATTCATTACCGATATAATTTATATGAATTCATTACCGATATAATTTGTATCAATTCATTACCGATATAATTTATATCAATTCGTTACCGATATAATTTATACGAATTCATTACCGATATAATTTATATGAATTCATTACCGATATAATTTATACGAATTCATTACCGATATAATTTATACGAATTCATTACCGATATAATTTATATTCATTCATTACCGATAATATAAAATTATAATTTATATTCATTCATTACCGGTAATATAAAATTGTAATTTCCCATTAATTACTTGCCAGGTTGCATTCTCCCTTTAAGTATATTTCCTAGACCCTTAGTTCAGGTTGTAACTCACGTTCTAAATATTATTCATGGCTTGAAAAGTTGTAAATGTATTTCGGTGGAAATTTTCTTAGGGCGGTAACTTGTAACAGTATTTTTTTTAAATAGTAGAATTTCAAAAGAAAAAAAAATGAATAATGTAACCTTAAAAACTAAACGTTTAAAACGAAATTAATTAACCTTAATTAAGTATTTCGTTAACTAACGTTCTTTGAGAGTGTTAATGACCTTTTAAAGAACTGAAAGTACTTTATCGGGGTTAAATACTAAATTAGTCAAAAATAATGACTGAAAAAACTACCCAGATACGAGATGCGATTGAAAATCGAATTCTGATTAGAAATTTTATAATTTATTCAATTTGAAGTCTTAGTTTTACTAGGCAATGAGTAAATATATAAGGCTGCCTTATTTATATCCCTAAGATTTTAAGCTTCGTGTTAAGTGAACTTGTTGTAATCTTAGACTGACCACAGAGGCTATGGTCTGTGGGCTAACTGAATCATAGCTATATCTATTGAAATTGTCTGGTATCATAAGTGAATTATCCTATACGTTTTTCATCTTTTGGACAGCGCCACCTGGAGATTCCCTTAATTCGAGGAGTGAAGTAACTCGAGAACTAGATGACCTACCTTCAAGTTCCTTAAACCCGTGGCGCCACCTAGACATAAACATTTATCACCAGAATTTAGAAAGAGGGGCGATTCAGGAACGGAATACTTAATTTAAGGTGGTTTAGGGTCGATTTATTGTAGCTTCATCTATCGGTTGTTGAA
Source organism: Odiellus spinosus (assembly GCA_963920705.1). Classification (NCBI taxonomy): domain Eukaryota; kingdom Metazoa; phylum Arthropoda; class Arachnida; order Opiliones; family Phalangiidae; genus Odiellus; species Odiellus spinosus. The sequence goes on along the minus strand of OY987237.1, from coordinate 13,407,418 downwards.
ACCAAATCGGTATGAAACTGGTTCCCGAAGCAGTTTCGAGAAATCGAATCCAATCGATTCGAGAAAGGACAGTTTCCCGTTCACACGACTCTAGCGAAACGTTTTGAAACGGTTTAAATCGATTCCAAGGCCTAGTATGAACGCGGCTTTAGGCAAATACCCAATGGAAATCGCATAAAAATCACCAAATAAAATTTATTTCGTTTTCGGTTAGACGTATTTTTTTTATTTCGCAGGTGTGGTGGCGCTATGATGAGAATAAAATAAATCAATATTCGTATTCGCGATTCGGTTATCTCTAAATCCGTGGAAAACGGATTTAACCCTCCTGAGTCACCGTAAAAGTAAACATACACGAAAATCGTGCCACAGAAAACAAAATAGTACTTAAATTTAATTTGGAAGGTGGTTCAAAAGCGTGATTCGCAACACAAAATGAGAAATATTTATCCGGCCGTTTAAAGTGAGACTGTCACCATATCTATGGTTATAATTCATTATTATCAGCCGATGAAACCCTCCTTTGAAGTCTACTACTCCAATGTTCCATATAGCGCTCCTCTCTGTATGGGTAAAATTCCCAATTTTACGAGTTAGAAGGGGTCCTACTTCATCCCCCTGTCTACGCAAAATTGGAAATTCTCTCTCTCCACAAACGACGACGTTTTTTGACGAACTCCAAGGCTGCTAGAGATATTCGCTCGACGAGCTTCCGCTCCGAAAACATCTACCGTTAGGAGGCGTACGAATCGCGCCTTTTGAGAATAACCCATACAGAGAGGGGTAGACAAGACCCGGGAGAAATAGACTTCAAAGGAGGGTTTCATCGGCTTCTGGTTTTAAAAAAAGGTTTTATTCAAAACCTTTTTTTAAAAGAAACTATTTCGGTAAAATATAAACTCGATGGCGTGGGAAGGTGGACATATCATACCACCCCAAACCCTTTTGGTGACATTATCGAATCGGTTAGAATTCTTCTCTCTTGGCATTGGTTCAAGATTCACCCGAAACCACGTTTCCTCGCTATTGTTCAAAGGAGAAAAATCCCATTTTAACTTTTCGAACGTGCTTCGAATTGAAGATAGTCCATGGTCTCTCTTCGCCCGATATTAGAATATACCCGGTTATATTTAGATAAAAAATGCGCAAAAACAAAGATATTATTTGCTTATACCTAAACCCGTCGGATACCAAGTCTAGTCACTGCGTACCGACTCACTCCACGTAATTTGTCGTGGCACTCTTGAGTTTCTATAACTTTAATTAGAATTATATTTAGATACGCTGTAACGTATTTTTCATGATCTCCATATGGAAATTGAGTATCATTTTCGGAAAGATCGTTAAAAAAACGATTCAATATATATATACATGACATAGATAACTAAAAATTCGTATTTTTTAATCGCTATTTTGCGATATTTTTCAAATAAAAATTCCCCGCAATACTACGTCATCAATATGGTCTCGTGATTTCGCTACTGTAAAGTCTACAGTTCATTCTCGCGCTATAAGTTCGCTTTCGCGCGGTCTTTTTCATAAAGGTACTTAATCCTAGAAAATTATTCAAGTTATAGGGTGTTAAACGGTATCGTCCCAATTGATCGACTTTTAAGTGATCGAAACCAGTTTTTTGGATTAAATGATCGAAATATTTAGGTTAGGTTAGGTTAGGTTAGTTTTTTAACTCAATCGATCATATGAAATTCGATCATTTCGACCCAAATCGTGTTAAACAGTGTTAGGAGCGATTTTTTTTAACGAAAATGTCAGTTAATATACCAAGGTTAGAATCTACGTCACTCGAATTTGGGTTAAATATGACGCAATTTATGTGTTTTTGTTATATACAGTGAAGTGGATATATTGGTATTAGATGACTTACCGCCATATCGGAAGCGCTGTTCTTCATGGGCGGAAGTAGAGGCGATGAGACTTCCGGTTCTCTTCCTTGACTCTCTTCGCCCCCACCACCACCACCCGTGTTTTCGGGTGATGTCTTTTCCATGGATGGATTGTCGTGATCTTCGGCTTCTTCGACTTGATCATCTTCCCCTCCATCGCCCAGTAAAATCTGACTGGGACGTCTCTTGTGATGGTGAAAACGTTGCAATGGTTGGTGATGTTGGTAACTCGAAGTACGATGCACTATAGACGCGTAGAAAATAATAATATATCTTCAATTAGAATTAGTAAAATTATAAAAATTGGTTCCCTAAGCAGTTTCGAGAAATATAATCAAATCGATTCGAGAGAAGACGGTTTCCCGTTAACACCACTCTTGCGAAATGTTCTGAAACGGGTTTAAATCGATTCCAAGGCCTAGTATGAACGTAGATAAAGCGGGTTAAATCTCAACTAACGCAACCACTCCCGTGTGTCTGCCAGCCAGTTGGGGTTAGGCTTAGCCGGTTCGCAACAGATATTATTATTATTAGTTTCCCAATAATATTTGCTTGCGCCTTTTTTATTTTACTAATGGATTACGCCTACACTTAAACGATTTAATTAATCTAAGGAAAATCGCTAATTGTCGCTCAATTATATTTTCCGTTTAAAATAGAGTGAAAATTCGGTGTACAATGTTCTTATTAATTGAAGGTCAATGTTTGACGCTTATTTGATATATGTTTCGTAGTAGAGATTCCCTAGAGATAGCTACAGACATTTTGGCAGACGAATATTCTCCTCTTGAATTCACAATGAACCTTCTTGAAAACTAAATAAGTTTCCCGAGTCACCGTTGCTTTGAAAAACACTTGGTTTTTTCTCTCTCTTACCACAAAAAGGGTGCCAACTTTGTCAAACTCTTTATTAAGGGCCTTTCACGCGAACCAAATCCGACAACTAGTTGGCCCAATAAAATAATTCGAAAATGAAGAGGAACTTACAGGGGCAGCGCGCCATTGTGTACACTCTTTACGCGCCGATCTGTTAAGAGATGTCGCTATCGTAGTTCCCATTCTGATTAAATTCTGATTTGCTAATAGCTACGACAAGAGAGACAAACAAGGTGGTAGTCCCTTCCCTCGCGCTTCGAGACTCGACGCGTTTCCCATATAGCATCGGGTGTAGTACATGAGAGCGAGAGATAGTGAGTCGTAGGCGCGCCATCTATTGTGATAATTCACCATTATTTTTGTAACCCAATGGCCGTAGCCCCTGGAAGTTGGTTTATGAATACGAAAATTTAGATTTCGTCAATTAATTGTAGCAAATAATTGGCCGAACTCCACCGTTCACGCTCTATTTATATTTCGTTTTCAGTAATATTGGTCATCTTTAAAATAATTCTCAAAAATAGTTTTAATTTTCAATCGAAAAGAAAATGGATACCAGAGCACGTGGATAATTTTTCACTATTCAGATTAACGTGAAAATAATCTCTAGAAAGTCATAAAGTGTCCCTAATAGGTGAAATTCTCGAAGTTGGAGCGATCAGTTACCTAGAAATTAGGTCAACAACCAAAGTTTTATTTTTTTGGAGCGATTTTCATTTCACCAACTTGACCAACGTTTGTTCACACGTCGGCTCGAGTTGGGGCAACTAGTTGGAGGTAAAAATTGGCTTATGTGAAAGGCCCTTTATAAGCAAAATGGGGTGCCAACTTTGTTAACTCTTTACAAGAGCCTTATCATCCAGTAACCATTTGAAAAGTTTCATCCGCGTCGAAGGAGTCTGGAGACTACCTCCAAAAATCAAATTAAATAACCTAATGTTTTAGCAGCCAGTAACTACTGCAACGGCGACGAGAGCTTTCATTTAATTGTCAAGCTAGGGAACGGAACAAGTACCTTAAAAATCTAATTACATAACGTAACACACTTGGATTTAGCGTCAAAGGGCTAGATGAGAGGGGAAACGAGCTTAGAGCAAGGTCGGGCTTTGTTCCTGGGCGCTATTTTAAGCCAACAATTATATATATTTATATAGCGTAGAACACGACGTGGACCTATCTTAGATTTTGACAATTGTCCAATAAAAGTATACATCATGTTCTTACCTCGTGGTAAAACGAACGCGGGGAGGAGATATTCACAATTTAAATGGAATGAGAGACCCCAATTTTTTTTGGGTCCTGATTTATGGGATTAAAGGAAGAATGCAACATAACAAGTGATTTTTTATCTATTCCTTACTGTTTAAATAGGTCTAAATTTTACAAAACAAATATTAAACTGGAAATAAATTTAAAACTTACACGGAAAATAGGCTTAGCGGGATTCATGGGATTCTGATTTCCTCTCGTTATAAGGTCTATAGCGACCAATCGAACGCGATTGTAAGTCTCGTGGAGATCTCGCGTGAACGACGGCCTTTGTTCATTGGTCGCTAGACCTTACACGGAGGCAATTCAGCTGATCGCCATGAAACTCGCTAAGCCTATTTTCCGGGTAAGTTTTAAATTTATTTCTAGTTTAATATTTGTTTTGTAATCTTTTTATTTTTGGATTAGGCCTATTTAAACAATAAGGAATCGTTAAAAAAATTACTTGGTATTAGGTTGCATTCTACCTTTAAAAATTTTCAGAATTGGTTTGTTAAAATAAATTCTCCGAGCTTACTTTGGTAGTCGTCCTCGTCGAACTTGGGTGCTCCAGCGTAACCCTTTTCGTTTTTGCGAAGGTCGTCAATGGAGAACTTATCGGTCTTGGGGTTGATAATACCCTCCATTTGCTCGTCTATCGATTCGGCGGTCCATCGGTTTGAACCGCCCGATTCAGATTCCGGAGAAGTGTCCCGCAATAACAACTATATATCCGATAAAGAAAAAAATACAAAATGAAAATGAAAGAAATTAAATAATTGGACTTAACTAATAATCTTCATAGACAAAAATATACCCGAATGACTTAATCGAATACAAACTAATAATATACAATTAATTGGTCAATTAATTATAAACAGTTCCTTGACATGTACCAAATTTAATTTATCTGGGCTCATATTCCCTGACTTTTCCCTGATCATTTGGGGCCTATTTCCAAATACCCGGACTTTTTCCCTGACCTTTTGGGGCCAATTTCCAAATTCCCTGACTTTTTGGGCCAATTTACAAATTTCCTGACTTTTCCCTGACCTTTTGGGCCAATTCCCAAATTCCCTGACCTTTCCGTGAGTTTTGGGTCAATACCCAAATTCCCTGACTTTTCTAGGTTTTTCAGAAAGTTCAAAATTAAAAAAAAAAAAAATTAAATTATTCTAAAAATAATTTTTACATTTCTGTTATTTTAAATTCGGAGTTATTTTTTTTTTTTGTACAAACTCTTCAAAAATACTTATTAAACAACCCCTAGAAGTTATCGTGAAAAATAGAACGTTTTCTATGATATACATCTAATTATAATAAATAATTATATACAAGATATAACTAAAAACAAGGAAATCTAACTACAAAATATTTAGCTGATGACGAGATTTTCAAAACAGGAAACATTACAATTACTTTCAGCGTTGAAATTGATTTAATATAAGGATCTTTTCGAGTTCGTGACGAATTTGCGAGATCTATTTATTTTCCTACGATGTTTTAACATCGCGTATTGAATAGCGTCAGCTTATTGATATATTACGAGACTCTCCGCGAATAAAACAAAACAAATATAATTACAAATCAATTAGTAATTTTTCCAAGCTATATTTAATTCGATTCACCCAATATTAATCGTTTGTTCGAAACAATATCAATTTGAAACTCCGTCATGTCTTAAGAATACGGTCATAAACGTCGCGTCAGACGTAAAACATTATCAAAGGTATAGAAAGTTGTTTGACCTTTTGGTGGATAAAAATAACGTAATATGTTTTCCTTTAGCGTGACAAATTTGTTTAGATTAAATAGAAGTTTCTTTTTATTCTTAAAGGGAGAATGCAACCTAACAACAAGTGATTTTTTATCGAACCCTTATTGTTTAAATAGGCCTAATCCACTAGTGAAAAAAATATACGAACAAATATTAAACTAGAAATAAATTTAAAACTTACCCGGAAAATAGGCTTAGCGGGGTTCGTGGAGATTCTGATTTCCTCGAGCATAAGGTCTAGCGACCAATCGAACGCGATTGTTAGTCTCATGGAGATTTCGCGTGAACGAGGGGCCTTTGCTCATTGGTCGCTAGACCTTACACGGAGGCAATTCAGCTCCATGAATCCCGCTAAGCCTATTTTCCGGGTAAGTTTTAAATTTATTTCTAGTTTAATATTTGTTTTGTAAACTTTTTATCGGTGGATTAGGTCTATTTAAACGATAAGGAATCGATAAAAAAAAATCACTTGTTGTCCCTTTAAAGGGACAATGCATTCATTGAAAATATAGTAAAAAAATAGAAGCTCCAGCTTTGCCTGTACATAGGGGACGGGTTTTATTCAATGGAAAACTAGGGTAATCAAGGCCGGTCTATTCTCTTAATGTTAGGATATTACAATTTATAATTACTCGAATTCAGTTTGGAGCATTTTTGACCATATTGAAAGATGTTTCCTGATTGGGAAAGCCGATTTCTTGATTTATTCAATGGGAGCGCATTGAAATGAAAAGTAAAACAGTCGTCACAACAGCTGATTCTTTTTTTTTCAATATCTTGTGATTTAATTAACGAGTTTGCGGCGCGATATTAATTTGAAAAGGTTGGAAATGAGTCACACAACCAATTCTTAATCGATTTGAAACGGTAAAATCGAACCGATATTTCAATCGCCAGGAATCGATTAAAGCGTCGCGTGATCACGCATTATCTTTAAATCTTTATCGTAGCTTCATCTATCGGTTGTTGAAACCGAATCGGTACGAAACTGGTTCCCGAAGCAGTTTCGTGAAATCGAATCAAATCGATTCGAGAAAAGATTGTTTCCGGTTCACGCGACTCTAGCGAAACGTTTGAAACGGTTTAAATCGATTCCAAGGCTTAGTATGAATGCAGCTTATTTGTACAATACCCCTAGAAAGGTTGTGGAAAACAATCTGGATATGGGATCAAAGTTCAATGCGTCGTAAAACCAGAAACGTAACTGATGGCACTTTATTAAATAGTTTGCCCCCCCCCCCCCAATCCTTGTGTGGGGCCGAGTTAAGCCTAATCAGTAATGACGTAATATAATTGGATATAACCAGAGGTATATAATAACCCCCTTCGGGGGAAGTATGAAAGGTAGGCAAAATCGACGAACAACGAGTGCCCGGCGTAAATCGCGGCGGATCGACACACCGCTTTACTCCCAAAAAATAGTTACACCATTTTGAACCTCACTAAATTTTCCCTACGCGCACTTCCGGAACTCGCGAGCTGAAGTCAACCTTCGACTCCAATTTAACAGACAGCCTGACTCCCGAGACAGGAAGTTCTAAACACAAATCGAGCCGTCTTGTTTATACAAAGACCATTTACTAGAGTAGCGACATTGAGAAGTCCAGCGCGAGCTAGTGGCCTAGATAGTCAGCAGCGGGCTCTTGTTGTTCGTGATTTTTAGCATTGGTAGTATAGGGGCTTTCATACTTCCCCCCGAAGGGGGTTATTATATACCTCTGATATAACCCACGTCACGAGAAGGAAACAAAGAAAAAAAAAAGGTTCATTAAGGGAGACAGATTTACGATATTGAACTTACGTCATGACTGCTAGCTTCCGAGGTTGAGTGTTTTCTTTGGTCCATCGTAGCGAAAAAATATGATTTAACTCTTCGTGTATCTTAAGAAATATTTTTCTGTCTGTGATATATTTCACGGGTTCAAACAAAATTGATTGATATTATTTAGAGTGCGAGCCAGGATTGAAATATAGCGATAGGGAGTCCGTGGCACAAATTCAGGCAGTAAATTGAAACAATTCTGCAAAAAATAGAAAATAGAAAAAAAAATTATTTGTTAAAGTTTATCATTGGTTAATAAAATATTATTCTCGTGAAACAAAAAACAAGATATTTTAGATTGATGGTAAATTTTTTAGTCGCTGAGATAGATGTAAGGGAACATTTTGAAATAAAAGGTAGTCTTATTATTTATCCATGGTACAGTTAGATTTAATCGGTTATCGTTGATCTTTTGGCCAAGAAACTAGCTTTTTGAGGTAAATTAACCTTTAATTTTAACGCAAAAGCAAAAAAACTTGATTGAAAATGCGCCTTTAGTGAAAAGTATCGGATACTCGAGGTCAACTGGTGTTTCTTGACCTATGGTTGCCCAGCTTAACCTTGATAACTTCCTACGCTTCATGTCGTCTGCTATCTCCCGCTATTTCACGCACATAACTAGAGAATTTTCTCCCTGCTTATGGTGTTTAGGCTTTACGAATATAATTCTTTAATGCCTAGTTTACACTGTTGCCGCCCAAGGATAATTTGAAAACCTTGAGTTCTATTTCAGGGGCAGAATGTTAGCGTCAAAAAAGGCGTTAACCAATCAGGGTAGGGACCGGGTAAGATCTATTAGCTTTACGATTTTTTGCTAGCTACATGATACGCCACAGATTTTTCTATCATATTCGTGTTCAAGAGCTATTGCGTTTTGAAATCTGTTTTATTGGCAAGCTACTAATTAATTTATTTGAAAAATACAGAGATAGAAAGTCAAAAGAAGGCCACGAGTGTGGCAGACCTCACACCCTTAAAAGAATTAGCGTTTAAAATATATTTACTGAAATATACCTAATTCGACAAGCAAATAAAATATCAAAAGCAAATTTACCAAAATTTCAGTACACGACTGCGTAAAGAGTTAAGCCTTTGCTTACCTATTTGTCTGCACCTATTTAAACACAGCTAAGGTGGAGACTACTTTTTTCCTCTCCTTCACAGCTAATAGATATTGTAAAGTTAGTTTAAAGAAAATATCAGTGACTTTTCTTCAAGACGGTTAACCGCGTATGATGAGAATTAAAATCCGATTAATATTTAATCTAAGTACTCGATTAACGGATATCCGGCCGTTTCTTTCTTTTTAAGATTCCGACTCCTTCATATATAGATTGTACAGACTTTTGTACCATAAACATTATCCGTTTAAAGAGAGAATGAAAAGGGGTGATTTTAAATTTACTCGTGAGATCTTAACTAGCAAAAGAGGATGCCTCTTGAGCTTAGTTTGAAAAGTTTTTACTTTACCGTGATTGGTCGGAGACTGTTAAACATGGAATATTTTTAAATCGTCATGAATCCTCGTTAAGCCTACTTTCAGAGTAAGTAAAGGAAAAAATGGAACAGCTTTTCAATCTATTTTCAGAATGTTCTCACTAACTTATGAATAAAACTAGCGATATATTCTGTTGTCTTCTTCACTCGCATCCAAACTTAATCAATCTTTATAAATGGAAACTTGGAGCTATGAATGAAACAGCTTTGGCAGGGTTGCCACAGGTCAGGGAAAACAGGGAAGTGTCAGGGAATTTTAAGATATTTTAAAAAGTCAGGGAATTTTAATATCTTTCAAGAAGCCAGGAAATTACATTCATTATCTGCAGAAAATATTTGAAGCTGACCGTGTCAGTTGTGTAGATTAGAACAAAGATATGAATGCAAAAAGTTTGGCAATTGCAAAATAATATAAAAATAAAAAGTTAAAAATTGGGTAGTATTAGCTGAAACGGTCAGAGAAAATCGTTGGAAAAAGTCAGGGAACTTGAAACTGAAAAAACTGTGGCAACCCTGTTGGATAAAACCGACTTTCATACTTAAATCTTTAATTTATCGCTTTAAACAATTAATTTCTAACTTAATATTTGATTCTTAGAACCATCTTAAAAATTTGCATTTAATAGAAAAATATTATAAGGTTCAGTCTTTCTTTACAATGTTGGCATTACAAAACATTGGCGGATTAATACACAATGTTGAAATAAATGTGATAAAAAAGTAGTTCTACCTCTTGTTGAGAATAAGAATAATACACGGGTTTTTGTTAAGAGAAATATTCCTTATCATTGGCAATTGAATATTGGCCAATTCATAAAGTTATTTTTCCCCGAATGTTCGGTTCAATCTTTATACGAATATTTAACTGATGATTGGTGAAATTCTTTGAAATATTTATTGATAAATAACCTAACGATGATATTTTTATTGCGAGCGAGAGATTTCATCACTGTCGTCACATCCGAAAAGTCATAAATAAATAGATATTAAATCAAAATTGAGATTTATATTCTTCAAGACATATTTATTAACATAAATTCAATATATAATAGAAAACAATGTGTCGTGGGGTCCAAAAATGTTTCTTAAATTACCGTAATTTTGTAAACTGATAAAATACGCGGTAATTTACCGGTGTTTTGCAAAATTTAATTACTGCAATTTTAAATGCAGTAATTTTAATATTTCATGATACGTTAGACCAGTTGAGTTTGCATCGATAAAGTAAAGTGACTCAGCCATGATAAATTACACACACGTCGTCGATTACGTACTCTATGGTACACAGTGACGTCACGCCAGAAACAGTGGCGTTGGATCCCCCACGCGAGCGAAGGAAGATGATTTCCTCTCTCTTAACATCGCGCTCTCCTTCCGCAGTATAAACTCAGAGAGAGTATGTTGGTAACCGTGGCAACCGCTTCTTACGTCAATTCCACGTTTTCCAAACCCTTTTTCCGATCTTAACCTGTCGAGGAAGTATCTATTACGGCTATAAATCAAATTACCGTGAAGGAAAAAAAAAAGGGTACAATTCACAGTTCACGAGTCGAAGGGGATTTTTATCTTTGTTTTTTTTCGACTGGTGCGAAACAATGTAATATACGCGGGAGAAGCCAATTTCAAGGGGTTAAAATGAAGCGATGTATCACAGGTAAATCATGCTTCAAGTTTACAACTAGGGCTATTACGATTGGTACGTGGTTCTGAATGTTTTGTCGCCAGAGCCAAGAAGGATCAGATAAGGAGAGGAAAAGTGGGGCTGCGTTGAGTTAGAGAGAGAAGAGCCAACCTCCCACTCGGGTGGAAAGGGGGGATAGGAAATTCTCGAGGTAAACTGTTGTCACGTGGTCACTAGCGTCGTTGGCTACTATGAAGCTGATAAAGGATCCGTTTTACCCACGTGACAACATTTTACCACGAAACGTCTCTACCCCCGTCCTCCCAGAGTGGGAGTTTAGTCCGACGCAGTAGGAACCGCGCCGTCCCCACTTTTCCTCTCCTTATCTGATCCTTCTTGCCAGAGCTTTCGCCCGACGGAGAACGACTCCACTATTTCTCGCGAAACGAAGGAGCGTGTCTCGCCCGGCCGTCGCGATTTCGAGTTTGATTTACTCTAGAAATAATATACTGGGCCTTTCTGTACAAATTTCGGAATATTTAGGATGAAACCTGGGACTGAGAAAATCTGAAATGTCTTCGAGCCTTTCGTAACTATAATAATTGACCGCAAATTATTACTTGGACTTTGTTGATTGTTTTGATAATATTTTAAGACATGTTTTAAGATTCCAAATCGATTTAAACATAACTTTTTTTTATACCCTAGTTTCCCTTTTAATAAATGTATAAATAGAGCAATAGGGTTTGACTTTTTTTTCTTATTAAATTAATCTAAATATTATCGAGCAAGCTCGTGTCGGGAATACGTAATATGAAAAATAAACCGGAGTGATATATGAAGTTTATTGATTAGGCTTAGGGATTTTATATGGGTTAATATGAAAAATATGGGGCATTTAAGAGAGTATCGCTATATGGAAAAGTGTTAATTTTCTTTATCAGTGCCATTTAGAGACCCGGTGGTTTGATAAAGACCGTTTTTTCACATCATAAGAGATCTATAACGGTATACAAGCTGGCTTAGAGTCAAAACTTACATAGAGATTGGATTATTTATCCCTTAAACTTTACGCTTAACTAGAGTGTAGAGCACCAGTCGGACACGCTTAGAGCGGCTAAAGCATTTATAATAACTGATAAAAAAACTTTAAGGCGTAGGAGACACGCGTGTCTATTGCAGCAAAAAATATTAACCAAACTTGTTTTAGCTTCTTGGATTTAAATTTAGGTCATATTTAAGTTTGAACCTTTAAAATAGGCTAACTATGGAACAACTCGACTATCGAAACGTCTTCATAAGTTAATTATTGTGGGCTTAATTGAACCCTAAAGACCCTCGAGATACGATTTCATTATTTGACATTTTAATCCAAGATATGGTTCACACCGTGACGGGTTTCAGCTTCCAGCATTTAAATTTAGGCCAGATTTGAGTTTGAACCTTTAAAATAGGCTAAATAAGGAAAACTCAACAGTGAGCGCCTTTAAATAAGTTAATTATTAGTAGCGCAATTGTACTGCAGGAATTTACAGAAATTTATGCACTAAAGTATAGGAAAACATTTAAGCCAAAATAGCTAAATAAATGAAGTTATTAATTAAATTTAGGAACCGTGTTTTAGGTCGCAAAGTTTTCATATCGTCAATTAATAATTGAAGCCCTTCCTTTGGTATTTCGTCCTGCATAACGGCGTCTGCTTATTGTCCACGCCTCACCAATATATAACCCTCTAAAAATCTTTGAAGGGCGCCAAGACTAGGGGTCCTAACGGGTCCTAAAGAGTCTATCAATTTATGATCGACGGAATTGAATCTAGTTAAAAAACTATAACCTATCTAACCCATTATCGATCATATGGTTTGTCGATCAATTGTAAAAAGCCCTTGTTGAGCATTTGGCAGTCGGTCAAATGAACTGAAGTCAATTTATATGAATGAATCTACGTTCTTAGGCATACAGCAGAATTTAATTTTCCCCGTTGAAGCATAAACGTCTTCCTATATCGTTGATATTTAAGAGTAAATCATGTCACTGGCATTTACTTTCTTGTAATAAAGTTCTTTGAGAGTTTTAGATAATGAGTTGTTGCAGAAGCCGATGAAACCCTCCTTTGAAGTCTATTACTCCCGGGTCTTGTCTACCCCTCTCTGTATGGGTTATTCTCAAAAGGCGCGATTCGTACGCCTCCTAACGGTAGATGTTTTCGGAGCGGGAGTTCGTCGAGCGAATATCTCTAGCAGCCTCGGAGTTCGTCCAAAAACGTCGTCGTTTGTGGAGAGAGAGAATTTCCAATTTTCCGTAGACAGGAGGGATGAAGTAGGACCCCTTCTAACTCGTAAAATTGGGAATTTTACCCATACAGAGAGGAGCGCTATATGGAACATTAGAGTAGTAGACTTCAAAGGAGGGTTTCATCGGCTTCTGGTTGTTGCAAAAACTAATGTCTTATGATCTCCAAATTTACTTAAACATTCGTTTAATTTAAAATGGGGGGGGGGGGGGTTAAGTGTAAATAATTTTTATCTTTATTATTTCAAAGCTTCCAGCTATATATTTAAAAATTATTCACGCTTAAATGGGTGGCAGAATAATAAGTTAAAATATTTCAAGCGCATCGTAAGTTTTTTTTTTTTTTTTTAATTATTAAAGTGAGGCTGATATATCATGAACTCTAAAAGGAAATTGAGTAGCATTTTCGGAAAGATCGTTTAAAAACGAGTCAATATATATATACATATGCAGTATAGAAAAAATTATCGCAACAGTAAAAATACACATTCTAAAAATCACCATTTTTGAAATTTTTAAAGATTTTCCACAATACTACGTCATGTCACTATGGTCGCGTAATTTCGCTACTGTAGAGCCTTAAATGGAGAATGCAACCTAACAATAAGTGATTTATCGATTCATTAGAGTTTGAATAGGCCTAATCCAACAATAAACATAATTAAAAACAAATATTAAACCAGGAATAAATTTAAAATAGGCTTAGCTGGATTCATGGAGCTCCTGAATTTCTTCGCATTGATAGGTCACCGACCAATGAGAAAAGACCCGTCGTTAAGGCGAGATCTCCACGAGACTTCCAAATACATTTGTCGCGGACTCTTCAATTATGAAGAAATTCAGGATCTCCATGAATCCAGCTAAGCCTAATTTCCGAGTAATTTTTAAATTTATTTCTAGTTTAATATTGGTTTGAAATTTTTTTACTGTTGAATTAGGTCTATTTAAAAGATAAATCACTTGTTATTAGGTTGAGTTCTTCCTTTAAAAGGCGTGAAATACTAATATCTATTCAAATATAGACTAGTAGACAATTTGAAAATATTAAACTTCGACCTCTATTAGTAATTTCTTCACTTCAAATCCAAAAAGATTAATTTTAAATTACCATTTTGGTAATTTTACCAGATCAGATCGTAAATTACCATTATTCTGGTAATTCACCGCTTAAATTACCGATTCAGAACTATATTTTTAACTAACAATATAAATTAAAATAATTACCAAGAAGTGGTTAAAAATAAAAAAAAAAAGCAAATACATTCCTACAACCAATTCAAAATAAAAGGGTTGTTGTATTTGTACTTGTAGAATCGATTGGGTCAACGCTATCGGAAGTTGTTTTGGGAATTTTAAGCCTAACCGGAAGAAGGTGTAATGATGGGGTCCAAATGAGCAAGTGGGTGGGATATTCCAACCACGGTCTCTGGACAACAAACCACGGAGGAGCTTGGCTTTTGCCAAAACTAAACACGGTCGCTAGTTCCGACGTAGACTGCTGGGTGTATTGATTAGTCTGGGCGAATCTAACCTAGTAACCTTGTCCCTACAAACCTATATTGATCCTTAGTAGCCCTAAACCCGCGCTATACCTGATACCATAAGTCTATTCTTTTTTCGAAGTACCCAACACGAGGCATTTTGATTTTAATTTATTTTGAAAATGGTGGTAGGACCGAGCTATAGTCTTTTCATTTTAAGACGTTTTGGTCGAACGCGGCGCCGTTTAAGAGTTACGAAATGAATCATGTACCGATGACCCCTTAACGTAATGCTAAAATACGATTCATCACGCCCCCTCAATAGCTTCGCGTCCAGAAATCATTTCAAATTCAATAACTAACGTCAAGTTTTCCCAAATTTTAGTAAAATAATCACTCGGATTTGGGTAACACCAGATTTCTTGGGCGCCCCTATTTGGTTAGCGCCCGGGGGCAGGCTCCCTCTGCCCCTCCCCCCTTAATCCGGGCCTGTTTAAATGTCTGAGGCTCGAGTGCAGCTAAAGGCGGTATATTTTGAAACTGCAATTGAAATGAACTTAAACTTTCATAGGAAAATCGTTTTTTCGTATGGGAATTTCGATCCTTTTCCGCGTGTTTGTCAAGATTGGAAATAAGAATAAGATTTACTGGTACAGGCTGAGGTTTAAATGATTCGGAAATGAGAAATATGAAACGCTTTCGTGCTGTATTTGGTAGTTATGTAAACAATTCGAAACTATTTCTCTGACATCGTCTTGATTTGATGTATTTCAGGTTTCGTATTATACAGTATAGGCTCGATTTTTGGTCGAGGTTCCGGCTACGTTCATTTCCTGACAAGCCTCGAAAAACATTAAAGATTAGGATCATTCATCATTGCGAAATCAAAAACAAACAAATAGAGTTCGAAGGGTGAATCAGGAACGAAAAATTTGAAATATCATTTTTTTTCCAGACAATTGGGTAAATAAAAATAAATTGTCACAATTTCTTAAAAATTTAGTCCAATTGACCGAAAATAGAAATGGAAAACTACGATTTTTTGCAATAAAATTTAATTTAGGAGACGCTTAAAAAGTTACGTTAAATTTCAAGATATTTCAACAGAAATTACTTTAAAGGGAGGGTGAACAGAAAAAGTACAGTTTTTTTTATTCATTTTCCAAAAATAAGACCGTGATTAGTGATTGTTTACCGTTTAAATCGGCATAATCAACTAGTAAAGAATATTTCAAACCAATATTAAGCTAGAAATAAATTAACCTACTCCTAATTTTCCAGGTTGTCCCTGACCATCAAAGATCATTCTTCTTGATACAAATTGTCCCGATTTTTCTCATTAAATAATTTTAAATGGGCCAATTTTAAAGGGTTACGGAGTTATATGAAAATATTGTGACCCTTTTGATACATTTTGAAATTCGACTTTTCCCTGATCTTTTTTGACCAATTTCAAAATTTTCCCGTCATTGCCGGATCTTTTTGATCAATTTTTCAACTCTTTGACCTTTCCCTGACAGTTTGGAACAATATTCCAACTCCTTGACCTTTCCCTGACTTTATTAAACAATTTTCCAGGTCCTTGACCTTTCCCTGACACTATGGAACCATTTTCCAGGTCCTTAACCTTTCCCTGACATTATGACACATTTTACAACTTCTTGAGAATTCCCTGAGCTTATGGAACAATTTTTCACATCCTTGACCTTTTCCTGACCTTTGAGAACAATTTTCTAACTCCTTGACCTTCCCCTGACCTTTTGGAACAATTTTCCATTTCCTTGACCTTTCACTGACCCTTTGGAACAATTTTCCTACTCCTTGACCTTTCACTGACCTTTTGGAACAATTTTCCTACTCCTTGACCTTTCACTGACCTTTTGGAACAATTTTCCTACTCCTTGACCTTTCACTGACCTTTTGGAACAATTTTCAAAATCCCAGACTTTTCCAGGTTTTCCCTAACCCTTAGTAGCCCTGTATTATGTATTTCCAGCCGAATTGGCATCGCTTACGAAGCTACGCTACCAATTATTTGTAAGATTTAATAAGGCTAAGAAATCCAGGAGACCTTAACTATATCCGCGCTGCTAATTCGAGATGGAAATACATTTATAGGCGCTATTCATATTTCTTAGATTCTAAATATATCGCACTCGATTTTAACGAGGAGAAGGAGGAACTTCTCGAATTTCACTTTAGTGGCGAATTCTCTCAGAGGAAATAACCACAAGATGTAGGGGGGAATTTTCTACATTTTCGAAGGCGATAATCGAATTCCGGCTAAACTCAAAACTCGATAGCTTAAAGGGAAACTGGTAGCTAAAAATGGAACAGCTTTTGAATTTATTTTCGGAATTACCGGATGCCAAAAAAAGTATTCAACAATTTCGTACAAGTAAATATAAATTCGGAATAATATTATTTCAGCCTTCAACAGAGATTCGAATGTCCTAACATTATAGAAAATTTCCCGAACTTCAGAAATTAATTTAAATATGAAAAACGTGTCTAAAAAGTGTTTGAAAAAAATTTATTTAGGCATCCGTTGATTACGAAAATAAATTCAAAAGCTGTTCCTTTTTCAGCTCCAAGTTTCCCTTTAAGTTTACATATTTTCTTACGAAAAAAAAACGACTAAATTAAAATGCAGACAAATTCCAAAACTAATTTTGGCAGTGAATATAAAATTACACGAGTTCGAAATGGAATTTGAGTTAGATGCCTAAGACGCTGGGCTATTCTTTAAAATGTCAGGACATTACAAAGACTGTTGAAGGCTGAAATAATATGATTGGTCCGAATTTACATTTACTTTTATCAGAAGCCGATGAAACCCTCCTTTGAAGTCTACTACTCCAATGTTCCATATAGCGCTCCTCTCTGTATGGGTAAAATTTACAATTTTACGAGTTAGAAGGGGTCCTACTTCATCCCCCCTGTCTACGGAAAATTGGAAATTCTCTCTCTCCACAAACGACGACGTTTTTTGGACGAACTCCAAGGCTGCTAGAGATATTCGCTCGACGAACTCCCGCTCCGAAAACATCTACCGTTAGGAGGCGTACGAATCGCGCCTTTTGAGAATAACCCATACAGAGAGGGGTAGACAAGACCCGGGAGTAATAGACTTCAAAGGAGGGTTTCATCGGCTTCTGCAACAACTCATTATCTAAAACTCTCAAAGAACTTTATTACAAGAAAGTAAATGCCAGTGACATGATTTACTCTTAAATATCAACGATATAGGAAGACGTTTATGCTTCAACGGGGAAAATTAAATTCTGCTGTATGCCTAAGAACGTAGATTCAAGACCCGGGAGTAATAGACTTCAAAGGAGGGTTTCATCGGCTTCTGCTTTTATTCAAATTTTACCAAAATGTGTTTTGCAAATTCTCGAATACGTTTTTTTGGTATTCGGTGATTCCGAAAATAAAATGAAAAGCTGTTCCATTTTTAGCTTCAAGTTTCCCTTTAATAGTTTTGAAACAATAGAAATAAGTGGGAGAAAGAAATATCTATGGCGTCATCGCGAGCATCTCTTTCTTCCCGCCTTTAAAAGCTACTGCTTATAAATACGTGAACATAACATATCGTTACCTGTGGAGTTTTGCCAATAAAACAATTCTCCACAGAACAGAAATAAAAAAGAAAATTGTATTCGCGAAAAAAAGGTTTTGAATCAAAACCCACAATATTTTTTTATCCAAAATCAAATTGCAAACGAGTTTTGAAAATTCAGATTCTTAGAAAGAAAATGGAATTCCGTTCGAGTCAAACAACTAAAATTGAATAAACCTAGGAAAAGGAACAATTTTGAATTTAAAGGGAAACTTGGAGCTATAAATGGATCAGCGTTTGAATTTATTTTCGGAATCACCGGATGCCAAAAAACGTATTTGAGAATTCTTCGGAAACTTTAGACACGTTTTTTTAAGTTTAAATTAATTTCTAAAGTTTGGTATTATATCTATAATTTAGTACAGGATTGCCACAGTATTTTCATATTCAAATTCCCTGACTTTTCCAGGTTTCTCCCTGACCTTTTCCAACGATTTTCCCTGACCGTCTCAGCTAATACTACCCAACTTTAATTTTTATAATTGCGTTCGCCAAACTTTTTGTTCTAATCTATACCAGAAGCCGATGAAACCCTCCTTTGAAGTCTACTACTCTCATGTTCGATATAGCGCTCCTCTCTGTATGGGTAAAATTCACAATTTTACGAGATCGGAGGGGTCCTACTTCATACCCCCTGTCTACGGAAAATTGGAAATTCTCTCTCTCCACAAAACGACAACGTTTTTTGGACGAACTCCGAGGTTGCTAGAGATATTCGCTGGACGAACTCCCGCTCCGAAAATATCTACCGTTAGGAGGCGTACGAATCGCGCTTTTTGAAACTAACCCATAAAGAGAGGGGTAGACAAGACCAGGGAGTAATAGATTTCAAAGGAGGGTTTCATCTACTTCTGCAGATAATGACACTAATTTCCTGGCTTCTTGACCTTCCCCTGACTTTTTAAAATATCTTTAAATTCCCTGACTTTTCCCTGACCTGTGACAACCCTGTAGTAAATATAAATTCGGACCAATCATATTATTTCAACCTTCAACAGCGCTTGTAATGTCCTAACATTTAAAATAATAGGCTTGAAAGTACTTGATAAGAGTTTTAACAACGAATGGTATTTTTTAAGTAAAACCACTATCTTAATAGGGATGTGGTAGTGGTATATATCATTCGTTGGCAGCTGAACTGAAATATTACAAAAACATTTAAACCAATACATGGTATCGGCAGATATTTATATCGAGTATAAATTCTAAAGCTGTTTTCTTCAAGGTTTACATAGCTGGGAACCCAGTCACGTACATTAACACAATGACACTAAATCTATTAAAAGTTGATTGAAATAGAAGAGAAATTAAAATAAATTTGAGATTAAGTCAGAAGGTAATCGAAATAAAAAACTTCAACACACAATAGCATCTAAAGAGAAAATGCAATCTTACGTGTAATTTCTTATCGATTCCCTATCGTTTAAATAAGCCTAATCCACCCAGTAAAATAAATTACCAACAAATATTATACAAGAAATAAATCTAAAACTTACCATCAAAATAGGCTTAGCTAGATTTGTGGAGATATCCTGAACTACCCGTATAAGGACTAGCGACCAATGACATTGATCATGGAGATCCTGCATTCCCCATTGAAATGCCATCGATCATGTCATTGGTCGCTAGTCCTTATACGGGGAGTTAGCTATTGTCCGTGTAAGTTTAAAATTGATTTCTAGTTTAATATTTATTTTTAAATTTATTTACTGGTGGATTAGGCCTTTTCAGGTTGCCTAAAGAGGTTTGAACTCTAAAAATATCTCACAACCGTCTTTGAAATCGTGATTCATCGCGTTGTTTGCGATTTAAATTAAATCTTGGTACTAATTAAAGAAAGCGCAATTTTTAATTTTGGGGGTTTATCCTAATTATATTTTATCCCGCGCGGGGCGGTAGAGTAAGTAAAGGTCATTTGTTTTAATTTGAACGTCGTGATTACAGGAGAAACGTGACGTCAAAGACTAAATTCACCGCTAAGCCTTATCTCGTCTTGGAGGAATAAAGTACGACAGTAACTGAGATACTTTTTATATAAAGATCGAGGAGCTTTTGATCAAGACTGCGTGTAGCTTTGACTGTATTACATTCATGACGTAACTGAGTACGTATTTAGCATTAACAAAGGATACAGATAATCGCGTAATCGTATTGAAGATTTTACAGTACTGTTTGAAGTAGTAACTTTGCCCAGGCTAAGCTCGCGAATTTAAATCACAATATCATAAACGAGGAGTTTACTTAGGGAATGTAACCGTCGACGTCATCAGCTACGTCATAGCTCGTAAAGCTCATGACGCTCATGAGCACCGAGTATTTCTCAAGCTTTTTTTTTCCTATATCCAGATATCAGCTCTCCAGGTCGGGTCTCTCCCGAGTGACTTCTGAGCCGTCTGAACGGAAATAATTTGATTCGATTTCTCGAAACCGCTTCGGGAACCAGTTTCATACCGACAAGAAGGATCAGATAAGGAGAGGAAAAGTGGGAACGGCGCGGCTCCTACTGCGTCGGCCTAAACTCCCACTCTGGGAGAACGGGGGACAGACGGGGGTAGAGATGCTTCGTGGTAAATTGTTGTCACGTGGGTAAAACGAATCCTTTATGAGACGCGCTAGCTAGCGACCACGTGACAACAGTTTACCTCGAGAATTTCCTATCCCCCCTTTCCACCCGAGTGGGAGGTTGGCTCTTCTCTGTCTAACTCAACGCAGCCCCACTTTTCCTCTCCTTATCTGATCCTTCTTGATACCGATTCGGTTTCAACAAACGATAGATCAAAGTTACAATAAATCGATTTATAAAGATAACGCGTGACGCTTAAAACGATTCCTGGTGATTTGAATATCGGTTTGACTTTACCGTTTCAAATCGATAAAGAAATGCTATGATGTATGCGCATGGGTTCTTTCAGATGCTCGTAAGAGCAGGACTATGGTTTCACAAACGTATACCAAATAATATTAAGCAGTCAGTAATTCTTCCGACTTATTCCTCCAAGATGGAGTGCCTTTAAGGCTTATAGCGGTCAAATTAATTGCTGTTTGTCTCATCGGCTTCTCGGGTTGCCCGGTTATAAAGGTTTTGGCCTTGGAGATGTTCTCTTTCGTTTACGTAGTGTGTCGGACACATCAGAACAGCGGTGGTGGTCAAAAAAAGAGATCTAAGATGATAACTGATGTGTTTTTAAAGAAGTAACCATGGTTACGTCTTAAAGTGAGGCTGTCACCATTTTTAATTTTATTTAGAATGTCTATGGATTATATTTTTAGTTTTAACATGCTACTAAAACGCCGCAATTCAAAATTTTATCCATTTGAGTTGACCAGTTGTTTTACTTTTATGGAATTTAGTTATGGACTTTAGATAAAATATAAAACTTTTTGAAACGATATTGTAGGTACAATACGTTTAAATATTTAACAATGTTAATTCATTTATTATTTAACTAGCACCGTCTCAATAGTCCTGGTCGATTTCCAAAACCGGAAGTCTAGAGAACTTCGCGAAAATTATGGCGGGGAAAACTTTTTGTCACGTGATCGTCCGCCATCTTTTTGTAGTGTGAAAATAGCTACAGACTAACCAACGCCTCCTATACTTTATCATATAGGAAGTGTTGGACTAACATCTTGAATTTGGTTTGTGGGAAATAAAATTCGAAATAGTCTGGCAGCCTGTTACTACAAAAAGATGGCGCCGCGGCTATGAGACAAGGGCCTATTTCCGGCAAATCGACCAGGACTATTCGGGTTCTTTAGGGCCAAACGAGAGAAAACAGTTTAACAAGGCTTTTTTCAGGAAATATAAGTTAACTATTCATAGGCTAGGAGCGGGGTTAGATGTAAAAGGTTTACGACTTCCTTAACACGAAATAGTAATTAAAAGTACCGCTATTAAGTTACCATTAGTTAATTACTCGTATGAAATATCTTTAGATAATAATACGATTTAAGAGTATTTATTATAATCTCAATTAAGCGACGCTGTTGAAGTACTGATAAGATCTTTTGTTTTGAAGGTGTATAGATTATATTTACTTAATTATTTCATACTATTAATAACCCATATTTAAAATTGTACGTCTAGGACTATAACGAAATATTGGAGTTTTATAGGTAGGCTAAGCTATGACGAGAGAGACAAACTAGGCCCTCCCCTCGCGCTTCGAGACTCGACGCAACGGTTGTAATACGCGGATATATACAAGCACGAGAGATAAGAGTGATGGGCAGGCGCGCCATCTATTGTGAAAATTCAAAATTATATTTGTATCCCAATGGCCGTAGCCCCTGGAAGTTGGTTTATCAGTATTGAAATTTCCAATTCGTCAATTTTAGTTTATTTTAGGACACATTAACCGGGAGATGAATTTAAATGGCACAGGTGGGCTGCTTCGAGGCGTACTCTTTTTTTAATCTATATACTTTTGGTGAAACCAACCTTGACTAAGAAATTTGACATTGAAACTATCATACTCATGATACGTTTCAACTTACGAGTCCCTGGTGTTTGAAAAATATTAACGTACTAATGATTACATCACGTACTAGGCGAAATATTTTTATTCGAGTTCAAAGTCGAATTTCTAAGTATAAATCAGGGGGAACTTTTATTGTTTTCAAATTTAAATTTCACAAACGCGTCATACGACAAAGTTTGAGATACAAATCGTAAAATATCGGATTAATGTTCCTGGAAATCATGGTTTTAACTATAAACACTCCCACTTTCGTGCGGCACGCACACGGAAAAGGCTCAATTAAGACGAGTTCCCTACTACCAAGAATTAACTTAGGTACCTAAGAACGTATGAAAACGCAAAGATATTCTAATCCCATCCTAGCATAATTGATATACAGATATTGAACTAAGATATTGAATCAAAATTGTCTAGGTAGCTTAGAGGATTGGTACCAGACTCTAACGCTGAAATGTCAGATACTTAAACCAGTTCTTGCCAAAATTAAAAATTGCGTAAATCTTTTTTTCACGCAAAAGGTTTGGGCAAAATGAATTATTTTAGTACGGAAGTGTTTAACCCCTCAGAAAATTTGACAAAATCGGAAAAAAAGGACATATATCTAAATATAGGTAAATTTCCTTTGTAATTTGAAAAAGTTCCGAAAATGGATCAAAACGGAAATTTTCTTCTAATAAATTAGACAAAAATCAGGAAATTCCTACTAAAAATCGACATAAATCAGAAAATTCCTTCTAAAATCGAAAGAAAGCAGAAATTTCCTTCTAAAATCGACAGAAATCAGAAAATTCCTTCTAAAATCGACAGAAATTTCCTACTAAAATCGACAAAAATCAGGAAATTCCTACTAAAAATCGACATAAATTAGAAAATTTCTAAAATCGACAGAAATCAGAAAATTCCTTCGAAAATCGCCAAAAATCAGGAAAATTTCTAAAATCGCAAAAAAAAATATATATATATAAATTTCTAAAATCGCCAAAAAAATTTAAAATGTATTCTAAAATCGCCAAAAAATATAAAATGTATTCTAAAATCGCCAAAAAAATAGAAAATTCCTTCTAAAAATCACCAACCATCAGAAAATTCCTGTTAAAACCGCCAAAAATCAGATAATTCCTTCTAAAATCGCCAAAAATCATAAATTTCCTTCTGCATTATGTTCTTCTAAAATCGATTTTACAAGTATCATTTGCATTAAATCAATTGGACAATTAGTCTTTGTGGTCTACAATAATATATCGGAGTCTGAAACATTATACGAAAGACTTGGGGCGTCAGCGATAAAAATCGAGAAGCAAATTAAACTTCTTGTATGTGTAAATGGGAGGGGGGCAGGTACCCCATTTGGCTTCCGTTGATATCGTAAACGAAACGGATATAATCCTTAAAAATTAGTCCTAGCTTAACCCTAACGTTTAAACACAAAATTTACTCGGGTAAATTGATAAAAAATTAATTCGAATCACTTAGAAATTAACCCTACCTCTGATAATTTTCCAGGGCAAATTACCGTGGTAATTTTCCCGCGTAAATTACCGTTTTAGATCTCTAGATCAAACAATAAGAAATCGGCAGTATACCCTGTACTTTTTGTATTAAAACATCTATTTAAAAAATGGTAAATGAATGTGAAGCTTACATTATCATAACTTTGGGTCATCGATAAAAAAACACTGTAGAAGGTATAAAAAGCTTCATAATCACACGTACGCGTTTTGCAGTTACAATTTACCCATGTTTTGTAGTAATAACAAAACCCGAGATTCAAATCCAACACAAATCCACATTTCCAAAAAAAATAAATAAAAAACTGCTCTTTGCTTTTGAGCCCATGTTTCTGTAGTTACAATCGGATTATCTCTAAATCCAATAAACAAACGTAGTGGGATTTGAATGCTTAAGTAGGCCTATACGCACAGGGAAAAAAACACAAAATAACACAATCCTTCCTTTACAATTCCAACACGAAATGTCTATAAAAATACTAAATTCCAACTTACGTATTCACCAATGTATAATCCGTAAAATTAAGAATGTTTTCGAGAAAACGGCAGCGCACTTCTTTCAAACTCAAATTCACAAAATAATAGCGATTAAACTAATCAAAATTAAAACGATAATTTCAAAAGGTTCGTAGTTCGTTTCATAATCGAGCGTTGAACTAAAACCCGGCACGGCGAGTGTCGAAATAAAACGAATTTACGATATTTCTATAGGGTTGGTCTAGTCATCAACAAAGGCACATGCTTTAGTTCCAAACTGCGGCGAGACAACGCGAAACAATTTTCCTCGCCGGCGGCGTTTTTACTATGTCAACATCTGCCGCTTCCTAACGTAGCTGCCCCGCAGCTCCACGAATCCCGATCTTTTACCCTAAAAAACCTATCTAACCAATCGTGAGAAGTTAAAAATTTTCCGGTTTAGTGGCGCCATCTACTTATCAAAGGTAGAATTTAAAACGATTCCGGGGCTAGGTAGGGAAAACTCGATAGAATACCTAGAACCCCTTGCTAGTAGTATAGGGGTTTTTGCTCGATCGAGGGTAATGTTATTTTTACAAGAACTCGAGGCGTAGTCTGCGCGTGTCCCTGTAGGCAATCCTGGGGTACAGATTGTAGGGTAGGAACCAGAAACGAGGGCTTCGTGAACTTTCATATTAATAACAGGACATTCAGTACGTGTCTATGACCTTCAACCCTTAGCCTTAAGCTCAATAAAAAACCTTCATTAAGGCAGAAATGTAGCAATTAACATCGCGACGTGATTCCCATACAGTTCATGAAGGCTAGTCTGACACGAACCTTACCTCTTGTACTACCCGAGAGAAAGTTGAGAGGAATCGGTATGCGGAGTTGCGGACAAAGAAGAAAGTTCGTGGAGTTCGAGTTAACAGATTGAAGGGATAAGGATGTAAATGAGTGCTATTATCTAGCATCTCCATTGTATCGCTTCATTCAACGGGTATCGCGTACGGAGCATTTGTCTATCCATGGATAAAAGCGGAATAGAGGGAAAGTTGTCTAAAAATTGGATAAGAGATTGTTACATTTCGACTAGTTTATTTGGACTAGTTAAATGGACTTATTAATGTTATCGAACCGTCTCCTTAGGGCAACATGGCTTTTAAAAAGCATCTGTCAATAAGTCACCGTAGCTCTGAACTATCAGCAAAGGCTTAGCTACTCTAACGCGTAAATGATACAAGTTTGAGACACCTTCGGTGTCCGGATAATGTGTATCTTAGATACATTCCTTTAACAACTGCCCATTAATTCCAGGGTTTAGGACTTACTTAAGACCGACAACTTACCTGGTTATCGATTACCGGCATACAGCTGACATCTACTCATACATTAAATTAAATTCATTATACGCAAATTAAGCATAATTAACAAATTTAATTAATTATATTTCGAGTTAATTCCTAAACTCGATTGTAAAATACAGTTTTAATAAAGTTGTTTAATTTAAAATATTTTTAATAACAAATCACGTACTTTTAAGTCATGCTAGGCAAATAGATAAAGGGTGCAATCTTGGAATGAACAAAAATTAACGATAGAATGAACGTTCGGTTTTTCAATCGAAATAGGTACTTTCAAGATTGTAATTCAGTGTTAAGTCAAAATAAGATGAAATTCTAACCAAAATTGTACTCCTAGTGAGGCAATCTGTAATTGTAGGCCAAATAAAATGGTCTATTGTTAAAACCCCGGCTCTGTCTTCGACGAATTAATCTCCGTTCGGCAAAACCGGAAGCTTCGTCGCTTCCTCGTCCGCGATTCTTGATCGATTCCGTCAAGGTTTCTTTCATTTTTCCAGCCCTTATTTTGGTCGATGTCTTGTGGGATTTGAAAAAGTAACACAATCCTTCTATCATTAGAAGGACCAAAGCCGAAGTCATTCCGTACAACCAGAGCAACATTATTCCCGTTACGTCATCCATACTCATGGACCCGCCTCCGACGCTCGCCGACAACATGCACTTCACATGACTGTTCAGAATGTGACGCAACATCGCCTTGAAAACTCCTTTTTCGTACAAGTCGTTTAATCTGATACGAAAGATCACGATATTGTACGTTTTACCGATAGATAAGTTGGTGTCTTTCGTGGGATTCTAATATTAGACGGACCGTATCTTGGACGGGAAAAAAAAAATCTCGTTAACTTACGCTAAATCGATTTTTCGTCTCAAGATTTGGCTCATTTTTTTACTGTAACCGATGGACATGTCTTTGCTGAAAAGGTAAGAGTCAGTCCCGGCGTTGAATTCGCACTCTTCTCTGTCCTTGAAGCGACGAGCGACGGCCATTTGAATCGACGATTGAAAAGCCACGATGGCGTAGTCTCCAGTCGCTACCAAGTCCATGTTTTGGTCGTTCAAAACGTCCGAGTCGGAACCGTTGTCCGATTTGAACTTCAGGGCATTGTAGATGGACTTGGTATCCTGCGTGACGAAAACGCATCGAGAACGATTGAGCGAATCAAAGTACTCGAGTAATTGAATCGACTTTTAATTACTTTGACGTCGGCCAAAGTACTGGCTGATATGAGAATGTTGGTGTCTCTGTCTGGCTGAAGTAAATCGTCGAGGGAATTGTAACTTTTGACAGTAACCATTAGGGCGATTAACTTGCTATTGTAATAAGCGGACAAGACGATAGCCACCAACCACCAGAAAGAATTCAAGACCCGAACCGGACATCTCCGAGGCGGAGAATCCATACCTTAAACGAATCAGGATTTTAGGAGGAAGCTTCGCGTGACGTAGATCACCTACCTTGCGAGACCATGACTCCGAAGAAGAGCCAAAACTGTTCGACTGCAAAATCAAGGGTCAAAGGATAATTCTTTGTGGGATCTGGTCCGCAAGTGTACAGAAAAACAGCCGTGGCTCCGACGCAAAACAAATTTATTAAAATAACCAACCAAACCTAAAAATCAGCGCAGGTCCAATGAAAACGATGTTATGTTGGTCAAACTAAAATTGACGCCATCCACTACTCGCCCGATAAACTAAAACGCTTACCTGCCAAGTAAAGGCCATGGCGTAATTGTAGACATTTCGTTTGATAGTGGGTTTCCCGAAAAGTGCCCCGAGCGTTTCGAAATGAACCGAGGTGGAGAAGTCCATAATTTTGGCTCTGTCAACTGTCCGGAAGATGGGACCTAAAGCTATGTCAACGTCGTTATTTTGCATCATGCCGTATATTCCCGTGTACGTTAGGTTCTGAAATCTCGCGCCAAAGTCCATGTCTGGATTTCTCACTAAACAGTACCTATAAATGCTGATTAGAATTTTCAATTCGTAAAAGCGTGATAAAAACTAACTGGAATTTTATCGTTTGAGCCAGAACGGCGAGTAAGTCGGCCATAGGACCATTAATCTCCAAATCTTCGGAGCTGTATCCTGACACGTTAATGTAAGGCAGAAACTGACGCGTCCGACGTAATAAAAGAAAACACTTATAAGTATATACTAGGAGTGGGAATTAATAGTAAACATGATATCAGCGCTGATCTCTATACCCCTTAAAAGTTTGATGGCAAATCAAACCACAAGGTTGATTTAGACCAGGGGCTCATACGTGTAAGGTTTGCGTGTGTTCAATTAACTGATTAACACCGTTTAAATACAACAAATCTAATCTTTATTTTTGAGCGTCTATTCTCTCATCTCATCCCGATCTACTACGCCGTATAGTCTCTATTCTCCACTCTCTAGATGGCGCATACGTGATCAGGAAAAGAACTAAGAGATATAGATTGGTGGGAATTACAAATATACTATTTTAGACTGTGATGAGATCACTACATCTCCTTTTTCTTTAGGATTAATTTAAAAGATCACATCACGTAATATTATTGAACAAGCTATATAGTAACGATTAGTCTTTTCGGTGCGTGTCTGTTTTGTCTGAGGTTATATCTTCCATGTGGTGGATTTGGAGTGTCTTTAGGAACTTCCACTGGCACCTCTACCGGTAGTGGTTGGTTGACTTCAGGAACGACCGGGTCGTCGGTAGGGATTAGTGCACCAGGTGGAGGTACTAGTTTGTAAAAGGAAGAGTTGCGCGTTATGAACTGTCCATGTCTTTCAGCGGTGACCATTGAGGCATTTATTGCTGTAACCCGGTAAGGTATTGGGTCAAAAAAGGGGGACATTTTGTTCGCGCGGTTAGCTTTTACGAGCACTGAATCGCCAACCCGTAGCCGATGAGGTTTCGTGCGTTTGTGTTTGTCATGATATAGTTTCATCTTGTCCTTCTGGCAACTGTCGTTGTGCGGTAAAGCAGATGCATGACTAGGAAGCACGGATGGACCAGACGGAAGTTTGGTTTTCAGTGACCTGCCAAATAGGAGCTCGGACGGTGGGAACCCTGTCGTGCTGTGTGGTGTATGGCGATAATTTGAGAGGAACCTTTGAAGCTCTTCCTTCCACGCCGTGCCAGCTACCTCAGCTGCGCGGATAGTTTTGTTGAGTGAGGCCATGAACCTTTCTGCGGTACCATTGGCCTGAGGCCAATAAGGCGTGATTTTGCGATGATGAATACCGAGGCTGTTGAGGTAGGCAGTAAAGGCGTGTGCATTAAAAGGTGGACCATTATCCGTTTTTATGATATCTGGAAGGCCGAATAGGGCGAAGATCTTGGTTAAAACGTTCACGTTAGCCTCAACAGAGGTGGAAGGGACGACTTCTGCAATAGGAAAGCGAGTACGCTCATCTATCAGAACCAGTAAATATTGTCCATTCTTAAACGGGCCTAGGTGATCAATTGCAATGTGTGACCAGGGTTTGTCAGGGAGCTTGGTCATTTGAAGGGGTTCTTTCACGGTGTGAGGAGTCGCCGCGAGACATGGAACACAACTACGAAGAGTTTGCTCAACTAGTGTATCCATGTTCGGGAACCATACCTTAGTGCGTAGAAGTTGTTTGGTTTTCGTGAGTCCGAGATGCCCTTCATGCGCGATAGCGATGACGCGTGGTTGGAGAGATGTGGGAATGTAGATACGGTGTTCCTTTACTATTATGCCATCCATAACGGTAAGTTGCGATTTTACAGCTTCGAAACGTTTTATCATGTCTTGATTGTCTTCTGAGGATGATACAACCCAACGATCGGATCGAAAGCGTTTGATGATTTCCTGTGTGAGTTTATCGCCATCCGACGCCTGTTTGACTTCATAGTAGGTGACCGCTTTCGGTACCGCGTGGAGGATTATCTGGTGCACGTGAAGTTCGGTTGCCAGAGAGAGACAACGAGAGTCTTGTGGAAGACGCGTCGGGTGTCGCGAAAGATAATCGGCTGGATTAAATTTTCCAGGTTTATATTCTAGTAGCATGTCGTACGGCGCGAGGCGGAGATTCCATCGCTCAAGGCGGGCTGACGTCTTTGCCTTTGGATTTCCCAGTAAGGTGAGGAGAGGTAGATGGTCGGTGACGACTGTGAACTGCGAACCGTAAATGTACAGGTGAAAGTGTTCACAGCTCCACACCACCGCCAATGCCTCGCGTTCGGTTTGGGAATAGCGTGTCTCTACGTCAGTAAGGGCCTTGCTAG
This sequence comes from Odiellus spinosus, assembly GCA_963920705.1. NCBI lineage: Eukaryota > Metazoa > Arthropoda > Arachnida > Opiliones > Phalangiidae > Odiellus > Odiellus spinosus. The sequence goes on along the minus strand of OY987237.1, from coordinate 13,377,229 downwards.
CGAAAGAGATTATGGAAACATGCGATACGGGGTCCATTTGGGTTAAAATGGCACCGAGGCCGGTGGGACTAGCGTCCACGAAGATGATGGTTGTCTTCGACGGATCGAAATACGACAAGATGGTGTCTTTTGCGAGGTGCGTACGCAGAATTCGTAAGGATTTATCTTGTGCCTCAGTCCATTTCCATTCAGTATCTTTTTTGGTGAGCACTCTTAACGGAAGAGTGACGTCAGAGAAGTTAGGAATAAAGCGCGAGCAGTAGGTTGCCAAACCCAAAAGGCTCCGTATTTCATCCGGTGTCTGGGGCTGTGTGATAATTTGCAGTGATTTGATTTTTGCTGGTTGTGCCGATACTCCAAACTTCCCAAAGACGTGACCATAAAACTCCAACTCAGTCTTGCGAAAGTCGCATTTTGCTAAGTTGAGTGTGACGTTGTGTTCAGATAGGCGCCGCAAAACGTGGTCAAGGGTTTTGTCATGGTCATGGAAGTTCTTGCCAAAAACCAGGATGTCATCTGAAATATTGAAGCAACCTTCAATATCTTGGATGATGCAGTAGATCGAATGATGAAAAATCTCTGCGGCGGAGCTGATACCAAAACTGAGTCTTTTATATCTATAGAGACCGCGATGAGTGCTGAAAGTGGTTATATCGCGAGACGATTCATCTAGTAGCAACTGGTGGTACCCTTTATTAAGGTCTAATTTGGAGAAGACAGTGGCGCCGTTCAACCTGTTAATAACATCTTCGATGGTGGGCATGACATGTCTAACACGGATTATCGCTTTGTTGGCCAGTCTCATGTCGACACAAAGACGAAGTTTCGTCTTGGTGTTAAGCTCCTTTGGATTCTTGGTAGAATCTTCTGGGTTGATAATTCGGTGTGACGTATTTGTTGGCGATTGTTTAGGCGTCGGTCCCTTTACGACCAAAACGACTGGTGAAACCCACGTACTTTGCCCAGTGACGGGTTCTATAATATCATCAGTCATTAATTGGTTTAACTCTTCGTCAAGGGCTTCTCGAAGATGAAAAGGAATTCGGCGGTGTGGTTGGGCAATGGGTGTGATTGTTTTGTCTATAGCAAGAGTGATTATTACACCCTTAAGTAGGCCGATACCGCTAAAAAGATTCGGATACTTCATAAGTATAGTGTCACGGGAGACCGTATTGATGGTTTGGCGGAATCGGTCTGGTACATTAATGAGCTGTAAATCACATAAACTAGGATACCCAATTATTGATGGTGAGCTGTGTCCTTTATCGCTGGTGACATAGAAAATTCCCGTGGATTGCTTGGTATTTGTCTTGATTTCAGTTTCAAAGTGTCCAAGCAGTTTGAGAGGGTTAATTGATCCATACGGGTATATTTTCATTGGAGATGGTTCCAGTACGGGTTTGATATCTAGCTGGTGGTAAGTCTGACTGTTCAGAAGATTGACACCGGCTCCTGTGTCCATAAGAAGGGTGATTTTATTGGTGCCGATGGTGACATCAAGTAGGGGTAATGAGCGTGATATTTCACTTGAACTTTGGAAAAGTGTGAATAAAAATTCTGTGTCATCATCTTTCGCGGAGGTCGGAGAAGTTTGAATAGTATTTACACGCGATCGCTGGTTACGACGGTTGTTCGAGGTGGTATTTGAGGTAGGTTGGTGATTACGAGAAGATACTTGTTTATTGCCTGGTGATGATGTGGCGGTTCTGCAGACTTTGCTGAAATGGTTTAGTTTACCGCAATTACTGCATGTTTTGCCTCGTGCGGGGCAAGGAAACTTGGTATGGGGATAACGTCCACCACATAACCCACAACTGCTATTTTGCCCCGATTGGGAGGTGGTGTTTGCAACAGGACGAGATTGGTACGATCGTGCTCTGTTCGGCTGATTAGCTGATTTTGGTGAGTTGTTGGTCATGAAGTGAGTTACCTCCTGGTGTCCGGACATCTTGTGGTTAGTATGTTCTATCGTAGATGATTGGGCCTCTGACATTTCCATTAATCTAGCCTTTTCTAAGAGTTTGGAAAGATCGAGCGATTTGTTCTCGAAGGCAGCGCGTCGAAGTTTCTTTGAGGTACAGGTTTGTACGATGTGGCGCTTAAGTTCTACGTCTAAGTCAGGAAAAGCACAAAAGCTGGCTAGTGACCGGAGACGAATATGATAATCATCCACTGACTCATTTTCTTTCTGCCGTGCTTCTCGGAACTTGAAAACTTCAAAGTCAATGTTCTGTTTTGGGGCGAAGTGCGCTGTCAAAAGTGCGGTAGCATCAGCGTACGTAGCGGTCGCTTCGTTTCCGGGGAGAGCGTAGAAAATGTCTTGCACCGAATCTCCCACACAATGTAACAGTAGCGCCTTTTGTCTGGCGTCATCTTTAACACCCGATGCTAGTAAATAGTTTTCGAACTTATTTCGCCATTTTTTCCATGCCGCGTTAAGATTAGCGGAATCTGCGTGAACGTCGAAAGGCAGAACGGCCGGAAGCGATAAGGCCATAGTCGGAGAAGAGAGAAACAAAAGCTGGACGGGAAGCCTTGGCTAGGTCGATATGATGATTTGATTAAATAACGAAGGTATACTGTACGAACATATATTCTTATGAAGCGTATCCCATCTCCGTCGCCAATGTAAGGTTTGCGTGTGTTCAATTAACTGATTAACACCGTTTAAATACAACAAATCTAATCTTTATTTTTGAGCGTCTATTCTCTCATCTCATCCCGATCTACTACGCCGTATAGTCTCTATTCTCCACTCTCTAGATGGCGCATACGTGATCAGGAAAAGAACTAAGAGATATAGATTGGTGGGAATTACAAATATACTATTTTAGACTGTGATGAGATCACTACAATACGCATACGAGAGCATTTTATTTATGGCCATTTGGACTAATGGCCAGGGTCTACAGATACTCCAAAAGAGGCGCCATTCTTTTCTGCCAGAGGGCTTAGCCCTTCTTAACGCTTATATCATGGCATCAGACTATAAAGAAAACTCAAAAGTTCCCTCTGAAGTGTACGAGACCATGGCCTTTTGAGACTGATACCATAAAAACTCGGTTAATCGCTCATTTCTCATTTTCAAGAATGTATTTCTGCTGGAATTAAATTTCCGCCTGTCCTAATTACCGTTTCGACGACTATCAAAATGGGACTATACGTCTTTCTCTCTGTCCATTGGTAAGAGGGGTCCCTTTCCCTGGGTGGGGATACATCTTTGCAAATTTTTCGTCTGCGGTTCTTTCCGCTATAGATCACTTTGTTGGCGAGTGTGTCGCCAACCGAACAAGATTCGCAACACGCGCAAGCGGGCGCCGATGTTGTCTTTATCGTTGGCTTGACTGTGAAAGACGACAAAAAAAAAAAAAAGTAATTGAACAAAAAATTACAAAATAGCTTCGAGCGATGTCAATATTGATTCGGTCATTTCATGATTGCGTGATCATAAATAATTTGATTGTCGCGAACACGAACAATCGCTATTTCACGAAAGCAGGCGCTGTTTATAGTGACAAAGATTAGGGTGTTGACCAAGTCAAAATTACGTATAAAATCGTAAATATCTATTCTCTTTCAACTATTTTGACTCGGAACGCGAACGCGTACGTCAATCTAACTTTAACGGATTTACGCTTTAGTTTTCAAATAAAAGGAATTGGTATAACTTCATTCGCTAGGCTTATTAATAATTAACATGGCCCAATTCACCATAAATTTTGAAATTATTTGCCACGGTTTTTAATATTAAATTTCTTAAAAAAAAAGGTCGCCTTGAAGTTTTCAGCTACGAGGGTTATTTGAGGCGCCATATTTGGGACTTTAACAATAGGCATTCAGAGTGAATGTTAGTAAATCTGGCTTTGATAAAAAGGGCAATGGTGCAAAGAAAATTTAATATTATACACGGGTCGTTAGCTATTTCAGGTCATGGCACACGTTTCGAAACTCAGTTTTTCAAAATGCTATTACTCCATGGTCTTGTCTACCCCTCTCTGTATGGGTTAGTTTTAAAAAGCGCGATTCGTACGCCTCCTAACGGTAGATATTTTCGGAGCGGGAGTTCGTCGAGCGAATATCTCTAGCAGCCTTGGAGTTCGTCAAAAAAACGTCGTCGTTTGTGGAGAGAGAGAATTTCCAATTTTCCGTAGACAGTAGGGTACGAAGTAGGACCCCTCCGATCTCATAAAATTGGGAATTTTACCCATACAGAGAGGAGCGCTATATGGAACATTAGAGTAGTAGACTTCAAAGGAGGGTTTCATCGGCTTCTGCTAATATCTATTGACCACAATAAACTTCGCGTACACGTATCCGAGTAATTACTATTTTTCCAAAACAAATTCCTATAAATCTTACCAGTTACTTGAGTTAATTCTTGTCCATAAATTAAGCAAATGAAGCGCAGAATAATTAGTAGTTCGAGTAAAGGTAAAAGACCTTTCCGCATTTTCTAAAACACGGTGATTTAAGATTTAAAGACACGCGTGTTTATCTCGTGAAAGGCGAATCCTCTTTGAAATGTGATTTTATTCCAATCCATCAAGAAAATCGAATTTCTTTTTTTTCTCTCTCTTTTCTTCACCTTTTGATTCGAAAGACATTAATTTGTTTCGCTATTTTACGATTGGTCGATTGTAGAACGTCTTGTTTCAGCCCACTAAAAATGCATTCCCCCCTCCCATGATGCCGGACTCATCAGTAAAGGGGTCGATTCGAGAATAGACGGTTTCCCGTTCACACGACTCTAACGAAACGTTATGAAATGGTTTAAATCGATTTGAAATCCTAGTATGAACGCAGCTAATTTGACCTTTCCTGCGCGAACGTGGCTTTATTGACCCTTTTCTGACTCTTTTTTTGACCCATCGGTCATGTCACACCGAATATGATTAAATTTCAGTTAATTATTTAACTCAATTGTAAAAATTTAAATGAAAATTGATTAATGTGAATTAAAATATTTATTTTTTGGATATGACATTTTGCGACTTCTTATATAGTCCTTTAATATTTAATGAAAATTACCATTTTTAAGCGAATGGTTAGACACATATATATAAGCGTTAAAATCTTGGAATAAACCAGAATTCAAATTGATGGTAATTTTGGTACATATTTTCAAGTTTAACTCAGTTTTTAAAAGTTGAAAAACAATGACTTCTACCCGAACTGCTAACCAAAATAGTACTCCTGATGAGGCAACCTATAATTGTAGGCCAAGAAAAATGGTAAATTGTTAAAACCCCGGCTCTGTCTTCGACGAGAAAATTTCCGTTCGACAAAACCGGAAACGTCGTCGGTTCTTCGGCCGCGATTCCTGATCGATTCCCCCAAGGTTTCTTTTGTTTTTCCAGCCCTTATTTGGGTCGATCTCTTGTGGAATTTGAAAACGTAACACAACCCTTCTATCATCAGAAGTATCAAAGCCGAAGTCATTCCGTACAACCAGAGCAACACCATTCCCTTTACGTCATCCATACTCATAGCACCGCCTCCGACGCTCGCCGACAGCATGCACTTCACGTGACTGTTCAGAACGTGACGCAACATTGCCTTGAAAACTCCTTTTTCGTACAAGTCTTTCAACCTGATACGAAAAATTATGATATTGTACGTTTTATGGGTACACAGGATGGGGTTCTTCCTGGGGTTTTAATACTAGGCGGGCCGTATCTTGGACAGTGGAAAATTTTCTCGTTAACTTACGCTAAATCGATTTTTGTTCTCAAGATTTGGCTCATTTTTTTACTGTAACCGATGGCCATGTCTTTGCTGAAAAGGTACGAATCAGTTCCGGCGTTGAATTCACACTCTTCTCTGTCCTTGAAGCGACGAGCGACGGCCATTTGGATCGACGATTGAAAGGCCACGATGGCGTAGTTTCCGGTCGCTACCAAGTCCATGTTTTCATCGTTCAAAACGTCCGAGTCGGAACCGTTGTCCGATTTGAACTTCAAGACATTGTAGATGGACTTGGCGTCCTGCGTGACGTATCGAGAACGATTGAGCGAATCAAGGTACTCGAGTAATTGAATCGACTTTTAATTACTTTCACGTCGGCCAAGGTACTGGATGATATTAGAATGTTGGTGTCGCTGTCTGGTAGAAGTAAATCGTCCAGGGAATTGTAACTTTTGACAGTAACCATTAGGGCGATTAACTTGCTATTGTAATAAGCGGACAAGACGATAGCCACCAACCACCAGAAAGAATTCAGGACCCGAACCGGACATCTCCGAGGCGGAGAACCCATGCCTTCCACGAATAAAGTATGTTCGGATTTAGGGATAATAGTAGTACTGTAGGAGGAAGCTCCGCGTGACGTAGATCACCTACCTTGGGAGACCATAACTCCGAAAAAGAGCCAAAACTGTTCGATAGCAAAATCGAGGGTCAAAGGATAATTCTTTGTGGGATCTGGTCCGCAAGTGTACAGAAAAACAGCCGTGGCTCCGACGCAACACAGAGTAATAAGAATAACCAACCAAACCTAAAGACCAGCGTACGTACGATAAAAACAATGATAGTTTGGTCCAATTGAAAATTATTGTTTTTAACAGCAGCGTTTGACCTCTTGTTCTTTTTTTTAAAACGAAACGCTTACCCGCCAAGTAAAGGCCATGGCGTAATTGTAGACATTTCGTTTGACGGTGGGTTTCCCGAAAAGGGCCCCGAGTGTTTCGAAATGAACCGTGGCGGAGAAGTCCATAATTTTGGCTCGATCGACCGTCTGGAAGATTGGACCTAATGCTATGTCTACTTCGTTGTTTTGCATCATGCCGTATATTCCGGTGTACGTTAGGTTCTGAAATCTTGAGCCAAAGTCCATGTCCGGATTTCGCACTAAACAGTATCTTTAGTAAAAGAAATTCGAATTTCAAATTCGTCAGATCCGAGGATAGATTTCTAGTCTGACAGGCGCCTCAAGAGCGTGAGAACCAACCTGAACTGGACCGTTTGAGCGAGAACGGATAGCAAGTCGGCCAATGGACCATTAATCTCCAAATCTTCGGAGCTGTATCCTGACACGTTAATGTAAGGCGGAAGCTGCGTCCGAGGTAATTAAGAAACTTGAAACTAGAGTAATAAACCCTGAAGCGACAATAGTGCTGGGCTGATCTGATTACTAGTAATAATACTAGTACAAAAGCAGTTTGACTTTTACCGCATTTTTCCCGTCATCTTAGTTCAAATTATTTTAAAATTTAAAGTACTCGTTGGAAGTAATTAGAAAATCGATTATTTTACCCAATCAAAACAGACCAACACTAAGCGGGAAGACAAGAAATCAGCAAAGATGGGTTGCACGGCCATTTAAAGATAGGGGTCCTTTTCGAACTTAATAAACGGAATGCCTACTTTCTAACGGTGCAATAACTTATGGTCTAGGAGATTGTAGTGAAAAGTTCCCGCCATTTAAAGACAGGGGTCATTTTTGGACTTTTGCTCAATTTGTATCTAGTGGCGAGGCAATCCTTTTCGAGTGGCGAGGCATATTTTCAATATTTGAAATTATTGAACGGAATGTCTACTTTCTAACGGTGCAATCAGTTTTGGTCTAAGAGATTGTCCTAAAAAAAATATAGGATTTTATAGGAATTATAGGACCTTTGCAGCCCTGCACTGACAGTGACACGTAATTGAGACCAGGGGGATATTCATATCAGTATGAAATGGAATCATGGAACGCGCGAGTTTTCTCTCCTCATTTCTTGTTTTTCGGTAAGAGATTCAATTTCCGAGTGAAATTACTGTTTCGACGACAATCAAGATAGCGTTATACGTATTGTTCTCATTCCATTGGTAAGAGGGATCCCTTTCGCTGGGCGGGGGAACTTCGTCGCAATTAAATCGTTTCCGGTTCTTTCCACTTTTAATCACTTTGTTGGCGAGTGTATTGGCGACTGAACAAGATTCGCAACACGAACAAACGGGTAACGATGGTGTTGTTGTTGTTGGTTTAACTGAAAAAGCGGCAAAACACGTCAACAACAACCCCGCAAAAGTAATTTGAAAGAACTTTCTTTGAGCGATGTCAATAATATTGATTCGGTTATTTAATCGCGTGATCCTAAATCATTACATTGTCGTGAATACGAAAAAATGTTTCTTCTTCTATTCGGGGTTTATTTGGGGTTCATTCTTTACATCAAAGACTGACTTGGTGGGGTAGTAAAAAAGACGAAGATTTTGTTTGTAAAATATAAAACAATACACGTAGGCATTAAAGGGAGTATGCAATCTAATAAATGATTTTTTGTAGATTCCTTATCGTTTAAATAGGCCTAATCGACCGATTAAAAGTTTACAGAACAAATGTTAAACTATAAATAAATTTAAAACTTACCCGGAAAATAGGCTTGGTGGGATTCATGGAGATCATTTGAACTGCCTCCGTGTAAGGTCTAGTGACCAATGAGCGAAGGCCCGTCGTTCACGCGAAATCTCCAGGAGACTTACAATCGCGTTCGATTGGTCGCTAGACCTTATACGCGAGGAAATCAGGATCTCATGAATCCCGCTAAGCCTATTTTCCGTGTAAGTTTTAAATTTATTTCCAGTTTAATATTTGTTTGTAAAATTTTTCACTAGTGGATTAGGCCTATTTAAACGATAAGGAATCGATAATAAAAAAAAATCAGTTGTTGTTAGGTTGCATTCTCCCTTTAAAGCAGAGTCGGATTAAAAGGTAGGTCAATGGGGTCCTATGACCCTCTGGCGAAAGACTATGGGGTCATACTGAATACTGTTGCGGGACGATGAGAGGTCAATGGATGTTGGATCGAATTTGATATTCATAATTGCGTATAATCTTGGATACCAGGAACGTTAAAAATCTTTTAATAACCAAATTTAAGTATTTCGGGTTTTTTCCTCCATGGAGACCCCAAGAGGTGTTCCAAATGAAACTTTACTCACCATTTACTAGAGTTAATTCTTGGCCATTATTTATGCAAATGAAGGGCAGAAAAATTAGTAGTTTAAGTAACGAAATTAGACCTTTCTGCATTTCTAAAAAAATGTCCAGTATTTTTTGGAGGTTGAAGTTTTATAGACTGACTAAAATACGCGTGTTTACTTCGGGAAACGCGAAGCTTAAAATGTGATTTTATTGCCAAATTTCGAGTCATCAAGAAAATCGAATTTCTCTTTTCTTTTCGGCACCTCTTATTCGAAAGACATTAATTTGCCACTTTACGATTGGTCGATTATAGGATGTCTTGTTCAGCCCGCTTTCCCACATGCCGCGCTCATCAAAAGTGAAGGGGACAAGCTGATTTTGATGTCTTATCGACTCTTTTTACAACTCTGTCTCTAGCGTGATAATATTTTTGAGTCAAACTCGAAAAAAGTTTCGAAAACAATATTTGCCTATAATTATTCTACAAGTTTTATTTTTTTTTGTTTCCCAGAATTTCTGGTTTCGTAAATTTTATATTTTTGAGGACTTGATTAAAAATTCAATATTTTCCTACAATAGTTCTAAAAATTTTACATTTTCCTACAATAGTTCTAAAAATTCTACATTTTCCTACAATAGTTCTAAAAATTCTACATTTTCCTACAATAGTTCTAAAAATTCTACATTTTCCTACAATAGTTCTAAAAATTCTACATTTTCCTACAAAAGTTCTGAAAATTCTATATTTTCCTACAATAGTTCTGAAAAATTCTACATTTTCCTACAATAATTCTAAAAATTCTACATTTTCCTACAAAGTTCTGAAAATTCTAAATTTTCCTACAAAGTTCTGAAAATTCTAAATTTTCCTACAAAGTTCTGAAAATTCTAAATTTTCCTACAAAGTTCTGAAAATTCTATATTTTCCTACAAAGTTCTGAAAATTCTATATTTTCCTACAATAGTTCTAAAAATTCTACATTTTCCTGCAATAGTTCTAAAAATTCTATATTTTCCTACAATAGTTCTAAAAATTCTAAATTTTCCTACAAAGTTCTGAAAATTCTAAATTTTCCTACAAAGTTCTGAAAATTCTATATTTTCCTACAATAGTTTTGAAAATTCTATATTTTCCTACAATAGTTTTGAAAATTCTATATTTTCCTACAATAGTTTTGAAAATTCCAGCCAACTTCTTAAAATAATAATTCAACCCTATTTATTTTACTGAATTTATTTCAGGTCATCCATATTTACATTTTACTCAAAATTATTTACGTTGGCAAAGATTTTTCACAATTGTCCCCTTTCAGCTTTGTATCTCAAATGCGCCAAAATTGTTCCAGTCGGGTTTGATTTGAAAACTTCATTACTGGCGATTTTCTTGAACATATCTATTTCGGTTAACGTCGCTTTTTGTCTAGCGTGAAATGATACACTACTTCGAGGTTTTTCTGCTAATTTTTCTGCTCTTAATATAATTATAAAATAATATTTTATGCTTTGTTAAAACCCATTCAATAAAATAATAACATTCTACAAATAATTTTTTTAGGCTTAGTAGCTAAGCCTAATCTATAAAACAACATTTTTAGGCCTATAGTAGTTAAGCCTAATACATGTACATGAAATAAAAGTTTTAGGCCTAGTAGCTAAGCCTAATTAGGCCTAGTAGCTAAGCCTAATTCAATAATCAAAGCTTAAATAATTCCTACTCATTTTTGGCGTCTGTGGATTCTCTCATTAGGAGCTCCAACGTAGGTAAAGCGTCCTCTAGGGGCCTTAAATCTCCAACTACTGGGGTCTGTTTCATTTTTTTAGTCTTGGCAGCTTCCTTTTGGGCTGTGGAAATGATATCTAGTTCTGATCATGGGGCGAACCAAAAAACAATCAGACTTTTTGTTGGTTACAACCAAAATACTAAAGTAATTGAAACAAACTTTTAAGAAAGATTTCGTGTCTAATTTTTCGTTTTTCTTTCTTTTTGAGTTGAAATCCCAAAGATTTTGAAGACAAAATACTTCTAGTGTCAAATTCGGCAACATTTTGATTCAAAGAACGTAAATCAATATTTATTCCTTCGAAAAGATTTTGTTTCGGTAACTTAGAGTCTGGTATTTCCTAAAGATATTCGAAAATCTTTTAATTAAGATAAAAATGGTCGTGAACTAATTTAACTAACCATAATTTCTGGCATTGGTTCGGTAACTTCATTCGTGGTTACGTTTGGTTCTTTCAAAGTTGCTGCGTGAAATTTTTGACGAATTCGTTTTATCTTTCCCATTTTTATCACTAGAAGGCGATAGGATGTTTAGCAACTGAAAGATGAACCCACGAGGACGAGGCCTGGATTTACAATCGGCGTGTGTTTATAATAACACACAGAACATTTTAACGAAATAAATAAACTTATTCAACGCGGTACGACCTTAATTAGTAAAAGCTTGCCTTACAATTAATTTAATTAAAAGATAACTGAGTTATTAGACGGACTTTACAACAAACGTAGAGACGACTCAATTCGCATTACAATTTCCTTAACGATGACGAATTGACGATAAGCTCGATAGCAGACGATGGAACTGAGTTCAAACAGGGGCGGAAATATTTATTTTTCTAATCGGCTCTAAAACTTAGAGACAAAAACTTCCTTCAAGCTTACAATCCCCACCCTTTGTGGGGCCTCATCGCTCTTCCCAAGTTTACCACCAGGGCAATTGATCGCTGGTTGGTGGCAGTGGCACGTTATGAAGGGATCGTCGCTAAAGCCAAGTAGGCCAAGAGGGGGTCATTCTTTAATATACGATGCCATTGTATGTTGGACAAAGTCGCCACTTTTTAATCCAGGAACCGAAAAGCCCTGAACAAGGAAGAGTATCTTTAAATGTTAAAAAGCCGTTTGGACATTTAAAAAGTTTTAACTATCAGATCCTGATTCCCCTTATTTCATTCCCACGCGTTATACAAAGGACCTACTGTGCCCCCTTCCGAGACTACCAGATACAATAAAGGCTCAAGTTTGAAACCTACGCCCTATCTATCGCGGATCAGTAGGAAAAAACTCCCAATAAAAATCAGGCAACAAAAGGTCAACCTTACACAGTTTATCGTCGTCTAATCTCGTCAACAATAGAGATCACCCCAACTTCTCAACATTCGGGATGCTTTAGGAATGGTTCCTTTAAAGGCCCTATCTGCTCTGAAACTTGCCCCTTGAAAATGCTCTTCCCTTACGCACGCAGCCTTGCTTTGACTGTACAATTTGTTTTGTACAACGTCGTCTGCTAAGCTAGAAAATAAGGCGACTTTAAAGGGGATTTGAATATCGCAGATAGTCCCTTCAAAGGGAGTATAAGTATCCTTACAAGCGCGACATCTTATTTCAAGGTGTAACTCACGCCGATTTTTAAAAATATTTGGGATCAACACCTAGCAGACGACGAAAGCATCAGCGCCATCATAGAAAACGATAAAATAAATTCGAGTGAAAACATATTTCAGGAAGTTGCAAGTTTGCAATTTAAGTATTTTGGTTTGCAGTCTACCTTTAAGAGTTCAAAGTGGGTACAATTTTGTTAATACCCAAGTATAGGCATCGCGCCTATTGCTATCTACAACTGATTTAAAGTACTTTTTAGTCTAGACTGGCTAACAGGCGCGTAAATCAGGCGCTGGAGTTTTCTCATGGTCTATTCGTACGATATAACCGGAGTGCAACTATTATGTCTGAAAGTTTCTTAACCGAGACCCCTAACCAGACACGAACCAAAAGCCGAAAATATTATTAAAAATTATCCGGAGCCGTAATTTCGCGTCTGAGATTCTAGAGACCGGAAGAGCCGGTGGCTGACTCTGCCACCAGGGAGTCAAACGCGATCCAAGATCCCAAAGGGAGGCTCACAATTTAATATGAGAGCAGGAAATATTGATTATTCAATGCGATTCCAAAACTAATGCTTTAGTTTTAAGAAAAAAAGGATAGAAGTTACACAAAGAATTATTAAAGGGAGAATGCAACATAACAAAAAGTGATTTTTAATTGATTCCTTATCGTTTAAATAGGTGTAATCCACTAGTGACAAAATATTATACTAGAAATTTAAATCTTACCATAAAAATAGGCTTAGCTAATTTCACGGAGATCCTGAATTTCTTCGCATTGATGGGTTAGCGACCAATCGAATGTTATTGTAAATCTCACGAGATCTCGCCTTTGCTCATTGGTCCCCCGACCCATCAATGCGAAGGATATCCATGAATCCAGCAAGTGGGCGTTAGAGTTTCCATTCATTAGTATATTTTGTTTATAAATTGTTTATATACTCCTGCTAATATTAATTTCTGACAATTTTATTCCTTTGGAAATTTCCACGTTTCTCTCCCTTTAAAACTAGTCCATATCTAGCAGTAAGCTACACGAGAGGGTGAAATTTTGGTTTAAAAGTGGGGTGGTTATTTTTCTTTGGAAAAATCCTTGAAGTTTTTAAACTATATAGGAATATACTACTCGGATTGCTCCTATTTATCTTTTAAAGGAGGAATGCAACTCCACAACAAGTGATTTAAATAGGCCTAATCTACTAGTGAAAAAATTTACGAACAAATATTAAACCAAAAATAAATTTAAAACTTACCCGGAAAAAAGGCTTAGCGGGATTCATGGAGATCAGCTGAATTGCCTCCGCGTAAGGTCTAGCGACCAATGAGCAAAAACCCATCGTTCACGCGAGATTTCCACGAGACTTACAATCGCGTTCGATTGGTCGATAGACCTTGTACGTGAGGGAATCAGCTGATCTCCATGAATCCCGCTAAGCCTATTTTCCGGGTAAAATTTAAATTTATTTCTAGTTTAATATTTGTTCGTAAATTTTTTTAACTAGTGGATTAGGCCTATTTAAACAATAAGGATAAAAAAATCACTTGTTGTTAGGTTGCATTCTCCCTTTACCATATTATTTTTAGGGGTTATGCTGCCTACAGGGCCACATTCAACGGGTAAATCTGTCGAAAGAGGGGACTCTAACTTGATGGAAAAAGTTTCAAAAGTCTCTATCTGAATTTATACTAAAATCTACACGTTTCAAACAGCACGTAGCCCAGGGCGGGATGAATTCGATTCCAACCCCAGTAACGAGTCTAACCAGCAACTCGAAATTATCTCCCCTAAACCATCATAGTTGTATTGGTTAGAATCGAGATTGGTGAGCGGCTAGTCTGCGAAGAAGCACAGTCTACCATCGACAGACGCCTAGTTCCGAAAATACCGTTTTGGCCAAACTGACGGGGCAAGCTTTGAAAAGGGATTCCCCAAAATAAATCTTTAGATTTTAATTCCAATATAGGATTAAATTGAATAGTAAATAAAATTAATATAATTAACCTTAAACGTTAATAATAATTTGTTTTGAATTATGGTTCGGATATAATATCCAATAGTTATCGTGATTTCGGAAGATATGAGTCTTTGGATATTTCGGAGTATTTTTTGAATATTTGTTTCCAAAAATCTTTAAATAAATTTTGGATAAAAATGCAACTCTTCGTATGCTTTATAATTATATCAACGTTGATATGAATAAAATATAATTCTTGGATTACACGGATTATTTGGATAAACGTCATCGAAATTCAAATAAAACAGCGATTATTTCGAATCGTTGACGAGTATTTTCAAGTTTGGATTATTCTAGGATAATTAATGAAATTATAATCCTAGTCCGATTGGATAAAAAAAAAATATTTTCGTTTAAAATATATTTGAAAGAAATCAATTTAACAATTTAATCATAAGAATTATCAGTGTATTGACGTTCGATATCGGATTATTAAAGTGGATAGGCTTCGAATATCGGATTATTAAAGTGGATAGGCTTCGAATATCGGATTATTAAAGTGGATAGGCTTCGAATATCGGATTATTAAAGTGGATAGGCTTCGAATATCGGATTATTAAAGTGGATAGGCTTCGAATATCGGATTATTAAAGTGGATAGGCTTCGAATATCGGATTATTAAAGTGAATTAGCCATGGATATAGAATTATAACGGATTAAATGACGATATCGTATTAATAAGTGTATTATCATCGGATATCGTATTAATAAATAGGCTAACTTCAGATAACGGGTTAAAAAGTGGATTAACCTCGGATATATAATAAATGGATTAACTGCGGATATCGTATTATTAAGTGGATTTACTTCGGATATCGTATTAATAAGACGATTTACTTTAACGGATATAAGATTAATAAGTGGATAAGCTTTTGTGATCGGATTAATAAATGGATAAGTTTCGGATATCGGATTAATAAGTGGACTAACTCTCAAGTAACGCTTTCTTTGATTCAATCTTGATTTAATCGTGAGAAGTCGTCATCATCATCGGATTGTGAATTTGTGACGGTCATGGGTGTGGGAACCAAATCATCCGCGTAAGTTCGTTAAACCCTAAATTTTCTTGGTTTCTAGTTCAACTACGTTAAATTTAATCTTCATAAATCGGGGTTAAACAACCTCTTAAATTAGCCAGAAAGTCAAAATTTCAAAAATTGAATAATCTTAATTTAATTTTTAATCTTTAAAAACTTAAATTTTCTTCCAAATTTATGCAAATTATTGATATGGACAACATTGATAATGAGATATTTCGAAGTTTAAGAGACACTATTATTCTATTTCTAATTAAATTATGAGAACAACATTTGCGAATAACCTAATTTAAAATAATTCTGGAATTTGGGGAATATAGTTAAAGTGATTATGTCACCATTTTTTCCGATTATGGACTAAAGTTTTTAGTTTTATCATACCCATTAAATGGTTATTTTAGGCCCTCATAAGATCTTGATACCCTTTTGATGCTGTATTTACTTTCTAATACTAATTAAATATAAGTTTGAATTAATTTCAGTGAAAAAGAAAAATCTATCCAATCAAATTGACCCAGCCGAATTTATTGTATGGCGGCTCATTGTTTATTCGATTGCTTGGCCAGACTTTTCCTTTCACTGTAATTTAACTATTATCAAAGTTAAAGCAATAGAAAGTTAAAAAATCACCGAAGAAATTAAATATTTTCTTAATTATCGTGGTTTAACAATTTGAAATCGCCCCAAAAGACAAATTTGTCGAAGTACCTATCTCTTCTTTGATTTAAATCATGTAATACTACGCCTTTAAAAACCCTTCCTAAAACATACTCAGTTCCAAACTAGAAATGGATCTTTATTCCAATTAAAAACCACTTTTTCTAAACGAATATTTAGATCCCTTCTAAGATTCAAATTCTAATTAGAAGAACAAAGACAGCTTTATTTTTTCACGAACTTATCTGATTGTGGCGCCCTTATAGTCTCGTTAGCCTTAAGTATAAGTTGTTTAAGAAGCGACTTGGTAATTATAGGGTTAATGATAAGTAAGCCTTTATGATTACTGACTTTAGTAAGCGAATCACGTTTCTAACGAAATAATGCGTAATCCTACACCAGAATGCGCTGTTATAGCTATCCAGAGAAAGCGTTGAAGCGAATTACCAAGGACAACCCGGCTGGAATGCTCATATCAAAAAGGGTTGATAATAATTCTAGTTTCTGCTATAAGACATGAGGGGGGGGGGGCTAAATACAGGCATGGGTGACCGTCAAGGCCCTGAGAAAAAACTACTGAACCCGTCATTCTTCACGCGTCAATGCCATCAGTAGACCAGGATATGACGTCATAATAATAACGGAAATCAAAAGCCCTCAGTCTTCATACTTAAAGGGGCAAGGAAACTTGTTTTAAAAATGTCAATTTCTTCTTAATTTGGTTAGACTAAGTCATTTGAAACCAATATCCTCAAAATTCTTAAAAATAACTCTGAAAATATTTAAATTCAAGACAATTCAGTGGCCAATCACCATTAAAATCGAGTTTCCAGCCAATTAAAGATTCTCCCGCGCTCTAGGCGGTCACTCTATCAGAGTGTAAGATTGACAACATTCCCGCCAAAATCGCCTTCTTTACTTTCAAAGTAAAATACAGAAGAATTAGGCTTAGCGTAAAATCAACCAGAAAGATATTTTCCGAGTGTAAAAATAAATCAATTTAGTTATTGTTTATTTCTAAATTAGAAATTAACTGCTCAATGTGGTCTATATTGATAACTCGTTAAGCTCACGTGATTAACCCTGTTCCGTGATTGGCTATTGATTTAAATTAAAAAACGATCAAAACTACCTTTATTTGTAGTTTTATTTATTACCTAAATGCTTTATTTTATCCATTTTAACGATTTATAATACTCCAAAAATCCAGTTTACCTCACGTTACCTTGTCCCTTTAAACCGCCTGGCGAACCGTTCATCAAATATTTCCAAGAAATAAATCTGATGAAGGATTAATAAAAATCTGGTTTTTCGAATGTCATCCGTTTCACTTCGAATTGGTACCAGAGACAAAGCTATAAATTTGTTTAATATTTAGAGAGATACTAGGTATAGCCTAACTTTATCTTCGCTGCTGATTCCAGATAAAACTTTAACAAACTATACAAGAATAAATTCATTTTTAATTCATACTTTCAAGGTTATTCGTATCTTACTTTTGATACGAATATTTTAAAGGGGTAATAAAGTGTACGAGCGATTATATTTTCAATTTGTGTTTAAATTATTCCGCGATTAGATTGAAGAATAGAGAAAAACCTTGGCTCAAATTGAAAAACCCAACAAACAAAAAACATTTTCAAATGTAATTTAAAAAAACCACAGCAGGTTGTGGGTTTACAACCCTGTAGCTTTGACTGTACTAACAGGATTACGTAACTGACGTCATATTTAGCATTCATATATACATAATCGCGATTTTTAATCGATTCCTTATCGTTTAAATAGGCCTAATCCATCGATAAAAAGTTTACAAAACAAATATTAAACTAGAAATAAATTTAAAACTTACACGGAAAATAGGCTTAGCGGGATTCATGGAGATCAGCTGAATTGCCTCCGCGTAAGGTCTAGCGACCAATGAGCAAAGGCCCGTCATTCAATCGAGATCTCCACGAGACTTACAATCGCGTTCGATTGGTCGATAGACCTTATACGCGAGGATATCAGGATCTCCATGAATCCAGCTAAACCTATTTTCCGTGTAAGTTTTAAATTTATTTCTAGTTTAATATTTGTTCGTAATTTTTTGCACTAGTGGTTTAGGCCTATTTATACAATAAGGAATCGATAAAAAAAGCACTTGTAATACCCTCTTCAGATGAGGCGTAATTAGCCGTAGTTTAATCAGCTTTAACCGAGTTTTACATAGCCTTCTCAGTTCAATAAACCTCGGTTAATTGTGATTAAACCACGGTTAATCTGATTAAACTGGCTAGTTACACCTCGTCTGAAAAGGGTATTAGGTTGCATTCTCCCTTTAATAGATAAAGACGAGTACGAAAACCTGGCGTTAATATGAGTCCTCTAACGGCAAAAATAGGAATTTCAAATTAATTCTCTAACTTATCTAGTTTATTAACACCCGTTGCAAATCTGCTATACATTATTAAAAAAATACGGGGTAACTACTTCACTCTTCCTTGATGGATGACGCGTTACTTGGCAGACGTTTTTTTGGAGGCCATTTTCGTAGTAACGAAGCCGGCACACACACAGCCACGCGAATCTCTCGTCCTAAATGATCTCGAAGCTAGACGGTGCTAGGCAGAAATAGGGGCCCCCATTATTATACTTTTGACGTCATCACTGGATATTTGTTTTATAAGTTTTCTCCGTATATCTTTCTGCGTGTGGTTGGCTATTAATTGTGACTCTAGTCGTTAGAGGCGCTACGTAGCGCTGGCGGTTAGATTAAGCAAACGCCTTCACTATTTGGACAATGCGATTCAAAATAGCAAGGTCGGTAACCATGGAAACCGTCTTAAGCCTCGTTCATACATACACATAAATGGGGCTTCGTTAATTGCTATTTACCTACGGTCCCACTCGCGTTTGCCAATCGATTTCAATCGATAAAAACAAATCTTCATAAACCGATTTAGGTTATTGAAACCTAATCGCTTCGGGAACCAGTTTCGAGTAATCGAATCACACGATTGCAGCGAAACGTTTCGAAGAGTATACAAGTATGAACGCGTGTGCAGTTATTGGTTTACTGAAAATCAATAGATAACGCCTAAATTCAACCCGACAAAATTATTCTAGCTCCATCTATTGTTTGAAAAAACAATCTTTAAATATTCTGGCTCTTGAAATTCAAGCCCTAATTTCGAACAGTCACTTTGGTTTCGTTTCATTGACGTCATAGTTTGCATAACCCGTATCTTTACTAACCTTTAATCCTCTGTATCTTTATCTTTCTCTCGAGTAAATATTGATTGGAGATGATGTTTTGATGAGATCGTTTCAGCTGGGATTTTATCAGATTCACGTTCAAATACTGAAAAGAAAATAATAACACATTTTATTAACATTAACCCGTTTACTGACAATGAGTAAATAGAGCGGAAGGCAGGGAGAAAGTGATAAACCCATGTACGTTATTAATGATTCTTTATTGACTCTAACAGAAGCCGATGAAACCCTCCTTTGAAGTCTACTACTCCAATGTTCCACATAACGCTCCTCTCTGTATGGGTAAAATTCCCAATTTTACGAGTTAGAAGGGGTCCTACTTCATCCCCCCTGTCTACGGAAAATTGGAAATTCTCTCTCTCTCCACAAACGACGACGTTTTTTGGACAAACTCCAAGGCGGCTAGAGATATTCGCTCGACGAACTCCCGCTCCGAAAACATCTACCGTTAGGAGGCGTACGGATCGCGCCTTTTGAGAATAACCCATACAGAGAGGGGTAGACAAGACCCGGGAGTAATAGACTTCAAAGGAGGGTTTCATCGGCTTCTGACTCTAACGGTCATACTTATAATCTATAACTTATGACGAAACTTAAAATCAAAAATGTTCCAATAAGTTTAAACAAATTCGCGACAAACGTTGAAGCCAACGTATGAAAGCGATTTTTAAATCTAGCGGTTTAACATTGGTAATATATTCCAGCATTGACGCTTAGCTAAACTCATTGGTTGAGTGGGAAAAGGATAAGCCGGGTTTCCTTCCAATCACGAGCGTACTGCAGTGGAGCCCCGGGAGTTTGCGCTCTGACGTCGATCTCGTTCTTGAGTCTCAAGTACGAGTCGTCGATAAAGCTAGCTTTTCCACCACACTGTCGGGTTAACAACACTCAACGAATAGCTTCGAAAACTCTACTACACTTCCCAGTCGGTGCTGACGAAGCACCTCGATTGCCTTGTTGAAACCAAAGGCTCGGGGAAAAAATATTATCCAACAAAAAGCGAAGATGAAATACTGGAAAAGCTATCTAGGTTTTCCCCACTGATTTTTTGCCTGGCAATTGGATTAATGATAACAATAAATAATGGACTCGTGCAACAAATTGACATTCAAAATAATTACGAAAGAACTTAATTAAACTCGTAATTGTTTATCAGAGAGTAATTACGTACTATTTTATACAACTAAAGCGGCTTAAACATTTGTGGATCAAGCTTGAATTGAATTCGAAAACCATAAACTAAACCGGAAGTACGTATGAGAGATTAAAAATATTCCGAGGTGCATTGCTATCACGGTACGTTACTTAAGCCTAACCCTCTGCAAAGTCTGCAACGAATACCGATGTTGTGGTTTTGATTTATCAATGAACTGAACGTTTAAAAGAGAAGTAACTAAACCGGAAGTAGAACTAAAAACTCAGTAAAAACGTGGGTAGTGCATTTTTAAGTCCAATCTACAATCGAGAATTGAACTCCCATCGTGACTGATTAAACGAATTGGTTAAAAAAATTCGAAATTAATTTTGAATCTACATTTTAAACAACAACCGAAAGTGGATGTAAAGAGAAATTTAAGCCTAATCTAAAATTAACATCGCTGAAATTGATACAAAAATCCGTATCTACTTAACAACCGGAAGTGGACCATAATTCTTATTTCTAATCGAACTAAGAAGATTAAATTTTTAAGCCTAATCTATTTAGCATCCCTAAAATTGAAATTGAATTTGTATCTACACTCTACATACGTAACAAATCAACCGGAAGTGTATTGAAAGAATCAAAGTGAATCTACAATTCTAAATTTCATATCAAACCGATAGAAATAAAATTGAAATTGTTAAGCCTAATTTATTCTCGAACAAGAAGAAGAATCGAACGCAAACAACGGTCACACATTTATCTATACAAAATACGTACAAAGGCTTAATAACTATAGCCGGAAGTAAATCTCGAAAGTGTAAACGAACTCGGGATTGGTTAGTAGGAAAAAAAAATAGTTAAGCCTAATCCGCGTGACGTATTAAATCGACGCTATAAGCGAGAGAGAACTTCGTCATCAGCCTCCCAGCGCGCCCCGTATCTTTAGCAGTGTCGGCTAGACTTTCCCAAAAAAATACATGTACATATAGTATTGTTATATACATTTATCTACAGGACACATTATAGTTCAGAGCTGCCAAGTACCGGAGGAAAAACTTAGCCTGGAAGCTAACGTTTAGGCAGCAGACTTTATCCCTGGAAAAACTAAATACTACGGATTTGTTATTGAGGAAGCCGAACTTTTCCTCCATAGGTTGTCGCTGCACGCTGGAGTGTCTAAAATAGTGTAGCCAGTCTGAGGCCCAGCCAGTTTTCATCCTTATTTCGACGTTATATATTCAGTTTAAACCCGGTGTTTGTAGAGAGAGGTTCCAAAGAGGTTTTCGGATCTCCGATTCCAATTTTCTTTCATTTATATTCGTACTAAAAATCTCAGTCGAATATTAAAATTGATTTAATTTGATTAAATCTTTAATTTAAATTAGAATAATAAAATTAAGGAGTTAATGTCGAGGCTAATGTGAAATAATTAACAGTGTTTATCGTAAGAAAATTAAGCTAAAACTAATTGCTTAAACTTTTGTCGATTAGGAAAAAAAAAAAATAAATAAATAAAAAGTGCGTTTTTGGCTCAAATATTCATCAAGAATTGTACCGTAACGTGAAAAATACGTCATTTGGATGAAATTTACACGCAAATTACGGACGAAATTAAGTTCGAATTTTGGGAGAAGAATATCAGCGTCAAAATTAAATATTTTTGAATAAATACATCTTGATTTTGGTGAGTTTCAAATCATTTTCACTTATTTTAACTTTCCTAGAATCCTAGATTTGAATCAGTATGATCTTACCTACTACTAACTAGGGGTTAATTTCTTTAATTATAACAATTAACAACCCTTATTAGATGAAATTGTTGAAATTAAATATTTTAGTATTTAAATTAAGTCTAGTTAATTAATAATATCCGTGTACCAATTTTTAACTAAGATTATTAAAAATTTACAGTTAAACTATTTTACTTTCGTTTTTAAATTAAGTCCGGTTAATTAATTATAATTAACGAATTAAATGATAGAAAAATAATTATGAATGTTCGTATAGAGCTCTTAAATTACCGTAATTTAGACGGTAATTTAACGTTCTCACGGTAATAAACAGGTTTGAATTTACATTTCATGTAAATTCTCTTCCTAACGCTTTAAAATTTTTAAACATGATTAAATGACACCTACACTCGTGAAAATTGCATGTTTTTAATGATATGCATGTGACTCGGATATAAAAAATTACGTAACACATCCCTTAATGACGACGAATTGAAAAGTTGATTCGTAAACCATTATTGATTTTACCAAAGAAAAGTACCTTAAACTATCATTACCCCGGTAATTTAACTCGTACATTACCATGGGTAATTACGATATATAACTCTATGTACGGACTAATTAATAGATAATTTATAATTGGCTTTGAACGAATTAAACCTGATCCACTGAAAATAATGAAAAGGTGGTACATAAAGCTGCAGTGTTTTTGATTTTGATAATAATAATAATAAAAGCTTTAAAGGGAGAATGCAACCTAACAACAAGTGATTTTTCATCGATTCCTTATTGTTTAAATAGGCCTAATCCACTACTGTAAAAATTTACGAACAAATATTAAACTAGAAATAAATTTAAAACTTACCATCAAAATAGGCTTAGCGGAATTCATGGAGATCCTGATTTCCTCGCGTATAAGGTCTAGCGACCAATAGAACGCGATTGTAAGTCTCGTGGAGATCTGGCGTGAACGACGGGAATTCGCTCATTGGTCGCTAGACCTTACACGGAGGCAATTCAGCAGATCTCCATGAATCACGCTAAGCCTATTTTCCGTGTAAGTTTTAAATTTTTTCTAGTTTAATAAATATTTTGTAGGCTTTTTATTGGTGGATTAGGCCTATTTAAACGATAAGGAATCACTTGTTATTACGTTGCATTCTCCTTTTAATAGGATATCCCGATCAGCTATTAGCTGATTTCCAAGGGCCATTTAAATTAAAAATAAACATGGGAATTACAAGAAAATATAAATATATATAAAATTTAAAAGTGTAAGTCAATTTTTAAGGATTATTGTTCAGAATATCTCGGATGGATTTCTTAAAATGACATTGCTAAAGTAGCAAATTTACGTACAAGTACAAATGTTATTCGTTTGAACAATCTCTCAATCGATAATGTTAATTGGGTTCGTTATTAGAAAATTATATAGGTTAATAAATACTCATATCTTCAATATCAAACGTTGCGTTTCTTGGAAAGGGGTTTTTTTTTTTTCCTTTTTTTTTTTATGATAAAGGCTGCCCTTGCGTTTTAGTATAAAGATTATTTTGGTCTATATGAAACGTTAGTCGCGCTGTTACGATGAAAAATGGATTGGAAAGGAAAGGAGGTGCTAGAAAAATGACGGAGGATGGAAAATCCCTAAAAGAAAAAAAAAATCGATAAGGCTGGCACGCGGTCGTGGAAATCGATGAATGAATCTATGTACACGACGCCATTCGTATAAGAACAAAAGCCAATCTTAATTGAATCCAAATCATAAAACCTAGAGCTCGGAATCGGATATCAATTATTTTCTGTTATTCGTATATTTTCCGAAATTTTATTTTCGGATAAACTAAAAAATTCAATTTGTATATTCGTATATAATTGTTAAATGTATAAGGTTTATAAATGAATGGAATCTTTGTATCTACGATGAAAAAGAGGCGCCCACAATGATTCTTTTCAAAATCATCTTTAAAAACCTATCTCAAAAAAGATTAACCAAATCCTAGTTTATTTTTAATCCATACCTAATTACGAATGCGCGATTTAAATGAGAACAACACAGCTCTCCATTGAAATGGGAAAACCTCAACAATTAATGTTCATTAATTATTTTTTAATTAAATTATAGGTTCTTTTGTCTCATTTAATTTAATTGTCTTAGGTAGTAATGTTCTAATTTAAATTAAAAGCTTTACTCAAATGAAACTTTAAAACACCTAAAATTCAGTTTAAAGAATATTTTAGCACCTAGACGATGGTCTTTGATGAAACATTTTTCTAGGCGATGATTGAGGTTAGTTTTTTGGATAGATCTAATTTAAATTTAAAGTTAGAGCTCGGAATCGCATATCCATTATCTTGCGTTATTCGTATATTTTCAGATATTTTATTTTCGGATAAATTGTACTAAAAAATGAAATTTGTATATTCGTATAATTGTTAAATGTATAAGGTTTACCCGAAGATAAACATTTGGCGCTTTATCTACCAACAAATTACTCGTAATCAAACGTATAACGATGGATAAGAAAATTCACATTTCCAGATTTACTCTAAAATATAAGAACAATATTTCAAATTGACTTTTAATTTGAAGAATATAAATAAAACAACGAAACTAAGATTTTAAATCATCTTTTTATTCATTATTTTTCACGAAAATAAATTTTGAAGTAAATTTTTATCCGAACATATAACGCGGTTAATATTATAAGATAAGGTCATTTTCGGATAAAAACGGATATGGATGTTTTTTACTTGAACTCGAATGAAAAATAGTCTGTTTTTAATCAAACAGATAATATACATCAGAATTTAGTAGATTTTATCCAATTAATAAAAATTATCCGAATTCCGAGCTCTATTAAAACCTAAGCTACCGAACAGAATTAAGCCCCAACATTCAACAATTGAATAACTGAAGGAGAACCAGAGGACACAATTTCGCAGTATGACAACCAAGAATGCAATAACCAAATTTGAAATTTTATCATATTTAGTGTCTGCACGCATTTCGTGTTAAAAACCCCGTGCTTATTAGTCTCATGATTTTATGCACCGTGAATATTTCTTTCATTAAATTATTTTTAAATTGGAGAACCGTTTTCTGAATTTTTATGGGTACACCGTTTTCCGAATTTATGGGTACAGCGTTTTCCGAATTTATGGGCACAGCGTTTACCGAATTTATGGGTACAGCGTTTTCCGAATTTATGGGTACAGCGTTTTCCGAATTTATGGGTACAGCGTTTTCCGAATTTATGGGTACAGCGTTTTCCGAATTTATGGGTACACCGTTTTCCGAATTTATGGGCACACCGTTTTCCAAATTTATGGGCACACCGTTTTCCAAATTTATGGGCACACCGTTTTCCAAATTTATGGGCACACCGTTTTCCAAATTTATGGGCACACCGTTTTCCAAATTAATGGGTACAGCGTTTTCCGAATTTATGGGCACACCGTTTTCCGAATTTATGGGTACACCGTTTTCCGAATTTATGGGCACAGCGTTTTCCGAATTTATGGGCACAGCGTTTTCCGAATTTATGGGTACAGCGTTTTCCGAATTTATGGGTACAGCGTTTTCCGAATTTATGGGTACACCGTTTTCCGAATTTATGGGTACACCGTTTTCCAAATTTATGGGCACAGCGTTTTCCAAATTTATGGGCACAGCGTTTTCCAAATTTATGGGCACAGCGTTTTCCAAATTTATGGGCACAGCGTTTTCCAAATTTATGGGCACAGCGTTTTCCAAATTTATGGGCACAGCATTTTAGGGGAATGTTTACTTTTGTAGAATAAAGTAATAGACTTTTGATAAAATGCATGTTTGCCTTAATTATTTCGCACCTGTCCTACAAGTTCCTATAGCTCCTTAACAGCTGTTTAGTGTTTACCCATATTCACATTCCTGTAAATGTAATTTCATTTAGAGCTTTTGATTTGGAATATTAGATAAAGTGGTAAACGTATTTTCGAGGGGTCAGACACAATTGAATTCGCTGTACACCTGAGTTCAGCTTTCACGTAGTTAATGTAACCTAACAGTCACCCACACACAAGAAATTCTTAGGTGGGCGACACAACATTTTCACTATATAACTAATAACTCAAAGAATAAATGAATGGAAATGGAAAAATAAGTAATAATAATAAAAATAATAATAGTGCAAAGAGTTAAAAAAATTTGTACACCTGAATTCGCGAGTGTCTGCCCCCTCGCGTATTTTAAATACTAAAACTTTCAATAAACGATTAAATAAATTCTGACTTCGTCCTAACCTTGAAAAAAGGGAATTTCTTCCGTAGAAAAGGGTTATATTTAACGGTTGTTTATGTTAGTTTCAAGGTTGGCATAGAAAATCCTATACTTTGAACCAACCTTGAAAAAAGGCAACATCTTCAATACAAACGGCTGCTTTTTAACGGCTCTTTTATCGGTTTCCAAGGTTATTTTATAAACCGTTTATTTTCTATATTGATTATTTTGAATCAGCGGGTTCAATTTTGAAACCAAAATTATTCCAAAAAAAAATTGAAATAAATAATTTTTTCATTATTTAAAACTAGGATAATTTAAGTATTTAAGGAATTAGTTGTTTTAACCGAAATTCTAAGATTTTAACGTATTAAACTATTTTTATCATTGTTATTAAAATACACCTGATTTCTATCGTTTAATTTTATTTAATTAGTTTGAACTAGTTTACGTGGAAAGGTCAGAGGTACCGTCACCGTTAGTAAAAAAATATTAAACTGAAATAATTACTTAATTATTAAAAATTTGATTTAACCCATTTATTCTGTTAGAAAAATAAAAATTTAAATTAGATTAATCTAGTTTTTAAATCTATAAATTTAATATTTTTTCTTCTGATATTGATTGATGTGCTTAAAATTTCTGGGTTATTGATCCTTATGTTAAAATACATTTTTTTTTTTAAAGCATAGAAATGTCGAAAACGAAACAAAAAAAAAAATATATATTTTTGGAAATTTTCTCGGTTAAATTAATCGGGTCAGAAAATATCGAAGTATCAAGCGAGTCCACCACGACCAATCAAGGCGCACAGTCACTTTTATTTCAAAGTTCGCTAAGCCGTAATTCTAATCTAAAGTCTACGATGTTTCGTTAGAAAATTCCAATTTAGAAATTTAAAAATTACAATCAAAATAGGATTAGCGAGATTCATGGAGATCAGCTGAATTGCCTCCGTGTAAGGTCTAGCGACCAATGAGCAAAGGCCCATCGTTCACGCGAGATCTCCACAAGACTTACGATTGGTCGCTAGACCTTATACGCGAGGAAATCAGGATCTCCATGAATCCCGCTAAGCCTTTTTTCCGGGTAAGTTTTAAATTTATTTCTAGTTTAATATTTGTTCGTAAATTTTTTCACTAGTGGATTAGGCCTATTTAAACAATAAGGAATGGATAAAAAACACTTGTTAGGTTGCATTCTCCCTTTAATAATTTCACCATCTTTTTATAAGAGAAAAACATGGAAATTCACTAGAAATCTTATAAATTTAAAAAATGGGGGAACGTAAGGTTTTTATTTTAAATGGGATTAGTTTCGAAATAAGCTTAAGAGACTAAAGATTAGTTTTCGCAAGTTTACTTCGCCAAATAAACTAAATTTTGAAATAGATTTTGAATTAATTTTCATTTATATATATCAAAATATTAAAGGGGAACTAAAACGTTTTATGTTTAGTGAAAAAAAAAAAAAAAAAAGAAATAGTACCACGCGTGGCAGATTATAATAATTATAATCTTATTAATATTATAATAATTATAATCTTATTAATATTATAATAATTATAATCTTATTAATATTATAATAATTATAATCTTATTAATATTATAATAATTATAATCTTATTAATATTATAATAATTATAATCTTATTAATATTATAATAATTATAATCTTATTAATATTATAATAATTATAATCTTATTAATATTATAATAATTATAATCTTATTAATATTATAATAATTATAATCTTATTAATATTATAATAATTATAATCTTATTAATATTATAATAATTATAATCTTATTAATATTATAATAATTATAATCTTATTAATATTATAATAATTATAATCTTATTAATATTATAATAATTATAATCTTATTAATATTATAATAATTATAATCTTATTAATATTATAATAATTATAATCTTATTAATATTATAATAATTATAATCTTATTAATATTATAATAATTATAATCTTTTTAATATTATAATAATTATAATCTTTTTAATATTATAATAATTATAATCTTTTTAATATTATAATAATTATAATCTTTTTAATATTATAATAATTATAATCTTTTTAATATTATAATAATTACAATCTTTTTAATATTATAATAATTACAATCTTTTGAATATTATAATAATTACAATCTTTTGAATATTTTAATAATTACAATCTTTTGAAAATTTTAATAATTACAATCTTTTGAAAATTTTAATAATTACAATCTTTTGAAAATTTTAATAATTACAATCTTTTGAATATTATAATAATTACAATCTTTTGAATATTATAATAATTACAATCTTTTGAAAATTATAATAATTACAATCTTTTGAAAATTATAATAATTACAATCTTTTGAAAATTATAATAATTATAATCTTTTTAAAATTATAATAATTATAATCTTTTTAAAATTATAATAATTATAATCTTTTTAAAATTATAATAATTATAATCTTTTTAAAATTATAATAATTATAATCTTTTTAAAATTATAATAATTATAATCTTTTTAAAATTATAATAATTATAATCTTTTTAAAATTATAATAATTATAATCTTTTTAAAATTATAATAATTATAATCTTTTTAAAATTATAATAATTATAATCTTTTTAAAATTATAATAATTATCTTTTTAAAATTATAATAATTATCTTTTTAAAATTATAATAATTATCTTTTTAAAATTATAATAATTATCTTTTTAAAATTATAATAATTATCTTTTTAAAATTATAATAATTATCTTTTTAAAATTATAATAATTATCTTTTTAAAATTATAATAATTATCTTTTTAAAATTATAATAATTATCTTTTTAAAATTATAATAATTATCTTTTTAAAATTATAATAATTATCTTTTTAAAATTATAATAATTATAATCTTTTTAAAATTATAATAATTATAATCTTTTTAAAATTATAATAATTATAATCTTTTTAAAATTATAATAATTATAATCTTTTTAAAATTATAATAATTATAATCTTTTTAAAATTATAATAATTATAATCTTTTTAAAATTATAATAATTATAATCTTTTTAAAATTATAATAATTATCTTTTTAAAATTATAATAATTATCTTTTTAAAATTATAATAATTATCTTTTTAAAATTATAATAATTATCTTTTTAAAATTATAATAATTATAATCTTTTTAAAATTATAATAATTATAATCTTTTTAAAATTATAATAATTATAATCTTTTTAAAATTATAATAATTATAATCTTTTTAAAATTATAATAATTATAATCTTTTTAAAATTATAATAATTATCTTTTTAAAATTATAATAATTATCTTTTTAAAATTATAATAATTATCTTTTTAAAATTATAATAATTATCTTTTTAAAATTATAATAATTATAATCTTTTTAAAATTATAATAATTATAATCTTTTTAAAATTATAATAATTATAATCTTTTTAAAATTATAATAATTATAATCTTTTTAAAATTATAATAATTATAATCTTTTTAAAATTATAATAATTATAATCTTTTTAAAATTATAATAATTATAATCTTTTTAAAATTATAATAATTATAATCTTTTTAAAATTATAATAATTATCTTTTTAAAATTATAATAATTATCTTTTTAAAATTATAATAATTATCTTTTTAAAATTATAATAATTATCTTTTTAAAATTATAATAATTATAATCTTTTTAAAATTATAATAATTATAATCTTTTTAAAATTATAATAATTATAATCTTTTTAAAATTATAATAATTATAATCTTTTTAAAATTATAATAATTATAATCTTTTTAAAATTATAATAATTATAATCTTTTTAAAATTATAATAATTATCTTTTTAAAATTATAATAATTATCTTTTTAAAATTATAATAATTATAATCTTTTTAAAATTATAATAATTATAATCTTTTTAAAATTATAATAATTATAATCTTTTTAAAATTATAATAATTATAATCTTTTTAAAATTATAATAATTATCTTTTTAA
Source organism: Odiellus spinosus (assembly GCA_963920705.1). Lineage (NCBI taxonomy): Eukaryota > Metazoa > Arthropoda > Arachnida > Opiliones > Phalangiidae > Odiellus > Odiellus spinosus. Next base: position 13,346,820 of record OY987237.1, on the reverse strand, counting down.
AATTATAATAATTATCTTTTTAAAATTATAATAATTATAATCTTTTTAAAATTATAATAATTATAATATTTTTAAAATTATAATAATTATAATCTTTTTAAAATTATAATAATTATAATCTTTTTAAAATTATAATAATTATCTTTTTAAAATTATAATAATTATCTTTTTAAAATTATAATAATTATAATCTTTTTAAAATTATAATAATTATAATCTTTTTAAAATTATAATAATTATAATCTTTTTAAAATTATAATAATTATAATCTTTTTAAAATTATAATAATTATAATCTTTTTAAAATTATAATAATTATAATCTTTTTAAAATTATAATAATTCTCTTTTTAAAATTATAATAATTATCTTTTTAAAATTATAATAATTATAATCTTTTTAAAATTATAATAATTATAATCTTTTTAAAATTATAATAATTATAATCTTTTTAAAATTATAATAATTATAATCTTTTTAAAATTATAATAATTATAATCTTTTTAAAATTATAATAATTATAATCTTTTTAAAATTATAATAATTATAATCTTTTTAAAATTATAATAATGTCTTAAGAGCACATTTTTATAGATCAATTTTGAAATACTAACGAGAATAGCACGGTAAGCTTAATTACGGTAGCTTGAATTCAAAGAAAAATGAAAGCAGGCACTCGAGTTTTAATTAGTTTAAATTAATTACTGGGAATTATTATATAATATACTCCGATTACTATTTTTTTCAATTTTGAGAATTGTTACGTAATAATTTCGTGTTATTATCTCTATGGGGAAGGGATGGTCCTTAATTATCGTATCAACATTATTTTTCCTTGAAAAAAAAGTCAAAAATTCTTGGTAAATTCTTCGGTTATTATAATATGTCGAGGTAATTTTATTTCAAAGGTATTTCATAGCCTTTTTTTTTTAACTGTGGAAAAATAAACCCTATATCGTACACTTTACAATCTTGAAAAAGATTCACATTTCCACACAAAACCGGTTTATGTACTGTATGCTTAGTTTTGTTTCAATCTTCAAAAGGAATTAAATTTAATTTTAAAAAAGTTTTTTGAAACTCGGACACTCGTTGTTTTTAGTCTAAAACCCCTTCAATTTCAAAGACTTTATTAATTAAATTTTTTTTAATTCGATGACGATTTCATTGTCTTAATTTTGCCGTTATTAATTGATGATTGGCTGTGATTGAATTTTCATTTCGCATTTTCAGGAATATCGTTAAAAAATGATTCAAATGTCATAGTAAAAAATAATATTTATGGGATACAGTTGATTTTCCCGCGTTCTAGCACGTGATAAGGTTGATTTTCCCGCGTTCTAGCACGTGATAAGGTTGGTTTTCGCGTTCTAGCACGTGATACGGTTGATTTCGCGTTCTAGCACGTGATACGGTTGGTTTTCGCGTTCTAGCACGTGATACGGTTGGTTTTCGCGTTTTAGCACGTGATAAGGTTGGTTTTCGCGTTCTAGCACGTGATAAGGTTGGTTTTCGCGTTCTAGCACGTGATAAGGTTGGTTTTCGCGTTCTAGCACGTGATAAGGTTGGTTTTCGCGTTCTAGCACGTGATAAGGTTGGTTTTCGCGTTCTAGCACGTGATAAGGTTGGTTTTCGCGTTCTAGCACGTGATACGGTTGGTTTTCGCGTTCTAGCACGTGATACGGTTGGTTTCGCGTTCTAGCACGTGATACGGTTGGTTTTCGCGTTCTAGCACGTGATAAGGTTGGTTTTCGCGTTCTAGCACGTGATACGGTTGGTTTTCGCGTTCTAGCACGTGATACGGTTGGTTTTCGCGTTCTAGCACGTGATAAGGTTGGTTTTCGCGTTCTAGCACGTGATACGGTTGGTTTTCGCGTTCTAGCACGTGATACGGTTGGTTTCGCGTTCTAGCACGTGATAAGGTTGATTTTCGCGTTCTCGCACGCGATAAGGTTGGTTTTCGCGCGTTCTGGCACGTGATTCGGTTGCTTTCTCGCGTGAAATTTGATTTAATTTAAAACCCTACGAAACGATTCAACTTAAAATATTTAAAGTATTTTGGAATCTACCTATATATAATTTGGGGGTTTTTTTTTTTTTTTTTCCGATTTCCACGATATTTTGAAGAAGATGAAATCACCCCATTACTCTATTATAGAACTGGTTTTAATTTTACGATAGCTACCTGAAGATTAGTCGTATATAAGTCGTAAAATGAGAGAGTTGAGTTTCTTTGGAAAGAAATTCGCTTAGTAGGAAATATTATCGCGATGGTTGCCGAATAACCCGAATTGCGTTTGGATTCGAAACATTTCCAGAGAATAAACACCCTATAATAAATTTGAATCTTATTTATTTAATTTTGGCAATGGACCCGAACCTGATTGAATATTTTTTTATATTTGAAGCTAAGTGTTTGAAGGTTTTCCGCATTTTATAGACCAGAACAGAAGCCGATGAAACCCTCCTTTGAAGTCTATTACTCCCGGGTCTTGTCTACCCCTCTCTGTATGGGTTATTCTAAAAAGGCGCGATTCGTACGCCTCCTAACGGTAGATGTTTTCGGAGCGGGAGCTCGTCGAGCGAATATCTCTAGCAGTCTTGGAGTTCGTCCAAAAAACGTCGTCGTTTGTGGAGAGAGAGAATTTCCAATTTTCCGTAGACAGGGGGGGATGAAGTAGGACCCCTTCTAACTCGTAAAATTGTGAATTTTACCCATACAGAGAGGAGCGCTATATGGAACGTTGGAGTAGTAGACTTCAAAGGAGGGTTTCATCGGCTTCTGACCAGAATAATATAAAACAAAATTTGTTTGATAGTTTAGTAATATACGAATTTAAGGGGAAGCCCTAAGCATTCTCTCTCTTAGTCCTCCACGATTTACTCGGCTTCTATTACTATCAAAACAATTTCCTTAATTGCTAATGAAACTAGAGACAATTCTAAGTAATTTTGGTCTTAAGTGATTCCTAAATCGTATGGGGGCAAAAATTATCTAAAGAACACCAGGCCTCTGAAAACTGACGCCAAGTTTTAGGTTGTTCTTGTTTGTAAGAGTTCAAGTATGGTTTACTCGGCCGAGAAACTACTCGGCCTAGCTGCTATTCTGTACAAATTGTTAATTTATTACAAGTGATCGCGTAACTTACCATAGAATAAATTAACATTAACATTTTCAGGGCAAGTTTTAAATTTATTTCTAGTTTAATATTTACAAGAATCCATTCAGGTTCCATAAGAATATGGGAGCATAGCTTTAGCCTCTGGTACCATCCTCCCAAACTTTGTAACAAAAGTTCGTCCGCCATTTTCGCAACATTTGTACGCTTAGATCTTTTTTCGTTCGGCTCCATTTTTATTACCCAAAATATTATGTCAAGGTCGTTAGTGGCGCGGGTTAATAATATAATGTCAGGAGCGATTTACTTGAAAAATCGATTCGAAGCAGACGAACTTTTGCTACAAAGTTTGGGAGGATGGTTATTGAATCGCGGCCCTCCCATATTCTGAATTGATTCTTGATATTTGTTTGTAAATTGTTTTTCTGATGGATTAGGCCTAGTCACACGATAACAAATCGATAAAAAAATTACTTGTTGTTAGGTTGCATTCTCCCTTTAATAAGTAACTATAGCTAATAGTTATACGTTAAATATTAATGTATAGTACAATTATGTACGTGATTAAACGCAGAAAGAGGAAGAAACTAATAATGTAACGAGTCAAAAAAAAAAGGCTTAACTGACTGGAATCCTTAAAAATGCGCATCTATTAGAGCCAATTGTATTTCTAGTCTAGACCCTTTTGCTTTTTGCACTCCTACAGTATTTATTTAGTTATTACGTAGAAAACCAAGGCCTAAGAGTTAACAAACACACGCTTGGAATAAAGTCTTAATTTAATTGGTTGAGTAGTACAATTATTGTAGTTATTTTGCGTGACGGTATAAGACTGTAAGAAAATATTGACTATTCTTTAAAAATATAAATTATCAAAAAAAAAAATCTAATTCAGGTGGAATTCTTACATTTTTTCCTTCGTTTGATTATTTTAAGTTTAAAATTAATAGGCTGTCATATATCTTTGCCATGTTTCGTCATTCGTGTCTAGAAGACGTCATCCATGATCAAAATAACATGTTATTTTGTCCATGCGTCATTTAAAGGAAGAATGCAACCTCACAACAAGTGATTTTATATCGATTCCTTATTGTTTAAATAGGCCTAATCCACTAGTGAAAAAAATATACGAACAAATATTAAACTAGAAATAAATTTAAAACTTACCCGGAAAATAGGCTTAGCGGGATTCATGGAGATTTCATCGCGAGTAAGGTCTAGCGACCAATCAAACGCGATTGTAATTCTCGTGAACGACGGGCCTTCGCTCATTGGTCGCTAAATCTTACACGGAGGCAATTCAGCTGATCTCAATGAATCCCGCTAAGCCTATTTTGATGGTAATTTTAAATTTATTTCTAGTTTAATATTTGTTTTGTAAATTTTAACTCCTAATTTATTCAAAATATATTCAATTAATATTCAAAGAACGTTTTTATATAGAACAATATTGTATTAACTTTTTTTTAAATTATGCAATGAAACTAGGTTTCGAGGCGTCACACCCAAGATCATTTGCATATCAAAATTATTTTTTCGTAATAACTAAAGTAAATTTATAGATATAATTCGATTGAAAACGGTGCTTAACTCGCTCCTAAGTTCTAAATTTAATCCAGTTTTTCGGGTAATTCAACTATGAAAATTAATTACTTATCAATGATAAATTATTTTTTATTATATTAATTAGTTATTAATCATATGACATAAAGTCTATCATAAAAGTAATCAACGCCCCATCTCTTAATACTATCAGCGAAAGTCGAGTTTTACGTTATAGCACATCACTTTAAAAAAGGCAAAAAAATCATCACCCCTGTCTGGCTCGAGTGGTGTGGACTCTTCCTCGATATTATGAGTCGAGATAGAGGGACGGAATTTAGGCGGGCCGCGCTTGGCTATATTGTCTTTGGCTATTTATCTTTGAATAAGTTAATTCGAATGAAAAATAGTCTATTTTTAATCAAACAGATAATATCAGAAGCTGATGAAACCCTCCTTTGAAGTCTATTACTCCCGGGTCTTATCTACCCCTCTCTGTATGGGTTTTTCTCAAAAGGCGCGATTCGTACGCCTCCTAACGGCAGATATTTTCGGAGCGGGAGTTCGTCGAGCGAAAATCTCTAGCCGCCTTGGAGTTTGTCCAAAAAACGTCGTCGTTTGTGGAGAGAGAGAGAATTTCCAATTTTCCGTAGACAGGGGGGATGAAGTATGACCCCTTCTAACTCGTAAAATTGGGAATTTTACCCATACAGAGAGGAACGCTATGTGGAACATTGGAGTAGTAGACTTCAAAGGAGGGTTTCATCGGCTTCTGATAAAAATTATGCATATTCCGAGCTCTATAAATGGTGACAGATTGAATTTTAAATATTTTTACGAATCAGTATCAATAGCTTTGGGCTGTATAGAAATCTTAAAGTGGGACATTTCAATATCTTTTACTCAATTAATTTGATAATGAATTTGTAATATATATCATGATTGACTTTTTTCTTGGTTGAAATTACGCAATTAGACTCAATATTTGAACTTTTAGGCTAGAATTATTATCATCATGAAACTCGTTTTTAAGCTTTCGATTCCGAAGTTTAATAAAATCGGTGTCGAATTACGAGATAATATTGGCGATTGCCTTCAGCCACCACACGCCACGCGTTCCATTTCGACACTTTCCCCCATAAAAGTATCATATATATATTCCGCTTCTATCTTGATCTATAGTCTATATTTCTTTAGGTCTAATATATTCAAGTGACCCTACAGTCAACAATTTGGAACTTCTGTAGAATTTTTCAAAAATGATAATTAAATATCTACAAATTAACTGTTTAATGAGTGCTATCGGTTTATGCCTAGGTAATAATGGAGGAAAGTTACGGCCATTATAAGAAAGGGGTGACTTTCGGATTTTTGCTCGATTTCTATCAGTAGAGACATAATCTTTAATGAGTGGCTCATGTTAATTTTATTATTTTAATCTAGGGAATGTCTTCTTTCTAATGGTGCTATCGGTTTAAGCCTAGGTAATAATGAAGAAAAGTTACGGCCAGTTTAAGAAATGGGTGATTTTCGGATTTTTGCTCGATTTCCATCAGTGGCGGAATAATCTTTAACGAGTGGCTCATGTTAATTTTATTATTTTAAATTAATCTAGGGAATGTCTTCTTTCTAATGGTGCTATCGGTTTAAGCCTAGGTAATAATGGAGAAAAGTTACGGCCATTTTAAGAAAGGGGTGATTTTCGGATTTTTGCTCGATTTCCATCAGTGGTGGAATAATCTTTAACGAGTGGTTCATGTTAATTTTATTATTTTAAATTAATCTAGGGAATGTGTTCTTTCTAATGGTGCTATCGGTTTAAGCCTAGGTAATAATGGAGAAAAGTTACGGCCATTTTAAGAAAGGGGAGATTTTCGGATTTTTGCTCGATATCTATCAGTGGCGGAATAATCTTTAACGAGTGGCTCATGTTAATTTTATTATTTTAAATTAATCTAGGGAATGTGTTCTTTCTAATGGTGCTATCGGTTTAAGAATAGGTAATAATGGAGAAAGGTTACGGCCAGTTTAAGAAAGGGGTGATTTTCGGATTTTTGCTCGATTTCTATCAGTGGCGGAATAATCTTTAACGAGTGGCTCATGTTAATTTTATTATTTTAAATTAATCTAGGGAATGTGTTCTTTCTAATGGTGCTATCGGTTTAAGAATAGGTAATAATGGAGAAAAGTTACGGCCAGTTTAAGAAAGGGGTGATATTCGGATTTTTGCTCGATTTCTATCAGTGGCGGAATAATCTTTAGTTCATTGTGCAGACGAAATTTCGGTTGCACGTGGTCCTTTCGAATCCGTGATCTATGACATCACGTGATCAAATCGTGTCTCTTTCGGGTTTTCTTTTTTTCTTCTTCTTAGGATTCGGTTATCGTGGTGTCTCGCGGCTTCTTTAAACTCAGCCATTGAGACGCCACTCCGAGACAAAAATCCTAATTTTAGCCCAGCTAGGATTTTTGAAAACGTAGCCAGTATACACCACCCTCGCACTATGCAACTTCCGTCGTAGTCGACAAGAAATTAAGCCGAATGAAGATTAAGTTACGATGGCGCGAAGAAAGCTAGTTCCGGGTTATAACCCTTTTAAGCCATTTCCATAAGTTACAGGCAATTCGCGATCGAAATATGAAACGAAAACAAAGGCTAATCGTAGATAAAAAAGCACATATCCACAGCTTTGTTCAAACAAATGCCGAAATAATCTTATTAAATTAAATAAGGCTAATCTAATCAGATAACGATCAAGGACAATTATAATGTAATAATTACAAAGAAATATTAAACTAGAAATCAATTTAAAACTTACCCGGAAAATAGGCTTAGCTTGATGCATGAAGATCAGATGAATTTCTTCGCATTTTCTCATTGGTCGCTGACCCTTCAATGTTCGAAGAAATTCAGGATCTTCATGAATCCAGCTAAGCCTATTTTGATGGTAAGTTTTAAATTTATTTCTAGTTTAATATTTGCTTTAAAAACTTATCGGTGGATTAGGCCTATTTAAACGATAAGGAATCGATAAAAAAAAGCGGGTTGCATTCTCCCTTTAAGATCCCACGATTGAAGGACGCGGGGAAAATAGTTTAAGGACAAGAAACATTACTTGGAGCAGACGATTTTAAGTTTAGTATCCGAAAAACCGGGGATGTATACGAAGTATTTTTATTCCTTTTAAAATTCCTTCGGAGATAGTTGGGAAACATAATCGGGTGTTGCGTAAGAGATTGCGGGAAATAGCGAATCGTGCCAAATACCCGGAAGCTAGGCTGCCAATTAATGCTAATACTTATAACTATAGCAACTTAACATTGTTTAGAACTAAATTTATAAGCAATAAATATATCGTATAAACTTATCACCTTGGCTTTTTCTTTATTGAGTTTCTTAATTAAAAATTACGTTGATGAGGACGTCACCCCCGCTCTTACTGTCAAAGGCAGGATAATTTGACAGTTGTCGTTAAACAACAATTTAAAATTAACAATAATTTTCATACGAAAGGTAATTGGCTTGATCTGGGTTAAGTACTTTTACGAGAAAGACTGCGCGAAAAAATATTGAAAAACCTTTAAAGGGAGAATGCAACGAAACAAGTTTTTTTTTTTTTTTTTTTTTTTTTTTCTCGATTCCTTATTGTTTAAATAGGCCTAATCCACAAGTGAAAAAAATTTACGAACAAATATTGAACTAGAAATAAATTTAAATTTATTTAAAATGGCACGAGCGAAAGGTGATCCTTCTATTTCCGGTTATGACGTCAATCAGAGGTAAGCAGTGGCATCAGCCAATTAGAGACAACCGGAACAGAAGTAATACCAAAAATGGGGGTGAAACAAGATGGGTGCCGTGCCTGTACAAAACGAGAGGGGCGCTTATCTCTGGTAATGGAGCAAATTGAAATTAAAAGTAAAACAGACGTCACACTATAGGTAAAAAAAAGCCCGATGCATTTTATCTATTTCTCGAGATGAGTGGCAAGGCCCGAATCGAGTTTCAAGTTTCACATGTACTTTAATTCGTCCGGTTGAGTGCTGATTGACTCATTATCAATGAATAGCTGTTGATTTCCCTCGATAGATAGGAATGTGTCACATATTCCCAAATGAGTGGTTCGCTATTAAGCCTATAATCTCGCCTTAATAGCGTATCCATCTTATCGTAATCGTGCTTAGCTACGTCGCCATATATATACTCTTCATGGCCAATATACTATAATCGCATTCAAGGAGACTTATCTACACTACTTTTTTTCCCACGAAGTTTAACATCGCGTATCAATACGCCTCAAAGTAACTTACTTTGAATAGAAATGCAACAAGATTTTTCGCAACATCTATTTTCCCATGGGTTTTAACACTTAGTATTAATATTAACACCGTATATTTTTAACACCAGAAGCCGATGAAAACCTCCTTTGAAGTCTATAACTCCCTGGTCTTGTCTACCCCTCTCTGTATGGGTTAGTTTCAAAAAGCGCGATTCATACGCCTCCTAACGGTAGATATTTTCGGAGCGGGAGTTCGTCGAGCGAATATCTCTAGCAGCCTTGGAGTTCGTCAAAAAAACGTCGTCGTTTGTGCAGAGAGAGAATTTCCAATTTTCCGTAGACAGGGGGATATGAAGTAGGACCCCTCCGATCTCGTAAAATTGTGAATTTTACCCATACAGAGAGGAGCGCTATATGGAACATTGGAGTAGTAGACTTCAAAGGAGGGTTTCATCGGCTTCTGTTAATATTAATATTAACACCGTATATTTTTAACACGTATTACAGATCGGGCTACTAGATTGCAGTATTTTTTTTTACACTGCATTGAATTTGCATCGTTTTTTATCAATCTTTCGGAAAATGATAGTCAATTTCAATTTGGATTGACAGGCCCATTTTAATCAAATAAATTATATAATTTATTGAACTTGATTCTTTAATCAGTATACTTTTGAAATATTATATATTATATTTGAATAGGATTATAAAGGCATTGGGAATTTGATAAAAAAGCGAACGATATTCAATCATTATTGATTTATCGGCGTGTCGCTGTCAAAGGCGACCTTTAACAATCATCTTCATAACAAAGTTTTTCGTCCTTCATCATTTCGTATATACAACTCTTTCTAGTCAAACAGATGCTCTATCAAAGTCCATTTCTTTACACGAGGCGCTTTATTGCTCGATAGACAATTTTTACAAAAGGTTTAGTTTCCAGAATGTTCTAGTAGGTTCCTGAAACGTTTTGGGAACAGTCTGGAACATTCTGAAAAATTTCCAGAACATTCTGAAAAATTTCCAGAACATTCTGAAAAATTTCCAGAACATTCTGAAAAATTTCCAGAACATTCTGAAAAATTTCCAGAACATTCTGAAAAATTTCCAGAACATTCTGAAAAATTTCCAGAACATTCTGAAAAATTTCCAGAACATTCTGAAAAATTTCCAGAACATTCTAGAACATTCTGGAAAATTCTAGAGCATTCTGAAAAATTTCCAGAACATTCTGAAAAATTTCCAGAACATTCTGAAAAATTTCCAGAACATTCTGAAAAATTTCCAGAACATTCTGAAAAATTTCCAGAACATTCTGGAAAATTCTAGAGCATTCTAGATTTTCCACAACGTTTCCTGAGTTTTCCAGAACATTCTGGAAAATTCTAGAGCGTTCTAGAATTTTCCACAACGCTCCAGAATTTTCCAGATGTTCCAGAAAATTCTAGAACATTCTGGAAAATTAATCGGAAATTAGTTTTAGCTAATAGAGCTAATTAAAAAATGCTTTTCGCGATCTATTCATGAAATCTCAGCTTCAAAATTTTGCATTTTATATATTCCTTGATTTTTCAGGGGTTTTTGCTTGTACTTTCTTAAAGGGAGAATGCAACCTAATTACATGTGATTTTTTTATCGATTCCTTATCGATTAAATAGGCCTAATCCATCGATAAAAAGTTTACAATACAAATATTAAACTAGAAATTAATTTAAAACTTACCCGGAAAATAGGCTTAGCGGGATTCATGGAGATCCTGATTTCCTCGCGTATAAGGTCTAGCGACCAATGAGCAAAGGCCCGTCGTTCACGCGAGATCTCCACGAGACTTACGTCGCGCGATTGGTCGCTAGACCTTACACGCGAGGAAATCAGGATCTCCATGAATCCCACTAAGCCTATTTTCAGGGTAAGTTTTAAATTTATTTCTAGTTTAATATTTGTTTGTAAATATTTTCAGTAGTGGATTAGGCCTATTTAAATAATAAGAAATCGATAAAAAATCACTTATTGTTAGGTTGCATTCTCCCTTTAAGATCTTATTGGGTATTAAAACACTTTTACCGAAATATTTTCTTCAAATTGGAGAGAGGTAGAAAATTGAAAAATTGTTTGCTTTATTAACGTAAAGTTTGTGCCGAGAGCTTTGGGGTACATTTCGGAGACTTACAAGTTACTTAATGCGTGTTCTTGAACCGTGATGATGTACTCTTCTGAAAGTTATTTTTAGAATTGGGATTTATTTTTCAGCGATGAAGTATTTTTGAAACAAAGTGTATAATATTATTATATTTCTTCGAATTACATTATCTAAAAACAACGTAACGTGGCTCGGAATAAAATTTGAAGATAAATTTGATAATTAACGTATTATTGAATTATATTATTTTATATTAAATTTATCTTTATCTCATTAATATTAATCAAACTTTTACGTGATGAATTTGCAAATCTTATAACAATCACCATTTTTTAATTAAAGGGAAAGTCATAAATAACTTGGAAAAAAAGTCAAGCGGAAATATTAAACTAGAAATAAATTTGTAACTGAGCAAATAAAACTTTAGGGTCAAAAAGAGCGCTTCGCTTCTTAAAGGGAGAATGCAACTTAATACTTAATTATCGATTCCTTATCGTTTAAATAGGCCTAATCCACCAGTAAAAAAAAATTATAAATAAATATTAAACTAGAATTTAAAACTTACCTGGAAAATAGGCTTAGCTTGATTCACAGATTTCCTGAATTTCTCCGCTTTGAAGTGTCAGCAACCAATCGAATGTTACTGGAAGTCTCATGGAGATCCCGTCTTAACGAGGGCGGTCTTTGTTCATTGGTCGCTGATCCTTCAATGCGAAGAAATTCATGATCTCCATGAATCCAGCTAAGCCTATTTTTTTCCTGTTGTATTAGGCCTATTTAAACGATAAGGGATCGATAAAGAACACTTGTTATTAGGTTGCATTCTCCCTTTAAAGAATGTTTCGTATCTAAGCCAAGCAAAACAAGCGAAATGCGCTATTCCATATATACCAGCGTAAAAGTTTTAAAATAAATACGGGCTGTAGAAAATATATCCAAACAATAAAAAGCTCGGAGCGTCGTTCAACTTAATTAGGTGTTTGATGGATTTACAACATTTTTAAACTAGTTTTCAACATGTCCTACTTTGAAGGAAATAAAACGGGATTTTATAACCCTTTCGAATTTTGATATAAATTAGATTTGGTTTTTGGCAATTAAAGGGGCGATGAAACAATTATTTTACGGTTACTCTCGCTCGAGAAAATCTTAACACTCTATTCAAGGAACATTTTTCCGAACAGAGGCGGGTACTTTTGTATTACTGTTTCACCGAATTTGAATAAATAGACCAAATCAGAAGCCGATGAAACCCTCCTTTGAAGTCTACTACTCCAATGTTCCATATAGCGCTCCTCTCTGTATGGGTAAAATTCACAATTTTACGAGTTATAAGGGGTCCTACTTCATCCCCCCTGTCTACGGAAAATTGGAAATTCTCTCTCTCCACAAACGACGACGTTTTTTGGACGAACTCTAAGGCTGCTAGAGATGTTCGCTCGACGAGCTCCCGCTCCGAAAACATCTACCGTTAGGAGGCGTACGAATCGCGCCTTTTGAGAATAACCCATACAGAGAGGGGTAGACAAGACCCGGGAGTAATAGACTTCAAAGGAGGGTTTCATCGGCTTCTGATTATATATATTTTGAATCGTTTTTGAACGATCTTTCCAAAATTCCATTTGGAGTTCCTGAATAATCAGTGTGCTCAGCCTTTTTTTTTTTTTTTTGTACCATTTCATTCCTCCTTTGAATTAGTTTATTATACTTTCTACTTCATTTTATCTCATCAAAATCAAATTTGAAACTATAATTTTAGTTTGAGCTAGTCAAATTTGTCCTACTTTTAATATATAACTAGAAATTACAAACTTTAATTTTTATCGAGTACCGGCCGCTATTAAAAAAAAAATTATTGAGATAATTAACATAAATTTCCATCAAACTGATTCGTAAAACACGAAAAACTCGATTTAATTATGTAATTTATTTTTGTTGAGTGATGATCAGACTGAACTGGAATGGAATGTCAGTATTATTTTCGGATAGATCGTTAAAAAACGATTCAAAATTACTTACGTAATAGAAAAAATTACCGCGACATATTTTATAATCGCCATTTTCAGAATTTTTAAAATTAAAGTTCCCCGCAATACTACGTCATGGTCTCGTGATTTTGCTATTGTAGAGCCTACAGTTGATTCCCGCGCGTTCTTGCGCACGAGTGATAAGGTCGCTTTCATACCAAAATTATCGTTAATTGGAAAAAAGCAAATTGACCTCTATATTTTTAACAATTTTATTTTTAATGGCAACTTCAAAATGGGCCCATTTTTCAAAAATAAAAGCGATATTTATTTATTTTGGTGTCAAGATCATGATTAACCTTTGTTATAAACCTTTTTCCTATCTTCCTGAATTTTCTCCCCCCCCCCCCCACAATGCATTTATTAATCAAAGGCCTACCTTATCTTTGAAATATAAATAAAGTGTCCGCGACAAGACTATACGACCTTCCTGCCTTTGCCCATCAAGAATCAAGACACGTGATATTGCCCCAGCCAATAAAAATCTCAAATAGGCCCTTCCTCTTTGGTTTAGGCACTGTCCTAGATTTATTTTATTTATTTTTGATATTTGTATTTCACGTATTCCCTAACGTGTAAAAAAACCAAGTAAGCCTTACATTTCACAATTTTAAAGAATTTTTATTTTACATACTTTTCTCTTAAAGGGAGAATGCAACCTAATACCAAGTGATTTTTTTATCGATTCCTTATCATTTAAATAGGTATAATTCACATGTAAAAATTTTAACAAAGCAATATTAAACTAGAAATAAATTTAAAACTTATCCGAAAAATAGGCTTAGCGGGATTCATGGAGATCAGCTGAATTGCCTCCGTGTAAGGTTTAGCGACCATTGAGCGAATGCCTGTCGTTCACGGTAAATCTCCAAGAGACTTAAAATCGCGTTCGATTGGTCGCTAGACCTTATACGCGAGGAAATCAGGATCTCCATGAATCCAGCTAAGCCTATTTTCCTGGTAAGTTTCAAATTGATTTCTAGTTTAATATTTGTTCGTAAATTTTTCCACTAGTGGATTAGGCCTATTTAAACAATAATCAATTATTGTTAGGTTGCATTGTCCCTTTTAACTTTTGGTTGAGTTGTTAAGTAGGTTTCGAGGTTTTCCGGACAAGCCGGTGTTCTTGGTGTTCCCCGGCAATGCGCTTCACTTTCAATAATATATATTTTCACCCGTGTGTGTCACGTGACCTTTTACCCTCCACCCAAAATTCCAGCTCGTAATATGTTAATTACATCACCCAATTAATATTTATTAGTTTATTAGGTTTTTTTTACCGTCAATGATGCAATTTGAATTTTTTCGCGAACTAATTACAAGTACGGCTTCATCCCCAATGATTATATTTGTTATAATGGCCCGCCCTAATTACGTAAATCTTGAAGGAATATTTTACGACTGGTTTAAATAATCATATTTATGGTATATTTAATTAAAGTGAAGGTGTCACAATTTTTTTCCTACAAGGATTAGGTTAATTTTCCTACACTTAAGAGCAACAGGACTTTAGCGTTACCTTCCGACAGACAGACGTACATAAGCTACGGTCACACTAATATTTCTTAATCGATTTGAAACGGTAAAATTAAATCGATATTCAAATCGCCAGCGTTTCACGCATTGTCTTTATAAATCGATTTATCGTAGCTTTAGGCCTTGGAATCGATTGGTTTCGATTTATCGAAACTCCTTCGAAAATCAGTTTCGTACCGATTCGGTTTCAACAACCGATAGATGAAGCTACGATAAATCGATTTACAAAGATAATGCATGAACACGTGAGGCTTAAATCGATTCCGGGCGATTTGAATTTTTAATTTAACTGTTTAAAATCGATTAAGAAATGCTAGTGTGACCGTAGCTGTGTTCGCGCATTATCTTTAAATCGATTTATCGTACCTTTATCTATCGGTTGTTGAAACCGAATCGGTATGAAACTGGTTCCCGAAGCAGTTTTGAAAATACGAATCAAATCGATTAGAGAAAAGACGGTTTCCCGTTCACACGACTCCAGTGATAAGTTTTGAAACGGTTTAAATCGATTCTAAGGGCTAGTATGAACGCGGCTATAGAGCAATAAATATTTTCATACGATATGTATGTATATTTGGAATATTTTTTAAAGTTATTTCGGAAAACGCTACTCAAATTGGATTTTGTTTTAAAGAAATTGTAGAAAAATCTTCAATTTAATTTAAATATTCCAATTTCCTGACTCTTTTTGCGTTTCGTTTTTCAATTTGCGAAACTTTTACAGATATTTTGGTTATTTCAAGGTTGGATTAGAGCTCGGAATCGGGTATCCATAATCTTCTGTTATTCGTATATTTTATTTTCGGATAAATTGTTTTGTAACTAAAAAATGAAATTGTTAAATGTATAAGGTTTTCCCGAAGATAACAAATTACTCGTTTAATTAACGATGGATAAGAAAATTCACATTTCCAGAATGAGTCTAAAATATTTAAAATTAACTTTTAATTTGAAGAATATAAATAAAACAACGAAACTAAGAATTTAAATCATCTTTTTATTCGTTATTTTTCACGAAAGAAAACTTTGTATTTTTTTATCCATACGTCTAACGCGGATAATATTCTAAGATAAGTTGCCATTTTTGGATAAAAACGGATATGAATTATGTTATTTACTTTATCTTCAATTAAGTTAACTCGAATGAAAAATATTTTTATTCAAACAATAGAATTTAGTAGATTTTACCCAATTAATAAAAATTATACGAATTCCGATCTCTAGGTCGCATACAAAATCTTAATTTTTATTAGACTATAAAATAAAAATGATAAAATTTATTCAAAAACTCAGTTTCAACTGTCTGGAATATGTCTAGAGTTCTAATACGGAAACGACCTAATCCGCCTTTTTATGAATCACGTATTGATCGACTTGAGGCTTAACTAATAGCCTTGACATACTTTTCAACCGTGGTCAGAAAAAAAAATTTAATTTTAACTAAATTATACCAATTTTTTCAACGTTAAATTTTTCATTATTCATTCTAAATTAATAAATTATACGTAGCCATTTATAACAGGCGCGTTAAAATTTATCTCCGATCGCCTAGCATTTCTTAATCGATTTGAAACGGTAAAAATCAAACCGACATTCAAATCGTCAGGAATCGTTAGAATGTTTAGCAGACGAAACTCCTTAAAGGGAGGATGCAACCTAACAACAAGTGATTTTTTATCGATTTTTTTATTGTTTAAATAGGCCTAATCCACTACTGCAAATATTTACAAACAAATATTAAACTAGAAATAAATTTAAAACTTACCCTGAAAATAGGCTTAGTGGGATTCATGGAGGTCCTGTTTTCCTCGCGTGTAAGGTCTAGCGACCAATCGCACGCGACGTAAGTCTCGTGGAGATCTCGCGTGAACGACGGGCCTATGCTCATTGGTCGCTAACCTTACACGGACGCGATTCAGGATCTCCATGAATGCCGCTAAGCCTATTTTCCGGGTAAGTTTTATATTTATTTCTAGTTTAATATTTGTATTGTAAACTTTTTATCGATGGATTAGGCCTATTTAAACGATAAGGAATCGATAAAAAAAAATCACTTGTAATTAGGTTGCATTCTCCCTTTAAAGGGAAAATGCAACCTAATTTATCGATTCATTATCGTTTAATTAACCCTAATCCACCGGTAAAAAATTTTGCAAACAAATATTAAAACTAGAAATCAATTTCAAACTTACCATCAAAATAGGCTTAGCTGGATTTCAAAATTGATTGGTCAGCAACGGTCAGTCGTTAAGGCGAGATCTCCGTAAAAACTTCCAATAACATTCGACTGGTCGCTGACACATCAATTCGAAGAGATTCAGATATCTCCATGAATTTAGCTAAGCCTATTTTCCGGGTAAGTTTTAAATTTATTTCTAGTTTAATATTGTAATTTTTTTACTGATGGATTAGGCCTATTTAAATTATAAGAAATCGATAAAAAAATCACTTGTTATTAGGTAGTATTCTTAATTTATTTTTATGTACATCATCCTCATATCAATACAATACAAGTGTCTACAGTCGAGCCTTGGTAGTTGAGGGGGTGTGGCTAAAAAGTATATTCACACGTAGACCAATAATGTACCACTTACAATAAATAGTAATAAAAATATTTGGGGGCTCAGAATGACCCGGGTGACAGAAATCAAGTTGAAATATTTAAGTCTTATTTCTCAAATTAGGCGGCGATGTTATAGTTTGAAGAGATAGTCTCAAAATTTACGAAATTCTGAATATTTCGCGGTTTTTTTAAAGCTATAATGACTTGCAAAATATATATATATATTTTTTCTATGAGTTACATCCTTTAAAAGGAGATTACAACCTAACAAGTGGTTTTATATCGAGTCTTTATTGTTTAAATAGGCCTAATCCACTAACGACCAAGTATTAAACTAGAAATAGTCCTGGTCGATTTGCCGCGCCGCCATCTTTTTGTAGTAACAGGCTGCCAGACTATTTCTAATTTTATTTCCCACAAACCAAATTCAAGATGTTAGTCCAACGCTTCCTATATGATAAAGTATAGGAGGCGTTGGTTAGTCTGTAGCTATTTTCACACTACAAAAAGATGGCGGACGATCACGTGACAAAAAGTTTTCCCCGCCAAAATTTTCGCGAGGTTCTCTAGACTTCCGGTTTTGGAAATCGACCAGGACTATTTAAAACCTACCCGGAAAATAGGCTTAGCGGGATTCACGGAGATCCTGATTTCTTCGCGTATAAGATCTAGCGACCAATCGAACGCGACGTAATTCTCGTGGAGATCTCGCGTGAACGACGGGCCTTTGCTTATTGGTCGCTAGACCTTACACGGAGGCAATTCAGGAGATCTCCATGAATCCCGCTAAGCCTATTTTTCGGGTAAGTTTTAAATTTAATTCGAGTTTAATATTTGTTTTGTAAAATTGTTATTGATGGATTAGGCCTATTTAAACGATAATTAATCGATAAAAAAATCACTTGTAATTAGGTTGCATTCTCACTTTAAGAATAAAAACTATTCCACCAGGGGGCCTAGCTCTTACCAATTCTCTTTGATTAAGATTCCCTATAGGAAGAGAGAAACTCGTGATTTAGAGATATTGGCCCAAGTATTTTCGATATCACGGTTGAGAAAGCTTTTTGCAGATTTATTGGCAAATAAATAACTCCGTGATCTAACCCTAATAAACTCGAGTGCAATTTACGGCGGGAAAAATATTACTTGAGATGTTGCTGATATTCTGAGGCCAGTAAAAATGGATAGTTATTCTATTATATAGGAGTATATTTATTTATTTTTAAGGTTCAGCGTGGTAACCAATTTTTTTTATTAAAATATTAATTATTTAAATATTTCGGATGTGGTTTACTTGTATTGAAAAATAAATTTTTTCATCAAAATGTAATATAAATGAGTTAACTGAAAGCAATGCTCAATAATAAATAAAATAAACACCGGATAAACAAATGAATGAAATTAGTAATTACCGGGTAAAGGAAACGAGCAATTACCGGGTAAAGGAAACGAGCAATTACCGGGTAAAGGAAACGAGCAATTACCGGGTAAAGGAAACGAGCAATTACCGGGTAAAGGAAACGAGCAATTACCGGGTAAAGGAAACGAGCAATTACCGGGTAAACGAAACGTGCAATTACCGGGTAAACGAAACGTGCAATTACCGGGTAAACGAAACGAGCAATTACCGGGTAAACGAAACGAGCAATTACCGGGTAAACGAAACGAGCAATTACCGGGTAAACGAGCAATTACCGGGTAAACGAGCAATTACCGGGTAAACGAGCAATTACCGGGTAAACGAGCAATTACCGGGTAAACGAAACAAGCAATTACCGATACAAATAAATAAACAAATAATTATCGATACAAATACATACCAGATAAAGATATAAATATATGCCGCATAACGAAATAAAGAATTACCGGATAAAGATATAAAGAAATACCAGATAAAGAAATAATTAATTACTGATACAAATAAATACCGGATAAAGAAATAAATAATTACTGATACAAATAACGGAAAAATAAATAATGGTAACTTCTAAGAGTTTTTTTTTTTTTTTTTTCATATTTGAATCAATTAGTATTTCTCCTTAGGAAATTAAATTATCATTCATTTGCACATTCCCAGAAATGTCAGGGCAAGATATCCTATTAAATTGAATCAGAAGCCGATGAAACCCTCCTTTGAAGTCTATTACTCCCGGGTCTTGTCTACTCCTCTCTGTATGGGTTATTCTCAAAAGGCGCGATTCGTACGCCTCCTAACGGTAGATGTTTTCGGAGCGGGATTTCGTCGAGCGAATATCTCTAGCAGCCTTGGAGTTCGTCCAAAAAACGTCGTCGTTTGTGGAGAGAGAGAATTTCCAATTTTCCGTAGACAGGGGGGGATGAAGTAGGACCCCTTCTAACTCGTAAAATTGGGAATTATACCCATACAGAGAGGAGCGCTATATGGAACATTGGAGTAGTAGACTTCAAAGGAGGGTTTCATCGGCTTCCGATTGAATTAAACAACGTAAGGCATCCAAAGTGTCGCGACTCACCGTCCACTAAATGAAATTCTACAATTTAATCTACATTTATTCATCTAAACACTGCATATAATACGAAGACGAAATAACTTGAATTCCAAGCAACTATATTCAATCCGATAAAGAAAGAAAAGATTTGAAAAACACCCACGATTCGCCTATCAGCTTCTTTTCAAGCAGAAGGGAAACACTTCCGAGAAACAATCGTCGTTATAGCCAAAATCTCCACCTAGCTCTTTCCTCAATCCCATCCTTCCACTCACTCGTTGTCATGGCAACTCGTCAACTAGGCACGTTCCCCTTTTCATCTTATCCATTCTCATTTCATCCTCAATATCCCTGACGGATCACAGTAACCTTTAGAGTATCCGTAATACCAAAAGTCTCTCCATGAAAGTAAACAACGCCTCATACTTTTATACCTCTAAGGAAGAAAGTTGTATTCTGGAGTGGAAATGTCTGGTTCCATGAGGAGTTGTCTAAAATTCCCATCGTGCTTTTCGCGCCGCGACCGTGAAGTTCGACGTCACGAAGTGATGCCATCTCTTGGTTTTAAAACAAGTTTAAATTCTCCTCACGTCAAAACACGTGATCAACAGGCGAGAGAGGGAGTTTACCCGACCCTTCGCCAGAAGTAGATGAAACCCTCCTTTGAAGTCTACTACTCCAATGTTCCATATAGCGCTCCTCTCTGTATGGGTAAAATTCCCAATTTTACGAGTTAGAAGGGGTCCTACTTCATCCCCCGTGTCTACGGAAAATTGGAAATTCTCTCTCTCCACAAACGACGACGTTTTTTGACGAAATCCAAGGCTGCTAGAGATATTCGCTCGACGAGCTTCCGCTCCGAAAACATCTACCGTTAGGAGGCGTACGAATCGCGCCTTTTGAGAACAACCCATACAGAGAGGGGTAGACAAGACCCGGGAGTAATATACTTCAAAGGAGGGTTTCATCGGCTTCTGCCATCGCTGATAGTATAAAGCTACGGGGCGTTGTTTACTTTTATGGAATATAGACTTTTGGTAATACGTACTTAACACTTATTTCCCCTTTTATCTAAAGTTCAACCGAAATTGCGCCATATCAAATTATCAACTCCTACGAAACTATAATAGATACCTTTTTATATCTTGGATTTATATATTAAAAGGGAAGATAACTTCGCACGCGCTGCAAATTGCGGGTGAAATGAATACAGTAAGAATCAGTGTAAGTTTGCAGAGCGCGCGAAGCTAGCCTCATTTTAGTTTTTTTAACGAATCGCGTGATAGTTTTAAAGTTTAAGCTCTCTGAAAACTAAAGTTGATTTAGGAATAATGGTGAAACCTAGGCTCGCGCGAAACTATTGAGCGCGTGCTTCGATTCATTTTACCGGTGGAATGACGTCAATAGCGACGTCATCATTAGCGGATAACGAATAAAGAAGTAATCTACAGTACTAAAAATTTCCTATAAAAGAAACTGGGCTAATATTATCGGCTTTATCGAATACTTGGGATGAGACGAACTATTTATTTGGAAGTCACGCGCGTATAAAGGGAAGATGAAATGTATTTTTATGGAAATTTTATCTCGGGATGACGAATATCATTTAAATTTAAACGTTGATCAAATTAATTATATAATTTCGCTTAACTAGTTGGAGAACACATTCGAGTTTATCCAATAATAATTGGTTGTAATAGTCGGATAACTGGTCCAAATAATAATTTGATTTTTAAAGCTATCAATCTACCTTTATTGAAATTATCCCGTTTCATTATTAAGTTCTCCCATTCATTCGGATTTGGCATAAGCCTAATCCACCAATAAAAAGTTTAAAAAACAAATATTAAACTAGAAATAAATTTAAAACTTACCCGAAAAATAGGCTTAGCGAGATTCATGGAGATCCTGAATTGAATCGGTGTAAGGTCTAGCGACCAATGAACAAAGGCCCGTCGTTCACGTGAGATCTCCACGAGACGTTCGATTGGTCGCTAGACCTTAAACGCGAGGCAATTTAGCTGATCTCCATGAATCCCGCTAAGCCTATTTTCCGGGTAAGTTTTAAATATATTTCTAGTTTAATATATGTTCTTGAATTTTCTCACTAGTCGATTAGGCCTATTTAAACAATAAGAAATCGATCAAAAAATCACTTGTGGTTAGGTTGCATTCTCCCTTTAAGGTTAAGGCAAACTTTTAAGTCATTCAATAAACTCCAGGGGATAAGCGAAAAAAATATTGTTATCATTAAAAAAAAAAAAAAAAGCTGATAAAAAATGAATTCCTGGGCCAATTTTTTGTCAGAAAATCGGCGCCTGATGGCTTCGAATCTTCGGTGGATCGAAAGGGATCTCTTTAATAAGTATATAGTTTCGACAACTTGGGTTGGAAAACGAGAAATTTGGCCATGAACCCCCCGAACTACCGAGACACACAAGTAATAGACGTCAAATATCAAATTTACATCGAGAGTGAGATGTAGTCAATAGGGAATTCGGCCCCTTTTAAGGATGTAAACGCGGTTTAGTATGGTTTATACTGAATAGAGGAATGCTTAAATATTAATCAGCATAATTAAGATAAATGTAAGGAGTTGTAATTCAAGGTCTACTTAATTAATAACGCGTTTTAAATTGGCGTTAATTATATCTCTTTTTCTATTTCTTCTTAAAGGGAGAATGCAACCTAAAAAACAAGTTTTTTTATCGATTCCTTATCGTTTAAATAGGCCTAATTCAACAGTAATTAAAATTTACAAACAAATATTAAACTAGAAAAAAATTAAAAACTTATTATCCAAATAGGCTTAACTGGATTTATGGATATCACCTTAACTCCCCGTATAAGGACTAGCTACCAATGACATATATAGATGGCTTTTATATTGGGAATGCAGAATCTCCATGATCAATGTCATTGGTCCTTATACGGGGAGTTATAGGAAATCTCCATGAATCCAGCTAAGCCTATTTTCCGGGTAAGTTTTAAATTTATTTCTAGTTTGATATTGGTTTGAATTTTTTTTTTTTTTTTAACGTTTGATTAGGCCTATTTAAACGATAAGGAATCGATAAAAAAAACATGACTCTTTAACTAATTAAGTTTAAGGCAATTTCTAAAAACGACGCTAAGCCTTGGCTATGGACGAATATGGGCAAACCGTTTTGTCAGCATTTGAAATGGAAAAAGACCAATTTTACTCTAAGTATGAACTAGCTAGCTACATAATCTCGGCGTCATAGACGATAAGAGGCGTTAAAATCAGAACCGTATTAGATATCGTACAGACTTTACGAGCCACTTAGTTAAGAGATAAAATATAATAGCTAATATTATTAATTTTATTACGCTTGTCAATCTTTAGAAATAAAAACAATGTTGGCACGCGTTTTGGTTTTGAATTTTAGCGACGAAACGATTTGTTCTCCTAATTCTAGTCTGAATGATTTCGTGTTGTTCTAAATGTTTAAAAGAGTCGAACAATGTGACCTAAATAACTCCAATTTTATGAAAATCATTGTCTTTTTTATTTAACCCTTTGAAAAAAATACTCTCATTATGATATACGCTTCAGAAACTTTTTATATATTTCGACGTTTTCAATTTTTTTTTCGTATATTTTAAAAAATAAATGATATGATATTATTAAACATTTAGCTCTAAAACTGCATCGGCTTTAAAGTGATACTGTCATTATTTTTCTCGGATGTCTATGGATTATATCAGAAGCCGATGAAACCCTCCTTTGAAGTCTATTACTCCCTGTAATTACTCTCTGTATGGGTTATTCTCAAAAGGCGCGATCCATACGCCTCCTAACGGTAGATGTTTTCGGAGCGGGAGTTCGTCGAGCGAATATCTCTAGCAGTCTTGGAGTTCGTCCAAAAAACGTCGTCGTTTGTGGAGAGAGAGAATTACCAATTTTGTGTAGACAGGGGGGATGAAGTAGGACCCCTTCTAACTCGTAAAATTGGGAATTTTACCCATACAGAGAGGAGCGCTATATGGAACATTGGAGTAGTAGACTTCAAAGGAGGGTTTCATCGGTTTCTGATTTCACGAATACATTTCATCGAGAATGAATTGAAACCCATAAGAAAGTTATGTTTCTGATATCATAATCGCGTCGTGATAGCCTCACTTTCAAGTTAAGAAAATATTTCATTCAATCCAGTTATTGGTTTTAGTAATACTCTGATTAAAATTGATTTAATTGCGTTAATGACGTCGTCACATTACGCGGTAATTAGTAACGTAAGTTTAAAATCATACATACTTTACACCGTAATGATTTTTCAAGGTTCTTAGAATTACGTTGCGTTACTAATTACCTCGAATAACCCTTTTGAAAAAAATAATCAGATTAGTTTTACTTTTAGTATAATGAAAGAATGTAACATTTACTTAAGACTGAGAAGTCACTTAATTTTCAATGGGATATTGCTATTTTCAATGGAAATTAAGTTCCTTCCAAGATCGCGACTCTGCAGTTTCATACAAGAGATGTTTTTCGTGGCAACGGTATATTGATTAATTAAAAAAAAACATTTGATTTTGACCTAATGACCTTCTTTAATTAGGGTTGCTAAACATATCTCGAGTTCTAGGTTGTTTAGGCGGTGGCACCGTAAAAAATTCGAATCAGGCGAATGTGGCGATTAAATTAAATGTCGATAAATTGACAACTATAAAGGCCATGGCCTTGAGACTCTGACGTCATTAGTTAGTCGATACGGCACCAATGTTACCGGCAACTGGTACTGTCTTACTTGGCCGAGATCATTAAATATTTTCCTATATGCCTTTAAAGGGAGAATGCAACCTAACAACAAGCGATTTGTTATCGATTCCTTATCGTTTAAATAGGCCTAATCCATCAATAAAAGGTTTGCAAAACAAATATTAAACTAGAAATAAATTTAAAACTTACTCGAAAAAAATAGGCTTAGCGGGATTCATGGAGATCCTGATTTCCTCGCGTATAAGGTCTAGCGACCAATCGAACGCGATTGTAAGTCTCGCGGAGATCTCGCGTGAACGACGGGCCTTCGCTCATTGGTCGCTAGACCTTACACGGAGGCAATTCAGGATCTTCATGAATCCCGCTAAGCCTATTTTCCGGGTAATTTTTAAATTTATCTCTAGTTTAATATTTGTTTTGTAAACTTTTAATCGTTGGATTAGACCTATTTAAACGATCAGAAATCGATAAAAAAAAAATCACTTGTTATTAGGTTGCATTGTCTCTTTAAAAGAATATGCCTTGCGTTTGCCGCCTAAGACGTTGGGAATCAAACGCCGACCTTTTCTTTTAATGTTAGGACATTATCTGTTGAAGGCTGAAATAATATGATTGGTCCGAATTTACATTTACTTTTATAGAAATTTACCAAACTTTAGAAATTAATTTAAACACCAAAAAAAGGTGAATAATTATTGTTTTGAAAATTATCGAATACGTTCTTTGGCATGGTGATTCCAAAAATAAATTCAAAAGCTTAGTTTCCCTTTAAATAAAATTACGGTTTATTAATTATATGGGTTTTAATTTATTCGGATTCACGTTAATCGCCAGTCGTCAAAATCCTTGAAATATCTATTGCGTTTCATAAATCTCGTATTCAATTAATAAAGTCATATTCGGACCACGAATTCCCGGGACAATCTTTTTGTTTATTAAACAAAAAGTACAATAAAAATGAAGAGACTACACTATGATTGGTCGAGAGCAGTTGCCAGGGATCGATTTCCAATTATTAACCTTCTATCTCATCGACTTAATTTACCAATTTATTTGTAAAACTAAAAAAATATTTTTCAAAGGAGAATGAAACCATATTAATTGCATATATTACTATTGACAGGATTGGAACGCGATGTTAATACCTAATAAGTGATTTTTTATCGATTTCTATTAAACTAGAAATAAGTATAAAACTTATCCGGAAAATAGGCTTAGCTGCCGATTGATCAGCTTAATTTCTTCGCATTGATGGGTCAGAGACGAATAAGCAAAGGCCGGTCGTTAAGACGAGATCTTAATGAGACTTCCAATAACATTCGATTGGTCGCTGACCCTTCAATTCGAAGAAAATCAGGTGATATCTATGAATTTAGCTAAGCCTATTTTGATGGTAAGTTTTAAATTTATTTCTAGTTTAATATTTGTTTTTAATTTTTTTTACTCGTGGATTATATCTATTTAAACGATAAGGAATCGATAAAAAACATTTCATTATCCATTTAATATATTCATAGCGTAATAAGCCGTTTGCCAATTCCAAAAGTCGTTTTATTAGCGGACCTAAAGTTAATAACTCTTAAATTGTTATTCGTACGAGTATAATCTTAAAGGGAGAATGCAAACCTAACAACAAGTGATTTTTTTAACGATTCATTATTGTTTAAATATGCCTAATCCACCGTTATTAGGTTGCATTCTCCCTTTAAAGTAGATATGAAACTTGACTCGATTCGGAGCCCGTCAAAATTGATCTCCCATGAAACCGATAGAGGCTTCGGTGGGGCGCTCTTCCTTCCCACCATTTATAATACTTCTAACGCGCCTGCGCAGCTACGATAATTGGCTTGATGACCGCTTGAGGCGCCAGCGGACTGTCCTACCAAGATCCCTAACTATTTAAAAAATCTGGCAAACTACCGTGGAATGCACAGACACATGTCACGTGTCCAGGGTCTTAGTCTATGGTAAAAACAACCCTGGGAATATTTTTCAATTTCTTATGAGTAATTTCGTTAGGCATGGTGCGAGAGTAATTAGACGAGGCCCGAATCAAGTCAGGTACGTTACTTGTCGACTTCAAGTCAAAATAAATGTCGTAATATCACATTTTAATTTATTTTTGACTGAAACAGTCAAAGCAACTTGTATAAATAATATTATGCCTGGTTCCTATTTTTTATTTTTTATTTTTTACTCGCGCTAGTGTGTTAACCTAGTTGTAGAGGCGGTATTCGCGAGAGCGGGTAGGTATGTTCCAAATAATGACCTGGTTTTACAAAATATATTACATAAAAATTTCCAATACCGCAAAAGTCTGCTGTTATAGATCAACGACGAAGGAAGGCGCGGGATATTAAAGCAAAAATCAAATTTAATTCGAAATAACCCTTTTTTCGAGCCAAGAATGTTTTTAAATCAAAGAAAAACTTCGCCCGGTGTAATCTCGAACTCCAATTAAAACGTAATTTATAATATATGAATTGAAATTGGGTAATTATTAAATTTTATTTTTAGATTCTATAAGTATTATTTGGATACTAAATTGAGTAATTATTCGCCCTTGCGCTAGTTACCCAACTTATAAATACCGTTATATATAGTTTTTAAGAGTTACAAATATTACAAATTTGGAGTAGAGGCGTGTCTAGTGTGTTTCAATTTTGAAATTTTAGCTTCAAAATACATCAAGGCTTTATCCTAACAACTCGATACATTAAATATTTAATCATATATCGACTTAAAAAATACTTTTTAAAAAGCTTTGTAAGTTTTATAGGGAGCTAAAAATGAAATAGCTTTTGCATTTATTTTCGGAATCACCGGATGCCAAAAGAAGTATTCTAGATTTAAGGTAGTTTTCGCGCGTTTTTTTTCGTTTAATTACTTAATTCAGATAGCCTTACTTATTTAATTACGTTCCAAAAATTTATTTATACGTCATATATTTCGGAAAAAGCAATTACTTAAATATGCTTGATATTTTCTTACCGGCAGAGGTATAAAAATTTTGAATATGGTGTTTTAATAGTATGATAAAATTAAAAATATAATCTATATGCATTCTAAAAAATAGTGATAGTATCACTTTAATTTCGAGATAATTCATATGAATTTTCTTTAAATTTTTCTTCCCTTTTTTTTCTTTCTTCTAGACCTTGGATGGATAATAAGAAGATGGAGCCAGCATCCAATTTGGATGAAGCTCCCAAAGACCCAGGAGCTTTAACAACTCATCACAGCTACACCGATAAGGACTTCGAAGGTAAGTCTCCATTACCGAATTTAATATCAAAGCTATCGATTGTTTGGCGAAAAGCGTAAGGCGCTATCTAAAAATACTTTCATCGACGCGATAAAAGCTATAGGCAAAAAAAAAAAGACAAAGCAAAGACGTACAAGAAGAAATTGGGTGTCGCGATGTACGACTTTGGAGACAAAATTTTACTGAGGGGTTGAGTAATCCAGCTGTAATCAGTTACTTAGTCGTGAAATCATTGAAGTGGGCGAACCCTAGGACTATATTGAACCCAATTTTTTATTGAAACGGGGTTTAAACAACGTCATATTTCGACAATGTTTTAGAGGCGGATGGTTCCTAAGCCACCTTCTCATATTCCAAATTAGTGCCTCTAATTAATGATCAATATATCAAATAGGATGATTATTAAGTAAACTTGCGCCAAAGGTGCGAGTGTGGGTGCGGTTCAGATCTCAGGGGCTTGATGTCGTAATGATCAAACGTTGGCGTCGCAACGAACGATCGTACGTCGCGGTCGCAACGAACGATCGTACGTCGCGGTCGCAACGAACGATCGTACGTCGCGGTCGCAACGAACGATCGTACGTCGCGGTCGCAACGAACGATCGTACGTCGCGGTCGCAACGAACGATCGTACGTCGCGGTCGCAACGAACGATCGTACGTCGCGGTCGCAACGAACGATCGTACGTCGCGGTCGCAACGAACGATCGTACGTCGCGGTCGCAACGAACGATCGTACGTCGCGGTCGCAACGAACGATGGTACGTCGCGGTCGCAACGAACGATGGTACGTCGCGGTCGCAACGAACGATGGTACGTCGCGGTCGCAACGAACGATGGTACGTCGCGGTCGCAACGAACGATGGTACGTCGCGGTCGCAACGAACGATGGTACGTCGCGGTCGCAACGAACGATCGTACGTCGCGGTCGCAACGAACGATCGTACGTCGCGGTCGCAACGAACGATCGTACGTCGCGGTCGCAACGAACGATCGTACGTCGCGGTCGCAACGAACGATCGTACGTCGCGGTCGCAACGAACGATCGTACGTCGCGGTCGCAACGAACGATCGTACGTCGCGGTCGCAACGAACGATCGTACGTCGCGGTCGCAACGAACGATCGTACGTCGCGGTCGCAACGAACGATCGTACGTCGCGGTCGCAACGAACGATGGTACGTCGCGGTCGCAACGAACGATGGTACGTCGCGGTCGCAACGAACGATGGTACGTCGCGGTCGCAACGAACGATGGTACGTCGCGGTCGCAACGAACGATGGTACGTCGCGGTCGCAACGAACGATGGTACGTCGCGGTCGCAACGAACGATGGTACGTCGCGGTCGCAACGAACGATGGTACGTCGCGGTCGCAACGAACGATGGTACGTCGCGGTTTGAAAAAGCTTTCGTAGCCTTATTATAAGAATGGAAAAGCGTATTCGGAATTTGTAATTTGTAACTCGTGGCTACTCTATCATATTTATTATCCACTTGAACGTCTCGATAGCCCTTTAAATATTTTTTCTTTATTTGGAGATACGCCAGCTAAGCGGCGAACTAAAAAAGAAATCCATAATATTTGACACTATAGCTTCTTAAGCATCGAACTAATCTTACATCTAAAACAATCTGACTTTTCCCAAACGACGAACAGTGGTCCCGATGTAGTACAAAGATATGGCGGAGTTATAAGCAAAGTTGCCAATACCGAAATTTTAATATATACTACACCAATTGGCTCAAAAAGTGTTGACACTAAATCAAACTATTGGCCAGAATGTTTTGCACTAGAAATTATTGGCCAGTGTTTTTAAAAAGTGGTTCCCCGTGTGTAACATTACTCATTTACCCAAAACGAAAGTAGCCAGTGTCGCGAACGCAATTAGCTAGAATATATAAAATAATTAGGTGCAAACTTTTGGCCAACACTATATCAATAGAACGAATCCATAAGCATTCTAAAATATTGACTTTAATTCTGGTATGAACTACGTCATCTGGTAATGACGTCATCGCGGAAGCTATCTCGATAGTAATTGAATATTTTTCTTCGGGCAAACTTCGATTGGTGCAACTGAGCAAACTTCGATTGGTGTCTAGCTGTAAATCAAAGTTTTTGATAGAACTCAGTCATACTCCGTCATACAGTTACTAGAAACGAGGGCAAAATTCGGTTTCAATTGACCACGGAATTAAGCCAGTTATCTTAAGACGTTCGAGCATTATTCTTACTGACGAGAGACCCGGTGGTAGAACTAAAGGCAAATTACGAGAGAAAACAAAAACACGTTGTAAAGGAAGCTATTAGTGACATTGGGGATGAATGGGACCCGCAACTGGTCGTTTTCATTCGGGATATTTTAGTATCAACGCTCATGCCACCAAAGAAACCTCGCAAGAAACGTAAGTCGATTCGTAATCCCCTTGAAATTTGGAAATATAATAAGATATATTCAGTTAAAGAATCTAAACTCGTACTTGTACGTGAAGCTTTCATTTAATCATGTCACAATATTAATTCAAATTTAAAGGGAGAATGCAACCTAATTACAAGGGATTTTTTATCGATTCCTTATCGTTTAAATAGGCCTAATCCACCGATAAAAAGTTTACAATACAAAAATTAAACTAGAAATAAATGCAAAACTTACCCTGAAAATAGGCTTAGCGGGATTCACGGAGATCCTGAATTGCATCCGTGTAAGGTCTAGCGACCAATGAGCAAAGGCCCGTCGATCACGCGAGATCTCCACGAGACTTACGTCGCGCGCGGTTGGTCGCTAGGCCTTACACGCGAGGAAAACAGGACCACCATGAATCCCACTAAGCCTATTATCAGGGTAAGTTTTAAATTTATTTCTAGTTTAATATTTGTTTGTAAATATTTTCTGTAGTGGATTAGGCCTATTTAAACAATAAGGAATCGATAAAAAAATCACTTGTTGTTAGGTTGCATTCTCCCTTTAACGGGTAAAGTAATTAAGAAACTTCGATATGAAAATGACAGTTTATTTCTGGAAATGTACGAAATGTAGGACTTTCTGGATTAAGTACTTTTACGAAAAAGACAGCGCGAAAGTGATCTTATAACTCGTGCCAGAACGCGTTAGAATCAACCGTATAAGCTCTATAATAGCCACGAAACCATAGCGTATTATTGTTTTGAGTAAAAATCAGGCTCATTTACGGCTACACCGCGACACTTCATTAACAAATGATATTAGTATTTTTAATATTTATGGTAAGGGATTATAATGTATTGTTGTTCATTCTTCGTTAAGCTCCGGTTAGAATGAAGGAAAACCATTAGCGGTTTAATTATCCTACTATATTATACGAGGCCATTTAATATCACAAATTTGTTTTTGTTTCAGGCCACAGAGCTCACACGGTGTATGTGGGTCTTCACGTACCCAGTTATCGTCGTCGAGGTCATCATCGACGTCACAGACACCATCACGCTAAGAATGGCTCGCACAAAAGACGAGAAGATGGTATGCCAACCGACTACGTTACCGACCTTCACAGACCAGGTAAGCAACCCACATCTACATATCTACAAAAGTCCATTTAATCTAAGTTCCATAAAGTGTGTTCCCAAATGAAGGGCGTCCTAATAGCAAAATAATCTCGGTATACCTAACGAGCGATCCTAGGGTTAGTTAGTCTCCCCCCCCCCTCTCGCCCCTTTTTCCGGGTCTATGCAACGAGTTCTAAAGTTTACCATAAGGTTAATTGATCTAGCTGCATTTTCCCTGAAGAAATTCTCAAACTGTGACAATGGCCTTCAAAAGTTGCTCGGGTTCCCTAATTAACATAATGGAGCTAGGGATTTTTAGGAGAGTTTTAAGTAATTAATGATAAGCGACTCCGTTAAGTTTCCGACACAGTTAACTTATTTCGCGATATTTGAAGGCCTTGAAAAAGATTCAATAAACTTTGAAAATGTGTATTAAAACGGTTTGGAAAGGTCAAAACGCAAATTTTTCGTGTTAAATTGAGATTACATTCGTCACAAAAAGAAATTATTTGCTTATAAAGTTAATTTGAATATTGGGAACGTAGCTTAATAGTTACAAGACAAAAAGTATCTTCAAAATATTTCAATAACCATTTTTGTACATATATAAACCAATATTTTTCTAACGTATAGTTACTCCTCCGGCTGAGAGGGTCCACTTCATTTTGGGCGAAGAGGAAGACGGTATGCACGAGTCGCATCCGCTTTTCAGCGAGATGGAGGAGTTGCACGTGGAAGGTGACGAGATGGAATGGCGGGAGACGGCCAGGTGGATCAAGTTCGAGGAAGATGTCGAAGAAGGAGGAAACAGATGGTCCAAACCGCACGTCGCTACCATCTCGTTACATTCGCTATTCGAGTTGCGCTCTTGCATACTCAACGGCACAGTCATGCTGGACATGGAGGCCGCCTCCCTCGACCAGATTGCCGGTAAGATGACCAACTGAATACTGAAGAGAGAAACTCGTCGTTTCAAAGACGCGTACCGAAGCACTCGGTATCCCTGGTACTCGTCGTTGAACGCTGACGTTTTTAGTCTCGATTTTAAATCGCGTAATCAAATTGTTCGTTGGGTTTCTATTCATTTTTTAGATCTGGTCCTCGAAAATATGATTAACGCTGGTCATCTCCAGGCGGACTTGAGGGAACGAATCAAAGAGGCTCTGTTACGACGTCATAGACATCAACACGAGCCTCGCCACGACAAAGGCGAGAAGGGTTCCCGACTTCCGTTAATCAGATCTCTCGCCGACATCGGACGGAATTCATCCAAAAGCATGTTCTCCTCACACAGTCAGTATTATTCCCTAATATCATTTTACCGTTGATTGATTGATAATACGCCGAAAATAGACTGATGTCGAACGCCTACATACGTCAAGCTATATATTTACCTAATTCTAATTGGTTAAGAGATGATGACGTTAGTTCCGTCATTAAAGCTATAGCTTCTCGTAGCGTATGCTTTCTTCAAGTACGTACAACTACCATTACCATAGAGTATCAAGTATATAAGGGTGGAAAAAAGTATAGGCTATATTATCCTTGGACAAATTGTAACTTGTAACACACGTATTACGCGAGGTTGCGTAATTTCCCCCGTCCCCGTTACATCCCAATTTACGCGGCCGTGATTGGCCGCTGTATGTGGGCGTGGTTTATGGTTCTTTAGGTGCGGGTGTCATGGATCGTCAATCGAGCGGCATCTGGTACGTCTCCTCGCCTTCGTCACCGACCAGTCTCAAAGACTGGAAGCCGGATTTTATCAAGTTACCAATCATCCACGAACCGGAAGACGATGATGATACGAGCAGTAAAGTGTTTAAGACCATCTAAGCAAGATTTTTCCAGACACTGACCCATTAAGACTAAGAACCTCCTACCCCTTTTTGACAGATAACATTAAATCAAGTTAATCTTGGACAAAAGCGGCAAAACTTATATCCTAAACGCGAAGATTTCAACTAACCAAAACATTACTAACTATATAGTTGAATGAACAAAAAAAAAAATAAAAAAAATCATCTTAACCAGAAAGAAAAAATTAACTATTATTACTTTATGCGGGTTTTTAATCTTTGGTATAATGATCGAATATCATTTTCTTAGGTTCGCCATCAAATATGCACCCAGAAGGTGGAGGTAATGGAAATAGCGCCAGCAACGGGGCGATGCCACACAGTCCCAGCTCAAACTCCCTGCAGGGTAACCAGAACCTACTCAGTATAGGCGGCAACCACCAAAATGGGGGCGAAGTTCCCTCTAACCCCAGTTCCGCCGATTTACACAAGACGAATCACCCGTTTATGAAGAAAATACCTCCGGGGGCCGAAGCTTCCAATATCCTGGTCGGCGAAGTAGAGTTCCTCGAACGAGCCGTCATCGCTTTCGTCCGACTGGGTCAAGCGTGTCACTTGGGTGACTTGACCGAAGTTCCAGTTCCCACGCGCTTCCTTTTCGTTCTCTTAGGACCCACGGGGAACTTGGGACGTTATCACGAGATCGGACGAGCCATGGCCACTCTCATGTCCGATGAGGTAAAAAGAGTTTTTAGTGTGTCTTGATGTCTCTCCAATTTATATTAAAGGTTAAATGCCACCTTTTTTAGGTATTTCACGATGTGGCCTACAAAGCCAAAAGTCGTCAAGATCTCTTAGCTGGGGTAGACGAATTCTTAGACGCCGTGACAGTCTTACCACCGGGTGCTTGGGATCCTAGTATACGAATCGAACCGCCAAACCAACTTCCATCGCAAGTTAGTAAATACTTAAAATCAAAAGGGTGTATGAACAGTACGATAGGAAACGGCGCCAAAACAAAGCCTTAAATATAGTTTGATAATTGTTTTTTCCTCGATTGTAATTAACTAAAACTCGATGGTACCGAGAGATAGTAGGCATTCGAAAGATTACGAAGTAAATTACTATAGTAGGCTGAAAAATCCGACCTCAAATGAAGATCTCCTACCAAAATTGTAAAAATTTGCAAATTAAGAGTCGTCTTTTGTTGATTGTTTAAACAGGAGTCACGAAAGAAGGCTGAACAAGAAGTGAAACACACGACCGAAGAAATCGAAGACGAAGAGGAAAAAGAA
The DNA here is from genome assembly GCA_963920705.1 of Odiellus spinosus. NCBI lineage: Eukaryota > Metazoa > Arthropoda > Arachnida > Opiliones > Phalangiidae > Odiellus > Odiellus spinosus. Next base: position 13,312,522 of record OY987237.1, on the reverse strand, counting down.
AGACAGGAAAGTGGTCTCAAAAGAACCGGAAGGTAATTAACCAATAAAACGAAGAGTACTTCGACTAAGAGCGTCTCTAAATTCTTCGCTTTCGCTCTCGCAGAATATTCGGTGGTCTAGTCAACGACATTAAACGCAAGAAGCCCTTCTACCTAAGTGACTTTAAAGACGCCTTCGCTCTGCAAACCGTGGCTTCAATATTTTTTTTGTACTTCGCCTGCATCGCCCCTATCATCACGTTCGGTGGCTTGCTCGAGGACGCCACGGGACAGAACATCGTACGATTAACGTTTTCAATTTGCTAAACAATAACGCGGAGACACTAATAGGACAATATTGATCTAGAGAAACGCCCCCGTGTCTCTACAGAGTCTTAAAAAGTAGCCGAGGCTTAGCAGCTTAAGTAGCTGCACGCGCGGGTGTGGTTTTAATACGAGCCAGCATTGTTTGTCCATAGAAGATCAGTTTCTGTCGAGTTGTATCCAACATATAACCAACCCAGTAATAGAGGTGAACCATTAACAACGTATGAATGTAAACTTCTCAGGCTCTCGAGTTATTCTCGTCACGAACTCCAAGTAGTGCTTTTCCTCAGCGCTACGTGCTTTTTACTTGTTTACCCTATTGAGAGTTATTATTTTATTAACTACTCCAGTTAATTAACCTTGATAAGTACGCAGCATGTTGTTTCTCTTAGTCTCTATTGTTCTACAGTGTCCGTGTGAAGATACTCCTTGCAAAATTATATATAAAAGAAAAAAATCTAGGAGGAATGGCCTTAGCGAGGGTAAAAATCATTTCGTAAAATTCTTTACATCCCTTTGCCTATTCACCGTAGTACTATCTAAGGGTGCGGAGAGAAGAGAGATATTTTTTCATCACACTGTCTACTCCAGATCTTTCCTGGGAAAATTACCTCACCGAAATGGTTTTCATTATCCTTAAGTCGTTTTCTACTGGCATTGCGGACGCTGGACTGTCTGCGTGGTCCTAGATTTTATGTTCTTTTATTGATATTTGGTGCTCAAGGTGTAATGATAAGACAATTGCGTAAATTTAATCTTGTTTAAATTATTAGGCGGCGATGGAAAGTTTGTTGTCCGGAGCGATATGCGGAATAATTTACGGACTTTTCAGCGGTCAACCGTTGACTATCCTGGGGAGTACAGGACCTGTACTAGTTTTCGAAACCATCCTATATGATTTTTGTAGGTGAGCCTCAGTCATAAGATGGCCCGCGCGAGCAGTTGGGGGGAAATTTAAAGCGTCGAACGACCTTGACCGAACGATTGATGAATTATATTTTACATCCGTTTTCTCGTTGATAATCGTACATTAGAGACAACGGGTTGGATTATCTACCGTTACGTTTATGGATCGGTTTATGGACGTCGGGAATATTGATGGTATTGGTAGCAACGGACGCCAGCGCCCTCGTATGCTACATTACACGCTTCACGGAAGAAAACTTTGCAACATTGATATCGCTCATTTTCATTTACAAAGCTATTGAGAAGGTATGGAGATTTACGTAGTCCAATTTTGGTTATTACGTTAAATCATTTCGGTACCGTTCCTTTTCGAGACTGAATGATCGTTTTTGCGTTTTCTTACGCAGGTGCTGAACATCAACACGAAGTACCCGCTACTAACGGATTCTAGCAGCCCGATCAACTTGGCCTGCGTTTGTACACCCCCTAACGGAACAGATCCGATAGAACCGAACGACATGTTCAACTGGACGGCAATCTCCAGTTACGAATGTCAGTCGCTCAACGGCACCATGACGGGCATCGGATGCGAACACGTCCCCAATGTCTTCTTGTTTTCGGTCATTCTCTTCGCGGGCACTTTTTCCCTGTCGGTCTTCCTCAAGAACTTCAAGACCTCGTCTTTCTTCCCTACCAACGTACGTTTAAAATGGCCAAATTGGGAAGTGAAGCCGATGATAAAGAATGATTTTCTATCGTCGATTTCTTATCGTTTAAATTGACTAAACCACTAGTAAAATTAATTACAGACTAATTTTAAAATATTGTTTAACTTATGAAGAAAGTAGGCTTAACAAGTATTCGTGTAGATTCTGATATCTCGTTCATAAACAGTCTACGAGCAACCAGCGAAAGCTAGCACTTCTTTAGCTCGATTTTGAAACTTATATCGCGTACATGATTGGTCGGAGAGACTCGTTAAAGACGAGATATCAAACTGAAAACGGATCTTTGTTAAGCCTATTTCCCCAAATTAGTATTTTTTGTATTTTTGTATCACTGGATTAGTTTTAAATGATAAATAATCTATAGAAAATCACTTTTATCGGCCCGCATTCTGCTTTTAAAGATCCATTTCCTCTTCAATTCATCATTGCCATATTTGGATTTATTTTTCCTCCGCAGGTACGTCAATTTGTTAGCGACTTCGCCGTGGTCATCGCGATCGTGTCCATGACGTGCACGGACGCCTTATGCGGCATTAGCACACCAAAACTACAAGTCCCTGCCGAATTCAAGGTACTAAATTCTCACTCATAATCCGTATAATCGAATCCGACGAGGAATTTTGTTTTAATTTTCGAATAGCCTACGTCCCCTCATCGCGGTTGGTTGGTTCCATGGTTCAAAAATAATCCATGGTGGACGGCTTTAGCGGCGTTTTTACCAGCGCTGTTGTGTACCATCCTTATTTTTATGGATCAACAAATCACGGCGGTTATTATCAACCGAAAGGAAAATAAACTCAAGGTAATTGTCGACCATCATTACTACGAGCAGTTATTTTTTTAAAGACATTATATTAAAACCAGGGAAAAGGGTTGTCAGTCGCGATTTGAGAACGCTAAGCCTAACTACCTAATTTAAAATAATAATGACGGGATTTTTCAACGCGTATTATAGAAAGGCTGCGGATATCACTTGGATCTCTTCGTTCTTTCGCTACTGATCGCTATTTGTTCGATTCTGGGTCTGCCCTGGTTCGTGGCGGCCACCGTTTTAGCCATGACCCACGTCAACTCTCTCAAAATGGAAAGCGAAAGCGCCGCTCCCGGAGAGAAACCCCAATTCCTCGGCGTCCGCGAACAACGCTGCTCTCAAGTCATCATAAACTCCATGATCGGTCTCTCAGTTTTTTTTACTCCAGTCCTCAGGGTAATTATAACCAAACGCCATATTGGATAATAATTATTTTATGAAACCCGTGACAACCTCACTTTAAGTTAACTTGACGGTTTCGTACGCGTTTGGCAATTTTTAAACGAACGTAACCAATTTGAACCAATAGAATAACATTATCTGTTTAGTGTATTCCAATGCCCGTTTTGTACGGCGTCTTTCTCTACATGGGGGTGTCTTCTCTACAAGGTTCTCAGGTAAATTAATTAGTAAAATTCACGATTTAAACACTACTAATTATATTTTTTTTTACTCGTCGCAGTTTTTCGATCGTATCTTGATCATGTTTATGCCCCAAAAGTACCAGCCCGATTACATGTTCTTACGTCACGTGCCAACCATTCGTTGCCATATCTTCACCTTCATTCAATTAACCTGTCTCGTTCTGTTATGGATCATTAAATCGTACAAACCAACTTCCATCGCTTTCCCCCTTATGGTAAGGTCAATTCTAAATACATTCCACTTCGTAGGACTATGAACTATTAATAGATAGAAAAAGAAACAACAATAACCTCAGGTTTTTACGAGCGGACGCCAATCGAGTCTTAGAAAGTACCACAGGCTTAGCAGCTTTGTTAGAAAGAAAGATTGTCAGAGATACTTGGATTTAGCTGGAGACATAACTCTTTAAAATTGATATTAGTAGAAATCAGAAGTAGATGAAACCCTCCTTTGAAGTCTATTACTCCCTGGTCTTGTCTACCCCTCTCTGTATGGGTTAGTTTCAAAAAGCGCGATTCGTACGCCTCCTAACGGTAGATATTTTCGAAGCGGGAGTTCGTCGAGCGAATATCTCTAGCAGCCTTGAAGTTCGTCAAAAAAACGTCGTCGTTTGTGGAGAGAGAGGATTTTCAATTTTCCGTAGACAGGGGGTATGAAGTAGCACCCTCCGATCTCGTAAAATTGTGAATTTTACCCATACAGAGAGGAGCGCTATATCGAACAGAGTAGTAGACTTCAAAGGAGGGTTTCATCTACTTCTGGTAGAAATAGATAAAAGGAACTAGGAAAGTCGAGCTTGGAATGAAAATTTTGAATTTAGTTTTGGCGGAAAAATTTTAATAGGATACCTCTGGCAAAATTATAGGATTATATAGGGTACTTTCAAAAATATAGATTTTTCATCAAGCTTTTATATCAGGCTACGTTCTAAGACTCCGCAGACACGCGAACGAAGTTTTGAACCTCAGTTTTTGATGTTTCTTTAAACCCTATTGTTTAACCTATTTAACCTAATGATTCCCTTTTTTAGTTGGTGGTGATGATCGGTGTTCGGAAGTGCTTGGATTTCTTTTTCACTCAGCGGGAACTTAAAATATTAGATGACGTCATGCCGGAACCGACTCGACGCAAGCGCGAGGAGGACCAGTTGAAATTAGAAGAAGAGGAAAATAACAAGGTCAGTGACCTTTTTTTTTAGTTTTTTTAATATTTAACGTTGACCTTTAACCCCCATTATTCAATAAACGTCCAATATATTTTTAGTCATTATAGTTTGTTTGTCCAAATATAGATATAACTTAGAATTTAAACTCGAGTCTGTAAGCCTGTATATAATCGAAGCAAACCGAATCAGCCAATCAGAATAAGTTTATTCCAACTACACCTCTTTAATTCACGGAAATGCTTATAAATGGGGAATGAAATGTTGTAACGCTTGTACAAATAATTTAAAGTGAGACTGTCATCATTTTTTTCGAATGCCTGTGGATTGACGTCATTTATTCAAAATTGTATACCTCTGCGAGTTGAAAGAGTTCTCAAGACTCTTCAAAATGAGAATCTTAAAAATTTATAGTTACTTGTTTTATTTCTGAAACGTAATTAACGATAATTTTTGTACGAAATAAGTTAAGTACTTTTACGAAAAAGACCGCGCGAAAGTGACTTATCAACTGTGACCTCTACAATAGCCAAGCGACCATTGTGCGATGAAGTAGTATTTTTGTGAATATTAATTTTAACAATTTCGAGAATAGCGATTATAATATAATCAAACTCAATTTCCCTTTGAAGTTCATGAAAAATTCGTGACAGCCTCACTTTAAAGTAACATTTTAAATTCCCATCAAAACATTATTTAACAATTAGAAAGATCTCAGGATGGAAATTGGACAGAGTATTTAGTAGTAAAGGCCCGTTTACACAGAACATTTTTAAACTTTTAATTATCCTATTGTGCCTATTTTTAATTATTGGGTCTTTATATCAAGGAACGTTTTCAAACAATAAACCCCCACCCCTTTAAGTTAAATAACGCGCATGCGGTGTTTTCACGAGTATATTACGCATGTTTCGATGTTAATTAGGATATTTAATTAATACATTGAAGGCTAATAGTTAAATACAACTAAAAGGGATACTAGAGTCTGATAATTAGTTGTTTTCAATCTATAAGGTATTTTATAGGCATGTTTTAATCGTCTAAATTGATTAAAAATAACTCGCTTCTAGAGTCTAGTATCCCTTTAAAGGGAGAATGCAACTTAACAACAAGTGATTTTTTTATTGATTCGTTATTGTTTCAACAGGACTAATCCACTAGTGAAGAAATTTACGAACAAATATTAAACAAGAAATAAATTTAAATCTTACCCGGAAAATAGGCTTAGCGGGATTCATGAAGATCCTGATTTCCAAGCGTATATGGTCTAGCGGTCATTGCTCGCTAGACGTTATACGGACGGAATTCAAGATCTCTATGAATCCTACCAAGCCTATTTTCCGGGTAAGTTTTAAATTTATTTCTAGTTTAATATTTGTTTTTTTTTATTGGTGGATTAGGCCTATTTAAACGATATGTAATCGATAAAAAAATCCCTTGTTGTTAGGTTGCATTCTCTCTTTAACCAGGGTTGCATTCTCAACGCACTACATACTAATTGGTCTGTCCCTCCAGCAAGATTACGATGTCCTAATCATCACCGTGTGTTATAATACCTAATCGTTATGTTTTTCCTTTGTCTCCCTTTTTCACAGGATAATTGTGCCGAACCCCAGGTAGGGCCCAAAATTTTACACAAAAAAAAAAAAACACTTAAGGCCTTAAAATTCTAAATTTCCTCTACTTTCACACTTTTTTTCAATAATTCACTCACGCATATTCCAATATATTTTTTGCATCTTTAAATGACAAATCTGAAGTCCATTTTTCTTACAGGGTTATATTTGAATATATCTCATTGATAGCTTCAAAATTAGACCATTTAAGTCTCAATCGGTATAAATAAAGAGTCCAGGAAACATGGGTTTGACAATTTTTAGTTTAAAAATGTAGATAATGCCTTAATTACGGTAATAATTAAATGGACCTACTTGGTATTCAAAGGTTATTTCAAATAAAGGTAGTTTTTAATTTTGAAATACAATTCAATAACCAATTGCTATTTAGAACTAACACATATTTGGAGATTTGTTACAAATGACCTGACCTAACTAAATTAAGATGAATTAGACATTTTGAAAACACATTTCCTGGTCTCTTTAATGAGTTGGATACGTTTCGAAGCTTTTTTTCGAGTTCTATTCGAAATTATAGTTAGTGCAAACTATATATAGACCTAACAATTTCCTAACAATACCCAATTTTTCCATTTTTCATAGTAATCTTTTGAATATAAGAATGCCTTACTCTGAAGCGTAATTTTGGTATTTGCATGTTTTGAATAAATAGTGCATTTTTAGTGGGATTTTGGTAAAATTGATATTAATTAATTAAAATATGAAGTTAATCCCCATTTCCCTATTAGTCGCGTTCACATTAGAGAATTTGAATGTTCAAATATTGTTTTTTTAATTTTTGGACAAAGGATATCTACGTAGTTGACCCTCAAATTTTGCGAGTGAATTTGACCTTTACAAAACTAGCATTAAAAAGGTTTCAAATACTCTAGCTGCCTATTATATTATAATGCATAGAATGATTGTTTGATGAACCCTAATGTTTGCCATAAATACAGTCGAATCCACTTAAATTTCCAATTTGTTTTCGCATGATTTAATGCCATTTCAAATATATTTTAATTAAAAAAATTGTGTTGATTTTTTTTACAATTTTTCAATTTTTACACACTCACTATTTTTTAGTTATTATTTTTAGTTTTTAGTTTGAAAATTATTGGAACTTAAAAACTAATATAAGTTTCGCGGGATTAGCCATTTCAAAAACGCGTTAGCACTTGAGAAGTACTTTTCTTAAAATATAAATCTTATAAGACCTAAATTTCATTCAATCGAAAAACTTAAACCTTCCGAAGAAATAATATAATACGGAAAATGTTTTAAAAATAAATTAAATTTAAATTTATCAATTAACAAAGTTTGAATTAAAGTGGTTATCGACTGTATTTTGTCAAATTAAATTAAGTAATTAACGTAGATGCTTCAATTAATAACTAATTATTATATTTAACTATTGACTAACAAATTTTTGCTTTTTTTTTTAACAATTTATGTACTTTTTGGTGGATTCCTTTTTGCTAAATGTTCTTGGGTTTATTGCTTGGTTCCTAAAATCACATTTATTTAAAAAAATTCAAAGAAAAAGGACAAAAAATCCAAAGGTGTACGTTCAAATATTTTTATCATTTTTTTTTTCTCTTAATTTTATTTTATTTTTACTAACCCTTGAAAATCTAATCTATCTTATCTATGCACTTATTTAAGGTTTAATTGGGAAAATAATTAAAGGAAGAATGAAACTCATTTACGAGTGATTTTTATAAGATTTATTACAAATTTAAATTAAAAAACAAAAACGCGTAATTTTTTAATTTTTTAATTATTATTTTGGCCTAATTGCGTAAATGTTTATTAACTGCCGTACTAAAGTGGTTTGAATATCTCAAGGATAATTAATCAATAGAAAATCATTCGTTGTCGTAGTTCATTCTACCTTGAAAGATCTTTTCCTAAAATTATATCAGTAATTTTATTTTTGGGACTTCAAAAGATTTGCATAATTTTGGCGTCAGTTTATAACTAAAGAAAAATATCATATGGTCAATCCATCTGTTAATGATGACGTGTTTAGCCAGTTGATCTTACCATAGACTACCCTTACCAAAAAGTCTGAAGAGGTCTTGGTGAAGTCTTTCGAGGGTCTTATGTAGTTTTAAGAGGTCTTGGTCAAGTCTTTCATTATGTCAAGAAGTCTTGGGGAAGTCTTAAAGACTCTTATAGTGTTCTTGAGGACCTCTTCAGATCAGACTAACTTTTTTCGGTAGGGGTAAGAAAGGGTTTCACCCTGGACTCAGTCTTCCACCGTAGTTTGCCAGATCTTGGTGAGGCAGTTCGCTGGCGCCTCTAGCGGTCATTAAGCCAATTATCGTAGCTGCGCAGGCGCGTTGGAAGTATTATAGATGGTGGGAAAGAAGAGCGCACCACCGAAACGTACCAGTACCGCCTCTATCGGCAATAACAGGATGCAGAGTCCAGGTTGAAACCCTTTCTTAGTAAATGACCCTACTCGGAATTGGGCCAATTTTGCAAATCTATTGAAATCCATTTGAATTTAAAGGGGAACCATGAGCTAAAACTATTTATTTTTTGAATCACCATATCAAAAGAACGTATTCTAGAATTTTTTCCACAATTTTTAGACACGCTTTTTGTGTTTAAATAAATTTCTAAAGTTGTTAAGTTTGAATATAAGCAGAAGTCGATTAAACCCTCCTTTGAAGTCCATTACTCCCGGGTCTTGTCTACCCCTCTCTGTATGGGTTAGTTTCAAAAAGCGCGATTCGTACGCCTCCTAACGGTAGATATTTTCGGAGCGGGAGTTCGTCGAGCGAATATCTCTAGCAGCCTCGGAGTTCGTCAAAAAAACGTCGTCGTTTGTGGAGAGAGAGAATTTCCAATTTTCCGTAGACAGGGGGCATGAAGTAGGACCCCTCCGATCTCGTAAAATCGTGAATTTTACCCATACAGAGAGGCGCGCTATATGGAACATTAGAGTAGTAGACTTCAAAGGAGGGTTTCATTGGCTTCTGATATAAGTGAAATATAAAATCGAACCAATCAGATATCTCTATTTATTCAGATAAGACGACGTTTTTAACAAACTCTATCGGGATAGCGATGTTGAAGGTTGAAATATAATATGATTGGCCCGAATTTATACTTATCTTACATTAAAACTTAACCAAACTTTTAGAAATTAATTTAAAATCTTAAACGTGTCTAATAATTGTGAAAACATTGTCGAATACGTTTTTTTGGTGATTCCGAAAACGAATTAAAAATCTGTTCATTTTTTAGCTCTAAGTTTCCCTTTAAACCTCAGTTAAGTAATTGACCAGTTAAAGTGAGGCTGACACGGATTTTTTAAAAACTCGTCAAATTTTGATTATAGCTTTTTATTAAATTAAGAAAATTAAAAATAAAACCCTTAAAGGGATAATGAAACCTAAAAACAAGTGATGATTTAAATAGGCCTAGTCCAACAGTAAAAAAATTAAAAAACAAATATTAAACTTAGACGAAAAATAGGCTTAGCGGGATTCATGGAGATCACCTGAACTCCCTGTATAAGGACCAATTATATTGATCGACGGCTCTTATACGGGGAATGCAGGATCTCCATGATCAATGTCATTGGTTCCTAGTCCTTATACTGGGAGTTCAGGAAATATCCATGAATCCAGCTAAGCCTATTTTGATGGAGAGTTTAATTTATTCCAAGTTTAATATTAGTTGAAATTTTTTTACTGTTGGATTAGGTCTATTTAAGGTTGCATTCTCCCTTTAAGCCTTCGAAAAAATCATGTCAGCTTCACTTTAATCGCGTCTTGTTCGAATTTGTGTCGCTATTGACATGTTTATTGGTTAATTTATCATATTGGACCGGCTTTTTTTCTGTTAATCCGATTGGTCAACGCGTATATATATAGGGAATTGTACCGAACGCTAGTTCCGGTAACGTTGCGATCCCGCTGGCCAATGGCAACATCCTAAAGGTACCGGTGGAAAGATTCAAAGAGGACCAAGACCAATCTAATATCAACATAACCGAGCAATTGTCCAAAACTCAACTATGGCAGAGTATCGATCAGCAAGTGCAGATTACCCCAAAATCTCAGCCGAAAACAACAACAATCTCTGTACCAATACCCGCCAGGTCGGAAATTAATCTTATTATTTAATTTTAATTATCATTAATTAATTAAGCCATGATATTCGAAATTTATAAATCGGTTAAATTAAAAAAAAAATCAAATTTATATTTTAAATATCCGTACTTCTCAGTGCTCCCTACTCAAGCACCATTTGACCTTTCGTCTAAGGGTCAGTCAAACGCCAATTTTACACGTACTAAATATTACCAGAAGCCGATGAAACCCTCCTTTGAAGTCTATTACTCCCCTGGTCTTGTCTACCCCTCTCTGTATGGGTTAGTTTCAAAAAGCGCGATTCGTACGCCTCCTAACGGTTGATATTTTCGGAGCGGGAGTTCGTCGAGCGAATATCTCTAGCAGCCTTGGAGTTCGTTAAAAAAAACGTCGTCGTTTGTGGAGAGAGAGAATTTCCAATTTTCCGTAGACAGGGAGCATGAAGTAGGACCCCTTCTAACTCGTAAAATTGGGAATTTTACCCATACAGAGAGGAGCGCTATATCGAACATTAGAGTAGTAGACTTCAAAGGAGGGTTTCATCTACTTCTGATATTACAGTAGTGAAAATCAATTTGAATTTTTGCATGTAGAAAAATATACTCTGTAGTGTTCGGTTGAAAATTTGAAACGAGAGTTTTTCTAAGGGAACGTTGAAAGTTACTTTTTTTGGGGTTATCCCATAAATGTCGTGTACAGATAAACTTAAATTTTATCTAATGTTTATAATCATAATTGGGGGTCAAGTTTACCATAAATAAATCTAAGGGCTTCCACTTCCACCTAAAATGCCTCGAAATAAAAATGAAATTATAGTAACCTATAAAGGGGTCAAACACAAAATAGGTAAATATATAAAATGGCTTGTTCAACTTGTTTCTCTGACGTCACTGCCAACGTCATCTGCCTTTTAGTGCCATAAATATTCCGTTAAACTCAATGAATCAAAACAGAAACATTTTTGAAATTCAAAACGTGTCAAAATAGAAAACCATTTAAATTTTTTAATCAGTATTGTTTATGAGGTGTTTATTTATTTATTCTTAATTGTTATACTCGTGTTTTTATTTTGGTGCTAAATAATCGCCGAACATAATATTGCCAAATTTGTATTAGTACTTAATATAATTAGAGCTCGGAATTCGTAAAATATTTATTAATTGAATCAAATCTATTTAATTCTGATGATTAAAAATAGACTATTTTTCATTCGAGTTAACTTATTCGAAGATAAAGTAAAAGACGTAATCCATATCCGTTTTTATCCAAAAATGGCCTTATCTTAGAATATTATCCGCGTTATACGTTCGGATAAAAAAATTCTAATTTATTTTCGTGAAAACTAATGAATATAAAAGATTAATTAAAATCTTAGTTTCGTTGTTTTATTTATATTCTTCAAATTATAAGTCAATTAGAAATATTTTTATTATATATTAGACTAATTCTGGAAATGTGAATTTTCTTATCCATCATTATACGTTTGAATACGAGTAATTTGTTCGTAGATAAAGCGCCAAATTCTTATCTTCGGGTAAATCTTATACATTTAACAATTATACGAATATACAGATTTAATTTTTTAGTTACAAACAATTTATCCGAAAATAAAATATCTGAAAATATACGAATAACAGAAGATAATGGATATCTAATTCCGAGCTCTGAATATAATGTACCTAAAGGTCAATTTTAAAATTAGCCACAACAAAAGCAAAAAAAACAAAACAATCTCTCTCCTTACAACGTTAAATTAATTTAATTTATTTAATTTAAACTTAATTTTATTATTTTCTTTTACATTTTCTATGTAATTGTTTTTAAAAATAAAATATATATTTAACTTAAAATTCTTTTGTTTTGTGTGCATATTGAACTCATACAAGATTACTAACCTATTAATAACGAACTAATATGGCTTCCTTTTTAAAATATTAAATATTATTACTAATAATTAATAGTAAAAATAATAGGGAGAGAAGGTTGTGTTTTTTAATTATTGTTAAACTTTAAAGGGAAAATTCAACCTAATAACAAGTGATTTTTATTGATTCCTTATCGTTTAAATATGCCTGATTTATTTAATAAAAAGTTTACAAAACAAATATTAAACTAGAAATAAATTTAAAACTTATCAGAAAAATAGGCTTAGCGGGATTCATGGAAATTAGCTGAATTGCCTCCGTTTAAGGTCTCGCGACCAATGAGCAAACCCGTCGTTCACGAGACTTACAATCGCGTTCGATTGGTCGCTAGTCCTCATCTCCATGAATCCCGCTAAGCCTATTTTCCGAGTAAGTTTTAAATTTATTTCTAGATTAATAGTTGTTCGTAATTTTTTTGACTAGTGGATTAAGCCTATTTAAACGATAACGAATTACTTGCTGTTAGGTTGCATTCTCCCTTTAAGAAGGCCCCAACATTTTTAAGGCGAAATTTTTAATTAGTTTAATAAAATTAACACGAATATTAATTGTTTAAGTAACTAATAAATTTAACTAGAAAATCGATAAATCGGTTTCAATATTTTGTCAAACTAATCGCTTTCAAAAATTATTTAAAAACTCCATTACGTCGTCCGCTAATCTAATGTTTTCTCGATGCCCCAAAGATCATATAGAGTTAGAACTTTTAAATCAAATGTTTTAAGCCCCTATTTGCTTTTCCATCAAAGCCTGAGTTTAACCTACTCATTGGGAAGTTTTAACCCTAGCTTGACCTTCCTTGACCCCCCCCCCCCCCCCGAATTGAAACCGGTCAAACGCTGAGAGTAGAAAACACTGAGAAGTCAAATTTATTTCGTAATTATTAATTAATAGCTGAACGATTGATTTGGGTCGAAATGATCGAATTTCATATGATCGATTGAGTTAAAAAACTAACCTAACCTAACCTAAATATTTCGATCATTTAATCCAAAAAACTGGTTTCGATCACTTAAAAGTCGATCAATTGGGACGATACCGAACGGTTACGGTTTATTTTGGCTTTTTAAAGGGAGAATGCAACCTAACAACAAGTGATTTTTTTATCAATTCCTTATTGTTTAAATAGGCCTAATCCACCAGTGAAAAAAATTTACAAACAAATACTAAACTAGAAATAAATTTAAAACTTACCCGGAAAATAGGCTTAGCGGGATTCATGGAGATTTTAATTTCCTCGCGTATAAGGTCTAGCGTGGAGACCTCGCTTGAACGATGGCCCATTCTCATTGGTCGCTAGACCTTACACGGAGGCAATTCAGGTGATCTCCATGAATCTCGCTAAGCCTATTTTCCGGGTAAGTTTTAAATTTATTTCTAGTTTAATATTTGTTTTGTAAACTTTTTATTGGTGGATTAGGCCTATTTAAATGATAAGGAATCGATAAAAATCGATTTTTATTAGGTTGCATTCTCCCTTTAAAGGGTTACAACCACAGGTTTTTTATTTATTTTTTTAAAGTGCTAATGAAAATACTTAATTTATAATTAAAATGAACAGCAAAAAGAAGAAAAGAGGAAGTAAGAAAGACGCGATGAATGACGAAGAACGGAAAAGGTTATCGACGATGGCGGAAGATGAGGAAGACGAAGATGACTGCGGCATCACTATCCAAATCGATGAACCCACACCAAACCCTTCCGCCCAACCTTCGCCAAGCGACACCAGAAGACGATCGAAATCAATCTCCTCCAATGGCAGTCATAACGAAACCTCCGTATGACCCGTAGCCCCACCCTTACCACCACCTTCATTAATTTAATAATTAACGCAACTTTAAATAATTCAATAGAATAATTAACTAGGCCTAAAATAAAAAAAATAATTAACGTCAAAAAAAAATGGCTTCACTTAAGATTAAGGTACCGATTCCATACATTAACCACACTCAGCGACTCGTATCAAAGCAACTGTAACGCATTTTATACAGAGGTGGCATCTCCGGTACCCGTCCCTGAACGCCGAGCCTATTAACATTGCATTTCGGTTCAATTTCTAAATGAATTAATGGAACAAGGTCCCCCCCCCCCCCCTCAACAAGTAGTAATATTTATACAACTACCAAAGCTAGATTACGCCCAAACTTTTGAAAATCATCTTGACCTTCAAACCGACCCCCAAAACCTAGAATCTCTTACAATTTTTCATAAATCCTCCCCCCTCCAACTATTACGGCCTTGAACCCTGAACCCTAATTGCTGAAGGTTAATAAGCCTTGGCTTGGTTGAGTTTTAACCATCTTTTGTGTGAGAAATATTCCATTTCTTTAGAATCATTTTAAATAAACTTTTCTCCAATCACAACCCACGTTTATATCACGTGACCATAAATATAATTATCAGATACATCCAAGTATGACAGAATTTTCTTCTCCATAAATTATTAGTGTTTTTATGAAGAAAATACACCTGTTCAACTATTTTAAGTGAATAATAAGATATTTTGTTACCGTAAAATAAAAATTGATTTTTTATAACGGGGATTTACAACCTTTTTAAGAATATAACTGAATTAATAATTTAAGCTATTTAAAGCTAAGTTATTTTGGTAAAATTTCAGTCTTAAAAAAGGTTAGTTTTGATAAGAAAAATAAAAAAATTGGTACCATCTAAACTAAATATTGTTAATTTTTACAAGCTTAGAATGGGTTTAATTCGCTAACAAAATGATCGAGATTTAGGTGTGTTTTAAGGTTGCAAATGAGATTGAAAACAAAAATTCGAATATTGAAAATGGATCTCGTAATTAAAACTTTGGAAAATAATCTGTCATAATTTGATTGTATTAATTTTAATTTATTTATGGTTTAACTTAAATTTAATTTATGGAATTCGGTACTTTTAACCTCCGACCTTTATCACCTTTATAATAAAAAATACGCGATATAATATAGGAAACAAAATAAAATTAAATATTACCACGTATTTAGATACGTTGAAACTTTTATATTTTAAACTAAAATTAAAAATTAAAGTTAATCGCGTTTATTTATTTTTAAATCGCTTTGGAAGTAGTAATAATAATAATAAGTTTTAAGTAGTGTAGTTAGAGACTACATAAAACTACTTCGTGTTGTGTTTAATTTAATTAAAAACTTAATTAAATTAGTTACGGTAAACTCGAATTTTAGTTTCAAAAGTATGATATACATATATTTTACTAAATGTTGAATATTTCGATAAATTCATAAAAAATATCCCAAAAATCCCACTACGATACGACTTAAGACTGTTTTTTAAAATTTAAATTAAAAAACAAAACAAAAAAGTTAATTGTGAGCTAAAATTTTAATGGTTATAAATAATATATGTATTTTTTTTTTTTTTTTGCTAAATATACGGAAGCATTTATTTTAAAAATTTCCAATTTTAATTTAACTTGACCTTAATTGTAACGTACCGTAAGTAATTACATTTAAATTTATTCACAACATTAAATGTAATCCACCATTAATTCGTTATAGCAGAGGTATATAATAACCCCTTCGGGGGGGAAGTATGAAAGGTAGGCAAAATCGACGAACAACGAGTGCCCGGCGTAAATCGCGGCGGATCGACACACCGCTTTACTCCCAAAAAATAGTTACACCATTTTGAACCTCACTAAATTTTCCCTACGCACACTTCCGGAACTCGCGAGCCGAAGTCAACCTTCGACTCCATTTTAACAGACAGTCTGACTCCCGAGACAGGAAGTTCTAAACACAAATCGAGCCGTCTTGTTTATACAAAGACCATTTACTAGAGTAGCGACATTGAGAAGTCCAGCGCGAGCTAGTGGCCTAGATAGTCAGCAGCGGGCTCTTGTTGTTCGTTATTTTTAGCATTGGTAGTATAGGGGCTTTCATACTTCCCCCCGAAAGGGGTTATTATATACCTCTGGTTATAGTAAGGTTGCCACTATATGTATATATATTTGTAATCAAATTTTAAGGATCTTTACGAAACTGCTACTCAATTTCCATTTGTAGATCATCAAAAATCCGTAACAGCCCGACTTTAAAGAAATTCTAACAATATAATAATGAACTAAAAACCTACCGACAATGAGAGTTAAGCCTAACACGAATTTAAAATCTTCCTAATGTCACGTGGTACACGCACTAAGCCTAAATATAATTTAAAACAGACTTAAGTGGCGCCATCTGATCGTGATGTTATTAAAAAAAAACTACTAAATAATGTAGTAAATATATTTATATTTTGAATCAAAGAGGTTTTTTCCTCTCATATAAATAAAACAAACGCGTTTAATTTTTCAATCTCTAATCCCTTTTTAAGCCAAACATATTTTAGCTCGCATGTTGACTTTAAAACAATTGAGTATGAAAGTTGAAATGGTCAAAAGTTATATACCATATGAATTAACACAGTTTTAGCTATCGTAACTTAAACTAAAATTGATGATCTTGAATAAATATTTGCACGGAAGTAAACAAAGCCAAATAACACGATGTAAATATTGAAAAAAAAAAAAGAACTGTAATTATGGAAGAAACCCCCCCCCCCCAATAAAAGATAATCCTAAACTTCGCCAAAACTAATAAAAACTTAATTAAGGGCCACACACTAATTTAAATAAGAGAAACAGTACCCGTATGTATTATATAATCAATGTTAAAATTTAAATAATTATAATTTAAAATAATAATAATAAATTTAATTTAAACTTCATCCCATTTTAAATAATTAGCAGCCAATTAAATTCCACAGAACCAAAGACAAATATAAATTACGTTCCTTATTAATTATTAGGCGCGAAATAAAATTAATTACCTCAAAATATTTTAATTTTAATTTCTATAAATTTTGAGTAATATTTTTTTTGTTTTTTAATTTGGGGTCCAAATGTTAATTAAATTTAAACTATCCTAACCGTGTAAAAATAAATATTTTAATTAACCTCTATTAAAATTAAATGTTGTTATTGATATAATTAAACATCATTTAATTTTTAAATGTCAAATATTATAGATTAATTAAAATTAAAATGTAAACATGCGTAGATCTAATTACGTTGGTTGAAATGTATTAGAATAAATTAATTTTTAATAATTAAACTAATCTCTGCGTGGTTAATGCATTTAAATTTTTGTGACCTAATTTTACTGACTTAAGTTAATTAAAATAAGAAATAATTTGCTATAAATATATAATTTGAATGGTTGTCTATATATTAATCGAAATTAAAATTAATTTCTCAATTTATCAAGCCATATAGAGGTATAAAAATGATATGTAAATTTTTGAAGGTAGAACAATTTTTGATTATGCTAATAAAAAGTGATTTTTTTTTTTTTTTTGTGTTCTGTAAATCTAAATGATCCCAATGTTGAGTTAAAATAACTCATTTCAGGGACACATATCTTGGAAAATTAAAATTATAGATAAAAGATTCGAATGTTAATTAGTTTTTCAAAATTAGACTTAATTACATCAAATCTGACCAAGATTTAAAAAAAATTACCAATTTTTAAAATAATGGACTATTTTTTAACAAAATATTACTAATAAACTATGAAAGTTTATGATCTAAAAATTGGCAAATTCATTGCTAATGAACTATATTTCATAACGCAAAACTTCCCACGCAAATCGCGTGATTAGATACAAAGATATTAAACATTATCTTAATCATTAAATTAAATACCCAACAGAAAATCAAAAATTTAACACAAATAATATGAATGCGTGTAACTTTGTTAATTCTTGGTCGATTTCCATCTAATTAGTCTTATTTTAAAGCCCTAATTATACGGAATTTGAATACGTAATTATCAAAATTAATAATTTCCCGAGAAATTTGTTAATTAAATTACCCCCCCCCCCCCCCCGCGATTATAAAAATAAACATTATCGTAAAACAAGAACAGATAATAATAATAATAATAATGTGTCAATACGTAATCCCCAAGATGTCTGAACATAAATATATTCAATTACAATCATGAAATGAATCAAAATCTCAATAGAAATATTGGTTTCATAATGTATTTTAGATTCTTTCTAAGGCTGTAAATGACATATATATATTTCCAATACAAATGTGTAAGAAATAGATGAAAAAATTTTAAATGTGAAAATAAATTAAAATATGAAAGTGATGTAAAGTTTTTAGAAACAAAAAACACGATTTACCGACGTTTAGATATTATAATTAAAAATGAAAAAAATTATGATGGTATTTTTGAAGTTTTCACGTAAAAAAAAAATCCATAAGAAAAAAATACTTTTTGTGAAAAAAAAAAAAAAAAAAAAAAAAAAAAAATTAAAAAAAAATGGAAATTTTGGACCGCCAGATAAAAATTTGTAATGAAATGGGTGAGATGACGTCATAACGAAAAAGATGTATGGTAGAACTACGAGTGGGCGGCAAAATTTTAAACAAAATTAGGCCGAGATATATCTTGCTCAGTCATTAAAAGCAATCTCATTGCAATACTTCGTTTTCGATTATTTGAATTTTTACGGTACTCGCCGAATATAGTCGGTGTGATAGAGTTATGTCTAAGTTTCACCTATTTTACAGGGAAAATGCCTTAATCTCATATTCCCCCAGTTGTCAACAATACCTGATAATTCCAGGTTAATTAAGGCGAACAACAAATCGTCAAACCCCAAATTACTGACATACAGATTTCAAGAAAGTGGTTAGGCCTAACTCCTCGATGATTTTACCCTTATAGTGTCCGACCCCTCGACCCTAGGTAGTCGTTAATTGTAATAAATAAAAATCAAATATAATGATTCTATAGATTTGGCAGCGATTTAAATTTACCTAAATAACGCTCCCCTTTTAACTAAATTTTAACATATTAGACAAGGCAAAAATATAAACTCACCGAAAAATCCTAGAAGTTGGTGGTAGATTAGAAGGGACGTCTTCATATTAGTCCAAGATGGTAGCGGCTTAATACACCATACGCGCACTTTGTTTGGTTTGAATTACGTGGAGGTTAATTACGAACCAGTAGTTTATCACGTGAGCAGGCACGACTGGAATCGCCAACAAAAGGGAAAATTAAACGCGAATAGCTTTTTCAGTTTAGCTCTCACTCCGACCCGTACATATCGTCTTCATTCTCACCCCGACCGAAAGGAAAATGGAACATTCCTAACGGATTTACCGGGATTTCCCGCCTATTTTACGTTGCGTCCCCTTCCTTTTTTACGTTGAAGTTCTTGATTTTATGAATATTTCTATTTATCGAGTTATTTAATACAAAATACGCTAACCTTTAATATCTTTTCCTTTGTTCTTAACTTGCCATTGTCGCGCCAAACAAACATAATAATACACAAATGACACGCGGTAAAAAAACAGCCACAACTTCGCCGGCCACTTTGCGGGCCCTCTCTCTATGAACTCCGTGAATAATTTTCGAGATGAAAAATCTGTTGCGTTTTGCCAATGCGGCTCCGTGATTGGCTGAAACTTTTCTAAGCGCTGAAGGGAGATGGGGAGGGATAGAAATAGCCTTGTAAGATTCCGAAAGAAAAGGAAGGGCGCGCAGTTAGACCTAGGGATTCCGCGGTTCCCTTTTTAAATCGCGAAGGGGGTAAGGTCTAGAAATGAAACCAAATTCTCTCTGGTGGGAAACACGAATGCTCTATTTAATTAGGCATATTTTCGTCAATTTTGGTCTATTTCAAAATAAATTAATTCATTTTGAATTAAAATCATACAATTCCCGGGAGCAGACGATAACTTAAAATTGAAGTTACTCTGAAATTTTCCCTATTTTGTTTTCACCAAGTTTAAACCTCAAGTAATACTAACATTACTGACACCCGAGGTATATAATAACCCCCTTCGGGGGGAAGTATGAAAGGTAGGCAAAATCGACGAACAACAAGTGCCCGGCGTAAATCGCGGCGGATCGACACACCTCTTTACTCCCAAAAAATAGTTACACCATTTTGAGCCTCACTAAATTTTCCCTACGCACACTTCCGGAACTTGCGAGCTGAAGTCAACCTTCGACTCCATTTTAACAGACAGGAAGTTCTAAACACAAATCGAGCCGTCTTGTTTATATAAAGACCATTTACTAGAGTAGCGACATTGAGAAGTCCAGCGCGAGCTAGTGGCCTAGATAGTCAGCAGCGGGCTCTTGTTGTTCATGATTTTTAGCATTGGGGCTTTCATACTTCCCCCCGAAGGGAGTTATTATATACCTCTGCTGACACGGAATCTTCGGTGCCAATAACAATAGTTACTTACTGACACGACCACTAAGGCTTAATAACCTAGGACATAAAGTGCAGGATACATTACCAGTAAATTCTGCCACAGAATTCCTCCATAACTCTGCTAAAACTGCGAAAAAATGTAATAATTTAAAATATTGACGAATCAAATTTCCCACCGCTTTCTCCTTAATGACGCGCAGAAAAAAGGAACAATTTTGAAGTTAAAAGAAAATAGAGGGTGGAGGTTTCCTTGGGACACAATTAGCTAATTCCAATCTCCAAGACTATGGGGACGACTAGACAAAGATGCCCATGAGGAAGTTAACCCAAGTCCGCAGTCTAAGACCTGACCTACAAAATATCTTCGAGAACTATGAGCAGACACACATACACGTTAAAATAAACAGACAGACGGATATTCGTTGCAAAACCTTCCCGTGTAGAAGTAAATATTAGCCCAAATTTTATTATTAATTTTTATTATTCACAAAACAAAATATTACGCTTATTTTGAAGACTAATTAAGAAGCTCGTTATAGTATTTCTAAACTCTACATCGATGGGGGACTCGAATATTAAAAAAAATGATCGCTTTTAGAAGTACTAGAAATATTATTAGTAAAAAATTTGGTATAAATTATCGAGCTCGATTTTCAAATGGTTTTAAACTTGTTTTGGTCGGAACCATAAATCCCTTCTTATAATTCAAAAGCGCGATTTTGTAGTTCATAAATTAATACTGTTAAAATCGTTTGAAATTGTCCTTGATTTGACCTTCAATTTAGTCCAATTTTGTCGTCATTGGTCTCAAACGCGCGTACGAACAAGTTCCCGAGTGGTATAATAACCTTTGAACCCGTTTTTCAAATAGGAATTATTACCCCTTTTAAGGTTAGAAATCGGAATTAACAAAGACGCACGGCCGACGCGTCCACAGTTGGTTTTACCTAATGGTACTTAAATTAATAGAGCGCGAAGAATTGGGTAACAAGTAGTCATCGGCGTCCAGTTCTTCTTGGTAAGGGTCCCCGCCACCACAGCGAATAGAACCTATTTGCCGATAAGGACAGTTGGCCACTAATAAGTTAAAGACGTCGGGAAAACGTAGTCTCTCTCGGGCCTCGGTTCGCCAACATCCGGCCATAATACTGCTGATAAAAGGTGGACAGTCGTCCGGAGGAGAAAGCAAGACTCCTTGTAAGATTAGTTTGATAACGTCCTCGTTCGAGTGTCCGTAGTATGGTTGTTTGCCGTACGTGAATATTTCCCATAAGACAACTCCGTACGACCAAACGTCAGATTCGAGAGTGAATTTGCCGTACATGATACTTTCCGGGGCCATCCAACGAACCGGAAGTAGACGAGATCCACCGATCTGATAAAAATACGGGCTTAAGTTGATACCAATTGATGTAATTGCAACGCTTTCGTCACCGCGTCATGACATTCGTTAGACAATATTAAAATTAGTTTCGAATACACGTTTTTAAACGTATGAGATACCTATAAGGGTCAGCAACCAATGAGCAAAGGCCCTTCGTGCGACTTCGAATAACATCCATCAATAAATTCAAACGAATATTAAACTAGAAATAAATTTAAAAGTTAACCCTAAAAATAGGCTTAGCTGGATTCATTATGTTACTGAATTTCTTCTACAATGAAGGGTCATCGACCAATGAGCAAAGAGTGGTCGTTTAGGCGATATCTCCACGAGACTTCTAATAACATTCGATTGGTAACTGACCCTTTAACGCGAAGAAATTCAGCTGATCACCATGAATCCAGCTAAGCCTATTTTCCGAGTAAGTTTTAAATATATATCTAGTTTAATATTTGTTTGTAATTTTTGTTAGGTTGCATTCTCCCTTTAATCTAAAGTTCCCTACCAACATATCTGTTATAACAAAATATTCCATTTTATACTTGGGAGGGGGGAGGGGGGGGTCATTCAATTAATCGTTTTTGCGTCCATGACTGACTCGCATCAATCTGATTCTAATTACTTATTTCCTAGAAGGTTTTATCTGCCAGGTTTATTTACTTTTAAGACAGACTCAATTTTTTTTTTTTTTTTTTTTTTTTTTCTCTCAGTCTCTAGGTTTTTGATTTGTCGGTCACGGTGACCCGGTGTTTGATTTCTCATTTGAGAGAACCCTGGTGTCCTTTTTGTATTTCCACTGGGAATTGACAACATATTAAGATAGATCCTATACATAGGTACTAGTGATATTATCCGGTGGGCGATTTTATCGGCCGAAAAACTCCAATTTCGCGCTCCGTTAGTTTCGAAAGACACGTCACTAAACATCGCTCTTTTTGGCGATACCAATCCGACGTTATTAACAAAAACAAACAACTTACCCCTCCTATTAAATTTCATAGCCTATATCTAGACCTTTATTTAAAAAATCCTTTATTTATAAATCCTTATTAAAACCAGGGCGACGTCTTACAACGGTCTACCCCCATTTCGCCCAATTTATTTTCGCCCAATTTCATTTCGCCCAATTCCCATTTCGCCCAGTTTCTTTTCGCACAATTTCATTTCGCCCAATTCGCATTTCGCCCAATTTCTTTTCGCCCAATTCCCATTTCGCCCAATTTCTTTTCGCCCAAATCCCATTTCGCCCAACCTCATTTGGCCCAATTTCTTTTCGCCCAATTTCTTTTCGCCCAATTCCCATTTGGCCTAATGCCTTCTCGCCCAATCTCGTTTCGCCCAATTTTGATTTGGACCAATCTCATTTTGCCCAAGTCACATTTTTCCACTTTTTTCCCCCCAACCTAACCTAACCTAACCTAACCTAACCTAACCTAAATTAAATAAAAGTCACTTTTTTGGCCTACTAAGACTTTAAATTTTAAAAGATTTAAGCTTTAATCGTTTTAGGCGAAAAGGGAAGAGAAATTTTTGGGTTGGGCGAAATGGGAATAGATAATTCTAGGCTAACTGATAAAACGATTGGGCAAATTGGGATTGGGCGAATTGAGAAAAGGAATTTTTAGTTTGGGCAAAATGGGAAGAGATAATTTAGGGCCAAATGATAAAGCGATTGGGCAAAGTAGGATTGGGCGAAATGGGAATAGATAATTTTGGGCAAAAATGCCTTGGGCGAAATGGGAATAGATCATTTTGGGCGAAATATTTTGGGCGAAATGGGGACATACCCTTACAACATCATATCCTTCTACCTAAAGGTCAGAGTTTGGTTGAATACAAAGGCCCAGGAAGCCCAGTCATTTTCAATAGTTGCAATCATAAAAGAGGAGGAGCTTACTTAGGCAATGTTGCCGTCGACGTCATCAGCTACGTCATAGCTTGTAAATCTCAGCGCTCGTGAGCACCGAGCATTTCTTAAGCTTAATTTTTCTGTATTCAAAGGTCGGGTCTCTCCCAAATGACTTCTGAGCCCTCTGACCTCTAGCGTTTTATGAAAACGGAAACTACTGCCCCGTATAACCTTAACGCCACGTGATTTCGTGACGTAGTTAGCAACATTCGAACAAGAAGTCGCACCCACAAGTTCTTTTATAATATCAACAATTCAGGGAATGAATTTATTAAATTTCGAAAGGGGGAATTTAAGATTTTGGTGTTCTATAAAACTCCTAGTAACGAATAGTAATAACGTTACTTACTTTGTAGTAATCGCAGGTGTAAATGTCTCTGGACATTCCAAAATCAGATATTTTGACCATGAGATTAGCGCCAACCAAACAGTTGCGACAGGCCAAGTCGCGATGGACAAAATGTTGAGCCGATAAGTAAACCATTCCGCTCGCGATCTGAGTCGCTAACCAGATCAAATCAGCCTATAAATTGATAAGAAAAGAAAATTAATTAATTTAAAATAAATTCAAAATCTGTTCCATTGTTAGCTCCAAGTTTGACTTTAACGGTTAATCTGGAATTTCGTACCATTTCTAGCCGACAAAATCTTTCGCAATCTTCGTCAGTTCTTAAAATAGGAGGTTTTCCCAACCAACTGTTGTTTTTTCTTAATAATTCGGCTAAATCTCCCAATTCCATGAATTCAAAAACCATCCAAGGCGTCATGGCGGCGTCTAAATGAGACCAGGTAGAAAATGTAATAGTCGTATACGTGAATAATCACTATTTCCATATTTTAGATTCGAGATATTTCACGTTAAAATGAAATTAAGGTGCTTAGCGCGAGATAAATTTGACCAGACCCGAATTGAGTCCGGTTTCGTGTATACATTATCAAAACTAACAACAAAGATACGCGTGGTAATTCTCTGTTAATTATCAAAACTGTATAATTAGATTCGAAGAAATATCAGATTTATTGCAAGAGTCAATTGCTGACTCCAATCGTGAGAGTTCGTCTTGCGTGATTCGAAAGAGATGTTTATTAGCAGAAGCCGATGAAACCCTCCTTTGAAGTCTATTACTCCCGGGTCTTGTCTACCCCTCTCTGTATGGGTTATTCTCAAAAGGCGCGATCCGTACGCCTCCTAACGGTAGATGTTTTCGGAGCGGGAGCTCGTCGAGCGAATATCTCTAGCAGCCTCGGAGTTCGTCCGAAAAACGTCGTCGTTTGTGGAGAGAGAGAATTTCCAATTTTCCGTAGACAGGGGGGCATGAAGTAGGACCCCTCCGATCTCGTAAAATCGTGAATTTTACCCATACAGAGAGGAGCGCCTTATGGAACATTGGAGTAGTAGACTTCAAAGGAGGGTTTCATCTACTTCTGCTGACACCAATCGTGAGAGTTCGTCTTGCGTGAATCGAAAGAGATGTTTATTAGAAATAGCGCTCGATTTAAAGGAAGGGTGAAGAGGAAAATCAAGTGTTTTTTATCGATTTTTGTACTAATTATAAGACATCCGCGCAATTAATCATCCGGGAAATATATTCCAATGATTTTAAAAATCAAATTCAGATTTCACTGTACTTTTAAATTGACCCCCTTCAAGTTCAACCAATCACGTTACACCTCGCCTCCCATTGAACGCGATTTATTGTGCATGATTATAGGACGAGATGTGATAAATAACGCGCGCTGGAAGGCAAGACCTTACGCGATTGGTAGGAGGGTGTCAATTTTAAAGAACAGTGAAATCTGAATCTATTTTGTTTTTTAAATACATTGTCAGGATATATTTTCCGAAGGATTAACTACGCGGATAGCTCTTATAATTAAGCACAAGAATCAATTAAAAAACACTTGATTTTAAATTTCACCCTCCCTCTAAAACGTTTGCAGACAACCCAGATATTATCGACAAAGCAACTTTCAAAATTAATCAAAAAGTTTCGAGAAATCTTAAATTATTTTCGCTTGGTATATTCTAATCAAAGGAACTAGAAAATTTAATTCTAGCGTAAGAAATCTAAAAAAGAAATTAAAAAAAAAAAATCGGACACCCTGAAAAATATCAAGAAAATATGAACTACAGATTTAAAGGGATAATGCAACCTAACAAAAAAAAGGCCTAATCCACTAGTGAAAAAATTTATTAACAAATTTTGAGCTAGAAATAAATTTAAAACAAACCCATAAAATTGGCTTAGCGGGATTCATGGAGATAAGGTCTAGCGACCAATCGAACGCGATTGTAAGTCTAGCGGAGATCTCGCGTGAACGACGGGCCTTTGCTCATTGGTCGCTAGACCTTAAGGGATCTCCATGAATCCCGCTAAGCCTATTTTCCGGGTAAGTTTTAAATTTATTTCTAGTTTAATATTTGTTTTGTAAACTTTTTACAGTTGGATTAGGCCTATTTAAACGATAAGGAATCGATAAAAAAAATCACTTGTTTTTAGGTTGCATTCTCCCTTTAAAATAAAACCTTGATTTAAGCCTCAAATTTGTTTTGGGCCAAAAATTCGATTCTAGACCAAAAAAATCTTATTATTTAATCTACGGCTATATATAAAACTCTTCGCGGATTCTTGTAAAATATATTTTACGATAAACAAAATTGATTTCTTGCTTAAAGGAAGACTATTGAAGGAAAATTTAATTAGGGTGTTTTTAGTAATTAAACGGAAATCTGACGCTTTTTTTGAAATTATATAGAAATTGAAATAGAATGCGAGTAAAATATAACGAGCATAACGAGCGTAGAAAATTGTAAAAAAGGTCTCCAATTTTTGGTGAATCTTGATATTTGGCAATTGCGGTAGGCCAAAAGGGTTTGGGAACTTTCGCAGTTTAATGAAACTTTACCTTAAGAAAGAGACTAATCCCTATCGATTGGGAGATAAGCCAGAAAAGATCGCGAATTTAATGGTATCTATTTTTGGCCGCTAGTTGGCTTCCTTATAGACCGCCGTTAGATTTATAACAGGGTCAACCTTTATTTGATACCAAAAAAACTCGTTAAAGGACCGCCATGAATAAAACTTTTTCTTCCAATAAAGGAATTTACCCGGATATTAAGTTCGCGACACTCTTAAAATGTTCTTAGATATATTTTAACTTTTGAATTAAATCATTAAGTTTGGTTAAATAAGTCTCAATTTCCTCGAAGAGGTAAAGTTTGACCAATCAGATTTTAGCCCAGTAACATTCGAGAGCGCGCTGACACTGGGTGCAAATTTAGATATTAGCTGTGCCAGTTAAAATATAAGCTAAATTAACTGGATCAGTTTAAATATTATTTCAGGGTGACCACTGAAAATTTGAAAATCCTATATAGGAAATTTCTTTGCGAAATATAGGAAAATATAGGAAGAATTTTAAGTAAAATATAGGATAAAATAGGAAGAAATAAGTGTAAAATATATGATAAAATAGGAAAATAATTAATTAAAAGTAGGAACCAGTAAATAAAAAATGAGAGTTGACTATCACGGGGTGGCAGTTTTGATCATGGGTTCTATGGGGTGGTAATGTTAATTTTCCTTCGACGGACATTTCCCCGGATATTCTCCCGGCAATTGAAAGGCGGTATAGCCGCAGACCTATGCCAGCGACACCCCGCAAAGGGGTGTGATAAGACGCCGCTGTTTCGGAAGCTCACAGCGGCAGATAAGAAATCGTGAATATCGGGGTGGTAGTTTTTGTTTTGGGTGCTATGGAGTGGCAATGCTAATTTGGCTTCGACGGGTAAGAGCGCCGATTTAACGTCGGGTAGAGAAGAGCGTTCACCCCGTGGAGAGCTACCCTTGGTTCTACGTATAGAGGGTGTGATAAGACGCCGTAGTTTCGGAAGCTTACAACGGCAGATAAGAAATCTGGAATATCACTAGTTCCAAATGCTTATCAGCGTTCGAGTTCGGTGTTTATCTTTTGAAATAGAGCTAATAGGGAAAGAAGGCTGCTATGATTAAACGAATTATTTATCCTTAAAGTCTTAAAACAGAGGAGAGAGCGAAAGGGTGGCATCCCGCGACACGTTGGAAATTAACCGCGCGCCTTATAAATTAGAATCGGTAGATTTCGACGGGAAAACGGAAACATTTCAATCTGAAAATCTTAATAGGCTTAACCGTTAATAAGTTTTAGGCTTATACAACAGGAGATGGGTGATGTTTTCAAGAGGTAATGTAAACAAGCGGTTAACCCGAAAGAAAACATTTGGTAGTATAAAAAGAAATATACCATTTAGTTTTTGCTAATGTTAATTTTAATTCGATGGGTAAGAGCGCTGATTTGACACCGGCTATAGGAATATGTTTTCACCGCAGAGAGCGGTTCGACGGGTAGTGGCTCCGATAAGACATCGGAATTTTAAGAGTTCACGCAGGTTGATAAGGAATCGATCATACCGCTGGTTCCAAATGCCAGACAAGACCGAGTTCTGCGTTTATCTTTTGAAATAGAGCTAATAGGAGGAAGGGCTGTTATCTCTATTATTCACACTTAAAACAGAAGAAAAGGTGAGGGTGTCATCCCGCGCATCCCGCGACGCGTCGAAAATTAACCGCGCGTGTTATAAATTTGAATCGTGCGCCCCAGCGACTTCCACCCATTGTTACCAGCCCTCCAATTAAACATATAATTAAGGTAAGATGGGGTGGGTGTTATAGGGAGACAATGTTTATTTGACTTTGACGGGCTACAGTAGGTTTAACGGCTAATATTCTTTTAAAATTCACCAACGTGGGTGTTAGAGGGTGGTGATGTTAAACTCTCTCGATATTTCACACGTAAACTTGAAATTGTTGCAATTCCTCAGGCTAAAACAGAACTAAAATTCAAATCGATTTTTGTAAAGGAGCTAAACTTTTTAATAATATTAATCCGTCAAGCATAATGACACTTACTCTTTTTATTAACTAATCAACCAAAAGCCTTGTAAAAACTAACTTTGAACAATTAAGAGGCATAAAAGTCGCTTGCGACTTAGCCTCCCCGAAAATGTACCAATTTTTTAGAGTAGACAATAAAGATATATTATTATTATTATTATTTGAATTAACCAACTTGTGAAAAACTTCCGTTTACCGCAGACGCATGCCAAAGGCACCCAGCCAAGTGGTGTGATTTGGGGTAGTAGTTTCGGGAACCCAGAAAGAAAAATAGGGAGTAGGGAAAACCGCTCGTTCCGTCGGGGAAATGAAAATTTTACACACCGGAAATCCGTGTGGACACAACTGGTATATATTAAGAGGAATATTTTAAGTTGTGAAACTGTATATTTTATTTGGATGAGAGGACTCGAGAAATCAGTTCCTCTATCGAGATTTCTCGGTGGTGACGATGGAATCAAAGTCATAAGGGTTTCCGAAATTAACGGGTCATACGCTTGAACCACTAGAAAATGGCAACTTCCATAAACAGAACACCCCGTGTGACTTGTTTAAAGCAATTAATTTGCCTTCGACGGACATTTTCTCGAATATTTCCCCGCAATTGGAGTTCCAAATGCTTATCAGCGTTCGATTTCAGTGTTTATCTATTGAAATAGAGCTAATAGGAAAAAAAAAGCTGCTATCTCTGTTAAACGATTATTTATTCTTAAAGTCTTAACACATGAGCAGGCGAAGGGGTGCCATCACGCTGAAAGAGAGCCCCGTATTTACAAATAATCGCGAGATCCATAATCGAAAATAAAAACTTACACCAACAATGTTTGTTAATGAGACAAGTTTTTAGCCGTAACGTTTACCATCATCTATAATCGAATACAAAATGGCTCTCTCGCGTTAAATCTATACAATGGGAACGACTAGTTCCCGTTTGATGTTTTAGATAAGATCAAGGTTATTTCAATGTATCACTGAAAATCCAATGACCGATATTTGGTAGCATCTTGTATTTCGAAAATACAGGTTTCGGATCAAGGTATTTTTTCCATCAACGATGAAACGAACGTTTGTAAAAATGTTTGATGCCACGAAAGTTTAAAAACAATAAACGCCATTTCGTGTTCAATAATATATTAGTGAGGGGGTGCAGGTTTTTGGGTGTGGGTGCTATGGGATGCTAATGTAAGAGTGGCGAAAAGGCTACAGAGTAACGTTTTCACCCCAGAGATCTTCCCTCGGTTCCACGTATAGTGGGTGTAATAAGACGTCGCAGTTTCGGAAGCTCACAATGGTAGATAAGAAATCGAGAACGAGGATGGCGGTTTTGGCATTGGGTGTTATGGGGTGCTAATGTTAATTTCACTCCGACGGGTAAGAGCGATGATTTGACATCGGCTAGAGAAGAGCGTTCTCTCAGGGGGGTGCTATCCTTGGTTCAACGTATAGTGGGTGTGATAAGAATCCGAAATTTAAAGAGTACGCGACGACTGACAGGGAATCGAGAATATCGTCTTTAAAAGTATGCTTATGATAAGAAATTCCATAGTGAAATAATCGGATTTCACCGCATCCCCACCCCAGTTCTATAGTACAAAATATATCGAGATAGACGAATAAGTAAATAGAAACATATTTTATTATTATACACGATATGCGACGATGTATTACATCAAATTAGACGTAGTATTCGTATGTTCAGATGCTGGGATAATATAATGGATATTCAACCCCATGCCCTGAACATACAAATACTACGTCTAATTTGATGTAATACACTGCCGTACCCGAGTGTATACACTCTACATTTTCGCAGTACAAGGCGCGAGCATTCTCATCGCATGTGCTGACATAGTCTATAATTGCCATCCCATCGCCTCCGCACCATATACATATAAATTTGTCGCCGACCAGCGTACAGCGTCCCATATTATACAATGCGTCAAAGTCCCATCCACTAGAAAAAAAAAAAAAAAAAAAAATGTAATTCCCTGGCTTTCACCGAAATGTTTTTAAAGTTTCCCTGAATATTTAGTTTTTAATTTATGCCCCCGAAGATTTCCAGGTTTACCAGGTTTTACGACTTTGTGTAAAACCTGATATCCGTAGTTCAGAGTTGATAAGCTTTATCCAACATTTGGAACGACCTGTATTCCCGATTTCCACTCTACCGTTGTAAGCTCCTGGAACTACGGTGTCAAATTTAAAATTACCCCCTTAATACTTTAACACCGTTAATTCCAACGTGAAAATATGTTCTTGTCGGGTTCTCCCCTGAGACGTCATGAGTTTTTTCAGTTTACTTGAGAATTCCAACGCACTTGTTCAGTTTTTCTAGTTTCAGCTTCCGATTTGGATTTAGCATTGGTTCGTATAAACATTTTATAAGCATTACAAACATACAGGATTGACGGAATTCTTCATAGGGTGTGACGTAAACAGTGGAAACCCTAAATCTTACGGTTTTCCGACTCCCCATGCTTAAAATATCTTCGAACTTTAAAATTAAAATTTTCGATCACGTGATAGGTTCCGCCATCGGATCTAACTACATCCGATGGCGGAACATAACCAATAACAATAAGTGGAATTTTATATATAAAAAATTGAATTTTAAATTTAAACGTATTTCCAGAAACGTAACCAGAAAATTCTCGATATTATATCTCTAAATCACGTATTTTAAAATAAGTATTTCTAGAAACAGAAAAAGGAAATTCTCAATATTATATCTCGGGTTTACATATTTATAAATAAGTATTTCTAGGAACACAAAAAGAAAAATCTCAATATTATATTTCTAGTTTACACTATCTTTGATTTTAGAAAATTTAAATGACCTGATTTAAGTAAAATAGGTGAAACTAAGTGCAATAGTAAAATTTTAAATATAGGATGTAGAAATGTGATTTGGATGATGGGACTCGAAAAGTCGTTTTACTATTTAAAAATGTGGTATTTGAACAGCCTGAGAGCTGTAAATACTACGAAATGAACACCTTATGTCGCTTGTTTAAAGTCTATAAATTAAGTTTGTGGATAAATAATAAATCAAGAGACGCTTATCAACTGCCGAATTTCTCTGTTTATCTTTATAAGTTAATTCTGTACCAGCTATGGCTAAGAAGATTTCTAAATGAAAGCTATATAGTGTTAAGAAATGCAGATTAAACTATGCCATTTATATAGTTGTGAGGTCAGTCGGTCAAATTCCGTTCATCCAAGTAAATAATGACAATCATGTTGTCATGATCTACATACACAGATTTGGGGTATAAATAACGTCGGAAATGTGTGTAAAAACCATTCGACAGTCTTACATTTAAAATGAATGTATGTCCACGATCCCAATTTTCCCCATGCCCACACGTCGACCAAGACAACGCTGGTCAAATTCCCAACGAGGTTCTGTGGGATGTGGATGCTATATTACAGCCCCCACTGAACGAGTTGTAAGTAGATTTCGGTTTAATTCGTCTTAATTTGTATGTTTTGTTAATTTATTTGTATGTTCGTACAGGTTCGATATCGAGGTAGATGTTGCGCCGGTTGGAGAGCCAGCGGTCGGCGAGGGTGTAGTTATCGATGCCGTAGGGTGGAACCTACCAAATCACGACGACATCGGCGACGAGGAACTATTCAATGATGATGGTGATGGTGATGACGCCGGTTATGAGAGTGGGGGTAGTACCGAGGATATTGCGGAGGTGGATGCCGACATTATACCGTATGTTTTGAAATTATTTTAGAATAACTATAGATTTAGATTTTTTATTTTTTTATTTTTTTTTTTTTTTTTCTAGTGGATGGGACTTTGACGCATTGTATAATATGGGACGCTGTACGCTGGTCGGCGACAAATTTATATGTATATGGTGCGGAGGCGATGGGATGGCAATTATAGACTATGTCAGCACATGCGATGAGAATGCTCGCGCCTTGTACTGCGAAAATGTAGAGTGTATACACTCGGGTACGGCAGTGTATTACATCAAATTAGACGTAGTATTTGTATGTTCAGGGCATGGGGTTGAATATCCATTATATTATCCCAGCATCTGAACATACGAATACTACGTCTAATTTGATGTAATACATCGTCGCATATCGTGTATAATAATAAAATATGTTTCTATTTACTTATTCGTCTATCTCGATATATTTTGTACTATAGAACTGGGGTGGGGATGCGGTGAAATCCGATTATTTCACTATGGAATTTCTTATCATAAGCATACTTTTAAAGACGATATTCTCGATTCCCTGTCAGTCGTCGCGTACTCTTTAAATTTCGGATTCTTATCACACCCACTATACGTTGAACCAAGGATAGCACCCCCCTGAGAGAACGCTCTTCTCTAGCCGATGTCAAATCATCGCTCTTACCCGTCGGAGTGAAATTAACATTAGCACCCCATAACACCCAATGCCAAAACCGCCATCCTCGTTCTCGATTTCTTATCTACCATTGTGAGCTTCCGAAACTGCGACGTCTTATTACACCCACTATACGTGGAACCGAGGGAAGATCTCTGGGGTGAAAACGTTACTCTGTAGCCTTTTCGCCACTCTTACATTAGCATCCCATAGCACCCACACCCAAAAACCTGCACCCCCTCACTAATATATTATTGAACACGAAATGGCGTTTATTGTTTTTAAACTTTCGTGGCATCAAACATTTTTACAAACGTTCGTTTCATCGTTGATGGAAAAAATACCTTGATCCGAAACCTGTATTTTCGAAATACAAGATGCTACCAAATATCGGTCATTGGATTTTCAGTGATACATTGAAATAACCTTGATCTTATCTAAAACATCAAACGGGAACTAGTCGTTCCCATTGTATAGATTTAACGCGAGAGAGCCATTTTGTATTCGATTATAGATGATGGTAAACGTTACGGCTAAAAACTTGTCTCATTAACAAACATTGTTGGTGTAAGTTTTTATTTTCGATTATGGATCTCGCGATTATTTGTAAATACGGGGCTCTCTTTCAGCGTGATGGCACCCCTTCGCCTGCTCATGTGTTAAGACTTTAAGAATAAATAATCGTTTAACAGAGATAGCAGCTTTTTTTTTCCTATTAGCTCTATTTCAATAGATAAACACTGAAATCGAACGCTGATAAGCATTTGGAACTCCAATTGCGGGGAAATATTCGAGAAAATGTCCGTCGAAGGCAAATTAATTGCTTTAAACAAGTCACACGGGGTGTTCTGTTTATGGAAGTTGCCATTTTCTAGTGGTTCAAGCGTATGACCCGTTAATTTCGGAAACCCTTATGACTTTGATTCCATCGTCACCACCGAGAAATCTCGATAGAGGAACTGATTTCTCGAGTCCTCTCATCCAAATAAAATATACAGTTTCACAACTTAAAATATTCCTCTTAATATATACCAGTTGTGTCCACACGGATTTCCGGTGTGTAAAATTTTCATTTCCCCGACGGAACGAGCGGTTTTCCCTACTCCCTATTTTTCTTTCTGGGTTCCCGAAACTACTACCCCAAATCACACCACTTGGCTGGGTGCCTTTGGCATGCGTCTGCGGTAAACGGAAGTTTTTCACAAGTTGGTTAATTCAAATAATAATAATAATAATATATCTTTATTGTCTACTCTAAAAAATTGGTACATTTTCGGGGAGGCTAAGTCGCAAGCGACTTTTATGCCTCTTAATTGTTCAAAGTTAGTTTTTACAAGGCTTTTGGTTGATTAGTTAATAAAAAGAGTAAGTGTCATTATGCTTGACGGATTAATATTATTAAAAAGTTTAGCTCCTTTACAAAAATCGATTTGAATTTTAGTTCTGTTTTAGCCTGAGGAATTGCAACAATTTCAAGTTTACGTGTGAAATATCGAGAGAGTTTAACATCACCACCCTCTAACACCCACGTTGGTGAATTTTAAAAGAATATTAGCCGTTAAACCTACTGTAGCCCGTCAAAGTCAAATAAACATTGTCTCCCTATAACACCCACCCCATCTTACCTTAATTATATGTTTAATTGGAGGGCTGGTAACAATGGGTGGAAGTCGCTGGGGCGCACGATTCAAATTTATAACACGCGCGGTTAATTTTCGACGCGTCGCGGGATGCGCGGGATGACACCCTCACCTTTTCTTCTGTTTTAAGTGTGAATAATAGAGATAACAGCCCTTCCTCCTATTAGCTCTATTTCAAAAGATAAACGCAGAACTCGGTCTTGTCTGGCATTTGGAACCAGCGGTATGATCGATTCCTTATCAACCTGCGTGAACTCTTAAAATTCCGATGTCTTATCGGAGCCACTACCCGTCGAACCGCTCTCTGCGGTGAAAACATATTCCTATAGCCGGTGTCAAATCAGCGCTCTTACCCATCGAATTAAAATTAACATTAGCAAAAACTAAATGGTATATTTCTTTTTATACTACCAAATGTTTTCTTTCGGGTTAACCGCTTGTTTACATTACCTCTTGAAAACATCACCCATCTCCTGTTGTATAAGCCTAAAACTTATTAACGGTTAAGCCTATTAAGATTTTCAGATTGAAATGTTTCCGTTTTCCCGTCGAAATCTACCGATTCTAATTTATAAGGCGCGCGGTTAATTTCCAACGTGTCGCGGGATGCCACCCTTTCGCTCTCTCCTCTGTTTTAAGACTTTAAGGATAAATAATTCGTTTAATCATAGCAGCCTTCTTTCCCTATTAGCTCTATTTCAAAAGATAAACACCGAACTCGAACGCTGATAAGCATTTGGAACTAGTGATATTCCAGATTTCTTATCTGCCGTTGTAAGCTTCCGAAACTACGGCGTCTTATCACACCCTCTATACGTAGAACCAAGGGTAGCTCTCCACGGGGTGAACGCTCTTCTCTACCCGACGTTAAATCGGCGCTCTTACCCGTCGAAGCCAAATTAGCATTGCCACTCCATAGCACCCAAAACAAAAACTACCACCCCGATATTCACGATTTCTTATCTGCCGCTGTGAGCTTCCGAAACAGCGGCGTCTTATCACACCCCTTTGCGGGGTGTCGCTGGCATAGGTCTGCGGCTATACCGCCTTTCAATTGCCGGGAGAATATCCGGGGAAATGTCCGTCGAAGGAAAATTAACATTACCACCCCATAGAACCCATGATCAAAACTGCCACCCCGTGATAGTCAACTCTCATTTTTTATTTACTGGAACCATGTTTATTATTGCATCACAACTCTCGACACCGGTTTAAACATGGTAATATGATCCAATTGCTTAAATAGTATGGAATTTTACAGACTATTTTAACTGGAAAATGTACAGTTAAGCTAAAATAATCTTATACAGCCACAGCTGACATTATGATTTAGAACTTTACCATTAACTAGAGATTTTGAGTAGAAATATAGGAGATTATAGGAATTGCCATTAAATTATAGGAGAAAATAGGAAGGAGGTGAAAATATAGGAAATATAGGAAAAGTGGTCACCCTGTTATCTGGATCAGTTTATAAATTAAATGGATCAGTTTATAAATTAACTGTATAAGTTTAAAACTTTGCTGGATCAGTTTAAAAAATAACTGGATGAGTTTAAAAATCAACTCGATCAGTTTGAACATTAACTGGATGAGTTTAAAAATTAACTGTATCAGTATAAAAATTAACTGTATAGACAAAAAAGTGTTGTCTATAACTATATTTCCATTATAATTTTAAGAATTACAAAGATTGTCTTATAATTTCAATGAATCATAAAAATTTTCTGACCTTGAATGACCACTCCCATGAGTTGTAAGATATTTTCGTGATTGAAGGAAGACATGATTTCCACTTCTCGTTCGAAATCCGACTGGGCTTCGGGGCTGGCTCCGTCCTTAAGTATCTTGACCGCCACGTTGATGGCCGTTCCGTCGGGTCGCCTGTACTCGGCCTTGTGTACCTTACCGAAGAACCCTTCGCCAACCTCTTGGGCGAAGGTGAGCGATTCGGAGGGAATCTCCATGTCCTGGACGAGTCGTAGCCAAGCGGGTCCGTCGGGAGAACTGGAATAGTAGTTGGGATTGGTGACGTATTGACGCAGGCACTTGCTCAGGTCTCCTTGGAGGGCCGTGCTGGCGAAAGGACCGAAAGCCCCGAATGGACTAGGAGGAGGAGAACCGCTCTTGTCACCGAACGGCGGACAACACTGCTTACCAGATTCCAGGCCTCGACCATAACGGCCCGTTGCCTTAACAACGCAAACAAAATCGTCTAAATTAAATTATGGGCTTAAGGGAGAATGCAATCGAACAACGAGTGATTTTTTATCGATTCCTTATCGTTTAAATAGTCCTAGTCCAACAGCAAAATCAATTACAAACAAATTTTAAACTAGAAATAAATTTAAATTAGGCTTAGCTGGATTCATGGAGATCTTTAATTTCTTCGCATTGAAAGGACAGCGACCAATGACCTAAGGCCAGTAGTTAAGGCGAGATCTACACGAGACTTCAAATAACATTCGATTGGTCGATGATCCGTCAATACGAAGAAATTCAGGATATCTCCATGAATCCCGCTAAGCCTATTTTCCGGGTAAGTATTAAATTTATTTCTAATTTAATATTGGTTCGTAATTTTTTTCAATATGGGATTAGGCCTATTTAAACAATAAGGAATCGATAAAAAATCATTTGTTGTTAGGTTGCATTCTCCCTTTAAGCGAAATACAGTTATATAGGGTATAGTACACTTACCCGTAATCTTCTTTTGCGTCTGAAACGGGCGAGAAGACAAGCGGCGGACAGAACTAACACGAATACGAGAATGGCGGAAGCCACGATACTCAAAAGTAAGAGTGGGATGGGCAAAGAAGGTCGAGGAGCCAGGTCAACTCCTCCTCCACCCTTGTCACCCGAGTGAGGATGGAAAGACGTCGAATTGACCAAAGTACCATTCTGTATGGATCAAGGCAATTAATTATACCCCATAAAGTAGGCTTAAAGATTTAGTCGCGCAACTAAAGTTTATGGCCATCGTATGACCAAGAAGGATCAGCCTAAAATCCCACTCTGGGAGAACGGGGGACAGACGGGGGTAGAGATGCTTCGTGGTAAATTGTTGTCACGTGGGTAAAACGAATCCTTTATGAGACGCGCTAGCTAGCGACCACGTGACAACAGTTTACCTCGAGAATTTCCTATCCCCCCCTTTCCAACCGAGTGGGAGGTTGGCTCTTTTCTCTCTAACTCAACGCAGCCCCACTTTTCCTCTCCTTATCTGATCCTTCTTGGTATGAATAACTTCCTCGTACAAGTACACCCGGAATGGGATCTAATGAATAACTTCGGATATCCATTCACAACTAAACTTTTTTCGGATATTTTAATCTCGGATAAATTGTTCAAGTTAATATAAAATCACAAATTAAATAAACAAACGCGTATCAAATTAGGGCCGGAGATAAAATTTTAAGCTCGATTAATAAACGAATTACGCGTTTATCCGAACGGATAACGCCAAGATAAAAATACTACGTTTCTCGAAATCCGTGTAGAATGAAATATAATAATTTTAATCTAAATTGAAACGAAGAGCGACTAAATTACTCTACGTTCTAGCTTTCAGATCTCAATTTTGATTAAAATCGACGAAGAATCTCGAGTTTCAAATTGTTCTATACCGGCGAACGACTAGTATAACTCGTATCAATTTCGTAAAACAATGAGTAGGAATAAAAAGTTTGCCGTTACATTCGGATATACTTTAACTCGAATTGGAAATGGATATGTTTTGGGAAAGAATAATATCCGATTGCCATTCACGATGGCAAGAAGGATCAGACAAGGAGAGGAAAAGTGGGGCTGCGTTGAGTTAGAGCCAACCTCCCACTCGGGTGGAAAGGGGGGATAGAAAATTCTCGAGGTAAACTGTTGTCACGTGGTCACTAGCGTCGTCGGCTACTACGCGTCTCATAAAGGATTCGTTTTACCCACGTGACAACATTTTACCACGAAACATCTCTACCCCCGTTCTCCCAGAGTGGGAGTTTAGGCCGAAGCAGTAGGAACTGCGCCGTCCCACTTTTCCTCTCCTTGTCTGATCCTTCTTGACGATGGTCTTATTAAATTAACAAAAGTTATTCGAATTCCTAGTATCCCGCGAAAATAGATATTCCTTTGCAGGGCGTTGTTTATTTTAGTTCTAAGAGCCTTTAAGGGATCCGTATTTAGTTTTATCGAAAGCGTATAATTACCACCACTTCGCTAGGTTTGCTGCTATATATATCCTGAAAATTATTCCGGTAGAAGATCGAATCCGTTGGGTGGATGTTCTGCGAGCTAGTAACATTGTGTGGAGGGGGTTCTTCTTCACGAGTAATGCTCACGTCCATCAAGGTCCGATTGCCACCCAAAGTCTCCACGATCGTAGGAATTTCGGACTCTAAAACATAGTGACACAATGCTTTTTTACATATATACGCGTGACGTTGATTTTACTTAAGCTACGTTCACACTTGACACTTTGAAACCGTTTTCAAACCGTTTCGAGTCGTCAAATCGACTTTTGTAGATATTAATTTGGTTTCTTGATCAAAGATCTACACGGCTGACCCCAAAATTTTATTATTTGACCCTTCCAAAACGGTATAAAACGGTTTCAAAGTCTGTAGTGCGAACGTAGCTTTATAATTAGAGGTCGGGGTTTGGATAAGAAAATTTTTGTTTGTTTTATCTTCATTCATATTTTGAAATTATTCACGGGGAGTCCATGATAAATGCAATGTAATCCCGAATAATTAACCGATTATTTTTTATGATTAACTGATTAACCAAAATCTACGTCACGTGTCTCGAGAGTTTTTTTCAATTTGTGATTAATTTGAATTTAAGCCCTCTACACATTAATCCATTTTGTAGCGTCGCGTGCGTCCAATCATTTTAACGCGACTCGTAAGATATTGGCTAATGTGTACAAGTCTTTTTGAAGAAGACACTAAACATATACATAATTTAGTTATAAAAGTATTATACCATCGTCTCTGGTGCAACTCTTCTCCGGGTCGTCATTAGCTGGCTTTAGATCATTGGGACATAGACATCTGTAGGTACCATCGTTGCTTCCAACGCAACCGGCTTCTGTACCGCAGAGTTTTTGGTCTTTAATGTTTTCGTGACACGGGTCGTCCGCTATACGAAAGAAAAAGAGAACGCGCGGATAGCGTTAGTATACTTAACGGATTTAACGAATTCACCTATAACGAAAATTCGAGCACGGTTGAAAAATAAATTTAAAATTTACAGGGGAAAATAGGCTTAGCTTAATTCATGGAAAACTTGAATTTCTTCGCATTGATGTGTCAGCGACCAATCGAATGTTATTAGAAGTCTTACGGAGATCTCGCCTTAAAGGGAGCATGCAACCAAATTACAAGTGATTTTTTATCGATTCCTTATCGTTTAAATAGGCCTAATCCACCAGTAAAAAGTTTACAATACAAATATTAAACTAGAAATAAATTTAAAACTTACCCTGGAAATAGGCTTAGCGGGATTGATGGAGATCCTGAATCGCGTCCGTGTAAGGTCTAGCGACCAATGAGCAAAGGCCCGTCGTTCACGCGAGATCTCCACGAGACTTACGTCGCGCGCGATTGGTCGCTAGACCTTACACGCGAGGAAATCAGGAGCTCCATGAATCCCACTAAGCCTATTTTCAGGGTAAGTTTTAAATTTATTTCTAGTTTAATATTTGTTTCGTAATTTTTTATAGTGGATTAGGCCTATTTAAACAATAAGGAATCGATAAAAAATCTCTTGTTGTTAGGTTGCATCCTCCCTTTAACGAAATGCCTTTGCTCGATGGTCGATGACCTTTCAATGCCAAGAAATTAAGGATCTCCATGAATCCAGCTAAGCCTATTTTTCGTATAAGTTTCAAATTTATTTCAATATATATATCGCTTCTATGACATTAATAGTATCTTTGAAAGTTAGAACTCATTAACAAATGGAAAACTTCGTCGGGAAATATTTAAAATATATATCGACAAAGTTTCGAGCCCATTTAAATTTAAATTTGATAATTATAAGTTGGGAAACAATCTAGGATATCAACGAGTAAAAATAGAAACGTAAATTGAGTTTAGTTTCATTGATGAAAGAGGAGTAATAACTTCGCCAGAAATGAAAACAAACGCTACAATATTTAAATTGGTTCTTTGGAATTCCTAATGAGGGGAAATATATGGACTTTACCTCGAATCTTTACATTTAAGTATTCGTTTCAATCAAAGTTTGAGATACAGGTTTTAACAGGGCGGATTGATATTCTATTTGAAACTCGAATAGAGCTGAAAGTAGTGCGAAAAAATGTTACGAAACTTGATTCAGATTTCAACAGTCGCTACTTTGGCAATTTTAAATCCATCGTTAAAAGGAAACAAATAGCGAAAATAAGGATTTCCTTTTATAATACGTGGTTCACGAAACATTGCGCCAACAACAAACAATTAAGTCATAGATGAAAGAACCCTACCACGGATAAAGATAATTCCACTTTATATTGGGAGCCAGAACATAGGCTAATCTAAAAGGCAACAGAGCTAATTTTAGTATAAGAAAGCTAAAATTAGATAATCCCATGCTCTAAGCCTAATCTTCTTTTCTTACAAGGAGAACGAAATATCTCGCGTTTCTTAGTGACCTCTGAGCCTCCTACATTAAATTTGACCAATAGCAAACAGATGCCCTATTATTCCTATAACTTGTTTGTCACTTGCGAACGCTAGGTTACGTTCGGAATAAACAATTTTGAACCTTTTCTGTCAGCTATTTATCCTTCTAATTAAACGAAATTATTATCTTGAAAAGTTGGTTTGAATATTGAAAATTGTTTGAACAAGGAAGATCTATAAGGAGTAAAGGTGGTCACAAAACAAACATTCGGCATTTATGTTCAAACGCATCTATTCGACGGTACTGTTTAACGGGAGAATGTAAACTAACATTATCGATTCATTATCGTTTAAATAGGCCTAATCCATCCAGTAAAACAAATTTCAAACAAATTTTAAACTAGGAGCTAAGCAATCAATTTGAAAATAGGCTTAGCTGGATTCATGGAGATCTTGAATTTATTCAAAATTGATGAGTCAGCGACCAACGAACAAAGATACGTCGTTAGGGCGAGATCTCCCTGAGACGTTCAAAAACATTCGATTGGTCACTGATCCATCAATGCGAATAAATTCATCTGATCTCCATTAATCCAGCTAAGCCTATTTTCCGGGTATAAGTTTGAAATTGATATCTAGTTTAATTTTTGTATGCAGATTTTTTTACTGGTGGATTAGTGTTATCAGAGGTATATAATAACCCCCTTCGGGGGGAAGTATGAAAGGTAGGCAAAATCGACGAACAAGTGCCCGGCGTAAATCGCGGCGGATCGACACACCGCTTTACTCCCAAAAAATAGTTACACCATTTTGAACCTCACTAAATTTTCCCTACGCACACTTCCGGAACTCGCGAGCTGAAGTCAACCTTCGACTCCATTTTAACAGACAGCCTGACTCCTGAGACAGGAAGTTCTAAACACAAATCGAGCCGTCTTGTTTATACAAAGACGATTTACTAGAGTAGCGACATTGAGAAGTCCAGCGCGAGCTAGTGTCCTAGATAGTCAGCAGCGGGCTCTTGATGTTCGTGATTTTTAGCATTGGTAGTATAGGGGCTTTCATACTTCCCCCGAAGGGGGTTATTATATACCTCTGGTGTTATTTAAACGATAAAGAACCAATAAAAAATACTTGTTGTTAAGTTAAAATCTCCATTTAAGATGTCAGTATTTTTAAGGCTAATTACAATGAAAATAGAGCTAAAGAATGGAAAGGTGATTAACTCGCTGAAACTAAATCCATCGGCACGTGATGTCACCAGTCTCTAGGAGAAAGGAATCACGTAGTCTTTGTTAGTGGTGTCTCGTGACAATCACGGATGACCTAGATAAGTGACGGAAGGGTCGTCGATCATGCGCAGTTGATTACTATAATTCCGATAAATAAAGTCATTTTAACTGGGTTTGGCTAGATCTTCGCGGTCTTTCCCTTTATATAACTTTCTTGCTTTGAACCAACGCCGCCTATATTTTATCAAAGCCAGTACACGCTGAAAAAAATTAGTTTGCCAATTTTGCACTATAGAGGAGCGATAAACCAAAGATTTTGCGGACGCGTCTCTCCCGTTACCGTGGCAACCCGACGTAGTAACATCTCCTACGTCAGGTTGCCACGGTAACGGCAGAGACGCGTCCGCAAAATCGCGGAATAATCCCGCCACCTATCGAGAAAAATTGACAATACTATAAGAGCTAAAGCGTGCACTGGCTTTGATAAAATATAGAAGGCGTTGTTTGAACTTTGACTCTTTGGTGTGAACGTAGGTTTTTCTATATCCGTTATTTTTTGTTGCAATTTAAGGTTCGATTTGTCAGAAAGTCAATGAGGTTTATCGTAGCGCGAGTGTTATGTCACGGATAACGGGCTTTTCTTCAAAAAGTTCGATTCAAAATCACATCCGGAATTGATAGCGAGCTCAAAGGGGCTAGATTTTATTTCGCTTATACTTCAAACTCGAAACAGATAGTGGGGTAGTGTGACCATTTCATCTTGAAATTTATTTTTAGATTTAGACTGTTGTAGGTATAACAAAAAATCATCACTAAGACAAATCGGTCATCTTTTAAAATTCTTTGAATTCGCCCCTTTTAGAAATGGCCCTAAATGTCTAACATATCCGGGTTTTTAACGGCTAGCTGATTTTTTCGTATAACCTTTTTCAGACGTATGATAAACGGCGGGTTCTGAAATGAAAGTATCAACGAGTATAACTATCCCGCTTCCACACTTTTTGGAAAATTCGAAAAAATTCTAGAAAACTCCATTGATTTTTCGGTTCTACCCCGATTCGCCCAAAACATTTGGCCCAATTCCCGTTTCGCCCAAACTCAATTGGCCCAATCCTAACTGGCCCAATCCCAACTGGCCCAATTCCCAATCAGCCCAATTCCCAATAGGCCCAATTTATTCTTATTTCGCCCAATCCACACCCAAGGCATATGCGAACAAAATCCTCTTGATCGGTTCCTTCGTCCTGTTTAATTATTTCTACCTAACCTAACCTAACCTAACCCAACCTAACAATTTTAGGCGAAACGGGAAA
Source organism: Odiellus spinosus (assembly GCA_963920705.1). Lineage (NCBI taxonomy): Eukaryota > Metazoa > Arthropoda > Arachnida > Opiliones > Phalangiidae > Odiellus > Odiellus spinosus. The sequence goes on along the minus strand of OY987237.1, from coordinate 13,268,656 downwards.
AGGAATTTTAGGTTGAGCGAAATGGGAATAGATAATTCTTTACTAACTGATAAAACGATTGGGCGAAGTGGGATTGGGCGAATTGTGACAAGGAAATTTTGGTTTGGGCGAATTGGGAATCGATAATTTTGGGCCAAATGATAATACGTTTGGGTGAAGTAGGATTGGGCGAAATGGGAATAGATAATTTTGGGCGAAATGGGAACAAACCGATTTTTCACGTGGTTTTGCTAGTACGAGAATAGTCTCAGTAAAATTTAAAAATAAATCCACTTATGTCAGGAAAATTCAAAAATAGACCACAAGTGTTAGAAAAATTCAAAAATTGACCACAAGTGTTAGAAAATTTAAAAAAAGCAAGCATTAATTTAAGAAATTCCAGGAAAAAAAAAAAAATAAGCTGAGTGGTTATGCTATGACAAAAACCTGATGAATGCAGCGGGTATCGCTTCAAAAGATGGAGTTATTTCAAGGAACTTGGGAAGAAATCTTTCGCGCTCGTTACGGAGTCCGAGTTCCGTTCTTTTCAATATACAGTCTCTTTTTCACTTTGTTTTGACATCGAATACGAAGCCACGATGGGCTCCCACTAAACCCTGAACGATCCGTTTACTTAAAACGTAGCTTATAGTTTAGCACTCGGTACGAAATCAAAGTTGAAATTTGTCTACTGATTCAATGAGAAAAAGAAAACTATTAGAAAAAACTTCCGGAAAAAATGTTCTTGATGAGTGCGAGTTCGGTGTCTTTATCGAATGAGACAGTTTCAAGTTTCAACGGATGACAAGCTAGTCTGGTCCATATTTCTCACTATTATGATTTCGTATCTGTACAGTGAAATATTAAACTGACTCTTCCGTGGACGAGGACTATAGGTTCATTATACCGTAACTTTCTTTTAAAGGGAAGGTAACCTAGGACCGTTGTTCGACCGAAAAATTTAGGCTAAATGATGATATCCCAACCCCAATTACTTTGTAGGCATTTAATTATAAATAAGTATAATAACTATACTAAAATGACTTACCGAAGCGAAAAAGATATTATTATAGCTTTCACCGACAAAATAATTCACTTATACACTCACAAAAGCAAATTATGGTTAATTTTACGCTAAGCCTAATTTGGGACTAGGCCTATTTCCTTTTGAAAGTAAAAAACGCGATTTTGGCGGGAACGTTGCCACGGTTACACTCAGACGGAGCGCGCGAGAATCTTTTATTGGCTGCAAATTTGGTTTTAATGGTGATTGGCCATTGAATTATTTTGAAAATGAAATATTTTCGAGAATTGTTTTTATTGATTATTTAGAGATTTATTTTAAAAGACCCAATCTAACAAAACCAAGAATAATTCTTTTCGCGTTCCATTTAAAAACGGAATAAATGATCAGATTCAATCTTTGAATGCTTTAATTACCTCGTAGAATCCGTTGAATTTAAGTTCACAAATATTTGGTTGTAAGATTGCGCTTTGACTCGAGAGAGATACGTCGAAACTATACACCAAGCAGTTTCTTTGTTCGTGGCTCTCATTACTTTGAAAAATCATCTTTTAAATTATCTTTTGTCACGATGACTTCATCATCAAAGAGATTGGGTTGAAAATTGAAAAGCGAGAGCTGCTAGGGCTTAAAAGTTTCTCAAAGATTACCCCCATATTTACTTGACAAGATGAGTAGTCATTATTGAAAAAACTTACGCGGATCGATTCGTAATGTTAAATCTCATAGTAACAAATTTATGAATCGTAAATCGACTTTCAAACTCCAATTTGAGCCAAGATTGATTTAGCGCTCGCCTGGGTCGTCTTTCAAAGAACCTTTCAATTTTTTAGTAATTTTATAGCGGCTTTTTGAGGGTTTCTTTCATAAAATTCGGGATCTTTATAAGACTAAATTTAAAAGAGTGTGTTCCTAAAAAAAATGATGTTTCCAATGACTACGGTTTTAAAAATATCTTTTATAATAGACAATTTAAATAAAGCAAAAACGGAGTTTTTAAAAGGAGTGTGAAGAGAAAACCGACGTGATTTTTGTTTGATTCTGCTATTAAAAGTAAAACATTCGAAAAATGTCTCCGAATTATGCAAAAAAATTGTGAAAGATTCAGAATTTGGCTATAAATTAAAAGGAGTTTCAATCTCCCACCAGTCAAAAGAATTATCTCTACCAAGAAGGATCAGATAAGGAGAGGAAAAGTGGGAACGGCGCGGCTCCTACTGCGTCGGCCTAAACTCCCACTCTGGGAGAACGGTGGACAGACGGGGGTAGAGATGCTTCGTGGTAAATTGTTGTCACGTGGGTAAAACGAATCCTTTAAGAGACACACTTGCTAGCGACCACGTGACAACAGTTTACCTCGAGAATTTCCTATCCCCCTTTCCACCCGAGTGGGAGGTTGGCTCTTCTCTCTCTAACTCAACGCAGCCCCACTTTTCCTCTCCTTCTCTGATCCTTCTTGTCTCTACCTTTGGCCAGAAGTAAAATTGCCGCGACACGCGCTGCTGAGATACAGACTCGAAATACTCACGAGGGAAGATTATCTCATCGAGATCTGCATGGTTCTGAACTTTGGTGTTGTTTACTTATTTTTGGCAACAGGGAGAGGGCTACGCTATTTAGTGACGAGAATATAGAGCTCAGAATTCGTATCATTTTTATTTTCGTGAAAAATAATGAATATAAAGATGATTTAAAATCTTAGTTTCGTTGTTTTATTTATATTCTTCAAATTAAAAATCAATTTGAAATATTTTTCTTATATTTTAGACTAATTCTGGAAATGTGAATTTTCTTATCCATCGTTATACGTTTGAATACGAGTAATTTGTTCGTAGATAAAGCGCCAAATTCTTATCTTCGGGTAAACCTTATACATTTAACAATTACACGAATATACAAATTTCACTTTTTTAGTTACAAACAATTTATCCGAAAATAAAATATCTGAAAATATACGAATAACGGAAGATAATGGATATCCGATTCCGAGCTCCACGGGAATAAAACTGAAAAGATTCATTTTGATTGCACTTTAGAATACGATCAGAGCGTTATTTGAAGCCTTTGATCACATTGTGATCTTGCGCGTGAATAGGTTACAAATATCTTGGCCAAAATGTGGCTTTATCTTTTAAATAGATACAATTCGCCATTATAGGTTGAAAGATAGACGATAAGTAATTTTTGGCAATTTGCCCCGCGCCGAAATATTAAGTTTCTTTTTGCTCTTTATTTTGAGCCCAATATATATCTCACGCCATATTAGGGAGGCTTCTTCCCCACCAGTAGACCCCTTTTCCCCAGCGCCAAATTATTCTATTATCCCATTTCTTCCCAAAAAAAGAAGAAAGAGAGGAAAAAAAAAAAAAAAAAAATGCCCTCGCAATAACGATTTGTATATTTTCTTTTTTATCTGACGTGTCTGGATCAGATTGCATTTGCAATACAGCCAAAACAATCCCTTCGAGTTAGAAGGGAAATTAAAGGGAGAATGCAACCTAATTGTTCATTAGGCCTAATCCAACAACAAACAAAAAATTACGAACAAATTTAAAACTCAAACTTACGGGTGAAGAATTAATAGACTTATGGTAGTATGAATAGAATCAGAAAAATAAATTGGTTTTTTATTTTATTTGAATAAAATCTCTGTTGCACTCTATATGTCACCGTTATTTTGCTCCAGCGCCCCCCCCCCCCGATTGAGAAAAACGTGGAAGAAACAAATCCCATTTCCATTTCACTTGGACAACAAGGTTTCAAGACAACATAATTCAACGAATTCGAATATTCCCAAATACTATAGTCGCGTTCGGTAGAAATTTACGTAATGGGACGACGCTGAGTCGGATTGATACCAGCGTAGGAAATAAAGTAGTTTGTAAATCAATTCCTCTTGAAATCGATTCGGAAGAAGTTTACTTCCTATTTGCTTTAGTGTCCCGAGATCACTTTTTTAAGCAAATAAATCCAACAGTGACTTAAAGGGAGAATGGAACCTAACAACAAGTGCTTTTTTTAACGATTCCTTGTTGTTTAAATAGGCCTAATCCATTAGGGAAAGGGTAGATTTAAAAAAGGGTAGAAAATCTTATTTTTAATTTTTTTTTTTAGCTTCTTTCTTCGTAAACTAGTTTTTCTCGAAATTAATTGAAGCAAAAAAAAAAAAAAAAAAAAAAGCCTTTGGAAATTCCGGCTAAGATTGCAACTCGGATTACAGAAACCAGGATGATTAGGTAGTTTCAGAAGCCGATGAAACCCTCCTTTGAAGTCTATTACTCCCGGGTCTTGTCTACCCTTGTCTGTATGGGTTATTCTCAAAAGGCGCGATTCGTACGCCTCCTAACGGTAGATGTTTTCGGAGCGGGAGCTCGTCGAGCGAATATCTCTAGCAGCCTTGGAGTTCGTCCAAAAAACGTCGTCGTTTGTGGAGAGAGAGAATTTCCAATTTTCCGTAGACAGGGGGGATGAAGTAGGACCCCTTCTAACTCGTAAAATTGGGAATTTTACCCATACAGAGAGGAGCGCTATATGGAACATTGGAGTAGTAGACTTCAAAGGAGGGTTTCATCGGCTTCTGGTTCAAAGTATAAGATTTCTATATTTTTGCCAACCTTGAAACTAGCAGAAAGCTGTTAAATAGAACCCGTTTCTACTGACGATGTTGCCTTTTTTTAAGGTTGGGACGAAGTCAGAACTTATATTATCGCGTCTATTGGGGTTCCCCAAAACTTTAGTCCAACAAGTGAACACAGACCCATGTAATTCCTAAAGGCGCGTTTTCAATTAAGATATTTTTGGCCAAAAAAGTAACTTTTTCGTGGGAAAAAAAACTTCTTGGGCAAAAAAATCGTGGTAAGATATTGCAGGAACATCCCTTGGAGATCAAAAACTTCTCAGTTGTTATAGATAATATCAGAAGTCTATCACTTCCATTCCATTAAAGTAAACATCACCCCGTAGCTTAAGGCACGGGTAAATATTTGATAGTTCATATATAGAAGTTGGATATTGGATTGAGGAACCAAAAAACCATAATATTTAACTGAGCGAGCAACCTTCGATAGGAGATAATATTATTGATAAGCCACCCTCATCGATATAACACCACGAGCTACTTATATTGGGAATGGTTCTACACTTTTTTTCCTTGGCCATTAAAGGGAGGGTGAAGATTTTATTTAAATTATTTCTATTTCTAAAAATAAAACACGTTTTAAGACAGAGAAGTGTCTGTAAAATTAACAATAAAACAGAAACCTACGATTTTAGCATTAAATAACAAAGAAGAACCTTCGACAAATCAAAAGACGTCCCTTGTACCTTTGACTCGCCCTAAATCTCGTACAACTGCGCGTGTCCCGGATATTTTACGAACCCAAAGGAACACTTTTCACTTCAACATCCCTTTAATATCCAAGTATTCGCCGTCGAATCGTGAACTAAGTAAACACGGTTCATCTCATTCTGAATATTCAATAAAATGAAAACGTCTATAGGTCAAGTTTCAATATATTTTAGTTCTTATTGAGAAACATTCACCTTTCAGCTCGCTGTAAACTAAATGGTGGATTATCCGCGTACGCCACTTAGTTTTCTTAAAGCTTACAAATATTATACACTAAGCCTTGGCTCTATTGCACACTCCAAATTTCGTCTAACATAAACTATTTGTTGACTTTATCGCGTCTTTCTCGCAAACTTTATATCAACTCTGACCCAGCAAGATCATCTCTTACTTATACAAACGTGTTAGCCCGGGGCTAACTCCATGTTACCTAAGATTAAAGGGAAAATATACGTCAAACTCCCACACCATATGACTTCGCGTAATCGGTATATATCGATATATATCGACATCTCTCTCTCTTTATAGCTGTCAGCGAATTTTCCGAGTAAAATAAATTTCTACTTAAAGGGAGAATGCAACCTAACAAAAAGTGACTTTTTTTATCGATTCCTTATCGTTTACATAAGCCTAATCCACTAGTGAAAAAAATTTACGAACAAATATTAAACTAGAAATAAATTTAAAACTTGCGCGGAAAATAGGCTTAGCGGAATTCATAAGGTCTAGCGACCAATCGAACGCGATTGTAAGTCTCGTGGAGATCTACCGTGAACGACAGGCCTTCGCTCATTGGTCGTTAGACCTTACACCGAAGCAATTCAGCTAATCTCCATGAATCCCGCTAAGCCTATTTTCAGGGTAAGTTTTAAATTTATTTTAAGTTTAATATGTGTTTTGTAAACTTTTTATTGGTGGATTGGGCCTATTTAAACGATAAGGAATCGATTAAAAATCACTTATTAGGTTGCATTCTCTCTTTAAACTGCACTTCATGACTTTGACAAGAGTAAACTTGACCAAAAAGTAGAAAATCGTGCAGTGTAAAATTGCAGGAGGGTCCGTGTAGTGTAAGGCTAAGTATAAGGTGGGTTACCTCAACGCCTAAAGGCACGCCATGTACGAGATGACCAGTCTAGTGGGGTAACGAATTCATCACAAATACAATTCCAACCAGAATTTTCAATATTACGAAATTAAAAACCATGATCTGTAAGCTACACTCCAAAGGTTTGAATAAAATTTGGTATTCAATATATATCACTATTCCACGGGAGATGAAAACAAAATTTGCTTTTTCCCCAGGCGACATCTCGTTGGATAACGGTCGGGAAAACTTTTGTACGTAATGAAAATCTCCCCTCCCCACCTTTTAGTGGCACACGCCGATTTTAACGCGAAGCGACAGTTATTATCAAACGGAAACTTTTTAAATTAAATTTTTTATATTAAAAAAACCTTCGTTGTCATCTAAGAGGTAGTGAACTTACCAAGGTCAGTAAGAGAGACAGGTAAATAAGACTCTGTAAAGCCACCGTAACCACGTAACTACGGCCATTTTAATTTCTACTGATAACTCAATAGATGGCGCTAGGATAAGTATGATGTCACGTATTGAATGTGACTGCACTTGTCAGAACTTAAAATGGATGCGAAACAGTCACGTGATTGGCAGCGTCTGCTTAATCCGTTTCTTTACTAACCTTGAAACGTACGGTATATTCCAATAAGCCCATTCGGCCGAAGAATTGCCATTGGACGGACGCGTGACGTAAGTTGTACCAAAATGAACCAACCGTGTTATAACTGGGCCATGGAATCGATTTAAACAGTTACAAAACGTTTCGCTCAAGTCGTGTGAACGGGAAACCGTCTTTTCTCGAATCGATTTGATTCGATTTCTCGAAACTGCTTCGGGAACCAGTTTCGTACCGATTACGTTTCGACAACCGATAGATGAAGCTACAATAAATCGATCTAAAATGTTTCGCTAGAGTCGTTTGCACTTGTAACCGTTATTAATAAAACAAATCTAACCACGTGACCAAGGAATTGTAGAAGGTATAATTCGATTTAAAATGCAATTAAAACTCTAGCTCAATATCTGTTTATAGTATACATTTCATTATCCCTCGAGTTACTGCGAAAATTTGTAAAAAAAAAAAATGTTTACCTCGAATCTTTTTGGCTTGAAGGAAAATGGCGTTGTTTTGATTGTTCATTGTTGAATATTTTTTTTTACGAGACGTACGAGACACTTTCTTTCTAGCCGGTCTCTCTTTATTAAAAACAAAATATAAAAACAAAAAATGCTTAAAAAAATAATCTCAAGCTATATGATAAGAAAATAGTCATTTAAAAGTGTGCAATTACACGTTTCTTAATCTAATCAAAATTGCTACTGTATTAGCAGAAGCCGATGAAACCCTCCTTTGAAGTCTACTACTCCAATGTTCCATATAGCGCTCCTCTCTGTATGGGTAAAATTCACAATTTTACGAGTTAGAAGGGGTCCTACTTCATCCCCCCTGTCTACGGAAAAATTGGAAATTCTCTCTCTCCACAAACGACGACGTTTTTTTGACGAACTCCAAGGCTACTAGAGATATTCGCTCGACGAGCTCCCCCTCCGAAAACATCTACCGTTAGGAGGCGTACGAATCGCGCCTTTTGAGAATAACCCATACAGAGAGGGGTAGACAAGACCCGGGAGTAATAGACTTCAAAGGAGGGTTTCATCGGCTTCTGATTTTACTGAGTAGCTGATGCCAATGAAATATCGGATAAAAAAGGCGCGTGAACCAATTTAACTCTTTGTTGAAACTGTTTCCCGAAGCAGTTTCGAGAAATCGAATCAAATCGATTTGATAAAAGACGGTTACCCGTTCTCACGATTCCAAGGCCTAGACTTCAAAGGAGGGTTTCATTGGCTTCTGGTATTAGTGACTCTAATGCCATACACGGGTAATGATCATACGCTAATTAGCATGAAGGTAATAAGGTAATAAACAGTGTTAATTCTTAAATAATCTTCTAATTAAATCGCTATTAAAATGAAGTTATTTTTAATATATTATTAGTTTAAAATAACACACCAATTATTTTTTCCCCTTAAAATTAATTGTAATTAACAAACCCTATCGTTAAAGTCCGAAATGATATGATTTAATCTAGAGCAAATGTCAACAAGAAGACTCGAAATTTTTCATTTTGACTGTCTGTCGGTCGGGAACGCTTAAGTTTACAAGAAAAAAATTGAAAAATAATTGAAAACGGCGCTTAATAGTTACTATCATAAGAGAAGCTTACGGACCATTTTGCCATCGACGTCATCAGCTACGTAATAGCTTGTAAAGCTCATAGCGTTCGTGAGCACCGAGCATTTCTTAAGATTATTTTTTCTATATCCAGATGCAACTCTCAAGGTCGGGTCTCTCCTGAGTGACCTCCGAGCCCTCTGACCCTGTATAACCTTAACGCCACGTGATTTCGTGACTTAGCTAGCAACATTCGAACAAGATGTCGCACCCACAACTTCTTTTTTAATATCAACTATTGCTAGAAAAAACTTAATACTCGGAGAGAAATACTTATTTTATCAACTTTCGTTGCAATTTTTCAAAGTACGGGTTGAAAACCATAATCTCGACACTCGTTCGTTACAAATCTTTCTAGTAGTGTTATGTTTTTTATGTTATTTTTTTTTAATATTGAAAGTGGATGTTTTTTTAAAGGGCAAGTGTATGTAAAATAGTAAAATAAACGAATTTGAAATGAACTCTTTGAATCCGCGATTTTCTTAGGCTTAGCGGGATTCATGGAGATCTTGAATTGCCTCCGTGTAAGGTCTAGCGACCATTGAGCAAAGTCGAGACTTACAATCGCGTTCGATTGGTCGCTAGACCTTATAAGCGAGAAAATCAGGATCTTCATGAATCCCGCTAAGCCTATTTTCCTGGTAAGTTTTAAATTTATTTCTAGTTTAATATATGTTTAGTAAACCTTTTAAAGTTGGATTAGGCCTATTTAACCGGTGATTCCGAAAATAAATTCAAAAACTGTTCCATATTTAGCTCCAAGTTTCTCTTTAATAATTAATTAAATTACGAGATTTTTAAGTGAATTTTAACAATCCAAATAGGATTAAAACGACTCGTTTTGAGAGTTGTTCTTTAAGAGGGCTACTTGATAAGAAGCTAATGGAGGCTCGCACTAGATTAATTGGAATCTTTCCATTAAGAGGGATATTCTTACAGCGATAGATACTACCGATGTTCCCATAAATTATCTGGATACGCGAGATATCGCTACGTTGTACGAGTAATCTTTATCTTATATATTTTGCGGAGTTTTAGCGTAAAAAGGATTTTCACAATGAGTTTGTTGGCTTCTAATCGAGGCTAACTAAAATTGAATAAATTAAAAGTTTATAAGTTGTTTATAAAATATTCGAAACTTTGGTTAAACCTCAATGGAGACAGATTAGCGCTATCAGAAGCCGATGAAACCCTCCTTTGAAGTCTATTACTCCCGGGTCTTATCTACCCCTCTCTGTATGGGTTATTCTCAAAAGGCGCGATCCGTACGCCTCCTAACGGTAGATATTTTCGGAGCGGGAGTTCGTCGAGCGAATATCTCTAGCAGCCTTGGAGTTCGTCCAAAAAACGTCGTCGTTTGTGGAGAGAGAGAATTTCCAATTTTCCGTAGACAGGGGGGTATGAAGTAGGACCCCTTCTAACTCGTAAAATTGGGAATTTTACCCATACAGAGAGGAGCGCTATATGGAACATTGGCGTAGTAGACTTCAAAGGAGGGTTTCATCGGCTTCTGGCGCTATTTTTAAAAAGAGGGAATAATATTTTGATAGTTTTTTATACTTGTTTTGAAATTTGTTTACATAGATTTTAAGGGATTTTGAAATAGCATATTTGGATATGTTTCAAATTATCTAGTCTAATTAAATTAAGAAGAATTAGATACTTGAAAAACAAGTTTCCTGTTGTTTTAAAAGGACATGAGTCACTCGCGTTTATTGAACTTCAGTTGATTTAATGGCGAAAGTTAATTAGAGCTCGGAATTCGTATAAGTGTTATTAATTAGATAAAATATTGCAATAGAGCCAAGGCTTAGTGTATAATATTAGTAGACTTTAAGAAATTTAAGTGGCGTACGCGGATACCACGCCATTTAGTTTACAGCGAGCCGAAAGGTGAATGTTTCTCAATAAGAACTTAAATATATTGAAACTTGACCTATAGACGTTTTCATTTTATTGAATATTCTGAATGAGATGAACCGTGTTTACTAAGTTTTATTAAATAGATACAATCTACTAAATTCTGTTGTATATTATCTGTTTGATTAAAAATAGATTATTTTTCATTCGAGTTAACTTATTCGAAGATAAAGTAAAAAAAACATAATCCATATCCGTTTTTATACAAAAATGGCAACTTATCTTAGAATATTATCCGCGTTATACGTTCGGATAAAAATTCAAAATTTATTTTCATGAAAAAATAATGAATAAAAATATGATTTAAAATCTTAGTTTCGTCGTTTTATTTATATTCTTCAAATTAAAAGTCAATTTAAAATATTTTACTTATATTTTAGACTAATTCTGGAAATGAGAATTTTCTTATCCATCGTTATACGTTTGAATACAAGTAATTTGTTCGTAGATAAAGCGCAAAATGCTTATCTTCGGGTAAACCTTATACATTTAACAAATATACGATATACAAATTTATTTTTTAGTTACAAACAATTTATCCGTAAGTATTTGAAAATATACGAATAACGGAAGATAATGGATATCCGACTCCAAGCTCTAAAGTTAATTGAATTTAAAAGAAATGAACGCCTGAATGATATCTTTCCCCTGGGCACCGAAGCGCGACGGCGGGAACACTTTTACAGGCGCAAATATTATTTTACATCAAAGCGATCCTTCCTTTCAACGCATTGAATAAAAAAAGATATATGGTACACCGTGTTAGGGATATTTTCTATTTTTAAATAAATAACGTGGCCATTAAAAATGAGGCAGCTTTTGAATTTATTTTTTGGAATCACCGGATGCCAAAAAAAGTACTCGAGAATTTTTAAAACAATTTAGTGTGTTTGGTAAAATTTCTATAAAAGTGAATATAATTTAAGACCAATCATATTATTTCAGCCTTTAAAGGGAGAATTCAACCTAATTACACGTGATTTTTTATCGATTCCTTTTCGTTTAAATAGGCCTAATCCACCGATAAAAAGTTTACAAAACAAATATTAAACTAGAAATAAATTTAAAACTTACCCAGAAAATAGGCTTAGCGGGATTCATGGAGATCCTGAATCGCGTCCGTGTAAGGTCTAGCGACCAATGAGCGAAGGCCCGTCGTTCGCGCGAGATCTCCGCGAGACTTACGTCGCGCGCGATTGGTCGCTAGACCTTACACGCGAGGAAATCAGGAGCTCCATGAATCCCACTAAGCCTATTTTCAGGGTAAGTTTTAAATTTATTTCTAGTTTAATATTTGTTTGTAAATTTTTTTAAATAATGGATTAGGCCTATTTAAACAATAAGGAATCGATAAAAAAATCACTTGTTGTTAGGTTGCATCCTCCCTTTAACAGCGTCTAAAGCCGGCCTATTATTTTAACGTTAAGATATTACAAGAGCTGTTGAAGGCTGAAATAATATGATTGGTCCGAATTTATTATACTTTCATTAAAATTTTATCAAACTATAGAATTCAATTTAAACACGAAAAAGTGTCTAAAAAAATCTGTTAGACCTGAGCGCGTTGCGTTCGTGACTACGGCGATGTATACATCTATAAGCGTATCAGCACTTTGACGTAGGAGATCCAAATACGTCAACACGAGCTACATATTACGATATAATGACATAATTAAATTTGACTATATGATATTATTTTTTCTAAGATAAGCCGTATGACGGTCAAATAATTGAACCCTCGGGACTTCCCACAAGCTCATTAAGAGCGCTCCTAATTGTATCGTCTTGTCTCGAGACTGAATTGGCTCTAAATAATTTGACTCCCATTTATGGAGCTATCTAAACTCCGGGGGTATTATTATCGCTACCACAAGTAAATCATCCTTCGAGTTTTCAAGACGACATAACACGGGTGACGATGAAGTTTGTCCAAATCTTGTAAAAATCTATTAACCCTTTCTAACTTTAGAATTAAAAATTAGAGCTTTAAACCAGTACCTTCTTAATATCTCCCTAAAGTTGAATATGGAAATTTCGAGGAATTGGGAAAAGGGCATTCGATATTTACCTTTTTGAGATTCAGGATGTTATTTTAAAAGGACGGATTAACCCCAAATCCCTCGACTTTAATCCCATAAGTACTTCGCTTTTGAAATCTAGGAATTAAATTTATTTCCGTAAAATTTAAATTGACCTTTAGCCTATTTATATTTTGAAGCTTTTGAAAGAGAAATTCCGTATTTAACCTCATTTATGCCTAATCCACCAGTAAAAGAATTGCGTACAAATATTAAACTAGAAATAAATTGAAATTAGGCTTAGCTGGATTCATTACGATCCTGAATTTCTTCTCATTGAAAGGTCAGCAACCAATGAATAGAGGTCCGTCGTTAAGGCGAGATCTCAAGGAGATCTCGCCTTAACGACGGACCTTCCAATAACATTCGATTGGTCGCTGACCCATAAATGGCAGGAAATTCAGCTGATCTCCATGAATCCAACTAAGCCTATTTCCCTATCAATTTTTTTAACTTATTTCAGTTGGATTATAATCCTACTTAAACGATAATGAATCGATAAAAAATTACTTGTTATTAGGTTTACATTCTCTCTTTAAGAGTGCATTTCCGGCCTCTATTTAAAACCCGCTTGTAAAACTACGGACGCATGAAGTTGCCCTTACTTACTGCAGGCTTGGAATCAGTCCGTTATCGCGTTAGTTTTAAACGTAAAAATAGGGCATTCCAAGGTAGCGAAGCGGTGATGTAACGGTTATTAACGACAGGAGTGTCTCGGTATAATTTGAACGATATGGGGAAAACATCGTAAAAATATCAGCCTGGTTGTAAAAATGACAATTTCGAGGACGATGATCGGCTCTCGAGACTCGAAAGAGAGAGATGCACGTGTCGATACCGAGTAACAAGATGACCCGTCGAGTTTGAGCTATTTATTTATTTTTAATATAAAGATATATAAATAGACATCCAATCATATTATACCAGAAGGCGATGAAACCCTCCTTTGAAGTCTACTACTCCAATGTTCCATATAGCGCTCCTCTCTGTATGGGTAAAATTCCCAATTTTACGAGTTAGAAGGGGTCCTACTTCATCCCCCCTGTCTACGGAAAATTGGAAATTCTCTCTCTCCACAAACGACGACGTTTTTGGACGAACTCCAAGGCTGCTAGAGATATTCGCTCGACGAGCTCTCGCTCCGAAAATATCTACCGTTAGGAGGCGTACGAATCGCGCCTTTTGAGAATAACCCATACAGAGAGGGGTAGACAAGACCCGGGAGTAATAGACTTCAAAGGAGGGTTTCATCGGCTTCTGATTATACGCATCGTGTACGCGCGTCACATATTAGACGCGTTCACACTAGAGACTTTGAAAACGTCTTTAAACGTTTCAGAAAGGTCAAAATGAAACATTTTCGGGTCAACTGTATAGATCCAATGCCAAAACTATTCACTTGAAATGTCAATTTGATCATCAAAACGATTTGAAATAGTCCCAAAGGGCGCTAATTTTACAAAAAAAAAAACACTCAAAAACAATTTTTTGAGTAGCGCTCTAAAAAGGGTCCTCCAGTAAAAACACTCACTAAAGGGGGTTTCTAAAAATAAAGCCATGGTATCAATATCTCTTTAAAAAGTCAGCAAATTCTAATATAATGAACTTTACCCTTACGCTAACGCAGCATCGGGCATTTTTAAGGGATAGGTAAAGCTCGTATCATAATACTTCCGCGAAATAACGACGTTATAAGGGCGTGTACCAAACTAAAAATCCAATTCAATCTAAGCCTGTATCAGCGAAAAAGTTTTCCCAAAGGTTGGCCAGCTTTACGCCTCGCTATTAGGTTACGTAGTCTGTTTTCCTGGAAAAAAGGGCGTGTGTGATGTTATGTATGGTCGCGGTAAGCTATAAAGTAATTTTATATCGCGATTGTATGATCCTTTATACTCTAGCGTTATTCCATATCCTTTGACCCCAAGAGAAACAGACCAACCGATATAATATATACCTCCAAGAACCTAGATAGATAATATTTACTACCAATTTAAATCGCAAGAAATTGAAGAAAATACCGACTTTAACTTCTAAAATTAACTACATCACAAGTACATCATCCTCCAAGTTTATAAGACGACATACTGCGGGTGACGATGAAGCGAGTGGGCCTATTCAAGAAGGATCAGACAAGGAGAGGAAAAGTGGGAACGGCGCGGCTCCTACTGTGTCGGCCTAAACTCCCACTCTGGGAGAACGGGGGTAGAGATGCTTCGTGGTAAATTGTTGTCACGTGGGTAAAACGGATCATTTATGAGACTTGTAGTAGCCGACGACGCTAGCGACCACGTGACAACAGTTTACCTCGAGAATTTCCTATCCCCCCTTTCCACCCGAGTGGGAGGTTGGCTCTTCTCTCTCTAACTCATCGCAGCCCCACTTTTCCTCTCTTTGTCTGATCCTTCTTGGCCTATTCGAGGAACGCAACTTCAACACCCTAGGAAAAGGCCCAAAAAGGTACGACCCTAATTAGCCAATCGCGATAATTAGCATAATTAAGTAGACCGTTTTTAACGGAATGTTTCAATTTAGTGTCCGGGTAAATAAGGTTTTACGAGCTTCGGAAAAATCGCGGGCTTACGCAATCGATTTCGTCGTAAAGTTGGAGTTTCCCGCTACAAATTAAACTTCTCAAACCCAGAATTTCGCCACAAACTCTACGAGAAAACGTAATTTTAAACCTACCCTATTTAGAAATTTTACCAAACTTCAGAAATTAATTTAAACACCAAAAACAGAACAGGATGACGTAATGGTTTACCCCCATTTCGCCCAAAACATTTGACCCAATTCCCATTTCGCCCAATCTCAAATAATCTAACCTAACCCTACCTAACCTAACAATTGGGCGAAATATTTGGGCGAAATCGGAACACACCGACGTGGTTATTATACCACTTAATTAATATATAAACTTCATGTGTTATATCATTTTTGATGGGTTAATATTCGTTTAAATTAACTTCTGAATTATAATACCGCCTAGACACTTCTTAAATAAATTGTAATTTAATTCTTTCGAGTCTTCTTCAATTGTAAAAAATAATTGAACTTAAATCTTTAGTTCCCAAGATTTATAAATAAGCTGATTTCTCATTGAAAACTACAGAGGATATAATAGGATTAAGGTTTATTTGACGGCTCAGTGTCGTACGTAAGTATTGTTTCATTGAATTTGTTTAGGAAAAGGCCTCGGGACGAATTTTCCAATTTACCCGTGTATAAAGGCTTAGCTTAACATGTTTGTTCTAAAGCTTTTAAACTCTTAAGACGTCGAATTAGGCAACTGCGTATAGAATTAGACACGCATTATTCGTCAATTAAGCCAACATATATATGGCGGAGAAAGGCGAGAAACCTAATTAAGATTCAAAAATAAAGGTTTTTTTTTTCCGAATCTCGAGAAACAAATCTCTTTAGAGGGGTTTTAATTAAAGGGAGAATGCAACCTAACAACAAGTGATTTTCTTATCGATTCCTTATTGTTTAAATAGGCCTAATCCACTAGTGAAAAATTTTACGAATAAATATTAAACTAGAAATAAATTTAAAACTTACACGGAATTTGGGAAAATAGGCTTAGCGGGATTCATGAAGATCCTGAATGGGTCAGCGACCAATCGCTTAACGACGGTCTTTGCCCCTGCATCTATTAGAAGAAATTCAGGATCTTCATGAATTTTGATGTTAGTTTCAAATTGATTTCTAGTTTAATATTGGTTTGAAATTTATTTTACTTGTGGATTAGACGGATTATTCATGAATTTCAAATGAAATTTGAGTAGCATTATTAATTTAAATGAATAAATTAATGAGTTACATTACACCCTTTCAGGGAAGATTTTTTTTTGGTTTTTTCTTTTAAACAAATAATGAGGTCCAGCTTAAATTCAATACTTTTGTTCAAGGGTACATTTTCAAAGTGTATACAGGGTGTTTCGAAAATGGTGGTAGGACCGAGCTACAGTGGGTTCTATGGGTCATTTTAAGACGAAAATGTTCTATGACGTTTCGTCGTACGGGGCGCCGTTTAAGAGTTACGAAATGAATCATGCGCGTACATTAAAGAAATCATACTCAATGATAAAATAGTCTTATCATTAAAATACTCGTTTGCGCTTTTAAAAAACAGCTAAATAATTAAACGTATGTTACCATTGAGTATACGCAAGAATCCATTCAGGTTCCATAAGAATATGGGAGGGCCGCGATTCAATAACCATCCTCCCAAACTTTGTAGCAAAAGTTCGTCCGCTTCGAATCGATTTTTCAAGTAAATCGCTCCTGACATCTATTATTAACCCGCGCCACTAACGACCTTGACATAATATTTTGGGTAATAAAAATGGAGCCGACCGAAAAAATATCTAAGCGTACAAATGTTGCGAAAATTGCAGACGAACTTTTGTTACAAAGTTTGGAAGGATGGTACCAGAGGCTAAAGCTATCCTCCCATATTCTTATGGAACCTGAATGGATTCTTGGTATACGTTTATTAATGTACGTTAAGGGGTCATCCGCGCACGATGCATTTCGTAACTCTTAAACGGTGCCCCGTACGACAAAACGTCTTAGATCCATAGAACCCACTGGTAGCTCGGTCCTACCACCATTTTCGAAACTCCCTGTAAAGCCAAAGCTAACGAGGAATAATGAATAAAATTAAACCTAGTAGAAATAAAAAAGAAATACCAAACTAACTGATATTAAATTGGTCGTTAGTTTTACCAATATCATTATAATGATGTTCGAAAATATTTTCCCGAGTTTTCCAAAAAGATTATTTCATTTTGTTGAAGGATTTAAAAACGAAGGCCTTATTTCGAAGGCCTAAGGATTATATTTTTTAGTTTTTAAAAATCCTTATCCTAAATTTTACATCACTTGGCTTAAAGAGTTTTAAAAGACTTCAGAACACACGCGGGAATCAATTAATGTAGGTTGCGAATCCATATTGATTGATGGTATTTTTGTTTTAAAATATTTCCAAGATGGCAATTAAAAAATATTTATTTATAAATTTTGAATCATTACTTAAATTTAATTTTTGTAAATCGTGACAAATTCTTAAAGGGAGAATGCAACCTAATAACAAGTGATTATTTATCGATTCCTTATCGTTTATATAGGCCTAATCCACCGATAAAAGTTTACAAAAGAAATATTAATCTAGAAATAAATTTAAAACTTACCCGGAAAATAGGCTTAGCGGGATTCACGGAGATCAGCTGAATTCCCTCCGTGTAAGGTCTAGCGACCAATGAAGGCCCGTCGTTCACGCGAGATCTCCACGAGACTTACAATCGAGTTCGATTGGTCGCTAGACCTTATAACGAGAGGAAATCAGGATCTTCGTGAATCCCGCTAAGCCTACTTAATATTTAATATTTTTTCGTAAATTTTTTCACTAGTGGATTAGGCCTATTTAAACAATAAGAAATCTTTCTTTAACAGTTTCACTTTAATTAGTTGGATTCGTAGATTTAGTAGCTCATCGTTATACCATTTAATTACTGTTTGTAAGGCATTCCCTCACGTTATACTTTACCACTTATTTGAAGGTTAAAAGTTCAATTTCAACGTATACGTAATTGGCTTAAATAAACTTGGTTATATTACTATCTGTATATTGACAAAAACCACAGGGGTTAGACCATCAATTAATAAACAGCTTCCCTAAGGATATAGGCAACGGGGGAAACATCTCTTTAGAAAGAAAGCTAAATCTATCTAATACCAAACTCTAAGGCTAACCCCCTTTAGTCTCGTCAGAAGCCGATGAAACCCTCCTTTGAAGTCTACTACTCTAATGTTCCATATAGCGCTCCTCTCTGTATGGGTAAAATTCCCAATTTTACGAGATCGGAGGGGTCCTACTTCATCCCCCCTGTCTACGGAAAATTGGAAATTCTCTCTCTCCACAAACGACGACGTTTTTTGACGAACTCCAAGGCTGCTAGAGATATTCGCTCGACGAACTCCCCATCCGAAAACATCTACCGTTAGGAGGCGTACGGATCGCGCCTTTTGAGAATAACATATACAGAGAGGGGTAGCAAGACCCGGGAGTAATAGACTTCAAAGGAGGGTTTCATCGGCTTCTGGTCTCGTTTATATATACTTGAGGGCAAAATCGGTTCCGAAACCGATACTCAAAGTTTTCCATTTGTCGGCGATAATTATTAAAGTCGCGCATTAGATTGGCTAAGCCTAAATCATTCGAGAATGAATTTTAAAGTGGAAACATTCTCGAGAATTTTACTGAGTAGCTGATGCCAATGAAATATCGGATAAAAAAGGCGCGTGAACCAATTTAACTCTTTGTTGAAACTGGTTCCCGAAGCAGTTTCGAGAAATCGAATCAAATCGATTTGATAAAAGACGGTTCCCCGTTCACACGACTCTAGCGAAACGTTTTGAAAGGGTTTAAATCGATTCCAAGGCCTAGTATATGAACACGGCTTAATAAACATCTCTTTCGATTCACGCAAGACGAACTCTAAACATTGGCGTCAGCAATTGATTCCTTTTGCAATAAATCTGATATTTCTTCAAACCTAATTTTGCAGTTTTGATAATTAACCGCGAATTAGCACGCCTATCTTTATGATAATATTTTAAAATATATTTTAATAGTTATTATTCCTATAAAACCTTTGTAAAATCGTCTCCAAGTATTGTTTTAAATATATTTTAATTGAAACATCCTCATTAAGAATAAGAAATTAACACAACGGCTGCAAAAAAAGGAAATTCCAAGTATTTAACTTTTTACGTAGAGGTCGGTGTTTGGACAAGATATCTTTATTCATAATTTCAGAAGCCGATGAAACCCTCCTTTGAAGTCTATTACTCCCGGGTCTTGTCTACCCCTCTCTGTATGGGTTATTCTCAAAAGGCGCGATTCGTACGCCTCCTAACGGTAGATATTTTCGGAGCGGGAGCTCGTCGAGCGAATATCTCTAGCAGCCTTGGAGTTCGTCCAAAAAACGTCGTCGTTTGTGGAGAGAGAGAATTTCCAATTTTCCGTAGACAGGGGGGGATGAAGTAGGACCCCTTCTAACTCGTAAAATTGGGAATTTTACCCATACAGAGAGGAGCGCTATATGGAACATTGGAGTAGTAGACTTCATAGGAGGGTTTCATCGGCTTCTGATAATTTGAAATTACCCACGGGAATTCTATGATAAATCCAGAATGTAATCGAAATATTTAATTGATTAGAGCTACGGTCACACTAATATTTCTTAATCAATTTGAAACGGTAAAATCAAACCGATATTCAAATCGCCAGGAATCGTTTTAAGCGTCACGTGTTCACGCATTATCTTTATAAATCGATTTATCGTAGCTTCATCTATCTGTTGTTGAAACCGAATCGGTATTAAACTGGTTCCTGAAGCAGTTTCGAGAAATCGAATCAAATCGATTTGAGAAAAGACGCGGTTTCCCGTTCGCACGACTCCAGGAAACGTTTTGAAAAGGTTTAAATCGATTCCAAGGCCTAGTATGAACGCGGCTCAAAATTAATAATTATCCGATTATCCAAATAGGTGTGGATTATCTTGTCAAAAACCTCGACCTCTATTTGAATGTGAAATTTCGTCTAAAATTTAATTTAAAAACACGGCTAACCTAAATGCAGTCCAAATCTAGCGCCGCCCGAAAAGCCTATGACGTCAATTAAAATTTAAAAAGTCACGTCATTCCGTACATTGGAATGAATATAGAGGCTAAGTATAAAGTTGATAAACAAGTTGCGTTTCGTAGATATTTGAATACTAATTGCAATTTGATTTACTATACTAGGGTTGAAGATAAATTTCCAGAGACTATATTTGCTTCTCTATTTTGGGTTTAGCATAGCGTATCAATCCGCCTCAGTTTTTTCCCCACTGCCAACCCCTATCGTATATAATCGCGAGTACATAATCAAATTATTCTCGTACGCTAGAATAAATCTTAAAATATACGGGAAAATAAATTCAACGTCGCTTTTCGTTAAAGGGAGAATGCAACCTAAAAACAAGTGATTTTTTTATCGATTCCTTATCCAACAGTTAAATACAAATAAATATTAAACTAGAAATAAATTTAAAACTTAACATCAAAATAGGCTTAGCTGTATTCACGGAGATCATCTGAACTTCACATATAAGGTCGACTAACGACAAATCACATTGATCGATGGCTCTTATACGAGGATTGCAGGATCTCCATGATCAATGTCATTGGTCGCTAGTCCTTATATGGGGAGTTCAGGATATCTTCATGAATCCAACTAAGCCTATTTTGATGGCAAGTTTTAAATTTATTTCTAGTTTAATATTTGTTTGTAAATTTGTTTTACATGTGGATTAGGATTATTTAAACGATAAGGAATCGATAAAAAAAATCACTTTTTGTACAGGTTGCATCCTCCCTTTAAGGACGAAAGAGGAATTCTTTAAATAAATAATATTTAAATTAAACCATGATTAAATTAAATACATTAGTTTTAGATAATTATTCCACAAATTTCGGTAAATATATACTCTTTATAAATTTTTCAAAGTTGGTTTCCACGTATTTTTGATTTAAATTAGATTTAAATCAATTTTGAAGAGATTTTAATATTTTTAAATTGATCAATCTAGAAAAACATCTCGTATATGAAACTGCAGAGTCGCGATCTTGGAAGGAACTTTATTTCCATTGAAAATAGCAATATCCCATTGAAAATTAAGTGACTTCTCAGTCTTAAGTAAATATGTTTCATTCGTTCATTATACTAGAAGTAAAACTAATTTAATTATTTAAATTTTCAAAAGGGTTATTCGAGGTAATTAGAAATGCAAAGTAATTCTAAGAACCTTGAAAAATCATTACGGTTTACAGTATGTATGATTTTAAATTTACGTTACTAATTACCGCGTAATGTGACGACGTCATTGACGCAATTAAATAAATTTTAATCAGAGTATTACTGAAACCTATAACTGGATTGAAAGAACTATTTTCTTAACTTAACGACGCGATTATGATATCAGAAATTTAATTTAACTCTCAATTCATTCGTGAAATGAAAGTATCCAAAACTTAATTGGAGCCAATTTAAATAGGTCAAAATCAATCAATTTTAAGAATAATTTCGTTTAAAGCGAAGCCTGTCACGGTTTTTCATGAACTTCAAATGAAAATTAAGTAGCATTTTCGGAAAGATCGTTAAAAAACGATTCTAAATATATATATAAATATATCTGGCATAGAAAAACATAATCGCGACATTAAAAATTCATATTTTATAATCGCCATTTTCGAAAATATTTAAAATAAAAATTTCCCGCAAAACTACGTCATCGCACGGTGATTTCGCTATTGTATAGAGCCTACAGTTGATTCTCCCGCGTTCTGGCACGATTGATAAGGTCACTTTCGCGCGGTCGTTTTCGTTAAAGTACTTAATCCAGATCAAGTCAACTACCTTTCGTATCAAAATTATCGTTAATTACGTTAAAGAAATAAACTACGTCATATATCGGATATGTATTTTTGACATTCTCATTTTGAAATTTCATTCGAACTCTTTCAACCGGCAGAGGTATAAAAATTTGAATATGACGTTTTAATAGAATGATAAAACTTAAAATATAATTCATAGGTATTCGAAAAAAAAAATGGTGAGAGATTTACAAATTTGGCTAAAAACCAAATGAAAAATTACAATGTTCTAATAACTCAATATTTGCAGCAATAAATAAAAAATAGAAAATACCTTTGATGAAATTAATATCATTCGACAATCAATAATATTAAACTATAGATCTTGACGTAGGCGTACACGTTTACAATTAAATATAATTTATTTTCATCAATTAAATAGTATCCATTAAACGAACACTTATGGCTAAAAATGGAACGGCTTTTGAATTTATTTTCGGAATCACAGGATGCCAAAAACGTTTTCCAGAAGTTTAGTACAATTTGAAAAAAAGCAAATATAAATTTGGGCCAAACACCAACCTATTCTCTTAATGTTAGGACATTACAAGCGTTATTAAAAGCTCAAATAGTATGATTGGTTGAAATATTTCCTTTACAATACTTTAGAAATTCATTTAAACACCAAAATGTGTCTAAAAATAGTTAAAAAATACGTTTTTTTGCCATCCAGTGATTCTGAAAATAAATTCAAACATAGCTCCAAGTTTCCCTTGAAATCTCAAATGATTATAAGATTAGAAAAACTAATCAATGTTATGTTATAAAATTGCAAACTAATAAAGACGATTATATTTAACACGATCATTACTCACGTAATATTTTGTGGGGGTTAATTTCCTCGTCGGACATCATCGGTTAACTAAACGTATCACTAATCTCGTCTCGAAGGTCACTCGATTATTAAAAGTACCAAAATAATCCTTATCAAATCTAGGGACGGTTGCCAACGATAATTACGGGTTTATTTCGAGGTTCTCTCGTAAGAAACCTATCGTGTCGCTTATAAAAACTTAAACACACTGTAATCTTTCGATCTTTCGCGAGTTATCTCCGCTCTGGAGTAGAGCAACGACTGAACTGACTGCGATCTGAACAATCTCAACTCCTTCTCCGAAGCGACTCAGACCCGGAGAACTCTGAGAGACGGGGGGAAACGTATTTTATTTCCCGCCCACCTTAGCGCCCCCGTAGCTCACGGTCCGCCCCATTGTGTGTAGTAGCTGAGTAGTTGATAGGGCATAGTCTCCCTACTCTTGATTTTTCGAGGGTCTTTCAAGTAAACCCCCAAAAATCGTGTAAGGTCGTAAATCGTGGGGACTCTTCGGTACTTGTACTATAGGTATGTACTTCGTACTATCTCCAGAACGTTTATGGCTCACCATTTATCCAAATGTCGTCTACCGGCAACTATATACACTTTTTACCTCCCCGACTGAACTTTAGTTCAGGGGGAGGTGTTACACTGATCGTGTCTGTGTGTCTGTGTGTGTGTCACTTCTCACTTCCTGTGTAAACGGAAGTCACGTGACCTGGCTCGTGGAGCCAAAAGTCTAGAGACGTAATCATACCAGCTTATCGTTCAATTCCGGGGAATTACCTCCTTTAAGCGTGGCTGCCACATAGAGTTTCAGGTGTCGTGCAAAGACATACAACAGGACGTCTCCCATTGCACATCATCGCCTTCCACCATCCACTTTATGGTCGAACCTCGATGCTGAACAGGCGAAGGCGATTACAAGCAGTGGGACGTCTCCCACTGTCATAATCACCTCCGACCATCCCCACAACAAGGTCCAACCTCCAGTTTCCGATCTCAGCGTTCCATACTAGCGAGGCGTCCCCCACTAGTACAGTTCACATCAACCTTCCACTGACTCCAAACATCGCCCCACCAATGGGTAAATTGCGTCGCCAAGCGCCTAGAGATCAAGAATCAGCAAGACATTGAAAGGGGGGGGTTTTCCCCCTAACTTCATGGCCACCACGCACGGTTACTTCAATTAATATAGGCCTTCGAACGGTTTATATAGCATCTTTTTGGAACGAATGCAAATTAGCCTCATGGTGTGATATCGATAGGGAAATGAAACACAATATTAATTTATATTATAAATAAAAATATCGGGATGGTTAAATTTAATCTAATTAATAAGAAAGTCGAAAAATTAATTTAAAATTCGAGATAGTTTAGAAGTTATTTGAGAATTTGTGCAAAAATTTAAAGAAATTTGACCGATTAATGGCAGTTTGAGTTGGCAGCATGCGCCTAAGCTATTTTCCATATATATCATTTACTCGAAAAAGCAAAGGTATAACGGGTAGTATAGGCTTATCTCTGGTGCAAACTTAGGGTGGATTGAAGAATATAAATAAAGGTGCGTTTACACGGGTATGGAAGATTGAAATGACATAATTTAGATAAGCGATAAAGGCGCGTTCACAGGGATAAATTTATGATTATAAGGACATTGGAAATTGTTATTAATATATTTTTGGTTCATTTCGATTGAATTATAAGGGAATCAGCTTTATTTACCGGGATAAACTGTTTTCTTCTAGCGAAGTTGGAAACAGTATGCAGGAACTTGGCTATAAAAAGAAGTTTCTAGCTCGCATTTTCAATTAAAGTTTTTCAATTTCTCGCCCGTTTCCGATACTGCATAAAGCACTAAAACTTCGTTAATGAGTTCGATTTCTCGCTCATTTGCGAAAATGTCGCGTGTACGTGAGGGTATAATTCACGAGAAACGCTGGATTTGCAGAAAATTCTTCATTAATGTTTGTAATTTCTCGCCAGTAAATGTCTAAGTGACTTCCTTGCCTCTATCTGTTCATTAGTATGCGCAAAATAAAGTCGCTTAATCTGATTGGATATGTCATAAATTCGCGCCAGACTTTTATTTTGACGTTTAATTTCGACCTTTAGAGTATACTTAAAAACGAGGCAAATGGTGAGGCAGGGTTAAAATTCTAATTAATTGATTGGAATTTAATAAGAGCTTCGATTTTACTCGATTCAACTTTAACCAGTTCAAGGGGAATTGCAATACACCATGGTGTATAAGATTTAAAGGTGAGGCTGATTGATACAAAATGTTAAACCACTTAAGAAAAATTATAGTCGTGAAACTCTCCTTGAACAGAAGTAGAGTAGGTTTCACGTGTATTTGTGACTGGCGTAAAATCGAGTTTGCCAGCACGCGAGTATGTTTAACTCCCTAAATTTAAAGTCGGAAACCCTTTTCTCAAGAATATCAAAATCGCTTTGATATTCTTGGGAGAATCAGCTTTATGTATGGGGAATTACTGTAATCTTTGGCAAACTTGCGAACAGTAGCGTAAGAATTGGTTTTAAGAACTAGCACGGTCTTTCAAATTATTTTGTAGAATTCTCGCGCGTGTGCAGATCGAACCAGGTAATTCGTGCCATAATTTACAGTTGACGAACTTTCTTAAACCGGATTGACATTGAAATTTCTCGTGTTTTATTTGGTATATCTGATATGGTTGACCATAGAGTGAAATGTAGAAAGAGTGGGGAAGAGAGTCATGTGATTGGATCTCTTAATAAGTTTTAGCTAAATTTCATACATTTCTGCACATGAATTTAATGTTAATCTCAGTAGAACACGGCTTTTAAGGCCTACTGTCGTGTATTTCCGGGAACGTTTTAGCTAGTGTGGAGTCACGTAAAATGACATTTGTTTCACAACTTGGTATATTTTTACTCAGGTCCACCCTGTCAGAAAAAAATTATAAAAAATTGATGGTGGGGCCAAAAAAGAGACATCCCTTCCTCACTCAAAGCATTATACCTCAAAAACATGCGTTTTAAGACGTGGGCTTATAAGGTATCTGTAGGTCGTGTAGCACCAAAAAGCGAAATTGTACGTCACAGTCCGTAGTATAGCGTGTTATGCGGAAAGCTAATTCGTTAATTGTTTTTTATTGAATGTGTTTACTTATTGTTATTTAGGCGATACCGAGGTAAAACTTGATTTTGATCAAACATTTTGCCTAATAGCGTTACTTGGGCGACAAATACTCTAGTTTTCTAAACGGCGATATGTTTTTACTGGAAGACCTTGACCTTGCTTATCTAAATTTAAATTTATTGAACGTTAAATCGTTTCATTTTTTTTTGAAATCTTCGACTAAGCTTGTTCTCTCGAGATTTTGCTGGTTGAAATTTTAAACTGAGTTTCATTGGTTTGAATACGATTTATTGGTAAGAAAAAATTTTGAATTTGAATTATTTTTTTTTAATGTTATAGATTTTAATACATTAAAATATCCATTTCTTAGGATATTTTCGTTCAATCGAGTTGTACAAAGATTACCCTTTATTGAAAAATTTAAATTTGTTATATTATTATTCTATTGTTTTGAACTCACTCTTTAGTAGTGGTAAGAGACATATTTTTGATTTGTTTTACTTCGTTCATTTGATATTTTATTTGATAATTTTTCTGCGCTTAAATTGTTTCGTGTAAAGGCTAATTTTACACATTACTGAAGATTGCTAATTTCATTTGTTTAGTTTTAATATTGTTTTTGGGACTGGAATATTTATTTTGAAATCAAAGCGGTTATCCGATTTATTTTTCCTCTTATTTTCTAGTTAATTTTGGTTTTGCGTAGTCAGTAATTTTACGCATTATTGAATCTCCGATTTATTAATTGATGGATTTGAATATTTTACCTCAACCACCTTGATAAAATAGTAGGCAAGTTTTTCTCCTATTTTGAGATCAATTTTTTTAAACTTCTATATATTAGCGAGATTCGGGACTCCCTGACTTAATTTCGCTGTAGCCGAGGCGTTTACGCTAGCGGTGAACACTCTCGCTTGTGCGAGAAAAATAAAAACTTGCTCGCTCCTGCCAAGCGAGATACCGTTTTTATTAAAGCGAGTTTTGTCAAGGTTAGTTAAAACCTTCTTGGCTTCCAATGTTAATCTTGCTCCCTATGCACAGACACACTTTTCGTCAATTTTAATAATGTAGGTAAGGTTAGGTTAGATCACGTGGGTGTCGGGGAGGTACTATTTTGGTTTCCCAACTTGTCTTTTATTATTGGACTTTGATTTAAAGGTATGATGAGCCTATTTTTAAATTTAAATTTATATTGTACGTGTAATATTTATTTTAGTACGCTTGGTTCGGATCGGTTGTAGTTTTTCAAAGAAGTAAATATCTATTTAAAAATTTATAAGCGATTCCCTCACCAAATAACGATGGTTTTGGACTAATTAGGACGTCGTGAGTTCCCA
This sequence comes from Odiellus spinosus, assembly GCA_963920705.1. Taxonomy (NCBI): domain Eukaryota; kingdom Metazoa; phylum Arthropoda; class Arachnida; order Opiliones; family Phalangiidae; genus Odiellus; species Odiellus spinosus. The sequence continues at coordinate 13,241,235 of OY987237.1, read as the reverse complement.
AAAAATATTTAAAAATCTCCTAGCATTTCAAGAAAAAAATTATTTGTTTCCACGTTAAAATCCCAGATTAGAATTAACCCAATGTAACCTAACCTACACCGCATTCGATAGAATATAATATACCCAAGTATTCAATATAGCTCGGAATTCTTATAATTTCTATTAATTGGATAAATGATGTATATTATCTGTTTGATTAAAAATAGATTATTTTTCATTCGAGTTAATTTATTCGAGATAAAGTAAAAAAACATAATCCATATCCGTTTTTATCCAAAAATGGCAACTTATCTTAGAATATTATCCGCGTTATACGTAGGGATAAAAAAATTCTAAATTTATTTTCGTGAAAAATAATGAATGAAAAGATGATTTAAAATCTTAGTTTCGTTGTTTTATTTATATTCTTCAAATTAAAAGTCAATTTGAAATATGTTTCTTATATTTTAGACTAATTCTGGAAATGTGAATTTTCTTATCCATCGTTATACGTTTGAATACGAGTAATTGGTTCGTAGATAAAGCGCCAAATGTTTATCTTCGGGTAAACAGAAGATAATGGATATCCGATTCCGAGGTCTAGCATTCGAATTAAATAATAAAAATTCGTGTTACAGTCCCTTTGCGGAAATGAAGACATTTTGGGGTCTCTGGGTCTTCTATAATATATGTAGGTTTAGGGGTGTGTACCTCTAGTATAGGGGAAACAAGGAGGTATAATTCTTTTTTCAAATTGTTCGGGTATATGAGATTCATTCGATATTTCTTTCCTTCGTGGAATAGTGAAGGTTGGTGGAAAGGGAATCAAGATTAAGAACAGACCATTAAATGTCATCCCACCGCCTCCCTAAATACACTTAGAAGTTCCACAAAACTGTATTCATTTGGATACCTTCTGGGCTAAGGCAGAAGCCGATGAAACCCTCCTTTGAAGTCTATAACTCCCTGGTCTTGTCTACCCCTCTCTGTAAGGGTTAGTTTCAAAAAGCGCGATTCGTACGCCTCATAACGGTAGATATTTTCGGAGCGGGAGTTCGTCGAGCGAATATCTCTAGCAGCCTCGGAGTTCGTCAAAAAAACGTCGTCGTTTGTGGAGAGAGAGAATTTCCAATTTTCCGTAGACAAGGGGGGATGAAGTAGGACCCCTCCGATCTCGTAAAATTGGGAATTTTACCCATACAGAGAGGAGCGCTATATCGAACATTAGAGTAGTAGACTTCAAAGGAGGGTTTCATCTACTTCTGGCTAAGAAAAAAATAGGCTTAGCGGGATTCATGGAGATCACCTGATTTCCTCGCGTATAAGGTCTAGCGACCAATCGAACGCGATTGTAAGTCTCGTGGAGATCTCGCGTGAACGACGGGCCTTCGCTCATTGGTCGCTAGACCTTACACGGACGCAATTCAGGTGATCTCCATGAATCCCTCTAAGCCTATTTTCCGGGTACGCTTTAAATTTATTTCTAGTTTAATATTTGTTTTGTAAACTTTTTATCGGTGGATTAGGCCTATTTAAACTATAAGGAATCGATAGAAAAATCAGTTGTTATTAGGTTGCATTCTCCCTTTAAGGCGAGATCTATATACTGCGATTGGTCGCCGACCCATCAATGTGAAGAAATTCGGTATATCCAAGAATCCAGCTAAGCCTATTTTTAGGGTAAGTTTTAAATTGATTTCTAGGCCTATTTAAATGATAAGGAATCGATGGTAGGCTGCATTCTCCCTTTAAAGATTTATTTCTTGAACGATAATCATATTCTGTCTTTGCGACTATTATCCTTAGAACTTTTATTATTATTGTTATTATTATATTTATTACGGATACGATGATAATTAATTTTGGAAATGTTTCTTCGTAGTTATTTGATATCTGATTCGGATATAAATTTCACTTTATCGCTTTCTTTATAAGGTTAAAAAGTTTTAATTAATGCCTGCCTACATTAGCGTAACGATCTAAGGCCCCGTTCATACTAGACCTTGGAATCGATTTAAACCGTTTCAAAACGATTCGCTGGAATCGTGTGAACGGGAAACTCGATATCTATTTGATTCGATTTCTCGAAACTGCTTCGGGAACCAGTATCATATACCGATTCGGTTTCAACAACCGATAGATGAATCTACGATAAATCGATTTATAAAGATAATTAAACCGATTTGAATTTATAAATCCAAGAAATACGAGTAATAGTTATGAGCTACGGTCACGCTAGCATTTCTTAATCGGTTTGAAACGGTAAAATCAAACCGCGTTATCATTATAAATCGATTTATTGTAGCTTCATCTATCGGTTGTTGAAAATGAATCGATATGAAACTGGTTCCCGAAGCAGTTTCGCGAAATTGAATCAAATCGATTCGAGAAAAGACGGTTTCCCATTCACGCGACTCTAGGGAAACGTTTTGAAAGGGCTTAAATCGATTCCAAGGCCTAGTATGAACGGTTTCAAAGTGTGTGGTGTGAACTTAGCTTAGATGTTGGCGCGGTTTCAATCAATTTTTTTTTTTTTTTTTTTTTTTTTTTTTTTCTCTTCATTTTTTTGCCGAAATAAGAAACTTTTTGTCGTAAATTTCTAAATAGTTACGATGAAAGATTTACTTTTTAACGAAAAACATCTTGATAGAAAAAAAGAAGTTCAAAAGACAGCGCTACGCTATGTAGTTGGCTATGCATGCATGCGTGTTAATAATAATAATAATATCATTCTTCTTTATTATAAAACTCGTAATTAACCACGGATCATTCAATATTCATAGAAACTAGAAGCGTCGCGTGGTTGTTTTTAATTTATTAATAAAAGCCTTACGCTCGCTTATCAACTTCCGAATAAAATATTTAAAAGCCTCTCCCCTCCACCCCCCCACCCCCAAGATTAAAGGGAATCCGTCACCATAATCACGCCATATTAAAAATTTTAAACCTCTGCCGGTTTTAAACTTGATAAGAATTTCTGGATTAAGTAGTTTTACGAAAAAGACGCCGCGAAAGCGACTTTATCACTGGCGTATAGGCTCTACAATAGGGAAATCACGCGACCATATTGTGATGACGTAGTATTATTGCGGCGAATTTATATTTTAAAATTATCGAAAATGGTGATTAACAAGTATTGATTTTTACTGAAACGAATATGAGATATGTGTATCCTATATAATCCTATAATTTCGCAATAGTCGTGAAAAATCCTATAATTTCACAATAGTCGTACATAATCCTATAATTTCACAATAGTCGTACATAATCCTATATTTTTAAGTGTCCTATATAATCCTATAATTTCACAATAGTCGTACACAATCCTATATTTTTAAAAATGTCCTATATAATCCTATAATTTCACAATAGTCGTACATAATCCTATATTTTTAAGTGTCCTATATAATCCTATAATTTCACAATAGTCGTACAAAATCCTATAATTTCACAATAGTCGTACAAAATCCTATAATTTCACAATAGTCGTACACAATCCTATATTTTTAAAAATGTCCTATATAATCCTATAATTTCACAATAGTCGTACAAAATCCTATAATTTCACAATAGTCGTACAAAATCCTATAATTTCACAATAGTCGTACAAAATTCTATAATTTCACAATAGTCGTACAAAATCCTACAATTTCACAACAGTCGTACAAAATCCTATATTTTTTCTCTTGTGCTACGAACTAAAACTAGTTGAATATAATTATTAACTGTCCTATCAAATAATATAAATTTTCCAGTGGAATCCTTTTTTTCCTATTAAAATTTTCTATGAACGGCTTGAGGCCTAGCGTTTCCATTTTGAGTATACATGAAAAATCTCGTGACAGGCTCGCTTTAAGAAATTAATAAGAATGGATCTCTATAGCAGTTGTTTTGATCGCTAGCGCAACTAAGTGTACGCTGCATGATTGGGTTTAGCGCTTTTAATTAAATTAAACAAAACAAAATTATTAATAATTTCATTAGCGAAATGTAGCATGTACAGGTAATGGGCGTGCCTCTCTCTCTCTCTTACACCCCCGCAATAATATCCTCTAAGAAACGAATGTAAATAATTTATGGCGCTTTCCTTTTGGGAAAATATTATTTACAACCATGGAGCGCTAAAAATTGGACACTAAGGATACACCGAGTTATCAAAAGATTATTATTAATTAAGTAAACTTCACTTCCTGATTTTGGTTTTCCATGGTTAGCTAACTTAGCTGTTAGTGGTAACTCAGACGAACAGTAGATACGCTAAAAGTTTTGTTATCCGTTCGAATAAACGCGTAATTTGTTTATTAATCGAGCTTAAAATTTTATCTCCGGGTCTAATTCGTATCCCCCATTTGATACGCGTCTGTTTATATGATTTGTGGTTTTTAAACTCCAAGATTAAAATATCCGAAAAAAAAAAAAACCTAGTTATCAATGGATATCCGAAGTTATTCATTATCCGATTCCGAGCTCTACAAAAACCTACAGCGGATGCGATTTCATTTTGGGTCCATCTATCTATCGATGCGCGGCCATTTAGAAATGATCAATGAATCCAAACGGGGAGAAATTTGGCGATTTATTTTATACCAAGTGTGAAATTTATTTTTCTCAATCGGAGTGAGGGAGGAATCCTTCCCCACTGTTTTCTCGAAAATAAATCAAAAAAATGTATACGACCCGAGCCGGCAGTCGCCGAGGAAATTTGAGAATACAAACCTTTAAAGGGAGACTGCAACCTAATAACAAGTGATTTTTTATCGATTCCTTATCGTTTAAATAAACCTAATCTACAGATAAAAAGTTTACAAAACAAATATTGAACTAGAAATAAATTTAAAACTTACACGGAAAATAGGCTTAGCGAGATTCGCGAGAGAAAAAAATAATAAGAAATTCACTCTGATTCCGCACTACGCCGATCAATCCTAATCAAAATTGATTGACAATACGTCTTCGTACACTGATTTATGTTACGATATACTAATATTGCCAGGGCTAAACTAATTACGTCACGTTTATCAATTTAATTATAAAAATAAGAAATATATTCTACACACTTTTGGTTTACTCAAGGGGGCTGACACTCGCGAACTCGGGTGTACAAAATTTTTGAACTCTTTGCACCATCAAAGCTGAACCAGGGTTGCCACAGTTTTTTCAGATTCAAATTCCCTGACTTTTCCAGGTTTTTTCCTGACCTTTTCAGATAATACTACCCAATTTTTAACCTTTTATTCGCGTTCATATCTTTGTTCTAATCTATATAACTGACATGGTCAGCTTCAAACCTTTTCTGCAGATAATGATTGTAATTTCCTGGCTTCTTGAAAGATCTTTATATTCCCTGACTTTTTTGGTTCATTTTCAAATTCCCTGACTTTTCCCTGACCTGTGGAAACCCTGTGAACTCAAAGTTCATAAGAGTTCGAACTCAATGCACTGTCAAAGCTGAACTCTGGTGTACAGTAAGTTCAAGAGCGTCTGACCCTTCGGTTTTACTTTACAAGAATAGTAACCTTTTTAAAGGTGAAAGGTTGGCTACATTAAGAGGTAGAATGCAACCTAATAACAAGTTCGCTTAACCCGTCTATTTACTAACCTTGTCAGGGAATTGGATTCTACCTCTAGGAAAAAATCCGTGTGACCTAACAAAAACGCTTCCTGGTTTGAGACTTATTATTGATTCGCCAGAAGCCAAACACCAAATTCAATCAAAAGAAAACCCTTTCATTAAAATGAAATTGAATCTTCATCGACTTCTTTCTTAAAGCTAAGGGACTTTGTAGCCGCCGTAATTTCCTCGATTTTGATTTTTGACAATAAGATTTTGGTTCCATTGTTGAAGGTTACAAACAAGATGTTTAAGCGCATAAATACATGCACCTATTAAGGGTGTAAACGCCTTATGTCAATGGGGTTCCATGTTCCCCCTTTTCGTGTTTGTCACATTCACATTGTCGCATTCCCTTCGTCACACTCACTTCGTCGCATTCACTCTGTCGCGTTCACTTCGTCGCATTACCTTTGTCGCATTCACGTTGTCACATTCACTTCGTCACATTCACATTGTCGCATTCCCTTCGTCACATTCACTTCGTCGCATTCACTCTGTCGCATTCACTTCGTCGCATTACCTTTGTCGCATTCACGTTGTCACATTCACTTCGTCACATTCACATTGTCGCATTCCCTTCGTCACATTCACTTCGTCGCATTCACTCTGTCGCATTCACTTCGTCGCATTACCTTTGTCGCATTCACGTTGTCACATTCACTTCGTCGCAGTCACGTTGTCACATTCATTTCGTCGCAATCACTTTGTCACATTCACATTGTCGCATTCGATCCCTTTGACGCATTCATTTCGCCGCATTCACATTGTCGCATTCCCTTCGTCATATTCACATTGTCGCATTCACTTTGTCGCATTCATTTTGTCGCATTCCCTTTATCACATTCAAGTTCTCGAAGTTAAAGCTTCATACGCGACTAATGTTTTGCGTCTTTTCCAACGGCAACGGGTACGCCGCAGAGAAAACAAGACCTACACCCCACCTAGGGGGAGGTCTAGGTAACAAAATATACTGAATTCTTTATTGACATTTTCGTGCTGGAAAAAGAACCGCGAAAAGATTGTCTAGAAAGAAAAAACATATCCCGAAGGGTTTCCCCGAGTAATACCTAGCTATATCAAATATCACGCACGATTAAAAGGTTATCGTTCACAATTCAGCTGTGTTTTCAAGGGAGAATGAAGTCAAACAAAGAGTTGTATTTACGACAATAACCTAAGCAATTGCTGAAGAAATTCAGCTGATCTCCATGATTCCAGCTAAGCCTATTTTTCCGCAAAAGTTTTAAATTTATTTCTAGTTTAATATTTATCTATTATTTTTTTTTACAGGTGGATTATTCCATCGCCTCCTGTATTTTATCAAATACACGCTCCTGGAGCAGTAGGGGAACTTTAGCTTGCAGACGCGTATCTCCCGTTACCGTGGCAACCCGACGTAGGAGATGTTAATACGTCGTGTTGCCACGGTAACGGGAGAGACGCGTCGGCAAAATCTTTGGTTAATCGCGCCTCTATAGTGGAAAATTGGCGAACTAAACCCTCTCTTACGAATTTATTTTTTTCCCTCGTGCACTGGCTTTGATAAAAATAGGAGGCGAAGATTAGGCCTATAAAAACACTTTAATAATGATAATTATATAATTCATTTTAAGAGTGTTTTTAAGTTATTTCCCGATCCTTTCTGTACTTTTTCCGAAAAATAGACATGGGTTTTTGGCCTACAACTCTTCGCTTTATATTCGTTGTCAACTCGCTTAAGGGATGATAAGTCCAAGAATAGTATATTTTGAAATGTTAAAGCCGTTCATCTACTATTATATCTTTAGCGCCAAGGCTTATAGCATTTGTATAGGTTGGTTCACAGCCAGCTGTATACGGCTGTACCCTTTGTTAAGCTGGGCTCTCTCTCTCTCTCTCATCCCATACGATAAAACGGTATAGAGTGGTATGTCTTTTGAAAATCTTATTTCGGGGGCCCCCTGTTCCTGATATAACTGTTGCCGGCTGTTTGAATAGAACGGCTATTATCGCCGGAAGTAAAGACGACCAGCGTCTCTAGCTTCTTCAAAACAAAAGGGAAGCTCAAAATAAAAATACCTCGACTTAGTAAAACTCCCAGAAATTCGTTGATATTAAAATGAAAACTTGGAGCTAAAAATGGAACAGCTTTTGAATGGAAAGCATTTTTTCAAGCAATTTTTAGACACAATTACGTAAGTACTTTTACAAAAAAGACCGCGCGAGAATCAACTGTAGGCTCTATAAAAACTACACGACCATAGTGATGACGTAGTTATTAAACCTCACTGTCCTAATAACCTATGAAAAAATAAAATCCCAAATTTGCAAAAGGAACCACTCCGAATCGAGAAATGAGTGTCACCAGAGGTATATAATAACCCCCTTCGGGGGGAAGTATGAAAGGTAGGTAAAATCGACGAACAACGAGTGCCCGGCGTAAATCGCGGCGGATCGACACACCGCTTTACTCCCAAAAAATAGTTACACCATTTTGAACCTCACTAAATTTTCCCTACGCACACTTCCGGAACTCGCGAGCTGAAGTCAACCTTCGACTCCAATTTAACAGACAGCCTGACTCCTGAGACAGGAAGTTCTAAACACAAATCGAGCCGTCTTGTTTATACAAAGACCCTTTACTAGAGCAGCGACATTGAGAAGTCCAGCGCGAGCTAGTGGCCTAGATAGTCAGCAGCGGGCTCTTGTTGTTCGTGATTTTTAGCATTGGTAGTATAGGGGCTTTCATACTTCCCCCCGAAGGGGGTTATTATATACCTCTGGTGTCACCAATAGATTCCTTGGCCGAATTTACCGAGGGAAAGGTGGAATTAGAGCGCTAGCCAGTATTTGCGAAGTTATTGACGATTTTAAAAAGTAAGCGTTAATTGCTTTGGCATATAACACGTGAAATCGTCGTTCAGAAATAGAAGCGTTCAGATTTAAAAGGACTGACCATATTTATTTTCTGTTTTACCCTCTCTTTAATTTTTCGTCGACTCTCTCCTCTTCCGATTCTCTTCCGATCTTCTAAGCCTCAAAACGCGACCACAGAAAATGGGAACCGTATATAAAGCTCCCAAACCATATTTGTATTTCGAATCAAGTTCAATTTTCAATTCGCGCGAAAGAAAAACTCATTCCTATCAATCTCTCGTGACTAGAGTTAGAAATCAGTAATTTATCCTGGTAATTTAACGTGATAATTACCAGAGTAATGCTAATTGACGTAGGTTTGCTCAGGCAAAATGACCAAAATGGTAATTAATTTGAATCTTTTTCAAATAAAAACGAACAAATCAAATTTTTAAAACCTAGGGGGTCAAAGTTTTTTGGCATCCGGTGATTCCAAAAGCTGTTCCAATTTTAGCTCCTTTCCCTTCAACTGTTTAACTATACCAGAAGCCGATGAAACCCTCCTTTGAAGTCTATTACTCCAGGGTCTTGTCTACCCCTCTCTGTATGGGTTATTCTCAAAAGGCGCGATTCGTACGCTTCCTAACGGTAGATATTTTCGGAGCGGGAGCTCGTCGAGCGAATATCTCTAGCAGCCTCGGAGTTCGTCCAAAAAACGTCGTCGTTTGTGGAGAGAGAGAATTTCCAATTTTCCGTAGACAGGGGGGATGAAGTAGGACCCCTCCGATCTCGTAAAATTGGGAATTTTACCCATACAGAGAGGAGCGCTATATGGAACATTGGAGTAGTAGACTTCAAAGGAGGGTTTCATCGGCTTCTGACTATACTAATTAATATAATAAAAATTCGTTTTTTAATCTGGCGGGTAATAACTAAGCCTAGTTAGTTAAACGTTAAGCCCACGAATCGCACACGTTGCTAAATAAAGTTGAAAGCGAAGTTTATACCAAAAAATGAATTCTAAACCTCAATAAAGGAGAACTTTCTATCTTTAGAAAATGTTTTCAAGCCGATTATTATGACACGCTATAGATTCGATAGAAACCTTATTATTATCTCAATACCGGAGCCTTATAGCCTTAAAAATATCCTGGTTGCCTGGGTATTAAGCTTGTTTGCTTCCATGGTAACAATTGTTAACCCTGTCTTTTATATTAATATTTTTTGCCTATAGTGTTACCAGGAGCAAATAGAACAGGCGAGATCATATAAGATAACAAAAGCAAGACGCTCCTACTCTATAAGAAACGCCAGAAGCCGATGAAACCCTCCTTTGAAGTCAATTACTCACGGGTCTTGTCTACCCCTCTCTGTATGGGTTAGTTTCAAAAAGCGCGATTCGTACGCCTCCTAACGGTAGATATTTTCGGAGCGGGAGTTCGTCGAGCGAATATCTCTAGCAGCCTTGGAGTTCGTCAAAAAAACGTCGTCGTTTGTGGAGAGAGAGAATTTCCAATTTTCCGTAGACAGGGGGTATGAAGTAGGACCCCTCTGATCTCGTAAAATTGTGAATTTTACCCATACAGAGAGGAGCGCTATATGGAACATTAGAGTAGTAGACTTCAAAGGAGGGTTTCATCGGCTCCAACACTTCCTAAAATCCAGTACACTTTGAATATTGGCTAATTCAAAATTCGTAATAATAAATAAATATTTTTTCTCAAACTTTAATTCAAAATATATATTTCAATTGGTATACGTCTGTCTGTCTGTAGGGAACGCTAAAATGTAAACGCGAACAAAGTTAGATGCGCTATGATTTTCGTTGCAAACTCCGGTTGAATTGGAGTTTTAGTTCAAAACAAGCTTTTTTTAGCGTATTATCGCGAGACTCAAGTCAAGGGCTTTGTTTCAAAATATTTCAAATGTCAATTAAGCCTAACGCAAGCCCTAATAATATGTTTTGGAGATTATAACGTGTTTTTTTGCTACGTTTAACATAGAAAGATCTGTAACAAAGTAAGAGACATTGATTCAAATTATTTCAAGAGTCGATTAAGCCTAATTTAAATATATGTTTTGGAGATTAACGATCTGAAACAAAGTTAGAGTAATTTAAGTAATATATTATAAAGAAGGATCAGACAAGGAGAGGAAAAGTGGGGACGGCGCAGTTCCTACCGCGTCGGCCTAAACTCCCACTCTGGGAAAACGGGGGTAGAGATGTTTCGTGGTAAAATGTTGTCACGTGGGTAAAACGGATCCTTTATCAGCTTCGTAGTAGCCGACGACGCTAGTGACCACGTGACAACAGTTTACCTCGAGAATTTCCTATCCCCCTTTCCACCCGAGTGGGAGGTTGGCTCTTCTCTCTCTAACTCAACGTAGCCCTACTTTTCCTCTCCTTGTCTGATCCTTCTTGATATTACGAATATGATTACGCTGCATGTAACCAATAAATTATTGTTATTATCATTTTGGACGCGTAATAGCTATATTTAATAATTGTTGGATTGTTGCGTAATAATTTATCTGTTTGTGAATTATACGTCCTAGAAATGGAATTCAATTTTCCTTGTATAACTCCATTTTTCCAATAGGAATTAAGTTCTTTGCCAGCCTGTTATAAATTTATGTAATTTTGGTAGAAAAATGAAATTTTAATTTTGCAAAAATCTCGTCGGAATCCCAGAGTTTAAAGTTTTACGAATTTATATAATGATATTATATTCTTTTCGGAAGGTTTTCCTATACTACGCAAACAGGGCTTATAACCAACATCGATCTTTAAACCATCCTTTGAAAGAAATATTTCAGGAATTTCAATATTTGATATTATACAACTCATTTTAATCCGTAGCTTTGTTTTAAAACTTTTTTTAAATATGAGAATCAAGCAACGTGACTTGATTCAAATTGATCTCGCGCTTGTAAGCTCGTCAATTTATTAAAAATAAGAAACTAAAAAATATTACATATGCGTGACGTCGGTTTTACTATTTCAATGCGCTCCCATAGAATAATAACGAAAGAAATCAGGAAAAAAATCAACTAATTTGATCCAAAATCGTCCCAAATTGGAAAATTCCAACCTGACTTCGACGAAACACGACTCTCCCCGAAGGAGCGTGTCTCGCCCGGCCGTCGCGATTTTATGGCCCGTCGTACACGCGAGATCTCCACGAGCCTTACAATCAGGATCTCCATGAATCCCGCTAAGCCTATTTTTCGGGTAAATTTTAAATTTATTTCTAGTTTTATATTTGTTCGTAATTTTATCACTAGTGGATTAGGCCTATTTAAACGATACGGAATCGATAAAAAAAATCACTTGTTCTTAGGTTGCATTCTCCCTTTAAGTTCAAGCATAATTACCATACGATAATTATTTTATTTTGGGGGCAGTGGGGAGCGGAAAAACTCTAAAATAAAGATGAAATAATAAAATTCTTTACAATCTTTCTATGTCAAAATGCGTGTAACAGTTTCGATCGACGGAAGTTTCAAAAGTTACGGGAATTTAAAATATTCAAAAAATTCTTTTTTTTTTATATCAGGCAAAAATGTGTTTCGCCTCCAAAATACGCGTTTTTCGCCAGAAGATATCAAAATTCAAATATCGGCTGTTACACTCGTTCTTTCACTTTGAGGAAATACTAACGCAAACTACGATGGAATTATAGGACTAGCTGTTACGATATCAAGGCCCGCTTTATTTCTACCCTGCCTTTGCACTATGTTAGCTCAAATACAATGGATGGTCTCGATTTTACGTGAGAATCGATACTAGCTGGAACTTAACTTTTCGGAAGAAGACCTTTGACAAATAAAAAAAAAAAAACATTCAAAGTTGAAATCTCGGGATCTGAAAACATCAGATATCCATTAAATTGCATTAGAATTCATCTACATATTACTGCGACTCACTACTCAGCCCACGTGATTTGTTTTACAATTTGATTGGAAAATTTCATGGCGAATGTGTCAAGCATCTTCGATGAATGTAAAGGCCCATGCAGGGAGCCCAGCCATAAATTTCAATTAATTCTAGGAAATACAGGATTATGCAGGACACAAAATTAGGACTAAAATTATCTCAAATAAAGGATTTTGCATAGAGCTGGGAATTCGTATAATATTTATTAATTGGATAAAATCTACTAAATTCTGTTATATATTATCTGTTTGATTAAAAATAGACTAATTTTCATTCGAGTTAACTTATTCGAAGATAATGTAAAAATCATAATCCATATTCGTTTTTATCTAAACATGACCTTATCTTAGATTATTATCCGCGTTATACGTTCGGATAAAAATTGAATTCAAAATTTATTTTCGTGAAAAATAATGAATAAAAAGATGATTTAAAATCTTAGTTTCGTTGTTTTATTTATATTCTTCGAATTAAAAGTCAATTTGAAATATTTTTCTTATATTTTAGACTAATTCTGGAAACGTGAATTTTCTTATCCATCGTCATACGTTTGAAAACGAATAATTTGTTCGTAGATAAAGCGCCAAATGTTTATCTTCGGGTAAACCTTATACCAGAAATAGATGAACCGAAATTATCAACGAGCTATTCCTCTAACGCCACAGGCAAGTTCTCCGTTTCCCCTCTCTTAGACGACAGTTGTAGCCCCCTCCCCCGCGGAATTTCGCCTAGCCGAGAAACGTTGAATGCGCCACCTGGCTTGGTTTGCAGCCGTCGCTACGTTGGGCGATCAGTTTCCCAAGATCCTCCTCGGTATTTCATTGAGGCCGAGGAAGCCCATTCCCCTAGTGCTTACCCTCCCCATTCACTCCAAATAAAATGCATTTCCCAATCTAAGCTCTCGTTGATAATTTCGGTTCATCTATTTCTGCTTATACATTTAACAATTATACGAATATACAAATTTCATTTTTTAGTTACAAAACAATTTTTCCGAAAATAAAATATTTGAAAATATACGAATAACAGAAGATAATGGATCGATCCGATTCGGAGCTCTATAATTAAAAGGCCATATTGAAAATTTTACACCTCTAGGTTGACGCGTGAAGTAAGAAACTTCAAAATGAAGATATTAAAAATATAGGTCTTATTTTCCCGATATATGACGTAGTTAATTCATGGAATTTAATTAACGATAATTGTCACGCGAAAGGCTAGGACGACCTTATCATGTAACTATAGTGTGAAAGGAGCTTACTTGTTACCGAAAACCAAATATCGGTTTGTTTTTCAATACGATTACAACAAAAACGGAAGGGTATAGCGAGCAAAAAAAAAATAGCTCGTTTTTCATCGAATTTGTCTCCCAGTGGGCTTGTTAGTTGCTAGTTTCTAACTTCCTTGAAGAAGTGTCCGATAACCAAGCCGAGCCAATCTTTACTGACATTTACAACGACCTTTTCAGCGTACTTGGGTTCATTTTGTTACTATCGCCCATCTATCAATGCCTCGTAATTCCAAACTCGGCGGCGAGAGATTATCTTTCGCCACGCGGTTTTGTATCATTTGTGTCCTGCGCGAATAAATGGCCAAATATCTCTTGTTCAATGAAGCGTTGAATTAACGCCAACATTCACGCGCGCATGATCCCTAGTTCGGGATAGGTTCACGATACGCAAGGGGTTTAAATATTAGAATCTTTTTGTAATATATCAATTATTTTTATCCTGATAAGGTCAGGGTTTGGACTAGAGCTTGGAATCGGATATCAATTATCTTCTGTTATTCGTGAGATTTTAAATCATCTTTTTATTAATTATTTTTCAGGAAAATAAACTACGAATTTTCTTATTCGAACGTATAACGCGGATAATATTCTGAGATAAGTTGCCATTTTTGGATAAAAACGGATATGGAGTACGTTTTTAGCAAATGAAGAGTCGGACGCAAATGAAGAGTCGGACGCAAATGAAGAGTCGGACGCAAATGAAGAGTCGGACGCAAATGAAGAGTCGGACGCAAATGAAGAGTCGGACGCAAATGAAGAGTCGGACGCAAATGAAGAGTCGGACGCAAATGAAGAGTCGGACGCAAATGAAGAGTCGGACGCAAATGAAGAGTCGGACGCAAATGAAGAGTCGGACGCAAATGAAGAGTCGGACGCAAATGAAGAGTCGGACGCAAATGAAGAGTCGGACGCAAATGAAGAGTCGGACCCAAAACGAGAAGTCGGACCCAAAACGGAAAGTCGGACCCAAAACGAAAAGTAGGACCCAAAGGAAAGTCGGACCGAAACGTTAAGTCGGACCCAAAACGAAAAGTAGGACCCAAAGGAAAGTCGGACCGAAACGTTAAGTCGGACCCAAACGAAAAGTCGGACCCAAACGTTAAGTCGGACCCAAAACGAAAAGTCGGACACAAAATAAAAGGTCGGACCCAAAACGAGAAGTCGGACCCAAAACGGAAAGTCGGACACAAAACGAAAAGTAGGACCCAAACGTTAAGTCGGACCCAAAACGAATAGTAGGACCCAAAGGAAAGTCGGACCCAAACGTTAAGTCGGACCCAAACGAAAAGTCGGACCCAAAATAAAAGGTCGGACCCAAAACGAGAAGTCGGACCCAAAACGGAAAGTCGGACCCAAAACGAAAAGTAGGACCCAAAGGTAAGTCGGACCCAAACGTTAAGTCGGACCTAAACGAAAAGTCGGACCCAAAATGAAAAGTCGGGCCCAAACGAAAAGTCGGACCCAAAATAAAAGGTCGGACCCAAAACGAGAAGTCGGACCCAAACGTAAAGTCGGACCCAAAATAATAGGTCGGACCCAAAACGAGAAGTCGGACCCAAAACGGAAAGTCGGACCTAAAACGAATAGTAGGACCCAAAGGAAAGTCGGACCCAAACGTTAAGTCGGACCCAAAATAAAACGTCGGACCCAAAACGAGAAGTCGGACCCAAAACGGAAAGTCGGACCCAAAACGAAAAGTAGGACCCAAAGGTAAGTCGGACCCAAACGTTAAGTCGGACCTAAACGAAAAGTCGGACCCAAAATGAAAAGTCGGACCCAAACGAAAAGTCGGACCCAAAATAAAATGAAGAGTCGGACGCAAATGAAGAGTCGGACGCAAATGAAGAGTCGGACGCAAATGAAGAGTCGGACGCAAATGAAGAGTCGGACGCAAATGAAGAGTCGGACGCAAATGAAGAGTCGGACGCAAATGAAGAGTCGGACGCAAATGAAGAGTCGGACGCAAATGAAGAGTCGGACGCAAATGAAGAGTCGGACGCAAATGAAGAGTCGGACGCAAATGAAGAGTCGGACGCAAATGAAGAGTCGGACGCAAATGAAGAGTCGGACGCAAATGAAGAGTCGGACGCAAATGAAGAGTCGGACGCAAATGAAGAGTCGGACGCAAATGAAGAGTCGGACGCAAATGAAGAGTCGGACGCAAATGAAGAGTCGGACGCAAATGAAGAGTCGGACGCAAATGAAGAGTCGGACGCAAATGAAGAGTCGGACGCAAATGAAGAGTCGGACGCAAATGAAGAGTCGGACGCAAATGAAGAGTCGGACGCAAATGAAGAGTCGGACGCAAATGAAGAGTCGGACGCAAATGAAGAGTCGGACGCAAATGAAGAGTCGGACGCAAATGAAGAGTCGGACGCAAATGAAGAGTCGGACGCAAATGAAGAGTCGGACGCAAATGAAGAGTCGGACGCAAATGAAGAGTCGGACGCAAATGAAGAGTCGGACGCAAATGAAGAGTCGGACGCAAATGAAGAGTCGGACGCAAATGAAGAGTCGGACGCAAATGAAGAGTCGGACGCAAATGAAGAGTCGGACCCAAAACGAGAAGTCGGACCCAAAACGAAAAGTCGGACCCAAAATAAAATGAAGAGTCGGACGCAAATGAAGAGTCGGACGCAAATGAAGAGTCGGACGCAAATGAAGAGTCGGACGCAAATGAAGAGTCGGACGCAAATGAAGAGTCGGACGCAAATGAAGAGTCGGACGCAAATGAAGAGTCGGACGCAAATGAAGAGTCGGACGCAAATGAAGAGTCGGACGCAAATGAAGAGTCGGACGCAAATGAAGAGTCGGACGCAAATGAAGAGTCGGACGCAAATGAAGAGTCGGACGCAAATGAAGAGTCGGACGCAAATGAAGAGTCGGACGCAAATGAAGAGTCGGACGCAAATGAAGAGTCGGACGCAAATGAAGAGTCGGACGCAAATGAAGAGTCGGACGCAAATGAAGAGTCGGACGCAAATGAAGAGTCGGACGCAAATGAAGAGTCGGACGCAAATGAAGAGTCGGACGCAAATGAAGAGTCGGACGCAAATGAAGAGTCGGACGCAAATGAAGAGTCGGACGCAAATGAAGAGTCGGACGCAAATGAAGAGTCGGACGCAAATGAAGAGTCGGACGCAAATGAAGAGTCGGACGCAAATGAAGAGTCGGACGCAAATGAAGAGTCGGACGCAAATGAAGAGTCGGACGCAAATGAAGAGTCGGACGCAAATGAAGAGTCGGACGCAAATGAAGAGTCGGACGCAAATGAAGAGTCGGACGCAAATGAAGAGTCGGACGCAAATGAAGAGTCGGACGCAAATGAAGAGTCGGACGCAAATGAAGAGTCGGACGCAAATGAAGAGTCGGACGCAAATGAAGAGTCGGACGCAAATGAAGAGTCGGACGCAAATGAAGAGTCGGACGCAAATGAAGAGTCGGACGCAAATGAAGAGTCGGACGCAAATGAAGAGTCGGACGCAAATGAAGAGTCGGACGCAAATGAAGAGTCGGACGCAAATGAAGAGTCGGACGCAAATGAAGAGTCGGACCCAAAACGAGAAGTCGGACCCAAAACGGAAAGTCGGACCCAAAACGAAAAGTCGGACCCAAAATAAAATGAAGAGTCGGACGCAAATGAAGAGTCGGACGCAAATGAAGAGTCGGACGCAAATGAAGAGTCGGACGCAAATGAAGAGTCGGACGCAAATGAAGAGTCGGACGCAAATGAAGAGTCGGACGCAAATGAAGAGTCGGACGCAAATGAAGAGTCGGACGCAAATGAAGAGTCGGACGCAAATGAAGAGTCGGACGCAAATGAAGAGTCGGACGCAAATGAAGAGTCGGACGCAAATGAAGAGTCGGACGCAAATGAAGAGTCGGACGCAAATGAAGAGTCGGACGCAAATGAAGAGTCGGACGCAAATGAAGAGTCGGACGCAAATGAAGAGTCGGACGCAAATGAAGAGTCGGACGCAAATGAAGAGTCGGACGCAAATGAAGAGTCGGACGCAAATGAAGAGTCGGACGCAAATGAAGAGTCGGACGCAAATGAAGAGTCGGACGCAAATGAAGAGTCGGACGCAAATGAAGAGTCGGACGCAAATGAAGAGTCGGACGCAAATGAAGAGTCGGACGCAAATGAAGAGTCGGACGCAAATGAAGAGTCGGACGCAAATGAAGAGTCGGACGCAAATGAAGAGTCGGACGCAAATGAAGAGTCGGACGCAAATGAAGAGTCGGACGCAAATGAAGAGTCGGACGCAAATGAAGAGTCGGACGCAAATGAAGAGTCGGACCCAAAACGAGAAGTCGGACCCAAAACGGAAAGTCGGACCCAAAACGAAAAGTCGGACCCAAAATAAAATGAAGAGTCGGACGCAAATGAAGAGTCGGACGCAAATGAAGAGTCGGACGCAAATGAAGAGTCGGACGCAAATGAAGAGTCGGACGCAAATGAAGAGTCGGACGCAAATGAAGAGTCGGACGCAAATGAAGAGTCGGACGCAAATGAAGAGTCGGACGCAAATGAAGAGTCGGACGCAAATGAAGAGTCGGACGCAAATGAAGAGTCGGACGCAAATGAAGAGTCGGACGCAAATGAAGAGTCGGACGCAAATGAAGAGTCGGACGCAAATGAAGAGTCGGACGCAAATGAAGAGTCGGACGCAAATGAAGAGTCGGACGCAAATGAAGAGTCGGACGCAAATGAAGAGTCGGACGCAAATGAAGAGTCGGACGCAAATGAAGAGTCGGACGCAAATGAAGAGTCGGACGCAAATGAAGAGTCGGACGCAAATGAAGAGTCGGACGCAAATGAAGAGTCGGACGCAAATGAAGAGTCGGACGCAAATGAAGAGTCGGACGCAAATGAAGAGTCGGACGCAAATGAAGAGTCGGACGCAAATGAAGAGTCGGACGCAAATGAAGAGTCGGACGCAAATGAAGAGTCGGACGCAAATGAAGAGTCGGACGCAAATGAAGAGTCGGACGCAAATGAAGAGTCGGACGCAAATGAAGAGTCGGACGCAAATGAAGAGTCGGACGCAAATGAAGAGTCGGACGCAAATGAAGAGTCGGACGCAAATGAAGAGTCGGACGCAAATGAAGAGTCGGACGCAAATGAAGAGTCGGACCCAAAACGAGAAGTCGGACCCAAAACGGAAAGTCGGACCCAAAACGAAAAGTCGGACCCAAAATAAAATGAAGAGTCGGACGCAAATGAAGAGTCGGACGCAAATGAAGAGTCGGACGCAAATGAAGAGTCGGACGCAAATGAAGAGTCGGACGCAAATGAAGAGTCGGACGCAAATGAAGAGTCGGACGCAAATGAAGAGTCGGACGCAAATGAAGAGTCGGACGCAAATGAAGAGTCGGACGCAAATGAAGAGTCGGACGCAAATGAAGAGTCGGACGCAAATGAAGAGTCGGACGCAAATGAAGAGTCGGACGCAAATGAAGAGTCGGACGCAAATGAAGAGTCGGACGCAAATGAAGAGTCGGACGCAAATGAAGAGTCGGACGCAAATGAAGAGTCGGACGCAAATGAAGAGTCGGACGCAAATGAAGAGTCGGACGCAAATGAAGAGTCGGACGCAAATGAAGAGTCGGACGCAAATGAAGAGTCGGACGCAAATGAAGAGTCGGACGCAAATGAAGAGTCGGACGCAAATGAAGAGTCGGACGCAAATGAAGAGTCGGACGCAAATGAAGAGTCGGACGCAAATGAAGAGTCGGACGCAAATGAAGAGTCGGACGCAAATGAAGAGTCGGACGCAAATGAAGAGTCGGACGCAAATGAAGAGTCGGACGCAAATGAAGAGTCGGACGCAAATGAAGAGTCGGACGCAAATGAAGAGTCGGACGCAAATGAAGAGTCGGACGCAAATGAAGAGTCGGACGCAAATGAAGAGTCGGACGCAAATGAAGAGTCGGACGCAAATGAAAAGTCGAACGCAAATGAAAAGTCGGCCCCAAAACGAAAAGTCGGACCCAAAACGAAAAGTCGGACCCAAACGAAAAGTCGGACCCAAACGAATGTGCCGAATTAGCCGAATTGCTCGAATTGCCCGAATTGCCCCAATTGCCCGAAACAAAAAGTCGGACCCAAACGTTAAGTCGGACCCAAAACAAAAGGTCGGACCCAAAACGAAAAGTCGGCCCCAAATGAAAAGTCGGACCCAAAACGAAAAGTCGGACCCAAACGTTAAGTCGGACGGCCGAATCGCCTGAATCGCCCAAAATGCCCGAATCGCCCGAAACGCTCGAATCGCCCGAAATGCCCGAATCACCCGAAATGCCCGAATCGCTCGAATTAGCCGAAAATAGCCGAATTAGCTGAATCGCCCGAATAGCCTGAATGGCCCGAATCCCGTGTGATCTCGATCCCTACCCATAGTATATGTGACACAACAGGTCAGGTTTCCTGTACATGTCTAACGTAAAATAATACCGTTCACTTATTTGAACCCGACGAGAAAATTAAAACCCTTCCATCAGAGGAGGGTTAATCCAACGAACATCGATAGAATAAATTAGTACTTAGCTGTAAAACAGTCAAAACAACTCCTAACACGTACGACAATGTTCGCCCATCCCTTGCAAGAAAACCGCCTAAACTCTTGTCTTTCCGTAAGGGAGACTGCTAGAAAAATTTTAAGGGATGTCTACTTTCTAATGGTGCAATCTGTTTATGCCTAGGAGGTCGCGGAGAAGGGTTACGTCCATTTGCATTTTCATATAGGGTTCATTTTTAGACTTTTGCTCGATTTCTATCGAGTGGCGAAACATAATTTTATGATCTTAAACTAATATACTGAATGTCTGAGTTCTAACGGTGCAATCGGCTTATGCCTAGGAGGTGGCAGAGAAACGTTACGGCAAATAGCATTTTAATAAAGGGTTCATTTTTGGACTTTTGCTCGATTTCTATCGAGTGGCGAAACACCTTTTTCGAGTGGCGAAACATAGTTTAATGATCTTAAAATAAAAAACGAAATGTGCTCTTTCTAACGGTGCAATCGGTTTATGCCTAGGAGGTCGGGGAGAAAAGTTACGCCCATTTGCATTTTAATAAAGGGTTCATTTTTGGACTTTTGATCGATTTTTATTGAGTGGCGAAACATAGTATATTGCAGCCTTGTAAGCACCTAAAATACTCTATTAACAGCCACTCAAATTGAGCTGGAGATCTGACGTGGGACTATTCTCGGGAATTAGGAAACAGATACCAATACGAAACAGATAGGCACAAGGCTCAAATAAAAAAAAAAAAAAAATACTTATCAGTGCTCCTTTAAATCATATACATAGTGTTAGGTGTTATATTCGGGCTGTCTATGGTTTTTCACTTGGGCGTGTACTGGCTTCGGACGTCGTATATACGTCAGGTGCCAGCTGTCATAGATCTTGAAATTTTTATACCCCTATACCGCGAAGCACCATGGTTCGTGATGGGCGCCCAGTCGACTCGACTGACAACAGCTAGGCGGCGCGGTCTTAAGTTTCCCATTTCATTTCCTTAGAACCTCCTCTATCTAATCCCACCTTTAATCTACAACAGAGAGAATAGGCTACGATCCCTCGTTATTAGAACTGTATAGATTTCGCGAGTAAGATTGGGTTAAAAACTACCGTAAATAAGTAATAATTCTTCTTGAGATGAACCGCTTATATAAGGTTATAAATACTTCAACGTTTCCCGCGCAGCGAGGAAAAAATAATAATATAACAAAAACTATACTTTGATGGGATCCACGCGTTCGAAATTGGGGTTCGGTTCTTTCGTACATAGATTAATAAACAGCTTGTAATGAAAAAATGAAATTTGTATATTCGTATAAATGGATGAACATTTGGCGCTTTATCTACGAACAAATTACTCGTATTCAAACGTATAACGATGGATAAGAAAATTCACATTTCCAGAATTAGTCTAAAATACAAGAAAAATATTTCAAATCGGCTTTTAATTTGAAGAATATAAATAAAACAACGAAACTAAGATTTTAAATCATCTTTTTTTTTTTTTTTTTTTTTTTTTTTTTCTTCAGGAAAATAAATTTTGAATTTTTTTATCCGAACGTATAACGCGGATAATATCCTAAGAGAAGGCTATTTTTCGATAAAAACGGATATGGAATATGTTTTTTACAATATACAAAAGAATTTAGTAAGATTTTATCCAATTAATTATGAGCTGTACCTAAACTCAACGAACATGGCGTGATAATTTAAATTTTAAAATATACCAAAATAATATTGATGTTTTCGGTTTAAAGTCAAATTATTTTTCATGATAAAAACTACGCAATCTCGAAAGGGAACTAAACTCCTATTGGAATACGCAGTTAATCTATGGGAAGTTGTAGTCATTCTAAGATGGTAACTCCGCGTATATAGATTAGAGCACGCAGCTCATCCTCGACCTTAATTTGTACAACAAAAAAAAAAGATGATTTATCGGCATTCTTTTGTGAACTTGTTATAGCTAGAGCTTCCTCTTTTAAGCTTAGGCATTTTGAGACGTTTATTAAGACGTATTTTTCACTTAATAAGAAAAGAAAAGTGCCTATATCTCTCTTTATTGATTGGTTTATTGATGCAATAATTATGCCCTAATTATTGGTGGATATTTTTTTCGAAGGAGAGATTTTTTCACGTTTTTCATTATTTTTGTATTATTGAATTTTCATATCGATTTTCGGCAATTAACTTATCTTTAAAACGTTATATTCTCTAGAAGCAACTTATTTCCAATCAAAATCAATCGTGAGAGAGGCCAAGTTTTGGAATTATCCGTTTACTGAGGCTTAAAGGGAGAATGCAACATAATAACAAGTGTTTTTTATCGTTTAAATAAGCCTACAATCCACCTGTAAATTTAAAAATCCATGAATCCAGCTAAGCCTATTTTTCCGGGTAATTTTGAATTTATTTCTAGTTTAATATTTGTTCGTAATTTTTTTCACTGATGGATTAGGCCTATTTAAACGATAAGGAATCGATAAAAAAATCACTTGTTGTTAGGTTGCATTCTCACTTTAAGAAATTTCGCCTTCCGTAAAATTGTGTATTTCAATTAGATATCATTGCTATAGAAGGCGAACTCGAGACATCCGGAAGAAAAGTTTTTCCAATAATATTATTTTGATTATATTTCGTGGAAGATTGAATATCGGGTAACTTATAGACTTGGCTTCAATAAATCCCCGTTCACGCTTTACGAATTTAAAAAAGTAGAATTGTAAGATATTAGACAGATCATCAAATTTAACGACAGATCATCAAATATAACGACAGATCATCAAATTTAACGACAGATCATCAAATTTGACGACAGATCATCAAATATAACGACAGATATCAAATTTGACGACAGATCATCAATTTTAACGACAGATCATCAAATATAACCTCAGATCATCAAATTTAACGACAGATATCAAATTTAACGACAGATCATCAAATATAACGACAGATATCAAATTTGACGACAGATCATCAAATATAACGACAGACTATATCAAATTTAACGACGGATTATCAAATATAACGACAGATATCAAATTTGACGACAGATCATCAAATATAACGACAGATATCAAATTTAACGACAGATCATCAAATATAACGACAGATATCAAATTTAACGACAGATCATCAAATATAACGACAGATATCAAATTTGACGACAGATCATCAAATATAACGACAGATATCAAATTTAACGACAGATCTTCAAATATAACGACAGATATCAAATTTAACGACAGATTATCAAATATAACGACAGATATCAAATTTGACGACAGATCATCAAATATAACGACAGATATCAAATTTAACGACAGATCATCAAATATAACGACAGATATCAAATTTAACGACAGATCATCAAATATAACGACAGATATCAAATTTAACGACAGATCATCAAATATAACGACAGATATCAAATTTAACGACAGATCTTCAAATATAACGACAGATATCAAATTTAACGACAGATTATCAAATATAACGACAGATATCAAATTTGACGACAGATCATCAAATATAACGACAGATATCAAATTTAACGACAGATCATCAAATATAACGACAGATATCAAATTTAACGACAGATCATCAAATATAACGACAGATCAAATTTAACGACGGATCATCAAATATAACGACAGATATCAAATTTGACGACAGATCATCAAATATAACGACAGATATCAAATTTAACGACAGATCATCAAATTTAACGACATATCATCAAATTTAACGACAGATCATCAAATATAACGACAGATATCAAATATAACGACAGATATCAAATTTGACGGCAGATCATCAAATTTAACGACAGATCATCAAATATAACGACAGATATCAAATTTAACGACAGATCATCAAATATAACGACAGATATCAAATTTAACGACAGATCATCAAATATATCGACAGATATCAAATTTAACGACAGATCATCAAATATAACGACAGATATCAAATTTGACGACAGATCATCAAATATAACGACAGATATCAAATTTAACGACAGATCATCAAATATAACGACAGATATCAAATATAACGACAGATATCAAATTTAACGACAGATCATCAAATATAACGACAGATATCAAATTTAACGACAGATCATCAAATATAACGACAGATATCAAATTTAACGACAGATCATCAAATATAACGACAGATATCAAATTTAACGACAGATCATCAAATTTAACGACAGATATCAAATTTGACGACAGATCAAATATAACGACAGATATCAAATTTAACGACAGATCATCAAATATAACGACAGATATCAAATTTGACGACAGATCATCAAATATAACGACAGATATCAAATTTAACGACAGATCATCAAATATAACGACAGATATCAAATTTAACGACAGATCATCAAATATAACGACAGATATCAAATTTAACGACAGATCATCAAATATAACGACAGATATCAAATTTAACGACAGATCATCAAATATAACGACAGATATCAAATTTAACGACAGATCATCAAATATAACGACAGATATCAAATTTAACGACAGATCCTCAAATTTAACGACAGATATCAAATTTAACGACAGATCATCAAATATAACGACAGATATCAAATTTGACGACAGATCATCAAATATAACGACAGATATCAAATTTAACGACAGATCATCAAATATAACGACAGATATCAAATTTAACGATCATCAAATTTACGACAGATCGTCTTTATCATCAAATTTACGACAGATCGTCTTTATCATCAAATTTACGACAGATCGTCTTTATCATCAAATTTACGACAGATCGTCTTTATCATCAAATTTACGACAGATCGTCTTTATCATCAAATTTAACGACAGATAATCATATTTACGACAGGTCATCAAATTTACGACATATGTTCAATACGACAAAAGTGCTATATATCTAAATCTATCACTAAAGTTAAGCGACACACGTTCCCTTAAAGAGTGGTGATTTCTCAATTTCAATATTACTTATTATTTATCCAAAAATATATTGGCATTTTTGCTCCCACTATTTTTCGTATTTTTGTTTTTTTATTTTATTCAATCTGAAAAACGTGTCTCTCTCGTTCGTAACGTGTCAACAACTCTTTTATTGGGCTTTTAGTTTCAGAACTTGGTTTCAGTGTAGGTGACTTTTAAAGGATCCCGTTAAATCCAGCTGTTTGTTTTTCCAACCCCGGTACAATAAAAGGGATTGATCTTCGGGAACTCGGCAAAAATCACAAAAAAACTATTTCCGCGAGATTTCATTCCTTACATTTGATATATAATTTGTTAAAGGGAAAATTTGAGCTAGAAATGAAACAGCTTTTGAATAAACGAATTCGAAATTGAAGAGGAACTTGCAGGGGCAGCGAACCATTGGAGTACACTCTTTACGCGCCGATCTGTTAAGAGATGTCGCTATCGTAGTTCCCATTCTGATCCTATTCTGATTGGCTAAGCTTTGAAGAGAGACAAACTAGGCGGTAACCCGTCACCTCGCGCTTCGAGACTCAACGCGTTTCCCATTGCAACGGGTGTAATAAGTGGATAGGTACGAGAGCGAGAGATAGAGTAAGGCGCAAGCGCGCCATCTACTGTGATAATTCATCATTATATTTGTACCCCAATGGCCGTAGCCCCTGGAAGTTGCTTTACAAGCTTTTAAGGCCCTAACATTAAAAGTATATGCCGGCGTTTGATGACCAAGGTTTTAGGCGTCAAACGCCGGCCTATTCTTTTAACGTTAGGACATTACAAGCGCTGTTGAAACTGAAATAATATGATTGGCCCGAATTTATATTTACTTTTTTTTTTTTTCGAATTTTACCAAACTTCTGAAATTAATTTAAACACCAGTGATTAACACGGTGATTCCGAAAATAAATTCAAAAGCTGTTCTATTTTTGACTCGAAGTTTCCCTTTAACCCTTTTCTGTATTTATTTAACCCACGCTTTTAAGGTGGGCGTGTGCCCGGTTCACGTTGTTTCTAATTGGGCATTGTTCACACTCGGATAAAGATTTCTAGTTCGCAATGTCGTCTTCCGCCATAAAATTTAGAGTACATTAAATTAGGAAATATTATCTTTAAATGGATATTGAAACTGAACTTAAATTTTATTTTTAAGATCCTCATTTTGTAATTTACTAATACCTATATTTAAATTAGATTTTAATGTTCAAAATTAAATTATAATTCTGGGTTTCTTTGTAAACTATAATTGTTTCTCGAAACTGCTTCGAAAACTAATTTCAAATCGATTCTGCTTCAACAATCTAAAGATGAAACTATAATAAATCGATTTATGAAGATGATACCTCAACAGATGGCGAGTTTAAAGCGACTCCGAGGGATTTAAATGTATCGGTTTCATTTTATAGATTAAAATCAATTGGGATATACGTTAGCGTGATGTGACCTAAACTATAGTGTGAACGAATCTTTAAGAGAAACAGTCACACTCGTCGCTTTAACGTCATTGGCTACGTCACTCCCTACGTGTCAAGCGTAAAAAGCTTTTTACATCCGGTCGGTGGGTGTCATGAGAGGGGATAGACACTTGGTTTTTTTGTGTACAAATGAGTTCGAATTTTGATGAGTTCGCCAGAGTTCACGCGAGTTCTTCGAATTCGTTCCAATTTGCTTCGAGTTCTCCCAAATTTCTAAGAGTTCTCCCGAATTCGAAAGAGTTCGTGCCTGTTCTTCCGAATTCGAGAGAATTCTCGCGAGTTCAGTTCGTGGGAGTTCTCGAGAGTTTGGGAGAGTTCTCGAGAGTTCAGAAGAGTTTGGGATAGTTCCCAAGAATTCCCCAGAGATCTCAAAAACTTACGAGATTTTTCATAAAATTTATGAGAGTTCGGGTAAGTTCCTGATAGTTCTTGTAACTTTCTGACGAATTTGCGCTAGTTCCCTCCCACTAGTACACTGAGTTTCTCAAGTGACAGCCCCCTCGGTGCCATGGTACATACGAGAAAAAGTAAAATAAAAGCTTCGAATACGATCAGCTTCTGTTGGTTTGAACCAGTATTAAAAATATATAACGAACGGGAAAAACGAAGCAAACGGTACCAAAATGTCATCACTTTGTGACGTCATTTAAATTCTCCCAAAGTAAAACATTTAAACTGTAATGTTTTTCGAATGGATGACGATTTTAAATAAAATAAAATGAAAAAGAAAAATTTTCCAACCAAAATTCTCGCGATCTCAAAAATACTCCGATGTTAACTTATATCCATTCTTAGCTTCCGGTTATTTCTACAAAGATTTAAGCTTATGTACGCCTCGTTTAATACGCGCGGAGACTATTTGTGATGTAAATAAAGACAGATTTTTTCATTTTTGTTATAAATAACGTACGAGTTAATCCCCAAGTACAATTTCTTAAGCCGTCGCTTTTATATAAATCTCGGATATTTTCTATAAGATTATGCTGATGGATTTCGCGACGTATTAACCGGGATTACGTGCTAGTGATTAAAGATCTTTTAAAAGAAAAATTGGGTTAAGCCGTCATTGGCAGGTGCATCGCTTTTCTATTGATCCACCTCATTATTTCGCAAGTTTTGTCTTCAAGGGAGAATGCAACCGAACAAAGAGTGATTTTTTATCGATTCCTTATCATTTAAACAGGCCTAATCCAACGATTTAAAAAATTACAAAACAAATATTAAACTAGAAATAAATTTAAAACTTACCCGGAAAATAGGCTTAGCGGGATTCATGGAGATCTTGATTTCCTCGCGTATAAAGTCTAGCGACCAATCGAACGCGATTGTAAATCTCGTGAACGACGGGCCTTCGCTCATTGGTCGCTAGACCTTACACGGAGGCCATTCAGAATGTCCATAAATCCACCTAAACCTATTTTCCTGGTAAGTTTCATATTTATTTCTAGTTTAATATTTGTTTTTTAAACTTTTTATCCGTGGATTAGGCCAATTTAAACGATAAGGAATCGATAAAAAAATCACTTGTTGTTAGGTTGCATTCTCCCTTTAAATCTGAAACAACTAACTCGAAATAAGAAAAATTATATCGAAATTTTACCAAGAAAGATGGTACAAAAAAAATCCTATTATTCGATCTTAAATTAGGTAATTAGAAGAAATATTAATAAAGGGCTGCAGTTAATTGAACAAAAAAAATGAAAATTAAAATATTAAAGTGAGGCTGTCATGGATTATTCATGAGCTCCAAATGGAAATTGATTTGTATTTTCGTAAACATCGTTAAAAAACTATTCCAAAAACATTACCGCGACAGTAAAATATATATATATGTATAAATATATATATTCATTTCCACAATTTATAAAAAAAAATTCCCAGCAATACTACGTCATCACTATGGTCACGTGGCTAATATAGAGCCTACAATTGATTCTAGCGCGTTCTGGCACTATGGAAAAAATGATCTACATAGTATCTCAGAAAACTTCCAAAGACTTTGCCTCATTATCTCAAAAAAAAAAAGGTAGTTTTAACATAAAATTTCAAAATATCGGCGTGTCGTTCATCTTGCTCAATTTATAATATTTTATCTAAATGTGGGTGCATTTTAAAATTAAACTCGCTTGCATTTTTAACCTTTTTGAAAGACGAGGCCCGAATGAAAATGTTACTAGCTTTAGGCCTAAAAGGTTTATATTCATCTTTTATAATTTATAACTTACCATTTTGATCATATAGATTCATAGCCCGAGAGAAAAAAGTCATAAATAAATTTACGTAGCTTAGTTTTTGTCAATTTTTCCGGTCCTAAAAGTAACCTTTAAAAAAAAGGTACTTTAAAGGGATGATGAAACGCGAAGTTAGTGATATTTCTCCTCGGGCTAAAGTTCTGACGACAAAACTTTCAGAACCACGTACCAATCGTAATACGCCTTTTTGTAAACTTAAAGCATATATATAATAGCCTGTGTTATTATTGTTATTATAATCTTTGATTTACTTTTACTGCCGCGGTAAATATTTCTACAACAATATTCATTTCACTTTCACTATCCATTCGCAATCTATACATTATAGAGTAAGACGAGATACACTTTTCAAGTTTGTTCATTTTTGTACAAATACATCAAAATGTTTTATAGATGCGCCGCAATTTTCCGTAATAAATAATATGAAATTATCAGGGTAAGAAAGGTACTTTGGCCACAGGCTTAGAACGGGGCTACGCCTTTGGTTGTGGTCGCCGGTTAGGTTGACGATTATACAAAGAGCTAACAAATGGGAAATATTTGATGTTTCCCTTAAGTCTCGAAAGATTTGTTGGTACAAACAAGATATGGATGGAGAGGAGAAAAATCTGCTTAACAAAAACATATACTCTAAACAAGCGTTTGTCAACGAGAAAGGAGTGATTTTCTATTCCTATTTCTTTCTCCAAGATCCCAATCTTTGTTTTGACACTAAG
The DNA here is from genome assembly GCA_963920705.1 of Odiellus spinosus. NCBI lineage: Eukaryota > Metazoa > Arthropoda > Arachnida > Opiliones > Phalangiidae > Odiellus > Odiellus spinosus. The sequence goes on along the minus strand of OY987237.1, from coordinate 13,211,617 downwards.
CCTATTAACGTTTCGTGTATTTGAATATTTAATTCAACTTGTCGGAAAAAAGCCTTAATTGATTCAATTTCCCATAATTAGATTGAAGTTTAATAACCGTCGTAGATTCAATATAGTTTTATATAGGTTATTATCCACTTGGGTAGTAACAGAAGCCGATGAAACCCTCCTTTGAAGTCTATTACTCCCGGGTCTTGTCTACCCCTCTCTGTATGGGTTATTCTCAAAAGGCGCGATTCGTACGCCTCCTAACGGTAGATGTTTTCGGAGCGGGAGTTCGTCGATTGAATATCTCTAGCAGCCTCGGAGTTCGTCAAAAAAACGTCGTCGTTTGTGGAGAGAGAGAATTTCCAATTTTCCGTAGACAGGGGGGATGAAGTAGGACCCCTTCTAACTCGTAAAATTGGGAATTTTACCCATACAGAGAGGAGCGCTATATGGAACATTGGAGTAGTAGACTTCAAAGGAGGGTTTCATCGGCTTCTGGTAGTAAATAAAATTATAAACAAATATTAAAGGGAAACGTGGAACTAACAATGGAATAGCTTTTGAAATTATTTTCGGAATCACCATGCCATAAAACGTATTTGAGAGTTTTCAAACAATTGTTAGACAAGTTTGGTGTTTGAATAAAAGTAAAGGTCAACCATATTAATCCAGGATTTAATAGCGCTTATAATGTCCTAATATTAGAATAATAGGACGGCGTTTTATGTGCAAGACCTAAGACGTCAAACGCCGACGAAAATTCGAAACCTGACCTATAAATATTGAATGCTGCCAGGAAAAATGACCACTCACTAGGCTTCAAAAATTCCTGGGACTGGCATTTTAATTACTGCCGTCCAGAATTATATAAGCTTTGAAATTCTATACCGAGATTATTACTCGAGGTGACCCGAAGTAGATATCACTTTGAATTGACAACGCGTAATAAAGCTATTACCCCTATACTTCTAATTACAAACGCGAAAATTAAATCGTTTGATATTAGAATAGGCCTACAAACATAATTCTAATTAGAATCTATTGAATCGCGCCTATTTACCGCGGATTATTCAAAGTGGGACGAACATTCGGCGTTCTTTGACAGCTAACTTTCAACAAACGAATGGTTTACCGCGGTGTTTCTGCGCGCTTTGTTCACCCTAGGCCCGGGGATCCAAGAATTGCCAAAATCAATGTTGGTAATCGGAAGAGGGTATGGAGAGGGGTCCGCATTTGGGGTGGGGTCAGTCTGGGACCACTTCTAGCTCTTAGTCTTAAAGTATAACGAATAGTCTTGGCAGATGTTACGAGAAAGCTTAGACCGGGCCCAAGTACTTCAACAATGGATCAAAGATTTTCGGCACGATTTCAAAGTTTGTACTAGTTGGCAGCTAGAGCCAATTCTTAAAAAGAGAAAAAGAAAATATTTTTGAAAAATGATTATTCCGATCATCTTTCACTTAACCCACGTGCTAGAAACGCCCACTCCCGAATCTTTATTCTCGTCTACAACTTTAGAATGACCCAAATTTTAACGGGAAACTGGCTTTTACGGGCAAATTTATGTCCCTTCTAAACTTGTAACATCTAGCATCAGCTTGACATTGTTATTTGTCCGGCTTATTATTCTTAAAGTTATTGGCATGGACGAAATCTCAGGAAAGGTTAATTATTGTCTTTAAAAACCTGGAAAAGTCAGGGAATCTATAAACCTAAATGAAAACATTCAAAATATTAGGATGACACGACTTTGGATCAAATTTGCGTTTTTGAATATGGATCAGGTAATTTAAACATTTGTTGCAACGGTGTCATATATGACCAAATTTGTTGTCATGGCAAGTAAATTTACCAGAGCCGCGTTCATACTAGGCCTTGGAATCGATTTAAACAGTTTCAAAACGATTCGCTAGAGTCGTGTGAACAGGAAACCGTCTTTTTTTCGAATCGATTTGATTTGATTTTTTGAAACTACTTCGGGAACAAGTTCCATATCGATTCGGTTTCAACAACCGATAGATGAAGCTAGGATAAATCGATTTAGGCTTATTTAAACGATAAGGAATCGAAAAAAAAAAAAAAAAAACCCTTGTTGTTAGGTTACATTCTCCCTTTAAAAAGTTGAATTATGGTAGCAATAAGTCAAGAAAATTTTATGAAACAAAAATATGAAATTTTAAGGTAAAATATTTACGAATTAATAAAATTAAAAACAAAATTTCTTACGCGAATAAATTGTAAGAAACATACGCAGCTGTGTCAAATTGCGTTAAGCATAATCTGATATAATTTTAATAATAAATGGTTAGCGGGGAAACCCAGAAAAGTGTGAAATAAAGGCATCCTCATTTCAAAGGAAATCATAACTCGTAGCCTGACTTTCCCAAAGAAAAATTCTTGGCTGGCCTCCGTTTGGTATATTAACAAATATGACGGACAGTTTAAATCCTAATTTTAAACGTTAATTTCACTGAAATTAAGTACAATAAAAGTATTTCAAAGGCAGCAAAGAGTTATTTAGAAACTGCATCACCATAGGGCAATCAACGTCAGTCTCCCTTTAAATAATCAAATTATTGATGATTGATATAATTTGCGACGTATTTAGAAACTTTACAATAAGTTTGAATTTTTGAATCTGCCCAAGAGGCCCAAAACTCGTTAACTAAAATTATAAGAATTAGTTAAGATACTCGTAAAATTTCAATTATTTCGCTTGATGAAAGATTATGTCAACTATAGTTGAAATTCTCGGTAAATTGCTTTAAATCTAATTAGTAATGGAGTAAGGTAAGGACTCAACGCGATAAGGGAGAAATTCCAGGAAATATAGAGACCAATATTTTTGGAAAATTACGAACATATACTATTTGAAATAAATGACCACGCCCATCTGGACGTATTCACTACTCTTATTTATTTCGCTACCATCAGGGAACAGAAATAAACTTAGTAACGGAATTTATAGAGAAAATTAACTAGAATTTCGTATTTGATTGAAGCGAAGCTGTCACCTATTTTTTGAGAACTCTAAATGAAAATTGAGTAACATTTTTGGAAAGATCGTTAAAAACGATTGTAATAATCCCCATTTTTAGAATTTTTTAAAATAAATATCTTAGACTATGGTTCTGGCAAGAGGGTCGCTTTCGCTCCGTCTTTTTCGTAAAAGTACTTCATCCATATCAAATCCTACACAGGGTGACCACTGAAAATTTGAAAATCCTATATAGGAAATATAGGAAATTTCTTTGCGAAATATAGGAAAATATATGACGAATTTTATGTAAAATATAGGATGAAATAGGAAGAAATAAGTGTAAAATATATGATAAAATAGGAAAATAATTAATTAAAATTAGGAACCATGTTTATTATTGCGTCACAACTCTCTCCACCGGTTTAAACGTGGTGACCCAATTCCTTAAATAGTATGGAATGTTACAGACTATTTTAACTGGAAAATGTACAGTTAAGCTAAAATAATCTTATACAGCCATAGCTGACAGTATGGTTCAGAACTTTACCCTTAACTAGAGATTTTGTGTAGAAATATAGGAGATTATAGGAATTGCCATTAAATTATAGGAGAAAATAGGAAGGAGGTGAAAATATAGGAAAAAATAGGAAATATAGGAAAAGTGGTCACCCTGCAAGGGAAAAGTGGTAAGACAAGGGAAAAGTGGTAAGACAGGGGAAAAAGTGGTAAGACAGGGAAAAAGTGGTAAGACAGGGAAAAAGTGGTAATGCAAGGGAAAAAGTGGTAAGACAAGGGAAAAAGTGGTAAGACAAGGGAAAAAGTGGTAAGACAAGGGAAAAAGTGGTATAAGACAGGGGAAAAAGTGGTAAGACAGGGGAAAAAGTGGTAAGACAGGGGAAAAAGTGGTAAGACAGGGGAAAAAGTGGTAAGACAGGGGAAAAAGTGGTAAGACAGGGGAAAAAGTGGTAAGAGTGGGGAAAAAGTGGTAAGACAGGGGAAAAAGTGGTAAGACAGGGGAAAAAGTGGTAAGACAGGGGAAAAAGTGGTAAGACAGGGGAAAAAGTGGTAAGACAAGGGAAAAAGTGGTAAGACAGGGGAAAAAGTGGTAAGACAGGGGAAAAAGTGGTAAGACAGGGGAAAAAGTGGTAAGACAAGGGAAAAAGGGGTAAGACAGGGAAAAAAGTGGAAAGACAGGGGAAAAAGTGGTAAGACAAGGGAAAAAGTGGTATAAGACAGGGGAAAAAGTGGTATAAGACAGGGGAAAAAGTGGTAAGACAGGGGAAAAAGTGGTAAGACAGGGGAAAAAGTGGTAAGACAAGGGAAAAAGTGGTATAAGACAGGGGAAAAAGAGGTATAAGACAGGGGAAAAAGTGGTAAGACAGGGGAAAAAGTGGTAAGACAGGGGAAAAAGTGGTAAGACAGGGGAAAAAGTGGTAAGACAGGGGAAAAAGTGGTAAGACAGGGAAAAAGTGGTAAGACAGGGGAAAAAGTGGTAAGACAGGGGAAAAAGTGGTAAGACAGGGGAAAAAGTGGTAAGACAGGGGAAAAAGTGGTAAGACAGGGGAAAAAGTGGTATAAGACAGGGGAAAAAGTGGTAAGACAGGGGAAAAAGTGGTAAGACAGGGGAAAAAGTGGTAAGACAGGGGAAAAAGTGGTAAGACAGGGGAAAAAGTGGTAAGACAGGGGAAAAAGTGGTAAGACAGGGGAAAAAGTGGTAAGACAAGGGAAAAAGTGGTAAGACAGGGGAAAAAGTGGTAAGACAGGGGAAAAAGTGGTAAGACAGGGGAAAAAGTGGTAAGACAAGGGAAAAAGGGGTAAGACAGGGAAAAAAGTGGTAAGACAGGGGAAAAAGTGGTAAGACAAGGGAAAAAGTGGTATAAGACAGGGGAAAAAGTGGTATAAGACAGGGGAAAAAGTGGTAAGACAGGGGAAAAAGTGGTAAGACAGGGGAAAAAGTGGTAAGACAGGGGAAAAAGTGGTAAGACAGGGGAAAAAGTGGTAAGACAGGGGAAAAAGTGGTAAGACAGGGGAAAAAGTGGTAAGACAGGGGAAAAAGTGGTAAGACAGGGGAAAAAGTGGTAAGACAGGGGAAAAAGTGGTAAGACAGGGGAAAAAGTGGTAAGACAGGGGAAAAAGTGGTAAGACAAGGGAAAAAGGGGTAAGACAGGGAAAAAAGTGGTAAGACAGGGGAAAAAGTGGTAAGACAAGGGAAAAAGTGGTATAAGACAGGGGAAAAAGTGGTATAAGACAGGGGAAAAAGTGGTAAGACAGGGGAAAAAGTGGTAAGACAGGGGAAAAAGTGGTAAGACAGGGAAAAAAGTGGTAAGACAGGGGAAAAAGTGGTAAGACAGGGGAAAAAGTGGTAAGACAGGGGAAAAAGTGGTAAGACAAGGGAAAAAGGGGTAAGACAGGGGAAAAAGTGGTAAGACAGGGGAAAAAGTGGTAAGACAGGGGAAAAAGTGGTAAGACAGGGGAAAAAGTGGTAAGACAGGGGAAAAAGTGGTAAGACAGGGAAAAAGTGGTAAGACAGGGGAAAAAGTGGTAAGACAGGGGAAAAAGTGGTAAGACAAGGGAAAAGTGGTAAGACAAGGGAAAAAGTGGTATGACAAGGGAAAAGTGGTAAGACAAGGGAAAAGTGTTAAGACAAGGGCAGGGTGACCACTGAAAATTTGAAAATCCTATATAGGAAATTTATTTGCGAAATATAGGAAAATATAGGAAGAAATAAGTGTAAAATATATGATAAAATAGGAAAATAATTAATTAAAAGTAGGAACCATGTTTATTATTGCGTCACAACTCTCGCCACCGGTTTAAACGTGGTATTAATATGACCCAATTGCTTAAATAGTATGGAATTTTACAGACTATTTTAACTGTAAAATGTACAGTTAAGCTAAAATAATCTTATACCGCCACAGCTGACTGTATGGTTCAGAACTTTACCCTTAACTAGAGATTTTGTGTAGAAATATAGGAGATTATAGGAATTGCCATTAAATTATAGGAGAAAATAGGAAGGAGGTGAAAATATAGGAAAAAATAGGAAATATAGGAAAAGTGGTCACCCTGCCTACATTTCGTACATCATACCAAGAAGGATCAGACAAGGAGAGGAAAAGTAGGGCTGCGTTGAGTTAGAGAGAGAAGAGCCAACCTCCCACTCGGCTGGAAAGGGGGAGGTAACTGTTGTCACGTGGTCACTAGCGTCGTTGGCTACTACGAAGCTGATAAAGGATCCGTTTTACCCACGTGACAATATTTTACCACGAAACATCTCTACCCCCGTTCTCCCAGAGTGGGAGTTTAGGCCGACGCAGTAGGAACTGCGCCGTCCCCACTTTTCCTCTCCTTGTCTGATCCTTCTTGATCATACATTGGAAAAATAATGACCAATATATTTTTGAAATTTACATTTCGCGCTACAACCAACGGTGCAGTTGTAAGAACTAAAAATATAATGATTATAATAATTATATATCTTGATTGAAAAAGCGCCTACACGCTTAGAGATTGGAATTATGTAATTTTAGCTTTCTTACTTCGTTGTCTATCATTAGGGGGAAGCTGTTTATTAATCCATGATTCTTTGAGCCTCAAAAATTGAACCCGATGAGACAAGAGCTCTTTTCTTGATAATATTTTAATTAAAAGGTCCCTTTTTGTGATGGATGAGTTTTCTAATAAGATACTTAACCGTTTCCTTATTATCTTAGTATTTTAACGACGACGTGTTCTAGTACAAGGTACCATGATACCGCGACAAGAAACACCGGCTCCCTATTCCTAATCTTACATAAAAAAGATGATATACCTATAAAGATCTATCTTATTTTATGCCATCTTTAAAGGGAGAATGCAACCTAATAACAAGTGATTTTTATCGATTCCTTATCGTTTAAATAGGTCTAATCCAACAGTAAAAGAAATTACAAAGAAATATTATTAGCGTCGTATCATAAAGAGTCCAAGATATGTTTTCTCAATAGCTAGATATGAGTTTTATGTAAAATATAGGATAAAATAGGAAGAAATAAGTGTAAAATATAGGATAAAATAGGAAGAAATAAGTGTAAAATATATGATAAAATAGGAAAATAATTAAAAGTAGGAACCATGTTTATTATTGCGTGACAACTCTCGCCGCCGGTTTAAACATGGTATTAATATGATCAATTGCTTAAATCAAGAATTCATTCAGGTTCCATAAGAATATGAGAGGGCCGCGATTGAATAACCATCCTCCCAAACTTTGTTACAAATGTTGTCTGCTTCGAATCGATTTTTCAAGTAAATCGCTCCTGACATTATATTATTAACCCGCGCCACTAACGACCTTGACATAATATTTTGGGTAATAAAAATGGAGCCGACCGAAAAAAAGTTGCGAAAATTGCGGACGAACTTTTGTTACAAAGTTTGGAAGGATGGTAACAGAGGCTAAAGCTATGCTCCCATATTCTTATGGAACCTGAATGGATTCTTGCTTAAATAGAATGGAATTTTACAGACTATTATAACTGGAAAATGTACAGTTAAGCTAAAATAATCTTATACAGCCACAGCTGACAGTATGATTTAGAACTTTACCCTTAACTAGAGATTTTGAATAGAAATATAGGAGATTATAGGAATTGCCATTAAATTATAGGAGAAAATAGGAAGGAGGTGAAAATATAGGAAATATAGGAAAAGTGGTCACCCTACTTGCTAATAAAGGATAAAATATCACTCTCTGAAGGGTTACATTCCCACTTTAATAAAATAAGAATGTAATTCACTTTTCCTTTAGAGACATATTTTAAATCTTCTACACAATGGATGTCTTCCTACAACGAGAGAGGGTTGGATGGGGTTGGAATCTAACATTTAAGAGAGGCTAATTAGCAAAGATGATGAGAAAAGCTTGAAATTCCCATTAATCACGATTCTTACCACTTACACGAGGACGTATTACATATATTATAAGAAAATAGGTTCAATGAAAGTTTCAAACTAGAACAAATGGTAAAAGAAGGTCATTTAGCCTTTGATAACGCGTTAAAGTCAGAACTGAACATCAACTAATCAAAATTGCCAGCGCTAAAAAAAGATGAGATGGCAATCGAGAAGTCGTTGGAAAAATAAGAGTGTCTTCGTGGATGTTGCTCGCGCCAAAACGCAATTATTATTGAACATAATCAGCCAATCACGTTCAAGTTTCACTACGGACAAAGTCGAGTCTCATTAAAGGGATGATGAAACAATTGACAAATTTTTTAATCAGGATTGGAAAATGATAAAATTATGAAGTAATGAAAAATAAACACATGTAAATCAAGCTTCAAGTTTACAACAAGGCCAGAAGCCGATGAAACCCTCCTTTGAAGTCTACTACTCTAATGTTCCATATAGCGCTCCTCTCTGTATGGGTAAAATTCCCAATTTTACGAGATCGGAGGGGTCCTACTTCATCCCCCCTGTCTACGGAAAATTGGAAATTCTCTCTCTCCACAAACGACGACGTTTTTTTGACGAACTCCAAGGCTGCTAGAGATATTCGCTCGACGAACTCCCGCTTCGAAAATATCTACCATTAGGAGGCGTACGAATCGCGCTTTTTGAAACTAATCCATACAGAGAGGGGTAGACAAGACCCGGGAGTAATAGACTTCAAAGGAGGGTTTCATCGGCTTCTGACAAGGCGTATTACGATTGGTACGTGGTTCTGAAAGTTTTGTCGTCAGAACTTTTAACCCGATGAGAGCGGGAAAAAATCCAAAAAAACTCTAAACGGTCGAGATACGGAATTCGAAATTGTCCTCTCTAGCGGTTGAGATTGGAACTAAGTAGGCGGTGCTAATATCAAGTAGAACTTTCTATACGTTTACGGGGGTGAAAATGTATCGACGGAAAACGACTCTCCAACTCTCTCTCTCGAAAAACGAAGGAGAGTGTCACGCCCGGCCGTCGCGATTTCGACCAAAAACCAAACAGCCCAACGGTCAAATAAGTCCAAATAGTCCCAACAACCAAAGATTTTCAAATTCAAAATATTCCCAAATACCAAATCACCCCAAAGTTCGAAAAATTCAAAGTTTACAATTTTTGGTAATAATTCGAACTAAATAACGATTAAAAATATTGATCGAAACACTTGATCATCCCTTTACATATCCCGGCAAAGTAGTAGTTTAAGTCGTACTGTAAATTAGGAGTGATTCGGGTACTACTTCGTCTAGATTGTTACAGATTGTTATCTTACGAAATAGGGAATGAGGCGAGATGTCGCGTGGCGACGAAAGGTCCTACAGTTCCAAATGAGGGGCGGGAAAAATCAATTAAGCATAGCAAGAGGGTCTTGATAGGTTATTAGAGGCTTGGCAAAAGGGTTACGTAACGAAAAGTTGAAAACGAAGGGTAGCTTAATATCGCGATAAATATTCCAACACCAGGACACGAGGAATGTTTCATTCACCAAATGAGGAATTCATAAAAACAATGAAGATCTATAAGGGGAATGAACGCGAAGATAGCCGAAACCTGTCGGGAAAACATTTGATACGTAGGCATAGACTAAGAAAGGGTTTCTCCCTGGACACGTGACGTGCTTCCTACGTCATTATTAAATGTTATTGCCAATAGAGGCGGTATTAGTACGTTTCGGTGGCGCGCTCTTCCTTCCTTAGATGGTTCTCTACCGCTATCGCGCCTGCGCTGCTACGATAATTGGCTCGATGACCGCTTGAGGCGCAAGCGAACCGCCCCACCAAGATCCCTAACTATTAAAAAATCTGGCAAACTTCAGTGGAAGGCAGAGATTGCTGTACGTCGCGTGTCCAGGGTGAAACCCTTTCTTAGTAATCAACTGCGCATGAGCGACGAGTCTGTCGTAACTTATCTAGGTTAGGTTTAGCTGGATTCATGGAGATCCTGAAATGAAGGGTCATCGACCAATGAGCAAAGACCCCATCGTTGAGGCGAGATCTCCGTGTGACATCAAATAATATTCGATTGGTCGCTGACCCTTCAATCACGAATCCAGCTAAGCCTAATTTCCGGGTAAGATTTAAATTGTTTTCTAGTTTAATATTTGTTTTTATTGGTGGATTAGGCCTATTTAAACGGTAAGAAATCGATAAAAATCACTCGTAATTAGATTTCATTCTCCCTTTAAAGAAACTATTTGAATATTTTTCTCAATCCGTCGTTAAATTCTTTCATTTCCCCTTTAATCAGACTTTTTAATCCATTTTTGGATTGTTGGTATATCCGAATTGTTATCTATTTTCTACCATATTGAGGTCAAAAAAGCGAAACCCCTTCAATGTTATTATTAAAATAAACTCGGCATTGACGCCTTGATGGGTGGTTCCACCAAGGAATATTAATATTCCTTTTAGTTCCACGTATTCTTCTACAATATTGCATATTTTTCCCAGAAAACTGCAATTCTCTAATCCCCATTGTGTTGATATTTCGTTCCAAGGGGGGAGAGATTAGTTCCCCATTTTCTATTTTTGGCATTTTGGGCGTGAAACTTTTTTATTTGTAATCCAAGAACGTAGTATACTTCTGTTGCCTTTTTAACACCTTCCCTCATACACTATAATTTGAATCAAATTAATATTTTTAGTCCCAAAAGCCACCACGCTTGACTCTTAAAGTGAGGCTGTCACATCAAATGGAAATTGAGTAAATTGCAGAGATCCTAGGCGAGTACGAGCCGTATTTATTTTAATATTCCCGTCTGATCTAGTCGCCAATCACGAGCGAGTACGCGTATTTTTAAAATACGCGTACTCGCTCGTGATTGGCGACAAGAACAGCCGCGAATATTAAAACAAAATACAGGTCGTGCTAGCCTAGTTCACCGAGCTAGGCAAACTAGGCTTAGCATCGGAACTTTGGAAATTGATTATAAAATAAGGAAATATTGTCGGTGAGTTACATTATTATTTTTCTCATTATTTTAGCATTCTTAATCGATTAAAAATAGGTTGTTTCGGCCTTTCATTCTCCCTTTAATAGTACGAACAAACTAAAAATATAACCCATGGTAACAGCGTGACTTTAATGTTGAATTGGGTTGGATTTAAGGGTTGGTTTTAATTCGTTTCGTATAAAACTTGTTGCGTCGTAAACCTCTACTCGCGTGTGTATTAAGTAATAGCATAATGGTACTATTTATGTATAATTAATACTTTTAAACCCCTATTAACTTTAAAGGGACACTGATATCTAATAACAATCGATTTTTTTTATCGATTCCTTATCGTTTAAATAGGCCTAATCCATTTAATAAATTTAAAACTTGCGAGGAAAATAGGCTTAGCTTGATTCATGGAGATCAACTGAATTTCTTCGCGTTAAAGGGTCAGCTATTGGAAGTCTCACGGAGATCTCGCCTTAACGATGGGTCTTTGCTCTTCATTGCGGAAGAAATTCAGAATATTAATGAATTCAGCGAAGCCTATTTTCAGGGTAAGTTTTAAATTTATTTCTAGTTGAATATTCGTTTGAATTTTGTTTTACAGTTGGATGGTATTCGAAGTCGCACGACTGGCCTTTGCTCATTCTTATACGTATAAAAACGTGTAGCTTTCTAAACGTGGCCTATGGAAAGTCACGAGAGCATCAATGAATTAATAAAATTGCCCAATATCAACGAATTTGTAATATTGGCCAATAGAAACTCATGAGAAAAATCAATGAATTTAAAAAAACTGCCCAATAAAAAGTCATAAGAAAAATCAATGAATTTAGAAAACTGGCCAATGAAACTCATGAGAAAATCAATGAATTTAAAAAAATGCCTACAAAGTCACGGAAAAGTCGGGAAATTTGATTAAGGTCATAAAAATTGAAAATGAAAAAAAAAAAAAAAAAAAAAATTAAAGTGAAATGGAACATCTTTTGAATTTATTTTAGAAATCACCAGATGCCAAAAAACGAATTCCTAACATTAAAATAATAGGCCGGAGTTTGATGTGCAAGGTTCTGGGTATCAAACGCCGGCCTATTCTTTTAATGTTAGGACATTACAAGCGGTGTTGAAGGCTAAAATAATATGATTGGTCCGAATTTATATTTACTTATATTCAAATTTTACCAAACTTCAGAAATTAATTTAAACATCTAAAAAGTGTCTAAAACGTGTCCCTTTAAACATAAAAGTCGTGATATTTTAAAAATGTACCAAAAGGTCGTTAATATAATGGGGATTTGAAATCTAAATCTGGCGATGTTACAGTTTCCCTTTAATTTCGATATTAATTATGGAGTTTAGAAGGTCTGACACCCGCATATTTCAAATTATAGACATTTACCTATATCGATCTTTTCTAATAAAAGCAAAAGTTGATTGGTTGATGGGGCCTAAATGTAATTTATTTGATGGTGAGCCATCAAAATGAGCGGACTGATGCGGAAATTTCCGTTAATAATATTGTTTTTGTTCCAAATTGTTCTTACAGCCGTTGGTAAGTAAGACTTTCATAAATATTCAACATCATTTTAAAGTTTTAATTTATTCCATTACGATATTAGTCGTTCGGGCTAAACCAGTCTACCCTTCGCCTCAAATCGAAGGTATCTACGACGCTCTGTTACAAAGAATCAAGGATTTTATGGGCAGATCAACGGCGCCTGGCGCTATTAAGGCCACTTTCGAGGTAATATACGGACATTAGACCGTCTTTTACCTTATACCTATAACGATACACTCTTATCAACACTACTCGAGAGTCGACAACGCGCCAGATCTTGGAACAAGCAAAGGTTAAAAGGGAGAATGAAATATCGAGAGAAGGAGTATAGTAGATTATCATTAGGGTTGGCACAGTTTTTTCAGATTCAAATTCCTTGGCTTTTCCAGGTTTTTCCCTGACCTTTTCCAACGGTTTTCCCTGACCGTTTCAGCTAATACTACAAAATTTTTAACCATTTATTTTTTTATAATTGTGTTCGCCATAGTTTTACACGCGTATCTTTGTTCTAATCAGAAGCCGATGAAACCCTCCTTTGAAGTCTATTACTCCCGGGTCTTGTCTACCCCTCTCTGTATGGGTTATTCTCAAAAGGCGCGATCCGTATGCCTCCTAACGGTAGATGTTTTCGGAGCGGGAGCTCGTCGAACGAATATCTCTAGCAGCCTCGGAGTTCGTCCAAAAAACGTCGTCGTTTGTGGAGAGAGAGAATTTCCAATTTTCAGTAGACAGGGGGGATGAAGTAGGACCCCTTCTAACTCGTAAAATTGGGAATTTTCCCCATACAGAGAGGAGCGCTATATGGAACATTGGAGTAGTAGACTTCAAAGGAGGGTTTCATCGGCTTCTGTTCTAATCTATACAACTGACACGGTCAGCTTCAAATATTTTCCGCAGATAATGATTGCAATTTCCTGGCTTCTTGACAGATTTTTAAAATATCTTAAAATTATCTGACTTTTTTGGTTCATTTTCAAATTCCCTGACTTTTCCCTGTTTTCCCTGACCTGTGGAAACCCTGATTATTTAAATGTCGATCCAGGGATCATACAAACCTGGAAATCCCAGGGAAATAAATTGATCTAAATTCAGGGAGCCCAGCCATAAATTAAAATTCCTTATAAACTTTTGCCGCGCCTTATGAAGGGGGCTAGGATTTTGCGAGGCAAATTTCAGCAAAAATACCTTTTAAAATATATAATAAATTTTATTTTACAGTTATATACGGGAACTACTTGCTCACAAACACGATAGCCACGTTGAATTTTAGTTATTGAACTCGCGTGAACCGTTTAGAATTTGATTGAGCTCCCACCCACTTTGTAAGCTTGTTTCAGCTCTAATTGTGACAAGCAATTTATACAAAACTAAGCTAATAAGGTCTGCTTACGAGAAACATTCAGGTTTTTGACGGCTGGGATCCCTGCGCGGCTTGTTCTATGATCTTAATATGAGCTTTATCGACTTCATTATCCCTTAAAAATGAATAATGTCTCATTTTTCGGCTCCATCTCCAGTCATTTATGGTCTAGGGCAGAGTTGATACAGCTTGTATTACACGGAAAACGCGAGCTGCCGGCGTAACATATTAGCAACAGCTCGCGTTGTCCTCTGCTTAAATCTTATAAGATCTAATTAGCGTAATTAAATGATTTGTTTAACGCGCCGCGCAGTGCATGATGGAAATGACTCCTTGTTTGAAAGGCGCCGAACCATCCCAAGCTAATTCGGTATTAATATTTATATATTATTAAAGCTTTAATCTTATCGCGGTGTGTCAAAATTGAAGGATCAAATGCGACGATTGTGATTTGTCAATACGAAAGCTAGGGAAGGATATCTACATATTAAATGGATAACCAAATACCAGAAGCTGATGAAACCCTCCTTTGAAGTCTATTACTCCCTGGTCTTGTCTACCCCTCTCTGTATGGGTTAGTTTCAAAAATCGTGATTCGTACGCCTCCTAATGGTAGATATTTTCGGAGCGGGAGTTCGTCGAGCGAATATCTCTAGCAGCCTTGGAGTTCGTCAAAAAAACGTCGTCGTTTGTGGAGAGAGAGAAATTCCAATTTTCCGTAGACAAGGGGTTTGAAGTAGGACCCCTCCGATCTCGTAAAATTGTGAATTTTACCCATACAGAGAGGAGCGCTATATGGAATATTAGAGTAGTAGACTTCAAATGAGGGTTTCATCTACTTCTGGTTGAACCAAATAGGCATCAAAGAAGTTAAGGATTTTGGATAGATGTAAATTTTCGAGATATTTCAATCTTAAATGATATGGAAAAGATTTTAAAGGCCTAGGATTTCTTCCGCTTATCCCACGCCTGTTTCACTGGAAGTGGGCTCATCTTCTGAGCTTCCCCTTGAGTAGCGAGGCTAGAAAAAGCCTGGAGGGTGAGTTTGTTTCCAGGGTGACAGGCACAAGTAATCCTAGGCCTTTAACATATCAATTTTCTTTCGAAAATGTCATAGGAAAGCTTTTAAAAGGAAAATTCAACTTAATAACAAGTGATTAAATAGGCCTAATCCGCTAATAAAAAGTTTACAAAACAAATAAACTAGAAATAAATTTAAAACGTACCAGGAAAAAAGGCTTAGCGGGATTCATGGAGATCCTGAATTGCTTCCGTGTAAGGTCTAGCTACCAATGAACAAAGGCCCGTCGTTCACGCTTTCGATTGGTCGCTAGATCTCACGCGCGAGGAAATCAGGATCTCCATGAATCTCGCTAAGCCAATTTTCCGGGTAAGTTTTAAATTTATTTCTATTTTAATATTTGTTCGTTAATTTTGTTAATGTCGGATTGGGCCTATTTAAAGCATAAGGAATCGATAAAAAAAATCACTTCTTAGGTTGCATTCTCCCTTTAAATTATCATATAAAGAAAACATATTGATATAGAAGATTCAAATTTGGGCATTACGTCCTCATTATCATTGATACGAATAATTTAATATTTATATATCAAAGATAACCTTCAATTTTTGGTACACCCTAATACCCTCTTCAGACGAGCTAGCGCAATTAGCTGGTTTAATTAGATTTAACCGAGGTTTACGTAGCTTTCTCAGTTCAATAAACCTCGGTTAAATCTAATTAAACCGGCTAATTACGCCTCGTCTGAATAGACTCGTGGTATTATTGATTCATTTGATTATTTATTGATATTGAAATTAATGATATGGCTTTTTGTAGACCATGAGTATGGAACAACAACTTTGCATTCAAGACATGGTCGTTGTGAGTTAATTTATCATGCAATTCCAATCTTCATCTTATTGATTTCTGTTCTTAACTCGCGGTTACAATCTCAGGGTGACCACTGAAAATTTGAAAATCCTATATAGGAAATTTCTTTGCGAAATATAGGAAAATATAGGAAGAATTTGTTGCCGGTTTCATTTGTCAACCGTCTCATTTGTTGCCGGTTTCATTTGTCACCCGTTTCATTTGTCGTCCGTTTCATTTGTCACCTCCTGTCAGGGGTGTAGCTATCTATGGGTCTGACCATCTTGTTAGCACCTGCTAACAAGGTGGTCAAGCGCATGTTAGCTACACCCCTGCCATTACTTTTCATTTGTCGCACCACTTTTCATTTGTCACCTCCTGTCAGGGGTGTAGCTATCATGGGCTTGACCATCTTGTTAGTACCTTAAATTCTGTCTCATCTCTTGACTATGTATTTTTTACTATAGTTTAATAATTAATATAATATTTTCATTTGTCACCCGTTTCATTTGTCACACGATTCATTTGTCACGCGTTTCATTTGTCACCCGTTTCATTTGTCACCCGTTTCATTTGACACCCGTTTCGTTCGTCATCCTTTTCATTTGTCACCCGTTTCATTTGTCACCCGTTTCATTTGTCGCCCTTTTCATTTGTCACCCGTTTCATTTGACACCCGTTTCATTCGTCACCCGTTTCATTTGTCACCCGTTTCATTTGACACCCGTTTCATTCGTCACCCGTTTCATTCGTCACCCGTTTCA
Source organism: Odiellus spinosus (assembly GCA_963920705.1). Taxonomy (NCBI): domain Eukaryota; kingdom Metazoa; phylum Arthropoda; class Arachnida; order Opiliones; family Phalangiidae; genus Odiellus; species Odiellus spinosus. Next base: position 13,195,185 of record OY987237.1, on the reverse strand, counting down.
TTTGACACCCGTTTCATTCGTCACTCGTTTCATTTGTCACCCGTTTCATTTGACACCCGTTTCATTCGTCACCCGTTTCATTCGTCACCCGTTTCATTTGACACCCGTTTCATTCGTCACCCGTTTCATTTGTCACCCGTTTCATTTGACACCCGTTTCATTCGTCACCCGTTTCATTTGTCACCCGTTTCATTTGACACCCGTTTCATTCGTCACCCGTTTCATTTGTCACCCGTTTCATTTGACACCCGTTTCATTCGTCACCCGTTTCATTTGTCACCCTTTTCATTTGCCACCCGTTTCATTTGTCACCCGTTTCATTCGTCACCCGTTTCATTTGACACCCGTTTCATTCGTCACCCGTTTCATTTGTCACCCTTTTCATTTGTCACCCGTTTCATTTGTCACCCGTTTCATTTGTCACCCGTTTCATTTGTCACCCGTTTCATTCGTCATCCTTTTCATTTGTCACCCGTTTCATTTGTCACCCGTTTCATTTGCGCCCTTTTCATTTGTCCCATGAAAAAGTGGGACACCACTTAGCACCTTAAATTATGATTTTTATTATTTTTTAATTGTTGACAAAGTATTTTTTACTATATTTTAAGGTAGGACTGAAGCTCTGTTTCCATCTTCCTTTATCATTCGGCTTATAATTTTTACATCTAAAGCGGATTGTGATTTCTATTAAGTACCATATTATTAAGTGGGACAACAAGCGAATATTTGTTTCATTTGGGCAAGATTATACCCATATTCGTTGTACACGCTTTTATAGGTAATACACCTATTTGCATTATTATTTACGCATCTATTATTTCAAATGTTTCAACATGACATAATTTAGTAATTAACACTAAAATAAAAAAAATAAAAAGGTTGTACGGGGAATCGAACTTCGCTCTCCGCCATCAACACGCTAGTGCGTTACCAACTTCGCAACTTTTAATTGATTGCCTAAGCGTAATTAGGATTTTAGTTTCATGACCAGAAAAAGGTATGGAAAATCGCAGACACGAGAGCTTAATGAGTTATCAAAAGGGCACTACAGTTTTGAGCTGACAGTATGATTTATAACTTGACCCTTAACTAGAGATTTTGAGTAGAAATATAGGAGATTATAGGAATTGCTATTAAATTATAGGAGAAAATAGGAAAGAGGTGAAAATATAGGAAAAAAATAGGAAATATAGGAAAAGTGGTCACCCTGCAATCTTAGAAGGGTACGTATTGCCATGGAATAAACTCTTTTACAATTTCACGGAAAATTAACAACACTACGCTAAAGCAATATCCGAGTTTTACGAGGCAATCTAGCTTCGTACGCATTGACTATTCCGAGTGGTTATTTATCCGATTGAATTTGGATGAGAAGAAAAAATATGAACAGAAGCCGATGAAACCCTCCTTTGAAGTCTATTACTCGCGGGTCTTGTCTACCCCTCTCTGTATGGGTTAGTTTCAAAATGCGCGATTCGTACGCCTTCTAACGGTAGATATTTTCGGAGCGAATATCTCTAGCAGGTAGCAGCCTTGGAGTTCGTCAATAAAACGTCGTCGTTTGTGGAGAGAGAAAATTTCCACTTTTCCGAAGACAGGGGGGTATGAAGTAAGACCCCTCCGATCTCGTAAAATTGTGAATTTTACCCATACAGAGAGGAGCGCTATATGGAACATTAGAGTAGTAGACTTCAAAGGAGGGTTTCATCGGCTTCTGATATGAATTATTTATTTCTCGATAAAAATAGAAAATACTTAAGAGTTGCGGTTCGATAGATTCTAAATGATCCAGATTAAAATATAGCCATCATTCAAACCATAATTTTGTTCCAGGGACCCTCCCCCCGCCTAATCCGACCTCAATGATTGATTACACATAACCGGAAGGAAGTCGCTTTCACGTCGGAAATTAATTCTAGTTGACTTAAAACCGTCCAATAATAATTAAGAAATTTCCTCCCTCTGACAACGTATAACTAAACAATAAAAATTAATAGTTTTTAAAATTTAGTTTTGTTATATAATAATCTGGGATGAAACGTTAATTATAACGTTGTTTCGGTGGTAAAGTAGACCAATTTTTGGCAATTTGGGACGAAATTAGGTCAGATTTTGTTCTTTGAGGATAAAAATAGGGCAGATTTAGTTGTTTGAGACTGAAAATAAGGCAGATTTTGTTGATTGAGGATGAAAATAGGCCAAATTTTTATTGTTTGAGGATGAAAATAGGGCAGATTTAGTTGTTTGAGGATGAAAATAAGGTAGATTTTGTTGTTTAAGGATGAAAATAGGGCAGATTTTGTTGTTTGAGGATGAAAATAGGGCAGCTTTTGTTGTTTAAAGATGAAGATAGGGCAGCTTTTGTTGTTTAAAGATGAAGATAGGGCAGATTTTGTGGTTTGAGGATGAAAATAGGGCAGATTTTGTTGTTTGAAGATGAAAATAGGGCAAATTTAGTTGTTTAAAGATGAAAATAGGGCAGATTTTGTTGTTTGAGGATGAAAATAGGGCAGATTTTGTTGTTTGAGGATGAAAATATGGCAGCTTTTGTTGTTTAAAGATGAAGATAGGGCAGATTTTGTTGT